>OX387298.1:9474700-10741490 GCA_947562105.1 Shargacucullia verbasci
GGAGAAGGAATATTGACACAGAAACAAAGTTTGAATAGTTATTATAGGTGTAATATTATTTTGTAGACGTAAAATTAAGTATTTTTTGTAGTTTGTAGTGAGTAAACAGTATCTATATAAATAAAAATGAATTGCCAAATGTATTGCTAAGCGCATAACTTCCGAACGGCTGCACTTATTTGGCTAATTCTTTTTTTGTTGTGTTTGTAATTGTCAGGAGAAGGTTTTTATGTAAGTTTTTTTTTTGGAAAATCCACCTGACACGTCGTAAATTGGAATGGTATATTTTTTTATGAAATTTTTGATTTTGTTCATTAGTAAATTACACCCGTGCGAAGCCGGGGCGGGTCGCTAGGCGAAAATAATAATTTACTAACTTGAATAAATATACCTTATTTTCTGAATTAGGCAACAAAAAATTAATTTCATAATTATTTTAACTGGTTTTAGGATTTGTTTCCATCTGAAAATCAGATATTAGTAGTAGGCTTTCGTGGCTTGTAATTTAGTGACGTCATCAACATATTTTTTTACGTACCGTCATTTACGTTACAGAAATATTTGTAAAGAACATGTGAGGATGTCTGTATGATGGAAATTTAGAAACTTAGGACAGAGAAACTCGAGATTACAATTGTAAATACTTGTGATTTTGCTAATATATTAACTCCAGGCGCTTTCTATTAAAAAACATCAACATCAATCAGAACGATAGGATTTTCTTTCTACAAATATATATTAAAATTAATATATTTCCACTTACAGTATAGAATATTATATTCTATAGCATGTGCCATCCCACTGTTGTACATAGGCTTCCTCTCTATATTTTCCTCCGATATCTAAGATTAGCTGTAAGTATTCCTCTATTCTTGGTTCAAAGCGTTGGGTACATTAATTTTATTAATAAACCCTCTTCTTTTCTAGTATTGTAGCTGCGTTGACAGACACAAATCTCGAAAAACAAACGTACAATACACGAAGATCTATAACACATCTGCCGGTCATATAAAAGTTGTTCCATGCGGGATTCAAACCCTTACCCGTAGCGCGGGACCCCAATCACTTAGCCACTGCGCACGCATTACTATATCAATCGTTTTATATTCCGTTTACCCATTTCAAAACAGTTGTTGCAATACACAAATCCCTGAGAAAATACCTAATTAGATCACTTTCTATGAGTACCTAAACGAAGGTGTGAAAGATATGTAGATAAAGCGCTTTTAGTAGTGTTGCAGTGCAATTACCGCGCTACTCGAATCACCAATACAATTGGAAAAGCGAGCGGACTGATGTCATAAGGCGAGGCGATACTGACAGCGAGTTTTGACAAGTTGCGACACGGTTGGCGTAGTGGCTAAGCGATTAGCTTTCTGCGCTACGTGTCGCCGGCTCGATCCCCGCACGGAACAAATATTTGTATGATCTACAGATAGTTGTTTCGGGTCTGGTTGTTTGTGTATGTGACATGTATTTTTGTAAACTGCACCCACTATACAGGAAAAAATCCTAGAAGTTGGTAAAGACTGAGATGACTGACTTCGTGTATTACTTTATTTTGTGTTTAATTTAAACCAGTTTCGAGATTTATGAGGAAATATGCTTTTTCATTTATTCTTCTTTCACGATGAATATGCTGTTTACGTTAAAGTTTGTATGTCGTAGGATAGCGAAATTCATTAGTTTCGTAAAAACACGCGGCCTAGGCAGCCACTAGTACTAGATCCTATTGAATGAGATTGAGGACTGAGTTAGTGTTATCTGTACATCTAGTTCCAGTTGGAGTACTCTGGACTCCTGAGCTTGCTTCATTCGCCGCTCTCCATATTTGTAAAGATCCTGCGTGATCCTACGGTGACATATAGGCGGATTCCATTCCAGCGGATGAACGGGTTTGTTGAATGTCTAGTATAAGAAACAGGAGTAGACTCCAGCTGTATTGTTCTTTTATTAAAACGAGAGTATTCTTATCTCTGAAAATAAGAATATTTACGCGATCCTCCTCCAGCTTATACATTTAGTACACAATGTGAACAAAATATTTTTTAAACTATCTTTCAATAATAAGAGTTTCCGCTTGCTGTGGGACCGTGTTCCTACCGCAGTTATTTAGTTAGTAAAGAAGAAAGAATAGGTGCCATTCTCTTTGCATTTTTATTGGACATTTTCTTTCGCTCCGACATTGGATTTGAATAATACTGTTTAACACAGACAAAGGCAGAATTCTCGCTACTTCGTACTTTGATATTTGCGTTGTGTGTACATATTCAATTGCCTTCCTTTTAAGGTGGAACTGTGCAAATAGCTACAAAAATGTATGCATTAATTAATTTTCAAGTGATAATCAAAGTGAATACATTATAATTAAAAAAAATATATATATAAGAAAAACATAAACAAAATGTCTCTTTCTTTCCATAACAATTTTCTTACCTTAAAAGTCAAAGTCAAAGTTTTTTATTTCAACTAAGCCTTTTCAGGCACTTTTTAAAAGTCGAGACTAGGCGTACGCTTCCAAAGGGGGTAGGTCCTATGGAGAAGAAACCGGCAAGAAACTCCATGTATACTCTTTTCAAGAAATAAAAAGTTAATTTACAATTAAAAATATTAAATTAACATGCATTATATAAGAAAAATACAAACTTACTAAAACGTTACTTACATAATGAGGTCATACAATATGAGTTATACAAGTGTTTCAAATAAAAAATAATAAAAAACGGCATAAACAGTTCAAAGCGGATAAAACAGAAAAAAAGAATACAAATTAATGAAATAACAAGAATGTCGAGACATGTGAAGCGAATGTAATGTAAAATAGACCTAGTAGATACAATGGACAACCAGGGAAGAAGTATTAAGTAGGTTCCGTATTTGTTCACCCTTCTCAAAATGATAAAGGGTTAATACACCACGCTGGTGCGGGATAGTGGACCCACCATGAGGTATCTTATGAAGCTATGTTAGGTGAGCTGACTACTTCACGATATTTCCTTCACCATAAACACAAGTGACAAACAAATTCTGATCCGCACATGATTTCAAAAAGTCATAAGGTGCGGGGTGGGCTCAATCTCAGACCCGTCTGCATGGAAGGCAAGCATTTAACTCCTCAAAAGGCTATTCCAGACCCCTACATGTTCTCACATAATCTAAAATAAATGTCTGTACTTTAAAAAAGAAACCTTTGAGTTTGTTTCGGCGTTTCTTCTCAGAGGCAGTCAGTAGGAAAAGCCGGCACCACCTAGATCCAAAAAAAGACTTGTGAAAGCTTCCTATACGGAATTATTTACAGAAAATAAATCATTATTTCATTATTATTATTTCATTTCATTTCATAACCGTGAGGCTATTTCTGCTATGTAACAAGAAGGCATTATTTTAACTTGTAACTTACCTTTAAAATGTCATTAAACTGGCTAAGCATGGCTCATCTTCAACTTTAATCATAGCAGAGTGACAAAATTGACTTTTCTTTTTTGAGTGTATTTTCTTGGATACCTTAATTTATGGACCCTCTGTGCGTTATTGAAAAAGCTCTCTGTCTTTTGGAGGCCCTTCTGAAAGCAGGGTGGCTAAATATTTAGATGTCTGTGGATTAGTCCTGTTATTAATTTTTATTACTAATTTTCACGCTCTATTTCATTTACCGAGGGCTTGTAAAATCTATTTCAGACAAGACTAGTTGTGTCTAATAACAATGATGCGTTGTTTGTTATAATGGAGATGGATTCTAGGTTTAAGGAAATAATAAAAAAATACTATCTTCTATCTTCCTGGTATTCTGTTACGATATAATTATACTGCCGTATATCGCTCTATCACTTTGATGGCTGATGACTTTTGGATAGATGGGTTGATTTTGAATCTATAATACATTCAATCAACCAATGTCTATTGCTTGATTGACTGTTAATGTTTAACTTTGTTGTTGTGAGTACAAATTTAAAAAGACAATAATCCTGCCTCCCCTTGTTCCTTGCTACGATGAATCGATGTATGGAGTTAATACATACTAATTTTTAACTGACACATATCAAAAAGTTGAAAGAAAACATTTAATTTATATCACTCATTCGTATTTTGAACTTGGTAAAAATTCAAGACGAGCTTATCCCGAAACAAAATTGTATCTTGGTGACCCTCCTAAAAGGTGAAACTGGTTTTAAATTAACACAGCAATCTCGACTGATTGGAATTTCAGAGTGATATTATCTGGATAATGAATATAATACAACACTTCCAACTTTTCCAATTTCGTACTGTTTCAATTTTAATCTTCAGACTTTTATTAAGACACAAAAGGGTTTTAGGGGACAGGAAATCAAATGAGACGACTGCCTCTTCGATCTAGTGGGGGAAACGCGAGCTGCTGAGGCTTGTGTTAGGCAAGGTGTTAATGGGGTTTTCTGTATGGAAATCAGCACAGAGTCTGGAACTGTGCCCGGTAGATGGCAATTGGCGAAATGTGGGTGTACAATAGTACACCTCTGTCTAATTCTTCGGGGAACACAGACGTGATGCTATGTTATGTATTTTAAAAATAATATATCAACAGTATTCTCTGAAGGCTTAGCTAGAAAGTAGGTACTATTGTGCTAACTTTTCGTTTATGGCATAGGGCGCTAGCCTATTGGCATCTACCATAGAAAATTCCAAACTTAGGGCTACTACTAAGAATTTTCTTTTAGACACACAATAACACATCGCCCAACCCAGGCTCAAACTCAGGACCCCAAACTCGGCCGCCGCGCATGCAACCACAAGCCCGACGACACTATATTTATTCAAAATCTTCAAACCACACTACCGCCAACTATTACGACACGGTTGGCGTAGTGGCTAAGTGATTAGCTTTCTGCATTAGGTGTTGCGGGTTACATTCCCGCACGGAACAAATATTTGTATGGTCTACAGATAGTTGTTTCGCGTCTGGTTGTGTGTACATGTGACATGTATGTTTGTAAACTGTACCCACGACACAGGAGAAATCCTAGTGAGAGCCAATGTTTTTTAAAAAGAATAAAGAAGCACGCTGAAATCACAATCCATTACAGGCTTTCATTACTGTGGCAATATTTCTCTAGCAATCAAGCGGCGCGGACGCAGAGTACACAGCAAACAACGACCGCGACAGTCTACCTACATTATTAAAATTTTTTACTGTTATTCAAACTACTTGGATCGTGACGAGGAACTTGGATGAGAAAATGGAGCACCGTATAAATTAAGAACAGTATGATGAATAAAATATAAATATTACTTGCAATAAAGGACTTGCGTTACTTTGCGGAAATCCATGAGCTAAAAGACATGCAATTAGAATTTTTAATTTATGTAACACAATATAGTTGGGTTCATTATCCAGCACCGCCCTCTCACCCGCAAATGTATGCACATGCAGAAGGTGCGATAGATATAATGTAACATGCAACCAAAACCGACCCTCGATACGTGTTTCGCCCCTACACGGGGCATCCTCAGGAGATGTACATCTCCATCAAATCCTCCATTGATTTAACTTTATGATTTCATACCCTGTTTAAACTTTATAAGTGATACAAGATAAATCGCACATTTGGCGCAGTGGTTAAGCGATCAACTGCTGCGCTACGTGTCGCGGATATTATTCGCGCACGGAACAAATATTTGTATGAGGCAAAAATTGTTCCAGATCCGAGTGTTTGTAGATGCAATATTTGTGTTTGTAAAGGCATCAACCGCCTTTGCCAAGCAGTGGGTGAAGTTGGGCTGTAGATGATGATGATGAAACGCATCAACGATACAGAAATGTACTGTAACTGGAGTAAGTTATCGCAAATATCGGGTGCTGACCCGCGCCTTGATTTGATGTCTTTTATTTCAAGTAGGCCTTTTCAGGCACTTTTAAAAAGTCGAGACTAGGCGAAAGTATAAAAATCAGACAGCCACAACGACGAGCAAATGGTACATCCCTTTCTCGCTTATATATGTTTTCATAAGAAGATGCGAAATAGCATGTTTATTAGTGACAGTAACTGTCAGAATTTTCTAATGAAATCAAGAGGCCGATACTCACCTTAATATTCTTGATACTTATCTATTGGCGACGCGAAGCTTTTAATAGGACGTAACGTTGGTTTGATATTCCTTTGGGTCCTAAACCCTCCATGGTACCACAACAGTTGAAAACTTGAGACAAAGTAAAACATGTAATACAAATTAATACATATACATAATGGGGGAGGCGTCTGCCCCGCTGACGAGAATCGCCTACTGGAATCGTAATCGCCGTATTGGAAAGATTAGCCAGTCAGCTATGGTAGACTCATGGCTGACTGCCCAAGGTGCGCCAGACGATCTCAGGTGATACTCGCGGAGTATACTTACTAACTTACTTAATTCACTGTGTAAAAAATCAATGTAATGTTACATCTAAGTTGTAACGCGAACTTCTTCGAAATCACAAAGGGCACATAAAAAATCTTCTGCAACATCCCGAAAAAAAATCTCTAGCTAAACAAAGACCTCTCTAAACGTCACGTGACTTCAGTGTAAACGGTCCATTACGTAACCTCTTAATAAAACGTCCTTATACCTGCTATGGGCGACGAGCAAATGCGTACAAAATGTACCGACCCACTATTTATAGACTAGTCTACCGGACCTTTTCTGCTCCTACTAAAAATGCCGTGAGAATTTCTGTTACATCACAAATTTTATCCTGCGGTAACTATAGACTGTGATAACTTCGTATGGCGGTTAGTTAAGGTTGAATTTCGAGTGGTTTTTGTTTTTTGCAATGTTTTGTCCTCCGGTCTCACTTTCACGCGTGACCGTGGGATTTGGAGTGCGTGGGAATTAACTATACGGGATGTGTTTTTTGCTGTGCGTAAATTTAAATGTTGTAAGATATCTAGTGGAAGGAAAAATGTGGTGTAAAAGTAAAAAAAAGGGTGAAAAAACTTGGTGCGTGAGAATGTACCCAATCTGTTTTTTTTAATTATCTTTACAAATCAAATGACTAATCTTTTCTAATTGTTATTTGAAAACATTTTTCTTGGCTTTAAATTATTTTCAAGTAGAGAACAGCATAAAGCAATTTTTGTTTGTATCTTTTTCATTCTATTTTGATATTTCATTGTGTAAAGATTGATTTGTAATCATAGGTGCCTACTCTATTTTAATTTTGTAAACAAATACCAATGTTCTGATAACTGAGGATAAAAAAAAAATACCTTGTATTATTTCAGACAACGCAAATACACAAGGAAGATTAATCATTTACGTAAAGTAAAAAAAAAAAAATCGTAGCCATTTTTTGTCCAGAAAAAAGAAAAATGTAACCCTTCGACTGCGTAGTATCTGGCGTCAAGGTCGAGGTCAGTTTAGTCGAACTGCTGGGGCGTGTGAAGTCCAGGGCAAGTGTCCAGTGCCCACTGATCGTTTGTCTGGATTTGGGTTATAGAGAATACAGCGTGACTTTTTTCACAAAAGCCTTTATAAAATTGGGATGTGTGTTTGTGTTGAATGTGACCTTTTTAGGGCTCATCCATCATTCAGCTGGTGAGTGTAAGCTTTCGTAAAATACATTTTTTATCTCGCTTGGATGCTATACTCAATTTTTTTTTTAAATTATGGTATCATACCAGTTTCACTCTTCATAGCAACACGACTGCATTCTCCGAAGGGATAGGCAGAAATATATATTGGTAGATCAACATTTCACCGATGCTTTGAGTCTCATGTATCAGGATACTTTAGGTAACTACTGAACATTGTTCTAACATTAAAACCCAATAACACTGCCCGACTCGGAGATCGGACCCAGGACCTCACACTCAGTAGCCGCGCTTAAGATAACTAGAGCAACGAGGTCGTGAATTTTTACGTTGACTTTATACTTTAGACTATATTTTATCGTATATTATACACTAAATATATAAAATAAGAAAATTCCGTTTTTAAAACTACTTAAAAATAAATTATAATATTTCTCCACAATTCTACATGCATACCAAAATTAAAGCACAATTCTAAATGTATTATTAATTCCCAAATAAAAAAGTGAAGAAGAACTCATTCATTGTGTTGTAGAGTCGAAGGCCAAGGTCGAGATAAGCCGGTTCGGGGCGTGAGAACTTACCGTCAAACCGTGAGAACACAATGATCATTCACGTTACCCATAAGTATACTAAAGTAGGTATAACTTAGGCCCGTTTTTTCTCGGCTTGTATGTAGCTATTAAAAGGAACAGTATTTGTTTGGACTTGTCAGAGGAATAACTTATCTCAGGTATTGAAAAATCAGCCCATAGTAGATTATTATTTATATTAAATATACATATAAAAAATAATCTACTATGGGCTGCATTAGCAGTTACTGAAAATTTTATAATTTTATTAAAATCTAAACGTTACGTCAAAATAATTTAAAACCACAAAACACTATCACAATTTTTAAAGGCAAAGAGCGAACATATCTGACAAGATGCAAGCAGACCCATAGAGCATATTTTACCTTTGCTGCATGAATAGGATGACGTATTATAAAAAAAAATGTAAAGTAAAATCTACCATTAAAGTTCATTGCACTAACGTAGCGTACTGGGGTCAAGGGCGAGTAGGGCTAGTTACTGGGGCGCGCGGGCGTGTGAATTTGCCTGTCCGTGAGAATCAGTCGATCATTCACGATAATTAACGAGAGACGGAATAATGGAGTAACTGAGATATCAACAGTCCATTATCTTGTGATTAAAATCACATATCAATGGTTAATACGAAAACAAGAGACTTCAAAATTATTCTAATTTATATATTGACAGTACAGTCCTTAATGAATGACAATAATTAATAGTCTATTGTAAAAGTCAGTAATTTATTTATGTTATGTCCTTTGCATGCGAGGGTTAATACTTTTTTTATAAAAAAACTTTTTTTTTATTCATACGATGTTGTACAATTGCCTGTACCAATATTCTGGCTTTATATTAAAAAAACCGGAAAATAATTAAAAAGTACTCGCCTATCCATCTGTTAAACGAGTGTGAGAAGTACTTGCACGTACTAGGTCGTGATGGGTCACTCTGGGGCGCGGGCGTGGGAACTTGGCATCTACCTGCGAGAACTAAATATTTAGCATGAAGTACGCTGACGCCACTAAATATTTTGGTGTAAGTAGAATTGCTAGATTGCCAGGGGTTATTAGTTTTTACGTACTGTACCAGAAAGACGTTATTTTTTTGTAAATGTCTCTAATTCTCAACTGCTGAGCGTGAGATCCTGGATTCGATCCCTGTGTCGGGCAAAGTGTTATTTGGTTTTTCTGTAGGTTTGGAAATTCTAGAGTAGCAATACGGAGTCTGGAGCTGTGCCCGGTAGATGGCAATAGGCTTGCCCCCTATCACATGGGATTCAATAAGCGCAATACACCTCTTTCTTTTTTTTTTAGAGTTCGCCTCACACTATGATTTCTCCTGTATCGTGGGTACAGTTTACAAACATACATGTCCTATACGTGCATGTCCCATACATGACCCGAAACAACTATCTGTAGATCATACAAATATTTGTTCCGTGCGGGGATCGAACCCGCGACACGTAGCGCAGAAAGCTAATCGCTTAGCCACTGCGCCAACCGTGTCGTCGAACCTCTACCTAATACTTTTTATAATTAAGAATAATTTTACAAGGTTAAAGGTCCTTTATTTAGTTCCTTAGTAGGTTCAAATCTAGTTAAATTATATAATGTAATTTATATAAGCACAATAAGTTGACTAAAATTATTTTATTTTATTTTATTCTAATAATAAAAGAAGAGGCGGCTTAAATATATTCCAAAAATTCTAGGTCAAAGTCAAAGATGTCTGATAAAAAAAATCAATTATTTTAATTAAAACTGAAGGTACCTGCTCACCTATCTGTTACGCTTAGTAAATACAACGTCGTGGGTCAGTCACTAGGGCGTGGGAACTTGATATCTAACCGTGGGAACCAGATGTTAACCCGTCAGACGCAAAGCAGACAGTATAATACAAAGGCCCTAGTGTAAGTTTCTTTTGACAAACTCGATTTAACGCATCGAACGCGTTCGGTTCTCCGATTAGTGGAGAGTACGAAACGGACCAATCGAGCGCCGAACGCGTTCGATGCGTTAAATCGAGTTTGTCGAAAGAAACTTACACTAGGGCCTCAAGTGTTTGTAAGTATATATGTAACGATTTAAATCAGTACAGTGTGTGTTTTAAATAATTTTTACACCTAAATTACTATACATATTTTTTACTGCCTCATTCGTCTAGTGTTCGCAAGAGCGACTGCTACGCGTGTGGTCCTGGGTTAGATTATCAGGTCGTATGTTACAGTGTTATTGGGTTTTTCTGTATGGAAATTCTCCAAAGAGTTAGGCAGAGGTGTACTATTGTACACCCGCATTTCGCCGATGCCATTATTGAATCCCATGTAGTTAATAGGTGGCGAGCCTATTACCATCTACCGGGCACAGCTCTAGACACTGTGCTGCTCTTGAGAATTTCCATACCCAAAAATCCAACCCAACCCAATATTGCCCGATAAGGGAATCGAGCTCAGGACCTCGCGCTCACCAGTCGCACGTGCAACCACTAGACCAATAAAGCAGTCATCTTTTGAAAAAAAAATCTTTAAATAAAGTTTCAGCAAATCTCGATTGACCGTTAAGGTTTCACAAAAACGATTTAAAAGTTTTGAGTCCCTCCTGAAACTGTAAATACTCGTATATTGTTTATTTTACTTTGGTATTATTAAATAGAGTAGGTAATTATCACTGACGACACGGTTGGCGCAGTGGTTGGGAGATCGATTGCTGCGCTACGTGTCGTGGTTTCGATTTCCGTACGGAACAAATATTTGTATGATCTACAGATAGTTGTTTCGGGTCTGGGTCTTTGTAAATGTGAATATATGTATATGTTTATAAACGCACCCACGATAAAGGAAACACCGTTGAGAATTAAAAAAAAAAACATCGTTTATTTGTTATCTGGAAGTCTTCAAGTGTCAAATATCTTCTGGCCAAGCGAGCATCGTAAAACGCATCGTCACACGAGTTTAAATCTGCAAAAAAAAACTTTTACGGTGTAAAAAATTAAACTTATATTTTATTTGGATAACAGTCGACATTTGTATGACATTCTGTCAAAAAAAGACGTCCTTGCATCGCGCGAAAAAATGCAAATACTCCGTTATCATCACTCATCGGATCGGTGGCACATTTTGATTCTCACAGCGAATTTTTCACGTGGGAATGTAAATTTTGTGGGAATATTTGTGGTATACCCGGGGAACCGACACGTGCCGACGGGTTATTAGAGAGTATTAGAGGGTTAAGCGCTTAATATTCATCAATTAGAGGGTTATGTGTGAACCTATTAATAAAATGATAATTTTGGTTCGGATATTTGGTGACTGTTTCAACACCCTTCAAAGTAATCAACTTTTTTGGTCGTGATTTATTTATGTTTTGTTTGGGGGATTCTAGTATGTAATAAAAATTAACGATATGTTGTACATGACATTTTATGTTTAAAACGTTGGGTACTCATTATATTTTTATGCGAATATTCTAACTATCAGACCTGTCTCATTACCGTCTAATGGGATTCCATTTTCATTTTCAAATTTTCAAATTAAGGAACCAAATACCGTTTTCGGCAATCGAACCTGTACATTATAGCCATTTTCTTTTATTATTTATAACTAGCTTCCGCCCGCGGCTTTGCCCGCGTGGTTTACGAACCCGTACATTTTTCCGGGATAAAAAGCCTATGTGCTATTACAGACTATAATCTATCTCTGTGCCAAATTTCATCCTGATTCGTTCAGCCGTTCTGGCGTGAAAGAATAAACAAAGATTCAACCATCCATCCATCCATCCTTATAAACTTTCACATTTATAATATTAGTAGGATTTATTTATTTATAATAATAATTTATAATGTATAATAGGATGTTCATGATATCCTATCCAATTACCATGCACAGTTTTCCAATGAATTTTCATTTGGTTTTATTAATTAAACTTAAAAAATTGAAATAAGAAAATAATTTTCTTGATCAACTTTACTATATACTAGCTGTGCCCGCGACTTCGTTCGCGTGGATATCGGAACTTAACAATGTATTTTTAGTGAGAAACGCCATTTAAAAAAGTAATATTATAATAGTTACGTGAAGTTAAGAAGACCAAATGCACTTAACCTTATTTTTTTCTAAAATAAAAGAATTTTTCTAAAATAAAAGTAGCCTAAGTTACTCCTTATTACATCAGCTACCTGCCAATAAAAGTCCCGTCAAAATCGGTCAAGCCATTTCAGAGATTAGCCTATACAAACAGACAGACAGACAAAAATTTAAAAAAATGTTATTTTGGTGTATGTACCGTATATATATTCATATGCATGTAGTAAAAAACGGTTATTTCAATATTACAAACAGACACTCCAATTTTATTTATATGTATAGATTACAATATTTATATCTTCAAATAACATCGCAATTATACAATTTTTACAACAAGATTCTTGCGTGTGAAATTCTGTTGGTACCCAGTGTCCCTATATAATTTTTTTGCCCCAAACCATGGTGTTATCAAGTGAGGTCAACTGACAAGGTCGCTGGATTCCCATGGGAAGCCACAGTTTCCTATGTGAATTGAATCGTCATGGGAATATAATTTTTTATGGTATTTTTTGTCCGTATAAAGATTATATTTCATTGTGACTAAGGAAGTGTTGGTTCTTTGCCGATTACCGTCGGCTGCCGAACATAGGCAACTTTTAATTTAAAGTATTTACTTTGCAATTGTTTACTTGATCTTATTTTATACAACTAAAGTATTAGTACAATTGCCTGCCTACCTAGGCAGTTGGCGTGGCTTCTGAAGTTCCTGTGTTCCACCTCCTTATTGAGTCCCATGTAATAATGTGCGAGCCTATTGCTATCTACCGGGCACAGATCCAGACTCTGCTGCTACTGAGAATTTCCATACAGAAAAACCCAATTACACTTTTTGCCCGGCCCGCGGATCGAACCTAGGACCTCACGCTCAGCAGTCGCGCTTGCGACCACTAGACCAATGAGCCATTCTTCTAGCATATATTATTGAAGTATTTATGAAGTATGAGTATACCAACCTAAAAATATATAAATATTGTTTTAAAGACACGTCTTATCTTCACAATATGTTAAAGAAACCGTATAATCTACACAACCCGGTTAAAGACATAGAAGACAGTTAAGAAAGAAAAGTAACTTATATTCTGACCTACGACCGCACACGTAATATACATGTTAACCCTCCGTCTGCGACGGGACTGTTAATAAAAATTCCCACGTGCCAGACGGGGTTCACACGCGAAAATACGCATATCTGGTTGCTTTATATTCTGAATATTTGATTTGTTAGAGTAAATAGAAGACAAATAAAAAAGTGCCTTTGTGGCTATTGAAAAAAAATATTTTTGAAAAGGAGATTTGTTGGATGTATATCGACTGTGAACTGGCAACTGGTACTATCTCATTTTTGACAACATTACAGGATTAAGAAGAAACTATCGACCGCGTTGTGCATACATCGCGGTCGATGTTAGTACAAATTGAATTAATTCGATTTTGGCGTCTAATTTTAATTGAAGTAAAATATGCTTTTTGCAGCGCTGCCGGGTATGAAATAGTTTAGAATGGTATAACCAAGTAAAATCCTCATAAAATCGAGATAGGACATGTTGCTAGTTCGCAGTCGATATGTTTATTATTAGGCTACGTGACCAATAATTGGGCACTTAACTTTTCTGTTTGTAGTTTTATTTTTACTTCGGCCGAAATTCGACCGTATCAATTTTTAAGTTTGAACATTATTGAGGCTGCATTTTTTTTTGAGTTTTTTTCTATTACGTTGCGAGCGACATTGATTTGACATCTGATATTGGGTATGAACGAAAACAATGAATGTTGTCCTTGACGTTGGCAGAATCATCGAATAACGATGGAGCCATAAACATAAATTGGAATTGGAATGAATGTTGTATTTAATTTATATATGTAGATATATATGTGTGTGTCAAATGCATGGTAGTGGGTGTAATGCTTTTTTATTAATTTCATTAGAAATTAATGCATATTATATAAAAATATTAGCTCTCTGCACTCCTTCTCCATATAAACTTTAACTGTGCCAAATTTTATACTCCTCCGTCCGCGTAATTTTCGTAAAAAGGGGTGCAAAGTTTTTGCTTTACGTATTAATTTATTTACTATTTAAAAATATATGTAATTCTTCGAGAAATGCCAGCAGACGCTTGACGTTGCCGGCAAGTTCCCGGAGGGTATCTAGGTTTCCGAAGTAGTTGGGCCCGACCTCGGACCTCAGGGCAGTTCAGTAGCACGTGGGCTGCCGTTTCTTCCTCCTCCATGCATGCTCTGCACAGAGGACTGTCTGTAATTCCTATAACGAAAAGATGTTTATTGAAGGAACCATGTCCGGTGAACACCGCTGTGACTGTATCTTATGTTTAATTTTATGGATAGTTTTTATAAATAAACAAACTTATGAATTTTTAAAAATCTTCACTCTCTTTGATCCTTGAATTTACTAACGCACGAAGAAATAATTTTATGATATTAAAATTTAAACCAACCTACAACAACAACATACCTCTTAAGAATTTATTACAGTTGTATGTCGATACAAAACGCTAAAAGTTTCAAGTCACGCACGTTTGTTTCAGTGTATTGAAGTTATCGCTTTGTAATGGATTTCCGGCTCATAGCACACGACCCCAGTATCAAAGGGTACTATGATACCCCGTGACCATTGACGGGTTAACACTGAGACGATTTTTTTATAACACTTTTTACAAGATATTGTTTTGATTTTTATAAAAAAAAAATATCCCGCGCTTTTTATGGTACCTGGGCAAAGCCGTGGACTATAAGGCTTTAACTCTTTTATTTCTGAATAGGCCTGTGTCCAACAGTAATGGACTGAATTATAATTTAGTCACATACTTCAGTTTCAAACTGTTTACCTCCGCTGGATCAGTTATACAGTAAAACAAATTTAAATAAAAAAAACTTATATCATAATTACCAGTCAAAGTCCTTCAAAAACTTAGCCTTTATTACCAATGGTGAAGTAACAAAGATATGAATATGAGATTTCAAAGAGTTCCAATAAATTGTTTATTCCCATATAACCACGCCGTTTCCCGTGTGAATTGTTACGAAAAATTACAACATTTTTGGTGGCCATAGTGTCCACGAATAAAAGAATTGTAGGACAAATTTTGACACCTGATTATTGTTTAAATAAAAATTTGTTTGACACTAGAATAAATAAATTGACCCCTGAATTTGTTTCGGCGTTTCTTCTCAGGGATAGTCATAGGAAATGCCGACGCCATCTAGTTTAAAAAAGACGTGTAAAAGTGATTGAAAAATCCTAATTGCAAAATAAATAATTTCATTTCATTTTCATTTCATATAAATTAATAGTCATTAAAAATTGAACTGATTGCCTTTCACTTTTTTATAAACGTAACCCACTAAGGTTTCCTCAGTATCGTAAATAGACCCGGAACAACAATCTGTAAGTTACGGACATATATTAAGTTACGTGTGAGAATCGAAACAGCGACACGTACAAAAAGCTTATCGGCATCTCCTTGCGCCAGTCGTGTCGTCAAATTTTTATATATATAATTCTTCTGTAAGTGTGTATGTCACTGAAGTTGGACCGTTTTTGATGATAGAATTTTTGTGTGTATTTGAGTATCTTTGGATGGTTTAGATTCACGATTGAATCCTCTAGGTGGCGCTGCGATCGAGTTCTAAGACAGGTTCGGGCAGGACAAAGTCTGTCGATCCGCTTGTTTTTATATATGTATAAACTTTCAGTGTGTGTGTGTGTGTTTGTAATTCTTCTTCTTCTAAACGGCTTGATCGACTTTGATGAAATATTTCTTTTACACTCATGGGATCACCTGGATGGTTCTTAGCTATAGTTAGACCCGGTCGGTGGTGCTGTTATTGACATCCAGAAAAGGGTCCGCTGGTTTTCTTATATAAACAAAATATCCTACATTATTTTATAGTCACCCTATAAGTAAGTAGATTTCATGAGATATAAAATTAGGGTACAGTCGCGTGCCGGGTCCCAACAATGTTGTTCTTTTGGTATGTAAATACAAATAATACGTCATGGGGTTATAATTACAGTAATGTGGGGACTGACGATGTAATTTTGATGATATTATAATTTAACTTACCTTTTCGAATAAGTGTGGGTATAGGGTAGCGATTGAAGGGTTAAGAATTAAAGGAGTCAGTTAGAGAAATGAATTTAATTAAGGTGCTACTTAGAAAATAGTTTTTAATAAAAAAAGCGTTTATAATAATTGAAAGGGTAAAAAACATTTGACAATTTGAGCAATTACAGACCCTAGGGAAGAAGTTGAACAGGGTTGGAATTTTAGGGTTTAGGTCATTAGAAACGAAAGTACTTACCTTTTCTTTTTATTATTCTTCAGCCAAGTGCCTTTTTTTCATCACAGATAATTATGTTTAGTTTTTATCCGACTGTCGAAGGAGGGTAACGCTTTTTCCTTCAAATTGTTTTAGCATTCTAGACTTGAATGTTTATTTTGGATTAAAAGTCCAATGTGACAGTAATTATGTTTTAGCATCACGCCTGTATTCCTCGAAGGGTTAGGTAGAGGTGTACTATACACCCACATATCGCCGTAATTGAGTCCCATATTATTATAATACGGGGCGAGCCTATTACCATCTACCGGGCACAGATCCAGACTCTCTACTGAGAATTTACATGCAGAACACCCAATAACACTTTGCCCGACTCGGGGATCGAACCCAGGACCTCACGCTCAGCAGTACGCCCCCACTAGACTAATGAGGCAGTCTAGACGAGTAATTATGTTTTCAAGTGACATAATACAATTCTTGTTTATTATACATAGGTATTTAAAAAAGAACGTAAGTGATATGTTATTATTACGTAATCTTGACAAAAATGATTCTCTAAATTTCTAACCTGTCCGTGCGACGAAATATATTTTCCCAGGTCCCCACTTAGTTTTTTTGACAAAACTCCATCTCTGAGTTCCCATGGTTATTGGTTCTCTTGCGAACTACACTTTGGGACGGATAGCGTGGGACCCTTCAAAGGGGGCCCGTTAGTCGGGCCATTGAATGAACGGTACGTTAAATACGCAGGAAGCGATTTAGGTTCGGTACTTTTTATTAAAATATGAAGCTTTTTTTGGACAAACTTTCAAGTAAACAATGAATAAAGTATTTTAATGTTCTTAAGTTTTTTTTTAATACTTTGCCCCACAATGTCAATATAATTAATTCTTGTATCGTAGGTGGTACCCGAAAGAACTATTATGTAAATCATACAAATATTTGTTTCGTGCAGGAATCGAAATAACGAATGTAGTACAGCAGTGGATCGCTCAACCGTCTCGTTTCCCAGCGATTACTGAGCATTTGTCAATTTTATAAGACTCGTTTAGTATGTTAAATAAAAACGTAGGTACGTACGTCAAAAGAATATTAAGATAAGATTTGGGGTAAAATTTGATGCAAATTGGCTTTAGTAAAACCTACAAGGAATCGGTCTAATTACCATTTACCATGTATAAGAATTATTTATGTTTATTGAAAAACAGGAAAATACAGAAAAAACTTATAAAATTATTGAGTTTAACCCTACAACGCTACTGGTATGTTTTGCCCGCTTACTCTATGGCCTAAAATACAAGGGCTGTATTGTCGCGTGTTAAAGGTTTCGTGACAATTTCTATCACAATAGGCCGACCGCTATGGGAAACATGGGGTTAGTATATTGGCCATGAGAATTCTATGGTGTTTATTTGACGGGCGGTGACAAAGTAGTCTCCATTGCATTTTTACGACAACAACGCTACTTTTTAATTATTTCCGTAAATTTTTATTGCGTTTCCACGTGCTTTATTTGGCCATATTTTAATACGACGTTAATTTTATATTCCTTTTATTGCTTTTTTGTTGAGAGAGTAACCCTTACATTTATAACATTTCTTTAATGATAAAAATAATACAAAAAATCTCGCTTTTTTAAATCATCGTCCAAGAATAGCTTTAACGTTAATTATGATCGTTAAAAGCCAGTTACAAAAAAAAAGAACTCAAGATGTCATAAAAGCAGGTAGCAGATCTGTTCGTTCCTTTTTCTCACGGTATATTTTTAATAAATTAAATAAAATCCGTTTTAGTTCACACGAGACTTTGTAGGTTCCCAGCGGAAATGGACGGACTTTGGTGGGAATTTGGGGAGGCACGTGGATGATGTTCGTAGGGTTAGGCGCGTATATATTTTTCAAATTAAACAAAATCCAGCTACGCTAAATAACAACTAACTACGGTTTTTTAAGTCATTAACTAACACATACATTTAGGTACAATATCTATAATAATTATATTTTCAAAAAATTTAATGAAATAAAAATTTAATAGACTTAACCTAATTATTGAAATCTGACTCTGAAATAAATTACATTTTGCTTATTAGGTCAGAATTTAAAAACAAAAATACAATACTTTAGTATTTCTGGTGAACTAACTATAAGACTATCTTATCGATACGAATTCAATTTTAAATTTCGAATAATAAAATTAAAGGACGGTCAACAGGATAATAAAAGTTCTGCATACACTTAAATCATAATAAAAAAAACGCTTTTATCCCGAGTTTGATCTCTATTACTATTCTCACGGTAATATTAACGAACTTTCGTTGAAAAATCCGTTTATAGTTCACACGAGACGTTGTTGGTTCTCATCGGAAATAGCGGGGGGTGAGAACTTGGGGTCGCACGTGGCAATATTTGTGGCTTTTGTCAAATTAAATAGCTACGTGTTAATTATCTCAGCACGATTAGCAGGCTATGCGATATTTAATTTGGTTTACAGTTTATTTCGTAAATAAAAAAAGAGGTTTTGTAGATATTTTTTTGTGTAAATACATTTAGTCTGCGATGTAAAATAATAGAAAACAATATTTAAAGTACTTAATAAATTAAATAATATGTAAAGTTGATGGTTTAAAGTGTTTTTTTTTAAGACACAGCGTGCACCCAGCTTTAGAACAGATTTTCAATTATTTTATACTTTGCTTCTCTTGATAGATGATATCAAAGAAAGCCGTTTAAAAAAATCAAGGTAAGAACTAATTGACCCAAAAATTTAAAAAGAAGAACCTTTTCACAAAGACTGTCAATTTAATCGTTATTTCCTTTCTCACGGTACTATTAACGTTATTTTTTTTGTTAAATACGTTTATCTTTCACACGATTCCCTGGGTTCTCACTGGAAACAGATCAGGGTGGGAAATTAGGGGAGCTCTGTGACGCGTGGCGATACTTGTCGCATTCATAGGGTTAATTAAGTGTGAAATAATTTTGACACAGGTGAATTTTGTCTTTTTTTTTAACGTTGTCCCACACTAGGATTTCTCTTGTATCGTAGGTACAATTTACAAACATAGCATCACGCCTGTATTCCCCGAAGGGTTAGGCAGAGGTGTACTATTGTACACCCACATTTCGCCGATGCCGTTATTCAGTTCCATGTAATAATGGACGAAGCGTATTGCCATCTACCAGGCACAGTTCCAGACTTCGTACTGCTACGGAGAATTTCCATACAGAAAAACCCAATAACACTTTGCACGACCCCGGAATCGAAACCAGGACCTCATGCTCAGCAGCCGCGCCTGCAACGACTAGAGTAATGAGGCATTTTAGTTAGATTCCCCATACTTTTATAGTACACAACAACTGTAACATCTTGTCGAAAGACTTTTATGTTACATCATGTTGGTCCGACAATAACTTCAACGAACTTCCAAAAATCCGTTAGCAGTTCACACGAGACCACAGTCAGTCGATGTTGGTGGGAATTTGGGGTGGCACGTGTCACTGGTGTTCTGTCGCAGTTGCGGGGTTAAGTGGTTTATAAATAGTAAAGTAGATAATCATAGGATTTGTTTATCCTGCTATCCTATCCTACTTAATATTATAAATGTGAAAGTTTGTGAGGATTGATGGATGGATATTTGTTACTCAATCACGCCAGAACGGCTGAACGGGTCTGTATGAAATTTGGCACAGAGATAGATTATAGTCTGGAATAGCACATAGGCTACTTTTTATCCCGGAAAAATGTACGAGTTCGTAAACAACGCGGGCGAAGCCGCGAGCGGAAGCTAGTAATATTATAAATGTGAAAGTTTGTGAGGATGGATGGATGGATGGATACTTGTTATTCAATCACGCCAGAACGGCTGAACGGATCTATATGAAATTTGGCACAGAGATAGATTATGGTCTGGAATAGCACGATAGATACTTTTTATCTCAGAAAAATGTACGAGTTCGTAAACCACGCGGGTAAAGCTGCGGGTGGAAGCTAGTTTATTTATATAGAAAGAATTAACTAGAAAATATAATTATATGATAATGATAGTTATGTTATCTTTGGATAAGTCAATTTCCATAAAATAATTTGTTATTTTTATCTTATCTAACGTAACTTTATTAATAAACCGAAGGTCATCAAATCGTAGATATTCAGTATAGTAAAGAGATTGCAAATAAGTATGAAGATTACAGCAGGAAAAATGATGATTAAGAAATATAATTACTAGAAAGATTTCGCCTAGAAAATTTTGGTTGCAAAATGATACACCACAATAATACACAAAGCTTAGGTACTGGCCTTTTGAAAGCTTTTTCCGTGTACTCAGCTATTGTTACATAACATAACATAGCATCACGTCTGTATTCCCCGAAGAGTATAGCAAAGATGTACTATTGTACACCCACATTTTGCCGATGCCGTTATTGAGTCTCATGTAATAGGGGTTGAGTCTATGGCCTTCTACCGGGCACAGTTCTAGACTCCGTGCTGCTACTGAGAATTTCAATACAGAAAAACCCAATAACACTTTGCCCGACCCGGGAATCGAACCTAGGACCTCACGCTCAGCAGTCGCGCTTACGACCAATAGACCAATGAGGCAGTCAATTTACAAACATACATGTCACAACTAGACCAGTACCTCTATCACGAGTTTTCTTACTATTTACTATCATAGTAAAGTAAATTTTCATGATAGCGATTTTAGTTCTTAACTTGGTTACATTAGGGATTAGAGTCGCTTATGTGACATATGTGTCATAGTTAAATTTTGATTTACTATTTACGATAATACAGAGATGTCATGTTAGCGACTCTAATCCCGAATGTAACCAAATTAAGAACTAAAATCGCTTGCATAAAAATTTACATTTACTATGAAAGTAAATAGTGAAAAACTCATAATAGAGGTACAGAACCAACTATCTGTAGATTATTATATATAAATATTTGTTCGGTGCGGGGATCAAGCCCGCAACACGTAGCACAGAAAGCTAATCATTTAGTCACTCCGTGCTGCTACTGAGAATTTGCATACAGAAAACTCGATAACACTTTGTTTGAAACCTCACGCTCAGCAATCAACTGCGATCTTTAGACCAAGGACGCAGTGAACGTACATAGAAATGTACTAAGTACCTACTTTTTTAATAGATATTTATGTTCACACATTAAATTCAACCCATTACTGTCCCACTGCTGGGCAAGGGTCTCTTCTCAGAATGAGAAGGGGTAGGCCTTAGTCCACCACGCTGGCCCGGTGCGGGTTGGCGGACTACACACACCGTCGAGAACTTTATGGAGCCCTCTCAGATTTGCAGGTTTGCTCACGATGTTTTTCCTTCGCCGTAAATACAAGTGATATTCAAATTCTGATCCGCACATGATTCCGAAAAGTCAGAGGTGCGGGCCGGGTTTGAAAGCGGACCCTCCTGCTTGGAAGGCAAGCGTTCAACCGCTAGGCTATCACTGCTCATTCACACATTAATTTAACCGAAATTATTTCATCAAAATCCGTTAACGTTTCACACGGCATGACTTTTGTTCTCATAGGAACGAGATGGACGGTGGGAAATAGGGGTGACGCGTGTTGACACTGGTCGCGTTTGCAGGGTTAAGTGCCTATCTTACTTTTAAATAAATAAACAGGGGCTTTTGTGTGTTTAATAGTAGTTTGGAATGGTTGGCGCAGTGGTTGAGAGATCGACTGTAGCGCTACGTGTCGCGGGTCCGATTCCAGCACGGAACAAATATTTGTCGCATCAACGAAAAAGGAAATTCCTATTGTGGGGCAATGTTTAAAAATAAGTAAATCAACTGTTTTTTTATCACTATCATAATTTTTTTCGAAGTCTTAAAACTATTAAATGAGCATAAAAATAATTAGTTACTTTTATAATTTTTTTTTTGCTAATGATATAACGCTTCCTGGTCAATTAAATTCATTCCTTGTTAAATCAAATTGTTATTTGATATTATTCCAACTAAATGAGAATTAAGTGTAGTATTTCACATATATATTTTATTAACCACAAACCACAATAAAACATTGTTGACTTTAGATCGTTGCAATTCACACAGCAATCTACTACTAGCTCCATCTATCGGAGACACAACTGAAACAACATCAAAACATCGTACCTATTTAAAACTATGGGGTCTCTTCAACAACACCTTACCTTTTTAGTCCATTATGAAATTTAATTCATATTAAAAATCTTTATAGCACATCCTATTATGCGTCCCCTTTTATAGTTGGTAAAATAAAGAACCGTTTACGCGAAATCAGTTAGAAATTCCCACGAAACCTGGTGACGTCTTATGTGAAAGAGATTTTAGTGCACATTTTGGATGTTGCGAATAAAACACATTTCAAATTATAAATTAAAAAGAAAAAATGCCTTTGATATATAGGCACCTATATAGATAGTCACCTTCGTAAATTCAATGTAATATCCCTAATATATAAAAGAAAATAGGTAGAAAGTATGGAACAATGCCTGTATGTAATGCTGAGATTTGTCTTCCGTCTACAAGTTTGGTCAACTATTTGTAATTGTGTGAAACCAGAATAGTTTTTGAACAAAAGAGATCTTCCTAAATTGGTTTCTCATACAATCACCCTTAACGACCCTTTTATGATAAAACTCGTTCGCGGTTCACACGAGACCATTTCCGTGAGTCACAGGTACGGTGAGAATGTGGGGTGGCGCGTGCCGATACGCTGCACTTCGAGGGTTAAAGGTATTATCGAAATACTCATTCACGAACAAATAAACAGCTTCAGAGATATTGTGAATTTTGATTTCCTTTAGTATTGCGTGCGTTAATTATAATTAAAAATTGTGGTTGACACAATTAGGACTGTTTAGAACCTTGTGATTCGGAAATCACCTCATTACCTAATTAGTCTTAAAAGACGACGAATGTAGAATAAATTCAATTAAAAAACAACATCAACAAAAATTAGTTTAACAGTTATTTAAATCAAAATGAGTATTAATTTGTGTTCCCATTCTCACGAAATTTAAAACGAACCTTCACACGGGAAGATGGTGATGTTTGGGTGGGAAACATGGGGTGGCACGTGCCTATACTTCACATTCGTACCCCGGATTAAATATGTGTGAAATTATGTGAAAATAAAGAGATTATTTTACGATAAGTATTTTATGCTTCATTTTTCATTCGATTTGTTTGTTTACAATTTCATTACTTAGACATATTTTGTTTCTTTTGTTTACATTTTCATTATATTTTATGCTTCATTTCGCATTCGATTTATTTGTTTACATTTTCATTATATTTTATGCTTTATGTTGCATAATTTTTTATTTAATTAGCTATATTTCGATTTCGCAACAATTCTTAACATGAGGTATATTTAAATGTAACCTATCACATAGCTTTGAGGGCTTTTAGTGTAACAATAAACATACATATATAAATTGAACAGTTTTACTATAAAGGGTATGTTTAATGTTCCCGTGAGATTTAGCGCATGGAACCGACCGGTAAGTGATGTGAGGGCAAAATGATATAGCGTGTGGCCACTAAGTAAGGGGTAACGAAAAGTTCTTTTTTTTTAAACAGTTTTTCTTTCTTTATTTCATGTCGATGGTTAATTTTAAATTGGTTTGTACCAAAACGGCCAGCTTGACGGCTCATCACATATTTGTAACAAGTATTGTACAAGCTAGAGATTTCCATTGTCTAAATCTGTATTACCGGCACACCCGAATTCTGCTAGTTTAGCGAATTGTTAGTAATTTTTGTTACTTTTCATTTCCTTTATGCAGTTCCTTTATTGCATTTCCTTTATTCAGTTATTTTTTTTGGTTTTATATGTTTACACTAAAATTAATAATTCACAGCACGTTGACGCAGTAGATGAGCAACATACTGCTACGCTACGTTTCACGGTTCGATTCCTGCACGGAAAAAAATATTTATATGACGAAAAGACTCGTTGTCCCACACTAGGAAGTGCGTATACTTCCTAGTGTGGGACAACGAGTCTTTTTGTAATGGTTCTTGAATTTCAGAATAGAATAAGCTTTTGAATTTGTAGTGTCTACATCCTTTTGAGGCTAATTTACCTGTTACTATAATCTGTTGACGTTGCCATCAACGGTATTTTAAATGCAAAAAATTGGAGCTATATTGTCCAATATTACTTACTGATAACAGGGAAAATAGAAGATGTGCCTACTCTGCCCTCGTGTGAAATACTCAAGTCGCCTGTACATACGTCACCCACTGTTGGAGTATTTTTTTATCATCAACACGTCTCAAAAAAAGTGTGATGTTATTTTACCTGTTCTGCTATTCGCTGGTTTAGTGGGCCGACAGTTAAGGACATATAACATTAGGGTTGCGAGTGGCGTTTGAGTGCGCCATGTAATTGTTAACATAGGTCAGCGAATGACGTCATACTAAAGGCAGTCGCACACGTAGCTACTTGCTTGTCAAACGTGCATGAAGGATCGTTTAGTGTGTAACCTTGTATGACCTGTCGTACATTCTTTGCCATATTTTTTATCGTTGAAGTACGATAATTGAACTATGACTAAACAAAATGTTAACAGTATTTTATTGTTTTATTAACAATATTTACCCTTCCCTAGCTTGTGCACAATATTTACCCTAAATTTATAAAACGGTGGTTACTCTGCGTACGGGTTATTATTGGGGTTAACAAAGTGTTGAGCGATTAGAATTTTAGTTTAGGGTTATTTATTTACTGTTATTTTTTAACATTTTATAGATTAATAAATTGCTTCGTGGAGTCGATCAAGAAATTTTTCTCCTAAATTCTTCATCACTTCGACTAAATATCAGCTGACCTAACTTGAATTATTGTGTTGGGTAAAATAAATGTATGGAAACAGTGTGCGCGCATTTTCGAAAGAATTTCGCTAAAATCTTGACGGTAAGTATGATCGAGGGTAAATAAAAGTCACAGTTCGATTAGTCCTTAGTTCATTAAGCAACTCACGCCTTACCAAATACCTACTGGTGATACCTTTTTATATTATAAAAATGGCCCAAAATATCAGAAACACGTACACAATTTACACTATTACAGAACTCTATTCGTCATAGTTTAGGTACTTGTACGAAGCGAGACTTCCTTTCACACTATATTTGGCTACAATTTGCTCTCTCGTATACATCTTACGCGTGAAAGTTTCCAGTAAAATCCTTCACCTCACCAACATTGGAATTTGTACTCTGTCTTCTCTTAATCAGAGTTGGTTTTCGATTGGTGGTGTTGAAAAATTTTCAAGTATGTTATATGCCTCGGAGTAAGAAATTTCATTTGAGACGATTTCGCGATTTCCCTCACTTGTTCCCCTGGGGACAAACCGTTGATTTATCAGGGAGTGTTCCCTTTTCTTTTTATTCAGATAAAAATTGTTTTGCTGTTTCTCTCGTGTGAATATTTGGATGTGTTGTAGAATTAAAATTCGTTGCGGTTCGATTTTTAAATAATGTGGATATTTTCTTGTCTTTTTTTTCTTGCCATTTACGAATAAGGACTTCTTGGACTATTTAGTGAGTATCAAATTAATCAATCTGTACCTCTATTATGAGTTTTTTACCATTTACTCTCATAGTAAATGTAAATTTTCATGCAAGCAATTTTAGTTCTTAACTTGGTTACATTAGGGATTAGAGTCACTAACATGTGATCTCTATAATATAGTAAATAGTAAATCAAAACTTTACTATGACACATATATCACATAAGCGGCTCTAATCCCTAAGGTAACCAAGTTAAGAACTAAAATCGCTATCATGAAAATTTACTTTACTACGATAGTAAATAGTAAGAAAACTCGTGAGGTGCAGAGGTGCAGATTAGAATATTCTAGTACTATGTTGGACACTGAAAATACGCCAACCGCTAATAAAAACAAAACCACTTTCTTCAATCTATTATTATTTATCTATTATCAGAAAGAAAGAAAGAAAAAGGTATATTATTGTACACTCATATTTTGTTGATGCTGTTATATTGTCCTATTTAATAGGAAGGTGCCAATTTCCATATACTGAACGCAAACTCCGGGTTGCTACTGAAAATTCCCATACAACCTAATACCTACTACTTTGCCCAATTTGGGAATCGAACCCAGGACCGCACTTTCAACAGTTGCGCCTGCGACGACTAGATCATTGAGGCATCACTTTTTCATTACTTTTCATCTCAATATTCGTGACATAATGACGTCACATTGATAATGATTATTTTAGACAAATAATTATTTCATGATAGCATAAAAAATGCACTAGAACCAGTAATAGGGTGTAACTTAGAATTAAACTGGAAATAATGTTGGTCTGGCAGCTATAAACGCTCCAAGGTAAGCTGGGCAATGGGCATATTTTATAGGTCACCACTGTTCCCCGAACAACAGTAACTGTACTATGAACATAATGCCTGGAAGGCAGTAACTCAAATAGTCTTAGATAGGGTGACCATCATTGAATGTAACTTGGGATAAGTCTTACAGTCTTACTGTCATAGGAAAATGTTTATCAATATCATGATACGACTCAGAAGGAAAAGGGGCAAAAATTAAACTAGAATACCAGTACAATCAATTATATTTAAGATATACAATTAGAATATTTAGTTTTAATTCCGCTAAACTACTGCAAGTTTGGGTGCATGCACAGCACCGCCCTCCCGCCCGCAAATATATGCACATGCAGAAGGTGCGATAGAAATAATGTAACATGCAACCAAACCGATCCTCGACACGTTTTTCGCACCTCCACGGAGCATCCTCAGGAGATGTTAACTCGTCGATCGCCATTCGCGTCCAAGCGGTACAACATAATACACATTAATAATAAGGAAATCGTTTACTAACGTTTAACATTCAAATGACAAATGATATAAACAGATTCAGAGAAGAGAAGGGTTAGGCCTTAGTTCACCACGCTAGTCTGGTGCGGGTTGGCGAACTACACACACCATCGAGAACTTTATGGAGAACCCTCATGTGTGCAGGTTTCCTCACAATGTTTTTTTCTTTCACCGTTAACGCAAGTGATGATCAAATTGAATTGATGACGACACGGTTGGCGCGATGGCTAAGCCATTAGCTTTCTGTGCTGTGTCGCGGGCTTGATCCCCGCACGGAACAAATATTTGTATGATCTCCAGATAGTTGTTTCGGGTCTGGTTGTGTGTGCATGTGACATGTATGTTTGTAAACTGTACCCACGATACAGGAGAAATCGTAGTGTGGGGCAAAGTTTATTAAAAAAAAAAACACTGATTCCAAAAAGTCAGAGGCGCGGGCTGGGTTTGCATGGCATGGCATGGAAGGCAAGTGTTCAACCACTAGGCTATCAGCCTATCACTGTTTTTTTCCATAGATAAATGATCGCAATGTTAAATTAAATAAGCAAATAAGTAATTGATTAGATTTAGTATTTATATAGAATAATGACGCGTGTTACAATCACAAAGTCTGTGTTTTATCTGTTATCTAAGTGATAAAAGTGATAATTGTGTAGGTAATTAATGCAAATGAAGATTATTTATTAATAAGCAAGAGGCGTAACGCGACGCTTGGGATTTATGCAATTAAACTTGGCCGCTTTGTTATTGTCATCGTGGTGATAGAGGTGATTTTTTGGGACAAACTATTGACATTTCTATCTCTATTCTAATATGTAAATGACTACTAATAGCATCATGCCCGTATTCCTCGAAGGGTTAGGCAGAGGTGTACTTATCTACTAATGTAAAATCACATTATTGAGTCCCATATAATACGGGGCGTGCCTATATCTGCCGGGCACAGTTCCAGACTCCATACTACTGAGAATTTCCACAAACAAATCCAATAATACTTTGTCCGACTCGGGAATCAAACTCACGCTCGGCAATCGGGCTGGCGAACACTAAATCAGTGAGGCAGTTTAATGGAATAGAAATAGGACCAATCCGCAGACATCAATATTAATGGTGACTTTACTGTTACAATATCTTTTATATGTGCGATGCACCTTCATCAAACAGTACATAAGAAACTTCGTCACTGAACAAAAATACACTACACCTTATTCTTGTCCGATAAGGTTTAAATTAACGTGACAATTAGTTTTCTAACGATAAAAATAAGTTTTTCGATCGGACAACACATTGGACTCCAGGGTGAAGTCTCCGATTATAGTCCAGTCGTCTCGCAGTTTTTGTTTTATAGTTATACCATTAAATCGGGTATATGGCCGTTAATTATTATTCTTTGAAGGTAAAGACTTAAATTATGAGGCAGATGTGTGATCTACGACATTGGGGCATTGGTCAGCCTTATACATTTATCTTATTACTCTCAAGCGCGGTTGCTAAAGTGAGGTCCTGTATTCATTTCCCAGGTCGGGCAAATTATTGTTGGATTTTTCTGTTACTGACGCTCACTGCCAATGGAGAAATGTGGTACTGTTTACACAAGTTTCTAAACCAGTCTAAACCTTCGGAAAATATACGAATGTCGTTTTGTTATGTTTTTAAGAGGTACTAACGTTATTGATCTATTGAGACCAATATTAGTAGGTATACAGATGTAATTCTAGTACACCTACAAGGGATTCCATAAAAAATGGGATAAATAACTCCCTGCAGAAATTTCCCGGGTATGATTTGGACCCACCCCCGAGACCCCGGTCTTTATACGGGATTACGTTTGCAAAGGTATGAAATAAAGTAACTATATTTATTGTCCCGGAAAACGGCCATGGGGACTTTTGTTTTGGGACATATAAAATATAGTACTAGCGACCCGCCTCAGCTTCGCACGGGTAGCAGAGCATATACGCCTTCATTTTTTTTCTGTCGTAGTGTCGTATCAGCCTGTTACGTCGAGCATTTACTCGGCGCACGCCAGTAAAGCTCCCAGTCAGCATGTTTTTTTCCGACATCTTCAACTATCATCGTCATATTTCAGCCAATTGACACAAAGCCGTATCGAATCATACACCTAAACCTTCCTCATGAATCGCTCTGTCTATTGGTTAACCGCATGAAAATCCGTTCAGTAGTCTTTGAGTTTATCGCGAACAGACAGACAGACAGACGCGGCGGGGGACTTTGTTTCATAATATGTAGTGATGTAGTGATTGATATGTACCCATAAAATACTAACTTTCGGGAATACGCCTGGTGGTTTTAACATAGCATCATGTCTGTATTTCTGGAAGAGTAAAGCATTTTACCAACGCTCGCTGATAAATTGATAGGAATGAAATGAAACGAAATTAGTGTAGTTTTTTAATTCTCAGTAGCAGCACGGAGTTTGTACCTGTGCCAGGTTGATGGCAATAGGCTCACCCCCTATTACATGGAACAGAACAGTAAGCACGAAATTTTGGGCGCACAATAACACCTCTGCCTTTAATCATCTCTAGCTATTTCTTTAACCTAGCCTTTTCCCAACTACATTGGGGTCGGGTTCCAGTCTAAATACAGCTGAATATCAGGATTCTACACGGAGCGACTGCCGTTTGATCTCCGCCACCCAATTACTGGGAGACACTGATACTGATAAGGTGAGACGTGTGGTCAATTTTTTTTTTGGCTGCTGATATCCTTAACGATTGTCATAGGTTTTCATATGAAACCTACACAGAACGGGCTCTCCGAAGCATGGCGGGCTCGATGTCTGAAAAATGGTCACCCATCCAAGGACTAACAGCGGCAAGCGCTGCTTAACCTCTCAGATCGACCGATCAGCGCGTTAGCTATGTAACTACGAGCCTCTCTGCCTGTTAGTTTTAGTAATTTCTAAATATTCACGAGTCATTATGACAAAGCGGAATACTCGGGAAAAATTATAATAAATATGTATTTCAATAAATAGGTACTTATCGTACACGTATTTATCAGTATTATACATAACAGATAATTGGGTAATTAGGTATTCATCGGCCATAAGTATCAGCATACCATCATATAATGCAGATAAGACGTAACTAGGGTTTGGGTCCCGGGACGTCTCGTGTCTCGAAGTCCCGGGACTTTTCGTAATTTTAGACGAGACAAGATTGTCGAAATTGTTAATATTTAGATTATTTAATTATGAAACAAATCTATGATTATGAGAATTAACAATGTTGTGATTATGACCAATGATTAGATACTAGAATTAGTAGATAATAGTAGAGTTATTAAGAATTAGTATGATTTTTAACTAACTTCGTTTTATAACTATAAGATTTAACTGCTTAAAAATGAATCTATGTGTGATTAAAAGAAATAAGCAAAGCAATTATTAAGACTGAAATTAACGTTAAAGTTATTAAAAATTAATTTTCTGTTTAATAAATGTTGATTTTTACAAAAAATTGCCTTTTTTTAATACGTTTCGCCAGAAATTAACTCAATTAAAATTCTTAAAAAAAGGCTTACCCCCCTGAAATATCTGTCTCGTGTCCCGGGACTTTGAAATTGTTTGGAATTCCCAAACCCTAGACGTAACTTAAAATCATGGCTGTAGTTTCGTGAATCCCATGTAAAAATCGAATCCCATGTTAAAAGGCGAGTCCATTGCCATCTACTGGAAACAGTTCCAAACTCCGCCCTGCTACTGAGAATATTCTAACAGAAAACCCAATAACACTTTGTCCTCACTGTCAGCAGTCCCGCTTGCCACCATTAGACCAATATGAGCCAAGTATCTCAAACCGTTCTCAAACTATAAGTAACCCATTTATACTTTATACAAAACAGAAATGAAAACTGGCACTACATGTTTTGTAGCTGCGCTTGCGTCATTAAATGTCATGGTCAATAAAAAAAAGTGTAGTTGACAACACAAAATCTAATTTGTTTTTCCTGCTGTCATTCCAGTGCCATAGTACCTATACTTTCATAACAAACAAACACTATCTAATCTTCAGAATAACAAAAAATGCAGTAATTACATTGATATGAATAAGTATCACCTATAAATTAAACGACAATAACATTCTTAGCTAGTATCATATTATATAACCATGGCACAATACAATTTTGAAGGAGATTACGGAGGTATTAACGATCGCCAACTGGAGTTCATTAATAAAGTGATTTTAGAACAAGACCTAAAAGTCAATAAAGTGTTTTTCGAGCCAGTTGGACAGGCAGGTGACAATTTTGTAGCAAACGTGAAGAGAATCACAATTAAAAGTGAAGATGGGAAGTTTCAAATGATTGTCAAAGTAGCTCCATCTAACGAAGTTCTCCGTCAGGCCATGAACAGTTCTCTTTTTTTCATGAACGAGCATGTCATGTATACGGAGGTCCTGCCAAAGCTGGTAAAACTACAGAAAACCCAGGGAGTACCAGAAGAGGAACAGCTAAGATTCGCTAAATGTTATGGATCTCATGGAGAAGCACCTAACGAGGTTTTAATTTTAGAAGACTTGAAGACATCAGGATTTGTTATGTTGGACAAATTTGTGTCACTGTCAGATGAATGTGTTAGAAGTATATTAAAAAACTTCGCCATACTTCACTCCCTTTCTTATGTGTTAAAGAAAAAAGAGCCAGAAACTTATGATCTGTACAAAGGCAAATTATCAGATTTGTGGACACAAATTGCTGAAAATGAAGAATTTGTGTTACACATACAAAGATTTGATAACGATATAAAATCAGTCCTCGACGATGATAGACATAAGGAAATTGTTAAAAACAATGTGCTTGATATAGTCACAAAATCAGTTGAGTTATCAAAATATGATGATGAAAATAAATATTCAGTTATTAAGCAAGGTGATGCTTGGACTAACAATATCATGTTCAGATTTGAGGCAAGTATTTCATATAAATTAACATTTATTCAAAATTGTACATAAAGGAATAGTCGATCAGTAAATATCCAAAGAAATTAACTTCCAGTAATAAACTGAGTACATAATATTCACTTATTATTTTAATTAGGATTTCTCTGATATCTCACGATGTCAACCATAAACACTAAAAAGATTTTTATGAAACTAAAAACCATTTAACTTTTTAGTTTCATAAATATCTTTCTGAGCTTCGAATTATGTTGCAAGATATTATCAATATTTTCATTTTTGTGGTCTGCACAAAATTTTTGTATCTAAAACTGCCTTTGCTTATATATATATTTTTTTGTTTTCAGGGAAATAAATTAGCAGAGTCAGTAATGATTGATTACCAAGTATCAAACAACACCAGCCCTGTCGTTGATATTCTTTACATGATTTTCAACTGTACTGACCATGAATAGAGGATTCGCCACTTCTATGATTGGATAGACTATTATTGGAATGAACTAGATAGATCATTATCGGTGTTTGGACTGAAAGCCGACATCGAGTATCCAAGGGATGTGTTAGACTCAGACTTGAAAAGATACGGTAGTCTAATATTTGGTTTGTCTCTAATTTTAAGTAATATTTTAATGAGGGATACGAAAGAAGCTAGTAAGACGGTGGAAGCTATGAAAAGCTCCGATTTAGCTGGAGTGATGGACACAATGAAAATGGATGATTTGGAAGATGAAACTATATTGCGTATCCAGAAAAAAATTGTAGGTCTAATTGATAGCTTTAATGAATTTGATTTATGTTAACGGTTGTAATATATAATAAAATAAATAAATTCAGCACATTAATATCCCATTGCTTGGCATCGGCTTCTTCTCAGATGAGAAGGACTTTTGTCGCTGGCTTCGAGTTGGTTGGTGGACTACACTTCTGTCGAGAACTTTATGCATTGCTTTGAAGTATGCAAGTGTCGTTACGATGTTTTCCTTTACCGATAACGCAATTGATATTCAAATTCTGATCCGTAAATTCATAGGTACGTGTTCGCATGAAGGCAAGTGTTCAATCGCTAGGCTATCCCTACTTATTTTAATATATAATAAATATTTATTTTATTTTTTACTTTCTTTTTACTAGCAATAATATAATATTATTAATCTCGGCATTATTTATCGACGAGTATTTTTCGACTTTGACTGTTATCAAGCCCAAAATGTAAAACAAAAACAGTTTAAAAAAATGTTTTTTTCGTCGCAGAATTTGATAGAAATTCAGCACAAACGCTCGCACAAATTATTTACAGTCATTTTTAGCTAGACTATATCAGTTATCTGTTATATGTGCTTCTATGTGTGTTCTTCTATGTGTGTGCCACTTGTGTTTTATCAAAGTTTTTAACCAAGATACTTAACATATCATACAACATAACACGTCAAATCAGTTAGTTTAAATTGGTGGACAAATTTAAACAAAGTTTAAGTTAGTTCCCATATGGAGAATACCAAAAGCAACTCTGAAAATTTTTAAGCATTATGATTTATTCTGCTGTCCTTTATGTCTTAGTCTTCATGACACCTTCAAGGAGAAAGTCAAGTATTCTTTGAAAACGGAGAACGACTGAAAATTAATGACATTTGCTATGTCATATGAAAATATTAGTCAAGGTCAACAATTACACTAGATATAGAAAGCTATATAATGTAACAATTCAAACTTCTTGGTGTAGTATGCTTACATTGCAGAGCATGAAGACCTGGGTCCGATTCTCGGGTCATGCAAAGTGATAATAAATTTCTCTGTAAAAAAAATGTAGGAGCCGCTGGGAGATTGGAATTGTCTCTGGTACAATTGTCTCTTGTAGGTGGCAATAGGTTCATCTCCTATGACATGAGACTCAACAATGATATTGGCGAAATGTGGGTGTACATTACTACACGTTCACCTGCTATTTTACACTATATTAATAATACACACGGAACTATAGCTGTTGATTTGCATTTGAAAAGAAAGAGAAAAATACGAGCACCTAGTAAGATTAATAATATAATTTAACATAAAATAAGGAAAGTAAAGTAACTAAAATAAACAAAATGATGTCGTAATCATCATCATCATAATCAGCCAAAAGACGTCCACTGCTGAACGAAGGCCTCCCCCTTAGGCCACCACATCGAATGACATTCCGCCACTTGCATCCATCGGTTGTATAAATGTCGTAATAAATAAGAGAAAATACAATTTGCAAGTAACAGTGTTTATTTAAATATAACATCTAAACAATATCACTAGAATAGACCAAATTCATGGAAGGTTTGAATGAGGTCTATAATTCTATTCCTAAATCGCACAACGGTTTCACTGTCCTCAGATACTTTCATGTTATCCGTAAACTCCTTGACATCAGTAATCTCCATGGCATCCCGAATTTTAGTGGCTTCTTCTGATTTAACTGTTACTATACTAGCTAACATTATAGACAAACCGAATAATAATTTGGCGTATCTTTTTAAATCTGCATCCAATTGATCTCTTGGATATATGTAGTTCGATTTAAGGCCAAAGTTGAACAGAGACCTATCCAATTCTGAATAGTAATAGTCAATCCAATCGTAAAAGTATTTCGACCTGGTCTCATGGTCTGTGCAATTTAAGACGAGGTAGAGGATATCGCAGACTGGGTTGTTGTTCTTCGAAAGTTGGTAATCGATCATGATTGACTGTTTCAAAGAGTCCTCCTGAAAAAAGAAGCAGGTTTTATGTTAAAGTCATTTCAGTTATAAAACGTGTGAATGAAAATTATGTATGATGTTACAATTTATACATTAACTGAACGGGTAACTGCTAGAATGATTTTAAATGTTGAATTTAAGAAATGTTCTTTTATGGGATAGTAACTGTTTGCCTCATTGGTGTAGAAGTCGCAAGCGCGCCTGTAGAGCGTGAGGTCCTGGGTTAGATTCCCAGGTCGGGCAAAGCGTTTTTGGGTTTTTCTGTATTGAAATTCTCAACATCAGCACGGAGTTTGCAACCGTGCCCGGTAGATGGCAATAGGCTTGCCCCCTATTGCATGGGAATCAATAACAGCATCGGCGAAATGTGGGTGTAGAATAGTATATCTCGGCCTAACCCTTCGGGGACTACGGGTGTGATGTATGTATGTATGGGATAGTAACTTTCTTAGAAAGTTCCTATTTTACACTTTAGAAAACCTATCGATTTAATATGTTTACACTGTGGTACTTGGTTTTGGTTACTATGCTATATTATCATACACTTTCCGATAATTGACGTGAATCACGTAATGTTCTATCTGAGCACGACAGATAATACGCATTAAACAATCCAAAGCTGTTGATAGTCGTAAAATATAATATTCTACTTATACAAAACCATCTGTTTCAGAATACTGAACCTGTATTATCAGCCTCGTGTCCGGTAATGATTAGATAACCACTTAATTTTTTTTTAATAAATATAAAACTGCAGATTCTCGGTATGAGTTTTTAGTAATTCAGATATTATTATTGGAAATATTCGCGTCTAGAATATTGAGGATATCTGTGGAATATTTCTCAGAGGCAGCCATTTTTTTATGTCATTTTTTCAACTCACATTACATTTTGTGCTATTGTTGATGAGTATGTAAATGTTTAGTATGGATTATAAATCTATACATGTAATAAAATTATAACAGGCCGATGTCTGTATATTATAGATATTGGAGAAAAACTGATATAGGGGTCTTTATTAAAGCAACAGAAGCCAAAAAACAGTTTTTAGAGTTTTTGTCCGTCTGTCTGTATGTTTGGACATCACACAAAAGCTACTGCATGGAATTGAATGCAGTTTTCACCGACATATTGCTAAAGGTCTAACTTAAAATATAGGATCTATTTTACCACAGGAAAATATCAGATTCTAAATTCCACGCGTACGAAGTCGCGGGAAAAAGTTAGTTACAAAATAAAAATACTCGCCTCAAATCTGAACATGATATTGTTTGTCCAAGAATCACCTTGTTGAATAACTGAATATTTGTTTCCATCCTCAAGCTTCGCCATTTTGGCTGCGAGTGGTAAAACATCAGCAACTTTATTTCTCAGCAAATTTATATGTTCCGGATCTTCGAGAACTGATATAGCATTATCTTCAATTTTTTGAAAGAATGCTATAGTTCCTTCAACAGAAGCCATGGCACTCCACATATCGAGCAAACTGGCTTTGAAACTATTGTATGTTTCAGGTTCTCTTGCCTTCAACACATAAGAAAGAGAATGTAGGATACCGAAATTTTTCAAAACACTTTTCACACACTCATCCGAAAGGGATTCAAATCTGTCCATCATAATAAAGCCGGATGTCTTCAAGTCTTCAAGAAGGATAACCTCGTTGGGTGCTTCGGAAAGGGATCCGTAACATTTTGCGAATCTTAGTTGTTCTTCTTCTGGTACACCCTCAGCCTTTTGTAGCTGTAACATCTTCGGTAAAACCTCTGTGTACATAATATGCTCATTTCTGAACAACAAATAAGAGTGCATGGTGATACGGAGTGCTTCGTGAGAGGGTGCTATTTTTGCAATTAACGACAGATTTCTATTTGCACCTTCTATGGTGATCCTCTTTACGTTTGCTACATAGTTGTCACCGGGTTTACCAACTGGCTCGAAGGTCACTTTAGCGTTTTTGAATCGTAATTGTTCTATGACATTGTTGATATATTCCAGTTGACGTGCGTTAATATTATCAATGTCACCCTCAAAGTTGTATTCCGCCATGGTGGTGTGATTATAACTACTAAATTAAGTGCTGATGTTTAGTTCATATATATGTAGCTTATAATTTATCTGGATAGATAATGATGTATGATTGTTTATACTGTTAATATTTTCTGTTGATTAGATACTGGTAATTCGTATGTTGCCGGACGTATATGAAATCCAAGAAATAAATAAATGTCGATGTTATTTAATATGAAATTGATGCGTTAAATATTACATACATTTCCTAGTACAGAACCAGGAATCTGATCATGAAAAATGTTTCTTGTGCTTATTATTTTCACAAAGTTCCTAGTATGGACACTGTTTTTGAAGAAATGTAAAGTGTTCTTATTTAAAACCAAATAATTAACCCTTCAATTGCCATGTCTAAGCAAATGTATTTTTTTTCTTTTCTCTTTAAATAAAATAATTGAGATTCATTCGGTTAGGACAAAAAAAATATATTACAAAAATAAATACCCCCATTATTCACGCAGGGGTCACCCACAGTTGACACTGGGCATTGTGAAAAGTTAAGAGTCTGAAGTCTCCCGCGATTTTTCTTATTCTTTCGATAGAGATAAAACAAATTTTATAATAATATTTATTTATAATATGAAAAAATATAACACTTATTTATTGTGAAAACTGTACCAACACTTCAGATGTAAACCGACCTTACAAACTTATGACACCTTTTTTTTTATTAGCGTGGTGAGAAACTGAGAACCCATCCTCCGCCTGGAGGGGGGCGGAGGGTTGTGCCGGACTCCTACCGGCTAAACTCGACGGTCCGCCTCGACACCATATGGTGCGCTTTGGGAACTCTTAGAAGACCGCACCGAAGCCCATCACGGTGTCATGCCGAACGGCACTTCTCGGAAGGGGTGACTGTAAAGACGCCACCCCCTCGTGCACGTCCCGGGGGAGACTGTAGAGAGGTCCCCTCGTTAAGACTTATGTCACCTACAGGTGACACTGGGAATTGAAGGGTAGAAACGAATTCGTTATAAACTAGATAAACGTCTTAACCAGAACACCGCTAACCGCCTATAATATTGATTTTTAGGAAATATAACTATAATGTTATAAAAAAAAAAACTTACTCTAACCGTGACCAGAGAGTTACCGTATTTCGACCAAAGAATTAGCATTGCCATTAAGGGTATCGTTTAGCTGTCGCCTTCTCACAAAGTTATCTTGTCTTGATATACGCGCAAGATAGGTGTTCGGCCGTTTCTTACATCCAAATCTTAACGAATTAATTTGATTTTGGTCTGTATCGTTTTGTCCGATTATGAACAAAGTCATGTTTTATGTTTTCAAAATTTTGATTAATTTAATAATTATCACGAGATCAGTTTAAGAGGGTTAATTGTTGCTCAATCTATAAACAATATAAAAAAAAAAAACAAAAACGTGACGATTTAGTCTTTACTTGTGTATATAACATATAAAAAAATCAGCAAAATCAGCTCATGTTTAGTGAGGTAAAAACGTTAACGCATTTTGTATGAAAACTTTTACCTAAACTATAGTCTTAATCGTGGAAATGCTGCCAGTATATTGGCGTTGTTGGTTTATCGAAATTTGAAGGAATATTTTGTGTTTAATAATGTGTTGAAAACTAAATAATTAGTTACTTAAATGTAAAATAATAATTATGCCTTTTTTTTAAGCATTATTAGAAATAATAACAGCCTGGTGGTTCCAGTGGTCGCAAGTGACTGTTGAGTGTGAGATCCTGGGTTCGATTTTCGGGTTGGGCAAATTTTTTCCGTATAAAAATTGTTAGTATGAATAGTTAGATGGCAAAAGGCTCGCCCCCTATTACGTGGGACTCAACATCGGCATCGGCGAAATGTGGGTGTACAATTAGTATACCTCTGCCTCACCCTTCGGGGAGTACAGGTGTGATGCTATATTATGTTTATGTTATTAGAAATTATTCCCAGAAAATTTGTGTAATGTTTATTTCATAGATTTCCGGTAAAACTTTGGGCATTATATTCAGTTCCTAGGCTTTATAAAATGCCGTATTATATACATTTCCAGTAACACACATAATAATGATAATGTATAACACATTGGTCATCAACAACTGAACCGAACCGAAGCTAGTAATAATATACATACATTATCACTAGCTTCGGCCGCGGCTTCGCCTTGCGTGGAACTCGAATTCCGTTTCTAAAATAAAAGTAGCCTAAGTTACTACTTATAACATCAGTTTTCTTTAAAAAGAAGTCTAAAATTAGGCATTAAAAACCGCTATACAGCTCTTTTAATGCTAATTTGGGCACAAATTATACAGACTTTGGTTTTAAAATGACATTTTAGCAGCATTATATTGGTTGTCTACCGGAAGGATAAACGCATTATATGGGCTGTGAAAACAGGTTAAAGCAGTGCGCATACCTTAAGTGCGGCTCTTATATCAGCTTGTATCATTACAAGGGCAAAATAAAAACATTTTAAAATGTTATTTTGAATTTCCGGTAATAAAAGAATATGGCGTGTGTGATAACTCTTTCAACTGTTTCAACAAAATAATATAAGTGATGAACTCTTGTTTTTTTTTTCTGTATGAATGAATTAGGGTTGCGAGTATCAGTTTACCGTGAAAGTGAATATTTGTATCAAATATTTCATGCGCCCTCGAAATAAAGAGCTATTTGGTACAATAATATTATAAAAAATTGTAGGATTGTGAAAAACATGACGATATTATCGTAATATCTAGGTACTAATAATTATTAGCTCATGTGAATAAACAAATACTAAAAACTTCAACACAAAATAAATTATAAAAAATACCAAAAAGGCAAAAAGGATCAACATCGCCAGTGCGCGCTTTAAGCATTGCCTCCTCACAGTCCGCACGCACACAAACAAGCGGGTGAGCGGTCGCGCGCTGTAAATACCTAATTTCGCTCGCCACCGCGCGGCGTAAACGCTCTTAAAAAGAAAACAAAAAAAAATTCAAAATGTCACACGAGACAGCCTACAATCAAAGTCCCGGGAATTCCCGGGACTTTGATTGTAGGCTGACTCGTGTCCCGGGACTTTGAAATTGTCGGAAATTCCCATACCCTAGATGTAACTTAAAATCATGGCTGTAGTTTCTTGAATCCTATGTAAAAATCGAATACCATGTTAAAAGGCGAGTCCATTGCCATCTACTGGACACAGTTCCAAACTCTGCCCTGCTACTGAGAATATTCTAACAGAAAACCCAATAACACTTTGTCCTCACTGTCAGCAGTCCCGCTTGCCACCGTTAGACCAATATGAGCCAAGTATCTCAAACCGTTCTCAAACTATAAGTAACCCATTTATACTTTATACAAAACATAAATGAAAACTGGGACTACATGTTTTATAGCTGCGCTTGCGTCATTTAATGTCATGGTCACTAAAAAGAAGTGTGGTTGACAACACACTATCTAATCTTCAGAATAACAAACAATGCAGTACTTACATTGATATCACCTATAAATTAAACGACAATAACACTCTTAGCTAGTATCATATTATCTAACATAACTATGGCGCAATACAATTTTGAAGGAGATTACGGAGGTATTAACGATCGCCAACTGGAGTTCATAAATAAAGTGATTTTAGAATAAGACCTCAAAGTCAATAAAGTGTTTTTCGAGCCAGTTGGACAGGTAGGTGACAATTTTGTAGCAAACGTGAAGAGAATCACAATTGAAAGTGAAGATGGGAAGTTTCAAATGATTGTCAAAGTAGCTCCATCTAACGAAGTTCTCCGTCAGGCCATGAACAGTTCTCTTTTTTTCATGAACGAGCATGTTATGTATACGGAGGTCCTGCCAAAGCTGGTAAAGCTACAGAAAACCGAGGGAGTGCCAGAAGAGGAACAACTAAGATTCGCTAAATGTTACGGATCTCATGGTGAAGCACCTAACGAGGTTTTAATTTTAGAAGACTTGAAGACATCAGGATTTGTTATGTTGGACAAATTTGTGTCATTGTCAGATGAATGTGTTAGAAGCATATAAAAAAACTTCGCCATACTTCACTCCCTTTCTTATGTGTTAAAGAAAAAAGAGCCAGAAACTTATGATGTGTACAAAGGCAAATTATCAGTTTTGTGGACACAAATTGCTGAAAATGAAAAATTTGTGTTACACATGCAAAGATTTGATAACGATATTCAATCAGTCCTCGACGATGATAGACATAAGGAAATTGTTAAAAACAAAGTGCTTGATATAGTCACAAAATCAGTCGAGTTATCAAAATATGAAGATGAAAATAAATATTCAGTTATTAGGCAAGGTGATGCTTGGACTAACAATATCATGTTCAGATTTGAGGCCAGTATTTCATATAAATTAACATTTATTCAAAATTGTACATAAAGGAATAGTCGATCAGTAAATATCCAAAGTAATTAACTTCCAGTAATAAACTGAGTACATAATATTCACATATTATTTTAATTAGGATTTCTCTGACATCTCACGATGTCAACCATAAAACTAAAAAGATCTTTATAAAACTAAAACTTTAAAAAACCATTCCGCTTTTTAGTTTCATAAAGATCTTTTTGAGCTTTGAATTATGTTGCAAGATATTATCAATATTTTCATTTTTGTGGTCTGCACAAAATTTCAGTATCTAAAACTGCCTTTGCTTATATATATATATTTTTTTTTCAGTGAAATAAATTAGCAGAGTCAGTAATGATTGATAACCAAGTATCAAAAAACACCAGCCCTGTCGTTGATATTCTTTACATGATTTTCAACTGTACTGACCACGAAAAGAGGATTCGCCACTTCTATGATTGGATAGACTATTATTGGAATGAACTAGATAGATCATTATCGGTGTTTGGACTGAAAGCCGACATCGAGTATCCAAGGGATGTGTTAGACTCAGACTTGAAAAGATACGGTAGTCTAATATTTGGTATGTCTCTAATTTTAAGTAATATTTTAATGAGGGATACGAAAGAAGCTAAGTAAGACGGTGGAAGCTATGAAAAGCTCTTATTTAGCTAGAGTGATGGACACAATGAAAATGGATGATTTGGAAGATGAAACTATATTGCGTATCCAGAAAAAAATTGTAGGTCTAATTGATAGCTTTAATGAATTTGATTTATGTTAATTGTTGTAATATATAATAAAATAAATAAATTCAGCACATTAATATCCCATTGCTTGGCAACGGCTTCTTCTCAGATGAGAAGGGCTTTTGTCCACCACGCTGGCTTCGAGTTGGTTGGTGGACTACACTTCTGTCGAGAACTTTATGCACTCCTTTGAAGTATGCAAGTGTCGTTACGATGTTTTCCTTTACTGATAACGCAAGTGATATTCAAATTCTGATTCTCTGTAAATTCAGAGGTACGTGTTCACATGAAGGCAAGTGTTCAATCGCTAGGCTATCCCTACTTATATACATGTTCATTTAATTTAATTTTTTACTTTCTTTTTACTATCAATAATATAATATTAATCTCAGTATAATTTGTCGGCGAGTATTTTTCGACTTTGACTGTTATCAAGCCCAAAATAAAAATAAAAAAACAGTTAAAAAAAACGTTTTTTTTTTCATCGCACAATTTGATAGAAATTCAGCTCAAACGCGCGCGCAAATTATTTACATTCATTTTTAGCTAGACTATATCAGTTATCTGTTATAGTGCTTCTATGTGTGTGCCTCTTGTGTTTTATCAAAGTTTTTAATCAAGATACTTAACATATCATACAACATAACACGTCAAACCAGTTAGTTTAAATTGGTGGATAAATTTAAACAAAGTTTAAGTTATTTCCCATATGGAGAATACCAAAAGCAACACTGAAAATGTTTAAGCATTATGATTTATTCTGCTGTCCTTTATGTTTTAGTCTTCATGACACCTTCAAGGAGAAAGTCAAGTATTCTTTGAAAACGAAGCGAAAGCGTGAGGACCTGGGTCCAATTCTCGGGCCATGCAACGTGATAATTAATTTCTCTGTAAAAAAAATGTAGGAGCAGCTCGGAGATTTGAATTGTCTATGGTACGTGGCAATAGGTTCGTCTCCTATGACATGGGACTCAATAACGATATTGGCGAAATGTGGGTGTACATTACTACACGTCCACCTGCTATTTTACATTATATTAATAATACACACGGAACTCTAGCTGTTGATTTGCATTTGAAAAGAAAGAGAAAAATATGAGCACCTAGTAAGATTAAATAATATAACTTAACATAAAATAAGGAAAGTAAAGTAACTAAAATAAACAAAATAATGTTGTAATCATCATCATCATAATCATCATCATCATCATCATCATCATCATCATCATCATCATCATCATCATCATCATCAGCCAGAAGACTCTGTCCACTGCTGAACGGAGGCCTCCCCCTTAGACCACCACATCGAACGACATTCCGCCACTTGCATCCATCGGTTGTATAAATGTCGTAATAAATAAAAGAAAATACAATTTGCAAAAACAGTGTTTATTTAAACATAACATCTAAACAATATCACTAGAACAGACCAAATTCACGGAAGGTTTGAATGAGGTCTATAATTCTTTTCCTAAATCGCACAACGGTTTCATTGTCATCAGATACTTTCATGTTCTCCGTAAACTCCTTGACATCAGTAAGCTCCATGGCATCCCGAATTTTAGTGGCTTCTTCTGATTTAACTGTTACTATACGAGCTGATATTATAGAAAAACGGAATAATAATTTAGCGTATCTCTTTAAATCTGCATCCAATTGATCTCTTGGATATATGTAGTTCGATTTAAGGCCAAAGTTGAACAGAGACCTGTCCAATTCTGAATAGTAATAGTCAATCCAATCGTAAAAGTATTTCGACCTGGTCTCATGGTCTGTGCAATTTAAGACGAGGTAGAGGATATCCCACACTGGGTTGTTGTTCTTCGAAAATTGGTAATCGATCATGATTGACTGTTTCAAAAAGTCCTCCTGAAAAAAGAAGCAGGTTTTATGTTAAAGGCATAGCAGTTATAAAACGTGTGAATGAAAATTATGTATAATGTTACAATTTATACATTAACTGAACATTATAACGGGTAACCGCTTGAAAGATTTTAAATTTTGAATTTAAGAAATGTTCATTTATGGGATAGTAACTGGCTGCCTCATTGGTGTAGAAGTCGCAAGCGCGCCTGCAGAGCGTGAGGTCCTGGGTTAGATTCCCAGGTCGGGCAAAGCGTTTTTGGGTTTTTCTGTATTGAAATTCTCAACATCAACACGGAGTTTGCAACCGTGCCCGGTAGATGGCAATAGGCTCGCCCCCTATTGCATGGGAATCAATAACGGCATCAACGGAATGTGGGTGTAGAATAGTATATCTCGGTCTAACCCTTCGGGGACTACGGGTGTGATGTATGTATGTATGGGATAGTAACTTTCTTAGAAAGTTCCTATTTTACACTTTAGAAAACCTATCGATTTAATGTTTACAATGTGGTACTTGGTTTTCGTTACTATGCTATATTATCATACACTTTGGGATAATTGACGTGAATCACGTAATGTTCTATCTGAGCACGACAGACAATACGCATTAAACAATCCAAAGCTGTTGATAGTCGTAAAATATAATATTCTACTTATACAAAACCATCCGTTTCAGATTACTGAACCCGTATTATCAGCCTCGTGTCCGGTAATGATTAGATAACCACTTCTTTTTTTTTAATAAATATAAAACTGCAGATTCTCCGTATGAGTTTTTAGTAATTCAGATATTTTTATTGGAAATATTCGCGTATTGAGGATATCTGTGGAATATTTCTCAGAGGCAGCCATTTTTTTTATGTCATTTTTTCAACTCACATAACATTTTGTGCTATTGTTGATGAGTATGTAAATGTTTAGTATGGATTATAAATTTATACATATAATAAAATTATAACAGGCCGATGTCTGTGTATATAGATATTGGAGAAAAACTAATATAGGGGTCTTTATTAAAGCAACAGAAGCCAAAAACAGTTTTTAGAGTTTTTGTCCGTCTGTCTGACTGTCTGTTTGGACATCACACAAAAACTACTGCATGGAATTGAATGCAGTTTTCACCGACGTATTGCTAAAGGTCTAACTTAAAATATAGGATCTATTTTACCACAGGAAAATATCAGATTCTAAATTCCACGCGTACGAAGTCGCCGGCAAAAGTTAGTTACAAAATAAAAATACTTGCCTCAAATCTGAACATGATATTGTTTGTCCAAGAATCACCTTGTTGAATAACTGAATATTTGTTTCCATCCTCAAGCTTTGCCATTTTGGCTGCGAGTGGTAAAACATCAGCAACTGTATTTCTCAGCAAGTTTATATGTTCCGTATCTTCGACAACTGATATAGCATTATCTTCAATTTTTTTAAAGAATATATTAGTTCCTTCAACAGAAGCCATGGCACCCCACATATCGAGCAAACTTGCTTTGTAACTATTGTAAATTTCAGGTTCTCTTGCCTTCAACACATAAGAAAGAGAATGTAGGATACCGAAATTTTTCAAAACACTTTTCACACACTCATCCGAAAGGGATTCAAATCTGTCCATCATAATAAAGCCGGATGTCTTCAGGTCTTCAAGAAGGATAACTTCGTTGGGTGCTTCAGAAAGGGATCCGTAACATTTTGCGAATCTTAGTTGTTCTTCTTCTGGTACACCCTCAGCCTTTTGTAGCTGTAACATCTTCGGTAGAACCTCTGTGTACATAATATGCTCATTTCTGAACAACAAATAGGAGTGCATGGTGATACGGAGCGCTTCGTGAGAGGGTGCTATTTTTGCAATTAACGACAGATTTCTATTTGCACCTTCTATGGTGATCCTCTTTACGTTTGCTGCATAGTTGTCACCGGGTTTACCAACTGGCTCGAAGGTCACTTTAGCGTTTTTGAATCGTAATTGTTCTATGACATTGTTGATGTATTCCAGTTGACGTGCGTTAATATTATCAATGTCGCCCTCAAAGTTGTATTCCGCCATGGTGGTGTGATTATAACTACTAAATGAAGTGCTGATGTTTAGTTCATATATATGTAGCTTATAATTTATATGATTGTTTATACTGTTAATATTTTCTGTTGATTAGATACTGGTAATTCGTATGTTGCCTGATGTAATAATAATACTCTTTATTGTACATCAATAGAAAATAACTTACAAAAGGATTAAACAATAGGCAATGTACAAGGGGCGGCCTTATCGCTTAAAGCGATCTCTTCCAGGCAACCAAATGGAAATAATGGAAACAGGTTAACAAGACAACGGGCAGTCCAGATGTACAATAACTGAAAAGAAAATAATTAATAACATTTATAAATATATACACACTAAATATCCAAATATCTGCAAATTAGGACGAAGCAAGTCTGGAGTACTCTATTACAGCGTCAGGTAATGTTCCTTGACAAGTTTTTTAAAAGTTGTCAGGGATTGTGCACGTCTCACAGTAAGTGGCAGCGCATTCCACAGGCAAGCAGCTTGTACAGAAAAAGACTTATTACGAAACATGGAAGAATGCGCTGGGATTTTAAGCACCAGGTTTTCTGATGACCTCGAGGATCTAGAATGCGAATCACAGAGAAACTCAAACCGTTCTTTTAGGTAAAAAGGAGTAAATGGATTAAACAGTACATTATACAGCAGTGAAAGGATATGAGTATTCCGGCGAAGACGGATAGGCAACCATTTGAGCTTAGTACGAAATTCAGAGACATGATCATATTTGCGTAATCCAAATATAAATCTAATACAGAAATTTTGAAGTCGCTCAAGTTTATCCAGTTGCACGGCAGTGAGATCGAGATAGCTCGCATCAGCATAGTCTAAAATCGGCAGGAGGAGGGATTGTGCTAGTGCAATTTTAGTAGCAGTTGGTAAAAAGTTTCGCAACCTTTTCAATGATGATGCCGATGCAAACATTTTCCGACTGACTTCCTTTAGTTGGACGGTCCATGACAAGGTTTTGTCAATGAAAACTCCCAGGTTTTTTACCGTATCATTTATAGGAATTATCGTTCCATCAAAAGTTACTTGAGGAAGTGCCGACCAGTTGACCCTAGCGATCATCCTAGAACTACCAATAACAATTACTTGTGTTTTGGTAGGATTCACTTTTAGCCCAAACTTAGAGCTCCAGTCACCTATTCGAGCCAAATCCTCATTAATAACACCAACAGCTTCAGTCAACTTATCAACTGGTGCCTGCGAGTAAATTTGTAGATCGTCTGCATAAAGATGGTAGGAAGAAGAGAGTCGATGAGAGATGGAATTTATAAATATAGCGAAGAGTAAAGGAGAAAGAACGCCACCCTGTGGTACACCAGCTGTATAATTGCACCAAGAGGATTTTGAATCTTCAAGGCAGATACGTTGCCGGCGACCAAACAGGTAACTATGAAACCAATCAATCACCGTTGGAGATATGTTAAGAGAGCGAAGTATCCCCAACAAGACATCGAAATCAACCGTATTAAAGGCATTGCTAAAATCTAATAACGCCAGTACAGTTAAATTTCCAGCTTCCATGCCCGACCTGATATCATCCGTAATATGAACTAGCGCTGTCGTGGTACTGTGACCACGACGGAAGCCAGATTGAAGTGGGTTGAGGAGACAATTTCTGGAAAGGAACGAGGAGAGTTGAGAGTGGACTAGGCTTTCAAGGACTTTTGAAAGAAACGGTAAAATGGAAATAGGGCGATAATCAGAAAAAGATACAGGTTTTGATATTTTAGGTAGAGGAGTGATTTGGGCATCTTTCCACGCACGAGGAAAGACACCAGTTTTTACTCAGAAGTTAAGGATATAAGAAACGATAGGAAGGATTTCATCGAGGATAGGAAGGACCATACTACGGCTGACACAGTCGCAACCAACTGCATTGGAAGTAATGGATACAATGCTCTTCCTGACATCACAATCAGAGAATTGATCAATGACAAATGGGGAAAAATCGGGTGTCGGAAGATTTGAAAGATAATTTAAAGTACTAACTTTAACTGACTTATTAAAGTTAGACGACGCAGAGAAGTACTGATTAAGTAAATTTAAATCTAAGTTATTAGGAATTTTGTCGTGCTTCGATTTTCCGACCCCAAGTGATCTAAGAAATTGCCAGACTTTAGCTGGGTCACCATTTTGTACTGAATTATGGATGTGTTGGCGTTGAGCATCCCTACACACTAAATTGCAGCGATTTCTGATGGCGGTGTATTGCTCTTTAATGTTAATGTTATTAGGATGACGCTTAAGTTTATATTTTGCAACAGCTTTCTTGGACAACAGATGCTTTATTTTCTCCGTAAGCCAGGGTGCTGGTGCATGCCTCACTTTTACTGCTCAAATAGGTGCATGGCGATCATAAAGTTGGACGAGGTTCTTAACAAACAGATCAACTTGTTCATCAACTGTAGTAGCTGTAACAAGAGAAGACCAATCGATATTGCTAGCATCATCACGAAGGCAGTCCAGGTCCATGCCACTAAAATTGCGAAGCATAAGGATTTTAGGGCGAGCTTTTGGGGGGCGAACTTTATACGACAAAAAAATCAAGTCATGGTGAGAAAATGAGTCTGCTGAACACTGTCCATGTTTAGCGACATGGGTTTTGGAAGAAACGAATATGAGGTCAAGAAGTGAAGGGACTGAGTTCGGGAAATGGTGAGTAGCACTTAGATCTAGAATTGTCATATTATTAGATTCTACTATGGAAGAGAGTGAAGAAGCACGGAAATCATTTTTATTGAGGCACGTATTAAAGTCACCCATAATAATTGTATGACTATAGAGAGGGATTAAATTTTCAAGAATATTTTCAAAGGAAGAAAAGGAATTTATTCGAAGGGAAGGACAATAGTATACGCCAAGAAGGATTTTGGTATGATGAAGCTCAACTTCTATAAAAAGATGTTCGCCGGCGTTTGAAGGGGGTGGTTGTGGAGACATATTAACAATATTAAAGGATATGTGGCTACGAAGATATATGGCTACACCGCCACCACCACCAACCGAGCGGTCATTTCTTATAAGCTGGAATCCGGGAAAAGAATAGGAACGTGAGGCGAGGCATGGCTTTAGCCACGACTCAGAGACTAGATGTATATGAAATCCAAGAAATAAATATAGTGTCGATATTATTTAATATGAAATTGATGCGTTAAATATTACATACATTCCTAGAACAGAAACAGGAATATGATTTTTGAAATGGAGGTAAATTATGAAAGCCAAAATGATTCTTGTAATTATTATTATCACAAAGTTCCTAGTATGGACATTATTTAAAACCAAATAATTAACCCTTCAATTCCCATATCTAGACAAATGTATTTTATTCTTTTCTCTTTAAATAAAATAAATTAAATTAGATACATTTGGTTGGGACACAAAAAAAAATATTACAAAAATTGCTAGCCCCATTTTATTTACGAAGGGGTCACCCACAGTTGACACTGGACTCCTACCGGCTAAACTCAACACGGTGGTCCGTCTCGATACTACTCGTATATGGTGGGCTTCGGGAACTCTTAGAAGACCGCACCGAAGCCTACCACGGTGTCATGCCGAACGGCACTTCCCGGAGAGGGTGACTGTAAAGAGGCCACCCCCTCGTGCACGTCCCGGGGGAGACTGTAGAGAGGTCCCCTCGTTAAAACTTATGTCACCTACAGGTGACACTGGGAATTGAAGAGTAAAAATGAATTCATTATAAACTTAATAAACTTCTTAACTAGAAAACCGCTAACCGCATATAATATTGCTGTTTAGGAAATATAACTATAATGTTATAAAAAAAACTTACTCTAACTATGGCCAGAGAGTGACCGTATTTCGGCCTAAGAATTATCATTACCATTATGAATATCGTTTAGTTGCCGCCTTCTGACAAAATTGCCTTAGAATACGCGCAAAATAGGTTTTTGGGCGTTAACATTTCTTACATCGAAATCTTAATGAATTAATTTGATTTTGATCTCTGTCGTTCTGTCAGATTATAAATACGGTCGTCATATTTTGTTTTTTTCAACATTTTGATTAATTTATCAATTATCACGAAATAATTTTAAGAAAGATTTTTAGGTAAAAAAAACGCATTTGAGGGTTAATTATTTCTCAATCTATAAACAATGTAAAAAAAAAAAAAAAAAACGTGACGACCTATTTTTTACATGTGTCTATAACATAAAAAAATCAGCAAAATCAACTCATGTTTGGTGGGGTAAAAACGTTAATGATAGATCGCCCGACGAAGAGTCCTGCTGGAAGCTCTTCCAGAAGGACGGGTTTTTTGTCCAAAATGTCCTGCTGGAAGGCTGCCGTGGGTCCAGCTGGTAGTACGCGGTTTGTATGAAAATTTGTCTGGTCCTTCCAGCAGTACTGTGACCTCGGTTTTAAACTCATGCTCGTCGGATATCGTAAACATTCGGTCAGTACGTTGCGTATAAAAATAAAACATAAAATATGTATAATTTTAATAACAAAATGTAAGTTGTAAATTCATTACAAAAATATAAATCAATAATGTAATTTTTTCTAGTAAGTAGGTAGGCATTTGTATTTATTTTTCATTCGGGACATTCACTCCAACCACTGTTAGCCGTGATCTACAGTGGCTCAAGCCCGGGGTGTCTTAGAGGAATGAAAGAAACTGTCTTGGATCCCAAAACGAAATTAATCAATGAAAGAATATAGGAGGCGTAGAAAATAAAAAGATTCCACCTCCCTCCAAAGCAGGAGACGTAGAACCAAATGACCATGCTAAATAAAAAACGTATCTTAAGCCATAACGAAACTTACCTAACTCGTCATTTGCAGGATTTATTAATAATATAATCTGAAATAGTAGAAATAATGTGACTAGAAAGTGGTTAATAAAATGTAAACTAATAATAATAATTTTATTACAGGCATTATTAGGAATTATTCCTACAAAATGTGTGTAATGTTTATTTCATAGATTTCCGGTAAAACTTTGGGCATTATATTCAGTTCCTAGGCTTTATATAAAATACCGTATTATATACATTTCCAGTAACACATATAATAATGATATTGTATAACAAATAGGTCATTAACAACAATACATACATTATTACTAGCTTCAGCCCGCGGCTTCGCCCGCGTGGATTACGAATCTGTGCATTTATTTGCGCGGTACACTAATTGTGTATCTAAAATAAAAGTGGCCTAAGTTATTCATTATAATATCAGCTATCTGACAGTGAAGGTCCCGTCAAAATCGGTTTAGCCGTTTCGCAGATTCGTCGGGACAAACAGACAGATAGCCAAACAGAAAAAATAATGTTTCCATGCATTTCAATAACTGTTGCATGACTTTTATTAAACTAGATGGCGTCGGCATTTCCTATGATTATCCCTGAGAAGAAACGCCGAAACAAACTCAGTGGTCAAGGTCTATTTTAAAGTACAGATAGATTATAGTAAGGATTTATATGAGACAAATATAGGGTGGAATGGCCTTTTGAAGAAGTGCCATAGCTATTTGAGCTAACCTGTCGCAACAGAGGGCAAGCATGGATCAGTCATCGTGAGAATTAATGTAATTAAGACCGTTCAGCCTACAAAAAAACCGCTTCCTTTAGTTTGCCATATGTTATTACTTCCCAGAATTTGATCCTGATTAGCGACATTATCGGATGGTGTAATAATACAGCGTGTGTTTTTTTTCAAAATCAACTGGTTCGGTTCCTGACTACGAATAATGTTTTATCAAAAAATCCAATTATGTAGTTTTAGATTTTATCAAAATCGGGCACGAGACTCCTTTGAGTATTTTTCGATATTCCTTATAGTTTCGGATTTGGCCATCCACGCCCAATTGAAAAATTCACTTTGTATATAAAATATCATATTTTAATCGATATGTTATTATGTTACGAGCACGCCTATAGTATCTACCCTAAGTGTTAGATATATAGGCCGACCGTTTAACTCGCGTATCGCCTGCGCGGTAAGAAGGGAGCGGGGGCGGGTAACGCTACACACGGCGTCAATAGTCCAAAGATTTATCTCGAGATAGACATTGTTGGTAAAGAATAAAATAATAAGTATCTTTTTTTATTAAGCGTTACCCGCCCCCGCTCCCTTCTTACCGCGCAGGCGATACGCGAGTTAAACGGTCGGCCTATAGGTGTACTACCATTATATGATACAGATATGGTAATATCATAATTATCAGTTCCGTCACTGATAGGTAGGTACCAACACTATATTACCTACACTGTCATCGTGATTAAACAGTTCAATTATATGAATTAAATAGTTTAATCACGATGACAGTGTAATATACCTGACTGATGTCTGTGAGGTACTTACCTACCAGATATTTGCCGATTGCATTTTTACTTCTAAGTGCAAGCGCCAATGTAGATTTCAGATGTAGTAGCATTAAAAAAAGTGTTTTAAAAAACGTATTTATTTGATTGACATGTTAAAGAGTGTTCACGCCATCTATCCGAAACAATTAGGCTACAGATTGTACAACGATTGAAAACAGCGCCCTCTGTTGACACGAAACCTGAAACTTTCGCAGTTGGTGTCAAAAAACTTCCAATCAGTGTGCGTGTTACGAGTAGCGACCATCAGTTCGACCATATTTTCTTTTGTTATAACGTTTTCGTTTACGAGATAATTTCAAAATGCTGTAATATACAAAATAACCTTTGTAATACACAAAGAGAATTATTAGATAACCCAAGCCTGTTCTACAACTTACTGATATGATAAGCAAGCATAAAATATCAGATAGTTACTAAATTACCACCACACCTTTCATATAAATATAAATAAAATTTAAAAGTGAAATAAAATTTATTCTCTCAGATAAATTATGGTTAAGCAGTCAGCTGGTTTATCAGTAAGTGGTGAAACACAGCATGGTAAAAAAATAGTTTGGATTTTTCATACCCAAAACATCAATAATTTAATATAAAGTAGGCGCCTACTCCTTTTAAATATTAATTGTTTAAGAAAGAGTAAATTAGTTAATCTAGTATCAGGGGTTTTGTTTTTCATTGACATTTTGCCCCACACTAGGATTTCTCCTGCATCGTGAGTACAGTTTACAAACATACATATCACATGCACACACAACCAGACCCGAAACAACGATCTATAGATCATAAAAATATTTATTACGTGCGGGTATTGAACCCGCGATACGCGCCAACCGTGCCGTTAAACTTTGCCCGACCAAGAGACACAGCAGTTGTGATTTCCACCGCTATAACCATATTTGTCAGAGGGTAATAAAAAACACAAACAAAGAATTAAATATTATATAACTATAGATTAAATTAAATTATAAACTGTTTATAATCTCTTAATTTATGTGCAGTTCATAATTGTACGTTTATTGCTTTAGTGGATCGGATCTTGAGATGAATCTGCGTCATCAAGTTTATCAATAGGCGAGATGTCTTTCGTTTCATCTGAAATGAAATGAAATTATTTATTTTGCAATTAGGATTTCTCAATCACTTTTCACGTTGTTTTAACTACATGGCGTCGGCATTTCTTATGGCCCTGAGAACAAACGCCGAAACAAACTCAGGGGTCAAGGTCTATTTTAAATTCCAGATAGATCATACAAAAGATTTATGTGAAACAAATATACGGTATCGTCTGGAATGGCCTTTTGAGGTAAGTGCCATAGCTATTTAAGCTGACCCGTCCCAACAGAGGGCAAGCATGGATCAGTCATCGCGAGCATTAATGAGTTTAAGAGTTTTCAGCCTACATCGCACTCACATTATCAATGTACTGCGGTTATATATAAAAGATTATTTAAATCTAATCGGCTGAAACAATATTTTTAAATAAATTTTCTAGTCGTTACGGGGAAGTCAGCCTGGAAAGTCTGACATCCAGGCTGACTTTAGGGTGTCAGTATCTCCCAGTAATATGACGCAGGTCAACATGACAATAGCCGATCCCAACATCATTGGGAAATCACTAGGCATAATATGATACGTCTTTATAATCAAGACTGGGGATTGCAGCATCCGATGTACTGATACAAACCTATTTCATAACTACTAAAGAGACAAACCGAGTAACGATATTCAAGTAAAATAACATAACATAGCATCACTCCTGCATTCCCTTAAGGGTTAGGCAGAGGTGTACACGCAGATTTCGCCGAAGACGTTAATAATTCCTATGTCATAGCGGCAAGCCTATTGCCATCTATCGGGCACAGTTCCAGACTCTGTGCTGCTACTGAGAATTTCCATACAGAAAAACCCTAATAATAAGGGCAGGAGGATGATGGTGATGAGTACGTTTTTTTTTAATTTGACCTAATGTTAAATTATCGTTCTCATACAAAGTAGCCATTCAACTCGTTGAGTTTATATAGGAAGATATGTATTACAATTAAATGACTAAGCGATAATACCCACTATTGTAATAGAGTCAAAAAAATCGCGGTTGAAGATAAATTAATAATCTTTGATAAAAAAATCTCATTGTTAAAATTATGTACCTATAGGTCCCGTGCATACCTGAAATCGTGAACCTTGGTTTCTTGAAGCAAGCCATCCGCGTGCAGAAAGCTGTACCGTCAGCACTGCAGACGCATTTGTTGCAGCTTATAAAGTATGATGTGAACGGCTTGCACTTCGATGAGTCGCCTGTCAAAGTGTTATAATGTAAGTAAAAGAAAAAGAAAGAAAAAACTTTTATTTCTACGCGCCATCTGACGCACACATCTTAAGACTAACATAACAAATAGTATTCTAAAAGTAAATAATATAAATAATAAAAAGGCAGTGGTTTATTATTACCTATTTTATACTATGACATATAATGCTAATGATTATATTATCTATTAATCTGTGCCATGACATTTATAATCTGTAAACAGTGGACGTAAAGATAACACCACAGATAAGTAATACATGTAATGTAATGTATCATGTTAATTGAATACACAACGTTTTAATAAAAAGGACTGCCTTGCTGTGGTCGCAGGCGCGCCCTGCTGAGCGTGAAGTCTCAGGTCGGGCAAAATGTTATTGGGTTATTCAATATGAAAATTCTCAGTAGCAGCACGAAGTCTGGAACTGTACCCAATAGATGGCAATAATGGCAATAGGCTCGCCTCCTATAACATGGGACTTAATAACGGCATCGGCGAAATGAAGGTGTACAGACAGTACACCTCTGCCTAGCATCTAGAAATACAGGCGTGATACTATGTTATGTGTTTTGTTTAATCAAAAGTCCCGGCTGCTAATTAACTGGGTCTAGATTTCACGTAAGTCAAAAATGTATGGAAAAAATGTGCGTGTCTCAATAGTAGTTCATCCAAATGCGCGCGCATGGAGTTTTCATACAATTTTGGCTTAACTGTAACGATGAATGAGGTCGACAAACTCTTACTTATGATGAGATTATTTTTAATATGTACCCCCACTGGGGTAAAAATTCTTGTATGCCAGAACAAACACCCAGAACCGGAACCGCCGTACAAATATTCGTTCCGTGCCGGAATTGAAACAGCGACACGTAGCACAGCAGTCGATCGCTCAACCACTGCGCCAACATCTTGCTCGACCCTCGGACCTACAGACCAATGACGCGTTTTATGAATATAATGAAAATTTGCGCCTGAAAATCATAATCAAGTATAAAACGTCCTTATATGTATTATGTACTAGCTTTTGCCCACGATTGCGTACGCTGAAGCCTATATTTTAAGTTAGACCTCTAGCAATACATCGGTAAAAACTGCATTTAATTTGATGCAGTAATTTTTGCGTGATGCGTGTACAAACATACAGACAGACAGACAAAAATTCTAAAAACTGATGTTTTGGCTTCTATTGCCCCAATAAAGACCCCCCATATTCGTTATGCGTCGTCGTTCAATTCAATTCAATTCAAATATATTTTTATTCATGTAAACCATTTACAGGCACTTATGAATAGTCAGGCTCTAGTTGCCACGTTCCAAAGTGTTGATTTCCAATGGAGAAGAACGGGCAAGAAACTCCATGGTTACTCTTTTTAACTCGGAATTAAATATACAATATTAATTTATACATTGATCTCGAACAACAATTATGTGAGTACAATGTAGCTTAAAAGAGTCTAACTTATGTAAGTCTGAAACTCAAGCCTGATAGTTGTGAAAAATATATTTACTTTTGATAAAATTGCCATGGCAGCTATGAGCCGACCAGTCCCAATAGACGGCACCCGTTCACGAGTATAACGCGTGCATCAGCGTCGCTTTGCTCAACCATATTGCAGGGAACCCAACGACCCGATGCACAACGCCACCATCATCAGGACAATTAAGTGAGCATGACAAACTCAAACTGCCAGACAGCTATCACGTCTATTAGATATAAAATTTAAAATTTACGGCTACGTAGTGCTCACATATAACAATGGTAATTTTTAATAATACAAAACAAAATGTAGGTACCAATGAGAGTCACGTTGTTGTCAACACAAATTTACAATCAAAAGTAGCCGCACTTAACAATAACAGGCACAAATTCACACAACAAAATTGATTAAAAATATAATAATATTGACAATAACATTGACAATAAAGTGTAAAAAAAAAAAAAAAAAATATAATAAAAAATAATGCTAAGACAATATTTAGCAACATCAATAAATAATTACCTAATGTAATAATAATAATATCACAATGTCAAAAAGATTTATGAGTCGTTAGTTACAGTATCACATAATAGTCACTAAGTACATTTTTAAGCCAATTAAGAGGTGCCAGTGGGTCAAGTATGCAGGAAGGAATCGTACGCCAGACATCTTTATCTTCGATGTAATGATTGATATTATAATAAGCTTTAGACATTAAGGTATTCTTTATAACAGACTTGAATTTTATAATAGGTAATTCAGTAATAGAATTAGGAATTTTATTATAGAACCTAATACTGTTTCCCATAAAAGACTTGTTGGTTTTACTAAGTCTGAAACCAGGTATCGCAAGCTTGTGTTTATTTCGAGTATTCAAGCTATGATGATCACTGTTTTTACTAAAAGTGGCTATGTTTTTACGGACGTACATAATATTTTGGTAAATATAAAGAGAAGGAAAAGTAATAATATTTATATCCTTAAATCTCTCACGGAGTGACTCTCGTGAGCCCAGATTATAAATTGCACGGATTGCTCTCTTTTGTAGTATAAAAATAGTCTCAACATCTGCAGCCGAGCCCCACAGTAAAATTCCGTAAGACATAATACTGTGAAAGTAAGCAAAATATACTAACCTAGCTGTTGCCACATCAGTGAGTTGTCTTATTTGTCTGACGGCAAAAGCAGCAGAGCTCAGTTATGTTGCCTATACCTGTCGTGTTTTATTACCTATAAGTATAAAGTATAAATGTATGTATAAAAACCAGTATATTTCATGAAAACTCTGAATCATGTTCATAAACCATGGCATACATGCATACAAGTGTTAAGATTAACCGTAAAACTTACACCTAACTCTGCTGGCGCCTCGGATTAAAGAAACAATGAAGATAAGGCATCACATTCACTTTGTTCACTTTAAATAGTCCCCTAGGACAAGCTAAAACAGTCGTTATTGCATTGACATAAGAACTTTGACAGGAGACTAGCTATGATGAATATACTGTAAATGACTAATTTTTACAATACAATACAAATATCTCATTGATTTCGACTGCCTCATTGGTTTAGCAGATTGTTAAGCGTGAGGTCTTGGGCTCGTTTCCCAGGCCGAGCAAAGTGTTGGTTTTTCTAAATGGGAATTCTCAGTATCAGAACGGAGGAACGGATAAATACGAAAATAGTGTTTGTTACCTATGTCACTGTCAAACATAAGGCTAAAAAATGACGCCTGAAGGCGGCATTGGCGTCTGGATTGATATCGTGATTGACGCTTAAAATTGTCGTTGGCGGTTAAAGGGTCCGAATGACTCGCGTACGGGCCGCGCGGCCCATATGACGGCATTCATAATAACTATTATTATCCTTTAAGGTTCACTAGAAGTTCACAGGATCTGTCATTGTCGCTGACCTTGAGAGCAAAAAGGTTAATGTATATTATAACTAAGTGGGTTTTTTTTTTTAATTTTGGAAATTGGAAATATCATAAACTCGCTCCATCTATAGATCCTCTTCACTGTGATAACAAAGAGCATATTTAGACCACAAATACTGTCATATCTTCATAATATCACATGTTTCCACAATCCTTGGCGAGAATAGTGCACACGATTACCCTACTTTGGAGTACATTTACCCTTTTCACTCCACTTACGACAGAGGTCGCAGAATATCACTGTCTCAAGGAAACTACCCGCTATTTGGAGTATTTTATAACGTCGTGACTTCTATAATATCCGTAAGAATACTTGCAGGTGTAGGTATTGCACTTGCAGAGATTAACATAGCATCACACCTGTAGACCTGAAGGGTAAGGCAGAGGTGTACTATTGTACACCAACATTTCGCCGATGCCCTTTTTGATTCCCATGTAATAAAGGGCGAGCCTGTTGTCACCGGGCACATTTCCAGACTCCGTGCTGCTACTAAGTAATTCTATACGGAAATGCCCAATAGGTAACACTGTCCGACCTGGGAATCGACCAGGACCTCACGTTCGCAGTCGCGGTTGCAAACAATAGAACAATGAGGCAGTTTGTTGAGATTAACTGAAGGTTATCGCATATTATGAAGTACATGGTTTATGGTCGGCACATCGATATGGGAAAAAACATAACATATCATCACGCCTATATTCCCCGAAGGGTTAAGCAGAAGTGTCCTAACATCCATATTTCGCCGATACCGTTATGTAACCCGTTATAACAGGGGGCGAGGTTATTGCCATATACCAGATACAGTTCTAAATTTTGCCACTGAGTATATATTACCCAATAATACTGCCCGACCTTTTTGATTAGCGTGGTGAGAACCCATCATGGGCTATCTTCCGCCTGGGGGGGCGGAGAGGTGTACCGGTCTCCTACCGGCTAAACTCACCACGGTGATCCGCCTCGACACCATATGGTGGGCCTCGGGAACTCTTAGAAGACCGCATCGAAGGATACTGTCCGACCTGCAGCCTAATTACCGATGTAGCAACCAGTTTGCTGTCAAACGTCATTTTCGTGTCACATAAGTATTGGCCAACAGTGAGGCTGCTGTCGTGAGGCTGTCGCGTTGCCGTCGCTAGATATACGTAATTAGGCTGTCGGAAAGCGAGGCTAGAACCTCACGCTCTGTAGTCGCCATTGCAACAACTAGGCCATCGATTTCTGTTCTCTACCAATCGTAGAATGTACATTTGTCTACAGGCACCAAATGGGCCAGTCTTAATGAGTAAATAAATAATAATAAAATATATTTTTATTCATGTAGACCAGTTAAAGGCACTTATGAATAGTCAGACTCTAGTTGCCTCGCCAAAGTGTTGTTTTCCAATGGAGAAGAACGAGCAAGAAACTCCATGGTTACTCTTTTAAAGTCTGATTGTTTAACATTTCATAATAATTATGATGAATATATTGTTCCCTCAACGTTATGTGAGGAAAATGCAGTAGGTACTAGGTCTAGACTAAACAAACTGATAACTATAATACTGCCATGACAGTTAAGAGCTGACCAGTCCCAGCAGACGGCACCCGTTCACGGACGTATGTGTCAGCGTCATTCAGCTCAACCATTTTTCAGGGAACCGAACGACCCGACACACACCGCCACCACCAGCAGGACAGGAGTATCGTAGGGAGGCTGTTTCGGTGCACCCCGGTGTTTTACTTCCCTGATTCGATAGGTAGGTATTACAGAATATACATACTTCTTCTCCAATACAGTAACATATCCTCGTCCAGTATCTTTGGGTGAACAACGGTGAATAACTGAAAAATAACGACCTATTAAATTTCAACGTAAATGAAATGCATACACCGTGGTGTCTGATATGAGGCTTGAAAACGTTGATTGCATTTCAATATAAACTTATGTACGTAAAATACAACACTTGTTTCATTTTATGGGATGGGCAGAGGAGTACAGTCGCGAGCACAAACATGTATACATTAATTTGCAATTATTAAACTCCATTTAAATAGTGTTTTGAATAATATCTAAAGTATTTCAGAATTAATGTAGGTATGTCTATATGTAGAAGGGATGAGAAAGAGAGGCTCCTAGCTACATAGCTATCGCGCAGATTGGTCGATCTATAAGGTTAAGCAGCGCTTGCCTCGGTCAGTCTTTGGATGGGTGACCATTTTTCACACAATCTAGACCCCTCTGTGCATCGGAAAGCACGTCAAGCAGTTGGTCTCGGGTGTCATATGAAGACCTATGACAGGCGTAACGTGTGTCAGCAGCCCAAAAAAAAGTCTGACAATCAGTCTAACCTTAGAGTATTAGTATCTCCTAGTAATTGGGTGGCGGAGGTTAGAAGGTAGTCGCTCCGTGTAAAATACTGATAGTCAGCCGCAACCGGTTAGATTGGAAACCGACCCCAATGTAGTTGGGAAGAGGCAGGCTTGATGACTATATGTAGAAGGGATGGTTCTTCTATATGTGTTACATGCCTAATCTTACTAATACACATTAGAGATATTATTGGTAAGTTCGTTAAAAGTTTGTGTTTTTGACTGTTGATGAGTACACAAATCTGATCAAGAAAGTTTATTAGTGAAAGGAATCACAACCTTACGCCTTAGACTATACGATTTATAATCGAAAAATGATGTACTCTTACCCAGCGAAAACTGAAATTTGTGCACATCCCTATATATATCTAAGCAATTCGGAGTAACGGTCAACTAAAAAATCTCATTGCAAACCATTCACAGTCTCGTTAATTTGCTACTCCAGAAGCAGTCTTTTATTCAACGCGAATGTCCTCCTTTACTAGTTCGAAGCAATGTCAAATTTTATCTAATTTAGCTGCTGAATTTTTTTCAAACAGACAAACAGACGAGCATACATAATAAATATAAACGAAAAAATAAGAAAATCACTTACGAATTAGATTTTCTTATTTCCGTTTGGTTCATAACTGTTAATTTGCATCATTCCACTGCCAGGCAAAGGCTTCCCCTATGGCTTCCAGACTTTCAGTCTGGAGCCATGGTTAATTAATTGGTCATTTATTTTTTGTTTTAAAAACATTGCCTCACACTCAAATTTCTCCTATGTCGTCGGTCACATACACACACAATCAGACCCGAAACAATCTACCCGTAAATCATACAAATATTTGTTCCATCCTGGAATCAAACCCATGACACCTAGCGCCGAAAGATAATAACTTAGCTAGCTTTTGTAAATTCTAAATCAGACAAGCCTCAATTTAGAAAAAAATGCTCTAAATTTGTAGTAGGCGTTTGCACCTACCATCTGATTAATTCACAATACCATTGGTACCTATTATATATTTAGATATCTTGTCATACAATATTTCTACGAGTATATATTAAAATCACTCACTCACTGACTGAATACAAAATCTCAGGAACAATAAAGCCTACAAACTTCAAATTTGGCAGGAAGACTCCTTATAAGATGTAAGCATCCACTAAAAAAGGTTTTTACAAAGAGCAAGTCCCAAGGGGGGGAAATGGGGGTTAAAAGTTTGGATGAAAAATCTTTCTAAGCCGACGAAATGTGGAAACAGATATTGTAATATACATACATATGTATAGGTTAGTGTAATATAAAATTCAAAGGAAATAAATAAAACAAATAACATAATGCACTCACAGAAAGCGCCAGTAACGTTAAACTCACGTACATTTCGATTATCAACTAAATTTTACGTTGAAAATAATTGCGTAGAGTTTCATTACCGACAGTGTAGTAACGATGAAAATCGATTGTTCACGGAAACCAGTATCAAATCATTACTACCTAATAATATTTTATTTTATTTCTATTTTGAATTAAATATATATACTTAAATAAGTAAGGAAAATGTAATATATTAAGCAATCTAACGTAATCAAAATCATAAGTAGGTACCTAAGCTCCCGAGAAGACACGGTGTGGTCCCGTGTCGCCGTGCACACAGTACCCAGCGAGGGTAACGGTAACCTCTCTACAGTCTCCCCCGGGACTTGCACGAGGGGGTGGCCTCTTTACAGTCACCCCCTCCGGGAAGTGCCGTTCAGCATGACACCGTGGTGGGCTTCGGTGCGGTCTTCTAAGAAGTAAATGCAACATTTCATTCAAATGGTTTTAATTTTTTTTGCGTGTTGCCTTTAATAAACTCACAGGCGTTATTAATTTTAAAACTTTAGAAACGATTATCTCAGATACTCCACGGAATTAGAAGCTGATTTTATTTATACTTTTAAAATATTTATTACATTATATTATCAAACTATTTCTGGGTGCTACAAACGCGCCACAGTCGAGAAAACAAAATTAAAACTATTTGAATGAAATTTTGCATTTACTCATGTTACAAATACTGTTTTACAGATTTCATAACATGATGCTTTGAAATTTACAGAAATTATTTTACATTTCGGACTTTCAAAATATCTAAAGTTGACAATCTTTCAAGTTATTTTTCTCAATAACTATTCAGAATTGGCATTCGGGAGTTCTACTCCTGTGTCTAGAATATTATGACGCATTACTTGCTTAGCTTCATTCAAAATGTCCGGTAACAAAGGATTATTGAACACTGTGCATTGGTTTAACGCATGCGCAACTGTTGATCATGGGATCTTCGTTTCGATTCCTAGGCCGCCGGGAGGAGAGTGGTCGAGATTTTCCACATTCTCACTTGCAGTCCGAAGTTATGACTTGTGTCTGTTCGATGGCAATAGGCTCGCCCCCCATTTTATAGGATTCTATAGTATACCTCTGCCTAACCCTTCGCGAAATATACACGTGATGTTATGTTATATTTCTTATTCCTTCCCGATCATTTCCATTCTAACAATTCATACAACTATTTTCAATTTCAATACGGTATTCACTATGCTAAGCAAACCGATTCATGATTGCAGTAGGTATGTATGTTGTTTTATCAGCGCACGCGCAATGCTTGTACTCATTCTCTGGATTTAATATCTTGGAAGCTGCCTTTATTAAACATCAAACGCCGAAGATACAGAGCTAGCCTAGTTTTTTTTTAACACCTTGCTCCACACTAGGATTTCTCCTGTATCGTGGGTGCAGTTTACAAACATACATGTCACATGCATACACAAACAGACCATAGGAAACTATTTTATTGTAAACCTTTAAAGACGACTGCTGACCATGAGACCTTTGGTTCCATTCCCGTGTCGGGAAAGATGTCGTTGGGAATTTCTGTATGGATATTCTCAGTAGCAGCACAGAGTCTAGAATTGTGCCCGGTAGATGGCAATAGGCTCGCCACCTATTACATGAGACTCAATAGTGCCATCCGCGAAATGTGGACGTACAATAGTATACCTCTGCGTAACCCTTCGGGGATTACAGGCGTGATGCTATGTTATATTACCTATTATTTGCAAATAAACGATTTTGAGTTCTAATTCTTACGACTCCCACGAATTTTATGCAGACCACTCGACCAGTTCATACAAAATACTCCTATCAAATATATTTTCCAACATACATTAAACAAACTGAGGTTTCCACTATAAACCTCATGAAAATCAATAGGCAATCTCGAAATGTTATCGTGGAATAATCTCGGCGTGTTTGATCTACTGAAAGGTCAACAAACACTGTGGTACATGAAAGTTTCATGCGTTTCCATTCTACCAGATCTAGAGTAGACGGTTTTGGCGAAAGGGGTGTGTGGAAAATGTGAGCTAGTATGTATGAGGTATTTGAACTATTTGAACTGAACGTATGGTCTGATTGATTCTGAATTTATAATACTTAATTTGTTCACTAAACGTTTCCATACTTTAATTGTACTAAAAGAGTATCAGACAGAAAAAAGACGATCAGTAGGCCTAGTGTGGATGTTTTGACGCCTGATAAGGTTTTTTTTAAACTGCCCCTCCCTATAATTTCTCCAGAGTCGTAGGTACAGTTTACAAACATACATGCCACATACACACAACCAGACCCGAAACAACTATCTGTAGATTATACAAATATTTGTTCGGAATCAAACCCGTGACACGAAACGTAGAAGGCTAATTGCGTAGCCACTGCACCCACCGTGCCGTTAATATGAAATGCAAATATCCATTTCGCACATTTTTTTTTATTGAAGACTTATTTATTTATATCTATGTATGATACAGATTGAAATGAAATGAAATTGAAATAAAATGAAATGATTTATTTTTCAATTAATTTCATTTAATTGTGATTGTCGCATAAAATTAAATGTAAATGTTTTATGAAAGTTGTATTTTTTATTCAAGATTCGTAAAATTTGCAATCCCATTATGAAATAAACTATTTTTATTATTATTGAATGCACTGCAAAATAAATACTTACTTCCACCAGAAGTTTATCATAAAATCTGACTTCTTTAAAATATTAAAATAATTTTTCAAGAAAATCTACTAATTTAAGAAGCTAGTACCTCAACGCTGCGAGATAAAAAATAGTGGAAAATCTTCCCAGTTATCGGCATCTCGCCTTCAGAGGTTTAAACTAAGAATAATTGCCCGGGGCCACGGGCTGTGGAGTTCTAATTAGTTAGAACTTGTTGAAAAATTATATACAACTCGATGCTGTAGGTGCTCGATGGAGGAACATGTTGGCTTGATCTTTTAGAGATGTTAAATCACCCGTCGGAAATTATTTTCGGTGTCAGTTTCAATCGAACCAGGAATTATCGTAATTTGAGAGATTTCGCTATATCAATTGCCTAACAGAAAACCAAAACGGCTGTTCAGTTGTCGTTTCTGCATTATCAAGTGGTTAGAAGAAAGAAAGAAAGAAAAAAACATTTATTCCGCACGAAACAGTCATAAAAGCAAAATAATAAGCATTTTCTTGTACAATGTAATGCAAATGCATTGGAATCCTTGAAACTTAGCAACAATTTTCGAAAGTGTATGAAAACTAGGCGTGCAACATTTTAATTCTTATCTATGATCAAAATTCTAAGTAAAAAATTAACAACAAAGAAGGCAAATTTTCCTATTAAAAAAATATATTATGACAATGTGTCTTTTGCCTGTAAGTCTCCTTCGTGTTTACCACTATACTTATTACCTATGTTAAGTAATTTGGATATCTCCAATATTATTGGTACGTTACAAATCACACAAGCACCTATAAGTCACCCTTTCTGCTCATAAAATAATTCCAGTTCATCAAATAAAACTGCAACTCGGTATTATCAAACTCTATACAGATCCCAATTAGTAGGGGCCATTATCGAAGTTCTCTGGTGAAGCTTCTACGTGTTGTAATTGCCTTTCAGACGCCGCTGACTGTACTAGTACAGACAGCATAGTGTCTGACCTGTGGGAGTAATGCAGAATTAGCTGATGACGTTCATATTGTTTAGTCATTGAAGGATATCGTTTTGCGGTGGTTACGTCATATTCATGTAGAGAGATTTTTTGATGTGTTGGGTCGTAGAAGATGTTTGCAGGAATTTCCTTTGTTTTCTGTCTCATTGGTCTAGATAGTGGATGGCTTATAGCATATATATGGCATTAGACGGCTGAGCGTGACGTCCTGTGTTCGAATTTTGGGTTGGGCAGTGTTATTGGGTTTTTCTGTATGGAAATTCTCAGTAGCAGCACGGAGTCTGGAACTGTGCCCGGTAGATGGCAATAGGCTCGTCCTCTATTACGAGGGACTTAATACACATGATACATCGGCGAAATGTGGGTAAACCTCTGCCTAACCCTTTGGCCAAAACAAGCATGATCCTTTGTCTTCTTTGGAATTGTATGTCAATATCTTGGTTAGCAAAACAGTTCTTAAACTTAATTAAAGTAATATAATATCAGGATGTAGAAAAGAATGAGACATGGATGGAAAGAATATTACTCAAACGAAACGTTATCTTATTTGATCGGACACCGGCAAACGAAAAACAATAGATTTTCTATTGAGTATTTTTTGCGACATTTGACAGGTAAAAAAACAAACTAACTTATAACAAAATAGCAGCAATAATATACAAAATAGCTTACTGAACAATTATTCGGTGAACGGTGAACCCCAAATGAGCAAAATATAATTCCTATATGTTTGATTTTTATTAATGGATCAGATGAACTAATAAAAAAGAACGAATTTAATTTTGTCCATCCTGTACATTGGCTTTAACTATCCAATTCTTTCTTTGCCTTTGACCTTATGACTCCATTCTCTACAAACATTGCCTTCCCTTTCTATTGTTAGTTTCAGAACTGCACCATACTATTCAAACATAAACCTTCCGCAGACGCGAATAACGTATCCACTTTTATTTCAGCAATAAATGAGCTAAATCTCTGTACACGTTTGTGTAAGTCATAGTATTACCACATGATAGAAAACGCCAGAAGTTCTATTCCTTTTACTAACAGTTCTTTTTTGTTTTGTCAATGTCAACGTTTTTTATTCCAAATAGGCCTTTTCAGGTACTTTTAAAAATTCGAGACTCTAAGCGCACGGTTCGAAAGGGGGGTATGTCCTATGGAGAAGAGATCGGCAAGAAACTGCATGGATACTCTTTTAAAAAATAAAAAGTTAATTTAAAATTAATAATCTTAAATTTAACATGCATTATATAAAGAAAAATAAACTTATCAAAACGTTACATTGCATAATGTACAACTTATACAAGTGTTTGGAATAAAAAATAAAACGGCATAAACAGTTCAAAGCGGATTGTCGAGTCGGCGGCCATCACTTGGAAATCCTAGCCAAAAGAAGATTAACAGTGGTACCGTAGCGAGGTTGACTGCACTGGGTGCGCCTTACGAACTCGTTTTGAAACTTTTAGAGGCACTTTCCGTGCATATTTTACTCACTAATCACAGAAAGCTGACCGGCTAACATGAGCGTTACGACATAATTTTAACGTCGCAATGTCTGGTGGGAACGCGCTTTGTAGGGAATAATCTCAGATGTCATGACGAATTGTGCCACGGACATAATGAAATTCTGTCATGTTGCTTATATTAGACCAGCAGGAAAGTCTATGACTATGTCAACTTCATAAGGACGAATTCGTACAAACGGCTGCCCTACTTATTTTCGAAAATTGTGTGCAATAAACCTTCTTATTTGTCTTTGTGAGGTACTAATATGGTGACAGAAAAAGTTTTACGACTCGTAACGTTTTTATAGACACGATAATACAGCTTACTGGCCTGCTTATGTTTTGATGTATATCTGTAATGCAAATATAGGCTCTGTATGTTTAGTAATGTTTTCAGACTCTTAGACTAGCGCGATGTTAATTACGGGGATAAATGTCTGCCAACTCACACCGGGATAGCGTGGCGACCTAAGGCCTTAGTCTTCTCATTCCTAGAAAAGGCTCTTCTCCAGCAGTGGGACAGTGGGCTGTTTTTATGATGGGTCATTATTCAGCAATTATCGTCTGTAGGTAAACACCTAAGGGTTTTTATTTTATTACAGTTCTCACACATTGGTTGGTCACCTCTTTTCTCTGTTCTTTACAAATCCATTCTTCTATTTTTGGTGGCGCGGTTGGCGCAATGTTTGAGTGATCGACTGCAGCGTAACGTGTCCTGGGTTCGATTCCATTTAAATATAACATATAAATATTTGTATGACATAGGTACAGATAGTACCGGGTCTGGGTGTATCCGCATGTGAATATTTGAGTTAATAAAAACATATCCACGATACAAGAATTATTCTTAGTGTAGGGAAGCGTTTAATTTAAAAAAAAAACATCCAGTACCTAAAATAAATTGAGTTCCATTCTTTTTTGTTTTTGGAAAGTTCTATAATTAATGGAATCAGGTGTTACTTTGCGGAAATCCATGATATACAAGATATACAACTAGAATATTTAGTTTTAATTCCGCTAAATTAGTTCAGGCTTGGGTGCATGCGCAGCACCCACCCGTAAATATATGCACATGCAGAAGGTGGCATAGATATGAACATGCAACCCAAACCGATCCTCGACACGAGGGCGGTGCTGTACATACACCCAAACCTGAACTAGTTTAGCGGTATTAGAACCAAATATTCTAATTTTTGACCCGGGTACGTCTTAAAACTGCGGCCAGACACCGGAGGATGGGCAGCAGCGTCCTCTGACTAATCGGTGAGCCACTGCGATCCTCAAGCCGTCTGCCAAGCGTGGGGATTATGGCAAACCCCCCTTCAGGGAGGCCTTCGTTCAGCAGTGGACGTCTTCTGGCTGCTGATGATGATGATTCTAATTTTATTTTATTTTATTTTTATTTTATTTTATTAATCAAGAAAACTTACAGCTAGAACGAAGTTAGACAAAAATGTAGTTAACAAGGGCCAATTAAAAGTTTTCACAAATAGTTGCAATAGTAGAATAGGTAGACAGAAAATAATTGAAAATGTAGGACAGATGTTTTAAAGAGGATATAATACAAGAATAGGTTTAAATTTTATGAAAAATTATCTAGCATCAAAAAAGTGATCACATAAGAGCTTCTTTAGTTTAGGAACACTGGTGAAAAATAATTAATAATTGTATTCCTTGAAAGTTCTATACACAACTCACTGTATTCAAAATCGTTCACGCCACTGAAAGACTGAATCACAATCTAACATCTCAGTTCCATTTGAGCGCTACAACTGAAATTCGTACACTTCTGGCTCAGTGGGCAGTTGTCAAGAATTACTTCCGGTGCACATATTCCGGTGCACGTGTTCCGGTGGCGCGCAGCGACACCTACATCCGGTTGTTTTGGAAATGCCATTTGCATAGGTATTCAGTGTTGATTTGTTATTTGTGAAGGTACGACAGTGAGGGTACAGTACAGACAGTAAATAAATAATAATTTTAAAGTTATTTTTATTTAAGTACTGTGGTCCAAATTTTTTGTGTGACTTTAGAGAGAGATTTTTTTTTTCTTAATATTAGTTACATCTCTCTTCATTGCCCCATTGGTCTAGTGATTGCAAGCGCGACTGCTGAGCGTGGGGTCCTGGTTTCGATTCCCGGGTCGTGCAGTATTATTGGGTTTTTTGATCGAATCTAGATGATTGTGTATGTGACATACAGTAGCGATTCGTAGGGTGGGGCAATTTATTTAATTGCCCCCGTGCGAAGCCGAGGCGGATCACTAGTAAATAAATAAATAATACTAATATGAATACCCATACCACAAGTCTTGTATAAAACAGATATCTATTCATAAATCTTCAAGTGCTGAAGTTGAGCCTCACTTACGGGAACTTCAAAGACACGGCCCAAGTTCCGAGAGCTCGCTCTAAAGCAATTTCCTGAATAAATTAAAACTTTTAAATGGCCGTTACAAACATTTACATAAGAATGAGTGAAACACTATTATGCTATGTAAAATTGTGTTAAATTTCAAAGTGGGTTTGTAGTCTTATGATCAAGGAGTTGAAGGAAAGATTAACTGCTTTTTTGCCTTTTATTGGAGGGTTGAAAATAATTTTGCATTTCGCCGCTTAGATAAAAATACCACGCAAGTAAAATTAATCTTGTTCTTACACGTCTTCCATATACTATATCACTAGGTTCTGCCTGCGGCTTCGCCCGCGTGGTTTACGAACCCGTAAATTTTCCCGGGATAAAAAAGTACCCTATGTGCTAGTCCAGACTATAATCTATCTCTGTACCAAATTTCATCCAGACCCGTTCAGCCGTTCTGGCGTTAAAGAGTAACAAAATCCACCCATTCATCTATCCAACCTCACAAACTTTCACATTTGTAATATTAGTAGGATTTACGAAATTTTTCATAAGATATGTCACTTTTATGTCTCTTCTGAAACTTATCAGTTTTTACTGGCGCGGTATTGTTACCTAAGCGAAGATTTGTTTAGTCTAATTACAGTCGGTGTCCATTATTGGTAAATGACGTTGATCGCTGAACATACATAGGTACATCATCATCAGCCAGAAGACGTCCACTGTTGAACGAAGGTCTCCCCCAAGGGGGGTTTGTCATAATCCCCACGCTTGGCAGGCGGCTTGGGGATCGCAGTGGCTCACCGATTAGTGAGAGGACGCTGCTGCCCGTCCTCCCGTGTCTGGCCGCAGTTTTAAGACGTACCCGGGTCTAAGGGTACATAGGCGAACATAGGTACATGGGGGTGTAATGTTATTTATAATCCTGTTTATTTTTTTATTTTTTTTCTTAGTTCATATATTTTATTTTTATTTTAAACAACTTATACTTATATCTAATTTTAAAACTAACTACTCATATTAATGTATCAATAAAAAAAAAACAAAAATGAAAAAACCTATCCTAAACGAATACTTGGGCGTCATAGTACTCCTCCACATCGCTGTCGAATGGTAACGTGCCCAGAAGACTGGCAGCATTACCACGTTTTATTATTATTTACCATCCTGTTTATTTCTGATTCTTGCTTCCTGAATCAGTATTAGAGTATAGAGATCCAATATAGAGTTATCGGTTTGTGTGAAACACTGGTTTGGTTAGAATATAATTTAAACCATAGGTACACATGCAGAAATAAGAGGTATGAATAAGTACTTCCTCATTGGTCTAGTGGCCACAAGCAGGACTACTAAGCGTGAGCTTCTATTCCCGGGTCGGGCAAAGTGTTATTGGGTTTTTCTGTCTGGAAATTCTCAGTAGCAGCACGGAGTCTAGAACTGTGCCCGGTAGATGGCAATAGGCTCGCCCCTATTACATGGGACTCAATAACGGCATCGGCGAAATGTGGGGGTACAATAGTACACCTCTGCTTAATCCTTCGGGGATACAGGCGTGATGTTATGTTATGAATAAATGAAAAATTGCTAGACAGGCTTTTGAAACACACGGTACTATTAAAAACATTTTTTTATATAAAAGATAAAAATTGAATTTAAAATATGCGCTGACAAGCTGTTAAAACGTTGACGGGTAATCGACTAGAAATATTGAATACAATGGATAAAACATGTGATGGATTTGCGATCGGAATAAAAAATATTTTGTTTTTAATCATTTGGGAGTCTCTAAATGAACATTTTATAGCAATTCAATATGGTACTGTAGATCAAAAATTAAAGTATACACTTACACTTTACAATGATATAGATGAAATATTCTCAAGAACTGATGATGGATTTTTGAACTCAAGACGTAAAGTCAAGACGACACGGTTGGCGCAGTGGCTAAGCGATTAGCTTTCTGCGCTACGTGTCGCGGGTTCGATCCCCACACGGAACAAATATTTGTATGATCTACAGATAGTTGTGTGTACATGTGAAATGTACATATGTTTGTAAACTGTACCCATGATACAGGAGAAATCCTAGTGTATAAAAAAAAAAGAAAAAAATACTAGGGTTTTAAAAAAATCAATTTCAACTACTTTACTACAATACCACATAATTATATGTATATTATAATGCATAATTTGTATCCAAAATATATCGGTGTAAAATAAAGAATGTTCTGTTTTTTTTTTTTTCGTTCTTACGCTAACTTTCATAGAAAAACTAGCGTGTTACGTTTCGACGCTGCGGCGTAGGTAAGCATTTAGCGTTTGCTTGTTAGGTACAAGCTGTACTTGTCTACCATTTGTCTCACGCTAACGTTTAATTTGTGGCGTGTGCGGAGAAACGAGCGGATGTATTCTGTCTAGGCCCACTGTTCTGTCATAATTGAAAAAAGCCATCCATAATTTTCTAAGATATAATCTCCATATTTATATCTATATTCGAAATTACAGCTAAGGGCACCCCATAAAGTAGAGGTGGGCGTTGCGACGAAGGACCGTTTCCAAACACCGTTTTCTATTCTGCGACGATATGTGACGATAACGTCTTCGGTCAAAACAGTCTTCGTTGCACAAACCAGTCTTCAAAGTATTTGACGCGATTTTATACTTTACGTTTAAAGAAATACAGTCGAGAACGCAATCATTCAACTATCACACTCGTCGCGTCGTCGTCGTCCTTCGACGGCGAACGGTTTACAAAGACCATTTTATGTTCTGCGACGATAGAACCGTTGTACGTCCAAACAGTCTTCGCCGCACAAACTAGTCCTAGAACCACTTGATGCGATTGTTTACTTTACGACTAAGAAAATACAGTCGAGAACGCAATGATTCAACTATCACACCCGTCTCGTCGCACAACCGTTGTCTAATAATACAGTGAAATGTGAGCTTTTCATTAACGAAATACAGTCGATAATCTATTACCAGATAAACCAGTTGCAACGACGACCGTTTTCTGCAATCGTTTTCGTCATCGGGAAAACGGTTGCGTTTAGTTCGTCAAAAATTCGACAACGACACACTACTACCGTAGAGGGACTCGGACCTCAACTGAGTCGCAAACAAAGGAGGCTTCGCTAGATCTAGATTAAGATTTCACATGTAAATTTGTAGCCTATATAATACCTATATTTATAATTTCGTTTTCCCTTTCCATCTCCAACTCGTAAAACTTCCAACTCAATTTCCAACCGCAACCTATAGCAAACAATATAGTTATTATTAAACAGTTACTGTGAAGTTAGTTTCAATACAATTACCAACTATATCGTGTATGCAACTCGTATACGGTGGAAAATTGTTGGTTTACTGCTAGAGTGCGCACTCGCAAGTGATTGGTTTTACAAACAATCTTAACTTTTGTATGGACTTGATTTACGTTCTACACAGGGAGATTATAGGAAGGAGAAGGGTTGAGGAGTCAATGTTAAGTAATCTATAGCTTAATCCATCACGTTAGTTCATCGGGAACTTTTAAACCACTTTGGTCGTGTATATGCCCTCACTCCTAGGTTGTCTGTGAGGTACTCAATAGACCAGACTAGTTCAGCTGTGAGCGCCTTAAATAGTGACTAAAACGTCAAGAAGTTGGACAGTTGGAGTTGGACATCCTCCGTATCGTCATCTTCCTAGCCTTTTCCCAACTACATTGGGGTCAGTTCTCAGTTCCGCAGCCTAATTGCCGATGTAGCGACAGGCGTAGATCGCGCAATACCTTCTGTCAAACGTCATTTTTGTGTCATATAATGTATTGGCTGCAACGAGATTGTTGTCGCGTGGCTGTCGCATTGCTGTCGCTTTTTTACGTAATTAGGCTGCCGGTTGCGGCTGAATATCGGCGGACTCTGATACTCTAAGATTACACTGGTTTAGATCTGATACGCTGGTTGTCAGATATTTTGGGCGACTGACACTCTTATTGGACGTTATAGGTATTCGTATGACACCCGGAACCAACTGTTTAACATGCTTTCCGAAGCACAGAGGTCTCGATGTGTGAACAACGGTCATCCATACAAGGAAAGACCGATGCAAGCGCTGCTTAACCTTGCAGAGGGGCTTGTTTATGCGGCAGCTACGATTCCCTCCGTAGTCCTTATAAAAACAAGCGCTCATACATCTGCCAAACTTGTATATATGTATTTTATATATTCTACATATGGTATATTATACATTAACAGCCCCGACAGCTGACATTGGAAATGTGACTTGTAGAAAGCAATGAGCTCACCACCATGGCACTCAATAACAGAATCGGCGAAATCTGGGTGTACAGTAGTATACCCCTACTTAACCCTTCGGGAAATACAAGCATGATGCTATATTATATAGTACATCTAAAAATCCGGTCGCGACTCGTATTTTATTTGCAGTAGAGCAAATACCTAACCCATTCTTGTTGCATTGTTGTCTCAACAGCTACATGCGCAATAGCTAACACTCCACAAACTGGGACCTGTTGCTCAAAAATTTACACCATGTTGTGTCCAGAACAGCAGAGGAGATTAATCCAGAAGTTATGCGCTTGTGTGCCTGAATTATAGACTGGAGCAGTGGACGCCGCGGGCTTCAGGGTTCGGAGTACGTGGAGTACGCACTCGGTTAGAAAACGCGGCGGTTGATACGCGTCGTTGGTAGTTTGATGGTATTCTAACAAAAAGCTTCGACGCTTATTTTTTTAAACATTTAGGCCTATATTATATTTATTGTGTTGGGAAAACAACACAATAAATATAATATAGGCCTAAATGTTTAAAAAAATATAGTCTTTACATATATTCAAGGAAATGTTGTTAAAATCATGTTGCTGTGAAATCAGGCATATTTTCTTATTAATAATAATAATAATGTCCTCCTGACCGTTTTCGGTCACGGCGACCAATCTCATCGGAGATTAGCCAACCACGCAGGAGATATTATAGAGCACAAGTGTGTGCGCTAACACAGGTGCTCTCTCTATTCCTTCACTCTCATAGTCTGATGGGACGGCCATCCGACACGACAGGAGAGAGATCAGGCGCAGGACCAACGGCTTTACGTGCTTTCCGAGGCACGGTGTGTATTCACATACACAAAGACCCAGACCCGAAACAACTATCTGTAGATCATACAAATATTTGTTCCGTGCGGGAATCGAACCCGCGGCACGTAGCTCAGCAGTCGATCTCTCAACCACTGCGCCAACCGTGCCGTATTCTTAATAATATACATACATACGTATATTAGTGAAGAGCCCAAAACAATTTACATCATTACAATCTGTCTGGACTTTAAAATAGACTTTGACCCCTGAGTTTGTTTCGGCGTTTCTTCTCAGGGATAGTCATAGGAAATGCCGACGCCATCTAGTTTAAAAAAGACGTGTAAAAGTGATTGAAAAATCCTAATTGCAAAATAAATAATTTCATTTCATTTCAATTAATAGTAAATTTGACAGGATAATGAAACGAGTATTTCAAAATCAGTACATAGTTTTGTACAATGATATAGCCGACTGATATTTGCCTGGCCATCAGCCAGTTTTGGTAGACATAGCATTAGTTGGAACATTCTCAGGACTAAAAAGCTTGTACAGAGATTTGCCGTTCAAAAACCGCCGCGTTTTCTAAGCCAAGTGCGTGACTACGTTAATGTTTCAAGCTATAGCCTGTTCGGTGCGTTTATAACAAATTCATAGCGTCACTGCCCCTTTTATGGTGGTCGCTAACTGGCTTGTACCTATTTCATATTATGATACAGTTTGGTGGTATGGCGAATTAATTGTTTGATGTAATCAAATGCGCGTAATATGGTTTTTGGTGAAGTTTTAGGAATGTGAGCCTTTTGAGCAGTCGAGTTGAAAACCAGCGTCAGCTTCTAATGGTCTGGCATTTTTGCTGAACTGGACTTTTTAGTGAGGAGGGTGTTTTATTTGTTCAATTTTTTTTCATCCCTACGAACCATCAAGGTATTATAAATCAAAGTGTTTATAGAGAGCCTAATTTACTCATTGGTCTAGTGGTCGCAACCGCAACAGCTGAGCATGAGGTCCTGGGTTCGATTCCCGGGTCGAGCACTGTTATTGGGTTTTTCTGTATGGAAATTAGTTAGTATTATCTCAGTAGCAGCACGGAGTCTGAAACTGTGCCCGGTAAATTGCAATAGGTTCTCCCTTATTACATGAGACTCAATAACGGTATCGGCGAATATCATCAAGTTTACGCGATACCTTTGCTTACCCTTTCGCGGAATACAGGCGTGATGCTATTTTATGTTATGTAATTTACGAAACTTGATCACCAATCTGTCTCATTGTAAATAATACCATATTGAGCCCGTCTAAAGTCCAATATCCTATCCTAGATTATCAGAAGTACATAAAGAAAACCTTCCAGTTTCAAAAACGTAAAAGTCATTACCCAACTTACAATGGAACTGCACGGTTGAAGGATAAAATTATGAATCCATTCACCCGTTCCAGTTCAAAGTGCTTATTATGCTTGACAATCCAAGTGTAGATAAGGTTCTCTATAAAAAACCTACCATTGACGGCTTAGGTAACCTTCGCACGGCATTTTTTCCAGATTTGATCGTTTCAGCGCACACACATAAAAGTTGTAAAAATGATAACGCGATTCAGCGGCGTATTCTGGAGTTACGCGTTTTGAAATTCGAATGTAGGTACTTATTTTGCTGTGAAGAGAACAAAAGTCAATTTTTATGGGTAATTTTTTTTTTGAAAACGCGCCCCCTTGCTTGCTTTAATTTCTGTATCGTAAGTACACATAGCTTGGTCCTATCTAAAGCCCCTATTTGACGGCACGGTTGGCGCAGTAGTTGAGAGATCGACTGCTACGCTACGTGTCACGGGTTCTTTTTCCGCACGGAACAAATATTTGTATGATCTACAGAGAGTTGTTTCGGGTCTTGCTCTTTTTGTATGTGAATATTTGTGTTTGTAAACGCACGATACTGGAATCATTCCTAGTGTCTAACGTTTTAAAAAAAAGGCCCTGATATATTTTTTCCGATTATAAAAGTTCTAGATTGACTGAACCTTGACTCATCGTAGAATGTGTCAGTGTGGGCATCACCGTATATCTGATACTATTTGGGTTTGTCGTAGTGTCCTCAATCGTAAGTGAGTCATATATATTTTTGAACGTAGATTCAACCTTCCAAATATTGTTGTACATAAACATTTAATTACATTGTTTATTTCTACGAGTCATACCTACTATGACTCAGGTCAGTCCATCAGCAAGTTAAGCAGCACGTGCTGCGGTTAATACTTTGATGGGTGACCGTCACACATCGAGATCCTTCCATGCCTCGGAAAGCATCGTTAAGCAGTTGGTTTCGGGTTCATATGAATTCTTATGACCGTATTAACCGGTGTTAACGGCCGAAAAAGTCTGACAATCGGTCTAACTGTAGAGTATCATTGTCTCCCAGTAATAACGTATCTTCTGCGTACCGTCCATGCATCTTCATATCCTGGAAGTTGCTGCTGCCTTCCTAAGTATCTATACAGATAATAAAATTATAACAGGCCGATGTCTGTACATTATAGATTAGAGAAAAACTAATATGGGGGTTTTCATTAGAGCAACAGAAGCCAAAACAACAGTTTTTAGAATTTTTGTCTGTTTGTCTGTCTGTATGTTTGTACACGTGTCACGCAAAAACTACAGCATGGAATTGAATGCAGTTTTCACCGATGTATTGCTAGAGGTCTAACTTAAAATATAGGCTCAATTTTACCGCAGGAAAATATCAGATTCTAAATTTCACGCGTGCAAAGTCGCGGGCAAAAGCTAGTTATGAAATAAAATTATTCGCATAGAATTACATTTTACATTTCATGCATACCCTTTTGGAATAGATAGAGCAATACGTCCCTATTCAGCGACGTGTAGAATATGCAACGTAGTGAGTTTCCGTGTGAACGGGCCCGCTCTAAAGATGGCCGCCGATGACGTCACAGATATTTATGCTCCAGAGATTTCTGACGGCGGATTTCAACGAATGGCGATGTGTGTTAATTTTGTGTTGGAATTGTGTTTTTTTTTTATGATGGTTTAGTTACGGGAGAAGGTATTGCTTTACGCCATTTTAATCGCTTCCCCAATTTGAACTCTATCTAAATCTCATCAATCCAATACTAATATCTTTTAGTTCAATAAATATCCGTTGATCATGATAACCAAATGTGGCGCTAGTGAAGCTACACCACTGACAGAAATCCAATACAGATTTATTGATAGAAGCGGCAGGTTGGCGCAGTCGTTGAGCGATCGACTGCTGCGCTACATGTCACGGGTTCGATTCCCACACGGAGCATAAATTTAAATGACTGTAGTTGTTCCGGGTCTAGTTTTTTGTGTATGTGAATATTTGTACGCACCCACGGTACAGGAATTATACGTAGATAGTGGAGAGGCAGCGTTCAAAAAAAATCAAGACAAGATTGATCTAAGTTATTTTCCAGATAAAAATCATACCAAAACAATGCCAAAGTCTTTATCTCGAAAATAACTCGCAAACATCCTACTAATATCCTACTTCCTATCCTATCCTATCCTTCCTACTTAATATTATAAATGTGAAAGTTTGTGAGGGTGGATGGATGGATCTTTGTTACTCTTTCACGCCAGAACGGCTGAACGGATCTGGATGAAGTTTGACACAGAGATAGATTATAGTCTGGAATAGCACATAGGCTACTTTTTATCCCGGAAAAATGTACGGGTTCGTAAACCACGCGAGCGAAGCCGCGCGCGGAAGCTAGTAACCTATAAGAAAGTATAGTATTAAAAAAACCTCAATAACTTAAAACACAAGCACTCATTCACATAACTTTCCACAAATACAATCAAATTGAGTCACAAAACATACTTAAGGGTCTCGCTTCAGAATTTCGTCTATACCAATTTACTTACAGTGATCCCATGTAATATCACAATGGAACTTGTCGGGAGTGCCTCAGGATGCTGGAATGCCTTTGGATGCGGGCCAAAAAGACAGCGGAGAACGAAAATGGTCTATTCGGAGCTACGGTCTACGGTTTTCGGTAGTTATCGTCATGGCTAGGAAAACATGGTAGTCTGATGCTGAGGCTCTTTTCATCAATACTGGAGTTATGCAGTAGAACTTAGGTGACCATCAGAAAGACGATGAAGAAAAAAAGATTATTCGTTGATCGCTATTGGAACTATTGCTAATATCAACACGCATGGCGAATGGATGGTGAAAGCATCATATGAACAGTAATCCCATCACGTACGACACACAGGGATAATCCTGTATGCAAGTGTCCTCAAAACACAAATAAAAAAGAACATATGTAAATGGTAAAAGCCCGTAAATTTGTCGTCGCTTATGTGCAAATTATGAGTATTGCAGAACAATAAAAAATTTAAAGCGCGCTTTTAAAATTGTGACGTATTGACACAGACTTCAGTTTAATTTATATTGCATTGAATGAAATAGATTTATGCTGCGAAGCGGCATAATATCACTTCTATTAATTTACATAGCATCACGCCTGTATTCCCCGAAGGGTTCGGCAGAGATGTATTATCGTACATGAGGTGTTCTATTGACTTATTATTTCAATTTCGGAGGTTTTCACAATATCCTTCAAAATCAGGATAGGGCCTGGACGAGTGAAGATACAAGATCTTCTAGCAGCCCTGGGCAAACTCCGTGCTACTACTGAGAATTTCTATACAGAGAAACCCAATTACTCTTTGGGTGACCCGGGTATCCAGGGGTACCCAGGACCCAGGAGGATTGGTATAGGGGTAGCAAGCGCGATTGCTGTCACGCTCAGCAATCGCGCAATATCAGTGAGGTAGACAACACGAATTTTCTGTAATATCTCTTTAATTTCAGATTTTGCGGATCAGAATTTGATTATCTCTTGCGTTAACGGTAAAGGAAAACATCGAGAGAAAACCTGCACACCTAAAAAGGCTCCATAAAGTTCTTGATGGTGTGTGTAGTCCGCAAACCCGTACCGGGCCAGCGTGGTGGACTAAGGCCTAATCCTTCTCATTCTGAGAAGAGACCCTTGCCCAGCAGTGGGACAGTAATGGGTTGAATTTATTTGTTTTCTATTTAATTTATTTTAGTGGCCACACGAACTGAAATCTAAAGATTTCAGTCAGCGTTTACTCTCAGATGTCACATTTCTGTTCTCCTATGGTTCTGTATAATAATATGATATTAGATTTTTAGTTTATAAATTATTAACTTTTAAATATAACACCTTCTTTTTTCAGTTAGAGTTTCAGATGGCACGGTTGGTGCAGTGGTTGAGAAATCGACTGCTTGCTGCGGCAGTATTCTTTCCCAAAAGCTATTCTCCTGTTAGGGCCTTATTTATAATCAATTCCGATAAAACCAGACAGTTTTATACGTCTGTGTATTTGGGGACTTGGAAACTGAATTATCGGTGAAACGAGACAAAATCCAACGTCCCCAAATTATTTTCTTCTATCATCAGCCAGAAGACGTCCACTGCTGAACGAAGGCCTCCCTCAAGGGGGGGTTTGCCATAATCCCCACGCTTGGCAGGCGACTTGGGGATCGCAGTGGCTCACCGATTAGTTAGAGGACGCTGCTGCCCGTCCTCCGGTGTCTGGCCGCAGTTTTAAGACGTACCCGGGTCGCTATAAAAAAATTTTTGCATAAAAAAGTTCATAAACCAGTTGACCAATAAATAAAACCAATTCAGGTAGAGCTGGATAAAGTCATGAAATACCGAATACAAAAGTAAGGCATCGCTCAAACCGGAAGTGGGGGACATAACAGAGCCCCCAGCCACCGGATATGGCTGGCCGCGGGATCACTTTCAGCCGGAAACAGCGGCCATTGCCGCGTGGATCTATTTCCTGCAGTTTCGACGTCAAACTTTATTCAGTATATTGAATAGCGAATAGTAATGCTGAAACCAACCAGCTTATGTTAAATAGACTGTTTGTGGTGGAGATAAGGTTTAATTTTGAATGTAGACCTGTATTTGAATGATGAAAACTCTATTAAAGTTAGTCGCGTTCTTGAGATTAGAGAGAGCATAGAGTTACTGTGTTTTTCTTCTATCAAACTTTAGATGAAAGAGAAAGAAATCACAGACATAGGTAGATATGTTTGATATACAGGGTGGATTTAAGAAATAAATATTTACGAATACAGGGTAGATCATAGGTAGAAGGGTAACTAACAACTGCCTCGTTGGTCTAGTGGTGTGTGAGGTCCTGGGTTCGATTCCGAGGCTAGGCAAAGTTTTATTGAGTTTTTTGTATAGAAATTCTGCCGAAAGCCCGGTTGATTGCAATAGGCTCGCCCCTATGACATGGAACTTAATAACAGCATCGGCGAAATGTTAGTATACAATAGCACACCTCTGCCTAATACTTCGGGAATACAGCGTGATGGTATATATTAAGTAAAAAGAAACAATTACCTTGTTCCTTTGCTGTATTCTCCCAACCTTATTTAAGATTAGGCTTGACAGATAAGATCTAAAATTACGTCGAAGATGTTTTTTTAACCCTCTTGGGATATAACACTTTTGGGATACTAATGTTATAAAACATATCAACTGCTCATTGAGTCGCATAAGTTACAAAACCAATTTAGAAAAAGGATGTTAAACGGAGTTTGTACGCCAGCGATGCCTAAAGAATCCTAATCCTAATTTCCGTAGAAAAGTCATCAGAGACCCTAGTGTAAGTTTCTTTTGGCAAACTCGATTTAACGTATCGAACGCGTTCGGCACTCCGATTGGTGGAGAGCACGAAACGGATCAATCGGAGCGCCGAACGCGTTCGATGCGTTAAATCGAGTTTGTCGAAAGAAACTTACACTAGGGCCTCAGGGCTCCGCGAAATTCCGCGTTCCCCAGATATGCACATACAATTATCGAACATAATACCGAACTATAAAGCAATTATTGAGAAAACAGTGAAACAATTTCATTCTTCACATTGAAGGTTAAAGTAAAGGATGAAAGTGTTTCACTTTTAAAATATTTCTAATAAAAGTTTTTGTTCTTATTTAAATTACAGTGTAGGACCTACCCTGTATTCGTAATTCGTCGTTTCTCGATACTTTGATTTCGCCTTTGATAGCCATGTGTCCCGCTTAGAATATTATTAGTTCTAGGAAATAGGAATGGTTCGATTTCCTTTTAAAATTGCACGTCATAGCAAGTTCTCTGAAAGAGTAATGTTTTTTTTTTAAACTTTTTAAAACAAATCACACACATTTCAATTCTGGGGACGAGGGGACCCCGTCTCCAGAATTGTTCAAATATTCATAATATGCATAAAAACCCGATTTTCAACATCTGGCAACCATATAAATATTATTCCGTGCGGGAATCAATCCCGCGAATTATAGCGTAACAGTCGCACTGTTGAGAGTTGAGAGAAAGCTACGTTACGTGTCGCGGGTTGGATTCCCGCACGGAACAAATATTTGTATGATCTACAGATAGTTGTTTTGGGTCTGGGTCTTTGTATATCTGAATATATGTGTTTGTAAACGTAAACACGATACATGAATTATTCCTAGAGTAGGGCGGCGTTTTTTTAAAAAGATAAACAAAAACCTTTACGCAAACCGTGGCGTCAAAAACATGGTTTCAGTAAAAACTTAAAAATTGTAACACTTTACTATGAGTTGGCTACTACAGATTAAACGGTCGGCCGACTGTTCCCAGATTTTTTTAAACAGCAAGCATGTCGCGTTAGTGGGAGCGTTCCTAATATCACAATATAACAATTAGCAATCGAATCTTTTATAAAAAATATTCGTAAATCATACAATTACATTATCTGTTGTGTGCGAGAATCTATCACGCGACACTTGGCTCAGAAAGCTAGTCGCTTAGCGACTGTGCTCGCCGCGTCGTTGAATTTAAACTGATAGATAATTATGTTAATTCATTAAATGAGTAACTTTACTGCCATAATGCAAAGAATATCTCAAACTCCGAGTGGTACCACAAATTGGTGTACCCAGATACTAAGAAAATACTTTGATTAATTCAAAGCTAAAATTGTTTCCTTGTTTCGCAACAATAATTCGTTTTAACTAATTTATACTGCGTTCTTAATTCCCAAACTTCTAAGAGACGGTTTCGTTGTCCCAATGTTTTAAGGTAAAACTTCATTAAGAATCCTAATGAAAATTTATACAGTGTTAATTAATACGCTCTTATCAATATTTATGAGTGTTTATTAAAATTTATAGATGTAAATTCAGAGATTTTGATTAGGCTTAGGTTTCAGGCTGGGTTTGGAAATCAGTTAAGTGTTCATATTATAGTTTAGAGCAGTGATAGTGTGAGTTCAAATCTGGCCCGCACTTTTGAGTCTTCGGAATCATGTGCGGATCAGAATTTGATTATAACTTGCGTTAATGGTGAAGGCAAACATCGTGAGGAAACCTGCACACCTGAGAGTGCTCCATAAATTTCTCGATGGTATAGGTATGTTGTCTGCAGTGGCGTGCGGTGCATAAAGACAAAAAGACACTGCCTACCCTATATAACTCAGATAAATATTTGTTATAAGATATTTGAGGTGGCAAATTACATACATCATTATTTAATCGATAAGACGACGAACCAATACCAACATGCGGTAGGTAATATTGGTAAGTAAGCTTTTAAAATTTTCTATCTATCCTGTCTAAAAAGTCTGTGCATGCCGCTGGTTGTCTGCCAACCCGCACCAAGCGAGCGTGGTGGACTAAGGTCTAACTAACCCTTCAGAGAAGATTATTTTAATGAAGCTTCAATTCTCACGTTATCTAATGCGGTATGGATTTTTCTATTAGGAAATCCTCGGCAACAGTCGGAGTTTGGGAGTGTGCTGTCCCCGGTGGATGGCAATTTCCTCACGTGAGAATTGTGGGTGTAAGGTACAGTCAGCATCAAAAAGATGTATACACGTGGTTGAAATCATAAAATTTAAGTGTATCCACAGATACTATGTATGAAATGGGGCAAGATTTCAATCACTATTTCTTCTAAAACGCGCTTTTGAATTTCGCTATGTATATACATCTTTTTGATGGTGACTATACACCTCTGCCTAACCTTTGGGAGAATACAGGTGTGATGATACTTATGTGTTTGTGTGTAGAACCGTAGCTGTTTGAAAAACTGTGCGTACATTTTGTCGATTGCATTTTTATTCGTAGTTAGAATTTGTCAGATATGATTCATTCTGGAATTTCCCAGATGAATCATTTATTCGTACTAGTAGTCGCCTAGTGGTCAAAATTCGACCGTAATACATTATTTTTTTAAGTTTAACAATTAATGAGGTTCTTTTATCAAAGAGTAGACCTCTATGGTCATTGCATATTTTAATTTTTTAAATTCTTTTCTGTTACATCAGCTGAGAGCGTGTATGACATATTTATGTTTACAACAGCAGTATGAATGTAAACAATTAATGTTTTATTTAATTTAATGTACTTGTAACACATATCATATCTATATAAATTTTAGCCTTCTGCACTCCTTCTCCTTATAAACTATACCAAATCTCACATTCCTCCGTGGGCGTAATATGCTTAAAAAGGGATACAAAGCTTTCTCTTCATATACCTATTAATATATAGATTTTATGAACACAAGTTTTTGGTAAATATTATATAGTAGTGCTGCGCATGTTAAACACACAAAATACATAGGTATAGACAAAATGTATGTAGGTACTGTCAGCGTCAAAATTTCTATTGATTGTAAAAAATATTTTCATGAAAGAAAATTATCAATATACTAGTTTTTGTAACAGATCACCTAAAGACTAAATACTGAATTTGAAGATGTAATTTCGTCGTCAATTGAGATCAAGTGACAGGCGTTGAATAGACCCAGAGACAACTCTGAAAAGATTTCAATCTAACTAATTAACTTCAAAGATATTCAACGAAATATTATTCTAATTAATAACATTTGTGAATGAACTCGAGACGTCGGGTGCTTTGTTTTGAAATGGACCAAAACTTTTAAATGAGAACCTGACCTTTTGTGTGACCTTTTGACCTTTTTTATACTTCTATCGTGAGCTCATGCCATGCACATGATCTCAGGAATCGCAACTCGTGTTACCATACAGAAAAATCGAATAACACTGCAGCAATACTGCCTGGGAATCGAGCCCAGGACCTCACGCTCAGCAGTCACGCTTCTGACCACTAGACCTATGAGGCAGACGTTACCAATACTTTGAAAATATATAGCTACTTACAAAATAGTGAAATAGACCAAAATACTAATTTGTAGCCATTTATATAATTTAACTGAGTTAATCAACATTCTTCGAACATCACTGTAGCACATTATTTTGTAAATAACCCTTCATTACAGACTGTTTACTTTCAAAATTGCGAAATAAGAAAAAAAAAGCTCGTCTAGAGCCTAATTTCCTCGTCCAATTTACGTCAGTCAAAAGCTTACACATAGTTTTTTCCGACGGTCGTAGTCATCTTGGGAAGGGGTGGTGTTACCAGCTATGAGGTGAAAAACGTATTATTTTGGTTAGCTAACGAAATGAAATTGTTTATTTTGCAAACATTTTTACACGTCTTTTTTTAACAAGATGACGTTGGCATTTCCTATGTCTATCCCTGAGAAGAAACGCCGAAACAAACTCAGATGTCAAGGTCTATTTAAAAGCCCAAGATATACTACAGATTTATGTGAGACAAATTTTATTTTTTATCTTAATTTAGTAGGCAGCGGCGAGAAACAAACGATTTTCTATTGTGTATACTTTACGTCACTGACAGGTTAAGTATTATAAGAAAAATATAATAAACTGGAGGCAGAAGAAAATAAAATCCCGTCATATCGGCAAAATATTTCAGTACAAAATGAACCTGTGGCTCACCATTTGCCAACAGGCCGCTCGATTTTAGATGGACTCTAGGGGTATATGAAGAGGAAATTAATATTATTAAGTTATATTGAAAATTTATTGAAGAACAGTCTCAAAAATCAATCTCGTATTCATTGTAAATGTAAAAGGTTTAAAAATTGTACCAAAAATTTTGGCTGTTGCAACCCCATATCTCCGTATACAATGAGTCAGCAGTATTCCCCAATAGCACGTCCCACGCCCACGCGTGGGGTGGCTTCTCATAAACTTGATGTGTCAACGTGACTGTAACGAAAATACCCAGCCCTGATACTAAATTGTGTGAGACATCTTGTGTTTTTCATGAGCAATGCTTGAGCGTAGTTTTTGAATCATTTCTGGCGACTAAGATTGCATAATATGTATGTGTACACATATTTTTATTACATAAGATCCAGACTGAAATAGTTTTTTTCATTAATGCTTTTTTCTAAGTCTTGCCATAGTACATATTCTATTTCATTTGTAGTATAAACTGAAAGTAACTGTGTTTGTCTGTTTGTTATTTCATCACGACTAAACTACTGAACCGGTCGTTTTTAAAATTTTACAAAGAGGTAGCCTGGGTCCTGGCGAAGGACATTTTTACTATGGCATCAAAACACTTATTAGATACTATTTAGTTATTTAGATATTAATTAGAGATTATGCTTAACTTATGATAAGTATTAAAGTAAAGACAATTTTGATTGATTTTGATTTTAATGAAACGTGTCAACTTAGTTTATAATCTCACAAAATTAATTCGTTAAGATTTAGATGAAGGAAACTTTAACGCCCAAATACCTATTTTGCGCGTATTTCAAGACAATTTTGTCAGAAGCCTGCAGAACTAAACGATACTCTTAAGCACTACAAAGGGAAAAATGGAGAGAAATGTATCAGCTACACCAACAAGAGCAAGGGCGGATCCAGCTTTCAAGTCGGGGGGGTCACATAGTTAAAGTCTAGTCAGGATAGACATTATTCATACAAAGTATTTATTTTATTAAATTTATCAATGCGTTGATAAAAATTATCAGTGGTCGACCTAGACCCAGCCCAGGGGGGGGGTCATGACCCCAATGACCTGGATCCGCCCTTGAACAAGAGCTTATAAATTAAAAGTAGAAGATTCTTTTTTACAGCATATAATAATCAGAAAACCAAATAATGTCACCCAAAAGTTTCAAGAACCAACACCAAAACACTATGTTCCACAAACGAAAGAACTTCCTAATCACACCAAGAACTATTAGGGCTGTCCCGAACTAACAAATTCGTGAACAATCCAACTGTAACGGGCGTTAATGATTAAGTTTTCAATATTCGCAAACGGACGCAAAACCGCGGCCGGCGTCGGTCGGACAAATTGGTCGCGCGGCAAAGCGGACCACAAATGCCATTGGGAGGTAGCCCTGCGGTATTAGTGTAGGGCCATAAGATGTGCGTAATCTAATGTTATTTAACACTAGTAGGAAAAAACGTAGGAAAATGTTAATACTTTTGTATAAGTCTTACTCACCTTAGTATAAGTGTTGTTCTGCTTTATACTTTAGCCGTAGGTACTTCTTATACGAAATACTCATTGCTCTAGTGGCCCCAAGAGCGACTGCTAAGCGAGAGCGCTTAGGTTTGATTCCCGCAGCCTAATTAGGAGGGTGATACTATTTTTTTAATTGTTCCCTTATCTTGTGGTATCGCTTGCAATTCGGCAACCTAACTACGTTAAAATACGACAGCAACGCGACAGCCACACGACAGCAGTCTCACTGTCGGCCAATACATATATGACACAAAAATGACGGTTTGACAGAAGCTATCGCGCGACCTACGCTTGTCGCAAACCGATTACTACTTCGGTAATTAGGCTGCGGATCTGTACCTGTCCAACGGTTTCATTATTAGCTTTAACGTTATAATGTTAATACATAATTCATCAAAATCAAGAACTTTTTGATGTCCTCCGTGTGCACTGTGCAGGTTTCCTCAGGATTTGGTGACATCAAATTCTGATCCACACATGAATTCAAAAAGTTCAAAAGTGCTGGCTGGAATCTAACTCATTACGTTATCACTGCTAAAGCTTAAAAGTTATTCCGATTTTTGCTAAGTTATTTTAAAAAACAAAAAAAAAAGTTTTTTTTGTATCTCTGTTTGTCTGTTTAGTACAAATTTTGCAATCGATTTTAAACCAACGTCCCGATGAGATAGAGACTTGAAACTTTAAACACAGCTCAGAACTGGAAGACAATGCAATATTAACTCGCTTTCTTGTCGGTTTGTTTGTATGTTCAGTACAAATTTTGCAATTCTAACTTTTGAGTCCGTTCTATCGTTTTTTTTTAAATAATTTATTTTTATTTCTTCCCTCTAAAGCTGTGGCCACATTTACAGCCGTCACTCGGGCGTAATATGAACGAGACACGTGTAATTCTGATTAAAATTCAAACACTAACCGCCAAACTTTGGAGCTCGTGACGTAGCAGACGTTAATCACAGTCATATGAGGTCGCTGAGACTGTAGGCCAAGTTAATTAGCTGACTCGTTGGTCAAGTGTAGCGTAGAGTAGCGGTGGGCTGTAGCGGCTTTCTTGGATAACGAAACGGAACTGTCTATCGAATATCAGTAGCGGTTATTAAAACGCGCTATTTTAGTAGCGACCAATAGCGAGATTTATGGCAGTCAACTCCGTGTGTAACGAATTTCCGAACGTTGACTGCGTTGTGTTCGAGTGTAACGCGATCGAGTTGAGATGTTAGCGTGTGTTCTCTGGATAGATAATAACAGGTTATTTCAGAACGGTGAAACGAACTATCCGCTATTGACGTTAGCTAGTTTCAATAACCTTTACGTCGTGCAACGACCACCGCTATCATCGAGCTTGATTCTCAGGTCGGGATTTTTTTCAGTTAGGTATTTGTATATGTTGCAGCTCGTAATTTGGAATCAGTACCTTTTTTCTTTGAAGAATTTATACATAAGTACATTACGTCACGTCTATATTCCTGGAAGGGTAAGAGAGAGGTGTAGAATTGTACACTCATGTTTTAATTATGGCGTCGGGATCAGCCTATTGCCATGGATTGTCAACTCCTGGCTGTTACTAAGAATTTTCTATCAGAAAAGCCAATGATACTGTGCCCGATCCGGGCTCGAACTCGGGACCTTACGCTCAGCAGCCGCGCAAGCGACCACTTTTCACCAATAGTTTCATTTAAATCACCATTTACTTTTTCTAATAAACCAACCAATAACACACTCTCAAACTGTTTTAAGAAGCATAGTCTATCAAAACTCAACAGGTCAATTTTGGCGTAACTCATACATTTTTAAAACACAACCTGGAGAGCACCATAATTGTGGCAATAACAGCCATTTGCCCTGCATCGGTGAAACGCCTGTAAAATATGTTCATGGTTCAAGGAAACCCTATTAATAATGGTCACTATTTTGGCAGAAGAAAATGCGTTTGTTTGTTTTCTTGCCAAGCCTACTGAACATTTTGGATAGGTTTTTAAATGAAATAGATGATTGTTAGGGCCAGTGTACAATACAGATTTTTTGACCGTCGATTGGATAGGAGTCATGGAGGTTGACCCCCCCCTTCTCAAATGACTTAGCCAACCCACTGTTTTATACATAGGTACTTACTACATTCTACGTAAAAATATAATATATCTATGTAAAATTATAATACACTTGTGCTTATTTTAAAATAAAGTTGTTATAAAACTTTTAAACTCCCCAAGTGAATTCTTATCTACGGCCTTGGTTGTACCCAAGTAGTTTAATTTAGTTATAGGTACATTCGTGAACACAGTTCCAACATAAAGTACGTTGGTGCAGTGAAACAAAATGGTGCACTACTACTATCGACGTGACGTCACGCGCCGCACCTCACTCACATTAGCCTGTCGAAATTGCCGTTGGTAATATAATGTCTAAGAGTGCACACAGGAGGACTGTATTACGACTGCAAAATGCAGTTGTTATGCAGTCGGTACAAATGAATTCCGAATACTGGAAAAACGTAAAGTGGCTTTGGGGGGTCAAATTAAAGTTGAGCAAATTAGAATTTATTTGACAAAAATATTAAATATAATATTATAAATAAAAAAATCCACCTATTTTTGGTCTCATTGTTTAGATAAGGAATCTAATAATTTGTTTTAAATTTTCGTAAATTGTCTATATTTAGAATGTTTTGGATGTTTGTCAATTTTACGTGTACGAGTTGAAGAATTTATTTCACAAAAATATTAAATATAATATTATAAATAAAAAGGAAACCTATTTATTTATGATTTCATTGTTTAGACGTTTTAATAAGGAATCTAATAATTTGTTTAATTTTTTTTTTGAATTGTCTATTTTTAGGATGTTTGTCAATTTTTCTTTCAATTTTTCAATTCAATTCAATTCAATTTTTCTTACTTTTTCGATTGGGGGTCATGACCCCTACGATCCCCCTCCGCGGACCGCCATTGGAAGTTGGTCTACTTGGTTGTTGCCAATGAATTAAGATCCCATCGCCGTGGGTCGCGTCTCTACCGTAAATGATAAGGTATAGTATAGATATATTAATTTGACTGGACTGAATACCTTAAATCATCATTGTCATTCAAATCAATTTTATTTTCTCAGCACTAACCACACCGATAGCTAAAGAGAGTGGAATTTCCGATGTTATCTTACACCGACTGCTACTGAACCGCAAATTGCAGTAGCAAGTCAAATGCAGTCCATGTCAATACACCCATAAGTCAAATAGCAGTACATAAATAAATGTTAAATGTTATCAATTACAAATGGATCGCTTCGTGAATTTGCTTTAGTCTTTTTTAATTATTTATTATTGGTTCTTATTTTAATTAGTTTTGGTTATAATACATGAATGTCTTTCATTAAAATGTATTTCCTCATTATTCTACTCAAAACAATGTAAACAGAGAAACAACAATTATAACAGAATCCCATTCACAGCATGAGGCTACTCTAGCGTTGTCATGAACACAAAGGCCGACGCTGGCACGACGTTGACGTCGGCCCACCGCAACGCATTCGTCCTCGGCGTGACTGACGTACAGTTTTACTTGCCCACTTATCTCGCTTATTGCGGTGATAATGTTTTGGTAGTAAAGCAAACGATATATGAGGCATAGGGTTATAATAATAATTACTTACTCATGTTCAGTAATTGGGAATGACTAACGAAAGTACCTATCTCATTGTTGTACACATTTTTAGTTAATGAAAGTTTGCATATTTTTATTAGGTGCAAAAGATAATTGGTTTGGTTAGGTAAGGGCTAATTTTGTCTATTTTTATAAAAAATTGAGTCTATAAAATTGATACTAGCCGGTCTTTAATGATTTTTACCGACTTGTGGTGTCCGTCGATGTAACTATATAGACCTTTCAGAAACTTCGGATTCTTCAAATAATATGTGAAAAGTTTAATATACATACTTATAAAAGCTGACGTTGTCACATATATGAAAAAAGATGATGTCATTTATGTATATATATTTAGGGGCGATTTTTCAATAGCTGTATAAATCTCAGTTAATTTATTTCTCTGATAAGTCCATACAAAAACTGTATCAAATTAACAACTAGATAACTTTTATTTTGGCAATGAAAAATCGGGCTTCTTTCATTTTAGTTATTATATTTAGTTAAAGGTTTATAATAGGTACCTATAACGCAAATTATTGACTGCCTCGGTAGCAAGCGTGACTACTAAGCGTGAGGTCCTGGGATCAATTCCCGGGTCGGGCAAAGTGCTATTGAGTTTTTCTGTATCGAAATTCTCAGTTGCAACACGGAGTCTGGAACTGTGCCCGGTGGATGGCAATAGGCTTGCCCCCTATTACATTGGACTTAATAACGGCATCGGCGAAATGTGGGTATACAAACACAATTAAGAATACGGGCGTATAAGTTCGACAAGCATTTTGTTTCAATAATTTTCCAAACCAAAAATATTTCCACTATATTTTCAAGTTGCACTTTCTAACAGAATGCTGCAAAGTAAATGGTCCAAGGCCATTAATCGGGTGTACGTTAACACAATGCTGTCGACCACAACAGCATATATTACGTTGGAGTGTTGCCAGCCCAGTACCCTTGTTCCGCGGTTAGTTTCGTACAAAATTAATGTCTTGAGAATGTGATGCACTGGAGTCAGGGTTAAAGAATTAACGTGATCCCGCGTGACTCATTGCGGTAATGTTTTCGGTTCGGTGGAATGAGAAAAGTAACCTCAAGGACATAATGTGAAGAAGGCATAATTTTTTTTTGGCTATTCTCATTGACTATACCTATATTGCTCGCCAAGGTATTCTTGGGACCCCACGATACAGACTTGACTAAGTGACTTGTGTAGGGACCATGGTAAATAAGACCTGTCTTGATAACACATAACAATGAACAAATTAGATTAGTGGTTTGTGATCTCTTTAAAAATAAGGGCCGTAATTTGTATGTTGGCAAATAAATAGAAAGAAAGAAAGAAAAAGTATTTACTGCAGGCACGCATAACAATAAAAAACAAAAAATAAAAATACAGTACAAGAAAATAAACATAATACTAGTACACACAGTAACAGTACTAAATATGTTTTCATTTTCATTTTTTTTTTTATTGTAGGTACACTTAATTATCTGGATATCGATATTCACGAGTGTTTAAAGGTATTAATAATGATAAATATATGACTTGAAACCATAAATGGCCGTGAAATGAGCCTCTACGTCACAAATTTATGAATCAACGGTTTTGATTGAAACTCGTAAAATGAAATTAATACAAAATGTTATTGTATGTGTAAAATTATGCAGATTTTTCATTCATGAAAAAATCATATCATATATAGGTTGAGGCTTAAGGTATAATTAATGGAATCAGGCGTTACTTTGCGGAAATCCATGATATACAAGAAATACAATTAGAATATTTAGTTCTAATTCCGTCTTATTTAGTTTAGCGGAATTAGAACTAAATATTCTAATTGTATTTCTTGCTTAAGGTATATAACATATAGACAAAGCTATTTATTTCAATGGGCCATATACAGTGATGATACAGAACAGAAATGTTTAAACTGCGACACGACCGAACTAAAAGTTCCTGACAAACGGCTGGTTTATGTCTTAACCGTCTGTTATTTTATCGGTGTATTTGGGCCTCAAATTCTACTGAGCACACGTATCTTAAGCTACCCTTTAACCACGATATAGAAATACACACATATTGCTAGAGATCTTTCAGTTTAAAATAAATTTCAATTGAAAATACACTCCTCTTTTTTTGAAGTTGGTTAAAAAAAGGAAGGAAACGTGCACTTTCCAAAGTCTTTACCCTTTAGACGCAATACACGCAACCTTCACACTATCATTGGTTCTTCAGTCACCGGTTAGACACGAAAGTGGGATGAGTAGATTGTAGCGCAAATATTCCTTTTCAAACATGTAAATAATCACGTTTAGTGAAGGGAGCTGCATTTTTAGACTGAAAGATCTCTGTACTCGTAGATATGTAGGTCAAAGTACACCTGCAGCTTGGTAATGATAACTTCGTGTGTAAATGCAATTTCCGCGCCACTATATAAGCAATTTCCGTCAGGTGATGCTCTAGAATAGACCCGCTCATCTGTGTTTAAAGTATCTTCGTAGCATTCTGTAGCATTCTAAAAGAACTGTGTTTTCTTCTGCATGAACTGTCATGCAGAAGCGGCGTAGAGCGTGAGCGATGTGGGATGTATGCATTACTTTAATATTTTAGCGGCACGGTTGGCGCAGTGGTTCAGCGATGACTGCTGCGCTACGGGTCGCGGGTTCGATTCCTGCATAGAATAAATATTTGTATGATCTACAGATTCTTCTTCCGGAGGGTGTATGTCCGTGTGAATATTTGTGTTTGTAAAACGCACCCACAATGTAGGAATTATTCCTAAAATGGGGCAACGTTTTTAAAATGTAATTACCTACATAAAAGCCTCTGATATAGCATCTAAGCTGAATTACAATTATTAAGACTATTTAGTTAAAAGTTTTGATACAAAATGTATTAACGTTTTTACCCCACTAAACATGAGCTGAGTTTGCTGATGTTTTTTTTTATATTGTTTATAGATTGAGAAATATTTAACCATCAAAATACGTTTCTTTTAACGTAAAATATATTTCTTAATATTATCGCGTGATAATTATTAAAAAAAAACAAAACATTTCGACCTATTTTATAATCTGACAAAACAATAGAGACCAAAAACAAATTAATTCGTTAAGATTTCGATGTAAGAAACGTTAACGTCCAAACACCTATATTGCGCGTATTTCAAGACAATTTTGTCAGAAACTAAACGATACTCTTAAGAAGTTTAGGAAGGCAGGAAGTATCTATTTCCATAATTCTTTGTTTTTCTTTGATTTTGGTCAAATAACATAGTTTGCATTTTTATGAATAAAAATTTGACATTTTCAACTGTTTTTTATTTTATCAATATATTTATATATGTATAATATTATTTTATATATAAAATCCCTCTTTTTGCGTCACTGGAGGGCCTTGTGAAATGTACCTTGCCCACATCAAATTTAGGCCTTGCCCCGCTACTGCTGTCATGGGTATCGCATATTATGTCGTAATGGAAAGATTAGCCAGTCAGTAAAAGCGACTGTCCAGATGAGTTCATGTATCGCGGAATACTCGCGGAGGCTCTATAAATAAATGAAATATAAATTAAAGTTAGCAAATATGTAACGGCACGGTTGGCGTAGTGGCTAAGCGATTAGCTTTGTGCTCTTTGTATCCTGGGTTCGATTCCCGCACGGAACAAATGTTTGTATGATCTACAGATAATTTTTTTGGGTTTGTGTGTGTTCATGTGACATATACATGTGACATATTTGTAAACTGTACCCACGAACGAAATGTAAACTATTATGCTTATCATTTTTTAGAAATTAATAATAAGGGAGATATCTTGAATCTTTTCGTTAGGTATTTCAATAAAAATACTTTTCAGATAAGTACATTATTTTTGTCGAAAAAATGTAGATAACAAAAATTGGGAACAAAAAAAATATAGGTTAATATACCTCATATTCAATATACTGAGGTATTTTAACCAATCTACAAATCACAAATACAAAAAAATAAATACCAAAAAGTATTTGCTTCGAGGTCCGAGCTCGCGCACCTTTGATAAGTGAGCTAAGCGCTTAGCCCCTGCGCCGATCGAACGCCGTCATTCGTCGTTGTCACGTGTGCATGTGTGTATAGTGTGGTATGGCACGCCAGCCCCTTGCTCATGCGAACAAAGGCGTCCTGAATCGCGCTATCAAAGTTTTCTTGCCGCGCAGCATACATACAATCTTTTGCGCACACTGTTCGGGGAGTCCGTTTCTACACAGTAAGACAGTGGTCGTGGGTAGGGCTGTTCTAAACCTACTCACAGTTGAAGCAATGAGCTTATGTGGTCAGCCATTGTGGAATTCGTGGCCCATTGAGGCATTATTATGTGTAATACGGCAGATGTCTGTCAGGCAGGCGTTTGAAGCCAATGTGTAAGGTCGCTATGACCAGTTAAAGAGTCACCAGTACGTCGGGGCTTACAGTGTACGGAGGATTATGGACCCTCCACCCCACTGATGTAGAATATTTGACTTCCCTTTTTGGTATCCTTAACGAATGATATTATACATCTATTAGTTTTGTTAGCAATTACATCATATTTTTATTCAAATACATATTACAAAAATAATATCTTGATTCGAGAATCGATCCCATCCCATCACATTATAATCTATACACATATAAATAAAATTGGAGTGTCTGTTTGTAATATTGAAATAACCGTTTTTTACTACATGCATATGAATATATATACGGTACATACAACAAAATATTTTTTTTTACAATTTTTGTCTGTCTGTCTGTCGGTCTGTCTGTTTGTATAGGTTAATCTCTGAAATGGCTGGACCGATTTTGACGGGACTTTTATTGGCAGGTAGCTGATGTAATAAGGAGTAACGTAGGCTACTTTTATTTTAGAAAAAATCTTTTATTTTAGAAAAAAATAGGGTTAAGTGCATTTGGTCTCACAAAAAAATACATTGTTAAGTTCCAACATCCACGCGAACGAAGTCGCGGGCACAGCTAGTTTTATATATAACTAGATGGTCTAGTGGTTGCAATCGCGATTGCTAAACGTGAGGACCTGAGTTTGATTCCCGGATTGGGTAAAGTGTTATTGGGTTTTTCCGTATGAAAGTTCTCAATAGCAGCACGGAGACTAGAAATGTGCCCGGTAAATGGTAATAGGCTCGCCTCCTATTACATGGGACTCAATAACGGTATTGGCGAAATTAATTTTTGAGATAACGTGTTTAATCATTGAATGAATGAGTGACCGTTCGCTTTTATGTAAATAAATAGTAATAGTAATTATTAATTGATAATAATTTAATTGATAGTAATTGATAAATAGTTTTTTTTTCTGTGAAGTGTAGAGGTGACAGTTGTCCTGGTGTTCCCCAATTCCTTTTAAGGAATGTGGGTCGATAATGATGCATCGTCATCATCATCATCAGCCAGAAGACATCCAAAGTGGGGTTTGCCATAATCCCCACGCTTGTCAGGCGGCTTGGGGATCGCAGTGGCTCACCGATTAGTGAGAGGACGCTGCTGCTCGTCCTCCGGTGTCTGGCCGCAGTTTTAAGACGTACCCGAGTCGATAATTATTATTAAGTTTTAATATTCATTTTACTTTAATATATCTCACGGAGGAAACATCTATAGGGTTGTCAAACAAAACTGTGTTGTCAATTTATGAAGTCACGAAGTCCACGCGGAGAATTCATTAAATCTGTCGCTAGCAGTTTTAATGAAACACGTTATAGCGGACCCGAGTGTAAATATTAACAAAATGGTGTACGTCAAATTAGTAGCTAGGGCCGTCGTGATTCTGAAAAGCTATACATTTTATCGTATAATTGTAAAGCGTTTAATACACGGAGTAAATACAAAGAGGAGACGGCCTCGAGTAGGTCCTGACGTCATCATTTAGGCGTGGCCTTAGTCAGTGTATTGTTGGCATTCGTCCTGGGCACAACTTTGTAAACGTTCCCATTTTACAGCATATTCGCGCTAGAAGAAAAATAACGAAGTGTTGTGATTTATCTTGTAAAAACTACTCGGATAGACGTTCTGATACTATGGATGGAATCACATTTCATTTGTAAATAATTTTATACGTAATTTATTAAAATAGTTCTATACTCGGTTTGTTTAGGTACTTAACTAAAGGTAAACAATCTTGATGTGACTTTTTACACAAACACATATTATACAAATAAATTACTACTTAAACTAGTGGTTCAACTGATTTGGTAATCGTTATCGTTGTTTTACATTGGTTTTTAGTCGCGTTTTATTTTTAAAATGAGAGAGAGACAAGATTGTTTACCTTTAGTTAAGTACCTAAACAAACCAAGTATAGAAAAAGCTCTTATTTGTATTTACTCCGTGGTTTAACAGCAGGATTGATTGTATGTGACGATGTTGCCGAGAATGGATCATGCAAGCTTAAATAACTGAAAAAAGACGGATAATTAAGTTTCCGAATTATAAACATTTTTGATAATGATTTGTACCTTTTTCTTTTTCTTTTTTAATACATTGTCCCTCACTAGGATTTCTCCTGTATCGTGGGTACAGTTTACAAACATATATGTCACATACACACACAATCAGCCCCGAAACAACTACCTGTAGATCATACAAATATTTGTTCCGTGCGGGAATCGAACACGCAACACCCAGAGCAGGAAGCTAATCACTTACCGCCAACCGTACCTATCATTAAACCTGTAAGCTTATTTCACACTATGTAATAACTTTGTACAAGATTGTTACAACCAATTTATTCATCTGTACCTATTACGACACACAACATGAATCAATTGAGTAAACCAATCGCAGTTCACTTTATTAAAATTAAAAAAAAAAATGGACTTTGACCCCTGAGTTTGTTTCGGCGTTTCTTCTCAGCGATATTCATAGGAAATGCCGACGCCATCTAGTTTAAAAAAGACATGTAAAAGTGATTGAAAAATCCTAATTGCAAAAATAAATAATTTCATTTCATTTCTAATTTTTAGTGTACCATAGAAAAAAGTCACATGTGTCGGGTAAAAAACTTACAACTGGCAACCCTAGCCTCTTGTGAATGTTACCGTGATACACCTTAACTTTGTAAATTAATGTGGATGAGTTCCGTCGCTCCTTAACTAGTCTGCTGCTTGTTTGTTCTGACCGAATGCAAGCGAAAGCAGAGGGTTAAATACAGGTTTAACCTGTATCTTTTTGATATGAACTACTATGGGACGTTTTGATTTGATGTTCATTGATTCGGAGACTAATAGTAACATAACATAGCATCACGCCTGTATTCCCCGAAGGGATAGGCAGAGGTGTATTATGTTCACCCACATTTCGCCGATGCTGTTATTGAGTCCGACGTAATAGGGGGTAAGCCTATTGCCATCTACTGGTCTCAGTTCCAAACTTCATGCTGCTACTGAAAATTTCCATACAGAAAAACCCAATAACACTGCCCGACTCGGGAATCGAACTCAGGACCTCACGCTCAGCAGTCGCGCTTTCAATCAGTAGACCAATGAGGCAGTCATACTCACTAATAGTACTACTATAATTATTTAAGTTCTGTTTAAGTTGTGTTTAAGTAATTAAGTAATGTTTTTATATAGACAAGATGATTGAAAAATTGTTTTAGTTTCGATTTAAAATCACATTTATTTATTTCTAAGTGCAAAAGACAGAAGAGATAAAATTTTGAGTTAGTATATAGATGAAGTTTTCTTAAGAAATAATAGACTAATACAGAAATTCAGTTCAACTATATTTGTTAATAAATAATAATATAACAATTAACGAAGGCCTAACCCTTCTCTCTCCAAGAGACTGTTACCTAACTCAATTTATTTATTACTAGAGACCCGCCCCGGCCTCGCGCGAGTAGCAGAGCATATACGCCTACATTTTTTTTCTGTCGTAGTGTCTTATCAGCCTGTTGCGTCGAGCATTTAGGCGGCGCACGCCAGTAAAGCTCACAATCGGCATGATTTTTTACGACATCCTCAACAATCAGCGCCATATTTCAGTCAATTTACAGAAAACCATAATGAACTATACACCTAAACCTTGCTGATGAATCAATCTATCTATTGGTGAAAACCGCATGAAAATCTGTTCAGTAGTTTTTGAGTTTATCGCTTTCAGACAGACACACGCCGCGGGGGAGTTTGTTTTATAATATGTACTGATTGCAAGAGGTGTTGAGGGATATCGGGGAGACCCACCACAGCAGTGGGACAGTAAAGGTAAAAACAATAGGTATAGGTGAGAAAGCTACAATTAAGATTTGGTGAGGTGTAATACCTACGACCCGGGTACGTCTATGACCCGGGTACGTCTTAAAACTGCGGCCAGACAACGGAGGACGGGCAGCAGCGTCCTCTCACTAATCGGTGAGCCACTGCGATCCCCAAGCCGCCTGCCAAGCGTGGGGATTATGGCAAACCCCCTCTTGAGGGAGGCCTTCGTTCAGCAGTGGACGTCTTCTGGCTGATAATGAATAATAATGAATAATGAATACCTACGATATGTCGAATGTGCCTAAATGCAATAAACAAGTATTGTTCATCAGCCCGACGCTACAAAGCGCAGCATGGCGGCGACCGCGCGTGCGTTCATTTGCGGCTAATTCCGCCGCCATGCACAGCGAACCGCAGTTTTCGATCAACCGGCCGCGTCGTTTGTGTTAGTACAATGCTGTTTTCCTAGCTAAATGGGACGCATTAGGTGGCGCAAAGGTGTTAATGTAAGCCGATTTTTTTTTCCACGACTTCCTCTGCCTGTATTTATTAGAGTTTTGCTGCAATAGTAAAAATATTAGTATATTATGTCCTTATATCGATCCCAGACTACCTCTTTGTAAAATTTCATAACGATCGGTTCAGTGGTTTAGTAGTTATGAGGTAACAAATAGACAGAGTTACTTTTGCATTTATAATAGTGTGAATTAGACCATTTAGACAACTGAACTGATCTTATATTGAGCCAGGATGTACAATCACATGAGAATCGCTCTTGCCATAGAGGAAAGATTAGCCAGTCAGAAATATTAGTATCGAGGCTGACTGACTGGCGTGCCAGACAATCTCATGTTTCGTCATTCGTAGAGGCTCTTTGAACAGAGAGTGCGTTGTCTTTACTTTCATGGTAACCACATATCGATTGTGAACTGGCAACTGGTACTATCTAATTTTTGACAACATTACAGGATTAAGAAGAAACTATCGAAAGTTACTTTATAGTTATTAAAATATATATTGGCGTCTAATTGTGATTGAAGTAAAATATGCTTTATGCAGCGCTGCCGGGTATGAAATAATTTAGAATGGTATAACCTGGTAAAATCGTCATAAACTCGAGATAGGACATGTTGCCAGTTCACAGTCGATATACTGAGTGTTTGGTAATTGGACCTGTTCCTTGTAAGGGGTGAACTAAACTACTAAAGCTACCTAGTTTGTAACAGTATTAATTTGTATAACAGTAGGTACCTGTCTATGGAAGTGGAGTGGAGCAGAGATAAAAAAAAAATAGCCAAAATATTTCTGATATTTTCTCTGCTAATCGAAATAAAATATTAAAGTAGTTTTAAGTAGAAGAAGAGACCCAACCAATGGATTAATGATATTCTTTCCACTTTGTGGTCGTAGATAACACTTTTAATTTTTGCGCGAAAGAGAGATAAAGTGTGAAAAAACTAACCGTGTCTCCATACCCGTCTGTACCCATATTTAACGCGAAATGAAATATTTGAATGTTTTTATTTTTATATGTCTCTCGTAGTTAGCTGAGGGAGCTTTTACTGCTTAACCGGGCAAAGGGCGAGAATAGAAGTGCCTCCGAGAGAAATATTTGAAGTTGGAATCTCGGCTTTTATATCAATTCGTAGTCCCAAATCCGCGCCTGCGCCTGCATAAACTTCACCATACACTATTACAGTAGGCACAGCGCGTATCTATTTAAATATTTATCACCTGTGTATTGTAAGCCATTTTCATTGGCTCTCATAGCTCCGCGGTTAGTTTAACCTTAATGTACCAAGTTGGATATCGTTTAGCTGCTAATATATTATGTATTACGCTTTTGCTTTTAGAGTAATGCTAATAAATTAAAAGCATCGTTAGGTATTGAAGTGCTTGTGGCAAAATGGCTGCCGTTCGATCGATTTAAATGCTCTAAAAAGAAGAAAATATATTTTAAATAAAATCAAACCCAACAATTTATTACATTATATAATTTATGTGAAATAAAAGCTTGTCGCGAAATTTACTTAACATACAAACATTGCAGTTAAATAAAAGTTTGTAAAAAAGAAGACTTACAAACAATGTTAGTTTTTTAATAGCCATCGAAAGACGACTCATGATTTGCCTAGCCTTTTCCCAACTGCATTGGGGTCGGCTTCCAGTCTAACCGGTTGTGGCTGAATATCAGTATTCTACACGGAGCGACTGCCTTCTGACCTCTGCCACCCAATTACTGGGAGACACTGATACTCTAAGGTTAGACTGGTTGACAGAATTTTTTGGGCTACTGACACCCGTAACGACTGTCATAGGTCTTCGTATGACACCCAGAACCAACTGCTTAACGTGCTTTCCGAGCCACAGAGGGGTGTCGATATGTGAAAAATTTACACCCATCCAAGGACTGACCGCGTCAAGCGCTGCTTAACCCTGCAGATCGATCGATCTGCGCGATAGCTATGTAGCTACGAAACCATCGAAAGACGACTGATGATTTTAAAAAAGAATTCATCAATAGTCAGAACCAGAGTAAACATTTGAAAATATACATTCGATTTTCAAACTAAAATCAATCCTTCTGTTTTCCCGCCGACAGCTATACGCTTATTTTAAATTACCCACATTTTTTTCATATTTTTGTGCATCCATCCTTGTGTTTGTTACTTCAATGAAACAATTTTTCGCTTCTCGAACATTAGTTTAGTGCATGATCGAATTTGTGATGGTCACCAATGACCATTTTTGAACTACAGTGTAGTGTATCTTCGCATGACTTACAGACTCGCATTGTGAGTGTTAGTGGCTAGTTAATATATCAAATCAAGTGAGATCAGAGAAGAAGGGTTGCCGAGACTACTAGAACGAGAACCTGTCTTTACCTAAGGTCAGTCATAGAACTGATTTCTTTTATAACTCACCCACGATTTGTGTCAGCCCGAGGTTCGCATATTATAAGGTCCTTCTGTATCTCCGAGGAAGCTGTCTACAATGTCCATAAGTTATATGAATAACTATGACAATTGTCACAGGCACTCGGAAACTAGAATAAATTTGGTTGCGGAGACGGCTGTTTTGAATTTATGAAATATTTCAGTATTCTGCCTACTCTATAAAATAAACTAGCGTGATACTACATATCTGGAATCCAACACAACCAAAAAACAATCATTGCCAACATTTTCCTAACAATATCGAAGTTTTATAGCAAACAGCTTGTCGACAAGTGAATGATCATTGCTATTACAAATTGGACAGGCGCTTCGAAGTGGGGTGAATTTGTGACAATACAACTTGAATTGTGTCAAGTTTCAGATTGTTTTCTGTGCACAGCGATTGAAAAAAATAAAAGGATTGAGGTTTTATTGTTTTGCCGTAAAAATAAAATAGATAGAACGTATTCTAAGGATTGGAATAGTGAATATTATTTATATTTATTTCGATACTCAAACTAACAAACTGAATCATATTTAGACTTTAAACTGTATTAAAAACATTTTATATGTGTATATTGTATAACTTCAAGGCAAAGTTTCGCATATAGAAAGGTAATACGACATACATTAGGTAATACGAGGTTTAAGCCTCGGCTATAAACGATGCGTAGTAATTGCAACAGTTCTTGTAGGAACTGGTTGCTATAACATTTTGTCTAGGAACTTTACTTTATTTGTTCTTCATTTTTATTACATTAAATTACCGTAGTTAAATTCAAAGTCAAACATTTTTTTATTTCAACTAGGCCGTTGAAGGCTCTTTTAAAAAGTCGGGATTCTAGATGCTGTTTAGTCTAACGGTCAAGTTTTCGAAACGAGTACTTATGACATATCCAAAATTAATTAATAGATATCATCTTGGGCAATTAAAAATAAACAATAGTATAATCTACCGCCACTGTACAATATTACACCTCTACCTAACCCTTCGGGGAATACAGGCGTGATGCCATATTATTTTACACGAAATTGCACCCCGAGTTAATGAACCCTCGACTTCAAACTCAACAGTTACGCTTGCCACCACTACACCAAAAGAGGAACAAATAAATTATTTCCATGCAAATAAAAGATGTTGGCATAAAAGAAAAAAGTCTGTGCTTTGCTACGATAAAAGTTAACAGCCATTTAAAAATAACAAGCGGTTAACGAAGGAATTTTAACATCCTAGACATACCAAATAGTTTAGGTTTTTCAACATGTCTGAACTTGTGCTATTCATTGGAGTGCGGGCCACGAAAACAGATTGTGATTTAGGAGTAGGCTTTTTAAACTGGGCGGTGGGGAAACGTTTCACGGCACGGTTGGCGCAGTGGCTAAATGATTAGCTTTCTGCGCTAGGTGTCGCGGGTTCAAAAAACATTTGCATGATCTACAGATAATTGTTTCAGGTCTGGCTGTGTGTAAAAGTGAGAGGTATGTTTGTAAATAAACTGTACCCACGATACAGGAGAAATAATAGTGGGGGCAAAAAAATAAAAAAATAAAATGGATTTCGTATAGCGCAATTTCGTGTCTATAGATATTACAAGCATGTTTATCATGATTTTTTACCAAGTCTGATTAGTGTACTAATTATTAAAATTTGCTATATTTATGGGAAATTTTTGGGAAGACCTTTCTTCTTCTTTTCTTTTCAAAAAACGTTGCTTAACAATAGGAATAATTCCTGTATCGAGGGTGCGTTTACAAACACATATATTCACATACACACAAACACCTAGACTCGAAATAATTATCTGTAGATCATACAAATATTTGTTCAGTACGGGGCTCGAACCCGCGACCAGAAAGCTAATCGCTGAGCCACTACGCCAAACGTGTCGTCGAACCTTTTGAAGAGACCCTTAGAATTTTTCTGTTGTGAAGCCTGTTATACACACGAGCATATTATACAGAAGTAAATAATATACAGGTCCCTAAATTTTTTTAAAACGGTGTCTCACACGAGGCCTGTTTCCTGTATCGGGAGTGCGTTTAAAAATAAATAACTATCTACCGGGACAAATATCTAATATGTCGTAAAAATATTTGCGGGTATCGAAACCGCGACACGTAGCGCAGAAACCTAATCGCTCAGTCTCTGCCCTAACTTGGACAAGCGAAATGTATCTAAATATAAGTCCGTCAATGCAGTTGTATGTTGGCGTACATTCCACTCGCGTTTTTCATGGCCCTAACTTAAAGTTCGTGATCTGAGTAAGGCCGGTGAGCGGTTGCACCAAGGACTGCATTACCGCAACCAGTGATTATTCGTTATTTGCCATTATTAAAGCAATTTTAATACATTTGATATTTTACTTGAAAATGATGATTCATGTAGACCTAGTATGGCCAGCCATACTCAAAGTGTGCTCCGCGGAGCCCTAGGGTTCCGCAAAGTCTCTGGTGGGGGTCTGGTATTAGTAAGTACTATTCACAGTCAACTTTCTTTTATCAAGCCTGACATCGAAAAAATGATGAAATGTAGAAAAAAAATTGATGTCTCTCATTAGATGCAAATGTCAAGTTATATGAGTAATATTTAAAATACTTAAAGAATACACATAAAACCAGTTTTTGATTATTTTAGGGCTCCGTCTAATATTTCCATGAGGGTTCCGTCGCCAAAAAAGCTTGAGAACCGCTAATCTAGATTGTAAAACTGTAAAAGCATATTTTTGTGTTAGGTGAATTGAAATCAGAATAATTATTTTAGTGTCAGAAATATGTAGTGTATTATGTGTGTGGAACGGCTCGCCAGCACACAAATAAACCCTGAGAGGTTTTCGTTGTATGGCTAAAACAACTGTAATATAGATTAAGTATTTTGGAAATAAATAATAATAATAATGTTTTACAATACAAATATTACATGCTGATCTTACTACTATTATAAATGCGAAAGTTTGGATGGATGGATATTTGTCACTCAATCACGCCAGAACGACTGAACGGATCTGGATGAAAAGCGCAAAAAAACGCGCATTGTTCGGCATGAAATAGTCTGACTCCCGTAAACCAGTTTTCAAATCGAATAATCTTTTAACTGTTCCCAGTATGTATATTTATGAAGTCGCTAAATTCGTAAAACATCACAATTATCTTTTTGAAAACAACCAGTAGCGTGCGGTGCATAAAGACAAAAAGACACTGCCTACCCTATATAACTCAGATAAATATTTATTATAAGATATTTGAGGTGGCAAATCACATACATCATTATTTAATCGACAAGACGACGAACCAATACCAACATGCAGTAGGTATATTTGGTAAGTACGCTTTTAAAATTTTCTGCCTACCCTGTCTATAAACTCTGTGCACGCCCCTGAAAACAACATTAACACCTATAAGCGACAAGTCACCCACTTGTCTATAAGAAAGTCCGTGCCAAAGTTGGAACTATTTAGAAAAAAATGTGTCTAGATGGCACCGATTATTTTCAACTGCTTGCCCACGGGATAGGTGGAGTAAACCTATAAAAAAAAATGTGGTGCATTGCGGGATTATTAAAGGCTTTTACTCCACTAATAATAATGTCCTCCTGACCGATTTCGGTCACGGCGGCCAATCTCACCGGAGATTAGCCAACTACGCAGGAGATATTATAGAGCACAAGTGTGTGCGCACACACAGGTGCTCTCTCTGTTCCTTCACTCTCATAGTCCGATGGGACGGCAATCCGACACAACCGGAGAGAGATCAGGCGCAGGACCAACGGCTTTACGTGCTTTCCGAGGCACGGTGTGTATTCACATACACAAAGACCCAGACCCGAAACAACTATCTGTAGATCGTACAAATATTTGTTCCGTGCGGGAATCGAACCCGCGACACGTATCGTAGCAGTCGATCTCTCAACCATTGTGCCAACCGTGCCGTCAATTTACTTTACTCCACTAAAGATTTTTTAATGAATAGCTCTTGTCGTTTCAACGCTTATTGACAGATATTGTATCATGGTGTCAGATTAGTTGTTATATATTTGCAATTGTCGACACGGTTGGCGTAGTGGTTAAGCGATTAGCTTTCTGCGCTGTGTCGCGGGTTCGATCCCTGCACGGAACAAATATCTGTATGATCTACAGATAGTTGTTTGTAAATCCACGACACAGGAGAAATCCAAGTTGATGGCAATGTTTCTCACTTATACATGTGACTTACCTAATAACATCTTCTAGATGAGTGTACAATAGTACACTGCTGCCTAACCTTTCAGGTACCTAAAACAGGCGTGATGCTCTGCTAAGTTATGGTGTAAGCCAGCAGTAAAGGTTCTTCAGGTATATGCCGTCTTCATATTAACAAGATTCCTATCTAACCTAAGGAGTTAATTATAAATTCAACCCATTACTGTCCCACTGCTGGGCAAGTGCTTTAGTTTATCACGCTGGCCCGGTGCGGGTTGGCGGACTACACACACCATCAAGAACTTTATAGAGACCTCTCAGGTGTGCAGGTTTCCTCACGATTTTTTTTTCTTCACCGTAAACGCAAGTGATAATCAAATTTTGATCCATACATGATTCTGAAAAGTCAGAGGTGCGGGCCGGGTTTGAACTGAGACCCTCCTGCATGGAAGGAAAGCGTTTAACCGCTAGGCTTTTACTGAAAGTCGGCCGACCAGTCCCGGCTTCGCACGGGGAGCAGAGCATGTACGCCTACATTTTTTTCTGTCGTAGTGTCTTATCTAAAGCCAAACCCGTGCAACATTTGCCTGAACCGGTGGTGTAACCAACTTTTCCAAAATGTTTCAAACTACATTCCTCTCTATCTACAAGCCCCTTACATCTGACGTACCATTGCATGACCAGAAATGGCCTAAGTCTTTAAAAAAACAATGTAATCAAATAATAGAGGCGGATAATTGTTGATATTATGAAGACATAACTATGATGTTTGCTCGATGACATATTATTATTGAAACTGTGAACACGTGTTGATGTATGTGAGTCAGACCACTCTATTGACATAGAGTCAACGATATAAAAAACTAGTTAGCAACAGCCGCTGGGATAATAAATAATCATTACATATTATAAAACAAAGTCTCCCGCCGCGTCTGTCTGTCTGTTCGTGATAAACAGAAAAACTACTGAACGAATTTTCATGCGGTTTTCACCAATAGACAGAGTGATTCATGAGGAAGGTTTATGTGTATAATTCGTTAAGGTTTTGTGTAAATTGACTGAATTATGGCGCTGATTGTTGAGGATGTCGGAAAAAATCATGCCGACTGGGAGCTTTAGTGGCGTGCGCCGAGTACGAGTAATAGGCTGATACGACACTACGACAGAAAAAGAAATTAAGGCATACATATATGCTCTGCTACCCGTGCAAAGCCGGGGCGGGTAGCTAGTATAGAATAAATATCATCCTGAATTAAGATTTTTTTTAGTATCTGTGTTAGATTTTCAACTGTTAATTCAACTTCTAGTAGTTACCGACTGTACGGGAAAAAGGGCCTTATTTACAGTTTATTGGATTCATAACTCTTCGAATTTCGGTTGTAGGACAATTTAAGTCTCCGGTAAAGAACTGCTTAAGTTAGAAACAATGTTTTTGGTAGAACATTTTTGTCTCAATATTGGTCCTGCAGTGTTCAAGTTCTGTTTTCCCGTACATTAGCGGCACAGAGGTCGCTCGAATTGACCTATAAAAGAAATTGAGTATGAAATCGGTGAAGTCGTTTGGGATCTCATAATAGTACCTATAATATGCTTTTCCACCTTTTCATGAGCGGTAATTGGCAGTTATTAGTCAAATATTGACGGCATGGTTGGCGCAATGGGCGATTGATTGGTACGCTGTGTCGCGGGTTCGATTCCCTATTGATAGTTTGCTGCGGTGTTTGTTCATGTGAAGATTTGTGTTTGTGAATGCACGATATAGCTTGGAATAATTCGTATAGAATGTCAACGATTAAAAAAAAACACTAGGAATACTTAGTCCCAAGTAATCGTCATCAGCCCGAAAACGTACAATGCTGAACATAGGCCTCCTAAAGCCCATGATACAACATACACCAGAAACAGAAAAATAAATGCAAAATGGAAACCAATAGAGATGTACAAGGGGCGGTCTTATCGCACTTGGCGATTTCTGCCAGACAACCTTAGGATGGACAGAGTAGCAGGTAAAAAGAGAAAGGGTAGTTCGTGGTGCAACATAAATATAAATATAAACTACATAAACAATAGGTACATATATATATATATGGGTGTGCATAAATAAATATTGGACTAAAATAAATACAATAAAACATATAGTAACATGATGAATGATCGCGAACAAAAAAATTACCGTAAGACTTGAAAAAATGATTGGTGAGGTCCTTATTTTGGCATTGTTACTGTTACCTATCCTTTTACATAATCCCTAAGTCGCTTTTTTCTATATCCACGAGTAGAAGCGTTGGTCCATTGCAGGAAATCTACGTGAGACTTAATAACGGCACCGGCGAAATGTGGGAGCACGGTAGTACACCTCTGCCTAACCCTTCGCGGATACCGGCGTGATCCTATGTTATGTTATATAAAAATATCTAAAGAAACCTTTACAACACAAAAAAGGGGAGAAAAGCTTAGCGTTTTCTCCATTTCATTTAGCAAGGGAACTTCGTTATAATACATAATCTTATTACATGAAAGAAGCCTAAGGAAACTAATGAAAGTCTTACATTTCCGAACGTTTTGTCAATTAACATGTCAAAAGGAATCGGTGATAATATTGATCCTTGGAAGGTAAACAGATAAGTAAGGCGCGTTACACATGGACGTAATATCCTTTACATTTTAAGAAAGCGATTTATGTTAGGATGAAAAGTAGCCTATGTGCTATTACAGACTATAATCCATCTCTGTGCCAAATTTCATCCAGATCCGTTCAGCCGTTCTGGCGTGATTGAGTAACAAATATCCACCCATCCATCTATCCATCTTCACAAGCTTTCACATTAGTAGGAAGTAGGATAGTTTAGTCGTGACTGTTTCATTGTCTTGTGACGTACTGGGTTTGATTCCCGGGCCAGAAGGAATGTGGAAATTCACAGTAGCAGGTCGGAGTTTCAAATTATACCTTGCGTATATGAGACTTAACAATGGTTTCAATGAAATGTAGGTGTAGGTTACACTCTACAGTACACCTCTGCCTAACCCTTTGGGGATACAAACGTGATCCTATGTTATGTTATGTTAATGAAATTACTGCAAGGTTTACAGAAATAATATGGCTTTTAATTACTAAAGAATACAACGACGGAGCAGCATTAAAAAGGAACTTTCTCGGCGTTTCCCCCTGTATATGATTTGCCATAAATACATAATGATATCCTGAAATCTGTTTCGGAGATAAATTTAATAGTATCTATGGCATATGACACACACACACACACATGTATTCAGTAAGTACTTGTGCGCTAAGTAAGGAGTGCCGTGTTTATAAAACAGGCACTTATCGGGATGTATAATAGGGAACACAACAGCCGTAGACACTGATGACTAAGGCTACAACTAAAGTCCGCAACGACACGTTGCTAAGCAGGAAAATGGTTTACCAACACTGTGTGTTAGACAGAGATGGATATAGTTTTCCCGCTACACCAAAAGAGGCACAGTTCGAGCTAGTTTGTTTTTTCTCTCGCTATGTTCAGTTCAGTGTAGGCCGCACCGCCGACGTATGCACTGGTGTGTCGCGCGCTCTTCATACAAAAACTCGTTGCAATCATAAAAATATCAACATTACACCTGTGTTTTACGCTCCAAACAATCATTTTATTCATCGAAACATTAAAAAACAAGTTTTATTTGAGTCTGGAGTTTCAGTTTTTTTGTTTATTTTACATTTTACGCCGATTTATTTTGACCGGGAAAACGCCGGTTCACGAAATTCTGTGTATATGTTATCGTGTACTTGATGATTGTTAAGTGACAGTTAAAACTGAGAGGAAATCTTGTTGTTTTCGTGTGTTTTGGTTTTTGTTTGTTGTTTTGTTTGATTATTCTGTTTTATTTGGCTGCCGGCGACTGACGTGTCTTGCTGGCACGTGTGTTATCGATCCCCGGCTCGCGTAAAGGTGAGTTTAGTCTGCGAATTGCGTTCAATTTCTAATGTTTATACAACGTATATGATAACTGGTCGTTTTATATACGTATAAAGTTAATTTTTACACAGTTAAACTATAAATTACTCGTCTACCAACAATATTTTAGCCTTATTTTCGATTCTAAATCATATTTCGACCTGCTATAACCGATTTAGATCACATATTTTTGCGTGATGACGATTTAGTTCACGTAGAGCGAAACCATTCTACTCAATTTGTTATTGTACATATTACCTTATTTGTACACCTATATATTTCATGGATAACAGCATTATTAGCTCGAAATTGTCCATGGCTAGGCATGGATATCATCAGAATCTTCATCGTGGCAAAGAGACTCATACATTTATTTGTGGATAGCTTTATGTTCAGCTGTGGGCAATTATAGTTATATGTTGTGTGTTTATCAGTCCTCAGTCCTTCAAATAGTTTCCATGTGAAAGGTTGGGTGGTTTGTTTTGCAATACCTCCCTACATTAGCCTGCAGGCAGCTTCCAATGGATTTCAAGTATCATGTAACATATGTTTAACTATTTGGGTAAGTACATTAGTAGGTACTTAATTGAGACATGTCATAAATAAATAAACTCGTTTCAAAACATCTGACACATGTTTGAACAAGAAGATCATAGAAAGGTTAATGATTAAAAACAAATAGTTGTAGGTAGGTAACTAAATAACTAATAACAATTATTATTATTATTATTATTATATTTCTGTCGTCGATGTTAGTGTACAGCTTAGATATTCGTATAATAAGGCTCTCTTTTATAGCATCACGCCTGTATTCCCCGAAGGTTTAGGCAGAGGTGTACTATTGTACACCCACATTTCGCCGATGCTGTTATTGAATCCCATGTAATAGGAGGCAAACCTATTGCCATCTACCGAGCACAGTTCCGGACTCCGTGCTGTTACTGAGAATTTCCATACAGAAAAGCCTATAACACTTTGCCTGACCCGGGAATCGAACCCAGGACCTCACGCTCAGCAATCGCGCTTGCGACTACTAGACCGATGAGGCAGTCGAACATTAATATTAAATAAGGATATCATATATGTAGTGTCATAGTCATGGCCTCTATATTTCTGTTATCTTTGATGGCGTCACCTCATATTTTTTCCTATAGCATTTACGAGTAGATCGCCATAATAATACCATTGTGTAATGGTATCAACAGAACATGAAGGAAACAGCAACCAATGGTGCTTGACTAATGAATGATAAATGCCAATTCCCATAAGAATAGATGGAAATATTTATTATGATATTGTAAGTTTTCGTCTCGACATAAGTTTTGAAGTTTATTTATATACTAAGCGCAAGTGAGGCTTCTGATTAGGACCTGGGTTTAATTCTTGTTTTTTTTTTTTTTGTATACTTGGCCGGTGTTTGGATTTGAATCCGGTAAATTGCAAGACTTGTTACCTTAAGTGTCAATTCACACTGAGCGAGCAGCGGCCGGCAGCGGCTTTTTGAGGCAAAATATTACAAATCATTTTGATTCTTATCTACGTGATCAAAAAGTCCATACTTAGTTATTTGAAGACCTGATACCCTAATACCCATCTTTGTCGGAATGTGGATGGACTATCCGTCTCTGCCCAACCGAATTGGATAACCAGACATTAAGTTCATCATCATATCACTCCGTAATGGTCCACTTTAAACTCAAAACATTTTTATTCGTGTAGGCCATAAAAAGGGACTTACAAATCGTTTAGCTGGCTCGAATAGACAATCCATGGAGAAGAACCAGCACGAAACTCCATGGTTACTCTTTTAAAATATTGTTTATGAAACAGTACATGGAAGATGTGAAAGAACAATATAGGTCAATGTCTTTACTGGCCTTTGGAAGAAATTTGCGCCATGACAAATTTAAGCGGACCTGTCCTTATAGACGGGACGGATGAATCAGTAATCAAGTAGCTCAACCCTATTTTAAGGAGCTCAACTTCTTCGTCACCCCAATTATTATTTGATCATTAAATTTCAAATGTTCATTTAATTACTCGTGCAGAGGACCACTTGGCTCCAGAGTCGGCTTAGAGATTTTTGGATAGGCCATGATTCCTGGTGACTGGGTGAATTTGGGGCTCTTAATGGCCACAGGGTGATCAGTTCAGGCATTGGTTGGTATCACTCTACTTTTTTGAGAACTTTTCCATGTTATAACAACAGCATCTTTCTGGATACTGTAGCTCATCTTTAAATACCAGTCACCTACAATTATGGGTGGATTGGACTGTAAGTAAGTGCTGTTTGCACAGGAACCACACTGATACCGTGATTTTATGCGCATACAAGTATCAGAATGGTGTCACCAGTGTGAATGTTCTCATTGAATATTTAATCGGAGCAAGGGCATTGAAGAACGTTGAAGGAATCAGAAAGGAAAATATATTTTTGTAGTAAACTGTGGAAACCACAAATGTACTAACGGGTCATACAAAAATAACATAACATCATCACCCCTGTATTGAAAGGTTAGGCTGAGGTGACTTGTTCACACATATTGCGCTTGCCATTATTAAATGCCTTGGATGGGCCAGCCTATTATCATCCACCGTGCACAGTTCCAAACTCCGGGCTGCTATTGAGAATCTTAGGAAATCTCAATAGTACTTTGCTCAATCTACCAGCCACGCATGCTACTAGATCAGTGGTGGGCAAACTTTCTTAATGGGGGGCCAGAAAGTTTTAGAAATTTCAGAGGAGGGCCAAAATTATTGGAAAAATGCATTTTGTGTTGAAATTTTTAATCATATATAAACATTACAGCATTACACAATGTTAAAAATTACAATTTAACTTTTATTCGAAGGTCTTGCCCCGCGACCCGCAACACAATCATGTAATACGCGGCTAGTCTAGCGGGCTCTTTTACTTATGCGTCTATTATTCTACTAAGTAGTCTATACTTCTGGACCGTCAAACTATAATTATCGCAGGCCATATACCATTCATGTCGAAGGACCGTCGGCGGGCCAGATTAAATGCTTTCGCGGGCCGGAGCTGGCCCGCGGGCCGTACTTTGCCCATCACTGTACTAGACCTATGTGGCAACAAAATAAGTAGGTATTAGAAATAATTAATTATTATTATGTATGTCTTTTCCTTGCTCGGGGCTGCAGTCCCGGACTTTTGGAAAGCGTGCGTGGGGCCGAAGCCAACACGTAAAGGCCCTATAAGACAGCTTTAATGAAAAAGTTGTGGTGATATATTATTAACTAGTTTCCGCTCGCAGCTTCGCCCGCGTGGATTACGAACCTGTAAATTTTTCGAGATAAAAAGTAGCCTATGTGCTATTCCAGACTTTAATCTATTTCTGTGCCAAATTTCATCCAGATCCGTTCAGCCGTTCTGGCGTGAAAGAGTAACAAAGATCCATCCATCCATCCTCACAAACTTTCACATTTATAATATTAGTAGGATAGTAGGAAGGATATTATTACAAATTATCAGGCAGGCAGTTGAGAGACAATTGGTAAGTGCCTGTATCTTGTTGTTCCCCACTAATTTTACTTTTGTAGTTGAGATGATTATCAAGTCTTTGAAGTTTTTGAACTGATTCACATTTGGACGAGCACCGCATTATAAATCATATGATCGTAGAATCATATTCGTCATTCCCAAAACTTTGTTTTTGCCTCAATAGAAGTCGTATGGGCGCTTGGACTTCGCCGCGTATGATCAAATCATAAGTATTGCACTACAACAAAACATCGACGTTGAATAATGTGACGTATTTGCACAGCGTTAAGTTTTATAATGAATTGGATGCAAAATATTTAAAGGGTTCTATTGACTTCAGATTTCTGGTTTGTTGTTTGCATTACTTCGGCCCTTGTTTATTAATATACCTGTAAGTATTTATCATAAATTCAGAATAGAGCATAACTGAGTAAACAGTGTTATCCTTAATTTGTTTGAAATGGTTTATATAAATACATTTAAAACAGGAAAAATTTAGATAAAAATATTTCTGCTTCCGTGACGAGATAAGAGAGCTCTAGTAACTAATAACACACAATTAAAATTTTTATCAAATTAGTTTTAAATTTCACCCATATGCAAAGATTCTTGTGTGATTTTTCTACTATTCTTCGACTGGTCTACGTCACTCAATGCGTGGGGTTAAGGGTCCTTTTCTTAACATAGCTTCACGCCTATATTCCCCGAAGGGTTAGGCAAAGGTCTTTTTTGTACAGCCATATTTCGTCAATACTGTTATTGTTTAAGCTTGTTGCCATCTACCGGGCACAGTTCCCGACTCCGTGCTGCACTTGGGACCGCTAGACCATGAGGCAGTCAAAAAGCTCTTTTTATAGCAGCAAGCAGTGATAGCTAGTGGTTTAACATTTGCCTTCAATGCAGGAGGGTCTGAGTTCAAACTCAGCCTGAACCTCAGACTTTTCATAATCATGTGCAAATCAGATTTTTATCACTGAAAACATCGTTAGGAAACCTGCACACCTGAGAGGGCTCCATGAAGTTATCGATGGTGTGTGTAGTTCACTAACTCGCACCAGCCAGTGTGGTGGCCTAAGGCCTAACCCTTCCCATTCAATATAACATAACTTGTCAATGATACAAAAAACGCTGAATGTGAAAAAAAAAAGATAATTCTGATTAGCTCCGTTTACGATAGTAAATTTTGCTTTCGGTTTCGTCCGTGTATAAGTGGAACGAAACAAATGACTTTCGCATTTATTTTATTAATCGTAAGGACAATTAAATCTTTACATGTTCTGTGGTTTTGTGGTCAATTGAGGATGGGTGGCCGTTTTTTATGAATCCATATAAAGAAACGACACTATTACTCGTACCTATATTCATACAGGCATTCGTTATAAAGTAGGTAAGTACTAAGAAGGGATTTTTAAATTAAAATCCTTAAGGCCAAAGGTCTGCAAAGAGGTATCAATGTTAGTATAACATAAGCGGACAGAACAGGCTATATATATAAAAGTCAATGTGTGTGTTTAAGTTTCCTATGGACTCCAAAACGGCTGGAGCGATTTTAATGAAAATTTTAGGTAATGTTCAGATTAGCCCAGCGGGTGATCCTGTGAAGTATGGTAGCGATCAGATCAACAAAAAATTGTTTTGGCGTTTTTGTGTCATATGTTTCCTACAAAATATCTGCCTATAGATAATAATTTGTGCTGTGCGAAGCCGGGGCGGTTCGCTAGTGTTATGTATATAAAACTTATGTTATTGTCACATACACGCCTCAATATATTGACAACCCGAAAATATTAAGAAGGCAAAATATTAGGGGTTAGAAATGTGAGAGGTGGAGTTAAATTTTCGGAACAAGGCTAGGCTGTTATTCAGACCAATACTGTCTCTCTGCGGGGAGTGGACCTCCACTCAGAATGAAAATGGTTAGGCCTTGGTCCACCACGCAGCACGATGGTCTGGTGCGGGTTGGCGGACTACACACGCCATCGCTATTAAGATTATCAATTGTAAATTAACTTTTTATTTTTTGAAAAGAGTATTCATGGAATTTCTTGCCGGTCTCTTCTCCATAGGACCTACCCCCTTTTGGAACCGTGCGCCTAAAGTCTCGACTTTTAAGAAGTGCCTAAAAAGGCCTAGTTGAAATAAAAAATGTTGACCTTGACATTGGACTTTATAGGCCTTCTTAGGTGTGAAGGTTTCCTAGATATGTTTTTTTCTGTTATCGCAAATGATCATCAAAAAATCATAAGTGCAGGTGGCTACGTAGTTCTCATGAGTACGCATCTTCATACAAAATAGCCATTTTCCATACATAAAATGCTAATCGATGCTGACTGATATGATTTGACCCTAATTCATAAGCAACCTTATCTTGGTTTAATCAGATATCTGCTTACCTCTCCCACGATGTCAACCGGCCATTAGCACGAGTGAATGTAATGTGACGCAACTTTTTCTCGCAACTGCATCGTGCTCAGATTTCTTGCACGACGCACGTGCACTGACCATGCGCGTGATTACCTACACGCGAGTGATATGCAAATGAAAACAGTTAAACAAATGGTGGGCGCGCTCGTTTCTTTTTCGTTTTGAATGGATGTGAAAGATAATTTAGTGCTACCGAAGAGATGGTGTTATAAAAGAGTTGAGATTTTATTTTTAATGAAGATAGATGAGATGAGATTGTGTGATATTTCAGTGGCTACAATTTTAGCGCTAAAATAAAGCAATTTATTTATAAATTCACACTTTGGGGCAAAAACAAGTCCATATGAGGCAATTTTATTTTATATACATATATTTAGATCATCCAATCAATGCCTCGGTTTCCTTTTCATCGATTCAGATATACAGAGCGGGCGCAATTATCGAGAGCGGGAGTGAATCGAGCTTAGGAGTTAAGAAATTAAGATTTACTTGATAATTAATAATTTATTTTAAATATACACTTTATATACCGAATATTTAATTATACTAACTACTTATTACTAACTAATAAAAACACTAAACAGGCTAAAGATGTAAAAAATATAAAAACATTACCTACGCGTCAAAATACTCCTCCGCATCGCTGTCAACCGGCATTGTGCCCAGAAGACTGGCAGCATTGCCACGCTGTATGGCAATGTTGATTCTTTGACCAAAGTATAAGCCAGCCTTCTGGTCACGCGTAGAGTCGACTAATCGCTTTGCTTAAGAAACTAAGATGGTTAGGGTAGGTTTTTTTTGTGACCAAACAGTGCCAAAACCGAACATACCTATTTAATAATTTCCCGAAAACTAGAACCAAGTATTCAGTAGGATAGCATTGAAATTTAAATTCAAAATTCATTTATTCAAAATAGACTACTACTAGTGCTTTTTAAACGTCAAACATATTATGGACAGAACTAATACGCCCGCCCTTCTCCCTTCCTTCATAATCTGATCGTATTTAAACCAAATCCAATTTTTAGTGAATCCTTGTCCTTTTTACGCGAAACTCCGTAATAACGAGATACTACGGCGACATAGTACTTACAACATCACAGGCAAATTAACTTTGACTCGACATTTATTTAAATACATTCTCGTGTGGTAACTGCAATCAGGCTCCTAATATAGGCAGATGGGTTCTCTACACGTTATGTTTATCGCATGATTGCATTGGACAAGTGGTCGTATGTCGTACAATGTCCTGCCTTCAAATCTAGGGTTAAGCAACATCTCATTATACTTTCTGTTATTTACTGAACCTTTCGCAATTACAATATCTGACAAAATTCGTGAAAACTTAACAAATTTTCAAGAATGTATTTTAACTCAGTAAGTCATAGCCATCACTGTGGTAATCTTGACGTAAATAATTTGAAGAAAAAAAATACTCCAAATGAAAAAAAAAAGCGTTTAAAAAATTAGTGATTTCCTTCAAAAAGGTCAGTTGCACAATATTCGCGTCTGACGCGCATGTATGAAATGTTGAATGAATGAATGAGTAGATGCAGCATAAGGGTATCTAAGGATCGTGGCATTAAACGTTTTGTAGTTTCTGCCTATCCCCATGATAAATGGATAAAATAAAACATCTTGATATATTATAACGGTCGATTTTTATTCAACTCAAATTTTATATCTCACTGTCTCATTGGTCTACTGGTTGTAACCGCGACTGCTGAGGCTGGACCTCACGCTCAATTTTATCCCCGGTTCAGGCAAAGTGTTACTGGGTTTTTCTGTATGGAAATTCATACGAGCAGGACGGAGTCGGGAACTGTGCCAGGTAGATGTCATTAGACTCGCCCCCTATAACATGGGCCTCAGCGGCATTGGCGAAATGTGGGTGTAAAAAAGTACACCTCTGACTAACTCTTCGGGGAATACAGGCGTGATGCTATGTAATGTTATGTTATATCAAACATTAAATAACTTAAGCAATTCAAGAAACGTTCTAGTAATTAGAATTTCGTACTGTTATTCAACTGTGCTGAATGTTCGGGCAAAGTGGCCTTTCGCTTTTTACTCGATTAAGACGTGTGAATTACTTTATGTTTCTCTTATTTTTACTTTTTAATATAAGAATATTTAATAGTTAGTTTAATGTACAAAATATTGTATGAGGAACGTTAAGTTTTGTAAGAAGAAAAAAGAAAAAATCATCTTAATCTCTGCCTCATTCGTCTAGTGCAGGGTTTCTCAAACTTATGGCCCCACTTTTGGTACCTAAACTACTGCGAAACCATAGCCCCTCTCCCCTTAAATAAAAAATATAGACTATACTTAGATAATTTCAATCTTACTCTATACCTACTCTTATATATGTCGCGCACGCGCCTTCATTTGTGTAGCACGCGCTTGCCAACTATCCAGTAGCCATTACGTAAATTTTGTCGCGAACCCCCTATAATTAAATGGCGAACCCCTAAGGGTTCACGAACCCCAGTTTGAGTAACCCTGGTCAATTACCGGCACCCTAATTACCTATCTAGGAATCAGTTCGCGACAGCCGTAGACCGCACGATAGCAACTGTCAAATGTCATTTTTGTGTGACATTTTGGTTCGACAGCGATCAGACTACTGACGCGAGACTGTCGCTTTTTTTTGTTACCAGGCAAAGTCGGGCAAATCGTTATTGGGTTTTGCTGTATGAAAATTCTCAGTAGCAGCACGGAGTTTGGAATTTTGTCCGTTAGATGGCAATAGGGTTGGCCCATATTGCATGGGACTTAACAACGTCATTGCGTCGTTGTGCGTGCACAAGTCGCTATGTGTTATTTTCGGTTTTTTATGCAGTTTTAATCGTTATTTCATTACGCACATACTGTATAAACAGCTAAGTTATAAATGCGATATTTAAAGAGTTACGGACTGTCGCTATCTCTGGGTATTTACCGAAAAAATCAGTTTTAAGTATGCCTCTCCTGTAAAATGTGTGAAAACACATAGCTATTATTCAAAGCGCAGCGACGATTGGTGAAATGAGTGTAGAATTAATATACCTACATCTGACTAATGACTAAAAACTAATAGTAATACTTACGGATGTAGGTAAGTCGAACCACGACACTTAATACTAGTTCCGCCGTTCACCGGTGTCTTAGGTACATTAAGATACAATTGCGGGAAGTCTGCTTCGGTAACCTAGGAAGGTTGCAGGGACTATCAATTTGTTTGCAAACATAACATAGCATCACGCCTGCCTGTTATATATTAAGTAACAAAATATGGAAAACGGCCTCATTAGTCTACTGCATTAGTTCCCAAAGTGGTCCAGGTGCACCTCCAGAGGTCTACGAGAGACTCGAAGGGGTCATTCAATTTACGATATGGTAGAAATGTAGCTGAAGGTGGTCCACCGGAACCAGCTAAATTTTGAAAGTGGTCTGTGAGAAAAAAAAGTCTGGGAACCTCTGGTCTAGTGGTTGCAAGCGTGACTGCTGAGCGTGAGGACTTTCGTTCGATTTCCGGGTCAGGCAGTGTTATTGGTTGTTTTTGTATAGAAATTCTCAGTAGCAGCACGGAATTTGGATCTGTGCCCGGTTGACGGCAATAGACTTGCCCTCTGTTAGATGGGACTTAATAACAGCAGCAGCGAAATGTGAGTGTACAATAGTACCTACATCTCTGCCTAACCTTTCGGTGATACAGGCGTGATGATAAGTTATGAAAAATTTAGCTACTAAAATTATACGTGACAAAAAAATTATCTCAATAACTAGATTGTGTTAACGACTTTTGGCGGAACTAATAGCTAGAACTTTGAGAATACATTCCATTCCCATATTTAGATAGCCTAGACTAGACGCTGAGTCATACTATAATTTGACTGTACTTAATTATCTAAATTTCGACTCTGATTTCATTGTAAATGAAAGCTATTTTGTTGAATTTACTCATAAATCATTATAGTACTTACGTCGTTTTTATCACTTTCAACTAGATTTTTACCAGAGTTCTGTTTTAATATTATTCTTTTTCATCCTCTGTCGTGTCGCCCAAGGTATCACATTAAAGTCGCCTGTTCAACCCTCGGGCTTCGTGGTCTTAGGTAGTGGCCCCTATCGAGGGTAACGGGGTGACCTCTCTACAGTCCCCCCGGGACGTGTACGAAGGGCTTCTTTACAGTCACCTCCTCCGGGAAGTGCCTTTAATGGCGTAGCACCGTGGTGGGCTTCAGTGCGGTCTTCTAAAAGTTCCTGAAGCCCATCATATGGTGTCGAGGCGCACCACCGTGGTGAGTTTAGCCGGTAGGAGTCCGGCACACCCCTCCGTCCCCGTCCCCCCGGCGGAGGTTAACACATGGTGAGTTCTCACCAAGCTAATAAAAAAAGGTAGTAGGTAAAAAGATTTTTTGTCTCTCAAAATCAACCTCACGAAGCCCAAGAGTTTAACATCGCCCATGCCGTGGTCAGGGACCATTTTGGTTACCCATTGAAAGGGTTTTCGATAGGGTTTTCGGAAAGGGTTGTTGGAGAAACCACTTCGTATGTGTTACCCTTTTTTAAGGATAACCCACTTCAATGGATAACCTCTTCAAAACCCTTTCGTTTGGGTTACCCGTTCAAAGGATTAACCCTTTCAAAGGGTTACACTATAGAACGGTAACCCATTCCGAACGGGTTACCCCTTCAACTGTTGTAAAAGGGTAACACTTTCCGAGTCCGAGCACTGTAATATGATCTCTCGTAGCTTCACATTAAGTGTAAAATAGCATGAATTTGGACAGAACGTGTCTAGTCGCCATTGCGCCATTTAGGCAGAGCTCCGTCACTCGCTCAAGGTCGCGCGTTATATACCTACCGGCTAGCTTACTCCCGCGAGTAAGAATCAGTGGAGTGCACACGCAAATTTAAAGAAAAATGCCGAAATTACGATTTGATTTCTGTGCAGCGCATAGATGTAAAAACATAACTACGCAAACTTTGATGTCCTGTTACAGGAGAAACCTAATTTTGAAGAAACCGAACTATACAGTCACTTTAAAAAACTTATATTATAATAAAGATTCATAATTTTATGGTGGATCGAAAGTCCCAACAGAGACCTTTAACAATTATATCGAAGAACTAGCTGTGCCCGCGACTTCGTTCGCGTGGATGTCGGAACTTAACAATGTATTTTTTAGTGAGACCAAATGCACTTAACCCTATTTTTTTCTAATATAAAAGAATTTTTCTAAAATAAAAGTAGTCTAAGTTGCTCCTTATTACATCAGCTACCTGCCAATAAAAGTCCCGTCAAAATCGGTCCAGCCAGACAGACAGACAAAATTTAAAAAAAATGTTATTTTGGTGTATGTACCGTATATATATTCATATGCATGTAGTAAAAAACGGTTATTTCAATATTACAATCAGACACTCCAATTTTATTTATATGTATAGATTAGAAAAAGCATTCTTAAATAATTTTGACAGTGTTTTGATGAATCGGCCGGGAAGTACCTACAATTAACGATATGTTGAAATTAATTGATTTTCCTTTACTTCGCTCGTGTTTTCCATATGAATATTTATTATTTATTTAATTATTAAAATTATTTACCAGATTCAGAACGATGTTCAGAATGTTGACGAATAAATTTAAAAAAAATCTACCTATTTTTGATTTAATTGTTTATACTTTAGGAAGGAATTTAACGATTTGTTTAAAATTTTCGTAAATTGACTACTTTTAGAAGGTTTGTAAATTGACGTGTCGTGTACCCAATAGTACACTATTGGGTACACGATCACGATCCGCCCCTGGGACCGCCACTGAGTGCATGTGCGAATATAAACAAAATGGCGGTCGTAAAAATACAGAGTGTGTTGCACACCCCCGAAACGTTTGATCTTTATAAGATCGAATGTTTTGAGGTTTCTCGGGGTGCTGTAACACGAAATGAAACTTATAAGACATTCATTTTCAAATCCTAGATGGCGGACTAGTATTTTTGTTTTGATAAATATAGATGTGGGTGTCATTTTCGAGGTTTCTTAGGATGATGATTATTAAAATGACATCCATTTTGAAATCAAAGATGGCGGCCATACATTTTTGATAAATATAGATATGGGTATCGTTTTCAAAGTTTCTTGGGGTGCTGATTATGAAAATGACATCCATTTTAAAATCCAAGATGACGAACAAGCATTTTTTTTTAATATAGATACGGGTATCGTTTCCAAGGTTTCTTGGGGTGCTGATTATGAAAATGACATCCGTTTTGAAATCCAAGATGGCGGAAAAGCATTTTTTTTAATATTGATATGGGTATCCTTTTGAAAATCGACTTTTATGGCTTCCGTGCGTCCTTTCCTTTTTTCCGTACGAATACGTTGAATTCACGACTTTGGTATTATTGGAAATTCATCAATATTATATCCAAGTGTTTCAATAGTAGCTTCAAGAATGGACAAAGAATCTCTCATACTCAGTTGACACCTATCTAACGCTACTACTAATTATGGCGTAGTAAAATCTTACCGCATAGATGTTTTACTTATTTCGTGTTGTGTATTCTCCATTAAAGTAGACAAACCCTCCTGTAACTGTATCTTTCTGGTAGCTGTCGGATACCACGTCAGAAGAACTCTTCATCTTTTGAGGCTATCCACGAATCGACCCAATATTTTGTATCTTCGTATGATGTAAAGCGCTGCTCAGACAGATCATGTGCCATCGACCGGAATAAATGAAAATCGGAAGGAGCAATATCTGGTGAATATGTCGGGTGAGGTAAGACTTTCCCACTTAAGTGTTTTTAAATAGGTTTTGACTGGCGCCGCAACATGTGGACAAGCATAATCATGTAAGAGAATAATTTTGTCGTGTCTGGAGTGGTAATGGGTGCATTTTTCTTTCATTGCTCGACTCAGTCTCATTAATTGTGTTCGGTAGAGAGCTCCAGTAATGGTTTCGCACGGTTTGAGCACCTGATAATATATGACACTAAGTTGATCCCACTAAATGCACAGCATGACTTTTTTTTCATGAATATTTGGTTGGCTGTTGATGTAGAAGGATTTCCAGGTGGTACCCATGGTTTTCTCTTCTTTGGATTATCGTAGTATATCCATTTTTCATCACCAGTGACAATAAGACGCAAAAAATGACGAAAGCAACATAGATCCAGTAACTCAGTGTGCTAGTGCAGATCGCAGATGCATGTTTTTATTAGAATCAGATGATCAGTCGTTTTGTAACGGTTTATAAGATGATGACGAAGGAATTGGTGATTAAGTGAAGCACTCTGTCGCTGCAAAAAGATTCTATCTTCATTTATTTTCATTAACTGAAACGCATTTGATATTGCATAAATATTGATGTATGCAATATCACAAAAATTATCTAAGGTTTCGACAAACTCTTTTTGGCATTGCTTAAATACTTCTTGCGTTTTATGTGATCTTTTTTGCAAATCCCTCCAAACTTGATGTAGGTTCACAAGTTTGTTCACACAATTAAATAAAGCTTTGGTAGATATTCGTGCCTTTTTCTAATATATAAAGCACTCGATGGCATTATTGAGTCCGATGAAAATGAAATAGGGGCGAGCCATACCATCTACCGGGCACAGGTCTAGACGCCATGCTGCTACTGAGAATTTCCATACAGAAAAACCCAATAATACTTTGACCGACCCGGGAATCGAACTCAGAACATCACGCTCAGCAGTCGCGCTTGCAACCACTAGACCAATGAAGTAGACCAAAAACGTGCCATCCATAAATTGCGAAAGCGACGCGACGAGTTTTACGAGTAAAAGTGTTGAAAAATAATACTTATTATAATATTTTGGCTTCAAGGTTAGCAACAATGACAGATCTTGTGAACCTTAAGCGTCGGACAATAAGAGTTATTTTTGAATGACGTAATGTGGGACGCGCGGCCCATCGTCGGCTTACGCTGTACCTATGGGTAGATCGGGTAGATGTCGTATTTCATGAACGCACGTCTATCATTCCAATTTATACCTTATCACAATGATATAAGTGTCAAATGATGCGCGATCTTGAATTGCAAGAATTGTACAAAACACTCGAGTTAAAAAAAATGTTAGTATTTTAAGCATGTTCAAACACATGTATAGTTAGATAACTGTGAGATTATATCCTAACATGACCTATAAGTGATTGAAAAATCCTAATTGCAATAATAAATAATTTAATTTCGTGAGTCCATGTCAAACACCCAACCAAACCGTAAACAAAACAAAAGTCTTAAGAATGTACTAGGTTATTCAATTCAAATCCGTCAAAGCTCCGTAGAGTCCGGAATATTACAAACGATTTAGCAAACAAATACCTACGCACGCAAACACTGCACAGTAAAATACACACTAACGTGACAAGTGCCTGCACGCACACACTAGCATTCAAAATGTATGCCTCCTCTATGCGGCCTCTTAAAAGAATAACCATACGGTTACCCTGTAAAACCCCTTCAAGAGAATAACCTCTTCAATTGGGTATCTCAAAAGAAGGGGTAACCCCTTGCAACTGGTTATTCATTGAAAGGGTTACCCTATCACTGGTGTTAGGAAAGGGTTTACACGACCAAGAGGTTACATCATCCATAGGGTTACCGAATGAACGGGTAACCCTTTCGAATGAATTAACCCATAAAGGGGGTTGTACGGTCCCTGGCCGTGGTGGAAAGATTAGCTAGTCAGCAATGGTGTTAGTGAGGGTGACTGCCTAGGGTGCGCCAGACAATCTCAGGTACCATTACTCGTGGAGGCTCTTTCCTTAATAGCATTAAAGTGGCAAACATGCATCCACACCGTCTGATCGTAAAATCGTAATCTATGGACGCTTGTAACACCAGGTCAACGGCGCAGTAGCTTACCGATAGATAGAACTAGTTTTCTGCGCAACGTGTCGCGTATTCGAGAATATTTGTATGATGTACAGATGGTTAATTCGGGATTGTTATGTTTGTTAACTGTACCCACGATACAGGAGAAATCCTAGTGTGGGGCAAAGTCATATACAAATCATACCTATTTACTGCCCCTTTTTCTTATTAGAAACTGTTAAAAACTTATCATCATCTGCCTAACATTTACTCAACAATATTAGATTGGTTTCCAATACCATTAACATTAAAGCAGATATAGAACATATAAAAAAAACATCTAATAAAACAAATCATAAACTTAAATATTAAATAACAATAAATGCAATATATGTATCTTAAAGTATTTTGCTTTCACAGAGTCTAAGGCACACGCAAATTAAAATGTTATTTTGATAAAGACTGCAAACTAAAATTACAAGTAGGTATATCATAAGTAGAAGTAATGAGGTGAATCCATGTAAGTACGGTTAACACATCCACTCGCACGCAGCAAATACTTCGGAGGTAATCGTGAGTTTCCGTTGGTTCCACAGCCTTGCGCTAAATGTACTCTTTTGTTCGTTATTTATCGATACAAGCATGTGTTGATGATTTAATTTTAATTATTATCGCGTGATAATCATCTAAATTAAAATAATTTATAATAAGATACAAACTTCGTGGAATAATAAAAATATTTACGTAGTTCTATGTTTCATCTTGAAAGGTATACAAATCTTTTGGTAACTTTTAATTTTTTTGTATATTTTTTACTTAATAACTTATTATTATTATAAATCAGACATTGTAATATTAAAACGTTAATAAATTATTCATTTTATCATCTAAATATTCCTTGACTGAGTAATAAGCTTTTTGGGGACTTGCACGAGGGGGTGGCCTCTTTACAGTCACCCCCTCCGGGAAGTGCCGTTCGGCATGACACCGTGGTGGACTTCGGGGCGGTCTTCTAAGTTCCCGAGGCCCACCATATGGTGTCGAGGCGGACCACTGTGGTGAGTTTAGCCTTAGGAGTCCGGCACACCCCATGATAGCCCATGATGTATGTGATTTGCCACCACAAATATCTTATATATTTATCTGAGTTACGTAGGGTAGACAGTGTCTTTTTGTCGTTATGAACTGCACGCCACTGCACAAAACCCTAAAGTCCCTTTCACTACAATACAAAATTAATGGTACTTTTCAATAATTGCATCGCGTCAAGTTGATGCATCGTTCCGTTTCTTTGTAGCGCGGTACTATTTGTATCTGTCACAGGACGCTATTACTTATAAACAGCTAGATAATTTATCTCCTAGCTTATTGTATAATCCATTTAAAACGTTTTGCTTTTGTTTGTTTTAAGTGTGATTTTTCAATAGTTTTAAAAACCTCTGATAAGTTATTCATACATACATAAAGTCACGCCTTTTTCCCATAGGTAGGCAGAAACTACAGAATGCCACGTGCTACGATCCTTACATAACCCTTTTGCTTGATCTACATTCAGGCATCTTTTCATACATGAACGCCGGTTGTGGGTACTGCGCACCTGACCTTTTTGAAAGACATCACCAATAAAGTCCGAATTTGTCCTTCTTTGCATGACCCTGGAATAGAACTCAGGACCTCTCACTCAGCAGTCCACTAGACCAATGATGCACTCGAGTCAGTTGTGTATAAGTTATTCCTCTGATAAATCCATACGAAAACTGTTCTATATTCCAATTAACTGCTAGATAACTTTTATCTGGGTCTTGAAAAATCGGGTCTTAAAATGATATCTAATATTTAGCTAAATATTTTAGCTACCGAGCAATTCTAGAGTCCGCGCTGCTACTGAGAATTTCCATTAAGAAAAACCCAATACCTAACACTTTACCCGACTAGAGAATCGAAACCAGGACCTCACGTTTAGCAAAATGAGGCAATCGGTCATATCAAAACAAGTTTATGATTATACCAAAAACAAAAATAAATGTCCAAAACTAATCTTTGTTGCTGTTAACCGGTCACTATTATGTATGCTAGGGTTGCAATCCTCAAATTATGAAAACCAAAATTTGAAAGTTGACATGCCAGGACATTTCGGTTTAAAAACAGGACGCAGTATAAAAAAATAGTGTCAATGAAACTCAATTAATAGCAATGTTTTATGAAATTGTCTTCAATTAAATTACCTTTATAATATAACAAATGAAATGAAGGATTAAATTATAAAGTAACGCCGATGATTAAACGTAAGGTTCGAGGCATTAGTGGCGCGCGAATAATAAAAGACATGACGTTACAAGGACTCTTTAAAAAATCCAGGACACTACTTAATAACTATCCAGGACAACTCAGGACACTTTAAAACAGGACGGTTGGCAATCCTAACGTATGCTATGATTCATATTGTGCACGTCGTAACTTCTGTATTGAAATATATACATATTATTAAAACGAAGTCTCCCGATGCGTCTGTCTGTCTGTTCGCGATAAACACAGAAACTACTGATCGGGTTTTTCATGCGGTTTTCATCAATAGATAGAGTGATTCATGGAGAAGGTTCAGGTGTATAATTAATTAAGGTTTTGTGTAAATTGGCTGAAATATGACGATGATAGTTGGAAAAAATCATGCCGACTGGAAGCTTTACTGGCGTGCGCCGAGTAAATGCTCGACGTAACAGGCTGATACGACACTGCGACAGAAAAAAAGATATAAGTCCCATGTAATAGGGAGCGAGCCTATTGCCATTTACCGGGCACAGTTCCAGACTCCGTGCTGCTACTGAGAAATTCCATACAGAAAAACCCAATTACACTAAAAAAAAATTTCTTTCTTTCTAACAGATTGAAATACTTACCACACGCAATTGCATCTAATTTCCAAAGATTTGCACTTTTAACAGAAATTTGTGCTTTTTTATATTGCCCAGTTAAAGGCAACTTGATAACAAAATATTTAAAGCGTTACCGACAAGTCACTGCTTATTCAGCTATTCTTTTATCCCTATATCTATGAAAATCGTCCAGACGAACACAAAGGATGAATAAGTTAAATTTCTTTGTTTAACCACCATCCAGCGTGTTGATTACTTAACTTTCTACAACTTAAACTTGGCTAGTTTACTTTGTCTATTGTTATGAACAATAGGTTCTTCTACAGCTTAAATATTTTATGGTCTTGTCTATGTTTGGGTGTTGTTAGAGAATTCTTTTGTTTCGAACGTAAATTTGATTTTGTGGAAAGATAGATTTAATTGATAGAGGTTTATTTATTTTGCATAACATAACATAGCATCACGCCTGTACTCCTCGAAGGGTTAGACAGAGATGTATTATGTACGCACCCACATTTCGCCGATGCCGTTATTCAGTCTGTAATAGGGGGCGATTCTATTGCCATCTATCGGGCACAGTTCCAGACTCCGTGCTGCTACTGAGAATTTCCATACAAAAAAATCCAAATAACACTTTATCCGATTCAGGAATCGAATCTAGGACTTCACGTTTAGCAGTCGTGTTTGCAATTATTAGACCAATTTCTTCTTTATAGGGGTACAAAACATACATGTAAAAGTATCTGTAGATTATACAAACGGGAATCGATCCCGCGATATGAAACGCAGAAAGCTGCTTACCCAATGCACTAACCGTGACTTCATGGGTATTTTAGGTACACTCATAAATCCTCAACCTTCTTGACTGTTCAAAACTCAACCACCTTTTGAACACAGCCTTTCCGCTGCCAGTCCTTGCCACCATCCGTCCCCGGAACCTCTCACCGCCTGGTTTCGCAACGTGATTGTCTCGACCACCTGGCCATAATCGGCCGATTTGACCTAAATATCTCACGTATTGTTTATTAAACCGTAGTTTAACGGACTGCTGGTAATCGTATCAGTAAGTAGTTAGTTAAGTAATTTGTTGTTATTGATCTGTTTTAAGTTTAATTAAATGTGTCATATTAATTCTATGGAGACGGTACTTATAGTGACGGCACGGTTGGCGTAGTGGTTGAGAGACCGACTGCTGCGCTACGTGTCGCTGGTTCGATTCCCGCACGGTACAAATATTTGAATGATTTATAGATAGTTGCTTCGGGTCTGGGTCTTTGTGTATGTGAATGTATGTATGTGTTTGTAAACGCACCGATAGTACAGGAACAATTCCGAGTGTGGAGCAATGTTAAAAATAAAGGTGTTTGTAGTCCGCCAAACTGCACCAGGTCAGCGTGGTAGACTGAGGCCTAATTGTTCTCATACTTAATGTCCTCCTGACCGGTTTCAGTCACGGCGGCCAATCTCACCGCAGATTAGCCAACTACGCAGAAGATATTATAGAGCACAAGTGTGTGCGCAAACACAGGTGCTCTCTCTATTCCTTCACTCTCATAGTCCGATGGGACGGCAATCCGACACGACCGGAGAGAGATCAGGCGCAGGACCAACGGCTTTACGTGCTTTCCGAGGCACGGTGTGTATTCACATACACAAAGACCCAGACCCGAAACAACTGCGCCAACCGTGCCGTCTCATACTAAGAGGAGGCTCGTGCGCCTAGCAGTGGGACAGTAATGGAATATCACTTGAGGAAACTCTTTTCTTATTATATGTACTCCAATATGCTTGTTTTTAAAGCCTGCCCCTTTTTACCTATTTCTCTTCGGTTATACGTACAGTTTCAAGGGGTGAACTAAGGGGGTGCACTAAAGATGGGTTTAGACCAAACGAATATAAAACTAGCAATAGCATAAGAGCACAGAGCTTCGTTGTTTATTGTTTTTTTGGTGTAAACGATAAAATTAGTTTTCATTTCCTCAGAGATAAATTCTAGTTTTTTTTAATATGTACTTTCTTCCAAGCCAGGGGGGTGCAAGTGCACCTACTTGCACCACCCTCCCGGCGCCCATGTATAGTTTACAGACATGACCAGACCGGACTGTCTATTTGGAGGCCATATAAATATTTGTTCCGAACAGGGACCGAACTTGCAACACTTAGTTATCACAGAAAGCCAATTGTTTAGCCACTGAGTCAATCATGTTTTCATAATATGAAGACACGATTGACTTATATTATGTACCTATATATGGCATTTAAAATTCAACTGGAGCTTTAGATAATAACTCTGCTTTAGCTGTTTAAGATTAGCGTGATTTATCATCCATAAAGGCAGCATCCATAAAGGTTTAAATGTACAGATACAAGATGGCACGGTTGGCGCAGTAGACAAGGGATCGACTGCTGCGCTACGTTTCGTGGGTTCGATTCACAGAACAATATTTGTATGACCTACAGATAGTTGTTCGGAGTCTGGGTGTTTGTCCATTCACATGCGTGTGTGTTTACCAACACACACACCCATGATACAGGAATTATTCGTAGTGTGGGGCAAAGTTTAAAAAAAAGTCGGCAAGATTTAAATGGTCATACTGAGCGACTACTACTCGCAACATAGCAAAAAGCGCCATCTATCGAAGTGAAGCGAAAACAAAAAATCACAAAATCTATGTAGATTTTATACCGTACAGTGAGAACCTGCCCTTAATGACCCTTATTCGAAATTTCTGTACACGGAAACACTAGTTCACAGAATGCGCAAGCATCTGAAACTTCAACCCTGACCGCATAAACCGGTTTGAACCGGCTCCAACTGCCGTGAACCGGGGTTAACGACCTGCCAGTGCATCCTGTGAGTTCCAACTGAAAACTGTGTCGATTTTGGCCGACCTTAGAAAAGTTGTGCCAGTGTGATGATGTGTATTTTTACCCCATTGCCGTAGGAGGGTAATGTTTATCAAGTGTAGGTATGTATGTACGTATTTTTCTGGCACGCTCTGTAGTTGAAACGGTTTCACGGATTTTGACATATGAGGTGTCATTAAATTCTTCATAAAAGCAGTGACATAAGCTGGAACATTTCAATATGGCGTCCCCGTCTGAAATACATTTTCTAACATTTAAGTTATAAAGTTCTTTTTCGCTTTTCAGTTGACATTTTTTAACGCAGTCAGTTTTTTTTGAAGCTACGTGACAGATGATTCTTTAAAAAAAGAGATCAAGATCTCTAAGATTGCGAGTAATTTTGATCGTTCTGGTTTTGTTTTTGTTCAAGAATTTTGTTACTAACTATTCAGAGAATGGTGTCGAGTATTTATTTCCGAGACGCAACTAACATTTTCAGCGTAAATTAAAATTCTTATTAGGTAACCCAATTAGTGTCAAAGCGCTAGAGAAACTTCAAGCGTTGCCTCGCATAAAAAATTTCGAATTAATAACCTTCTTTCTCGACAATGTTTATCTAGTAAATCCCGTCTGGCTAGCCTATTCCCAACTTTACATTGGGGTCGGCTTCCAGTCTAACCGGTTTTATTGTATATGCTTATGTATTTTACACGGAGCGACCACCATTTGGTCCGCTACCCAATTAATGGGAGACACTGATACTCTAAGGTAAGACTGGTTGCGAGACTTTTTGGGCTGCTGACACCCGTAACGACTGTCACATGCACCTATAACACTCGGGACCATCTGCTTTCAGGGCACGAGGCATGAGGCATGGACGGGTCTCGATGTGTATCAATATAGGCTGCTCTTATTAAGTAGCCAATAAGCAGAGATAGACCGTATATATTGTGATAGTGGCAGTACTGGTTCTCACATTATATTGCTCATGTGCAGCCGGCAAACCTATTAGGTAGTCGGTAAGGAATAATCTGACAGGTCTGACAGCCCCGAGCACTTCAGACGTTAGCTATCATCACTTGAGGAGGCGCTTTTCATACACCCGTAAGACGAAAAGCATACAAACATACATAACAAATCCAAGAACAAAGTTAACAACAACCCTTAACATTACGCAACTAACACTGTGCTAGAACACAGTGTCGAGTGTCTCCCATCAAAACAGGTTGCATGAACTTCGTCGCGCACATAAAGGAACTGACTTGAATAATTTATGTGTTCGCATTGTATTCCAACTGATATGACATGCTGTTGGACTAATTTCGTTATCTGATTGAGTTTTGTTAACGCTTGTACATTGTTAGCGGTTTGTGTGAATGATTGTATGACGTCATAAGTGTTGCGATTTTGAATACAGCACCTCTATTATGAGTTTTTTACTATTTACTTTCGATTTTAGTTCTTAACTTGGTTACATTAGGGATTAGAATCGCTAACATGACATCTTTATAATATAGTAAATAGTAAATCAAAACTTTACTATGACACATATGTCACATAAGCGACTCTAATCCCTAATGTAACCAAGTTAAGAACTAAAATCGCTATCATGAAAATTTACTTTACTATGATAGTAAATAGTAAGAAAACTCGTGATAGAGGTACAGATACCAAAGCCTTTTTTTGGTGTGTTGCCATGATTTTTGTAAAGGTCTTTTAAACACTCTTTCGTGTTTGATGACATGGTTGGCCCGGTGTTTGAGCAACTGACTTTTGCGCTACGTGCCGCCGATTTGATTCACGGAACGAATATTTGTTTGGCCCAACAAATAGTTGTTCCGGGTCTGAGTGCCTGTGCATGCAAATATTTGTCTTTGTAAACGCACCTATGATAAAGGGATTATTTCTAGTTTGGAGCAACGTTTATTAAAATTGCCGCATGTATGTTAGATCACTTGAGAACGGCTCGACCGATTTCGCTGATTTTAGTTTTGTTGTATTCGCAACTGTCTGGAAAAGGTTTGTATGAAATTTGGATTGTATTTTTGTATGGATAACCGCATTTCTTATTTTCTTTATTCGTAAATTGCACCCGCACGAAGTCAGGGCCGGAAGCTAGTAAAGGTAATATTTACAATTCTCCCACATAGCAAGATTGTTAAGAGACTTTAAGAGACTACGAGTACTTGAAGAGTATCCATGGAGTTCCTTGCCGGTTCTTTTTCATAGGACCAACTTTTTGGAACCGTGCAACTAGAGTCCTATAACGTTTCAAAAGTGCTTGTCATCATCATCCGCGGAATATGTGTTTTTCTGCCATACATCTCTATCAGACGTCATCTCAGAGTTCACTTTCTTGTCTTTGTACCATGATTTTCATCCCTCCTCATCACATGTCCATACATGATAAACGATTACTTCTTACCTTATCTGTCACGGTGCCAATTTCATACTTCCAATATACTCATTCGTAATCCTGTCCATTCTTATCACACCTCACATACCTCTTAATATTCGCATCTCCGCAGCATGTAATTGCCTTTCGTTCATCCCTTTTGTAGTCCAACCCTTACACCTTAGACCTTATCATGGTTTTGTAAATTTTTCCCTTTAATTTAAAGGGAATTTGGGAATCGCAAATTGATCTCGTGACCTGAAAAAGCCTGTATTAGGTTTATTTGAAATAAAAACAATTCTATCTATCTATATATCCCAGAGAGCAAAAAAATAAATAAACATTCTAATAATATACTTTTTTATTTTTTTATTGTCTCGCAGTTAGCTCAGAGAGCTTTTACTGCTTAACCGGGCAAATGGCGAGACCAGAAGGGCCTCCAGCCGAGAAAATTAAATAATATTAAGCAACACTGCTAAGGAGGTCCCATAGTGGGACTCGAACCTCGGCTTAGGGCGTTGCTGGGGGACAGACAAGAGAGGACTTGCTGGATCTGATTGTGATTATTAAGGCACATTTGATTTATTACTACTGGCTAAGCGCGGGCTGGCTTGAGCAAGGGGGGGGGGGCAATATTTCTAGTAATTAGTTTCGTTATAAATTCCAAAGCAAATTGATCCAGTTGTTCTAAGTGTTTTATGAGCAACTCTTTAGTTAAAACAAACCGCATGATAACGGCCCTTTTGATATAAGTACATTAATGTTAACTTTACTTAGAGATAATATTGTTTGCTTATTTATCGTGTAGTACCGGGAATTGGAAATACATTATATGACTGTAGGTTCCGGTAGAAATATGGTTTCTCTCTAATATTTAAATAATAACATAGCATCACGCATATACACTGCAAAGGGTATGGCAGAAGCGTACTATTGTCTAACAGAAACACCCACTAACATTTTGTCCGGGGATAAAACCTAGCACACCTCAAGCTCAGCAGGCACGCTTGTGACCACTAAACCAATAAGTCAGATCACTGCAAAGGTTAATTAATTTTTAATAACGCTCATGTTTAGCAAATGCTTAGGTACGAATTGAATTTTTAGGTTCCCAGTCGTTAACAGATTGTCCCTCTTGGTATTGTTAGTTGGAATTCCTGGTCCGTTTAATATCCCGTCGATAGGCCGATAAATGGACACCCTACCTTTAAATAATATGGGATCAAATACCATCATACGGCATAACTTTCAGATATCAAAAACACGACAAATATGTAGGCTATGATGTCTGTTCCGGGAGCCGTTTAATTTCAAGACACACCTTCAACTTTTGCCATGAATCATGGTGTAGTGACTGCTTGAACTCGGGTCTTAGTGTTTCGATTTCCACCCTGTATACATTAGGCCAGGCAAAGTAATTACATTGAAATATTTACAGGATGGAAATTAAAGATGGCGCGCTGATCAGTAAGGGCTACCTTTTTATTTATTTATTGTTTAATGTCAGGCGACTAAGGCCTATAGGTACATAAATACATAAAAAACGAATCTTAAAATGCATATAAAAATACTAGCGACCTGCCCTGTTTTCACACAGGTAGCACACAAAAATATAAAAAAGTAAAAAAAAATTGTTGATCCGATCGCTACCAAACTTCACAGAATCTCGCTGGGCTAAAATTTCATTAACATCGCTCCAGCCGTTTTGGAGTCCATAGGGAGCATACTACACACATTTATTTTTATATTATTATAAGTATAGATATATAGATAGATTAACTTAGATAATATACTGAAACAATTCTAAACAATATATTAATAAATGGAACTATAATAGTGGTAGTAACTATAATAATGGAAATATAATATATATAATATAACTATAGGAAAACATTCTGAGACTGTCCAGAATTATTCAACAAATTTTATAAATATAATTCAGTATCAAATATCACCTCTGTATAGGCCCTTCATTTGGTTTTAATTTTCCAAGTCCAAAGTGATTTTTACTACAATATAGGCCCGTAAAACTATATTTATTTAACTATATTATTATATTATTTCCGCATACACATAAGATTATGTTTCACCTAATCCAGTTAACTCAAACGTTTACTCAAGAAACAAAGGTTACTCAGTCTTCGATAAGAGTGTGTTTGCATGCAAAACTTACAACAAACTCAGCCTGGAGTGAGGTAACACATACCTTTATTTACTCAAGTGTACACAACTTCGCGTTTGAGTTCTGAAATTTTCTAACTTCGTCGTAAGCTTCGTTCGAAAATATACGGGGTAAGAAAAGGCGTGGGACCGAGCGTGGCGAATTTTGTTAATAGAATAATAATATCACTTCAGTTTTTTTTTTTTTAATTAATGCCTAGTCTATACAAAACAATCAAAAAATTTAGCCATAATTTTCGTGCTTGGTCACGAAAATCTAGGTAGGACAACAAATATTTACGTGTAGCTTAAGGCATTCATTTTGTCATGTTCACAGACATTTTGAAATAAAGTGAGAAATTTAATAAAATTATGCTACTCTAATAATCATTAATAGTGTCACATTTTGAAATTCCAAAAAATAAAAAAATGTGAATTTTCTATTCATAAATAAACTTATAAACATATTTGTAGGTAAAATGATTAGCTAATTATGTCACTGACTCTACCAAGTTCTATCTTTATAACACGATGATTCAAATTTCAATCACATGATACTCCTATTACTAATTAAATAAACGCGAGAACGCCAACAGCCCGTATGTTTCCTCAACCAAATACGGGTTCCATATTTTGTCAAAGTTGAAAATGACTGGTTGGTGTTTAATAACCATCAAAGACTTTGAATTCGCATGTTTATGGTATATTTACTTTTAAGCCCTTTTTATAATATACTGCGGTAACATTTTAGTGAATATTTTGTTGTTATGACTTTCTATCCTGAAGAGTCCTTAGGAGATGGATTTCACTGGTTTATTCAGCCCTGATAATTATGTCGGAATACAAAAATTTCTCAACGTTGATCCAAGCGTCAAAACGTCTCATAAAGTGTTTTTACGTGCACTATTTAAGAGGTAAATCTGCCCACGATACTCTATCCGTATCAATAAAAAAATAGGACCTTAATTTTCTAATGCTGCATCAATCCTAAACAGACTACAAACCGTTATCCATAATTATGATCAGGTCGCAGATAGAGTAAGCATCTACGTAGGCATACCAAGCATCCTAGCACCCGCGTCTGCGCATGACGAGAATACCTCGCGTTTATGATGCGCCATATCAATACGTTTAATAGGATAGCATTTTTTTTTCTAAAAATTTTTATTATAACATCCAATTGCAATATCAAATTCTACGATATTTACTCACCTCACATGGCAAAATATGGAATAAGGACAAATTATTATAAAACTTTTAACATCTGTTTTGTACCCATATTTGCGTAAATAAAATGATTTATATATACCAGTGCCAGAAACAATTTGTTCACTTTTTATGACATCGGTACTAGGGGGTATATGGGGTGGCCCATTTAAGTAATACAAGCGATTTAAGTGCCACCCTGTATGATGCTGCTAAGGCGCATTGCAGACAATGCTCACATGTTTTATTGGGGAAGAATCCCATACTCCAATTGAAGTATGGCGAGGTTTTGAAGGTCCTCGAGTCATATAAAACGAACGGGATGAAGCAATTCAACCAAGTTTCACTGTATCACACGACATGCTCATAGTGCAGAACATTGATATCTTCAGTTGCATCTAACCCACATGCACGCTTCCTGCTCATGCCAATTAGATCAAGACTGTCAATTATAGTGAATCATTACGTGTCCTCCTCTTACGTCAAAGTTACGTCGAAGTCGCATCACTATTGCGTCAATTTGACGACACTAAAAAGTAATTAGACAGAAGGTTAATTTAATTAATACTTTAAGCCTAGCACGTATGGTTTGACGGCTGGTATCAAAACTGAAATAATCGTTTCAAAAGTAATATTTTTAATAATTGAAGTTCTTATTCATATATAATATGAATGGTAGTATGATACAAATTGTGAGTCACGCATAAAATTAAAACAAAATCATATAGGACAGTTGTATTTTCGATTCAAAATTCACTGACTTTATCGATACGGTTACGTTTCTATACGTCAAAATATTCGTGCTAGGACTGATTTGATGATTTGGTTTGATTTTATGTTAATATATTTTACAAATAATTTCCGGCAACGCACTTGTGACTCCTCCGGTGTTGCGGGTGTCCATGGGCGACGTTAATCGCTTACCATCAGGCGATCCGTCTGATCGTTTGCCGCCTAAGCCATAAAAAAAATCGATTTCAAAAACACACTTACAGTTTTAATCAATAGTAAACCTATTTATTTATTGATAAAACAGTATGTTTTATTTCTTATTGTAAATGATCATTATATTATAAAATATACCCATATTTTATTTAAATAAATAATTTGCCTGCATCATATGAGTCGCTACTAGTCTATATAATTTATGATATCGTTTTAAATTAACCTTCTTAATTTTACCTTGTATGGTAACTAATTATGTAGTACAATTACCGCCACTTCATTCACACTTAGTAATATACATAGTTGTCTTATAAATGTCACATTCTATTGTCCATTATGATAATTGATTTCACACCTGCTGTTGACAATTTGTTAGAGACTAATGAATGGCATTATAGAGGATAATATACTTTATAATACTGTACATTTTTTAACCGTTGCCGTCAAACTGCTGGGCACAGGTGTCCCCCATAGCCTTCCACTCCTTTTTGTGTTGCCTTTTCTGTGCCAGTTATGGGATTTTTACCCCCTTAAGGCTGAAGTATCCAAAGATCCTTCCTTAATGGATGCTGCAACATAAAAGGCATCAACTGCCAAAATGTCAAGTTTGTAGCCCCAGCGGTTTTAGGTTCTGCGTTGATGAATCAATCAGTCAAACAGGACAATTAATTAGATATGTATAGATATATAGATAAACTGTCTCATTAGCATAGCCTGACTGGTAAGCGTTATATCCTAGGTTAGATTCTCGGGTCAGCCAGTGTTATTGTATCTTTCTGTGGGAAAATTCTTTGTAGCAAGCTTTCACCCTATTACATGGGACTGAACGGTATCGCTGAAATGTGGATGTACACTTGTACACCTTTGCCTCCCCCTGCCGGAGAATACAGGCGTGATTCTATATTGTCATATTTTATTACTATATTGACTAGTAAAGCGTTGAGATGATATGCATTTTAATATTTTGAAGTGGACATTTAAGAGCTTAATAAATTCAACGACATGATATTAATGAGATGTAATGGCTGTTATGTTCAATCAAAATTAAATATTTTAAACCTTATAGATTCTTAATTATTCATATCATGTTAACAAATTAATGTCAATGATACGACTAACAAATACAAAAGAGATAACAGAGATGAACGGCCTTTTATTCGCGCTTCGATGAAATAAGAGTAAAAGGCTCCCAAAATTGTACCCACTATTCATTACTCACTGTCGATTCCAATTAAGGCTAAATAAAACAAGTTTCTGTATGTCCTACCGGCTTTTAGCGCTAGACAGTGATGAACAAAACCACATTCGAATTTTAAATTATATCCCTCAAAATAGAGACGTGACCGCGTAACGACTTTCGCTTTTGCTGAGTGAACGATGTTGCGCAGGGCTGTCGAAAATATATTGTAAATAGAATTAAATAAATCATGAATTTGTATTGACTTTAGTTCCATTGTATAGAGATACTCCAGAGGTTGCTTCATATTGAAAGTTTGGCATTTTTGCTCATATTTGGTGTAGGTACAGAAGACCACTTCACACATCTTCTCATTTTTATAATAAAAAAATGGATCTTGTAGCTAACTTCTTTAACTCGCTTAGAAGAAGAATAACTTATGGTTCAATTAAATATTTAGTTAAACTACCTAAGGAATTAAATTATCATAGATGAATAATATATTCAAAGAATACATACAAAGCATCATACCTTTTCATCGAAGATATAATGTGATTATAATACACCGCTGCTAGCCCTTAATTACATTTTATGACACACACAGAAATATGTAATCTTACTATTTATTTTTACTCATCAACCACTCAGTCTAAATATTATAAAGTTAACTTGAAGATTAATTAAAAATATTATTATATTCACCTATTCGCCAACCCTACATCACAAACGAATGAATGAATGACCGAGTGAAAGAAATTTCATTCGTCCGCATGAGTAACATTGTGTAACTCGAGTGTACGACCTCGTTACGACTTAGTCTCAATTTGTCAGCTGGCTTTTACTTTCTTTCTATGGAATTGCACATTTGGGCCCTTAATTAGTGATGTCACGAGTAACGGTTGTTGACACTGGTCCGGCCGGCCTTGGGCACGGTTTTTGGGTCAATTGACGTTTCTGTTTATGGTAACCAATAATGAACTTGGCCTTAATCTGGAGATAAGCGCACGTAATTATCAGGTTTTGTTTGAACGACCATTGAGATATTTATAATTAATATAGTTATAATAAATGTATATACTTATAATTACTTGTCTTGACTGGCTGCCTGATTCATCAATGCAGAGCCTAAACAGCTGGAGCTACAAACTTGACATTTTGGCAGTCTATGCCTTTTATGTTGAAAGCATCCACTAAGGAAAGATTTTTAAAATTTTCGCCCCTATAAGGGATGAACGGTTATATGAAACGAATGAATGTTGTTGTCAGACGTTTTCAAAGAAAGAAACACGAAATTTCATACATATACCTGCTTCTCGTTAGAAATAAATGTACACGTATATCGGCGTTTTTCAAACCATATTTAATATACATATATCCACGCGAGCGAAACCGCGGGCAACAGCTAGTTATGAATATTACAAAAGCAAATTACCAATCACAGACTGATTAATCACGAAAACTCAGGAATTATGAAACCTACTAACATGAAATTTGATAAGTAGGTTCCTTATAGATTGTCTACATCCTCCAGTTTAAAAAATAACAACCCCTAAGGGGGTGAAAAGAGGGTTCAAAATTAGGATGAAAAATCTTTCTATGCGGACGTGGGAACTACTAGCAGCTATATATATTCTTATAATTTTATAGACGGACTTCTTCATCAACATCATCTGCCTAGCCTTTTCACAATTACATTGGAGTTAGGTTCCAATCTAACTGGTTGCGGCTGAATATCATTAATTTATTTTATGAATTATATCTTCTTAATCAGATTTGATGATACCAAACGGTGCGCAGGTGCACAGAAAGAGACTACCCGAGTGACGGTACACATATACACTTCATCAAGTGTTAAAACAATTAAGGTGTAATAAATAATAAATCCAAATAGTGGCGTACTAGCGTTTATTCTTGTTCCGAAGGCAGAGTAACAATGCCCCTGTCTAACCCATTCACAGTGTTTTTATAATATCAACCCCTCCATTTTCTGTCACATTAAAATAACATCTACCGTCTATTTTGTATTATTCAGATATTTGATAATTTAAACAATTTATAATAACCAACCATTACATACTTAATACTTTAATTTCATACATGCATTAATTAATATTCAATAAATCATGACATAATTGTAAGAATAATTGTGGAATGGTTCAGTAATACATTAGAAATTAGTAGTTAATTGACCTATGTTTCTAACATTCGGCCATCCTGACAAATATAGTTTGTCCTCAAACTAAGTAACAAAAAAAAACTTAATTAAATTCCAATTGCACCTGGAAATCTCATCAGGTTGTAACATAATGTTGGCAGGAAATCACATCAAGGCATTTACAACAGTAATAATTTTATTTTATTTTCTTTACCTGGAAATCTCATCAGGTATTAAACCTAGTTTTTCCCGGAAATTTCATCGAGGCAAACATCATTTTTTTTTTATTATCATCATCATTTTATCGTATATTATATATGTATATATATATTTTTATTTCTTTTTTTTTTTCTTTACCTGGAAATCTCATCAGGCAACATTACAATAATTTTCTCGTATATCTCTCAATAATATTACAATGTAAATATGTACCTGTTTGTAATATCTGAAAAGCTATTAAAAACCATAAATATATGTGTAATATCACAATGTGCCAACCACATCAATCTTCCTTTTCACTGTCCGTACTTTCTGTCATTGAATTTATATATGTACTTATCCAGGGCTGTATTTGATCGACAGCCCACACATTACAATATTTCTTTTTGCCTATGCTTGCTCCAGGTATGCTGGAAACTTCATATCTATCGTTACTTAATATTTTTGTAATTTTATATGGTCCTGAATAGATAGGTTGTAATTTTTTACTTTGTCCATCATTTGAATTTATTTGTTTCTTTATTTTAACTAAGTCTCCTATAGAATATACTTTTGGATTTTTTCGTTTTTTATCAAATCGGACTTTCTGTTTTTGTTGATCAATATTAATATGTTCACTTATATCGGATCTAATTTCATTAATATCTTGTGAAGGGGTGCGAGTATCTAAAAAAAGCTCAGAAAACATATTTTCAGTACTGTGAGTTAGTGGTCGACCGAACAACGCTTCTGATGGTGTTTTACCGATGCCTTTATTTACGGTGTTGTTTAAGCCCCATTGAATTTTTCCCAATTCTTGGTCCCACTTAGATTCTCCAAGCTTATTGGTATAAGAACTTAAAGCTCCTAAAACCGTTCGGTTATACCTTTCTACCTGACCGTTAGATCTAGGCGAAGCGACTGCATTTAATATGTGCCTAACGTGGGATGATTTACAAAAGTTTTCAAATTCTTTAGATGTGAAACTTGAACCACGATCAGAAATTAGTCTAGAAGGGAAACCAAACGTAGAAAAGATATCATTTAACGCATTTATGGTAAGGTTAGATTTTAAATTTCGGAGTGGCTTAATAACACAAAATTTTGTGAATCCGTCAACAATTAATAATAAGTACACGTTTCCTCGTTTGCTCTTCACAAAAGGTCCCAGGTGGTCGACATGGACAGTATGAAAAGGGATATCTACTTTAGTGATTGGGTGCAAGTAACCTTCTTTTTTTCCCGATTCATCTTTACCGAAGGCACAGTTTACGCATGATTTAACATATTTAGTGACAATTTTTTTCATTTTAGGAAACCAAAAATCCTTTTTAATTTTAGAAAGAGTCTTTTCTATTGAAAAATGACCAATGTCGTCATGATTCTGCTGACATATCTGCCACCTGGCCCCCTTTGGAGCGACCCATTTTAAATCCTCTTTTCCTACTTTACGAAACAATTTATTATCTTTTATTATGAAATTTTGTTTAATGTCAGTTACATCACTGTATTTGGTATCTTCTAGCACTTCTCGTATATGGCATAATTTAGGGTCTGTCAATTGAAGACTGAGTAACCAGTCTTCTTGATTTATAGCTAAAATACGTGTTGAATCACGCTCAGAGTTACATCTAGACTGGACAGGATTACGACTGAGTGCATCAACATGAGACATGCTATGATTTGGTCTATAAATGATTTCACAGTCATACTCTTGTAAATCTAACCACCATCGCGCGATCCTGGGTAATAGGTCCTTTTTCGTAAAGGTTGCACGTAACGCATTACAATCTGAAACTATTGTAAACCGAACGCCCAACAAATACACACGGAATCTCTTTAACGATTCTATTACTGCCAAGGTCTCTAAATCATACGCATGAAATTTTTGTTCATCAATCGTAGTTTTTCGGCTAAAGTAAGCTATTGCTTTCAAAGGAGAGGTTTCATTTTCTCTTTGTAGCAATATTCCAGCGAGTCCCATCTTGCTTGCATCAGTGTGGAGTTCAGTCAAAAATTTTGGGTTATACAATGCCAAAACAGGTCGATCAACCAACTTAGCTTTTAGAATTTTGAATGCTTTCACTTCATCGGCATCCCATCTCCATGAATAATCTTTTCGTGTCAAATTTGTGAGCGGTCGTGCTATGATAGCAAAATTTTTTATGAACTTCCGAAAATAGCTTGTCAAGCCTATGAACTGCCGGACTTCGTGTACATTAGTTGGACAAGGGAAATTAGCTACAGCTTCTATTTTAGTTTTACCAGGTTTTATACCTTCAGCATCAATCTCATATCCCAAATACTCAATACTAGTTTTGAAAAAATGACACTTTTTAACATTTAAAGTTAATTTGGCTTCACTCATTAATGCAAAAGTTTTTTCCAGTTTTTGTAAACCTTCCTTGAAATTTGAGGACACAACTATTAGATCATCCATATACGCTAAAGCGGGCTTGTCAAGGGTGCCTTCTGGGTCATCAATAGTAGGCGATTTTAAAGCTAAAGCTTTGGTTATAGTTCTTTGAAATACGGATGGGGCGTTAACTAAGCCAAAAGGCATACGTTTGAACTGGTACAAGCCGTTGGGTGTAGTAAATGCTGTCAAATATTTGCAATCAGATTTTACAGGTACCTGATAATAGCCGCTTGTCAGATCCAAGCTAGTGAAATATTTACTACCGCTTAGTTGATCGATCTGGTCCTCAATGAGAGGAAGTGGAAAATGATCTTTTACTGTTCGTCTGTTTAATGCGCGATAATCAACACACAACCGTTGGCCTCCTGTTTTCTTAGACACAAGCAAAATAGGACTAGCATAAGGAGATGTTGATTCCTCAATTATGTCATTCTGAATGAGTTCATTAATCATAGTTTGCACATTATCTCTTTCTTTAAGGCTAAGTCTATATGGCCTGTAAGCAACAGGTGTATTATCAGTCAGCTGAATGTCCATTTCTGTTAAATTTGTGCAACCTAACTCGGAAAGATCTTGGGCAAACGTTTTGCGGTATTTTTCTATTAAACTATAAACTTGTTCTAATTCGTGCGAAGCGAGGTCTTCATTAACATTAATATCTTGTTTATCTATCGGTTTGTATGAAGCTTCAATACGAAAACAAAATTGATCTTTCTCCATCGAAACAGTTTCATTTACCTGCTTAGCACGGACTAGTATAGTGTCCTTTTTTAATTCAAGAAATGTTGGTGTAACGATTATAACAGATACTTTACTATTTTCAACTTTATAGACCCCTTCTTGTACCCAATATTCTTTGCCTAAATAACATCGGTAACAACTTGGAATGAATATAGTAGCCTTTATAATGTCCGAGGTATAGCATGGTATAATGTCAGTTTTATCAATCTTTCTGTCTTCGAAAATAAATAATTTTATAGTGTCATTTAAATCGTGCTCTAAGTTTTGCAATTCGGTAGGGATATTGCGATCAATTATCACTAATGATTGATTTGTTTTAATAACTAAAACATTAGGAAGTTCTGTAAAGTTTTGTCCAACAAGAACAGGGACATGCAACTGTTCGGATGAAATGACATATGCTATAATAAAAGCTTCCACAGAATCGATTTTTAAACTAAAACGTGTTTTTCCCAAAGGTTTAATAGACAACTCGCCTACACCTTTAATAACAGGGACTGGTCCCTTTTCTAATTTAAGCCCAAATTTGACCATTAAATTTTCTCTAATTAGTGAACAATCACTGCCAAAATCAATAAAACAAATAATTTTATCATGGTTTTTGTCAATTTGGGCTTCCTTATAAAATTTATTGTGCGATTTGTTAGACTCAATATTCATAACTCTCTTATCTGAAGCTGTCATAGTATTGCAGTTAGTAATTTTATTTTTAAAAAAACAGTCCTCACTTTTATGTCCTACTTTTTGACAGTGTTCACATTTATTAACAGATTGGGGACATTGCTGAAGTCTATGACCATATTGTTTGCAGTTGTAACAAAATGTAGCTCTACACTGCCTAGAATGATGTCCGATTTTCTTACAAGTATAACATGTAATATTAGATTTGTCTGTTTGTACATTAATCCTATTTTTAGGGGTTTTATCAATGTGTTCCCTACACATATCTTTTAAGAATCCTAATAAATCTTCGGGGTGATTAAACCTAGCAGAAGAAGCACTAGCTTTAAGCGTCCGATCGGCAAGTCCGTAAATTATACAATCTACAGCCTTTTTATCAGTTATATTACAAGCATTTAATAATACCATTTTATCATAATAATACACGTCTAAAGATTCACCTGATGTGTAACGTCTTTCCAACATTTCGGACAAAAGGGCACCATAATTAGTTTCAGAGGGAAAGGTTCGTTTAAGGCATTTCTGCCATTCTATCCACGTACGATTAATAGACGGTAAACCTTCGTACCATTTCTTAGCATGTCCGACTAACCGAGGAAGGGCGAAATGAGAAGTTTGTCTATCAGTCCAATTGTAAATCTGAGCGCACTCATTGACTTTAGAGATCCAGCTTTCAATCCTATGATTTTTCACCGTTGGATCAAATTCGGGGATTATACTTTTGTCAAAATGCAACTTTTGGGTTTGGCTTGGTTTAACAATAGTCGTCATGAAATCAACAAAATCCTTAAAACTACCATTTGCATTATTAAATAAGTTCATCATACCGGATGGAAGTGCTCCGTGTTGTTGGTCGTGGCCTGGGCTACGCCTGCTGTGGCGGCTGCGGCTGCGTAGGCGGCCGCCTGTGTTGCGCTCACGACTGTACTCGCGGCTGCGCTGGTTGCGTCGACGGCTTTTGCCGCGCTGGTCACTTGGTACGCGACTATGCTGGCGGCTATGCTGGTGACTCCGCTGGCAACCGCGTTCACGACCGCGCCGACGGCTGCCCTCACGGCTGTGCTGATGACGGCTGCGTTCTCGGCTGCCCTGACGACGGCTGCGTTCTGGGCTGCTGTGACGACGGCTGCGTTCTCGGCTGCCCTGACGACGGCTGCGTTCTGGGCTGCCGTGACGACAGCCACGTTCTCGGCTGCCCTGACGACGGCTGCGTTCTGAGCTGCCCTGACGAAGTCCGCATTCGCTGCTGCTCTGACGATGGCTGTGTTCTCGTGCTGACGACTGCGCTCCTGTGTGCGCTGACGGCTGCACTGGTGACCGCGCTCGGGACTGTGTTCTCGGTATTGATTGCGGTGACCAATACACGACAATTTCGCCACATGTTGTGGCAGAATTGGACTACACACTCCCGTTGGATCGTGTCCAGTAGATACACGAGGAGATGGCGAGTTTAAGATTCTATTTGGTTCAGAATTCATGACTGCACCAGAGAATACCTTCTTGATTAAATTAGATTAAAGCTAGAAATATAATACAGAACACAGAATGGTTTAAAGAAATGTGACATCATGAGCTTTTTTTTTTTTTTTTTTTTTTTTTTATTTTTACGATGCGATCCCAATCTTACCGATCATATTTCCATACTTTCACTCCATACATCTGTCAACTAGGTGTGCAATTTATCCGACCTTAGGGGGATCGGGAAGCAACACTCATTTAAATAAAAATAAAAAATGTTATTGATTAGAACTAATCACTTACCTATGACCACACGCGTTCAGATTTATCCCACTTCTGATTTGTTAAAACAATTAAGGTGTAATAAATAATAAATCCAAATAGTGGCGTACTAGCGTTTATTCTTGTTCCGAAGGCAGAGTAACAATGCCCCTGTCTAACCCATTCACAGTGTTTTTATAATATCAACCCCTCCATTTTCTGTCACATTAAAATAACATCTACCGTCTATTTTGTATTATTCAGATATTTGATAATTTAAACAATTTATAATAACCAACCATTACATACTTAATACTTTAATTTCATACATGCATTAATTAATATTCAATAAATCATGACATAATTGTAAGAATAATTGTGGAACAGTTCAGTAATACATTAGAAATTAGTAGTTAATTGACCTATGTTTCTAACACAAGGCCTTTTCGTCTATTTCATACTATTCATAGCATGCTTTCTGAGAGACAACGTTTCTAATAGCTAAACAATGATAATAAAACCGATGCCAGAAGGACATATCTTACCACAGACCTTACACTTACTGTCTTGATATTTTTTCAACAACATGAACATAGTTATCCTCATATGGGAAAAATATCTTATCTACAAAACCTTCATTACAGAGAAAGGGTTTTAATTGTCAAAAACAATATCTTTTACAAGTACCTTCTTACTATAATATATCTTCACGCTTATTAATTATTTGGGGTGAGAAAATTTACGAGCATAAATCTTATCCAGATTTCACTTTTCTAATTAATTAATTAATTTGTGTGTTACGGTAATTAACGTAACTAATTAAACTTTCATTGAAAAGTTATACACGCAACATAAATTCGTAAACGCGCCCGCGACTTCGCCTGCGTCGTATATTTTGTATTAATATCTAATTAGTCCATTACTGCAATAGTAGAAATAAGCCTATGTCTTTCTCCAGGGCCCAGGCTACCTCTTCGCAAAATTTCATAACGATCGGTTCAGTGGTTTAGCCGTGATGAGGTAACAAACACACAGACCAAGTTACTTTCGCATTCATAATAGTGTGGATGGATTTAACGAGACACAATGTTTAAATTGGACCCGGGTACGTCTTAAAACTGCGGCCAGACACCGGAGGACGGGCAGCAGCGTCCTCTCACTAATCGGTGAGCCACTGCGATCCCCAAGCCGCCTGCCAAGCGTGGGGATAATGGTAAACCCCCCCTTTTGGGGGAGGCCTTCGTTCAGCAGTGGACGTCTTCTGGCTGAAGATGATGATTATGAATGTTTAAATTACCATAAATGCTCAGATACATTGTGTAAAATTTCAAAAGTATTAAATTATACTTCGAAAATTCACTGTTGAATTTCGCTCAGTGTTTACATCAATTCATTCTTGTATTTCATTGTTGTATCAGGATGAAATAAATATAAAAAATATATATATATAAAATTCTCCTGAAAAATCGGAAATTTGTATGAAATTTCTCATTAGTAAATTGCACCCGTGCGAAGCCGGGGCGGTTCGCTAGTAGTTAAATAAAAATAATAACTTAAGTATCTCTCTCTTTGATAAATTTCAAAATTATGAATATTACCACCCACTAATGTCGCTGTCTAACATCACTTCGCGTGGTTTTTGCCATAAACTCAATAATAAAATATCCACCAGAGATACTCCTTAGCACCAACAATATCCCCAAAGGTATACAAAAATACACATTTTTCACAATAAATGTACCAAAGTCAACAAGAGCGCCGACTGTCGTTCGCCAGTGAAATAGAAAATTCAATGTTAGCAAAAGTCCACTGATTGGTGGAATCACTGGATTTTCCCGAATCCCAACTATATATATGAATCTCCCTAGGGATTTACCAACAATATTGACGTATATTGAATCCAATACCTATATAAAAAGTTTCAACAAATCGGATTATTGAAGCCGGGTTCTGTAGAATATTAATAGTTTTACAATACACCTAACAATTTTTTTCTTGCATTCTTGCATGCCTCGAAGAGTTAGGCAGAGGTTTAAAGATCGCGCGATTCTTATCTTACATCTTGCCGATGCCGATGCGATCCCGCAGAATACTGGCTAATAACGCTTTGACCAACCTGGGAATCGAACCTAGGATATCACGCTCACGGGCCAGGTCTGCTTAAAAATTAACTTATTTTTTTCCAGCTTTTGCTAGCTTTTTAGGTTAACGAGACGTTACGATCTTTCTTTTATCATATTTTCCGTTCCCTTTAGTGTCAAAATCTCTTATTACTTTGAACAATCCCCCACGTTTGACAATCTTATAACTTATTTTTGACAACTAATCGTTCAGCTACTGCGTCAAACGAGCTGTCAAAATTCGCCAATCTCCATTTTCTTCTCTTTTTAAATCTCTACACTAGGTTTTTCAATTTTTTTCCAATGCGTCCGTGGAACTCTAAAATCAGTTGTAACTAAATTAAACCGGACGGCACTGAAACGCTGGGATTTAACTCAATAACGTGTTGAAAGCCTGGAGGCTCTGTCCGGCCGTCATCGGTATAGCGAAATGATAATCCATTTTACTGCAGTGGTTGTCAAAGGCAAAGAACTAGAATATTTACATGGGGAGCCATATTTCGAACCAAAAAAGAGGTTGGCCAGACTGCTTTTACAAGAACCTTACGCTATTTCACGCGGATGTTGCATAACGCAGCATAACGCTGGTATTCTGATATATTGAGATGGCAATATGACGGCGAAATGGGTGTACAATAGTACACCTCTCCTCAACCCAAGGGCGGATCCAGCTTTCAAGTCAGGGGGGGTCACATATTTGAAGTCCAGTCGGGACAGGCTCCTATTCGATTACAATAATAAATATTGTACGATCAATGCGATTAGAAAAATTATCAGTGGTCGACCTAGAACCAGCCGAGGGGGGGGGGGGGGTCATGACCCCAATGATCCCCCCTGGATCCGCCCTTGCCTCATCCCTACGTGGAAAATAAGCATGATGGTATAGTCTCGTATCCACGAATGTCCCTTTTTCATTCGGTGTCTTCGATTCCCGAGTCATAGTTTTTAATCTATTCACAATGTTTTCCTCCACCGTAAAAACAGACTAACAGTGTTTTCCTGTAATTTAATTACAGATTTTACAAAGTTGGACTGTAATTTTCGGAAGCCCTTAAATGGTACCATTGTCCCAGATCCCGAATTAAGCACGCAAAACCAAACGCCTTAAACAAACGATGTAAATGAGACATAAAATTAGGAGTAACCTTGATAGGGACATAATACAGATAAAAAACAAAAGGTCCATTTAAAACAGCTCTTGAAAATAAATTCAGACGAAGGGACTTGCAGAGGTGCAACAGTGTCACAGTGCAATACTTGGTTATTTTAGAGTAGAACTCACGGGGTCTTAGATGCTGAAAAACAAAAGAAAATACGTACGTTTGGGCACCATGTACATAGACAGTGACATTAAGAAGATGAATATTTAGAACTATTGAAATGAATTTTTGAAAGGAGAAAATTACTGTTCACAAATAGCCATTACACTGGCCTATAATAATAATGATATATTGAAGTTTATTTATATATTAAAGTCGTTTAAAACTTTGCACAAAGATCAGTTAGTTACGCTATGGGTGTGTGGCAAGATCGTCACTTCTTATTGGTTGAGTTATACATTCGAATAAATTATCGCGTGTTCTATTGTTAAACTCTTTTTTGTCGAATTGACACGATTTATGATATGGGAATCGCTCATGCCGTAATGGATAGATGCCAGTCTGCAATGAACACCATTGCAGATAGGCATCTATGCCTGGCTGCCCAGGGAGCGGCGATCTCAGGTTTCGTCTCAATGGAGGCGTCTTTCCATGCATTCCAACACTTATGGTGTTGTTATTGTGGTGATAACAAAACTGTGCTGTGTATTACCTAACTACTGTATGCCTATGTACGAAGTTCACCCGTAAGCCTTAGGTACATATATAGGCCTTTTTTTTAACTTTGCCCTACACTAGGAATTGTTCCTGTATCGTGGGTGGGTTTACAAACACATATATTTACATGGACATACACCCAAACCCGGAACAATTATCTGCAGATCATACAAATATTTGTTCCGTGCGGGAATCGAACCCGCGACTCGTAGCGCAGCAGTCGACCTCTCAACCACTCCGCCAACCGTGCCGTGAAAAACTTTCTGTAAACCTTCTGCAGATTTGTCTTCACCACACAAACGAGTGATTCATGCCTCGATTATTAATATTCTTGTCTGTCGCTCCGTCCAAACTTCTATAATTACTGGGGTATATTAATCTACGGTAGGAAGCTAAGAATTTTATAAAGTGCGCCTAAATAATACCCTCGCGGAACTTACGCAAGTTTGTAACAATTTAGAATGTAAATGAGTTGCTATGGTCTGGGATGGGTGCGGGATGTGTAATGGAAGTTTTTAGGTTTTAATGGATGTTGTGTTCCTGATGTGGAAGTGGATTTTGGGGAATTTGGTGTCACTGCTTGTAGTGTAGTGTAAAATATGCCGAAGGTTTGAAATTGTGCCTGGGAAATGGCAATTCGATCGTCCTGCCTACTTCGGGGAAGAATTGGGTATCAAAAAAAAGTATGATTCTGTCTTCCTCGTGGAAGACTCCTTGTTTCTTTACTGGGAGGTAAGCGAGAGGTCTGTCACATCAATCATTTTGGAGTTCGTATAACAGAATGATACTCAGGTCATTCCTGCGACGCTCAGCGTTGATCTCTACTTGAGCAGCGCTTGAGTGATGTATTTGTATGAAATAACAGACACAAATCTGTGTGCGACATCGACGTTCGACTTTCAATTATACACACAGTCAGCGACTCAAGTTGATGAACTCTTCTTTATATTTAAATTAATTTTCAAACAAAATAACTATTACCCTAGTAACGTTACCGTATTATGTAATAATTAATTACTAAAAGTAATTAAATTTTCAAGCTTTCATTCATAGAAAATCTTTGGAAACTTTGTACACTGATCTGACTTTTGTCGTGAACTTTATCTTAGATATAGGTATGATAATAAGTACTTATCTACTCATCCATTAAAACATAAATCATTTATAATGCAGGCTAATCATAAAACTATGATCATCCATCCATTCACTGTCTGCGGAGGTCATTGCTTAACCTCAATGATGAATCAATCTCAACATACTCGTAGATGACCTAGTTGAACTTTAAGCTGTGCGAAATAACCGTTAATTAAACTCGTGTCCACTGTAAGCTATGATATGTTAGAAGTTTTCGTTTGAAACGGATTTCGGTTGATGAGGTTTTCAAACCTGTTGATTACTAGAATCTTAGGTTTATTTATTACGACCGACCCGTCCCGGTTTCGCACGGGTAGCAGAGCAAATACGCCTTGTTTTTTATTCTGTCGTAGTGTCGTAACAGCCTGTTACGTTGAGCATTTACTCGGCGCACACCAGTAAAGCTCCCAGTCGGCATGATTTTTTCCGACATCTCCAACTATCATCGCCATATTTCAGCCAATTTACATAAAACCTTAACAAACTATACACCTAAACCTTCTACATGAATCACTCTGTCTATTGGTAAAAACTTGGTGGACCGACGACATTGTGAGAGTCGCGGGCAACCGATGGATGCAAGTGGCGGAATGTCGTTCGATGTGGTGGTCTAAGGGGGAGGCCTTCGTTCAGCAGTGGACGTCTTCTGGCTGATGATGATGATTGGTAAAAACTGTATGAAAATCTGTTCAGTAGTTTTTGAATTTATCGCGAACAGACAGATAGACAGACGCGGCGGGGGACTTTGTTTTATAATATGTATGAGTAGTGAATGGGTGCGAAGAAATAGCTTTAACAAGTGATGAAACTTCAGATTAGATGCGCCTTTGAGAGTTAGCTTTATTTTACGGCATGAGCGATTCCCAGGTGTTATTTCGTGCCGACTCGGTAAAAAAGGATCCGTAATGGTATTCAGTGACACTGATCTATAACAGAGTGAATAGTCACTATGATAATTATACACAATAATGAACTAATAAACATTTTTGAAGTAAACTACCGTACACGTAGGTATCCAATTTGATGCTTTCCATATTGCGAAATAAAAAGATTATTTTGAATAAATATGGGAGGTGTTCGTAGCTACACCGCTACCGCGCAGATTGGAAAATCTCCACGATTAAGCAGCGCTTGACGCGGTCTGTCCTTGGATGGGTGATGAGCGATTCTTGAGCGATCTTTCACACAGACTTTTGAGACCCCTCCGTGCCTCACGCACGGAAGCACGTTAAGCAGTTGGGTGGCGGAGGTTAGATGGCAGTCGCTCCATGTAAAATGCTGATATCCAGCCGCATTTGAAAAAAACATGATGATGATTTTGAAAAAAAAACATGATTTGATTACAATATTATAACGGCAGTATTAGCCTAGCGGTTTAATGCTTGCCTTCCATGCAGGAGAGTCTGAGTTCAAACCCGGCCCGCACCTGTGACTTTTCGGAATCATGTGCGGATCAGAATTTGATTATCTCTTGCGTTTACGGTGAAGGAAAACATCGTGAGGAAACCTGCACACCTGAGAGGGCTCCATAAAGTTCTTAACGGTGTGTAGTCCGCCAACCCGCACCGGGCCAGCGTGGTGGACTAAGGCCTAACCCGTCTCATTCTGAGAAGGGACCCTTGCCCAGCAGTGGGACAGTAATGGGTTGAATTATTATTATAGCTACCACATCGCTTCGTCTGACTTAGCTTATTGTGTAAAATAAGTTTAAGTTTAAATTGTTATGTTTAAAGTCAATGTTCTTAAGTTTTTAGTAGCCATTATTTTAGGTTGTTGTCCGGGTGTGGGTGTCAAATGTAATTTTGTATTGTCATAAACATTTACCATTAACAAATGGTGATAGGCTCGCCCTCGCCTTGGCTCCTAATTCTGTCATTGGTGAGTCAGTGGGTGTAAAGTCAAACTGAAATGCCAACTAAAGATGAAGTTTTCTAAGGAACAGATCACAGACGTTTTTAAAACAGGTTTTGATATAAACATAATTATTTCAAGTTTTCTTTAATTGAAGAGCTCAGTTCTGGTAATCTGGCAATCGCCACTGCTCTCTATCTTCCATGGGCGCCGGTAGGATTATTTTTAGGGGGTGCACTAAAGATGGGTTTAAAAACGAATATAAAACTAACAATAGAATAAGAACACAAAGCTTCGCTGTTTATTGCTTTTTTGGTGTATACGATAACATTAGTTTTTATTTCCTCAGAGATAAATTCTAGTTTTTTTTAAATATGTACTTTATTCCACGTCAAGCCACGCCAGGGGTGCAAGTGCACCTACTTGCACCACCCTCCCGGCACCCATGCTATCTTCTGTCTTCGTTTTGATTTCTTGTTACGACTCTACTCCTAATTTCTCCTTCACTTGTTAAACAAAACTTCGTCTAGTTCTTTCCCTTCCTCTCTTTTCTTCGTTTTTTTTTCAAGTTGGTATGTTTTTTTTTCTTTCTTATGTACTCTAAGATTAACGCTCGTATCGTGGGTGCGTTATCTTGCACAAATATTCGCACATGTACAAATACCGAGACTGCAACAACTGCTAGTTATACTAATATTTATTTGATGGCACGTACTAACCGTGATATAGAATAAAAATAAATAAATTCAACACAATACTGTCCCACTGCTGCTCTCTTTTTAGAATGAGAAGGGTTGGGCCTTCGTCCACCACGCTGGCCCAGTGCGGGTTGGCGGACTACACACACCATCGAGAACTTTATGAAACCCTTTTAGGTGTGCAGGTTTCCTCACGATGTTTTTCTTCGCCGTAAAAGCAAGTGATAATCAAATTTTGATCCGCATATGATTCCGAAAAGTCAGAGGTTCAGGCCGGGTTTAAACTCAGACCCGCCTGTATGGAAGGCAAGCGTCCGCTAAGTTATCACTGCTTCATATATATATATCGAATATTTAACCCAGTGCATGTTTGGTGATAGGTATTCGTATGACAACCGGGACAATGTAACGTAATCTCCGGCTAAAATAATATTAAAAACGATAAATCTATAAATTTCGACCTTCTCCCACATCTGTGCCGGGATCACCTTGAGAAATCATAAGACAAACAATTCCGAGATCCACTTATTGGCTTCTCGGATTACGTCATAATATCAGGGATGATTGATATACTAGGCCCGCGCCCGGCGCCGGTTGCTTCGTTGCGTAAGTCGCGCTTTTACGCTGTAGGGAGGGGAAGCGTCGATAAAAAATGTAGTTCTTATACCATAAAAATAGTAAAGGGGGATCGTCGAGTTAAAAAGAACTTTATGTTAATAATTTCAATTGTAAGAAGTCTACTCCTTTTTACAAAGACTTCCTTAAATTAGGTATTTAAGGGCGGCACAAATATGTTTGTTGGCCGCATGTGAGTATTATTTAAACGCCTGTATCAAAGGTTTACTAATTATTTGATATGCAAATCTTTTTATCAACCATGAAATAACAGACTGCATACAATGCGCACTGATACTCCATATAAGGGTCACAAGGATACATAAGGTATACAATATGCATAATCTACATAGTAATCATTACTTCCTCAGTTAAAGTCAAATCAGGCTTCGATTTATAAAAAACTAGCGATCCGCCCCGGCTTCGCACGGGTAACAGAGCATATACGCCATTTTTTTTTCTAAAACAACCGTCTAATTCATTTAATAAGGATATATGTATGTGCATATAACTCCATTGGTTTACGCGGCGCACGTCAGTAAAGCTCCCAGTCGGCATGATTTTTCCCAACATCTTCACTATCATCGTCATATTTAAGCCAATGTACACAAAACCTTAATGAATTATTCACCTAAACCTTCGTCATGAATCACTCCGTCCATGGTGAAAACTGTATGCAAATCCGTTCAGTAGTTTTTAAGTTTATCGCGTTCAGACAGACAGACGCGGCGCGAATATTTATAGAAACTAAGTATCAACTAACTAGTATTTCCTGAATTTTTCTCCTGATTTTTTTCTTTTTTCTAATGATCTAAATGAAGCGGGAGAACGAAGAAAAGCTAGATCGTTTAAGTGAAATGTGAAGAGGCTGATAAGTCCATGAACCTTGAGATGATCTGTGATAGAAATGAATGGAAGAAAAAGGCATATTGCTGTACCCCAGGAAAATGATGAAATGATCTTCTGTCGTGTGTCTGATGAGCTTGTGCCGACAAGCTATAACGTGGGAATGGCTATAACGTTGCACAAGCTATAACGTGGGTATCGAGGTTGACTGCCCAGGGTGCGCTAGACGATCTCAGGGTTCGTCATTTTGTAGATATAGACTTAGAATTTGTTTTGATTTTTTTTTAACGTTGCCCCACACTGTGATTTCTCCTGTGTCGTGGGTACAGTTTAGAAACATACATGTCACATGCACACACAACCAGACCAACAATTATCTGTAGATCATACAAATATTTGTTCCGTGCGGGAATCGAACCCGCAACACCTAGCGCAGAAAGCTAATCACTTAGCCAATGCACCGATTTTTATTAAATAAAATTTATCATTTTGATTTTTATCGATACGAAAGTACATCACTAAACCTTACATTTCAGCCTTCATTATGTAACATTTTCTTATCTTGGGTTCACCTTAAGATGTCTGCTTGTAAAGGATACGTAAATTATACCCGCCAAAAACCCCAGCCTCTAATCTTGGGTTATGGCGCGATGGTACGCGGGAAAATGATTTATGGGATTTTATTTTTGGTTTTTTTATGAATGGATGAGGGACTCGTATCTAGATAGCTACCGCGCAGATTAGTCGATCTGCGAGGTTAGGCAGTACGTGACGTGGTCTGACCTTAGATGGGTGACCATTTTTTATACATTGAGACTTGAAACCGAGTTGGTCCCAAGTGTCAAACGAAGACCTATGACAGTCGTTACGGGCGTCAGCAGCTCAAACAGTCGTCAACAACCAAGTATTAGTGTCTCCATCGGTTGATTGGAAGCCGACCCCAATATAGTTGGGAAAAGGCTAGGCAGATGATGATTTATGACATAACATAACATAGCATCACGCCTGTATTCCCCGAAGGTGAAGAGGTGTACTATTGTACACCCACATTTCGCCGATGCTGTTATTGAGTCCCATGTAATAGGGGGCGAGCCTATTGCCATCTACCTGGCACAGCTCCAGACTCGGTGCTGCTACTGAGAATTTCCATACAGAAAAACCCAATAACACTTTGCTTGACCCGGGAATCGAACCCAGGACCTCACGCTCAACAGTCGCGCCTGCGACCACTAGACCATTGAGGCAGTCAATAATGATTTATGAATGGATGTTATATCAAAGAAATATTATGAAAGCAGGAATATGTTCATTTACTTATTTCGTCGACTAATTATGACCTTGTTCGAGTTCACTATGGAATACTTATTTGTAAGTCCCACAAAAACATAAAAAGAATTCTTCCTTTACATTTGACTTACTCAGGTATGACGATATAAAGGGAACACAAATATATCTTAGGAATCGTTTTCGCGCCACAAATAAACTGCGCCCATAACTCATACGCACAGAAGAATGTGCACAGTACTAGCTATGAAGTATACAGGGTTGGGACTTTGATAGGGTTGACACCTGCAAAAAATATAACATATTATAACGTTTGAATTCCCCTAATGGTTAGGTAAAAGGTGTACTATTGTATACTCACATTTCGCACAACTTAATAATTTTTCTTGTAATAGGGGGCGACGCTTTTGCCATCTACTGGACATAATTCCAAACTGCTGTCTCTTATTGCAGTTTTTCTTAATGAAAATCTCACAAACTTTTGTTTACAACGAACAAAAGTTATTCAAAGGCAGTCAAAAATCTTACTGTGAGCCTTTCGCATCCCACAGTTCAGCAAAATGCCTCATGATTTCCAAGCTATTCTATGCATAAATCAATTCAGCCCATTACCACTGTTAAGCAAGGGTCTCTTCTCAGAATGTGACGTGCTGGCCTGGTGCGGGTTCCGGTTGACAGACTGCACTTACCATCGAGAATTTATGGAGCCCTTTCAGGCGTGCAGGTTTCATCACGATGTATCCCTTCACCGTTTACTTAAGTGATAATTAATTTCTGATCTGCACATGATTACGAAAAGTCATAGGTACGGTCCAGGTTTGAACTCACACCGTCCTGCATGGAAAGCAAGCGTTCAACGTCTAGACTATCACTGCTATGTATAACGAGATTAAAATTTGTTTAGTGCGATTTGCAACAAAATAAGGGTCGATAATTTGTCCATCGTCTAAACAAGGTATAAAAAGTCGCCACAAATAAGCGCCCTACCTGTTGGTAACCCTACTGCGGTGCGTAGATTACGGTGGGGAAACGCATCAATATAAAGTATATATCTTTTTGCTTGGGTGCCTGAGTAATGACTGCTTGTTTTCCTCTGCCTACATTGAAACAACTGTGTCATTTACTTTGTGAGTTTTGCTATCTTCATGTATTGTAGCTTTTATTAAATATTCGCTGTTAGAGGGGCTCATAGCTACTAGCTGACGAGCACGTACCTACACATCTGCCTCGTTCGTGAAGCTACACGCATGATTTTTCAATTTAATTAATTCTAACTGTATAACACCAATAACGGTAATTAATAAATCAGGGAAAGGAATTATGAAATACACACAGATTCTAGCTCACTCTCATACACAATTCCTTTCACTAAACTTTGATTCTGTGAATACATCGCAATAGGGTGCATCATGGAATAAGGCGTTGATATACTTATTATGACTGTATAATACTATAAGTGTGTCTATGTATGCGTTTACAGACACATAATCTTCCATGCAAACTGCACATGCATCTATTTAATTTATGGTTACGGAAAATATAATAAAATCCTTTAGTACCAAACAGTCACATATTATTATAACTAAGTTGGTCTTTTGGTACGCACTTCCTATTAGTCAACGAAACCCGGCTGAGTAAATTACGGGATCCTTCGGATTTCACCGGAATTAGATTGTTAGGAATGAAATGTAAACTCCGAACCTCACCTACCCTCATTTATTATAGGGGTGTGTTGCCAGGGGTGAGAATTTTATTGATACCTTGTTGCTGGAATTGTTTTGTTTTTAAATTGGTCTTTGGTAGCAGGGTTGGAAATGATTAAGTAACTTCAGGTTTTAGAAAATAAAAATTCTGAACTGAAGAAATATCTTAAATGTCACTCGTCGAGGATCAGCCAGATTTTCAATACTTTCATAATACATTCTGGACATAATCCTAGTCTAATTCACGCCATAACACTTTCGCTTAACCCTTCAAGTGAGGCAGAAGATACAATATAAAATCTATTATAGTGCAGAAAGTGAAGAATTTTAGTAGTTAGTTACGTCTTTGAGATTCTTTGATGATAATGGCACAGTCTTCAATGTAGCAGGTTCAATTTGCAATATTTCTTAACATAATATAGCTTATATAACATCACGCCTGCATTTCCCGAAGGGTTAGGCAGAGGTGTGGTATTCTACACCCACATTTCGCCCCCTATTACATGGCACTTGATAACTCAAGTCCAATGTAATAGGGGGCGACCCTATTGCCATTTTCCGGACACAATTCCAGACTTCGTGTTGCTACTGAGAATTTCCATACAGAAAAACCCAATAACACTTTGCCCGATATTTAATGACACCAAGTAATCAGAATTTAAAGCAGTCCTTAGTTCAAAACTCCAAGTATTTCAAAGAAGGGCTCCCACCCAAAACTGAAATTCCCTCATACATACTTCTACCTCTCCCTGCAAAGGTTGAATGTTACCACACTCTCCCCTCATTTATATACCGGGTTCCGCGCATTTAACAAACAAACATGGCGTCGCGTCATTTTTCAGACAACCGCCGACTATTTGTTTTGGCCGACCTCTTATTATTAAAAGTCGTTGTATTAGAGATGCAAATAGGGTGTATAACATTATTATGAACATAACTTTAATGGTGCAATTTCGACGGTTCCGTCTTTAGGGGTATTGAGCTGCGGGTTCAAATTCGGATGTATATTATAAATAACATTATGAATTTGTTTACTTCCATTTCTGTGTATTCCCGTCTTTTTGGAGTTAAAAGCGCGTGTTTGAATTCAAATATAAACTTTTTTAGTAGCTTGAGGTTAGGAATACTTACAGCAGTAGATCTATGCCTACACTTCAGGGAATACAGGCGTTATGATATGTTATAATGATACTATGTGCAGATTCTTCAGTAGAACAACCACCACAAATATATAAGCTAAAGAAATTATGAACTAAAAAAATGATTTTTTTCCATCCAATCTCGGTCTTAACGACCGAACACTGGAAGTGTTAAGCAGCAGGATCGTTTACTATCCTACTTAACCCTAAAACTTCGGTCCTAATCTATTAATATCAGTTACGGATTGATGTAATCTTAATTGCAAAGGTCCTTTGAGACGAGATCCGTTGGCCGATCAAAGGGTTACTTAATTAATATTAATAAACCCTTGGTTATTTTAGGGTGTTAAGTTGACCTGTGAAGAAAATTCAGTATGTGGAGAGTCCCATAATGTATTTATAATACGTCAAACTATACGCAAATTTAATGTAAGGATATTTTTATATTATTATAGATAACTAGCAGACTCGACAGAAGCTGTCTTGCTCAAACCTATCCTAGAACTCGATCGCAGCGCCACCTACCGGGTCTAATTGATTCACAATTAGACCCGGTAGGTGGCGCTGCGATCGAGTTCCCAGACAGAGACCCACTCAAACACACAAAAAAACATTAAAATCGATCCAGCCGTTTAAGAGGTGTTCAGTGACATGCACACGTACAGAAGAGTAATATGTTTAAAAATAAAAAGACCCTTACCAATTTCTTTACCGATTCAGTAAGTCATTCCACGAAACAAGAAGACAACTCCATGGTTACTTTTCATTAAAAATATAGTAATATAAGCAGCAGATAGTTAAAAGTCCTCTAATAGGCAAATTTTACAGATGACGTGTTTCGTCAGAAAAATAAACATATGTTATTCTTAGAAAAAATCTTTATTTCTCTATATAAACGAGACAAGCATTCAGCAATATTTTTTCTTGGGAAAATAAAATATGCTCACATTATATGAATGATACCCTAACTTCTCGTCTTGTTGGCATACTGACAGCGTTTCTTTTACGCGTATCCTCCATAAATATTATATTTAAACGAACAATAAATTATTTAGGGCTTCAAGTGATGTTTATATTTGAAGGGTATTACGTATTGTATATCACCTGTGCAAGTGGACGCGGACAACGTCCCAGACGAATGCTATCCAAAAAGGGAGCTCAAATTAAGTTGACAGTGAAGTAATGAAGCTATTATAATGCGTTGCGCTATGCATGTTTTGTTTTTATCCGCTTTGAACGGTTTATGCAGTTTTTATTTCTTACTAGCTGTGCCCGCGAATTCGTTCGCGTGGATGTCGGAACTTAACAATGTATTTTTTTGTGAGACCAAATGCACTTAACCCTATTTTTTTCTAAAATAAAAGAATTTTTCTAAAATTAAAGTAACCTAAGTTACTCCTTATTACATCAGCTACCTGCCAATAAAAGTCCCGTCAAAATCGGTCCAGCCATTTCAGAGATTAGCCTATACAAACAGACAGACAGACAGACAGACAAAAATTGCAATAAATGATATTTTGGTGTATGTACCGTATATACCGTATATATTCATATGCATGTAGTAAAAAACGGTTATTTCAATATTACAAACAGATACTCCAATTTTTTTTATGTATAGATTCGAAACACTTGTATAACTCATATTGTATTACCTCATTATGTAAGTAACGTTTTAGTAAGTTTGTATTTTTCTTATATAATGCATGTTAATTTAAATTTTTAATTGTAAATTAACTTTTTGTTTTTGAAAAGAGTATCCATGGAGTTTCTTGCCGGTGTCTTCCCCATAGGATCGACCTTTTGAAAAGTGCCTGAAAAGGCCTACTTGAAATAAAAAACTTTGACTTTGACTTTGATGCGAGACGGGTTGGGGTAGGACGAAAGAACACTTACATAGATAAGTTCTAAGACCCTTCTTTATCTCAAACATGAGACAATTGCCTAAAGACCTTGAATTTCATTGGGCCTCCTATTATATTTATCGGACAAAATTTCGTAGAGTCCTTATGCGTTAGTTGATTCGGAAGTAAAAATATAATACAAAATGTTCTCTATTCCGTAGAAGATTTGGTTGTAATTTCAATAACAAACTACATTACCTTTATAAATAATGACTGCCTCATTGGTCTAGTGGTTGGAAGCGCGACTGCTGAGCGTGAAGTCCTGGATTCGATGCTCGGGTTGGGCATAGTGTTATTGGATTTTCATATTATCATACTGGCGGTAAACCTATTAATTTACCCTCTGTTACATGGGACTCAATAACGTCATCGGTGAATTGTGTACAATAGTACAGTTCTGCCTAACCCTTCGGGGAACACAGTCGTGATGCTATGCTATATTATGTTACCTTTATAAATGTATTTGTTTCCTAAAATTGCAAAGTAACTTAATATCCGTATTAAACAACACATCGGCCATGAAAACGCAAAAATAATTTAGGCTCTTCATATTTCATGATGCCTGTTTGAAGCACAACGATTGTTCATACGGCGGTGAACAGCAAAGTTCGTAGTGGCTGACTGCCAAGCATGCGCACCAAAAGTACTCGGACACCATCAGTCGGAGATGTTCATTCCAATCATGATTTTGAGTAGAAAATGGCGTATCTAACACAGACAGCAAGCACGGTTGGTGCAGTGGTTGAGCGATGTACTGCTGTGCTAAGCGTCGATTTGATTCCTACACGGAACAAATATTTTTATGGCCTACAGCTAGTTGTTTCACGTCTGGGAGTTTGCGCATGTGACTATGTGTTTAGTAAACCCACGACGCGACGCCTGTATTATTACTATTAGTGTTGCCCAAAATCGGTCTTGGTCTTGCAGTCTTGGTCTTGTTCTTGCATTTTTGCAAGACCAAGACCAAGACCAAGACCGCGTAATTTTAGCAAGACGAAGACCAAGACTGGCCGTGCAAGATTTGAGCACGAAGAAGACTAAGCAACACAAGACTGCAAGACCAAGACCGATTTTGGGCAACACTAATTACTAGTGTGGGGAAATTTAATTATACATGACTAGCTTTTGCCCGCGACTTCGCCCGCGTAACCCACGTGCAAAATACAATGTATAGCCTCTAGCACTCAGGAATAATGTAGCTTTCTACCAGTGAAAGAATTTTTAAAATCGGATCATTAGTTCCGGAGATTACCCCCTACGTACAAACAAATTTTACCTCTTTATTATAATATTATAGATTAATTTCGTATGTATAAACGGGAAAGCAAGACCAATTATACTAGAACTAAACTAGAGACACGTACTAAAATAACAAGAGTAGATAATACTCTATAATTAGTGCCAACACGTCGCCTTGTCCAAATAGAATTATCAATGGAACATTTCTGCGTATCACTCATTACGCATCCGCTATTATGAGGAGTACGCCACTGGACATAAGTAACAAGCGATCTTAATGTAGTTTCATTAATAGATTAGACTATCTTTGAGACGAATAACGTTGGTCCTTAGTATCAATTCCTATATTGTGGCATCACTGGCATCACAAAAACAAATATTCACATGTACAAACACCCAGACCCGGAACAACTGTCTGTAAGATCATAAAAATATTTGTTCCGTGCGGGACTCAAACCCGCGACACGTAGCGCACAGTGCCAACAGAGCCATCCAATTCATTCTCTGATTGGCTATCCAAAAGCCGGATCGGGGTTCGCTCCTATGCTTATATTTTTTTAAGTGAAGTGTACTCAATGAACCTCTCTATGGACCTTTTGTTCTCTATGGACCTCGTGTTCTCTGTGGACCTAATAATTATTTTGTATACATATTTATATCTGCCTCATTGGTCTAATCGTCGCAAGCATTACTGTTGAACATGAAGTCCTGGGTTCGAATCCCGGATCGGGCTGCATAAAAACTTTCAGTCGCAGCACGGAGTTTGGAACTGTGCCCGGTAGATAACTAATAATAGGCACCCCCTCACTATTAGATGGAACTTAATAACGTGCATCGGCGAAATGTGGAAGTACAAAGAGTAGGTACCTACAGCTCTGCTTAATCCTTCGGGGAATACAGGCGTAATGCTATATTGTGTTACTTTTATATCTCCACAGTAAATTACCAGTGTTATGGGACGGGATTATTATTATTATGAGGGACTTAATTTCGGCACCGGCGAAATGTGGATGTACAATATAATACACAGTAATGCTATGTTTTGATACAAAAGTTTTTTTTTTAATCTTAATGGTCTTTGTACAGATAATGCCATCCACGAAGACGCGCCCCACTCTTCTTCCTAATCGCTTACATTACAAGTGTGCAACCTTCCGTCAGTGTTTTAGTTCTGTCGATACACACTAATTACCTATGAGTGCACACGCACACTACGATGAATTGACTTATCACGAGAGAGCGTTACGGTCAGCTGGAAACCCTCGGTCAAAAAATAGTGGGGCGCGTCTTCGTGGATGGCACTATCTATACCGGGCTTCGATCTCTGCTAGGGACATTTAGTCGTATAGTTTGTAATGTCACTTTATCGTTATCCAACTAGCGCTATCAACAGTTCCACGAATTGCTCATTACCCATCCGTCGTAATGACCGGTCAAGTTGTAAGCGACTAGCGTTTATATATACGAGACCTTTTTTTACTTATTTTCTCTATAGGTATATATATAAACGGGCTGATTTCCGCAAATCCACGTTTAAGCGCATTTTTTGCGTCAGGGTGGGAATAATATCAGTTTATTCGATCCACCCTAGTTCTTCGAGAAATGCCAGCAAACGCTTGACGTTGCTGGCTATTTTCCGGAGGGTACCTGGGTTTTCGAAGTTCCTAGTTATGTACTTAAGTAGCCCTGTATGTGGCGACCTCAGGGCAGTTCAGTAGCACGTGAGCTGCCGTTTCTTCCTCCTTCATGCATGCTCTGCACAGAGGAATGTCTGTAATTCCTATAACGAAAAGATGTTTATTGAAGGAGCCATGACTAGTGAACGCTGCTACGACTGTTCGAAGTTGTTGCTTCGTCAGTCGGAGCAATTGGCTGATTGTGCCTTTTTTCAGATTGAGAAGGCTTAGGCCTTAGTCCACCACACTGACCTGGTGTGAGATGGCGGACTACACACACCATGGAGAACTTTATAGAGCCCTCTGAGGTGTGCAGCTTTTTCACGATGTGTTCCTTCACCGTTAAAACAAATGATACTCAAATTCTAAATACGAATATTTCCACCATTTATCCAGACGTGCTTTAGTGAAGCAGTATCTATATACAAATATCTTTCTAACCATCTCCCGGCGCTCGTCCCTCAGGCCACAAAGCTCATAAGTACGTCGGTTGTCGCTCCAGCTTATCAAAGTTCCGCAGGCCTTTAGGTATTTGTCACAAAGTATGTAGGTTAACTCTAGAGATGGCCTCGCTACAAGATACTGAGGCGAAATGGCGCCGATAAGCGATGCCCAAAACAGTTATTGTACCAAGGTATTCTTGTATCTTGGCGCTGCCTTGGGTAATGGTGAGTTAAGTAGTTTTACCTATATATTTGCTATTTTTCGTTCTGGCGATTTTAGTGCGTTGGTTTTGTTTGCATAGTCGGCTAAGGAAATGCTTTATTTATGTATTTGAAGTGATTTATGAGATGGCACGGTTGGCGCAGTGGCTAAGTGATAGACTTTCTACGCAACAGTTTGATTCCCTATGGAATGGGTATTTGTACTTACAGGTAATTGTTTAGGGCATGGGTGTGCATGTGAATTGTATGGAGATATATACATTTTACCACATCACGAAGAAATACAAGGGACAGGCAACATTAAGGGGAAGAAATCTAATATTGTTAAAATAAAAATGCATGTATGTATGCAATAAATATATATGAAAAAAATATTTTTAATCTAACCAGTTAATCGAAAAAAATACATAATTATCATACCATTAGTGAAATCATAATCAAAATTGATCGAAACACAAACGAGATATAACCAATTTAAATGATGACACGTCGGACCTCTCTTTCTAATTCGTCACTTTATCATATCACCAACTTTATCGCTGATGAAGATATTTTAAAAATTCTTTCACCATTATTTACTAGAGATTATAAATATTTTATTGAGCAAATAAAAAAAATACATGCATATTCCCTATTATGATCGCGGCAACATTGGTCAATTCTGTTCACCAAAAGTCGAAAATTACAAAACTTCGCTTTACACAGCTTTTATCCACGATTTCTGCGTGTATTTTGTAATTATTGTCCAATTACTGTTATGTTGTAATAGGATAAATAAGCCTATATCCTCTCTCGGTCAAAAACTATCCCTTTGTAAAATATAACTACAATAGTTTAGTCATGACGACATAACAAACGGACAGAGTTACTTTCTCATTTATAATAGCTTTTTATAAGGCTAGAAACAAACAGTACAGCTGAACAAAAGTTGCATGTGCACTCGCTAAGTCTATGGAGCAAACGGTAACAATAAGTTCGTTTTAACCCTTAAAACCCCCAAGTCTTTGTTCTAGGATTAAAAAACTAAATTCCCCGAGCAGCCCAGAATTGCATAATAGAAAAGTCGGTCACTGAAGTTTTGATGAGAACTCCTGTAGGTACTCACTAGCATGTAATTAAAAACCGACTTTTACATAAATTAGACTGGAGTTTTTTGAGTAAAATTTTACGTCTTAAGTGAAATCGCTTTTTCTGCCAGCGTTTTAGTGTTGAGGTTAAAAAGAGTTTTATACTTTATGAATGTTTAAGTCAGGTCAATTTAAAGTTTGCCTTTCCTAGAGTCTTCAAAAATGAAATAATATCATCATCTTTTTTTATTGAAAACTAGCGACCCACCCCGGCTTCGGACGGTTACAATTATTTTATTGAGGTTTTCATACAAAAATACCATCCGAATTATGGTGTTTATATAGTTTAGGGTGGGTTTTCCAAAAATAAAAATTCCGAAAAACCGTGTCGAAATGAAATGATTTTTTTTATTTTGCAATTAGGATTTTTCAATCAATTTTGTCTTTTTTTTAAATAGATGGCGTCGTCCTGAAAAAAAAAATCATCTAAATCAGTCGAGCCGTTCTCAAGTGATGCTCCGTCACACATGTGGCAAATGATTTTTATTTATGTACATATATAGATAATGTTGCAATACCCATAAAACTGCAGACACCATAAATAGCAAAATTTTACATATTAAAGTATCACGCCTGTGTGCGCCGAAGGATTGGGCAGAGGTGTATTGTACAACTATATCTTCGCCGATCTTGTTATTAAGTCCCTTGTAACATTGGCGAGCTTAACGCCATCTACTACTGAAAATTTTCTAATAGAAGAACTTAATAACACTTTGCTTGACCCAGGGATTGAATCCAGGACCTCACGATCACGATCACTGGACCAATGAGCTAGCAGATTTTTAAGTTCCCTAATGAGACTATTATTAATCTATTAAATAAAATTAAACTTTATCATACGTAACTTGCCTGTCTTACAACCCACAATAAAACAAAATTACTAATTCTAAAAAAAGTTTCTAGCATGGCATCATCACGCTAGTATTCCCCGAAGGGGTATGCAGAGGTGTATCTACTATTCTACACCCACATAATTGAGTCAGAGTAATAGGCGGCGACCCTATTGCCATCTGCCGGCCACAGTTCCAGACTCCATACTGCTACTGAGAATTTCTATACAGAAAAACCTAATTACACTTTGCCCGACTCGGGAACTGAACCCAGGACCTCACGCGCAGCATTCACGCTTGCGACCAATACCAGACTACTAGACCAATGGGGCAGTAAAAGCAGCGGCGTGCACAGAGTTTTTAGACAGGTTAGGCAGAATTTTTTTGAAAGCTTACTTACCAAAAATACCCACTGCATGTTGGTTTTGGTTCGTCGTCTTGTCGATTGAATAATGATGTATGTGATTTGCCACCTCAAATATACTATAATAAATATTTATCTTAGTCATGTAGGGTAGACAGTGTCTTTTTATCTTTATGAACTGCACGCCACTGAGTAAAAGTCTCTAGAACCTTCCGAAACTAAAAACATTAATGTCCATTACATTTTCAATACCAACTATATCTCTTTATAACTCCCTAATCACTTTATCCCAACAAATTGGTTCGGGAAAAAGGTGTGATGGGAAAAATTATCCGGGATCCATTTTCATTCAAGATATTTACGTTAATTCGCGAACGTAAAGGACGAAAGTCCTTGAGAAACTCAATTTCGGTTGTCTATATTTTCTCTTTCTGTTACCAAGGAGTAATTTAGCCTTTCCTTTTTTTTTTATATATACAATTTTTGCCATTAATTATTATATTATTTACTTCATTATTTTGATAGTGTAATGTCGTTTAAATTGAAATGATTTCTTATATATAACCGCTATACATGAGTGAGATCTAGGCTGAACGCTCTTAATTTCATTAATTCTCACGGTAACTGATCCATGCTTGCACTCTGTTGCGACAGGTTAGCTCAAATCGTTATGACACTTTCTTCAAAAGGCTATCCGACCCTATATTTGTCTCACATAAACCCTTAACATCATTACAATCTGTGTGGACTTTAAAATAAACCTTGACACCTGAGTTTGTTTCGGCGTTTCTTCTCAGGGATAGTCATAGGAAATGCCGACGCCATCTAGTTTAAAAAAGACGTGTAAAAGTGATTGAAAAAGGTTTTCGTATCCTAAGTTTGTCTTTCGAAATGTTCGAAAGTCGAATTTCGAAAATTGAATCTTTTAAATAGTGACAGTTGATAAACTGCCTTATTGGTCTCAGAGGTCGATTTCCGGAGCAGGCAAAGTCCTATTGGGTTTTTCTGTATGGAAATTCCCAGTCGCTGCACGGAGTCTGGAAATGATTCCGGTAGATGGCAATAAGCTCGCCCTTTTACATGGGATTCAATAACGGTATCGGCGAAATGTGGGTGGAAAACAGTACACCTCTGCCTATGCTGTGTCTATAATTATTGTTGATTTGTTTACAAAATCTAGTGCCAAGAAGAATTGACCACCTCCTTTCTTTGTATTGGTTTCGTTTAGGCCTACGCTAAAAAGGATTTTCTAACATTCAACCTCTAAGGTGGTACAAATAGGAATTCAAAGTTTTCACGATAATTATTTATCAACGGAGTCGCAGTCATAGCTTTCATTTTCATTTTATCTTCACTCGCGATTTATTTAGTAGATAGCAAGTAGCAAAGCTATAACTTCTGAAAGCCTAGTCCTAAATAATGCTTTACAGCTCATTCACGCATTAGTGTATCATGATCAGACAGTGGAAGCCTGCCAAGGAGTATTGCCAAATCTAATATGCTGAATTTGGGAGTCTTTATGTAACCCTCAACTTGAAATATGTAACTTGTTGGTTGGTATTTTTCGTACCATTTTCTGGATAAGTCCTGTTCTACTATAAGACCAGCTGGTGTCAGTTTTGCTAGAAGTTGTCCTATATTCTGCTGTAAAGAAGATAGCCAGTTCTATTTTGCACCTAGTTCTATTTTCAAAGTTTCTGAATGCTAGATGCAAGGGTTGTCAAAAAAAATATATATCTTGTTAAAAATTAAATACGAGTTTCTATTGTTTCCTTCACTAATTCTTCTTAAAACAAAACTAACACATCCAAAAGTTCCACGTTCATTCCACGTCTTTTTGTACTGGGCGACTCTCCGAATGATTGTTTTATCCAAACGTCTGGAATCCATTGATTAAGAAGAAATATACAGAGATCACTGCAGAATAATTCTTCAACTAACTATATCCAAAACCCAAGATTCAATATCCGATTCCGAAGACATAAGTCCTCAAAATTGGTACAGGCCAAACTCGGGCCGCTTGCCAACAAGCCTAACAATCTGTGCAGCAATATTGTATTGTATGCTAAATATTATATTGTAACTGGAAAGGAAACAGCAAATTCTATATTTGGTCCGCCATCGTCGTAGATTTTATCTGGGGTCAACCTAACTTATGTAATACGAAATTCTTTGATGATTAGTTTGAGGACAAAGTTCTGGAAAAACAAAGAGATAACTCAAACATTCAACGGCTTGCAATAAAAATATGTATTCTTAATTTTCTTTATTGATATTGTAACCTAAGTAACAAAGGAATTAAGGGATATGTAGGTACCATCAATAGATTTTTAGGAATACTTAACAGAATCGATTTAAATCTTGCTCATGTAAATTTTAAACTTTGAGATTATTTTGTAGTATTTCTATGAGTTAAGGCTTAAAGAATATGTGGATGAAACTAATTCATTAGTCGATTGACGATTTCAACAAAATATTAAGTTACAGAAGACAGGTCAGCTCAAATAGCTATGGCACTTTCTTCAAAAGGTCTTTCCACCCTATATTTGTTTCAAATAAATCCAACTATAATCTGTCTGGACCTTAAAATAGACCTTGACCCCTAAGTTCGTTTCGGCGTTTCTTCTCAGAGATAGTCATAGGAAATGCCGACGCCATCTAGTTAAAAAAAAAAAGACGTGTAAAAGTGATTGAAAAATCCTAATTTCAAAATAAATAATTTCATTTCAAAGTCAAAGTTTTTTATTTAAACTAGGCCTTTTCAAGCACTTTTAAAAAGTCGAGACTCTAGGCGCACGGTTCTAAAGGGGATAGGTTCTACGGAGAAGAGACCGGCACGAAAATCCATGGATACTCTTTTTAAAAAATAAAAAGTCAGTTTACAATTAAAAATCTTAAATTAACATGCATTATATAAGAAAAATACAAACTTAGTTAAACTTTACTTACATAATGAGGTAATAAAATATGAGTTATACAATTGTTTCGAATAAAAACCGGCATAAACTGTTCAAAGCGGATAAAACAGAATCTATCTTTACGATAATTTTCCCGTCGCGGTATTAAAGTAGACAATATTTAGCAGTAGAGGTCTTCACGCTTTTAGATAGATATATAGATTTTTTTTATCTCAAATCACCTACTACAGGCACTTTTGAAACGTTATAGGACTCTATTTGCACGGTTCCAAAAAGTTGGTCCTATGAAGAAGAACCACCAGAACGGATACTAAGATGATTATTGCATACATATACATTATGTGCAGTGGTCCATGGCATGACACTCACAAATTAAACATATAATTTAATGATGCAGGACAAAACAATGCGATTTATGTTACTGCTTATCTAAAGACCAGCTTTTAATTGGACAGATAAATATCTTAGGAACAATATTACTGTATAGACTTATCGAAGGACCAACTTAAGCAAAGCTTTATCCAAGGATTGAAAATCCCCGAATCTATAGCTTCATGTAAATTGTAATTAACTGAAAGTTACAGATTGACTAATGAACGAAATTTCTATTGCAACATATCATAACGCCTGAATTCCACGAAGGGTTAGACAGAGGCGTACTATTATATGTACATCCACATTTGACGATGCCGTTTCAAGTTCCATACATTAAGCGACCCGTTGCCATCTACCGGTGAAATTCTAAACTTCGGGGTTCTACTGAGGACTTCAATATAGAAAAACCTAATAACACTTTTCCTGACCTAAGAATCGAACTAAGAATCTTACGATCAGTAGTCTAAACCAGTGAAGCACCTATTTCCACTCAAAGAATATAGTGACATCAGCAAAGATCTGTCTTTGCTGATTTTACTATTTTCTTTGAGAGTCTTTTTATTTTTTTTCTTCTTCTTTTAAAAACGTTGCCCCACACTAGTATTTCTCCTGTATCGTGGGTACAGTTTACAAACATACATGTCACTTACACACACGACCAGACCCGAAACAACTATCTGTAGATCATACAAATATTTGCTTCGTGCGGGAATCGAACCCGCGACACGTAGTGCAGCGGTAGATCGCTCAACCGTGCCCTCAAGTCTGAGTCTGAGTCTATTAAGTTACTTTGCTGAAAGGAGCAATATTTTCTCTAACCTCAAGATTTTCTCACAGAAACTACATTAGTGAAAGAACTTGTATGTGTTAATCAAGTGTAACGAGACGTCTTTGTTTCGTTTAATTAATTATTTTTCCTAAAGATGTCATAACTGTTTGTTAGCTGGTTGTTGTATGATGTTATAAGCAGTGGTTTTTGTAACATCATTAAACTTACGGGACTGTGATCACCAAAATTCATTTAACTCATAGCATCACGCCTGTATTCCTCAAAGGGTTAGGCAGAGGCGAGCGTATTGTGCACAAATCGCCGATTCACCGTTTTTGACCGCGAGCCTATTGCAGTCTACCAGGCACAATTCCAAAACTACGTGCTGCCACTGAGAATTTCAATACAGAAAAACTCAATAACACTTTGCCTGACCCGAGAATCGAACGCAGAAACACGCTCAGCTGTCGCGCATGTGATCACTAAATCAATGATGCTTCAAGCCTCATAATAATAACAATTTAAATACATACATACATTAATTACCCATGTATAAAGTAAGATTAACAAAAAAATTTACCCCAAAACCAGCACAATTTTACGATACCTACTTAAATTTTAACCCTCAAAAAGGACTTGAAGGTCTTTACAAACAAAGGTCGTGTCCTAACCCTGACTGGGATTGACAAGCCACGTAATAGACATTTAGACCCACCTGCTGATTGTCAATTTGTCTTCCAAAAACGTTTCGTTACTACGCCATCTTACTTTACATTTATATTGCGATCTTGTATAAGATCTCTACCTTTGTTAGGTGTTCAACTGACTGGTTATAGACCGTATTTTAAAGCTGTTTGTGAGTTATGGGATTAGGAGCTGTTTAAGTGGAATTGGGTATTAATAGATTAGGTTGATGGCCACTCCATGTAAGCTCTAATTTCTTTTCGTTAAGTAAATGTGATGTCATTGAAATCTAAAAAATGTGAGCGGTTTCTTGAAAACAAAAGATTCCATGAATTTGTACAAAGTAACCGTTTTCTATGCCCTAACAAACGTTGCACCAAACCGTTCACAGCTAGTCCCATACAAATAATTAATTGCTGAGACTTAATCCATCAAGCTGTGAAGGGTTGCCGGCGCCCGCGATCTATAGACATTCTATTGTGTCTACTTTGCGTTGCTTAACGGGTTAAAAATAAAACCAGAATCTGATAAGTCGCGACAGTAAAAACCCGCTTTAAATACATTATAAAGTAAACCGGTAATAACTTTTTAATGCTCTCTAAAATTTTGCCCTCATAACCAACTTTAAGTGTACCTACGTACAAATTTTTGTTTAGCTTAAGCGACATTTGCCCGAGTTGCTCTTTGACGCGAGCCAAGTGGGCAAAAAGTTTCGGTGCATGTCAAAATAACGTTGGCCCGGTATTAACCCGGTTCGTTTGAACTTTAGTTAATAGTAAAAACGCGAAGTTGGAGGTTCACAGTCGTCCCTTTCGTATAAATTCGAGTCAGCCCGAATTGAATAGGTTTTCAAAAGTTTAGTTCTGAAATTAAACTACGTGTTCTGGCAGGTGGAACAATATGGTAGCTTTCGATGTGTCGCGCCAAATTAAACTTCTCTTACTCTTTTTTTAACGGTAAAAGCAATTTAGATTAAACCTCTTGTCTATGTGTATATTATTATGTGTAAATAATCTTGGTGGTCACGAGGTTAAAGTAATTTTTAAAGCAACAAATATTCACCTAGTGAAAAAATATTGAAGAGCCCTTCTCTTCAATGTTTTTTTTACATTAATGTTCTTAAAAAAATACTCAGGTACCAACGCAAAAGATTTTATTTGGCTATGTTATCTTGAAAAATTCTAAAAATTCTACTTCAGTACTCTTTCTAAGAAATTTCAAGGCCGATACCAAGTACCCGAAAAAATGTGAGCTTCTCCAAATGAATCCGTAAAAGCCCTAACTTGTTCGACAACAATAATTTATGCTGCCCACCCTTCTCAAAGCCTGGAAAACCCTTCATTATTTTTCGCAAAACTCTCCCAGAAAGTTAATTTTTCCTTGATTATTGTTTTGACTTTAGATCCATTCGGCGAATTCGAGTAGCTTTTTCTAAAATATTTACTGAGTTAATTGGGATTGAATTTTAAATTATTCAAAGGCTTTTAGCTTCAAAGTTTGTTGTTGGTCCAGTATAATTTTAAGTTTGTAACGATATTTTGAATAAGTACCTAATTGGGTAACGAGGAGTTCAGCGATGATCCTCTAATGAGGGGAAATTTAAACTAGATCAATCTTTTTTTTTTTTTCTCATAAGTCTGTTTTGATAAATGGTAGTAAAATTATCATTAAACGCAAAGAAACAATTCTCGGTATGTCATTAGAAAAAGATCTAAAAAATCTTCAATGCTGATGTAGTGATAAATTGTGGACCCGTTCCATTCTAGACTACCATTAAATCTTTTCGTACACAAAAATCAACGGGGAGTTAAACGTAATTCACAATAGAGTGAACCGAGCAAGATTAAAAAGTTGCGCCAAAAATGACCAAACCGACTCCCAACTGTTACCAGCGCTCCAACGGGTAGCCTTTGAAAACTTTTTCTGAAAACCCTATCTGACAAAGACATGTTCCACTGTGCATGCTCCGCCATTTTGTGAAAATGTGCACACTTGGTACTTTTGAGAACACGCTTCAAATTAAATTGCCGTGACTTTGTACTTTACATCGGTTTTTTAATTTAGGTGAAAGCGTATTTTTGGAAAGTAGATAGATATCTTTATCATTTGCTCGATTTGATGGATTGAAATCTATAATATGCAGTAGAGCGTGAAATTTGCTATATCAGTCATAATCACAGAAGTAATTTTTATATTCAATTTAATTCACGCGATTACAATTGAATACAGTTGAATGTATTATCAAATATATTTTATATTAATAATATTTCATTTTATATTCAAATGATGACAGTGCCTGGGGTACTATAGTGGGTTTTTTTAGACCGAATTTATCTGACAATTAAGCAAACAAAAGATAAAAAGACGATGCGATAGAAAAACTAAATTCACTGCTCCTGTCTCTAAAGTCTAAAGTGTAACTGGACATAGTTGAAGACAATGCATTTCAGTTCTACTGAATTGCACCAGAACAGTGAACGAACATTCTCGGTTTAAAGGAATTCTAAAAACAAATATATAGTTTGTTGTAATTCCATTGCATTTTTTTTTACAGTGTTTAGATAGCTTAGATTTAATGTTCCTACATTTTCTTAATTCGTTGTTATTTTCCTGTTGTTATCAGTAGATTTATAAGAAAATGTTAATTACAATAATATTAATTATCCTTATCATATAAAAGTTCCCACAAAGTAAATGCCTGTGTATGGAAGACACGTAGGTGCAAATAAAAATAAACGACAGATACATTGATCACTATTGATTGAAATGAACTGGTCAGTTCTTGATATATATCAATTTTAAAACCTCTTACATGATCAGACCCACTTTGCTGAATCTTTTGTCTAGTTGGAAAACTTGACAATAATAGAATAGCATCACCGTAGACTGTAAAATCATACTGCTCACGCTAAAAGTAGTACACTTCATTAACTTTTACGTCTTGGCAAGGAGTTAACAATTTTATCTGGGGTCATGACGTAACTAGGTCCTTATTTTAAACAATTTTATGTTTAAAGTTATATCGATTCTCTTTTCTGGTCTCCTGCAAATCGTAAAGTCGGAACTTCCGAAACGCTATTTCCATTTCCAACTGGAAACGGTTTTTCCAATTCCAAATTGTTTCAGACGTGGACGTCGTCGGAACACTCTTTAGTGGCGTATCTGATGTTTTTATTCTTTTCCAGTCTTCACGGGAAATTCGGTTTCAATTTCTTCCTTTTCGCCATTCAAGTTGCTTTTTTTAGGTTTTTTTTGCCAACGTTCCTTTTGTCTGTACCGTGTAATACGTTGCTACGTTTTCTGTTGTCGTGGCATTTAACGAAAAACTTTTAGTAGCCTTTTCACGTTCGCTGTTTTGCATTGAAATGTCGCGCGTACAATTTTGGTTTTTAATTAAGTATGTTATTTAAATTCTCTTCTGATTGTATTTTCTAAATTAACCAATCTACCGATATGTGTGCATATAAATTGTTTGTGTGCTCGGAACATATCGGCTAAATAACATTAAAGTATGTAGAAGAAAATTACAAAATAAATAGTAGATTTATGTCTCTAACTAATTTATTATTCTATTTTGTTCTGGAAGCTTTTAATAATAAATCAAAGCACTGATTGGACCACTAATACGGTTCCAAGGTTACTTTAACAAAAAACAGTCTATTGTCCTTTTTCTATCTGAATTTTTATTAAATCTCACAGACGTTTTATTCAATTACAAATAGATAGAGGCACTACTTTTTTACACAATCATCTTCATTAAAATCTTTGACTGCCTTATTGATCTAATGTTCACAAGCGCTGTTGCCAAGCATCGGGTCCTGGATTCGAGGCCCGGGATGTGTGGAGCCTTGGGTTTTACCATATGGAAATCCTCAATAGCAGCCCAGGTTTTGATATTGTTCCCTATAGTGTCAATAGGCTCGTCCCCTATTATATCATATATATATATATATTATATAGGACTCGATTACGATAACGGCAAAATGTATAGTACTACACCTCTGTGTAACCTTTGAAAACAGGTTGCTTTGTAATATTACGTCATTTTAAAATGTATCTCCCATATCTATATTTATATTTTCATCTTTGTTTCCAGGTAACCAACATTTCTCTTCAGCATTAGTAAAGCATCGAGAAGTTGCAGGTTTTGTATGCTTTACTTAATTATGCGTCATTGATTAATCTGTTATGCACCTAGAGTCCATTTATAAAAAAAAAACAATAGAATGCAGTGGCTCTCTTAGTCCCAAATATCTTTTAAACCAACTTGTTCAACTAGTAATACATAGTTCACCTTGGTTAACCGTTGAGGTTCTTAAAAGAATGCTGAAAGTAAATTCATTCTTTATTTCTTAGATACATGTTTTTGCTTTAATGAGCCTTATTCGGCTATAGTAGAAGAGTATAGATCAGTATAGTGGATCGATTATCGGAAACCAAAAATGATTAAAATGACTAAAACGAAGGTGTACGTTGTTTTTATTTCATATTATTCCTTAATCCTGAGCTTTCCAGCCGTGAGCCTCACCCAGAAAGTCCCAAGGTCTTGCAATCAGCAGTTCGATACTAAAAATAAACGTTTATTAATCATAAACGTGGCTATATATAAATCTATTGAGGAAATCATCAATAAATTCTCAATAAATCTTAAAGTATACCAAGGCTTAAGTAAAATTAATGGCCTCCATAATTCTCTGCGTCTCAAAGATTCCACGGATCTTTTCTAAAGAAAGTTTTAGCACGTTTTAGCCTAAATCTCAACACTTGATTGCTAAAATTAGAATATGAAGCACCTTTTTCTTCATAGGCTTTCGCTTAATCATTATTGTTTATGTTTTTTTTTAGAATATTATTTTCTTTATTCTTTTTTATTGATACTAGAGCTTATTTTTTATTTGGACTAATGTATACGGTTTTTTTTTTTGTGTGTAGTACAAGTAGAATTTAGAAGGTAAAATTTATGGTACAATTTTGTCATATATATTGAAAAGAGTTCTTTTTTTAATATAAAACACTTTATTGCATACCAGAAGCAGAAAGAGAATACAAAAAATGGAAACCATATATATATAACCAGAACAAATTAAACACTCTATTAGACTTATCACTATCGACCTCAAGAGTCGATAATACCTGATAACCAGACACCGGAGGACGGGCAGCAGCGTCCTCTCACTAATCGGTGAGCCACTGCGATCCCCAAGCCGCCTGCTAAGCGTGGGGATTATGGCAAACCCCTCCACTTGGGGGAGGCCTTCGTTCAGCAGTGGACGTCTTCTGGCTGATGATGAATGAATGAAGCTATTGACCTTTCGATGTTTCCCACAAATACTATATTCCTCCACATACTTCAATAATTATAATAAAAGACAAAATGTATCCACCAGTTCTTCAAGTAGAGTATCAGCTATTAACCGTTAAGGTTCATAAAACCATTATACTGTGTCAAATTCCTGATGGAAAAAACACGTTGTTTATATTTATACATATTCCACGTAAAATGGGTCTTATTTGTAAATAGATATAGAGTATATTTGGAAACGCATCAGGATCTATAACATGGGCCCACGCGAGTCTTTACGGGATTTTTTTAAAGAAATAGATATTTTAACACTACCGTCTCTCTACATTCTAGAAAATATAATGTTCGTTCGGAAGAACCTTCACATGTTTAGTATCAATAGCGACGTTCACAACATTAATACTAGAAATAAACACAAAATAGTGGTGCCAAAATTTAGATTGACTAAAACAAATAAATCATTTTTAGGACACGGTGTACGCTTCTATAACAAGCTACCGAAAACTGTAACCGATCTTACCGGTAAGAAATTTAAAATCCACGTTAAATCTGTTCTCACAAAGAAAGCATATTATAGGATCAAAGACTATGTTGACGATAGAGACGTGTGGCGTTGAATATCTTCTGCACATGTGGCTTCCCTGGTTATCCATTGTGTCTACTAATTCTATTTTATATTAGATTCACTATACATATCTGGACATTCTTGATGTTTCAATATTTTGTATTCTTTTTTGTATTTTTTTATTTCTGTTTTATCCGCTTTGATCTGTTTATCCCGTTTTTAGTTTATATTCGAAACAATTGTTTAACTCATGTTGTATTGCCTCATTGTGTAAGTAGCATTCTATTAAGTTTGTATTTTTTCTTATATAATGCATGTTAATTTAAGATTTTAATTGTAAATTAACTTTTTGTTTTTGAAAAGAGTATCCATGGAGTTTCTTGCCGGTCTCTTCTCCATAGGACCTACCCCCTTTGGAACCGTGCGCCTAGAGGTTCGACTTTTTAAAAGTGCCGGAAAAGGCCTACTTGAAATAAAAAACTTTGACTTTGAAAAAGAGTCAAAACAAGTATTTCTCCGTATCGTCGTTACAAGCCCCAAAACCAATCACTGCCAGTGGGAATGCGTCCTGCAATATTTTCCCTTGTTTGCTACCCCTTCACCTGTCACACTAGGGGTGCGAACTCGTAAATTTTATAGTAACCTCTAGAGTTAGTAGATAGGAAAGATTTTGGAACGGGTATCGACGAGTTGTTCTTTTAGAGATGAAAATTTGCATTAGCAGTTGGTTAGTGATAGAGAAATCTGTGGTAATAGTGACAGCCGACGGTGGTGATGGTACTTTTATCAACTGTGAATTACCTATCACAAAAAAAGTTAACGAATAACATTAAAACGAATAATAACAATAAAAACGACACGGTTAGCGCAGTGGCTAAGTGATTAGCTTTCTGCGCTAAGTGTCGCTGTTTCGATTCCCTCACGGAACAAATTTTTGTATGATCTATAGATAGTTGTTTCGGGTCGAGTTGTGTGTGTACGTGACGTGTATGCTTGTAAACAGTACCCACGACGCAGGAGTGGACAGGACAGGACCTAGTGTGGGGAAATGTAAAAAATGTGAATTATTAATGATATGAAAAAAATAAATGAGATTGCACTACCATATCTAATAAGTAAAGTATTTTAAACCTTAAGAGCGTGTAGTACTGTCTATTTTTATCAAAAAAAAAAGTTGGGCGCCGAAGCATTTGCTAAGTGTACCATAACCGTAAGTCTGCCTTTAAGTGCCGGTCAGAGGGTTGCTGCACTAATTTATTGGGAAAGCGTAGTCTAAGGGTTAAGAGACAGCGATAGCGTGAACTTTCTTAGTACAGTTAGTGATGAGTAAATGAACTATTCGTAGCGTAGAAATTAATTAATCAATGACGATTGTTTACCTATAACATTAGTCGATAAAGTTACGCTATTGTAACATAACATAACATCTCGCTTGTATTCCCCGAAGGCTTAGGCAGAAGTGTACTATTGTACAAATGTACAACTACATTCGTCGATGCCGTTATTCAGTCCTATGTAATAGGGGGCAAGCCTATTGCCATATGGAACACAGTTCCAGACTCCGTGCTGCTAGTGAGAATTTCTATACAGAAGAACCCAATAACACTGCCAGACTTGGGAATCAAACCCAGGACCTCACGCTTAGCAGTCGCGCTTGTGACCACTAGACCAATCAGGCAGTCAGTTTCGCTATTCTATAAAAAAATAATTACAAAGAGTAATTATCTTCGCGAGATTTCATTAATTAAATATTTATCTGTCTGTTCAGCCCCACTGCCGAAAATATGCCTCCTCTTTAATAATAATTAAAAAAAAACTTTAGCACAATGGCACATATCTGGGTTGCTATAAGACCCCGCTGCGCGCGCACCTCTTACCACCCCTCGGTCTATCGTCCCCCGTCGCCCGCGGACCATGGGAGTGTCACAAACGAATTTGCCAAGCGATAACTTAAACATTTGAACAAACAAATATTTACAGACTATTCAAATATTTGTTTCGATGCTATAATTATTTTAACACAAGCAATGAGACAGCCTATTTAGATTGAGATTCTAAAGTTCTCAGTGCGTCCTTGAATTTCTCTTTACTTATGAAATTTCAATATATTTTGTACTAGCTTCCGCCCGCGGCTTCGCCCGCGTGGTTGACGAACCCCTACATTTTCCCGGGATAAAAAGTAGCCTATGTGCTATTCCAGACTAAAATCTATCTCTGTGCCAAATTTCATCCAGATCCGTTCAGTCGTTCTTCCGTGAAAGAGTACCTAACAAAGATCCATCCATCCATCCATCCATCCTCACAAACTTTCACATTTATAATATTAGTAGGATAGGATTAAGTAGGAAGTAGGGTAGGATAGTATCTAGTTTGCGACACTTGGAGGTTTAAACGGTCGCCCTCGCTTCTAAATTTGACCACAAACCATTCCCTACTCTGACCTCTTCTTAAGTGGGCTTGTGCATTTATTGCCAATAAACCGGACCCACTAAGGAGGAGCTATATGTAGGGATTGGGCCGTTTTTCTGTTCAGTTCGCAAAGAAAAATATGGTAGGTGCCTACACCATTTTCTTGAAAGATGGAAGATATTTCGAGGTGTATTACTGGCATAAGTCGTCAGCACGAATCAAAAAGTGTATAGAATAAAACAGAAGGGAAATTTGTGGGACTGTTAGTGTAAAGATTCGTTGTCTCTGATACATGTGTCATTCGTATAAGCCAAGCATGCTCGCGAGTTTTGCAAATAACCGTACCAAAAGGTGAGAAGGCGTCCCTTAATTGATAAACTCGACTGGAAAGTCTTCTAGTTCAGTTATCAGCTATAACTCTCTAAGCTACGTGCGAAAGGTATGAACAAAAAAAAACAATATTACGTATAAGAATATTAACGTAATTCCTATTCTATTTTTTAAATGAATAGTATTATAGTTTAGTCGTAAAGATTTGGATGTTGTGGCTTTCTATAGGCACCTAATTGAAATAGATACGGTATAGGAATCGTGGATTTTATGTATATTATATATCTTTCTTTAGAGCTCCTTATCAAATAAATAAATAATGTTTTCTTAATAACATATTTCAACCTTTAAAAATCTTCAGCTACATTATGTTGCAGACTATACATGAAGAATATTAAAAACAATAGAAAAGGAAATCAGTTTTATTGTATGTGTGTGTGTTTACTCTCTTATTGAGCTTCAAAATAATAAAAAAATCTGCGTAGATTCGAGCTATTAATATTTCAAACATATGTTTTCATTTGAAACCATAATAAACCAGGAAAATAACACAATATATTACAACATAACTAACGATGCCATCCGAAAAGTATTACATTACGTTCTCATGACTCTTGTTGTAATGAAAATAAGGGTTAAAATCGAATGCGTTGTGTTACATCGACGGTTTTTGAATGGTAAACCATTTGGTTTCCAGGAGTTTTGATAAGGAAACAAGCTATTCGTTGTAAGTGCATACATGTAATAATATATTACGTATATATTGATACAACGGTACTTTAAGTTACACATCACATAATTTGTGTAATAATAATATACTCTTTATTGTACACCAAAAGAAATTAACAAAAGGAGTCATAATTGACAATGTACAAGGGCGGCCTTATCGCTTAAAGCGATCTCTTCCAGGCAACCTCATGGAAGCAGGTTGAAAAGACAACGGGCAGTCTGGATGTACAATTAAAGCCACTGCAAGAGAAAAGAAATTTAGAATTAGAAATTCAAATCAATTTCTTTTTTTTTCCCGATTCTCTTAATCCGCTATTAATTTACATGTAGCGAGACCATCGCAATGTATCGGACACAATACCAAACTCCAGGTAGCTAACTCAGACTTTCAGAAAATTTCAATATCTAGGAATCGATTACAGGACCATGAGGTCCTGTATTCGATGCACGGCTACCGCGCATGCGTCCACTAAGCAGTAATAAAGATAATATTAATAATTATTATTTTTCTTTGTACATTTTTGTATCTTTTTCAATTAGAACGAGACAACAACTTTGTTTTTAAATTACTAGTCAACTTCACTTATAGATAAGTTCGTTTGATTATTCTACTTATCCGCAACCGGCCGCGTTTTCGCCGTTGACCTCTTCGCTTGATGAAATAATATGTATTATCTAAGATTCGGTCTGAAACTAGTGGTGTCGGTACCCGAACCATGCGTGTAAAACTTTTATACATTTACAATCATCAATATAAAAAAAAGTAACTTAAATACACATAATTTTCGTGCCTACTTTAAAATCAAACATGTCTAAAAAAAAAAAAGAAATTAATTAATTCAACCCATTACTGTCCCACTGCTGGGCAAGGCTCTCTTCTCAGAATCAGAAGGGTTAGGCCTTAGTCCACCACGCTGGCCCGGTGCGGGTTGGCGGATTATCAGACCTTCTTGCATGGAAGGCAAGCGTTCAAGCGTTTGGATATCGCTGCTTTAAAAAAATATATAATGTATGAAAAAAAAACGTAACCTAAAATTATGATAGCGATATTACCACGTGTTACTTATTGTCCGTCTGCTATTATCTATGTCGCCGTATCGATTCTCATATCGGGACGACTTTTTGCAATTATTTTATGCGATTTGTAAAATATAAGGTTATTAAACGAATATGGTTTTTTATTCAAAAAAGGGAGTCGAATATTCTACATCAGTGGGGTGGAGGGTCCATTATCCTCCGTACACTGTGCGCCTTGACGTACTGACCCCGACGTACTGACGACTCTTCAACTGGTCATAGCGACCTTACACATTTGGCTTCTACTTGACGGGCAACTGCCGTATTACATAATGCCTCTATGGGCCACAAGTTCCACAATGGCTGACCACCAAAGCTCATTGCTTCAACTGTGAGTAGGTTTAGAACAGCCCTACCCATGGCTACTGTCTTACTGTGTAGAAACGGACTCCCCGAACAGTGTGCGCAAAAGATTGTATGTATGCTGCGCGGCAAGAAAACTTTGATAGCGCGATTCAGGACGCCTTTGTTCGCATAAGCAAGGGGCTGGCTTGTCATAGGAATGGTCCTTATAGACACATAATGTAAATGCAAATGCAAAGTCGCCGACTCGATCCCCGCAAGCGACAAATACTTTTTGGTATTTTTTTGTTGTGTTGTTTGTATGATTTGTGTATGTAATGGTCTGATACAGTCATATGTAATGTAACTCTATAGTTATAACATTTTTTTTTGTTGTTTATCAAGAAAAATAATTATGTTTCATTTAGTGGTTGAAAAAAGGTCTATATATGTCTGTAGGTCTAAATGTATCATCTCTTGTGTAAAACTTAAAAAAAAACTGACTATAGACCAGTGTTCCGCAAACTTTTTGTGTTCAAGGTACATCTAGGAAATCGGAAAATTTTGGAGGTACACACCATAAATGAAAGATCAATTTTTACATAATATTAATTTACATATATTATTAATCAACAAAACAATATTTATTAATAATCAACAAACCAATATTTATTAGTAATTAACCTTATTTTTCCGAGGCACACCAACTAATGACCACGGTACACCAGTGTGCCGCGGCACACACACTACGGAACACTGCTATAGATGACGGTACGGTTGGCGCAGTGGTGGAGCTATAAACTGCGCGAGGTGTCGCGGGTACGATTTCCAAAGAAAAAATGTTTGTATGACCTACAGTTTTGTTCCGGGTCTCAGTGTTTGTGCATGTGAATATTTGTGTTTGTAAACGCACCCACTATACAGTAATTATATATTATTATATATATTATCGTATGGGCCAACGCTTTTGTTAAATTGAAATATATAAATAACATTATATAAATAACTTTTAATTATAACTTCAGCTAAGTTTATTTTATTTTTCTTTTAAAAATAAACGTTGCCCCACACTACATACATAAAGACCCAGACCCGAAACAACTATCTTTAGATCATACAAATATTTGTTCCGTGCGGGAATCGAACCCGCGACACGTAGAGCTCTCTCCGGAGTGTCTGTTTCTTCATAATAGTTTCCTTCTCCGCAATCTTTAATGACAGTGATACTGACATTTTGATCGAGACATGATTGTGAACGGGTTTGAACTGAGACACTCCTCTATGGAAGGCAAGCGTTCAACCGCTTAGCTATCACTGTAATACAACATATTAACTAATAGGAGCTAGTAAAGAAATTAAAACTGCAAAAAAAAATATAATACGAAGGAAATGTCGCTAGTGTCGATGTCATAATGTATATTGAAAATTAGTTCCGATATAATCCGCAAAAAGTGAATTTCCATTATTCTGGAGAGGTTTTTGACTGTTGCATGCCTATCCATATTTTAATTGATTTAGATATTTTTAATAGAGCCAAGTTTTTAAAGGAATTTAGTTTAAAAAATAAAATAGTACAAATTTTATATTTGAACACCATTATTATGAATCCTACTTAATATTATAAATGTGAAAGTTTGTGAGGATGGATGGATGGATGGATGAATATTTGTTACTTAATCACGCCAGAACTGCTGAACGGATCTGGATGAAATTTGGCACAGAGATAGATTATAATCTGGAATAGCACATAGGCACAAATGTACGGGTTCATAAACCACGCCGGCGAAGCCGCGGGCGGCAGCTAGTATTGCCATAAACACCACATGCACAAAAATATTCTTAATAGCATTGAAATGTTATTAACGCAGATCAATACTGCTCTTAACATAATCCAACGATACTGTTGGTACAGTGGCCTAAGCTGGCCTTTCTGTGCTGTGTGTCGCGGGTTCGATCTCCCCACGAAACAAATATTTGTATGGCCTATAGATAGTATATAATACTATAGTATTTTCCGCGTCTAGATGTAGGTATGTGATATTAATTTTTATGTCTATAAACTACCCTACAATTTAGGATCAATAATGTGGGGCAATATTAAAAAAGCATGTAGAGTGAATGGCCTTGTCTCTACTTTTATTAATAGAACTATAATTAGAACATTCCGATACACCATTAAGGTTTAAAGAATGTACGGACGCCAAAACACGGACAAATAGTTATCTAAATGTGAACTGACACGAAAGATAGAGACAATGTTATCTTATTGAAATTATTGTTTCTCATTGTTATGAAAACAAAAACGGAGAACGTATTTTAGTAAACAATGCTTCTGCTCATCCGTTTACAGTTTCGCCTTGATGGTACGATTTTTTTTATATGAAGTACCTATTATTAAATAAATTTCAATTCGTTTTGTAAATAAAATTATGTTATTATATAATAACGTAATATTAAAATATTTCCTTATGTAGAGCTACAATTTAGAATAAAAATAATATTAAAAAAAATATATTTGGAAAATTGCGCCAGCTATAATTTATAATGTAAAATATGCATTTAATACGCATGCATATAAATAATTTTATAAGGGAAGTGTACTTCGATATTCTGATAAGAGATGGCAGCACAGTGGCTTGTTCTTGACATGTTATTCTTGCTATCCTTTTCGCAATCGGACCGCCCCGTATACACCCATCCCTTTCCCACCAAAAAATATTAACAAAACATCGCTTTTAATTATTTTAAAATATGCAGTACAGTTCTAAATTGGTAACAGTGTTTAGGAAAAATAAAATATATGAGAAATATTTAATAGTTTACTTAGAAATTGATAAAATCCTAACTCGCACTATCAAAGTTTTCTTGTAGAATAACATAGGCTCTTTATTTCACGTGTCTCACACGGGGAGTCCGTTTCTACACAGGAAAGCGGTGGTCAGGGGTAGAGCCGTTCTTAAATCTATCCCTGGTGTTGAAGCAATAAGCTATTGAGGAAAGCTATTGTGGATTTGAATCGCAGCCGAGTCTGCGTCGTGATTCGGATTCGGCACAGTCCGAATGTTTAGCCCATAGTGGCAACTGTGAATACGGCTTTGAGTCGTCAGGATAGGCAGTCATGCCAATGCGATGGTCCTTGTGACCAGTTGAATAGAGTCGCCAGTAAGACGGGGCTCATTGTAACACGGAGGAATATTGGTCCTCGACCCCACTGATGTAGAAGATTTGACTCCCTTTTATGGGAGTTTTTTAAACGACTTTTTGTTATTTATTTATGTTTTATTTATGTTATTTTTTTACGGGAACTACTTTGATGTGTTATGTGCTATATTAAAACGTTGAAAAATTGTATTGTTTATAATAATATCGAGATATTATTACAATAAATTAGTTACATGAACAGTAGAGTACTTTCAACAATATATTATTTTATAAACAGAAAAATATATACATAATTAAAATATTATAATCAATATTTATTCCAATTATACATCTAGAACATCACGCTATTGAAACGTGCCGGGGTAAGCATCTACTAAGGTATACTTCTTCAGTTAATACTTACTTTGATTGAACAGCATAATTACGTTGTTATACCATCATACCGTTTTCATAAGGGAATAAGCAGCGGTACATATATATTTTCTTTACCTTTCATTTCGCCAATGTGAATAATTTACTCCATGTAATAGGTGGTATATGAATATCTGTAATACCTACTCTGATAAAAACTTTTTACTTATGATCTTGTCGGGCAAATAGACAGATATATATCGAGATATCCTCGCTGAACGCTTGCCTTCCATGCAGAGTCCCGAGTTTGAACCCGGGGCATAACTTCACACTGACTTTTTAAATTAATGTGTGGATTTAAATTCGATTATCATTTGCGAAACGGCGAAAGAAAATTTCGTGAGGAAGTGTCAGTATGCGGCCATATTTCGCCGATGCTGTTATTAAGTCCCATGTAGGGGCGAGCCTATTGCCATCAATCTGGCAAAGTTTCAAACTCCGTTGTGCTACTGAGAATTTCTATACAGAAAAATCCCAGTAAAATTTTCCCGACCAAGGAATCGAACCCAGTACGAGACCAATGACGCAGTTTCTAAACTATGTCATATTTTAATGATATTACATAATATAACCATATTAATAAGATCTCATTCTCTATAGGACTGCCTCATTGGTCTAGTGGCCCTGGGTTCGATTCCCGGGTCGAGCAAAGTGTTACTGGATTTTTCTGTATGGGAATTCTCAGTAGCAGCACGGAATCTGGGACTGTGCCCGTTACATGGCAATAGGTTCGCTCCCTATTAAGTGGGACCCAATAACGCCATTGGCGACATGTGGGTGTGCAATTGTACACTGCTGCATAACCCTTCGGGGAATATAGGCGTGATGCTATGTTATGTGTTATGTGTCTCTATAGGAAGCATCCGATTCACGATGACTTGGCATCCATTGCTGGCAAGTGCCACGACCTTCAAACAACCTGTTGTTCCAAGCATCACGCCTGTATTACCGAAGGGGAAAGCAGAAGTGTAGGCATTGTTATATAATTATAAGCATTTAGACAACATGGTTGGCGCAGTGGTTGAGTGATTGGTGCGCTACGTGTCGCAGGTTCGATTCCCGCACGCAAAAAATATTCGTATGATCTACAGATAGTTGTTTCTGGTCTGGGTGTGTGTCCATGTGAATATTTGTGTGGGATTGTTTTTTTAACAAAAAAAAAATAATTAATGGATTCAGGCGTTACTAAAAAAAAAAATCTTATTCTCGATTTGCGAATATATGTTAGGTTAAAAATTTAGAAGTTTCAGAATTTCTAGATTTCATGCAGCCACATACTGAAATCTTATACATATTTGAAAAGTAATCTTAAAGTACCAATATTATTTAGCAATAACGCAGATTATATTCTGCATAACATCACGCCTGTATTCTCTAAAGGGTTAGGCAGAGTTGAGTTATTGAGTCCACTGTAATAGAGGGCGGGCCTATTGCCAGCTACCGGGCACAGTTCTAGACAAGACTGAGAACTTCCATTTACAAGAACCCAGTACCTCACGCTTTGTAGTCGCACTTGCGATAGCTAGACCAGTAAGGTAGTCAATTATTTTCTGATTGGAAATGAAACTGATATTTGAAACGAAATCTTTCGTAATATATACAAAACTAGCTTTTGCATGCGGCTCCGCCTGCATTTTCCGGGGATAAAATGTAGCCTATGTGCTAATCCAGACTATAATCTATCTCTGTGCCAAATTTCATTCCGATCCTTTCAGTAGTTTTTGTGTGAAAGAGTAACAAAAGAGTAACAAACATCCATCCATCCTCACAAACTTTCACATTTATAATATTAGTAGGATAGGATAGAATGGTTTCTTTAACTACTCATCTGTCCTTGAAATGTCAATCCTAATTTTAACCTTGGCGTTAAAAACGCGGTCAATACCTATTCGGGTTTCGCGTGAAAAAAATGTCTCAAAAGCCAACTGGTTCGTACCGGTTTTGGCTTGTCTATAGGGTTCCCAACTATACTGTTAAAAAAATTATTATACTTTTTTCGCTTGTTAATACTTTTTTACAGTTCTATAAAAGTGTGGAGGAACGAGGTATAGTGTTCCTCCATTGAAAAGGGAGGATCCTCCGACCAGGCAAGGTGGTTAGCCTGGCGGGCCGAAGCCCGACGGTTGATGTCGGACATTCGTATATGTGTTAGAATTGTTGTAAACTCTTATAGTGCGATTCAGGGTTTTCTGTTGTAGCTTCACTCCGATGGATGGCGCTTTACTTTTTGCTATGTTGCGACGATAGTCGCTACATCACTCCCCCCCGGGACTCGTTCTCGCTGATCGAACTATCTGCGTGTTGCTGCAACTGTACGGCGAACCACGTGGACTGACTGCCAGTACACCGGTGTGAAGACCCGTGCCTTCCCGTTTTGCCTCTGTTACTGTAGCGTGTCTTGTTCTATACCGGTCGCACTGCAGTGTTCTATCGCCCGGACGCTGGTGCCGCATGTTGCCTTCCTCAAGTCGTTGGGTTAAGTCCAAGATGCGTTGTCTGCTGTCGTGGTAACCCTCGTGACTCGTGACTGTATACTGCTACTGTTGTTCTGGATGCTGGGGGTGCTGCAATGGAAGTGATGGTGCTGATGCTGCTGGTCTGCTCCATGGAGGTTGCTTGCTGATGATCACGTCGGGGTCACCAATGTGGAGGAACGAGGTATAGTGTTCCTCCATTGAAAAGGGAGGATCCTCCGACCAGGCAAGGTGGTTAGCCTGGCGGGCCGAAGCCCGACGGTTGATGTCGGACATTCGTATATGTGTTAGAATTGTTGTAAACTCTTATAGTGCGATTCAGGGTTTTCTGTTGTAGCTTCACTCCGATAGATGGCGCTTTACTTTTTGCTATGTTGCGACGATAGTCGCTACAAAAGTATACGAAACACTGTTTTTATGACCGCTGGTATTCGGAGCTTCATTTATTTTAATACTAGCTTCCGCCTGCGGCTTCGCCCGCGTGGTTTACGAATCCGTACATTTTCCGGGATAAAAAGTAGCCTATGTGCTATTCCAGACTATAATCTGTCTCTATGCCAAATTTCATTCAGATCCGTTCAGCCGTTTTGGCGTGATTGAGTAACAAATATCCATCCATCCATCCATCCTCACAAATTTTCACATTTATAATATTAGTAGGATAGGATAGGATAGGATAGGATTAACTTAAATTGTGGAGAGCCTTATGAATATTTAAAAAATGATAATAAATTGTTAGATTGTGCAAGAAGCTCCAAAATACTCGTATATGTTTTTAAAACGTCCCTTTTGGTTGAGAACCCTACTTGTCTGGTAAGTTTTTTTACGAATTGGATATTTGTCTGTCTGTGTGAATAAGTCTCTCAGGAGACACGACTAAATGTCCACTTGCGCGTCGCAGGTTCAATTCCTTTATAACCTTCTTCTTTTTAAAGAAAACGTTGCCCCACACTTCGGGTGGGTCGTGGGTACATTTTACAAACATACATGTCACATGCACATACAACCACACCTAAAACGACTATAATTATGTAGATCATACAAATATTTGTTCCGTGCGGGAATCGAACCCGCGATACCTAGCGCAGAGAGCAAATCTCTTAGCCACTGCGCCAACCGTGCCTTCATCGAAAGAAATAAGTGTATAATTGATTTCATTTATTTTTGTGTTGTGTTGTGTAAATATGATTTGCATAAGACCCTTAATTAAGTATTCTTGATTAGAATTTGACCCGGGTCCGTCTTAAAACTGCGGCCAGACACCGGAGGACGGGCAGCAGCGTTCTCTCACTGATCGGTGAGCTACTACGATCCCCAAGCCGCCTGCCAAGCGTGGGGATTATGACAAACCCCCCCTTGAGGGAGGCCTTCGTTCAGCAGTGGACGTCTTCTGGCTGATGATGATTAAAATTCAGTTTAAAAATACGAGGTATTGTCGCTTGTTCCTCGAACATACAAAATAACATTGACCCACTGACGAGTTAAAGACTCGTTTACGATAAAGGACAATGTCTACATTGTACACCCATTAAGATAATATGTACTGTCCTTGAAAAGTTGATAAGGACATCGAAATAAATACCTACTTATACACGTAAGCCGTACTTTGTATTCAATAAAGCAAACATTATTTTTCTTAGGTTTTATTTTTGTAGTTTTGCCCCACATTGCAAATCTAATAATGCTTACGCAAACCTTAAATAATCACTATTCTTAGTAGAAACTAGATATGGAAGGGAAGTATTACTCCTTCGTAATTTTCCGACAGCTAAGTAAAACAGGAGAAAGGTTTGCCTTTCCTTTGAACATTGCCATCTTATTTCTTTAAGGAGCATGTTCCTAAATTGCTATTTCCTTTAACCATATATCTTGGTACTTGGAGATATCTTGACCATAAGTACTGGACCATAAACTAGCAACACCATTTCGAACTGTAATGTATATGGTACATACTTGTCTATCAGAGCTGTGAACAAAGCACCATGGAGTATTGTTCCACTCTGCGATGGTATGCACATAACTCTTTACTAGCAGTTCTCGATTCCGGGTTGTAACTCGACAGTTCGAGTTGGTAAAAAGTGATATTGTTGACACATAATTTATTTATTTACATTAAATAAAATAATCATATATAATCAATATAAAATAATCAGACAAAAGTATAACACAATACTTTCACCCATTCGTCTCGCAAAACTTCAAACATTCTGACAATAATATCTTCCAATCATCCACCAGTAAATAAATGAAAATCTGGGTTAAAGTCCTGTATCCCTAGTGTAAGTTTCTTTTGATAAACTCGATTTCACGCATCAAACGCGTTTGGTGCTCCGATTGGTCCGTTTCGTGCTCTCCACCAATCGGAGCGCCGAATGCGTTCGATGCGTTAAATCGAATTTGTCAAAAGAAACTTACACTAGGGCCTCAGGAGTGTTAAGCTTTTTCAGCGATCGCGGTAAAGGCAAGTTTGAACAAAGCGAAGAATATTGACTTTTATTGGTTATAATTTTGTGTCTATGTGGGTTAGGTACCATTCATGATACACGACAAACCCTGGGCTGTTGTAAATGTGCAGAATGTTGGCCGTTGTCACATAACATAGCGTCACGCGTATATACCCCGAAGGGTTAGGCAGAGGTGTGCTCTTTGTTTGTATTTCTCCGATGCCGTTATTAAGTCATATGTAATAATGGGCGAACCTACTGCCATCTACCGGGCAAAGTTCTAAAATTTGGCGTGGTAGTGAGATTTTCATATATCCATAACACTTTGAACAACTTGGGAATCGAACCCACGATCTTACGTCCGTTGTATAGGGAAGATAATTAAATTCTCGTACAAAGAAAAACTTACGATGGCACATTTTTTCTTTATAAAACTTCTTCGTAAACCCGCTTTATAATACTTAAGAGACACAAATTGTGGCGACTTAACAAAATTGACGACTTTTATAATCTATAGCTAAAGAAATTAGGTATAGCGAAGCTCTTAGAAGTTGTGAGAGTTCCCCTTAATTGTTAACAATTGAATTATTAACAATTGACAATATTATCAGGCGAAGGGGAGCCAGGACAGCAACAGGTTTCATTGACAGACGTTCTCTTTCAACAGAGGCCATGGGAATCATAGTGGCCTAACAAAATTTTTTACAATATTGAGTTTATGATTTTTTACAATTGATCATTTTGGTAGAAACCAAAATGATCAGACCCGGAGACCCGGGTCTCTACTGTAAATTACCTAACAGAAAAGACCAATCATGCCCGAAACAGGAATCAAACCTAGGACCTCACCCTCAGCAACCGCTTGACCAATAACGCAGTTATTATTATTTCCTTTATTCATATTTGTTACATAGTTTTTTAAATTTATAAATACAATTAATAAAAAAATAGGGAGCAACCGGCATCAGGAACAGGGTCCAAGCTACCGGTGGTTAGGTCTCCAGAGACAGGAACCTCCTTACAATGCGAGTCATATCGAGGAGTACTACCTTCTGTATCAAGCCCTTCATCCAGTCCCCCAACGAGAGCCTGTTAAGGTGTTTTTCCTATTATTATCATAATTTCTATAATTTACAAAATTTTACATGAAATTATGTTAGCTTGTCAAAGTCAAAGTCAAATATTTTTATTTCGAGTAGGCCTTTACGGTGCACGGTGCACGGTGCACGGTTAGGTGCACGGTTCCAAAGTGGGGGTAGGTCCTATGGAGAAGAGACCGGCAAGAAACTCCATGGATACTCTTTTAAAATAATAGTTTTAAACTGGTTACAATCTTTAACGGTAAAGACTATGCGAGTACAATGCAAGCCAATGTGCGCAAAACGACACACGAAGAACAGTATTAATATAACTTGTAAAATTTTTTTACTGTACATAGAGTAGTTCTGCTTCTGCAATTTATTAACTTTTTTCAACAGATGTAACTCGACTTTCCGAGTTCCCATAGTACCCGATCCCGCTTACGTATCACTAACGAATCTCTACTATTGTTCAAACGTTGACTGCGCTGTGTAATATTCGTGTGCATTGTTCAAACTTTTATTAAACACCATTAAAATGTGTCCAGCCGAGTGTCGAGCTGAAAAGATGTAAATTATTTATTTGTTTTATGTATTTGTGTTTAGTAGTATATATTTAGTAATAAAAAGATTCTGTCCGCGGCTTCCCCCGCGTGGATTACGAGCCTGTGCATTTTTTTGTGCAGAAACCTAATTATTTTTCTAAAATAACAGTAGCCTAAGTTCCTCCTTATAAAATCTAGCCTGCCAGTGAAAGTTCCGCCAAAATCGGTCTAGCCGTTTCGGATATTTCCCGAAACAAAGAGAGGAAAATAAAAAATATTTTTTTCTTTGTTTTATGTACCGTATATACTTCCATATGCATTTAGTAAAAAGCTGCTATTTTGACATTACAAACACACTTCAATATTATTTATTTGTGTATATATGTATGTGCTGCTACTATCTAGAACCTGGAATTATGTTTTCTTCATCATCTTTTTTGACTACATCATCTACCTCGCGTTTTACCCTGGTACCTGCGAGTCATCTCCAAGTCTATCTAGATGCGGCTGAATATTAGTATTTTAAAAGGACCGATTCAATTCAATTACTGGGAGACACTGATACTCTAATGTAACACCAGTTGTCAGATTATTTTGGACAGTTTTCTTCCAAACGAATACTAATGTATTCGTATAACACTCGGGGACCAACTACTTAACGTGTTTACCGACGCACAATGGAGTTTGATGACTTATGACAGTCACCCATCCGAAGATTTACCACAGCAAGCAGTGCTTAACTTCGCAGATCGAATGGTAGCAGCTATGTAGCTACCTACGAGCCCCACTTGTTTATACATGTTACATAAAAACAATAATGTTCAATTTAAACAATAGATATAATGATATTATCGTCTCGTCAAACGGAAGCCCTAATTCATTATCTCGATCTGTCAGTCTGTGCGTCACTCAAAAATAGTCGGCCATGTTGTAATTATGTTAACTTAATTATAGTGCGTAATGATTTTATGTGGAGCTGTTATTATGTTATAGAGGTAATTGTAGGTGTTACTGGTGTTTACTGGTGTTTACTGGTAGTGAACTGAGTCTAAAGATGTTAGTTTACTGTTTATAGAAATCTTACCTAAGTAAATGCTAAATGCTTAAGATCATCTGCCTGGCCTTTTCGCAACTACATTGGGGTCGATTTCCAGTCTAATCGGTTGCGGCTGAATATCGGTATTTTACATGGAGCGATTGCCATACGACTATCAAAGGTTTTCATGACACCCGGGACCAACTGCTTAACGTTCTCTCCGAGGCACGGAAGGGTCTCGATGTGTGAAAAATGGTCGCCCATCAAAAGACTGACCACGGCAAGTGCTGCTTAACCTCGGACATCGAGCGCACTAGCTGTGTAACTACGAGTCCTAGTGAATGCTTAAGATAAGAATTTGATAATCCTTGTCCGTAAGGAAAACATCGTGAGGAAACCTGCAAACCTGAGATGGTTCCAAAAAGTTCTCGATGGTGCGTTTAGTTTGCTAGCCTGTGTATTTAATCCAAAGCAAGTCGATTAACACCTTATCCTTTCTCATACTCAGAAGAGGCTCGTGCCCAATAGAGTATCAGTAAAGGACTTTTTGAGATGGCTTTTGTCCCGTTATTAAACAAGGTGGAATTGAAAATATTAGCATAATGTTAAGCCGAGTTCCTCCATCAAAAACAGAATCATCTGTTCCATAAAAATGTTTGGATCAGTTGCTATTTCACTCACAGAAACAAGTCTTAATTTATATTTATACAGAGAAGTCAGCCTTTTAAACTGAAATGTTTTCGATTTAACCTACTACAGTATCTCTATTATGAGTTATTTACTATTTACTTTCATAGTAAATGTAAATTTTCATGCAAGCGATTTTAGTTCTTAAATTGGTTACATTAGGGATTAGAGTCGGTAACATAACATCTCTATAATACAGTAAATGGTAAATCAAAACTTTACTATGACTAGATGTCACATTAGCGACTCTAATCCCTAATGTAACCAAGTTAAGAACTGAAATCGCTATCATGAAAATTTACTTTGATAGTAAATAATAAGAAAACTCGTGATAGTGGTACAGCATTATAATCATTTATCTAAGTCTATGATTCCCTCCTCGTACTCATTTCTTGAAAACCTAAAACAAAAGGTAATATTTCTGTTGAACTAACATCATTTGAATATAAATCAAAATCTAAACAATGGACTTTGGGTTCCGTCTGTTGTTGGGACATTCACAGCACGTCTGGACGCGAGATATTTTCGAAATGGTTCCGCACTTTCGATTTCTATTTTACCACTTTAGAATGTTAATAAAAATATCGAAGTTAGGTATGTATTACTTGGCTTATGCTTTAAGCTGCTCATACGCAGGTTATTCTTAGACCAGTCGAATACCAATAGGATTAATCATAATCGTTTAACAGTCTATATACAGTGACAAATCTGAAGCCAATAAGACTCCTGTAATCCGGAACGAGCCTTCGGCCATCTGTCGGTCTGGAAGATAGAAATTCAAAACAAAAAAAAAAAAAGTCACTTTGGCCAACTTAGGACTTTTCTTGTTTTGACTTTAAAATAGACCTCAATCCCTGAATTTGTTTCAGATTTCTTCTCAGGGATTGTCATAGGAAATGCCGACGCCATCTAGAAAAAGACGTGTAAAAATCCTACTTGCCAAATAAATAAATTCATTTAATTTCATAGGAATCGAACTTTGAAATAAAACCAAGTCCTCACGCTAAGCAGATCGATCACAAGGCAGTCAAAAAAAAAAACAAGAAAACCTATAAAAGATATCTGACAACTGCGCAATACGAACAAGCTTCATCAAAAAACTAAAATATTCAAACGTAAACAAATATTAAATAGACATGGATAATGTTTTGAACTCGACTTATACGGAACCCAAACAAACTGTTTGTCCTTATGACCTCGTCCTCGGTTGACCTTGAGAGTCCTTGGCCTCCATTTTGTTTATAGTATCAACTTACTGTTACGTTTCGTTCACGAAAACAGTAAACTGTTTTTCTGAATAACTAAACAAAATAATACTCATTGGTTGTATTCTTACCAAATAGAGGGATCTCATACTAAATTATGTTTTCAACCCTGCTGTACTTAGGCCTCCTAACAGAATACTACAGTGAAGGGTTACGGGGGACCAAACGGATCAGATGGTGATTACATTGTTTTTTTAGTTTAGTTTGTTTAGTCTACACTAGTACTACATTTTTATCACATAACGTTGAGAAAATAATGTATTCATAAATATGAAATGTTAAATAATATCAGAATTTAAAAGAGTAACCATGGAGTTTCTTGCCAGTTCTTCTCAATAGGAAAATAACACTGGAAAGTGGCAAATAGAGTCTGACTATTTATAAGTGCCTTTAACTGGTCTACATGAATAAAAATAGATTTTATTATTTTATAAGTTTCAACAATCATAAAATAAGGAAAGAAAGAAAAACTATTTATTGCAGGCACGCATAACAATAAAAAACAAACAAAAATACAGTACAAGAAAATAAACATAATACTAGTACACACAGAGTTATATTATTATATTATAACTCTGTGTGTTTGTTGCCAGCAATGGGACCCCTTGTTCAGCTGTATGCTGCAATACGGCTTATTAAGCAGTATTACAGCGCTATCTTTCAACTTGGGGCTGTACAAAAACTAGTTGTTTCAGATCTGGGCATTTGTGCATGTGAATTTGTGTGTTTGTAAACGCACCCACGATACAGGAATTATATTAAAGTTTAGAAAAAAATAATATTATTATTTTATAAACGGAGTTATACTAAACATTTGGTCCTCACTGACCTCGTTGTCCCGACCTTGAGAATCCTTTGTCAGACAATTTGTTTTTATTACGTCACCGGAGACCAAATACTTTTGTATCTACTGAGAGAACACTGGCTTGTTGGCACTGGATTATGATGTAAACAAATCAACAATAATTATATACACGGAGACGCTAGGCTATCATAGCATCTCCGTTCCCCGAAGGGTTAGGCAGATGTGTACTATTGTACGCCCACATTTCGTCGATGACGTTGTTAGGTTCCATGTAATAGGTGGCGAGCCTATTGCCTGCCACAGTTCCCGACTCCGTGCTGCTACTGCGAATTTCCATGCCATTGAGATCCCTCTTAGGTCTTATTTCGCTTCAGCGTTAAATTAAGTGATAATCAAATTCTGATATGTATTTTAAGTTTAGTCCGGGCTAGTTTTGAACTGAGACCCTTGCATAAAAGGCAAGCGTTCAACCTAGCGGCTATCATTGCTTTTATGCAAATATCGAGCTCTCAAGATCACCTATTAAACAGAATTTAAAAAAAGATACTCGTGGTGATAATATGACCGTGGGAACTTTTGTTACTTAATTTAGAAAGCTAATTAATATTATACTCGTTACGTGAATATATTGTGACGGCTTGGCACATTTTCATCACATCAGTGACGATTTACTTTCTCAAGTGATTTATATGTAAATTGTGATTCGTGAGATGATAATTTTGGAGTTCTATCCTTTAAGATGAAAGGTAGACTTAGAATAAATTATACATTGACTAGCTTTTTACCTCGACTTCATCGGCGTAACCTACGTGCTATATGTATATAATTTATAGCCTATAGCACTCAGGAATAATGTAGCTTTCTACCAGTGAAAGATTTTTTCAGAATCGGACCATTAGTTTCGGAGATAACCCCCTACATAAAAACTTACAAACAAACAAATTTTAACTCTTTATAATATTATTATAGATGTGACAGATTTTGATATAATAATATTTCGATGTTGTAGATCAACTAAAAATATGTACTAAAAAACATCACGCTTGTATTACCTGAAGGGTTAAGCAGCGGTTTACTATACACTTCACCGATGCCGTTATCAAGCCCTATTTTATAGAGGCTGAGCCGAATGCTATCTACCTGTTTTTTTTTTAATTGGTATAACCCTATTTCTATATTACTTTTAGTAAAAATTTAAATATTATTGAGTTAACTATGAAATGAATCATATATTTTTTTATTCGAATGCATCTTTAATTTATATATGAATCGCGTAGATCAGTCGATTTGTGAAGATAAGCGGTGCTGGCTGCGGTCAGTTCTATGATGGGTGACCGTTTTTTTCGAGACACATTTCCGAGACTCATCCGTGCCTCGGAAAGCACAGCGCAACAGTTGGTCCCGGGTGTCATACGAATACCTATGACAGTCGTTACGGGTATCAGCAGCCCAAAACGTCTGACAACCAGTCTGACTTTAGAGTATCAGGGTTTCCCAGTAATTGGGTGGCGGAGGTCAGATAGCAGACGCTCCGTGTAAAATGCTGATATTCAGCCGCAACCGGTTAGACTGGGAGTCGACCCCAAAGTAGCAGGGAAAAACCTAGGCAGAGGATGATCTACAACTTACTAAAAAAACTTATATCTAGACCATCTATCTGTAGACTTATCTCTTTGTTTGACTGTACTGAAAAATATAATGATAAAATAACCTAAATGTATTTTTAACAAAAGGCTAATGGACTATAAAACTCCGTACAGGAAAGACGTGATTAACCTCTACCCCTTAACGACTTTAAACAATAACGCCCGACAGCTGCGCATGATTCGATGATCTTATGACTAATGTCATTTGTTTCCTTTGAGTTGGTATGGCGATCGTTCCGGTTAGAAGTTGCTAGATCTTGTTGATCATGTTTAGTCATTTATTTTTGAGAATTATAAAGAATATCATCATTGTAAGTTCACCAAATGTCAATTTAAGATAATTATTTTGACGTCTAAAAAGTATATACCTACCTAAATATTTTGAATGTAATTTAGTACATAATTGACTATATATAGCAATGATAGGTAGACAGTTGTAACCGCTTGACACAGTCCGTGGAGAGGTCTTAGGTTCGATTCCCGGGTCGGCCAAAGCGTTTTTCTGTATGGAAATATTCAGTAGCAGCCCGGAATTTGAGATTGTGCCTCTGTGACTCCAATAAGCTCGCCCCTTATTAAACGAGCATCGGTGAAATGTGGATGATTTATAGTAGAAGAGCTCTGCCTAACTCTACGGGGAATACAGGCGTGATGCTATGTTATGTCTTCTCACAGTAACGTATATATTATTTTGGCTTTGCCCAGGTGTTGTTTGTGTCGCTATTAGGCAGTATTTTCAGAGCGGAAACCCAACAATGTATTGAAAACATCATAACAAAATATGGCGGACCAAAGGTAATAATGAAAACACAATGGTTGAACATCCGACTGATAAAAACAAATAAAGAAGTGTTATCAAACATGATGATGTAATAACAATTGAATTGGCGTCACATAGGCTAATTCTGAGGCGTCGCGTGCTTGTATAGTTGTGAGTTCGATTGCCACCGATTGCTCTAAACTCTAAACTGACCTCTCTATTCCTTTTCTCAACCATGGGGTCTGCTCCCAGTCTAACCAAATGTAGCTAAATATCAGTACTTTACACGGAGCGACTGCCATTTGTCCTCCGCCACCCAATTACTGGGAGACACAGATACTCTACGATTAAACCGGTTATCAGACATTTTGGGCCGCTGAATCTGGTAACGACTGTCATCAGTATTCGAATGACATCTTGTACCTGCTGCTTAACGTGCTTTCTGAGGCACGGGGGTGTCGGGATGTGTGAAAAACGGACACTCATTCAAGGATGGGCGCAGCGAGTGCTGCTTAACCTCGCAGATCGACTGACATGCGCAATAGTTATGTAGCTGCAAACTCCTCCAGTCGCAAGTATATTTTGATATAGAAGCGACTTGGAGGTAATTTGGTTATAAAGTATCTTTTGTTAAATAAGGGTTAGTATCTCATCTATCATTGCGTACATAAGATCAAGCCTTTTTCCCATGAGTTTGAACGCTTTCTTTCCACGCAGGAGTAAGAGATCGAACCCGCACTGTAGACTTTTCAATGTCCAGATCAGAATTTTAATAATCACTCAATCAATCAGAGAGTTGTATAATGTTCTGTAGAGTGAGCCTGCTGATCAGCATCAAGCCAGCGTGGTGGACTAAGACTTAACCCGTCGCATTCTAAGAAGAGGCGGATGCTCATCAGTGGGGCAGTAATAGTTTGAACAATTTGGTATATTCATTCAAATTCTGCTTGATTGCAGTTACCTTGATACTACATTTAAAAAGCGTGGTATTACTTGAGTTTAATTGTGAATTATATGAGAACCCTGCTCTTTAGTATCTATGAAACTATACATTTCTCCCTTAGTCACATTCATTCTGAAATTATGCTGAAAACGTGCAGCAAAGGAAGAGCAATTAATTTAGTTCGTTCATCCGGGTCATACATTTCCACATTCCAAGATATGCAGAAGAATATATGTATTCAATAAGATTGGCGTAGTGGCTAAACTTTCTGTGCTGCGTGTCGTGGGTTCGATACTGATATTTGTTCCGAGAACAATTATTTGTATGACCTTCAGTTGTTTCGGGTCTGGATGTGTGTGCTTGTGAAATGTACACACATCCTAGTATGGGCAACATTATCTTAAAATAATAGTATAAATTAAACATGCCTATTCTATAAAAATGCGACCTCAGACTGAAAACAAAGTATTCCACTTTCATGGTAATAAACGATTGTTAATTAAAATAACCGGCGCCACATAATATTGTAGTATTTTTTTTTATGCAAATCTTAGAAAATACGCTTTTACTTTTCTTCATAAAATGTGTTTACAACATGGCCATTTATAAGGGGAAAGAGCCTCTTCACACTAGCCGCCTTATACAGGAATAACGCGCGTTTTTGCGTTCTTTAGCTGCATATTGACTTTGACTGACACATTGATCTATTAGTCGAAAGCGCGACTGGTGAATACTATTTCCATGTTGGGCATATCTGATCTAATTGGATTTTTCTGTTAAGAAATTCTCAATAGCAGCAGAGTATGTAACAGAACTCAGGAGACGAAAAAAGGTTGGCCCTCTGCTACGTATGAGACCAAACAATGGCTTCTGTGATATGTGTTTTGTTTTGTTCGTATGTAATGTGCCGCAAAAACGCGCGTTTCTGCTGCAAAAAGTGGTTAGTGTGGTGCGACACTTATGTACGCAGAACTGGATTTATCACTTTCCGTTGATCGGGTGAAGGGACCGGTTGGCGGACGATAAACTCACGTCGACCTTATGTCGACCTCATTGTCGCTGATAAAAGGCCTATCCCAAGCCGCTATCTGGTTTAATGCAGACCATGATTTTTATAGTTGAACCGTGAAAAAATTATGTTTAGATAAAACTGGGTGGTAAAAAATATGTTTCTCGATTTACTAAAAGGCAACATGCAGATGATAACTATCAACAACATACTTATATTATTATTATTAATATCACCACGGAAACACCGAATACATAAGTATTTGACTTTTTAATTTCTTAATTTAAATATTTACCTATAAGGGTCACACGGGTATTAAATTTATATTATTTTATTAAAAACAAATTAAATTAAGTTTACAGTAGTAAATTGTGTTTTAATCTTAGGATTAAAATTGCAAGATTTTTACATACTTCCTTCCTATTAACTGAGAGTTTTAGAAAAAAAGTTAATGCAAACGAAGAAACCAATTGTGCATTGATTTATGTAAAACACAACCAATTCCTAAAAACAAAGTAAAGTATTGACGCCCCTAGACACAACCACAGTTGAAAAAAAATGGGACAAATGGATGGATATTTTTATTACCTCCTTTCTAGTTTTTTCAGATTGTGTCTAGAGTAATAAAATAAATAATTTATCTTAATCATTATCTCATCTCTATAATTATATTTCATTCAAGCGTAATAAAAAAGAAGCAGTATAAAATAAAATAACGTAATACAAAATAATTATATAACGCCCGCAATTTTAATGTGCCTTTTTACATTTAAAAGAGTACATGCAATCTAGATACCTCAAACGCAACAGTGTACAAAATCTTTCTTTGAATACGTACAAACGTATAAAATAATACCTGTTGCATACATTAGAGTTACTGTTTATGTAAAAAGACGTACCAACACTGTTTATATACAGTTAAGAAAAAATATTTAATTATTTGCCCCATAAGAGGTACAATTATTAAACGTGTTTACACCGGTTTACATCTATCAGTTTTTTGGTCAAGGTAGTATAATTATGATGTCTTGATCATGTATCCGTTTTTTTTTTGCTGCCGTTTCAACTTTTTCACAAATTTTAACAACATCTCCACATAATTGATTTCATTTACAATCAATCTATAAAAATCCAATAACACACAAATAGTTCAATCAAAAAATAGGAAGTGGCAAACAGGAAAATCAATTATTTAATGTTATCCAACGCCCAATATTAAATTCACGTTCGACGCAGCAAGGCCACCCGTGGGCTTTAATGGACTAATTGGGTGTTTATTTAGAACAGACGTTCTGAGAAATTTTATTGAGTAATTTTACACGCTCCGCAATTGCGTTCGTAATTATTATTGCGGAAATACCATGGAGATAACATAACATATCATCACGCCTATATTCCCCGAAGGAATAAGCAAAGTTGTACTATTGAACACGCACATTTCGCAGATGCCGTTATTGAGTCCCATGTTATAGAGGGCGAGTCTATTACCGAGCACAGTTTCAGACTCTGTACTGCTACTGAGAATTTCTATACATAAAAATCCAATTACAAATTGCCAAAAAAAAAATACAATAAAATATTCAATTAAGCAAAAAGTTACAGTTTTTTTTAATGTACTTTATTATGCTAATAGTAGAAACAACAAAAAGAACGTCCTTGAAGGAACCAATTTCGATGCTTTACATTTTATAAATCCAGATTTGGTTTGATAAATACCCATTATTAATTCATAAAATGTATTAAGTATAGCGTTAACGGTATTAATTTTGTACAACAAATGTTTCTCATAATTTCTTGTTTGGGCGAAACTAATTAATTAAGGTTTATTTACTTAATAATCTTTTGTAAGAAGATATTTACATTTATTTACTCATTGAATTTATAAAGGGTGGAGGGGATTTGTTTTGTAAATAGGCTTCATTTGAAACAGATTGACGGTTTGAAAGCGAGACAATAATATAGGCGTCCTTAGAAATATTAAACAACTAGTTTAGCTCGCTGTTTCGCTTGCCCGTATCTCGGAAAACAATATCATTTTGCGAAAACCAGCCAAGCGTGAACTTTGCGTTGAATAGGACCCCGTGAAGGTATTTTTATTTTATATTGCAGGCGAAATGAGGTATCGTAAAAGGAAAGTTTTATTAAATTTCGTTCGATGGTTTTTGCGTGATGCGTGTTCATGGGTACAGACACGACAGACAGATTTATTTAAGATATTATGATAAAAATATGGATTCCGTTATCGGTAGTAGGAACATCATAAATTGACGTTTAGTAAATTTGAAGTAAAAGTTATGTGAAAATAATTCAGGCTTGAATTTAGACGTGAATCCTAATCCTAACTATCCTAACTATGTATAATATTATAAATGCGAAAGTAAGTTTGTTTGTTACCTTTTCACGCCAAAACCACTGAACCGAACATCCTGAAATTTTGCATATACGTTGTCAGGTGTACAGAAATGGACATAGGGTACCTTTCATCTCGAAAAAAGTACTGTTCCCTAAGAAAACAACAATAACTTTGTTATGATAAAAGATAGCGTCACGTGTCTTTCGCAAACAGAGTACAACCCGAATTGATTGTCAAATTCTAAATTAACGCGAGCGAAAGACGCGAGCAAAAGCTAGTTCAATATATGTTCCAAGAAATCCAATACATTTATTATGAAGTAATTGAAAAAAAAAATGCAATCCTTTCACAGAATGCATTATTTCAATTACGTTTACTCATTTCATTTATTTTAACCAAAAAACACTACAATCATCCAATTAAAACCAAACCCAGGTTTGCGTGTGAAACGTGTTTAAAACGAGGACCAATTGGTCCAATGACGTGACTTGTGTTGTCACGTGACAAATGAAACAGTAACACATACACACTTACATTCAAAATGGCAGGATTACGGTAATAATTCGTTGGCACGCGACAGTCAACAGGTACCTCTACCCTATATTTGATGTTTGTGACGTCATAATTATGTGTGATGCGAGATGGTTGTTTTGACAAGGATGTTAGATATTTACTGCTTTAAACCGTATTCCCATATAAATATACTAGTTTTGGGCCGCGGGTTCGCCCGCGTGGTTTACGAACCCGTACATTTTTCCTAGATAAAAAGTATTCCAGTCTATAATCTATCTCTGTGTAAAATAGGTCAAGATTTTAAACACCGTCTCGTCTAAAAATCGCTTTTGATTTTCATGAAGTGTATACATCTTTTTGATGCTGACTGTACACTGCCTAATCGTTCGGAGAAAATAGGCGTGATGCAAGCCTACTAATATTATAAATGTGAAAGTTTGTGAGGATGGATGGATGGATGGATGGATGGATTTTTGTTACTCTTTCACGCTAGAACGGCTGAACGGATCGGGATGAAATTTGGCACGCAGATAGATTATAGTCTGGAATAGCACATAGGCTACTTTTTATTTCAGGAAAACGTATGGGTTCGTAAACCATATTATCTATTATATACTATTATCTATTGTGTACTATTATCGGTAAAATTAGTATTGTTCATGAACATACAGTTTATTTTACAAACCGTTGATATTAATATCATATTTTTCTTTTGTTTCAGGTCAGTACACAGGCCAAGTTTTGGTGAGAGGATTTCGCGTGAGAGGTCAAAGCAAACAACACCATAAGGCGAAGACAACAGGTATCTTGATCCCCAAGCATAGATATCTGGGTACCCAAACTGGTATATAAGTACGTCCAGCAGCCCCTGGGTAGTCAGCTCCGTTACTAAACGTACTGACTGACTAATCTTTCCACTAATGCATGAGTAATTTCTAAATAAGACCTCGTGTCGGACACACTAGGACTTATATTTAAATCATAGGTGTGTTTACAAGTATAATTCTTAGCGGAAAAACTATCTGCAGGTCATATAAATATTTTTTCCGTGCGCGAATCGAACCCGCGACACGTAGCGCAACCGTCGATCTCTCAACCACTGCGCCAACTATGCCGTAATTTTCATTAGTCTATGGAAATTTTCCTTGATAATTTTTTAGAACTAAAAACAATCTTTTAAAGGAAAAATATATTAAGGACTTGGGCAAATTGTGAGATGTTCAAATACTATATCGTTTTATATTTTTCGCACGTACCGAAGGAGAGGTCTATAAAATGGCCGAAAATACGTCGTTTACTCTTGAATGTGTAATGAGGATGTAAAAAAACGGTTTTTAGGTACAACGAGACGCGTTTTACTTACGAGACTTAACAGGAATTGAATCCTATAAAATTGGCAATGTACTACAGTAAGATCTTTAACACACAGACCCGGGAAAATTATCTGAAGACATTAGTAATATTTGATTCGTGCGGAGATCAAACCCGTGACCCGTAGCGAAGAAAGCAATCTACATAAACATAACATAGCACCACGCCTGTATTCCCCAAAGGGTTAGGCAGAGTGTACTATTGTACATTTCGCCGATGCCGCTATGCCGCTGCATGATCTACAGATAACTCCGGGTTTGAGTGTGACATACACTCAAACCCGGAACAACATGTCCATGTGAATATTTGTGTTTGTAAAAGCATCTGCAGTACAGAAATTATCTCTAGTGCGGGGCAACGTTTCCCAGACTATTAAATCAACCTTATAACAGACACACAAGAACCCCAAAAGCGAGATTTCTTGACCTTGACAATCAAGCAAAAAATCTTTGAAAGCTATGCGCGTGCGATTCTGATAGATGTTCCCTTAAATGCGCATGCAAGTTTAGGTATCATTTTCTGGTTTCAGATTAATAAAAATAAAAATGCCGGTCGATGGAGTGTACAGAATTTGCGTGAACACGTAGGATTTTTTTTTTTTAAACTTCCCCACCTTCGGATTAATTCCTGTATCGTGGGTGTGTTTACAAACACAAATATTCACATGGACGTACACCCAGACTCGAAACAACTAGTTGTAGACCATGAAAATATTTGTTCCGTGCGGGAATCGAACCCGCGACACATAGAGTAGCAGACGATCGCTCAACCACTGCTCCAACCGTGTTGTCAGAAATTAACAAATGAACTCATTGAAAATGTTTGGTGATCGGAAATAGTAAACTAGTTCATTGTAATTGACGTTCCATGAGTGTGTATTACTTATATTTAGTATAAAACAAAATCTTCTGTCTACATGTATGTTTGTTCCTTCTTATCTCAGAAAGTATTGAACGGACTACGTTCTGTGTTTCACAATAGACAAAATTACTGTAGAGGCAGATTTTACTGTAATACTTATAAACGTGTTTTATAAATCAGCTGATTTATTAGATTTTTTCTCGAGTTAGACCGAAGCGAGAGCAATAATTATATAGATACAATACTAGTACGATATAAATTAGAATTTAACAGTAAGTTTTAAACAAAAAATCTCCGTATTACACAAGAATCGCAAGTCACTAACTCATTATATTAAATCACTATGACTTGTGTTTCGTTTGACTTTCACATACAGTTCCGTCAACCAATTTGGCTCTCAAATTACAAATTCAGGTTACCTAGGTGTTAAATTTCACCACAAGTAATCTGATTTCCTGTACAAAAAACCTGTTCAATAATGATTGTATGACGTGTTGAGATGTCCCGCATTTCGTCCCAGAACGACAAAAAAATTCAACCATCATCTCTTAAAGACTGTACAAGAATACATACCGAACTGTTATAGATGCAACATTCAAGCTATGAAAAAAAGGTTGAATATCCCTGAAGAATTGACAAAAGCATTTCCCCTTAGACATGTAATAATAATGGCGTGATACCCATTGTCTCAGTGCACGTGTGGACATAATGGAACAACGTAACCGACCTTGAAGTTACGTAAAACCACGCTCTGCTTACCCACTAATTAACGCGATAGCTAACAAAAATTTCACTTAACCGAGACATGAATGCATATTTATGTGTAAAATAATTTGTTTGATAAATGAAATACTCTGTTGGTAGAGAATAATTGGTGCATTCACCGCAGACGTTCGTGCGTTAAATGTAGGTTGGAAGTTTTCGATTTATTTGCTCGAGTACTTACTAATTATAGGCTATGTAATAATGATTTGGCTATGGAATAATCTGTTATGAACAAAAACATAACCCGGCTAAGATTATGTATGAAGTACCTGCTAAAGAAAAAATAATCTGTACAAAGTAGGTACTTATTACCTATGCCTAGCCATTTCGAAACTTTGTGCTCTGAAATTGTATTGTGAGTACAATTTACACACACAAATGTCGCTTACACGCACACCTATCAGGAACAACTATCGTAGATCATCCAAATAATTGTTCCGTGTGAGAACTGCACTCATGATCTGTAGCGAAGAAAGCCAATCACTTCGCTACTGCACCAGCCATATCAAAATATCTTTTGTTTCATAAGACGGTAATTTATGGTTGCTAACCGTCCTGTTTTCCCAGGACATGTCCTGCTTTTTGGAGTGTCCTGGGTTGTCCTGGATAGTTATTAAGTAGCGTTCTGGTTTTAAAGAGTTCTCGTAAGGTCTTGTGTTTTATTATTCGCGCGCCACTACTGCCAAGAACCTTACGTTTAATCATCGGCTATATTTTATAATTTAATCCTTTATTTCATTTGTTATATTATATAATGTTATCCTATCCTATCCTACTAATAATATAATATTATAAATGTGAAAGTTTGTGAGGATGGATGGATGGATGGATCTTTGTTACTCTTTCACGCAAAAACTACTGAACGGATCTGGATGAAATTTCGCACAGAGATATATTATAGTCTGGAGTAACACATAGGCTACTTTCTATCCCGGAAAATGTACAGGTTCGTAAATCACGCGGGCGAAGCCGCGAGCGGAAGCTAGTATTATATAATTGAAGATAATTTCATAAAACATTGTAATTGCTATTCATTGAGTTTAATTGCCACTGTTTTCTTATACTATTCTTATATTGCGTCTGTCTGTTTTTAAACTGAAATTACCTGGTATTTCTACTATCATATACTGGTTTTCAAAATTTGGGGATGGTAACCCTACAGTAATTATCTCACACGAACTAACCTAACACCCTGACACAACAAAATATATAAGCAAAGGAGGAAGTCAACATGCTAAGTCACTGCGCATTTGCGCAATTTATTATTCCGTGTTGTATTTCCTTATCTAACTTTTGATCAAAATTCGACTGTCGAAACGAGATTTCCATCGAAGAAATCCGAAATTTTTATCGATGTTTTGTACATACAAATCGAGTATTGTATTCATTGCGCGTTTACGCTAAAACAAAGAAAGTGTTGAAGCGAGTTATCGGCGTCACGGCATGACACACGTGCGCGCGCGCACGCGACTCCGACGCGAGATCTACAGTCATTTAATTCGGCTAGCTGGAGCTGGCGAAGTCTTTGGGAATGATGTTGGAATTATTGTTCAATATATTGTTTTTATTATTACTTTATATCTGATTGCTATAATTTATGATCTTATAAAAAAAAAAGATAATTCATGTCTCAAAGTTTCGGTTTAATAATTTTTAATAATAGACCCACATCTTTTTCCTATTTTTTTCCTTCCAAAACTTTAATAATGACTTTGACATAAATAGCATTATCATTAATTCTACCCTCATATGTAGCTTAATGGAAGGTAACTGTCAGAAAGTGGAAGTTCAGTGGAGCTTACTGGAAGAGGCATATGTCCACCAGTTGACGAAAGTGGGTTGCGCATGATAATTAGGCTCAGTTAATAGTTCTATGCAGATTGGACTTCCTTACTAATTAGCACATACTAATACACATACCATACCCGTTAACACAAAAAAAAACATACAAGTATCATTTCAATACAATTCGTGTTTCAATACAAGACTACAGCCTGTATAGCTCAAAAATTCATAACACTCTGTACATAGTTTCCAAGATGTTCTCCGGTGTACCTGGCTGTGTGCCTCGAGCATGGCGTGCCAATTAAACGGTCGTTATGCAATAACATGCGCGTGAGAGAGTCATCGGCCACATGTAGAACCGGTATGCACATTGCAAGTTTATACGCGCATGATGTTATTGACACAAGATAGATATTGTTCAACAAAGTTTGCTTTTGTTTGGTATTTAGACTGGTGTTTCTTTTTAAGAGACGGGTTTAAGGCGCTGTAAGAAGACATATTTTAGGTAATTGAGTGGGTGAAGCAGGAGCGCATCGCGGCAACGAATAAGGTTCAAAATAGCAATGCGTTTGATGTTAGCAATCCAACGACCACCAAAATAAAAGTAATATTGCAGTTTTAATTAAATTAAAAAATAAATGCACGGCTCAGTGGCATAATTTTTAGGTAGGTATTTCTTTAGTTGATTGAATTCCCTTTATTATCTATACATATAAATAAAATTGGAGTGTCTGTTTGTAATATTGAAATAACCGTTTTTTACTACATGCATATGAATATATATACGGTACATACACCAAAATAACATTTTTACCAATTTTTGTCTGTCTGTCTGTCTCTCTGTCTGTCTGTTTGTATAGGCTAATCTCTGAAATGGCTGGACCGATTTTGACGGGAGTTTTATTGGCAGGTAGCTGATGTAATAAGGAGTAACTTAGGCAACTTTTATTTTAGAAAAATTGTTTTATTTTAGAAAAAAATAGGGTTAAGTGCATTTGGTCTCACTAAAAAATACATTGTTAAGTTCCGACATCCACGCGAACGAAGTCGCGGGCACAGCTAGTTATTACATAAAATATGATAGTTTTCGCTCAAAATTTTGAGAATTATGCGACGAAAAATATTTTTTGAGCTCTGCTTTTTGATTTTTTTTATCATGATACTATTTTATTTTTATAAAATATTTTTTAATAAGTCTTTCCTTTGAACACTTGACGATACACTCCATTTTTTCTGGCTTGTAATATGTACTAACACGCAACTGTGCGACAAGAAACTAATCGGTTTACGGTGTCCTACGTTTGGGCAGAGCCTTTAAAATAGGTAGAGATATTTTGAACTTAGCATCACGCCTGTTAGCAGAGGTGTACTATTGTGTACATTTCGCCGATGCTGTAATTAAGTCCCATGTTATAAGCGTGAGGTCTTGGATTCGATTCTTAGGTTGGGCAAAATGTTATTGGTTCTATATGGAAATTCTCAGTAGCAGTACGGAGTCTGGAACTGTGCCCGGTAGATGGCAATAGGCTCGCCCCTATTACACGGGACTCAATGACGGCATCGGTGAAATATGGGTAGTGTAATCTTATCCTTCGGGGAATACAGGCGTGATGATATCTTATGTTATTATTACTGATCAGTCGTAAATTTTAAGAAATCTGAGATTTGATTGCATAATTTACTCAATATAATCAGATATTAATTTATGAATAGGCATAAAACTCAGATTAGGTGTTTCATTTTCTACAAGAGAGAGAGAGAGAGAGAGAGAGAGAGAGAGAGAGAGAGTTGTTGATGTGTAATTTCAATATTAATAAATATGATGTTGGGATTTTCGGAAGTTTGTTATCTGAGCCCAGATCTAAAGCAACTAAATTAATATTTAAAATTGTGGCTACATCAAAATTTCCTTCCTCCGCGGTAATAATATAAATATAGTAATTATTAGATTAGATTACGATGAGGCTAACATACCTTTATAAGGTAAAAGCCTCAAAAAAAATACAAAAAATTAATTAACAAACTAGAGTAAATAAAATTTCCTACAAGTCATAAAAGTCGCACGTTCCAATGACCCGTGTGTCACAGTGTTAACGGCGCGTCCACCAATCAGACGGCTATTACGCAACGAAATGCGTGCGCGTCGCAAAATCGCAACCGGTCGCTATGTAGACCGCGGTCTGATTGTATGTATAGGTAGACCGGTTTATCGTGGCGCCTCGGATTAGATGTGTGTATGTGTGTGTAACTGTCTCGAGGGGCTCGTACTTATCTACCGCGCTGATCGGTCAATCTGCGAGGTTAAGCAGCCCTTGCTGCGGTCAGTCCTTGGATGGGAGACCATTTTTCACAAATCGATACCCCTCCGTGCCTTGGAAATCACGTTAAGCAGTTGGTCCCGGGATTCATATGTAGACCTATGACAGTCGTTACGCCTTACGGGTGTCAGCAGTCCAAAAAAGTCTGTCAACTAGTAAAACTAGTTGACACACTTTTTTGGACTGCTGACCTTAGAGACCTTAGAGTATATGTGTCTCCGAGAAATGGGGTGGCGGAGGTCAGATGGCAGTCGCTTCGTGTAAAATACTAATATTCAGCCGCAACTGGTTAGACTGGAATCTAACCCCAATGTAGTTGGGAAAAGGCTAGGCAGTTGATGATGTGTGCAAATTTCATATATCATCTGCTTAAACTTTTGAATTACTTAGGTTCGTATTGCAGAATGACGATCAGCGGTTTCTATGGTTCAGTACAGATTTGAGTCTGTCATTTCATACAGATACTTCATACAAACGCTGTCTGGTGTCAGTAGCCCATAAAACTCTGACAACCAGTCTAACCTTAGACTCTCAGTGTCTCGAAGTAATTGGGTGGCGGGGGTTAGATGGCAGTCCGAAAAATTGCCTGAAGAATTTGACGCGCAGACGAAGTCACGGGCAACAGCCCGTTATTCAATATCAGCAATGACCTTCCTCATTTCACACAAAAGCCTTGCCCAATTAATTGTTTCCCAGATTAAAATAGAAGCTGAATTCCCATGAACTTTGGTACTAAAACAAAACTATAAATACTCTGAAGCGCCTGTAAACAATTTAAATCTAAAATGGCCGCGAAAGAATGTTGTTTCCAACGAATAACCCTCTCAGCGAAATTAATGACTAATAAATTTTAGATAAAATGTCTCTTGTCTAGAGAGATGGGTTTTAGTTGCTATACATTTAGTTTGTTATCCTTTATAATTACTAAGAAGAGCTAAGTAACTACGGCGCAGATTGGTCTTACTACGAGGTTAAGTACCGCTTACTGCGGTCAATTCTTGGATGGGTAACATTAATACAAATAATATAAAAATGCCATTTATATCAACATGTGTTAGTTTTTCTATACAAACTAATGATATATCAGTCATTCAAGAGGCGACATTTGACAAATCAAGTTACATATAATATACCCATAGCCTATTGCGCTCTGGGATAATATAGCTATCTATCGGTGAAATAATTTCCAAATTCGGAACATTAGTTCCGGAGATTACCGCCTACAAACAAACTTACAAACAAATATTACCTTTTTTTTAAAAAAAAACCTTGCCCCACACTAGGATTTCTCCCATGTCGTGGGTACAGTTTACAAACATACATGTCATGCACACACAAGCAGACCCGAAACAATTAACTGTAGATCATACAAATATTTGTTCTGTACGGGAATCGAACCCGCGACACTTAGCGCAGAAAGCTAATCATTTAACCACTGCGCCAACCGCGATCTTTATAATATTGGTATACTTAGATATTCAACACAAGTGTCTTTCGCCGCGACAAAAAAATCGCATTAGAGATTGCAATTGAATTTTTTGTATTCTGAATATAGTGTTCTTTACATGATTGCCCCACACTAGGAATAATTCCTGTAACGTGGGTGCGTTTACAAACATACAAACCATCACATGCCAAACCCGGGACAACTATCTGAGAGAGATTATACAAATATTTGTTCCGTGCGAGAATCGAGCTCGCGACACGTGGCGTAGCAGTCGATCTCTCAACCACTGCGCCAGACGACGTCAGTGTACATTCATGTGTAGATTTATGTAAGAATTTGTATGTACTGTTTTCATACGTATAGAATTGTTTATTACTTACATTTCACATGCATACCTTCACACGGTTTTATGTTAAAACTTAACAAAGCTTGGCTCGAATAGTAAAATGCGTTAGTAAAAATATTTACACTGTAGATGATGGAGTAAGAAAACGCTTATATCTTAGGCACAAAGGGAGGAACGTCGGTGCGAGCTAAGCCAACTCGGCGGATATATATAATTTTTTAAACCGGCGGTGCCACTGCACTTAAGAGTAACTAAAAGGCTGCTAACTACCCACTAACGTCCTTACAAAAATCATTAATTAATAAAAACCTCGGTAGATGGCGTTACATGTTCCACATAAAAGCTTAGAACGTACCTTATTAACATAACTTATTATATATAACTTATTTTTAAATATAATATTTATTTTGCGTCGCCTACATACACTATTTATGTCGCATTATTAAGACATATATATATAGTTACGTACCTATATTTTATATAACATTGCACATAAAATAGCATCACGCCTGTATTCCCCAAAGGGTTAGGCAGAGATGTAGAGACTATTATACTTACACCCATATTTCGGCGATGCCGTTATCGAGTCCCATGTAGGGGGCGAGCCTACTGCCATCTTCAGGGCATGCTACTGAGAATTTCTATATAGAAAATTCCAAAAACGCTTTGCCCGACCCGTGAGTCGAACCCGGGCCCTCACGCTTAGCAGTCGCGCTTGCGACCGTTAGACTAATGAGGCAGTCTAGTTAGGCAGACATAGGTACGTACGTATATATTATATAATATAACATAACTTATAACAGAGCATCACGCCTGTATTCCACGAAGGGTTAGACAAAGGTGTACTATTGTACACACATATGAAATGATACTTGACTTTCACTCTACGGTTATATTCATATTTACAAAACAACCGTACAGTAAAGCAGAAGTAAACGTCATTTATTTATTGATTTGATAGACGTTGTCCTGTCTTCCTGGTGTTGAGTTCATACAAAAATCGTATAGAACAAAGTTACTACTACTACTGTTTTTCCCGAATTTTCCATTTTTCCGGGCAATATTTCTATTTTTTCTTTCCTTAATAATCTTATTCGGATCCTAGGAATATTTAAAAATATATCAGCCAAATCGGTCAAGCCGTTCTCAAGTGATGCACTTACCAGCGAACAGTATAAAATTTTTATCTACATTAATATTATAAAGAGGTACCTAAAATTTGTTTGTTTGTATGTATGTAGGGGAAATCTTCGGAACTAATGTTCCGAATCTGAAAATTCGATAGATAGCTACATTATCCCCAAGTGCTATAGGCTATAAATTATGTATATAGATCATGCGGGCGAAATCGCGGGCTGAAGCTAGTTTATTTATATAGATATAGCAAATAAAATATCACCAGTGCAAAGTATCAAAGTTTCGACGTCATATCCGCCAATTCACTCAACATTTAATTAATGTGCCACTAGTCAAGGTGTGAATTGACGTCATACTTCCAAAACCAATCGATATAAATTAAATTTAAGAAAGGACTTCTTCGCAGGTTGACTAAGGTTTAGACAATTGTCTACCACTGGCCTTGTGCGTGTTGGCTGACTACACATACCATCGAGGACTTAATGGAGACCTCTCAGATGCCCAGGTTTCCTCACGAAATTTTCCTTAACCGTTAACGCAAGTGATAATCAAATCCTGATCCACAAAATATTCCGAAAAGTCAGAAATGCGAACCGTATTTGAACTTATATCCAGCATGAAACGCAAGCGTTCAACCCCTGAACGGCACGGCATAAAACAGTACTAAAATTGACGAATTTGTTTAGTGACATCTAGCGACCACAACGTAAAAAAGGTAATAATATTTATACTTACATAAATTCAAGGATTTATTGCGTAACTCGAACTTTATCCTACCAATGATACGTCAGGGAAATAATAGATATTGTGAGAGCAAATAAACAGGAGAATCCAAATCTATCCATCCTATATCCAAGCAGTGGATTCGATCTACTTGGAGAGCTCAACTCTGCCACCCAGGGGATTGCTCTCAGATAAAATGTAGTTATAGAGGACATGCGCAAAGCCACCTTGGCGGGACGTTTTATTTTCAATCAACGTTAAGAAAGTTTTCATTTGAAAGAGGTTAAATTGAAGAGGTTGTACACGGGTTTCGACGGGTTTGTTAAGTGTTTGGTGAAGTAATGGGATTTTTCAGTCGAGATGTGTGTAAGTTTTTGTACTTTTTATAAATATGATTATATGATTGATATGGGAAAACTAGTCAGGCCAAGTAAATAGCAACAATTCGGTTTTAAATATATATATATATATATATATATATATTGCTTTGTGACTCACAAACGATGTTGTTTTGTATACGCGCGTACGTATCTTCAGTTTTATTTGGTGCTTAATAAAACTAGTTTGCTAACCAAACCAAAAGATGGCGCTAAACACAAAAATAGTCAACAACACAAACGATTTTATTTCATATAATATTACCTCACATTGCCACAATATATCAAATGAAACGAAATACATCGAAAACGGTATACAAAAAGCAATCGTTCGAAATAGGATTCGCAAATCTTCGCAATACTTTAGGTACAGAATAAGTATGGGTATTGAGTCCTCGGGAATCCAGTAGATGGCGTCTGTTTGGTAAACCCCTTGAGACGAGCCGGTTGAGATGAAATTGGATTGTCAGGTGGATGACATTCGTATACACCGTCTAGTTTATAGGTCCAAGTGCGCAATTTATTGAGTAGGTTTTATTTGATGGAGTTATTTTTTTAGTTTTTAGTTACATAAATATTTGTACGCCACAAAAGCCAAGACTGTTTTTTTTTATGTATCTATGAATCCTTATGCTTTGTATGTTTTCACGAATAAATATCTTGAATTACAGGTGTTGGGAATGAGAGCAAAATATTGTCGACTAATTGAGGTTTTTTTTTAAGTTTTAAAAGCTCCGGTTTTGTATATGTCAACTGGAACTTCGGATATTCTCCTTGTATCCATTTCGTTGCGGTATTAAAAGATCTATTGTTTGACCTCGATAGTATAGTATTATATTTATTTAATACCTGTGCGTTATATAAGTAGAACTGGTTCCTTTATTTTTTTTCTCTTTGTTTCTATGCGGCGTGAACAATTGCAAACGTTGTTCATTCATGACATGCATTAGAGATATCGAATTATTTCAATAGATGGCGTTACTTGTACAAAGCGGATTTTTCATCTTACATTTATTTCCAAAAAAACAATTGTAAAAAGTAAAGAATTGTGTTTTTATTTCAAAAAATAAAAGTTACAACTCTAACATATTAATAGAAATTACGATTACTGGAAAATCTATTTTTATACGAAAAAAGAAAACATATTTTTAACGTTTTCTCTATAATAATAACTTGGCTATTTCATGTTTCGAATTAGCCTATCAGAGTCGATAGCTATCCTATATTCCCTATCTGAAAATGATGGCGAAACTCATCTCAAGTTACGCAGACGATCGGTGACCGCCTTATCAATTATTCCAAGTATAACTTCATGCAAACACTAGAGATAGTTTCAGCATCCATTTCAGATCTTCATTTAACTCCACCTTGGGAAACAGTAATCGGATTATCCGACGCAAATAGGTACCATAATTGTTCAGAATATTTATTATCTTTGGGTAATAAGATCCAACACTATAGAAAGCTCTTTGAAATTGTTAAGATCTGTTTATTCTGAGGTCATATTTTAAAGAGTCTTGTCTTGACGCCAAACTCGCATCAGCCATCTTGTAGCTTGGTTTGTGCTCCACCAAGTGTCTATTGCGCACTGACAATTCGCGGATGCCGTTATTAGGTTCTATGTACCTAATGGGAGTCGAGTCTATTGCCATCTACGGGACACTGTTCCAAACTTAGTGCTGCTTCTGAGAATTTCCACACATAACAACAATAACACTGCCCGATCCGGTAATCGAACTCAGTACCTGACGCTCAACAGTCACGCTTACGACCTCTTGACCAATGAGGCTGTCAGTTAATTGTTATTATGTATCCTAAGTCATAGTCTGTGTATCCCAAAATACTTTAAATCGTTTGACAGAAAGTAAGCCAGCCAATCATCATTCCTGCCCCCTGCGGCGCATGCGCAAGCGAATCCCGTGTCTCCGACGCTACAGGTATACCTCGGGAACACCGTGTGGTTTTAGTCGGTAAAAGTCCGACATCAGCCGTCGCCTTCCAGGCGCCTGCCAGGGCGGTTATGCATGAGCATTTCCACACGTTAAAAAAGATTAATTATCTTTCAAATTCGTATTTTTAGATTTCTAAATGGCTTAAAGACATCCTATTTTTATCTTCAAGGTTTTTATTAATTGAAAGGCCGACGGTATTTTCTCACACAAATTACAGCCATCAATTAGTCGAATCTAGTATAACATTTATTTATTGGACTAACATATGTACCTAACATTAACGAATTCATATTTGAATTCGAAGGGTAATTGGTTAGCTGTAATAGGTATTGTGGCTGAATATCAGTATTTTACACGGAGCGAGTGCCATCCATGATAATCGGGACCAACTTAACGTGATACGGAGAGGTCTCGATGTATGATAAACAGTCTCCCATCCAAGGACTCACCTCAGCTAATGCTGCTTAACCTCGCAGATCTGCGCGGTAGCTATGTAGCTACGAGCCCTATATTTAACACTCAATCACTATCCAATTCCAATCTCGAAGCAAAGGAGACTAGTAAATACCGAACGAATAAATCCCGACTTTTAAATAAATCAAATCCCTCATCGGATCCAGTTCAATCCGGAATTAACCGGTATGCACTACCGCCTTGCGAACCGAGTGAAGTGACTCTCGTGGGATCGGGAGATGCAATCTCGGATATGTGAATACCGCCCCATTACGAGCAGACGGATATGTTAAGATTATTCCTATTGTCGATACCTAGGTCGGAATCCGATTGGAGTGCCTTTAGTATCTGGGATTTGCGTAGGCGTCTTAACTCGGTTGGTGGCGTGTAGTGCTAATTGAGTGCTAGTGTTTAGAGTAGACTAGTTAAGATGCTGTTGTATGTATTCTCCGAAGGGGTAGGCAGAGATGTACTATTGTACATATATTTACATTTCGCCAATGTCGTTATTGAGTCCCGTGTGATATGGGGCGAGCCTATTGTCATCTACCGGACACAGTTCCAGACTCCATGCTGCTACTGACCATTTTCATACAGAAAAATCCAATAACACTGCCCGACTCGGGAATCGAAGCCAGGACCTCACGCTCAGCAGTTACGCTTGCGACCACTAGACCAATGAGGCTGTCACATTATTATAAACGCGAAAGTTACGCTGTTTGTTACGTCATCACGACTAAATCACTGAACCGACCGACATTTTACAGGAGGTAGCCTGGGACCTGGAGAAGGACAAAAGTTTATTAGTTAATGAAAACATTAATTAGATTATATACTACGAGACACTGATACTCTAAGGCTAGACTGGTTGTCAGACTTTTTTTTTTTGCGCTACTGACACCCGTAACGACTGTCATAGGTCTTCGTATGACACCCGAGATTAACAACGTGCGTTTCAAGGTACGGGTCTCGATATGTGAAAAATGGTCACCCATCCAAGGACTGACCGCGTCAAGCGCTGCTTAACCTTGCAGATCGGCGGATCTGCGCGGTAACTATGTAGGTAGCTACGAGTTTCTCAGCCAAGTTAACCTAAGTAACAATAAATAAATCTGTTCTATTCTAAGCTTAGCTTGCGGTATGGCTTTTAGTATGAACGATAAATCTAAAAATGTAAACCCACTTGTCACTGTCTCATAGGCCAATCCATTTTATACAACCTTAGGCTATCCTAATCTAACTGAAACCTGGATTTAGTTACAAAAAATAATGTTTCTCTTACTTCGGACCTTTTTTAACCTTTATCAAAACATTTTTTGACAGTTATTTCTTTTTGCGAAACCATTCAACGTTCGAAAAAAAAGATTTGCGATTTCAATAGATTTATCAAAGGAAAGTGTTCGAAAATTGGGATTTGTCAATGTCTCCAATTCAAACTTTTTTTTATTTGATCTTGTCGATGTCCTGCGACACAGATATTTTATAATAGTCTCGTTAGATAGGTATTTTATTTTTGTTTGGATCAGCTATGTGGTATAAAAAGGATTGATTTTCACAGATTAACACTGTATGGGTAGAACAGCCCCAGTCGAACACTTAACTAAATTGTATAACCAAAATTCATGGTCATTCCAGCTTCTATAGTTAGGTACATATCAGTAGTCAGTGGCAGGTATTAGTATATATGGATATAGCTAATCTGTCCATTGAAAAATCAGGCTTAAGATGACTTAAATAAATACCTTTTTTTTAATACCTTGGCCATACATGTTTTTTTTTTTTCGTGCCGGAATGGAACCCGCAAAGCTTAGCTTGGATCGCGAATCGCGTCTTTATTAAAGTAATTAATACAAAAATTACCACCATTCATGTACCTACTTAATCCTATTCTAATTGTGTACTTCAGTGCAAGTGTCATTTGATACTGAGATTATGGGAAATACGCTTATAATTAAAGTGATAAGTGTGCATTTAGTATATTAAGTCTATCCCACACGCCTGGGAACACGGTACCACACGAACAGAAAAGAAGTCATACTCTATAACGACAACTTAATGTGTAAAATAACTCAAATACTAACATCAGTATGAATAGGATCTAACATGCGAGTACGCATAACATTTGACAGTGGAGTGTGAAATAATGTTAATGACCGTCAAATTACTAAACAGTACCACAAAAAAGAAACAAAAGGTCCATTCAACTAAATCTATGAAATCAGGCAGCTCATGTTCTTACATTCTGTGAGGAGATGGAAACGAGATGAAGTTTAATTTTGTGTTATATATTTGTGAAAATTTTTGTTGTTTTATTTTTTGTCCTTTGTTTATGGTTTTACTCTTTTTTTATTATTATATATCTTTTACTTTAAACTGTGCAACGTATTGGTATACACTGTAATGTTGTATGTGTAAATTTGAATAAATAAATAAATAAATATTACATGTATAATGTAAGAGAAGTAGATCTGTCAATGTCAGTTCAACTGACAGTCAGTATGATAGACACTTTTCGCTCCTTTCATTTCATCATTCATTATTGACATTGTATTCATTTCTTTAAGCATAAGTTTATTTCTTTGTTTATAATTATAAAGTAGTTTTAATTTAAGTAATTTTAGATCATATCTTTTGTTTATTTTGAATTTTAATCATTACATAAAATCAATATCGTCTTTAAGGAGGTCTGTTTTTTCAGTTTAATATGTAAAAGTGACTTTATGGATTCATAAATCAATTTTATTAATGGGTGACCGAACTGCAAATGTCACATAAAGATTCCGTTGGATTTAAACCCCGTGACAGTAAGGGCGGAGTCATAGCAGGCTTCAACGGAGATGGGAGAATGAACTGGATGTCTTTGTTAGGAGACATCACTGTAAAGAGTGGAAGGAATGGAGGGAGGTTTTAGCCCAGAAATAGGACAAGACAGACTATTAATAATATAGATTTCGTATCACCTCTTTGTAAATAGTGTAACAGCCTAGTGGTAGAACTTTTGCCTTGCATGCACGACGGCCTGAGTTTAATCCCAGGCAATTTCGAAATCTTGCATTAAGAAGGAAAACATCGTAAGGAAACCTGCACACCTAAGAGACCTTCATTAAGTTCTCGATGGTGTGTGTAGTCCACCAATCTGCATCAGGCCATCGTGGTAAAGACGTAACCTTTCTGATTCTGAAAGAGACCCTTGCCCTTGTCAGACAGTTTGGGTTGAATTTATTTTTAAAATACCTGTTTCACTTTTATGTGAGCATTCTCTGACTGCAGAAGTTCGACACCATTTACGTAAAGACACTAAAGCTTCTGTTTTTTTCTTGTTTTATGGCACGTGTTTCATTGTCAAGGTCAGTTTGTAGTTTCTCACGTGAATTATAAAAAACCGGAACCATTATGTGAATCGAATTTATAGTGAATGTAAAATTAGATTATGGGATCAGTATGAGGCGAGTATATTGACGCTCCATAGTCTAAGGTCAGACTTTGCCTAAAACCGTATCTATCGATGATATAATCATTTATTTACTTTGAACTTTATAGGGAACTAATCTCCGCCCGCGGCTTCGCCCGCATTGATTACGAACCGGTGCATTTTGTCGGGTCACACGTAGCGCCATCTAGCGTCCTAAATCAATTGTGACCGTCGAAAGTTATTGTTCTTTCCCTCGGGAACAGTACTTTTTCTGGATGACAGGTACTCTATGTCCTTTTCTGTACTCCTGATAACGTATAGGTATGCAAAATTTAATGATGTTCGGTTTAGTGGTTTAGGCGTGAAAAGGTAACAAACAAACAAACTTACTTTCGCATTTATAATATTAGTTGGGATTTTAGTTCTTCTGTTGTTATGGCATTAACTTAGGATATTGGTTGGTTTGTATAGTTGGTAAAGATTAGCCAGCGTCAGTTACCTAGGCGTGGGCAGTTCGTAAATTTTGTACCTTTGGCGAGGCTCTTTCTTGATCTCTGATCCTTAGAAGTGGAGGCATCATCATCATCCCGCGGAGGTGTACTATTGTACACCCACATTTCGTCGATGCCGTTATTGAGTCCCATGTAATAGGGGGCGAGCCTATTGCCATCTACCGGACACAGTTCCAGCCTCCATGCTGCTACTGAGAATTTCCATACAGAAAAACCCAATAACACTTTACCCGACTTAAGAATCGAACCCAGGAATTCATGCTCTGCAGTCGCGCTTGCGATCATTAGAACAATGAGGTAGTCAAGTGGGGACGTTACTGTATAGTTCCAGTTTGCAAATTTTAGGTGTCATAATAGGCAAGTAAACATTTATCAAGAGTCAACTTCATCCCCGGGCAACCACTGACAGTTTCCTTACTAAAAACATATTTATTTATTTATTTAATTTCCAAAATACTTTATCTATATTACAGTTGTTTTAGCCATACAACGAAAACCTCGACCACGTATGGAACCTAAGCCCTTACACTCAAAAGTCGTACTACAATCACTCACTACACATATCTCAATACCAATTTCTGGTAGTAATTTATTCCTTCCTAAAATCTAAGTAACTCACCACCAAAACTCGATTACCTCACGAACATACCATTATATACATACTAGCTTCCGCGCGCGGCTTCGCCCGCGTGGTTTACGAATGCGTACATTTTTCCGGGGTTAAAAGTAGCCTATGTGCTATTCCAGACTATAATCTATCTCGGTGCCAAATTTCATCCAGATCCGTTCAGCCGTTCTGGCGTGAAAGAGTAACAAAGATCCATCCATCCTCACAAAGTTTCGCATTTATAATACTAGCTTCCGCTCGCGGCTTCGCCCGCGTATTTTACGAACCCGTACATTTTTCCGGGATAAAAAGTAGCCTATGTGCTATTCCAGACTATTATCTATCTCTATGCCCAAATTTCATCCAGATCCGTTCAGCCGTTCTCGCGTGAAAGAGTAACAAAGATCCATCCATCCATCCATCCATCCTCACAAACTCTCGCATTTATAATATTAGTAGGATAGTATTAATATCGAACACGTATATATAACAACTATTTCCTTTCTGTTATGGTGACGTAATCACCATACAATGCATATAATGAAGATGGAAGTGACATCATTCGTCGAGCAATTTAAATTATCGCTATTTATACAGTGTGATGACCCCTTGAGAAATAGACGGATGAAGATATTATGGTTAAGAGTATCGTTTAGCTGCCGGCTTCGTACAAAATTGTCTTGAAATACGCGCAAAATAGGTGTTTGGGCGTTAACGTTTCTTACATCTAAATCTTAATTAATTAATGTGGATTTTGGTCTCTATAGTTTTATCAGATTATAAACTAGGTCGACACGATATGTTCTTTTTTTTAATTTTGATTTATTTAATAAATATCACGAGGTAAGTATAAGGAAGATGTTTAGTTAAAAAAATTTCATTTTGAGGGTTAATTATTTCTCAATCTATAAACAATATCAAAAAAAAACAAAAACGTGACCTAGTTTTTTACTTTTGTCTATAACATATAAAAAAATCAGCAAAATCAGCTCATGTTTACTGGGGTAAAAACGTTAACGCATTTTGTATGAAAACTTTTAGCTAAACTATAGTCTTAAGCCTTGCCATTGTTTTTGTATGATTAAGTAAATAAACCATGTGGTTAGACTGGTTTGTATGATAGCATCGGGTAGCACCAGCTTCCGCCCGCGGCTTCGCCCGCGTGGTTTACAAACTCGTACATGTTTCCGGGATAAAAAGTAGTCTATGTGCTATTCCAGACTACAATCTATGACTGTGCCAAATTCCATCCAGATATGTTCAGCCGTTCCGGCGTGATTGAGTAACAAACATACATCTATCCAAACTTTCGCATTACTGATAATAGTAAAATTGTATAATCATTTTGAAAATGAATTTTAAGATGAAATTAAGAGTTTTAGTTAAGACTGCTTCATTGGTCTAATATTCGCAAGCGTGACTGCTAAGCCTGAGATCCTGGGTTCGATTGTTTGCAAAGTATTATTGGGCTTTTATGCATGGAAATTCTCAGTAGCAGCACAGAGTTTGGAACTGTACCCGGTAGATAGCAATGGGCTCGCCACCTATTATATACATGGGACTCAATAACGGTATCAGCGAAATCACTGTAGGTGTATAATAGTACACCTCTGCCTAACCTTTCGGGGAATATAAGCGTGTGTGTCATTAAGAGTTTTAAGTATACAGGGTATACAGGGATAATCGCTGGGTATGTCACCATAACATTTCACCTAAGCTGTCTTAAAGGGCATTTATGTGTTGGCTTCGCCACGCACACCTTCCAAACGTCCGGGACTGTAGTCCCGTGCAATTAGAAGACATACAATAATATAATTATATAATGAATAATGTCCTCTTGACCGATTTCGGTCACGGCGGCCAATCTCACCGGATATTAGCCAACTACGCAGGAGATATTATAGAGCACAAGTGTGTGCGCAAACACAGGTGCTCCCTCTATTACTTGACTTTCATCGTCCAATAGGACGGCAATCCGACACGACCGGAGAGAGATCAGGCGCAGGACCAACGGCTTTACGTGCTTTCCGAGGCACGGTGTGTATTATACACAAAGACTCAGACCCGAAACAACTATCTGTAGACCATATATAAAATATTTATTCCGTGCGGGGATCGAACCCGCGACACGTAGCTCAGCTGTCGATCTCTCAACCACTGCGACAACCGTGCCGTCATAATTATGTACTATATTTTGCAATAATCATACACCACAAGCAGGAAAGCACATAATTCAACCTGGTTGGTAATATTTAATAGTAAGACGTGACTATCTGACATCCGCCGGGTCACTGACAGCGGTCTAGCTTACGCCATATCGCTATTTATAGACTGGTCATAGAACTGGCGCACTTAGGCCCAAGTTCACCAACAATTTAACAGATGGTTAGGACACAAAACTGCCGTTTGACATGATTGTTTTTTGTGGATGAAACGGCCGATTTTAATTTAAATATCTGTTATACATTAACATTAACATAGCAATCAAGTCTGTATTCCCCGACGGGTTAGGCAGAGGTGTACTATTGTATGCCCACATTTCACCGATGCTGTTATTGAGTCCCACGTAATAGGTGGCGAGCCAATTGCCATCTACCGAGCACAGTTCCAGACTCCGTGCGGTTATTGAGAATTTCCATTCAGAAAAACACAATAACACTGCCCGACCCGGGAATCGAACCCAGGACCTCAGGCTCAGCAGTCGCGGTCGCGAACAGTAGACCAATGAGGCAGTCTGTTATATTCTTGGTGAATATGGCTTTTAATGTAGGAGTTTTCCTCGTGATCTTTGGGTTTAATATCTCAGTGTTTCTGCTAACCTGTCACCCTACTATTGGGGAGACGTTCCTACCTTAATCAGACACCACATTACTGTCCATTACTGGCATGCAGCGGCGTGCACAGTTTTTAGACAGGGTAGGCAGAAAATTTTAAAAGCTTACTTACCAAAAATACTTACTGCATGTTGCTATTGGTTCGTCGTCTTGTCGATTAAATAATGATGTATGTGATTTGCCACCTAAAATATCTTATAATAAATATGTATCTGAGTTATGTAGGGTAGGCAGTGTCTTTTTGTCTTTATGAACTGCACGCCATTGCTGGCATGGGCCTCTTTTCAGAAAATGAGAATGTGGGGTCTAAATCCACCGCATTGTGATGCGGGTTAGCGGAATATACTAACATCGGGATAATTATATACTCTCTCATGTGTATAGTTCTCGTAAATCCAACTCAATTGAAAGATTAGAAATGTGTTCTTGAATATCGAGAATTTAAAAATATAAACATACTTCAAAATCACAATTTATCCAAAAAATAATGATAAGATATCTATCTGGCTGCTATAGATAATCGACAACGTTTTTCATTATTAGTTTTAATGTAAAACAATTTGTAATTATTAATGTTTATTGTCTACGTAAATACAAAATATATATTCTACGGCTAGGCTCTTTTTACCCTATACGAGAAATAATTCTATATCGTGGGTGCGTTTACAAACATAAATATTCACAAGCAAAAATACCCAGACTTAGAACAACTATCCGTAGATCATATAAATTCCATGCGGGAATCGAACCCACGGCACGTAGCGCTGCAGTCGATCGCTCAACTACTGCGAAAACCGTGCTGCTAACATGTCATGACTATCACTGTTAGGGTCTCGGCCTACGGCCTCTTAATGCAGGCAGAGGCCTTAAGAGGCCGTAGGCTATAAATAATTTTCTATTGAGTTAGCGTAACCTAAATGTATGAATATTTAGGTTACAATTACTCAACAGAAAATTCTCAAACACCATGAAACAGTGCCGCGATGAAACAGTACTAGGAATGTATAGACGGTTTTTACGACTATATTTATGAGTTCTACCCAGCACCGGATATATTTGCTGTCGTTAACATTATATGCTGTGATAACGGTTCCATAGGTACCAATACCAGTAAGTCGGTTGTTTAATTTTCTTTAAATGACTGCCTCATTGGTTTAGTTGTGCAACTTGCAAGCACGGCTGCTGAGCGCGAGGTCTCGCGTTCGATTCCCGAGTTAAATAAATAATAAAACTTTATTCAAATTAAAATGACAATTAATACTAAGTAAGGTATATAAAATCTTAATACATCAGCCAACGTTACATGTGTGCCTGAATTAGGTAATCCTGTGTTTCAGGCGTTCAGTGCTAGCTAATTCTAAAATAAACATCTGACGGCACGGTTGGCGCAGTGGTTGAGAGATCGACTGCTGCGCTACGTGTCGCGGGATCGATCCCCGCACGGAACAAATATTTCTATGATCTACAGATAGTTGTTTCGGGTCTGGTTGTGTGTGCATGTGACATGTATGTTTGTAAACTGTACCCACGATACAGGAGAAATACAAGTGTGGGGCAATGATTTCAAAAAAACAGAAACTTATTTATTACAATATAATTGTTAGATACATAGTATAAACGAATCTATAATAAAGATACAGGTAAGTCGATTTGTGAAGACATTGGGTGTTTTTATTAGAACATATTGATATACCATGTCAGAGTTTTGGAATTGTGACCGATAAATAGCAGGCAGCGGCGTGCACAGAGTTTTTATACAGGGTAGGCAGATTTTTTTTAAAGCTTACATACCAATAATACCTACTGCATGTTGGTATTGGTTCGTCGTCTTGTCGATTAAATAATGATGGATGTGATTTGCCACCTCAAATATCTTATAATAAATATTTATCTGAGTTATGTAGGGTAGGCAGTGTCTTTTTGTCTTTATGAACCGCACGCCACTGATGGCAGGCCCGCTCAACATCAAGTAATACATCTCTGCCTAACCCTTCGGGGAATATAGGCGTGATGCTGTGTTATGTTATGTTATTGCGAGGTTTTTGTGAGATCTGTACCCAAAGTGCTATTTTTGTATTATTTCTTGTCTATTGTATGTCTATGTCTATAACGTGCGCGCGCATTTGAGTTAATGTGTATCAAAAACGTGCGCACTATTTTCGAACAGGAAAGGATATTGAGGTCGGATTCTCGCATTTGGGGTACAGAAAGTTTGAAGAGAAAACTTGGATAATGAAGTTTAGAAACAAACGGGAAGATTTTTACATAGAAACCAGGATATCTGAATATTTCTTATATAAAAAATAATCCAAAAGGTCTTTTATGGCTATAGAGCATCGAATAGTTACTCAGCTAGAATAACATAACATAGCATCACGCCTGTATTCCCCGAAGGAACTACGGCTACTGAGAATCTCTTATCGGTCATACACTCGTCCAACCCGAGCATCGAACTTAAGGTCTCACGCTCCCAGCTGCGCTTATCACTAGTACACCTACACACGTGTGGCAGTCTGAATATCAGCACTCTTGCCACCAGTCCTTTTTTTTGTGCCCCACACTAGGATTTCTCCTGTGTCGTGGGTACATTTTTACAAACATACATGTCACATGCACACACAACCAGAACCGAAAGAACTTTCTGTAGATCATACAAATATTTGTGCCGTGCGGGAATAGAACTCGCGACACTAAGCGCAGAAAGCTTATCATTTAGCCACTGCGCCAACCGTGCTGTTATAGCGGCTTTCATCATCATCAGCCAGAAGACGTCCACTGCTGATCGAAGGCCTCCCCCAGGAGGGAGGGGTTGCCATAATCCCCACGCTTTGCAGGCGGCTTGGGGATCGCAGTGGCTCACCGATTAGTGAGAGGACGCTGCTGCCCGTCCTCCGGTGTCTGGCCGCAGTTTTAAGACATACCCGGGTCCGGGTAGCAGCTTTAGCATCCATGTATTAGGGGTGACACATTTCAAGGTTACAAATCAGTTTATAGTTTCGTGTTTTCTGTCTTTCTGCCTGCTTACCAGTTTAGTTGTCTAGAGACCGTTATAGTAATTATTTAGCCTGTCCCATTGCTAGGCACAGGTTTCTTCTCAGAATGAGAAAGGTTAGGCCTTCTTCCAGAACAGTGACCTGCGGGTTGGCGGGCTACGCCTACCATCGACCTTACGGTTGAAGAAACGTAAAGTACAATATAATTTAGCTTAACCCAGTAGCTTAAGACAAAATGAACACAAGGCGACCGCACAATACCAAACTGCACATTCTAATTTGCCTAACATTGCGAAATTGTCGTATCAATCGGCCGCTTTAGTGCAAAACACGATAGGAACCGGTTATTGTTGCAGTGGCATACAGTTGGAACCATAGATTATAAAAATACAGGAGATATGATAGTGGATTAAGATTTTATGCCAATAAATTCCATATAGTACGTGTATAATATGCGAGTTAGTACCAAAAACTTTAACCACATCTAACCCAATTCAGGTGGTTACATACTTATATATAAAACTAGCGACCCACCCCGGCTTCGCACGGGTAGCAGAGCATATACGCCTTCATTTTTTTTCTGTCGTAGTGTCGTATCACCCTGTTGCGTTAAACATTTACACGGCGCACGCCAGTAAAGCTCCCAGTCGGCATGACTTTTTCCGACATGTTTAACTATCATCACCATATTTCAGCCAGTTTACACAAAACCTTAACGAATTGTACACATAAACCTTCCTCATGAATCACTCTGTCTATTGGTGAAAATCGCATGAAAATCCGTTCAGTAGTTTTTGAGTTTATCGCGAACAGACAGACAGATAGACGCCGCGGGGGGACTTTGTTTTATAATATGTACCGTAAAATGGGGCTATTTGGGAAACACGGTGCAATTTGGCACTAACATTTGTTTTTAGAAATTTTGACATATTTTCTAAACTAAATCAAAATTTCCTTTGTCACTGAAAGCATTCTACACTACCGCTGTATAAAAGCAGTTACTACTCCATGAGAAGCACACATAATGATCCCTTTACTAATTTTCAATTAGCCCCGCGCTTCCGAAATACCCCATTTTACGTTAGTGATAAAGTTTACTGTTGAAACGATAGAAAAAGAAAAATAAGTCTATGGCAGTTCTATCTTTTCTAGAAGTCAAGGCACTATGGTATTTGTGTGTTGATATTTGATTCATTTTTACCATGTTCATATTGTGAGATATGGTCAAATAAACCAACCTGGTTGTACAGTATAGTCTAACTAACATGTGATTTTAAGTAATACAATACAATAGGCCATTTATTATTATTATCGGTCTCCTACTGCAAGGCACAGGCCTCCCCCTCTTCTTTCTACTTATCCTGCTGCTATTAGGGGGTAATCCTTTGAATAGAAACCTAACACATCCCGTCAATCCTTCTAGATCAGATGGTAAAGGAAGTAGCCATAGAGACAAAATACGAAACGCAAGACCACCTTTTAGCTTGCGTTTTGGAAGTGTCACATCTCTTTGATTTCTATGATCTTTGATAGTCGTATAAATCATACTGCGCAACGGAGCAGCTGGCTTGTGATTCAGCTCCACCATTGTTTAGTAGATCGTACTCGTACGGAACTTGCTGTGATTTCGCTAAATCAACAACGCATTGGTTTATACTAATAATACAGTTCAAATCAAAACATGTTTGTTTTAGAAACATTATGTTTAGTTTCGTATGTATTAGTTGTTACTGGTATTGCTTTTTCGTTTGGTGGTGGAGGTTAGATGGCAGTTGTTTTTTTTATAAAATAGTGTTACACACATCATGTCTCTATTCTCTAAAGAGTTAATCAGAGCTGTGATATGCGAAATAATACTGTACCTCTATTATGAGTTTTTCACTATTTACTGTCATAGTAAATGTAAAATTTTATGCAAGCGATTTTGTTTCTTAACTTGGTTACATTAGCGATTAGAGTCGCTAACATGACATCTCTATAATATCGTAAATAGTAAATCAAAACATAACTATGACACATATGTCACATAAGCGACTCTAATCCCTAATGTAACCAAGTTAAGAACTAAAATCACTATCATGAAAATTTACTTTAGTATGATAGTAAATAGTTAAAAAACTCGTGATAGAGGTACTGATGTCGTTATGGAGTCCCAGGTAATAGGGGCCGAGCCTATTGCCATCTACCAATACAATTACTAACTCCGTACTACTTAGAATTTTCATACAGAAAACATAACAATATTTTGCCCGACTTATTACGTAAAAATAGCGACAGCCACACGACAGCAGCCTCACTGGTGGCCAATACATATATGACACAAAAATGTCGTTTGACAGTAGCTATCGCGCGATCCACGCCTGTCGCAAACTAATTGCTGCATCAGTAATTAGGCTGCGGGTTCTCAAATCCAAGATCTTACTGAGAAAACTAGACTAATGAGGCAGTCAAAATATTCATCTGACTGTGTATAGACCGAAAGCCGACTGATTCTACTCGTCTAATCTATTCTATGAACAATGTATCCCAAGGTCAGATGGCGTTATACCTGCTCTACCATATTATATTGGAACAGGCTAGGCTAGACTAGACTTTTGATGAACGTATCTCGTACTAGATGTCGCAGGTCGCGAAGGTCTAATGGCAGTCGCATTAAATAATCTCGTAAGACTGGAAGCTGATCGTGGAACGTTGAGTGTCAACAATTTATCGTCATTTTGAAATTAACTTTAGAGAGGTAACTGTAACCCCCGCTGAGCATGGGCCGATTCGAAGATGACACCAATATACAGGGTGAATTTTTCAACTGCGCGTGGATGCTATATGTCATTACTTTCCAGAATTTGATCCTTTTTAGCGACACTATCGGATTGCCTAATAATATAGCTTGTATTTCTTTTTTCAAAATCAACGTGTTCGATTCCTGGCCCGGGATATTGTTTTTTAAAAATCCAATGATGCAATTTTCGTTTTCATCAAAATCGGGCTCGAGACTCCTCTGAGTAGGTATTTTTTGCTATTCCCTATAGTGACGGATTTGGCCATCCACGCCCACTTAAAAAATTCACCCTGTATATGCTAAGTCGATAATGTTGATGATTTATTAAACTCGATTAGAAAATCTAGGCCGGTGAAATGTTGACGAAAGCGTGCTTTTTGAGATGACTGAGGGATTATAATATCAAAATGAATGGACATTACATTTATCCTTTCACTAGAAACATCATAAATCGCAAATCTAGTTTCTCCTTAGGTTGTAGAGGTCAGATAACAGTTACTTACCATAATAAGGGTAAATATATTAGCTGTCCTTATAAACATGACCAGTTTATTATGATAAAATTGACACTAGAAATGGATTTCAAATTTCAGATCACTGTATATAAACTGGTGAGTAATGATTTTGGTTTTTGAGTTCCCAATGGTGAGATCTTTGATTTTTAACACCTTTTTTTCATGGTCTTTGTTCACTAAAACTTCTTTTGCCAAGTTGACAAATACCATCTCATAGGAACTACTCATGCAGTACTGGATAGACTCTACAGCAATACTTGTACCGAGGCTGACTGCCCCGGATGCCTCAGATGATGTCAGGGATTGATACTCGTGGATGTTATTTTCTTGGACCCATGGAACAGTTGACTAGGTTTATTAAAGTGCAAGGAAAGAGTAATCAACTTCTATAGGCTGTTGAAATAAAAGGGCACAAATAAAAATATATTTAATGCTGGCACTTAAGGTAAAGCATTCAACCTGATCATAATAAGGACAACTCATAAAACCTAATGTCCTAGGCATTAAAATGAATAAATCGGTTGTTAACAAAATACTACTGCTACTTTGGCGCAAAAAATAACTGCAGAAATATTCCGCTTCCAATTTCCCAACATTAACAAAGACAGTTAATTAACCATAGTAATAAATGTGTTCACTGACATAAGGTTCAAATTAACAGTCTATTTTAGTCACATAATATTAAACCAGTCTAAGTCAGCTACCTTATATAACAAGCCAACACCTACTTCCTCGAAATTTATACCCAACGCGCCATAACAATTCCTAGAAGCGATTTCATCAACTGGAATAGCAGAAGTGGGTTAAAAACTTTATGTTATCATGGAAACTAAACGTAGAACAAAACGTAGGGTAAAGTTAGTCAATGCTTGCGTAATGACTGTAACTATAGGAATAATTATAGTGGGTTCAAATGGTAAGGGTTATGTAATAAAGCGTGGTGTGAATGTAAGCGAGAAAAGTGTTACCAATTGATAGTGTAGAAAATTGACCAATTTCTTCTTCGAGTCGCCACGTGCCAGTGGATAGATTAGCCAGTCGACAATGATTGTCTAATGTTTGTCAGTCCGGGGTGAGATGATCTCAGATTTCGTCATTCATGGAGACCCTTTTCTTGTAAATTATTTCTCACAGAAAGAACTATTCTATACTATTAGATTCATTTTCACTTTAGAATTTTCTTCTTCTCATCCAAGAATTTTCAGGGCCTCCAAAGAAACTTTAGTCAAAGATATGTATACATTAATAAGTACATAATAATTATCTTGTTTCGGTTCTAAGAAATTTCTTCGTGAAACATGAATCGTTGTAATTTATGACTTGGGGCAATGAGGTTTATCTCATGTGATCCTAATTGGTCACTCCTTAATAACTTTTTAGGCTTATTTGATAGAATTGCAAAAGATTATATTGATCTATTTTTTTAAACTAGAGTTGCTGGTATACATATCAATTTAATATCTAGATAGTAATATTTGTTCAAATGTCATCGCTTGCAGTGTTACTGGAGTTTGTGTGGGAAAACCGGTCGGTGAGGAAACTGCAGTCGGCCACGTGGGTCGTTCTGTTGTACTTGTCTGTACATTGCAACTTAACTAAATCATTGAGGTAATAATTGCTTATGTTTAAGTTCATACTGAGCAGCGGTCAAAGTGTGAGGATGAATCTCATAACATGACTCTCCTGAGATACTCCAAGACCTTTTGACCTGCACTAGATGAATAGTAGCGTTGTGTTTTAACTCTTGAGCTAATTTCTACCAACAAACATCAACCTCCTTAATTAGGTTAAAGCTGCTTGCTTGATGGTGACTGATGCTTGTGATACGAGTGAGATTTCGGTAATAGTGTCAAGGGTAATCACTCTTTGAACTATTGTCTAAATCAAAGCACTTTAAACTAGCAGTCCGATGACAGCCATTTTAGTATATATTAGCGCTTTAAAGAGAAGAATAAATGATGGGATCAAGATTAGAGTCGAAGGCTCTCATAGGGCTTGGATAACAACGGTAGGCAAAACGAAGAAGCATCATACAAAGATGAAAAGTATAGGAAGTCTAAATACAAAAAAAAAAATATTATTACAACAGAAGGTTCAAAACCAATCATACTAAAAAACCAAATAATATATTCCAATGCGTTACAAAGCGCAAGTGTAATAAGCAACACAAAAGCCTAATAAAGAAGCCAACAGAGAAATAGGCAAAGAATAAAAATTGTAAGTTTACAAAGGAAGGCAGGGATTTCATAAGGGTAGTAGTGAATGAAAATAAAATCCCGTTGCTGTTATATTTTGTGCGGAAACTAAAATTGTGTTGTCCAATATTGGTCTCAGAAGTTACACAACGTACACTGTACAGTCGGTTGAACATTTGAACATTGTGTTATTTTGACTGGAGTTTTAAGTTTGAATTTGTTGAGCATAGCTGTGAATATTATTCCAGATTAGGTTTTATTTCATGGTTGTAATGCTATCCTAACTTTAATATTATAAATGCGAAAGTAAGTTTGTTTGTTTGTTATCTTTTCACGCCTAAACCGTAGATGTATCATGAAATTTTTCCATGTAAGTTGTCAGAAATACAGAAAAGGACATAGGGTACTTTTTATCCAAAAAAAGGAAAGGAAAGAGGGAAAGAACAATATCTTTTGACGGTCACAATTGATTTAGGACGCAAGATGGCGCTACTTGTGACTCGAAAAAATGCACGGGTTCGTAATCAATGCTGGCGAAGCCGCGGGCGGAAGCTAGTTCTACATATTTCTCAAATTTAGCTGAACAACTACTGGCTTTTATTTGCCCTTTTTCTGTTTTTGACTTGTTTCAAACTCATTAGTAGCACTTGATCAGTTTCTTTCTACAAGATGAATGTTGATTTTCTTGGTCAGATTGAACTTACTACCACCATTCTTAGGACTCCTCAAATTTTAGTACTGGAGGATATAAGCCATCACGGTTGGCAAATACATTGATGATCACAGTATGCTTCTATCATCTTTTCCCAGCTATATTGGGGTCGGCTTCCAGTCTAACCGGTTGCGGCTGAAGAACATTATTTTATACAGAGCGACTGCCATCTGACCGCCGCCATCCAATTACTGATACTCTAAGGTGAGACAGATTGTCAGAACTTTTTCGGCTGCTGACACCCGTAACGACTGTCATAGGTCTTCATAATAACACTCGGGACCGAGAACTTAACGTGCTTTCTGAGGCACGGAAGGGTCTCGATGTGTGAAAAATGGTCACTTATCCAAGGACTGACCGCGCCAAATGCTGCTTAACCTCGCGAATCGTCTGATCTGCGTGGAGTATACTATCGTAACATATGTTGCTGCCAATTCTCATGACATAATTTCTTAAGCGACCGGCACATTACTGCGGCGTGGCAGGATTGACTAATCAAATGAATCTATTCCGTGGTCAGACCACAATGGGTTTTGATTGGCTAACACCACATCAAAAAGCGTCACAATACAACACGAGACAAGAGCACAGTTGCCACAGTGACTAAGTGATTAGCTTTCTGCGTTAAGTGTCGCGGGTTCCATTACCGCGCGGATCAAATATTTGTATGATCTACAGATAGTTGTTTCGGCAGCCTAATTACGTAAAAAAGCAACAGCAGCGCGACAGCCACGCGACAGCAATCTCACTGTCAGCCAATACATTATATGACACAAAAATGACGTTTGACAGAAGGTATTGCGCGATCTACGCCTGTCGCTACATCGGTAATTAGGCTGCGGCAGCCTAATTACGTAAAAAAGCGATAGCAACGCGACAGCCACGCGACAGCAATCTCACTGTCAGCCAATGCATTATATGTCACAAAAATGACGTTTGACAGAAGGTATTGCGCGATCTACGCCTGTCGCTACATCGGTAATTAGGCTGCGGATCTGGTTGTGGGTGTATGTGACATGTATGTTCGTAAACTGTATCCACAATACCGGAGAAATCCTAGAGAGGAGCAAAGTTTATTAAAAAAAAGACTAAATGCGAATCCGGGTTTAATCACCTTTTATTACAATCATGGGTGCAGAGAGCTCGGTAATTCATTATCAGGAACCAGACACTCACCATCAAAAGCACAAATTAAATCCAAAGAAAATAAATAACTTAAATTCTATTATAAAGTCAAGAAAGCTAACTGCGACCGACTGTACGTTGAAGGAAATTTCACCAGAGCAATTGGAAGCGACTCGGTTGTGTAACATTGGCGGACGTAAACAAAACTAGAAATTGTACTTTATCTTAGCTAGTTTTTGTTCTGGAACCTGTAGTTGTACCTAGATTTATATCTGGACAGGATTGGTGGCGAAAGTATTGAGAGAGCTCTTGATGAAACAAAGTTAGCTGCTGATTTAAGAGATGTTGTTCAACATTAATAGAGCTAGTTTGAGCTTTGTGTGTTCTGGTTTGAACTGCCTTTTAGATTAGTTGAACTGCCCCATTTTAGTGGTGACAGTATGAATGCTAGGGTAGGGTAAAGTGTTATCTGGTTTTTCGGTAAGGAAATTCTCCGTAGTAGCAGAGTATGTAACTATGCCCATTATGCAATAGAGTCACCCTATATTATATGGGACTCAGTAACGGCTTTGGCGAAATGTGGGTGTACAATATAGTACACCTCTGCCTAATCCTTCGGGGAATACAAGCGTGATGGTAGTATCAAACGTAGGTTTGATCTGGTTTAAGTACTGGTATAAAGTGGATTTATTTATTGATCTAATGATCATTACGCAATGTCTTGCTTGTCTACCTATCGCAGCTATCTAGGAGAGATCACAGGTTTGGGAAAGATCAAAATCATCATACACAGTCCGACTTCGCCCACTGCTAGGTCTCTCTTTGAAAGTTCCAGTTTCTACTCTCCTGCGCCAGTCTCATCCATGTTTGACCCCCAATGGCAACAATATCGTTCGCCCATCAAAATAAACTTCATCATCATCATCATCATCAGCCAGATAAAGTCCACTGCTGAACGAAGGCCTCCTCCAAGGAGTTTGCCATAATCCCCACGCTTGGCAGGCGGCTTGGGGATCGCAGTGGCTCACCGATTAGAGAGAGGACGCTGCTGCCCGCCCTCCGGTGTCTGGCCGCAGTTTTAAGATATACCCGGGTCCAAAATAAACTCACGGCAAATGAATCCTGAACATACATTATTGACGTCATTACACATTACAAATCCACTTGATTAGGTTGGTTATTGACTGGACAGTTGGCGTATTACTTGAGCGATCGACTGCTGCGCTACGAGTCGCGGGTTCGATTCCCGCACGTAGCAAATTTTAACTATGGCCCACACATAGTTTTTTTCGAGTTTGAGTGTCGACAATTGTGTTTCTAAACGTACTCACGATACAGAAATAAATTAAAGGTGTGGAGGCAAAGTTTAATAAAAAAAAAACACAACAGAGAAACATTTCTGCCTATACTATCCTGTAGAGTAAGTACATAAGGCTTATATTTTGTTGCAAACATAGACACCCATTGATGCGTTCGTTAATTCACGACACACGTCATTTAAAACGATCTCCCCACATATGTAAGTTTAAATAATCGACAATAAATTTCAAACTAATGCAGCATAAATTATTTTAAAGCCAATTAATCACACACTCAAATCATACAAAAGCCTTTACAATTACCATTTCGCGAACATAATTGTAACTAATACGTCAGTCAAACAACATAGACCATAGACAACTCCCACATAGATACGGAACTATAGTATATACTATACATACATGCCTACACGCATCGTCCAATTGAGTGCGGTGCAACGTTCTCTGGTCACGAGCGGGGTCAAGAATCTCATAGAGTATAATAACAGATGCTCCAAGTGGTACTACAGTGGGGTATTGGATTTGATGACTCAGTGAGGATAATGGTTCGGTTACGTTGAGGTAACGTTGTTGTTCGTATCTTTTGAATGGTTGGTCGTGTGGAAAATGTGTTCTGATCACAACGATTCAACGATATGATATTATATTTTTCATGTAGCGAATAAGATCCATTTGAGCAAGGAAATGTTTAGAAATAAATAAGGGTTTTGTTTGTAGCAGAAATTTTACGCAGTGTTATGATTTTATTAACCTTAATATATATGATTTTATTGACGACACGGTTGGCGCAGTGGTTGAGAGATCGAGTGCTGCGCTACGTGTCGCGGGTTCGATTCCCGCACGGAACAAATATTTGTATGATCTACAGATCTACATCGGACTATGAGAGTGAAGGAATAGAGAGAGCACCTGTGTTTGCGCACACACTTGTGCTCTATAATATCTCCTGCGTAGTTGGCTAATCTCCGGTGAGATTGGCCGCCGTGACCGAAATTCGGTCAGGAGGACATAATTAAACTTAATAGTCAATCGAGATGAGCTAAAAATTTACTTAAAGGAATGGATCAAACATATTCGTGAGTTGGTAGGTCACAGGAATAAATTTTACTCTAATATCTAATTAAAAACGTCAACGTAAAAAAAAAAATACGTGACGATATTTTTCAAGGTAGCTAGTAGGTACACGGAACTTAAATAAATTTCAAATAAGCGAAGCGAGACGGAAAGAAAAAAGCGTTGAATATTAGTAGAAACATATTTACTTTGTGTTTTTTCAATTTCATTATTTTCCTTTACCATACAACCGTACGATTTCTATACGATTTAAACTCACGCCTGTTTCGCCCAATACCCTTACTCTATGTGGAAAATGTTGAGGTAGGACCGACGTTCTGTCGTTCATATTCCTTCAATATTAATATCGTGTAAATTGCGTTATCACTTTTTTAGGTTTTAACTGCTTTTTCTCTGTCTGTCTGATTAACAAGTTTATAGTTTTAAAAAAATACCCATTTTCTTCTTAATGATTGTCTTTTAGAACAATACAGCCATCGATCACGTTTCTCTGAGATTTGAATGTTAATTTTATTAAAGTATCTCATAAATCGTCAGTGCCATTGGTGGGTAAGACAATTAACATTAATTGTGTTTCAATGAATGTTTTTTTACGAGTTTTACCTACTCAAGAAGATTCTAGAGGTCAAGGTCAAGCGCGGTCCCTAAACATCAAGTCCTAAGTTCTATTCTCAGGTCGGACAGTCTCATTGGGCTTTCTGTTAGGATGATCTCAATAGCATCCCAGAGCCCTATACCAGGAGACTAGATAACGATATCAGCGAAATATGTGTGTGCAACAGTAGGTGTATCACTGCCTAACCCTTTGTGGAAAACAAGCAACATTCATTTTTATGGAACTGAAAATTTATAGTACAAAAACATTTTATGAATTTGATTATTTTTTGGTTGTAGGCAAAAAACTCATCATCTAGTCCCCTCTATGACTAGATTCTTTAGTATTTGGTTACTATTGCACTCACGCTTAGCCAGTCCGATGCCCTTGTCCTATCAGTGCCGTGTTGAGGCAGGACCGGGGTTTTACTTTTAACATAGCATAGCCATTACGCCTGTTATCCTTTAAAGGTTACGCAGAAGTATTCTATCCATGAATAATCATGAACCTTAATCCCTAGTTTGGGCAAATATTATTTTAATCTTCTGCTTCTTATTAATAAACGCAGAATTAATGTTATGAATAATGTCCGTATTTACTAAGACAAAAGCTTGATATATTTCTAAGTTTGTTTCTTCTTAATGGGTTAAGATTTGCGATATATTCAGCGAATAATAAAAGGTTCACTACGCATATTTATTGGAAACCTTTTCTGATAGCCCAAATTGGTGATTAATGACCACTGGACCGTTAATCACCAAGCTGGGCAAACTGGAACTGGGTTTACCAAATATCAATATTGGGTGTAGAATTAATCTCAGCTATCGTATTTTCTGCCACTTGATACATGAGGCGGAAATATTGGATTTATTATTCATTAAACTTTCAGTTTTATACAATGCAATAATTATGTATATTGGCTGTCAATTTACTTGTTGGATGAATACATTTTTGTAATTGGTGTGGGGTGGTAAATGTTTTATGAAAGAATTTAAAACGTGAAAAAGATTTTTGAGATGGACATAAAAAAATATATTTTGTTTTCATAATGGTTTATTAAATTAATGAGAAACACAATTCCGTGAAATGTTTAGCTATAAAGTAAAAGAAAAAACAGCAAGTACGTTTCCTAAGAAAATGTTGAAAAAATAAAGCAAATTCGAACCTAAGACAGCGTACTGAAACAGACATGTACCAGGCGCACATAACAAGTAGCAACATAGCTGCCTCATTATAGGCGAGTGGCTCTAGAGCCCTCTAGCAACGCTGCTAATAGGAGCCCGGGGTATTCTGCAATGTTTGACCCATAAAATATTAACTCTTTTTTACACGTGGTTTTTGCGATCTTTTTTAGGATTACTCTATTGTAGGAGAGAGAATATTGGTAAAAATATTTTTTTTATAAAAACATTTTTGCCGATATCAAAATATTGAAATACGAAAAAGTTTTCGGTTGTAAAAAAAACGAGTGATATTATTTTGTTTAAATTCTTGATGTAATATGATTACTGTAGATTAAAATATCGCAAAAGGACCAATATTGTTTAACCTTTTACCTATCAGTCTTCAAAGTAAGTACCTATAGCACAACACAGTCCACTGATAAAACAGTTTTATAAAAATTAATTCAACAACAAATAAATCGGGCAATCGGGCAATGAGAAAAATGTTATTTTTTTCTTTTTTGAAAAGAGTACAGAACAGAAATACGGAAAAGCATTTTACAAAGAATAAGGTTGGCGCGACATCAGTTTGCATATCATTACGCTCGCGATAGCTACGCCTTCTTTGTGTAACAATACTTTCTTGTACTTTCAAAGAATACCTTTGTTCATCAACGTGACTTTGTTCTGCTTTGTCGGTTTAATTATAAGATAGAGTATGGAAGTGCTTGCATAGTGTGTTTACTGAGGCGTTGTTTGATCGCTTGTTAAAGTAACTAATAGTTAATCCTTATTTAAATTACAGTTTTTGTCAACTTTGATATAAATGCTTTAATTAAGGTCGGGCGAATGTTACGTGATATATTTTTGACATTCAATAAGTGATATTTATAGTTCAGTTTGAATAAATGAAAATTGAATATGAGTTAAAAAAATTTAGTTCTTAAAATAACTATTGGAAGGTAACAATATATAAATAGCTTATATATTTTTAAAGTTTAAAATTATTCTAGAAATACAGGGTGGCAATGAAAAGTGTTTACCAAGTGTTTTTATTTTTTTACATAACTTCTTTCTGCTAAAACTAAGTTACTAGAATAAAACAACATAAATACTTTCTATATTAGGATTTGTCAGCGGAATCGATTTATGGAGCCATGAACAGTAATTCTCCAGTCAAGTGTGGTTATAGAATCGTCGCCTCGGGGTTCCATGTTGAATTATTAGAAGGAAGTCTGCGGTCAGCAGGGGTGATTTAAGATCTTGGACTGGTTTGGTGCAGAATTGGAAAACATATTTTAACTTTTTAAATTAATATGAAAAATAAACAGAATACACCTACTATTTGTTTTAGAGTTAAATCAGTTACTGCAAGGTTTATTGAACGATATATTAAACCTCAAACCTAATCTTAATACCAGTTAATTATTACACAGTACTTTCCTAACTTTCTTAATATGAAAAATAAACCACACTCCAAAACCAACCTTAACACTTTAAAAATAACGTTTAAAATCAAATAACAATTGAGTCAGACGACATCGTGCTTCAAGATTGACCTGTGACCATGTCGTGATCTTCCATAGTTGCGGAGGTTCCGCGTTGGTCGAATGTCCGGCATGTATTGTGATTTACGAGACCTCAGGTTAAGGGAACCTACTTTGCAACACCATTTTGAAAAGATCTATCTATGAAATTACATATTTCTACGACGGCGGGTTTGTTTAAACTTTTGCCATAGCAATATTTCCAGCTTGTCTGATGGCAGCTAAATTTTCTTGAGCTTAATGTGAAATATGTATCTATAAAAAAATAATACTTACAGTGTCTTCAGTAGATATTTAATTGCTTCATTGCTTTAATAGTCGCAAGCGCAACTGCAAATAACCAAGTATAACGGGCGTATTTTTTATAATATTTTTATTTAATGTTGTGTTTATTACGTCATTTCATATTTAGACAGGTGATCTATTGTGCCCAAACATAAGTACTAAATAAATAGTAGTAAGACGAATAACGTAACCAGAGGCAATTTAGATTCTCACGCAAAATCTGCTTTTCGACCCTTTCTGCTTTTCCTGGATATCGGTAGGTAGGATCTACCTACTGACGGACGGATGAAGGAAGTATGATCCTCACTTCACGCAAGTAATTTGGTGCATCATTATAATTGGCTATCCAAATACTTGTCCAATAAGAAAATCGAACCCGTTACACAGTACCAACTGGCACCCAAAACCAACCATGCCGCCAAAATTTTGCATCTTCAATAAGCCTATTTCACTTTCTCAAGTCAACACGATATGTAAAATTACATAAGGATTATTAGGCCTCCACTATATAATATAAATACTTGGTTCGTACGTAAATATGTAGTAAAATTCGTTACTTTAAGGTAAATATACGTATACATATTATTATTATTATTATATGTTAAACAACACTCACGAGTCATTCTATTGTGATATTTTGACAAATTATAATTGGTTGTTATTCTGCCAATAACTTGTGGCATGTATAATGACTTGTCTAAGAATATTAATAGGTTTTACTATAGTCAATGAGCATTAGTTGGGTAACACAAGATGGCGCTGATTGGCGTAGTTATTAAACTAAATTGATTGAGATTTGTGCTAATGCTTACTGCAATACGGGACACAGCTTCAATCCCTGTGCAGACAGAATATTTGTTTGAGCCATTTAGGTGTTTATGTATATAAGGTATTTGCCTGAAAACTGTAGGTAGTTATGATACACAAAAATCTAAGTACAGCCTTGCTATAAATCGCCTATTTTTACTGTTTACGTCATCTTTAGCTATTTAAGGCTATAGCCATTGGTTGCCCCCTCTGGTGGGGTAAAGAAAGAAAGAAGCTTGGTGTTAAGAGACATCCATAAACTTCAATACAAACAAGAAATACATTACTTGTTTTTTTTTATTCCTATATGAGGCAGCAAACAATATAAATATTATTTCATATAAATAAAATGAATGCACCTCTCACATAATGCGGTCCTGTCACCATCTTTTAAAATTAATTTTGTTTCACGTTCACACAAAACAAAAAAAGGACTTTATTCCTGATAAAATAAGGTTGTTTATCCTGAAATTCCTTTCACAGTAGGTGTTCACGTTTACTTCATATAAATGCCTATTTATTTTTATGTGTTGCTGTAAAAATGGGACCGCCAACGCGAAGAATGCCAAGTTGTTTGTATAAAAACACATTTTACATGCATTATAGTAAATACCTAACTGAGTTTCCTTTCCGTGAATACGCCTGAAAAATATGTTCTTCTATTTTTGTATTATATTGTGCAAAGAAATTGTTTTTTTTTTCCGTAATATGTTTTACATATTTTTTTGGCCTCCTACAAACTTTTTGGTTTGAAATGCTGATTTTGTATGGGAATTAAATAAACAAATTAAAATGATCAAAGTTTAAATTATAATAAATAAATTCAGCCCATTACTATCCTACAGCTGGGCAAGGGCCTCTTCTCAAATGAGAAGGGTTAAGCCTTAGGTTCACCACGCTTGCCTAGTGCGGGTTGGCGGATTACACACACCATCGCGGACTTTATGGAACTCTCTCAAGTGTGCAGGCGTCCTCACGATGTTTTCCTTCACCCTTAACGCAAGTGATAATCAAATTTCTGATCCGCACATGATTCCGAAAAGTCAGAGGTGCGGGCCGGGTTTAAATTCAGACTCTCCTGCATGGAAGGCAAACGTTGAACCGCTAATCTACCACTGGAAAATTAAAATTATTAAAAAGGTTTAAAATGAGCAAACGTGTGCTACAGAAATTACTTAAACTTTCACCTCTCAATCTACACTTTCGGATATTATAAACTCATCTATATTGTTCTATTATTATGATACGCAACAGTAAAATCTAATTCTACGAGTATTGACTATTACACATTTTAATAAATATTTTATTTTGTTACAGGTAAATTAAAAGAACGTAAAACAAAAATGTATATGCAGAAATTTAAACATATATTCTGCATAAGCAGCTGTCTGTTCTCCACCCTGTATCAAAACAAGGTACTTACATTACATTAATCCATTACAGTTAGCCAGTCGCATCCCACTGTTGGGCAATGACGTTTTCATAATATTCATATTGATCGCCCACATTTCGCCGATCCTGTTATTGAGACCTATGTAATAGGGGCGAGCTTATTGCCATGTATCGGGGAGAGTTCCAATCTCCTTGCTGTTACTGGGAATTCTCATACGGAAAAACCCATTAACAGTTTACCCGACTCGACAATCGAACCCCGGACCTCACGCTCAACAGTCACGCTTGCGACCACTGGACCAATGAGGCAGTTTTCTAAGACGTTGACGTTTTCAAAGCCGATATAATGCCAGAAAGGGACGACGTGACCTCTCTAGCCTTCCTCTATTACTTTTTCTCAGTCTCTTAAAACTTAGCTCCCCAAACAATTAATCTCAATTTCAGTATAAAAAACGAACAAAATATTATTATTAAAATCCCGTCAATGTAGTCAGCTCCTGTACCTTATTAGCTATAGTTTATGAGCTCGCATCAAAAACTCCGCGTTACGGATAAATTAGAAAGCTTCCCGAAAATGGGCGACTTCATTAATCATTGCCGTTATTGTGAGAACGAAGAATGTGCGATTATAAAACGTTTTTGTGTGCTTAAATTACTGATACAAGTTATTATATTTTGTGTTAAACTTATTATGTATACTCGCTATTTAATACTTGTACGTAATTATTGATACAGATTTTATAAAAAAATAAATGCATAAGTGGATCTTTTTTAATGAAAACTATCCTTTTTTATGATTTCAAAACAATTTTGCGGATTTTTGTATTTAAATCTTAAATATGTGCCCTGAAAACCCCAAAGGGAGAAATAAACTTGCAAGGAGCCTTTTCAGAAACAAGCTCAGGTCCATATAATTACCATTCATGCGTTTGTTTCATCGTAGATCCATCTCTTTCCATCAGACAATCCGGGTCAACAGTGGACCATTCACCACTTCAGTAATAAAAAACATACGGCACGGTTGGCGCAGTGGTTGAGAGCTCGACTGCTGTGTTACGTACGTGTTCGATTCCCGCTCGGAACAAATATTTGTATGATCTACAGATAGTTGTTCGTGTCTGGGTCTTTGTGTATGTGAAATACACACCGTGCCTCGAAAGCAAGTAAAGCCGTTGGTCCTGCGTCTGATCTCTCTCCGGTCGCGCGGATTGTCGTTCCATTGGACTATGAGAGTGAAGGAATAGAGAGTGCCCCTGTGTTTGCGCATACACTTGTGTTCCATAATATCTCCTGCGTAGTTGGCTTATCTCCGGTGAGATTGGCCGCCAAGACCGAAATTCGGTCAGGAGGACATTATTATTCATAAAAAACATATCACCACGCTAGCCAAACTGGTTTAATGATCAACATCCCAGAGAGCTCTGAAACCGATGAAGTCCACTTCGCAACACTAAATTAGCTATTCACTCAAATAGACATCGGATGTCAGCATCACCGCCAGTCTATTGTTCGTTCTGCGCAAGCGACGGTCGTTGCAACATATTTGAATGACAACTATATTGCAGTGTGGTGACGTGTGATTAATGTTTACTTGTTGTTTTGTTGGTTCACCTTACGAGGTAATGAGACGAAATCACTTCCAATGCTCATTGAGTTAATAATACTGTTGCTGATTACAGTCCTGAAATTAAAAGCTATTTATTGGTCGGGCGATGCCTGTCGACTATTGTACGTGCTTTGACTCACCCCCGAGAAGACGGCGACACGGGACCGACGGGTAACGGGGGGACCTCTCTACAGTCTCCCCCGGGACGTGCACGAGGGGGTGGCCTCTTTACAATCACCCCCTCCGGGAAGTGCCGTTCGGCAGGACACCGTGGCGGGCTTCGGTGCGGTCTTCTAAGAGTTCCCGAGGCCCACCATATGGTGTCGAGGCGGAGCCCCCCCCCCAGGTGGAGGATAGCCAATGATGGGTTCTCACCAAGCTAATGAAAAAAAAAAAAAAAAGGGTCTTTGACTCGCCTCTGCCTATTCTACTGTTCTTTTTCGTATTGCCTTTGTATATTTTTGTTTTACTTTACGTGTTTAATTGATAATTTGTCCTTGTAAACTGTGAGCGTTGCTTTTTGCTCTCAAGGTCACAAATCCTGTCAAATCCTGTAAACTTTTAGTGAGCCTTAAGCATCTGGATAATAAGAGTTATTTATGAATGACACCATATGGGCCGCGCGGCCCATACGCGAGTCATTTATTTCGTCGTCCAATTTGTGTCGTCAAATAAATCATTTCACTTACTTTCTCATTTTTTCTTTCTTTATTACTGTACTCTTTGGCGCTCAAGGTTCTCTATACGTGCAAGGAAAGAGCCTCCACGAAACTTGAGATCGTCTGACGCATCTTGGGCAGTCAGCCCCGATATCACCATTGTTGACTCACTGATCGTTATAATAATAATGTCCTCCTGACCGGTTTCGGTCACGGCGGCCAATCTCACCGGAGATTAGCCAACTACGCAGGAACTATACTATATACTATATACGCAGGATATATACTAAGGAGGTATAGAGCACAAGTGTGTGCGCAAACACAGGAGCTACCTCTATTCCTTCACTCTCATAGTCCGATGGGACGGCAATCCGACACGACCGGAGAGAGATCAGGCGCAGGACCAACGGCTTTACGTGCTTTCCGAGGCACGGTGTGTATTCACATACACAAATACCCAGACCCGAAACAACTATCTGTAGATCATACAAATATTTGTTCCGTGCGAGAATCGAACCCGCGTCACGTAGCTTAGTAGTCGATCTCTCAACCACTGCGCCAACCGTGCCGCCTGATCGTATTACTACGGCAGGGTAGGCGAACCTTTATGTATCAACGTGCCATTTTTTCTAAAGAAATGTTTAATGAAGTCATAGACGTGCCATCAATTAATGTTGACTTTTACCGATTTGGAAGTAATTTTATAGTTCTTTTGAAGTGTTTGTCAGTGATTACCATAAAACTCAAATCATCTGATACTAGTACGATGATGACCCTTAATTGTTACAAAATTCTATGTCTTTTTCTTTTCTTTAAAAAGTTGCCCCACTCTAGGATTTCTCCTGTATCGTGGGTACAGTTTACAAATGTATATGTCACGTGAACACACAACCAGACCCGAAACAACTATCTGTAGATCATACAAATATTTGTTCCGTGCGGGAATCGAAGCCGAATGCGCCAAACGTGTCGTCACGTTCTCACGGAGAGTTTTGTTTTTAAAGGTTACACTAGGATTTCTTCTGTATCATTCCTACAGTTTCTCTCACAAAACAACACCAGATCTGAAATAACTGTACCTGTAGGTCATATAAATATTTGCTCAGTTCGGGAATTAAACCCGCGACAGATAGAAAGCCAATCGCTTAGCTTCTTTACCTGTGGAAACTACAGCGAACGAAGAAATAGAATAAAGACACTCGGTCTAGTACTTACTAATTGTTAAATAGAAAAAGAAATGTAAAATATTCCTCTATGTTCTGTTACACAGTGGATAAGCTTTCAAGCATATCGTTTCTATAGAACTACTTTCTATTTCAAAATAGGTACCTATATAGACAATACAATACACTTATCAGTCCGATAAGCAGTGATACAGGTTTGTGGTAAGATAAGCTTATCCACGAATAAAAGTGATTTTAGTACAGCAGAATGGACATAAAAATATTGGCATTTCAATACTGAAGTTATTTGATTGTGTAAATCAGATATTTTCACCAAAATCGTAAAGGTTTTGGTATTAGAACACATAAAAGAATAATCTTCAGTATGAAAGCCCATTTTAGCAACCGACTTCAAAAAAAAGGAGGAGGTTCTCAATACGGCTGTATTTTTTTTTTTGTTACTTGGCACCGATTTCAATATTCTTCAACTACTATATTGTATAATAAAAGATTTATTTTTTGCTTTTTAGTTATTAGTTTTGTTTTTGAGTTTTTTGGAGTCGGTTTTTTTTGTTAAAAATTTTTTAACCTAAAGATTTGTTAAGTTGGACTGAAGCAAAATACTTGGTGCAAACTGGCTCATTGCTCTAGTGGTTGAAGTCGCTAGTGCGATTGCTAAACGTTAAGTGCTGTGTTCAATCTCCAGGTTGGGCAGTGTTACCGAGTTTCTCTTTTAGAAAATTGCCAGTAGCACGCGGCAGATGGCAATTAATAACGGCATCGGCGATAACTAAGAGAGCTCCATAAATTCCTCGATGGTGTGTGTAGTCCGCCAACCCGCAGCAGGCCAGCGTGGTGGACTAAGCTGTAACCCTTGTGTGAAATGGTGGAACCGTAATGGGTAGAAACCTCACTATGCCTCATTCTCAATTATTTGTTAATTATAATATCATATGATTATCAGAATAACACACATCGCACCCTCGGAACAAAAGTGACCTTAGTCAAAATGCAATTTGTGGGAAATTATCTAGAAAGTCTTCCAAAAATATACGTTGTCCTGCCCGAACGTAGAACTCGATCGCAGCGCCACCTACCGGGTCTATTTGTGTTTTCGAACCATTCAGGAACCCATTGAAATATACACACAAAATTTTATCCAAATCGGTCAAGTAGTTTAGGAGGAGTTAGGTGACAAACACACGTACAGAAGAATTATATATATTAAGATAAACAAATGTATACTTTTAAGGTCAGTTTCAGCAAAATCGGAATTTTGAGTTAGGTCACTTCCATCCTAAGTGATATATTAATTCGATTAGCTTGAACTTCCAACTGAACTTCCTAGATGGCGCTAACCACCCCATAAAATTTGCACATCATTGTCATTCCGACGGACACGCGTTAATTCCGGCAGTTAAAGTCAGATGTCGCCACGCCATCGAAGGTCATTCACGCACTTAATGTACCCTTGACCTCGGCTGAAGTTCGGCCGGGTTCACCGTAGTTAAGATTAACTAAATCGGGGGATAATGAATTGGGATAAAAACCTGTTTTTTTTTAATCTTGAAAAATTGCTCACCCATTGTCGATTTTTTCTTTTCAGTATAATGTGACGCAATAATATGTTATAGCGTTTGAATAACAATTATGCCTAGGTATTTTATTATATACCTACTTTTGTGAAACGTTTTTGGAAAAATGTAATTTTTGTTATTAACTATGATTTTTTAATTTAACTATATAATAAGAAGTTGAAGATAATTGAAAAAAAAAAAAAAAAAAACTATTTTTTTGAAACGTTTCCCCACACTAGGATTACTCCTGTATCGTGGGTACAGTTTACAAACATACATGTCACATGCACGCACAACCAGACCCGAAACAACTATCTGTACATCATACAAATATTTGTTCCGTGCACTTAGCCACTGCGCCAGCCTTATCGTCAGACTTGATTCTAATAAGTAATAAAATTATTTGTAAAGAAATAATAAAAAAATAATCATATTTTATGCGGTACATATATTTTCATGTCAAACGTGATAATTATAAGGTAATGCAATCGCTCCGTGTAAAACATTGTTCCATGCAGCATCAGACCAAGAAAGCCACATAAGTACGCGTCCACAACATAATTATAACATGAAACATCACACCTGTATTCCCAGAAGGTCTAGCAGTGGTTATATTATTGAGTCCCATGTAATAAGGGGCGAGCCTTTTGCCATCTACCAAGCACGGTTCCAGACTCTGTGCTGCTACTAAGAATTACCTCATCAGAATTTCATTATCACTTGCGTTTACGGTGAAGGAAAATATCGTGAGGTGGACTGGGACAATAATGAGTTATTATAGTTTCTGAAAGCGGTGATAGCTTAGCGGTTGAACGTTTGCCTTCCATGCAGGAGGGTCTGAGTTCAAACCCTGCCCGCACCTCTGACTTTTCAGAATCATGTACGGATCAGAATTTGATTGTCACTTGCGTTTACGGTGAAGGATAAAATCGTGAGGAGACCTGCACACTTGAGAGGGCTTCATAAAGTTCTTGATGGTGTGTGTAGTCCGCCAACTCGCACCGGGCCAGCGTGGTGGACTTAAAGCCTAACCCTTCCCATTCTGAGAAGAGACCCTTGCCCAGCAGTGGGACAGTAATGGGTTAAATTTAAAATAGTTTCTGAGATTTCGATTACGAAATCTCACTCATTCATTCACTATACAGATTTATTTATAATCTGTGAGTGAATGAATGAGTGAGTGACATTTCGCTATAGATAAAGAATGGTTCGAATGATGTTGTAACATAAAAATAAGTAAAACATTTAAGTTTCACACAGAACTAGGATGTAACAGTCGTTTATGTAAACCAGTGACTACAATTTCAAATTTAATTAATACGACAAAGCAGTAAGACTATGATAATTATAATTGGTGATTACGACGGTATCTTGTCGCAATTAAAATTTCGTAAAGCATTTACTTAGTTTTACTTAAGTTATGTAAGTATTGCTCATTTCGAATTTACTTGCTTAAATTATAAAAGAGATTGCGAAATATATAATTGGTATGTTTTATAGAAGTAAATGTTTGTTTAACTGAATTTGTAATATGTGTTTTGAGTTTACTTTCAGCTTTGATATAATCAGTAATGGTATTGATGTTTGTTCTGAGATGGTTGTTCAGATTCTTGTTTATCATCATACCCGTATTGTCCGAAGGGTTAGGCAGAGGTGTACATCTACATTTCAGTAATGTTCAATGTAATAGGGAGCGTGCCAACTACAACAAAATTCAAAACTCGAGCCTGCTACTGAGCATATACATACAAAAAACCCAATATTACTTGCCCGAGCCGAGTATTGAATCCAGAATCTCACGCTAAATAGCCGCCTTTCAACCGCTAGTTTAGTGAAGATGTCAGGTTTTCAAATTCTGAAGACTGATGCCTTATTACGCTATATCAAAAAATACAACGCAAGTCAACTCTACTTGCAACGCGACTCACAATAAAGCTCGTTTAAATAAAATGCAAATAAAACTGAAACGAAATAAACTGAAAGCTTAGAAGTAGAAATCAAGTCTATATTATCAATAGGTGTTTAAGTGTTGTCAACATCAGACGTAATGTATCTGCAGCTATTAAAGATGTGACAAGACAATTTGCCAGCTCATTGCTCCGACCACTGCTACAGGCTATTTCCTTCAATGGACCGTGAGGTGTCCCCATTTTACTATGCCAATACAGCTGGAAAATATTACAATTAATTTTATACAGGGTGGTGATGACATAACGACAAAAATTAAATACAATCGCTAGTTCGCTGCTCGTCAATGAAAATACTTTAAAATGATTAAAATAGGTGTTACATCAAAATGCAAAAATCGGAATTGTCTTACTTTGAAAGTAGCTGATAATTTCTGGGACGCACATTTTATTTAGTTGTATTTTACGTATGTAGACAAATTTAAAGTGTTTCGGTCCATCTAGGTGAATAAATTAGTGAACTTGCTTAGAGAACGTGTTCACGCGCCGATCACGTGAAGCGGCAGGGGCCGCGGGGCGCGCGGGGCAAGGCGCGGCGGCGAGCGACCGCCGCCCGCGCCGGCCCGCCATTCTCCCGAAACCGCCACCGAGTGCGCATCATAATATAAAATTTTATTTGTCCATTAATGTTTCAAGTAATACCAATTAAACGCGAGTAAGGAGAATCGCCTATATTATTTACACAATCCCCAACATAATTGGCGACCGACTACGACAAAAATTGAATCTACAATCTTCGAACGAGTTGAACGGGGCGTTGCCGGCTCGTCGAAACCAAGAACGCGATTGCTGCTGCGGCGGAATCGTTTGCTGAGCTTCATCCACGGGGCCTTTGGACTACAACAAGCTACAAGCGCTACAACAAAGGTCTATCCCGAGGGAAGTAGCCCGTTTCCTTTGCCTATTCCATGCTACCTATGTACCTATTTGCATTCCTTTGTGTTTTGCGTGTGTTCTTTTGTGTGGATAGCACGGTTGGGTTTTCGAGTTGTTGGGTCAGCTTGCCTATATTTTGTCTATATGCCTACACCTTGCCCAGTCTAAACACGCAGCCAGACGTCTCGCTATTTATGCAACTTGTAACTAACCTAACTCGAGCACGTGCGTGGCCTATTTGCTAGTGTGAACTCATTATCATATCATATTAACATAGGAGGTGCTTATGTAACCAGCCTAAAAGCCTATACATCGTGGGTACCTAATAATCCTACCCATTTTTTCAACAAAGCTTGCCGACTATTTCAGAAGCGGTGAGTGTGCATCAGTCGGGCACGTGGCTCCGTGAAATGCTTCGCGGCGCAGGCGTTCGGTCGGCCTCTCTTTGAAGGGGTTTCCGCGGCGCAGGCGCCCCGGTGCAGTACAAGCCTACTTCGTGCTGCCACAGCTCTGCGGTGTTGTGAGTTTGACAGTTTGACGTATTAACCGTGCTCAATTCATTACTGCCTTGTAATCAATTATTATATTAGGTACTAGTATAAATACTTACTGTGATTAGTAGTGTTATATCAAATTTAAAATGTCTGACAGTGAATTAGAGAAAAGAGAAATGAGTGATGTTGAAAAACAAGAATTTAAATGTCTCTTGAAAAAACGTAGTAGTATAAAAGGTCAACTGACAAAGTTCAAAGATTATTTAAATCAATTATCACAATGTGAAACTCTCACTAGTTTGCAATTAAAAGAATTATCTATGAAAACTGATAAATTTCAAGTTATGCTTTCCACATTTGATAGTTTACAAAACCAAATAGAATTATTATGTTTAAATTTAGATGATCAATTAAAAGAAAGAGAATTAATTGAGGATCAGTTCTTCACTCTGTTATCTCAATCCCAAGAGTTAAATGAATCGGGCAACAGCCCTCAAGTTGATCAGCGAGCTGAAGGTTCTGTTTGTTGCTCTAACAATAATAGTAAGTGTACCAATAATAAGTTTAATTCAGTCAAATTACCTACAATTAAATTACCTTCATTTGATGGCAACTATTTGAAATGGTTGGAGTATCGGGATACTTTTGACTCATTGATTCATTCTAATGATGCAATCCCAAGTATAAACAAGTTTCATTACTTAAGGTCATCTCTTGAAGGAGGAGCTTTAATAATTATAAAGTCTATTGAATTTACGTCTAATAATTATAATGTGGCTTGGGACTTACTTTGTCAAAGATATAATAATAAAAATTTACTCATTACAAACCATTTAAAAGCGCTATTCAATATTGAGTTATTAACTAGGGAATCTCACAAGGCTTTGAGATATCTTATAGATTTAGTCTCAAAAAATTTACGAGCATTAAATACTTTAGGGCAACCGACTGATAAATGGGACGCTTTGATTATCTATATGGTTTCAACAAAGTTAGATATCACAACTAGTACAAAGTGGGAAGAATTTAAAAATAATTTATCAGAGTTACCCACACTTGACCAATTCCATGAGTTTTTGCGAAATAGAGCTGATGTATTAGAAACAACACAAAATCAAATTATTAAAAATGATCATAAACCTATACATTACAAAGAGCAAAGACCTACTACTAAGGCCTTTGTCAATTCTTTCAGTAATACTTCTTACAAAAGGTCATGTGTTGTTTGCAATGAAAACCATCCCTTATACTTGTGTACTAAGTTTAAGGAAATGTCACCTGAAAATAGATATGATACGGTGTCAACACTGAAATTATGCCGAAATTGTCTGCAGGGTGGACATACTAGTTATCAGTGTCAACTGAAGGGTTCTTGCAAAATTTGCCATAAGAAACATAATAGTTTAGTTCATAAAAATATGGAAAGTAGCAATCTAAGTACCAATATAAATACAAATAACTTACCTACAAATACAGCACCGGTGTCACTCTCTGCAGTCTCTGCAGAACAAGTTCTGTTGTGTACTGCTGTTGTAAATATATTTAATCATGTAAATAATACTACTTACCAAGCACGAGTCCTTCTAGATAGTGGAAGTCAAACTTCCTTAATTAGTGAAAAATTTAAAAATAATATAGGTATCCCTACTCAATGTACTGAACCAATAAGGATTTCAGGTATCAATAATGTGCAATGTGAGATTAAAGAGCGCTGTTGTTTAAAATTATTCTCACGCACAAACAATTTCGATTTAAAGGTTAAATGTTTTGTTGTCCCAAGAATTACAGGCAATTTACCTACATTTGAAGTTAATGTTGAGGATCTTTGTTTGCCAGAAAATATTGTACTTGCAGATCCAGAGTTCTATAGTCCCTCGGATATAGATATCCTGCTGGGGGCAGACGTTTTTTGGGAAATTGTGGGTACAGAACAAGTAAGACTAGGTATACACAAACCCATCATGCAAAACTCTAAACTAGGATGGTTAGTGTCAGGCCCTTTAGGGAACATACATTGTAAATTGACCCATACAAATAATGCTCACTCCCAACTACAAATACTACATTGTAATTTAGTACAAGATGATATACAAGATTCATTGCAAAGATTTTGGGAGGTCGATGAACTGCCCCCAAATAAAATATCATACACTTTAGAAGAACAAGCATGTGAGAATAGTTTTATAGAAAACACTAATCGCTTGCCTAATGGAAGATTTATCGTTAAAATGCCACTCAAAGAATCACCAGAAGAGTCACTCGGTGACTCATATAACTTAGCAAAAAGGCGATTTTTTTGTCTAGAAAAAAGGTTAAATAGTAATCCAAACATAAAACAACAATATTGTAACTTTATTAAAGAATATTCAGATCTTGGTCATTTGAAAGAAATAAAACGTCCTAGCTTTGGTAATTACCTTCCACATCACGCAGTGATTCGCGAAAAGAGCGAAACAACTAAACTTAGGGTAGTTTTTGACGCTTCTGCGAAAACATCCACTGGAAAATCGTTAAATGATATCCAGATGATAGGACCAGTTGTACAAAATGGTTTATTAAATATTATGTTACGTTTTCGCATACACAAATATGTTATCACAGGGGATATTGAGAAAATGTTTAGACAAATTTCTCTTGTAGATTCACAGCGCCCTCTACAACTTATACTATGGAGGGAGAATGAAAACATGCCACTAAAGATTTTACAGCTTAACACTGTAACGTATGGTACAGCGTCTGCGCCTTTCCTAAGCACAAGGTGTCTCTTACAGTTAGCGCTAGAATGTTCTGACCAATATATTGCAAATATAATTAAGAATGATTTTATTATGATGACCTAACTACTGGATCAGCTACTGATAAGGAACTGTTACATATCTACAAGTCTGTGACATAAATATTAGCTTCAGCGTTTTTCCCTTTACGCAAAATACGTACAAATTGTCCTAAAATATTCGCTGATTTGCAGGAATCTACATTACATGACACATTGACCCTCACCAAAGAAGCAAGTGTTCTAGGTCTCAATTGGTCTCCTAAAACAGACACACTACACTTTCCAACTGATATAGAACCCATGTCAAAAATTACAAAAAGATCAATAATCTCAACGACTTGCAAGATTTTTGATCCATTAGGTGTTTTATGTGCAGTCGTTATAAAGGCAAAAATTATATTGCAACGTCTTTGGTATGCTAAATTGGACTGGGATGACCCAGTAAGCGATGATATTAAAATTACTTGGTCTTCATTTATAAAAAACCTGTCATGCTTATCTTCCATACAAGTAGAAAGAAATGTGATCTGTGATGCACCTAAAACTATTGAATTACACTGTTTCGTAGACGCTTCTCAGAGCGCATATAGCGGTTGTGTATATTTAAGAACGACTAATATTAATAATGAAGTTACAGTTAAACTATTGTGTGCCAAGGCTCGAGTTGCACCCTTGAAGCCAACCACGATCCCACGCTTGGAGCTTTGCGGTGCTTTACTAGGTGCCAGGTTATGTGCAAAAGTCCTTCAGTCAATACAGTCTTGTAACATTACTAGTAAAACTATTTGGACCGACTCCATGGTAGTGCTCGGTTGGCTTAATATCAAGTATAAAGATCTGAAACCTTTTGTTCGTAACAGAGTTAATGAAATAATCGAAATTACATCAGACTTCACATGGCGACATGTGCCTACAGACTGTAATCCTGCAGACTTGGCCTCGAGAGGGGTCAATCCACAGCAATTGCAGTCTTCAGCCCTGTGGTGGGAGGGACCTTCATTCCTAAGAAGGGATCCAAGCGAATGGCCACACCAAGGTGATATTGCACCACCTTTAGAATTACCAGAATTAAAAGTTCACATTAGTATAAAAAATAATAACCTCATTGATTTTACTAAATATTCTAGTTTCCTAAGACTAAAGAGAATTATGGCCTATGTATATAGATTTATAAATAATTATATCTTTAAGTATAGTAAGGTTAAGAATTTTAATACATTAACAGGTACTTTAAGCACAGATGAGTTAAATAATTCATTAAATATATTGATTAGATCTTGTCAATCACAGTCATTCCCCAGTGAAATACAAGCGCTTAAAAAAGATAAAGAAATTCATCATAAATCAAATTTATTGCCACTTAACCCATTCCTAGATCCAAAAGGTATTCTCAGGGTTGGTGGACGCATTCAGAATTCGGACTATAATTATGATAAAAAACACCCAATTTTGTTAGATTCTAAACATAATTTAACTAAACTAATAATGCGACACGAACATATACGTTTATTTCACGCTGGGCCTCAACTACTATTATCCTCTATTAGAGAAGAATACTGGCCAATAGGAGGAAGGAACTTGGCCCGACATATATTAAGAAACTGCATTGTATGCTTACGTTTTAGAGGAAAGACAGTACAGCCGATCATGGGAAACCTCCCAGATGTTCGCATTAATTCAAGTTTTACATTTTATTCCTGTGGTACTGATTTTGCAGGACCATTTATGATATCAAACAAAAAGGGCAGAGGTAGTCGAACAACAAAATGTTATTTATGTTTATTTGTTTGCCTTACAACTAAAGCGATCCATTTAGAAGTCGTAAGTGACCTTACTACTGCAGCATTCATTATGTGTCTACGTAGATTTGTATCTAGAAGAGGAAAGCCTTTTGAAATTTATTCGGATAACGGCAAAACATTTGTAGGCGCAAATAATGAATTGGGCAGGGTCCTTAAGTCTAGCCGTCAGGCTGTTATAGAGTACGGCAGCACGGAGGGCATTCGTTTTAAATTCAGCCCCGCATACTCACCGCATTTTGGAGGTATTTGGGAAGCTGGCGTTAAGGCTTCAAAATATCATCTCAAAAGAATAGCAGGTAATGCTGCCTTAACGTTTGAGGAGCTAACCACGTTGTTCACACAAATAGAATCTATACTCAATTCACGTCCATTATCTCCTCTTTCCTCTGACCCATCCGATACACTTCCCTTGACTCCTGGGCACTTCCTTATAGGGCGGCCACTCACATCAGTCCCGTCTCTGCCAGTTAACAAAACGAGACCCAATAGATATGAAAGAATCGAGCAACTGAGGCAGCAGTTCTGGGAGAGGTGGCGCCGAGAATACCTGGCTGAACTACAACAACGAACGAAATGGCGGACAAGACAGCAGGCGCTCAGTGTCGGCGACTTGGTTATTCTAAAGGAAGAAAACTTACCTCCATTATGTTGGCGCTTAGGACGCATTACAAAACTATATCCAGGACCAGATGGAGTCAACAGGGTAGCTGACCTCCACACAGCAAGAGGCACGATCAAGAGAGCAGTCAACAAATTCTGTATTATTCCTGCAGCAAGCAATGGCTGCCAAGGCGAGGAATCAACGACGACGACGGAAAACCTTTGAAAGCTGGAGCTTTCAAGGCGTGGGAGCATGTTCACGCGCCGATCACGTGAAGCGGCAGGGGCCGCGGGGCGCGCGGGGCAAGGCGCGGCGGCGAGCGACCGCCGCCCGCGCCGGCCCGCCATTCTCCCGAAACCGCCACCGAGTGCGCATCATAATATAAAATTTTATTTGTCCATTAATGTTTCAAGTAATACCAATTAAACGCGAGTAAGGAGAATCGCCTATATTATTTACACAATCCCCAACAGAACGGGTACAAATTTTTCAAAACACAAATTAAAATCTGTGGCTATACGTTTGAATATAATTTGATATATTTGGGTGTACGAACTACTTACGCGATTATCAGGATATAGTTTAAATTATTGTCGTAATATCGTCAATACCTTGTATACAGGCTGGCTGGTACACGTCGCATATAAGAAAGGATAAACCCATATAAGTTCAGAGAGGTTTTGAATCGTTTTATTCAACAAGAAGTCACTACAATAGCGGTCCATTGAAAAGTACGCTACATCTATATTGAACGGCTGAACTGAACGATCGAATGAACCTTTTGAGCGCACCCAACCAACGGCGAGTGAACGAATAAACGCTATTCGGTATCTGTGGAACGCAGCTGCTCGATAGGACTTTTAATTTTATTTTTAAAATTGGAACCCGTTAAGGTTTTTAAATGACACTTTTTCTGGTTTTATGGATATTATGCGTTGTTTGTCTGTGCTGAAAAATAGTTTGGGAAAATTATAATATTCAGACAAATTCTCCTAAACCTACTGGAAATGTTTTATTTAAATAAAAAAAATGAAAATAAAAAACGTTTCAATGAAAAAAAGAAAAGAAAATGTTCATTAATTTAATTTAAAAAAAAAAACCAAACTTTAGAAAAAAAAAACTGATCTGTCCACTGATAATTATGACTCCTGAATATTAATATACATAGGTATTGAACAATAATACCTATGTATATTAATTTTAACAAACAATACGTATGTACTTTTTATGATTCATTCCGAACCGATCTTAATGACTGTGATTTAGGGAACTGCAATGTTTGCAGAAGTTCAAACAACCTATCATTTCAATCACTTGAACAGTAACATAGTCTGTTATTACTCATCTTCTTTATATCTTAAATGTCAAGCGAAATCAATTCCGATGAGCTATTGAATGTTTGTGAATGGGTTGCGCTTAATATCATTCTATCAAAGAGATATCAGAAAGGTGAAGTTTTCTCAGAAAATTTGGGTGTATTTGAATAAAATATTATTTAATTTAATTGATACATAGAAATGTAACTTCAATTACGTGAAACTCAATTTAAAAACATACATAAATCTTTAGAAAACTTCATTTGAGTATATCTGATGACCTTAGCTAATTAATTATTTGGAATATGATTTTTTTATTCTAAAGCTATCTCTGCCTGAGTCATTGGTCGCAAGCGCCTAGTGGCTGCTAAACATAATCTCCTGGGTTCGATTCTCATGCCTTTTACGAAAATAATTCACATAAATTTACACATGAAAATATCTGTAGTAAGTATTTTAGGCACAATCATATGATGTGTTTAATTTCAACAATTAGAACCTCTTTAAACATTTCTGCAAATATTCATCTACCCACATGATGAAAACTAAAAATAAACATTAACAAAATAGTTGAAAACCTCAACACGTTTAGTGGCAAGTTGCCGTTTGAGTGATCAAAGTGATCATTATAGCCGGCCGGCTAACTCGCAAAGTCAATAGCTTTGTGGCCATTTAGAATTTTCCTTTTGTATAATTCTAGTTTTGGATAAAAATCCGATTCTAGCATTGTATTTCTCACCTATTCTATTTCCATAGCTATAGATTCAGTATACATAAATATTTTTATTTTAATAAATAATTCATAAATGTCTCAGTGGTCTAGTGGTCGCAAGCACGACTGCTGAGCGCGAGATCCTGGGTTCGGTTCCCGGGTCGGACAAAGTACTATTGGGTTTTTCTGTATGTAAATTCTCAGTAGCAGCACGGAGTCTGGAACTGTGCCTGGTAGATGGCAATATGCTCGCCCCCTATTACATGGGACTCAATAACGGCATTGGCGAAATGTGGGTGTACAATGGTACCCCTCTGCTTAACCCTTCAGGGAATACAGGCGTGATGCTATGTTACGTTATGTACATAATTACGTTTTGGTAATATTTGAGTATCAGTATCTGCCAGTAATTGGGTGGCGAAGGTCAGATGGCAGTCGCTCCGTGTAAAATACTGATATTCAGCCGCAACCGGTTAGACTGAAAGCTGATCCTAATGTAGCTGGGAAAAGGCTAGATTATCATATAATGATGTGTTGCTGGGGAGTTTGATGGGGCGTTTCTTCTTCCCGAGCTGAAACACATGGAAAGCGGTTTTTTTCTTGTTTTTTAAAAACTTTACCCCACACTAGGAATAATTCCTGCATCGGGGGTGCGTTTACAAACACATAAATACACATACACAAAGACCCAGACCCGAAACAACTATCTGTGGATCATACAAATATTTGTTCTGTGCGGGAATCGAACCCGCGACATGTAGCGCAGCAGTCTTTCCACCACTATGGCAACCGTGCTGTCTGTTCCATACTTTATTTGATATAAATGTCCAACGTTCAAAATGCACTATCTATAGTTCAGTTTGAATTTGAATTTAATATGTGCAACGAAAGAGCTTCCACGAGTAATCATATCTGAGATCCTCCGGCGAACTCTATGCTGTCATTTTCAGTGCCGCTACCACTGTTAACGGGCTAATCTTTCCACTACGGCATGACCGATTCACATGTGATAGTTCATGACGCGACAGGAGAAGATTTAATATTACGTTGTCTGAACTCTTTTCGAAAGCTACCAATACTATGAGTTCGTACCAGTTAGAATTGAAACCATTTCGATCTAATAAAGGTTATGGCAGAGGAATTTTGTCGGTCATCAGTAGCTTGATACTTTTCTACTTGAGTATCAAGTGATCATCATCATCAGCCAGAAGACGTCCACTGCTGAACGAAGGCCTTCCTCAAGGGGGGGTTTGCCATAACCCCCACGCTTGGCAGGCGGCTTGGGGATCGCAGTGGCTCACCGATTAGTGAGAGAACGCTGCTGCCTGTCCTCCGGTGTCTAGCCGCAGTTTTAAGACGTACCCGGGTCAATCCGAGTATCAAGTACCTACTAAATATTAACTTCATCAAAATCAGGATCTGAAATTCCTCAGCATACTTAGAATAATGAATTGACCAGGGGGAACCATTCTCAAGTTATTAAAGCTCATGTCGATATTGGCATTTATTGATTACCTACCTTTTTCCGAATTCTAGTCTTATCATATAGATAGGATATCAATCCTCAATATGTTACATTGGACGCGGTACAGATTTTTGTGAACAAAATCTTTACGGCTTGAGGCTATCTTTATTACAGACTAGCTTTTGCCCGCGACTTCGTCCGCGTTTCAGTCGTTTTTCGTAAAAAAGTAGCGTATGTCCTTCCTCACGGTTCAATGGTTTTGATGTAACAGACAGATTAACTTTCGTATATGATTTCTATGTAGCTTTAACCATTAAGGCGGCACACGCGACGGAAGCTTAAAAAATGGAGTAACTTCTCCCGTTTTCCCAACATTTCCCTTCACTGCTCTGCTCCTATTGATTGTAGCGTGATGAAAAGTATACTATAACCTGCCCAGGAGTATGAAGAATAATTACCAAGTTTCGTTAAAATCCGTCAAGTTGTTTTTGTTTCTATAAGGAACATACAGACAGACAGACAGACAGACAAACAGACAGACAAAAATTTTACTGATTGCATTTTTGGCATCAGTATCGATCACTAATCACCCCCTGATAGTTATTTTGAAAATATATTTCATGTACAGAATTGACCTCTCTACAGATTTATTATAAGTAGGTATATGTAGATTTAACGTGTAAGACCGGCCCCCCTGATCTATCCTATAATCCCATATTAGCTACAAATGACACTATAATTTATTCCATATTAGAACTATTGACGAAATATTTCCATTGAAAACAATCTTTTACATCCTATTTTACCCCCTTAGCGACAAGATTTTCGAAATGACTGAGAAAAGGGTTTTGTAGATTCTAATAAATAAATTATAAATTCAACCGATTACTGTGCCACTGCTAGGTAAGGGTCTCTTCTCAGAATGAGAAGGGTAAGGCTTTAGTCCACCACGCTGGGCCGGTGCGGGTTGGCGGACTACACACACCATCAAGAACTTTATAGTGCGCTCTCAGGTGTGCAGGTTTCCTCACGATGTTTTCCTTCACCGTAAACATAAGTGATAATCCAATTCCGAAAAGTCAGAGGTGCGGGCCGGGTTTGATCTCAGCCCCTCCTGGATGGAAGGCAAACGTTCAACCGTTAGGCTATCACTGCGTTTTTGTAGATTATACCCTAACTAGAAAATTATCGACGTTTTTATCATCCTTAGATTATACTAGTAGGTGGCGTAAAAGGAACATACTGTCAAAATCTCAAGTTTGTATACTCTAGGTTTAGGCTGTGCGTTCAAAGTCTTTATATATATATATAGATAGATTAATTAAATTAATCCTTCTGTGGATTTCAATTGAAATTAACAAAATACAATATTAATTATACTGAAAAGTACTTCACTATTGACTGAAAACCGTACAGACATAAAATGGCGGTGAATTAAATTTGAAACAACAATAAATTTTATTACAAACAAGGCTGAACGAAAAACAATGCACTCAAACAAATTATCAGTCGCAATATTGAAATTAAAATTGATTGGAAAATAAACGGATTTAATTCAATTAAGATGAACGAAAAAATCATTCGGTCAATTTATGAATTAACTCGTTGTGATATGCAAAAGTGGCTGAACTCGATGATCAAAGCGGGAATTGAACGAATGAATGATTTTAATGACATTGAATGTATTATTAAGTGGTCGTATCAATATTTGCGTTATTAGCAGTTGTGTTTTATTGGTCCGAACAATGAGAGTTTTAGACTGATCTTCGTCTACCTAATTTTCATCCGTAATCTTTACAACCGAACTAATTACATTATTTGGCTCATAAAGCTGTGTTGTCTATAGTCTGTAGGTCAACTCACTGGTACTTACGTTGACAAACCTCAGGAGAAACTAAACAACTTTCAATCCGCGCGTCGAGGTACTTTGCTGATTAAAAATCTCAGTTTTAGTAGAATCAAACAAAGAGAATCATAGATGAAGTTTTGTAAAGAACTAGGGACGGAAGTCATCAGTTGTTCAGATACAGTGTTGACCCGGATACGTCTTAAAACTGCGGCCAGACACCGGAGGACGGGCAGCAGCGTCCTCTCACTAATCAGTGAGCCACTGCGATCCCCAAGCCGCCTGCCAAGCGTGGGGATTATGGCAAACCCCCCCCTTGGGGGAGGCCTTCGTTCAGCAGTGGACGTCTTCTGGCTGATGTTGATGTTGTTGAGTGTTGTGTAAAAATAATTTAACTATTTCTATTATTTGGCTAGTAATATTACTCAAAATACTTTAGATTTCTTTTGGAACACACGCACACGCACAGTTAACTATTTGTTATACTGTACAAGAAAAAAAAATGGTGGAAAATGGAATAAAATGCTATCTTTAACATCAATTTGATGTTCCCGAAATGCTTTTTTGTCTTTATTTTAGTATAATGTTGGTAGAAGTTGACGACATTGGTGTCGTGACTATACGATTATCTACGCTACGTATCGCGGATTCGATACCCGTACGGGTTTTTATTTGTATGATCTACAAAATAGTAGTATAAATTCTGGGTGAGTGTCAATGTTACGCGTAACACTTTACCCAAGATATAAAAAAAAAAAACAACAACAATACTACGATATTAAATATAAAAATACCAACCTATAATTTCAAAACAGTTTTTTTTTTATCATCTAACATAATGCACCACATATTTTAGTCATATTTCCATTTACATTCACAAAGACGTCCTCACGAAACATCTCTTGGTTCCTAATCGTAAAATTATTCATTATCACAAGAGAATTCAGCAAAACAATTCTCTTTTTACGCCTCCGTGCGCACGAATTGTAGCAATGTTCGCGCAAATGAGAATATTGCGTAACATACATACGTATTACCTTATTTTTATTACGGCTGTCATGATAAAATGTGGGAGAGACTGCCGTTATGGGAAACTTAGTGTAGTTGTATGAAGTGGTGGAGTGGTTATTGTGTTACAAGGAAGATGAGGAACGGTGATTTAGAATGGAAAAGTTATAATACCCAGTGCATTGATCACTGCTGGGCACGGGTCTCTTCTCAGGGTGAGATGTTAGGCCAGAGGTACCCAGACTTTTTTTCACATAGACCACTTTCAAAATTTAGCTGGTTCCGGTGGCCTCCTGCAGCTACATTTCTACAATATTGTAAATTGAATTGTAAACCCCCGCGGATTACACACGTCATTGAGAATATATTGGAGCCCTCTCACTATTTATTTACAAGAGGTTATTTCTACACCATTAATTTAAAACTTTCTTTGAGAAGTTTGAACTCAAAACCTCTTGCATTGAAGGCAAGCTTTTAAACACTAAGCTCAAAAGACCAGTATCCAATTTTATAAGCATATTCCATCGTCGCATAACTTCAGGTGAAATATTGGTATTAGCAAAAAAAAAACACATTCGCAATTCAAACTCCAATCGAATGATTACGAGTGAACGAACTGTCCACACTGTATGGAGGTAATTACGCTAATAAAGCTGAGCCGATGTCGTTGAACTGAGCATTGAGCCGAACAATGGGTTCGTTCAACTGCCATAGCTGGAGTATAGCTGATTATGGTGTAACGCGATGTGAATGAGATAATGAGAATTTTATGAAGACCTTGCAGTTGTTCCTCGCGTATAAATTACGGAAAGCCACCCCGGCTTTGTCTTTGCTGAGAACAAGACGGTACAATACCAAGAGTGACAGCCAGAAGGATAGAAAGAGAGAGTTAGAAGGATAGAGGGAGAGGCTTAGTTTGGTCGAACAGTTTCTTTATCGATTATTTTGCATGATTCTGCATTGATCTGATGAAGTATCTGACTTTCTAAATAATTCAAGTAAACAGGATCTTCACAAAGACTATCTTTGCTGTCGAGTTGGCACGAGCTATTTATCACATGAGAAACAGTCAGGTCGTAGTGGATTAGCTAGTCATGAAGGTATCGAGGCTGACTGCCCAGGGTAGGCCGGACGATCTCGTAGTTTACTCGTGGAGGATCTTTAATTATTATCTATGAGCATGGTAACTCTTTTGTAGTCTCTGTTTTTTCTTAAATGCAAAAATATAATTTCCCCTAAATTTATGTTCACTCCTAAATGAGATCTATACCGGGTGGAATTAATATGGTTACCTTTACCAACCTTACCTGACCTAATCGCGTATTACGGGGTCAGGTTAGTTTAAAAAAAAAAAGCTTTAATGCGATTATTCTTATTTAACGAAATAAAATAATATTAAATCGAAGTATTAAATTAAAAAAAAAAAATACTGTCTTCAATATTTATGGTACCTACTTGCCGTCCATGTCTCGTCTGTATCCCCACCCTGTACAGTTCCATACACGCGTCTCACGTCACAATTATATACAATCCCGCGTAAGAACTGTTGCTAAATCGGCTAGAGAAAAGCCGACATCCCAGGAGGAAAGAGAACCAAGAAAAAATCACTCAGAATTATTCGAGGTAAAATCCCGTGAAATCTTAACATTAATCTTCCAGTTTGTAGAGAAAAATACCCAGTTTATTCGGTCAAAAGACCTTTATAGTAGTGAACGTGGGCTCAGAATGTTTTGTAGGAATGGATGGGCTTGGTATTTAGGCGTTGTAATTTCTAGAATGTAGGTAGAAGACGTCTCACGTAATGGCAGGTGTTGGCTTATTTGGTGGCCAAGGTGAGCGAACAATGAATATTTTATTTAAATTTCGTCTGACTTTCAGAATGTGTTATTAAACTATTTATTTAAATTATTTTCCTAATTTTTGTTTCTTTTTTAATCGAGTCGTTATTCTTGTAAGAAATTAGGATATTGCCCTTAAGTCCAATATCTTTGCATTCACAAACACAAACATTTAAAGAAAAAAAAAAATACAAAACTGTTTTACTTTTTTCCAGATTTTTTATATAACATAACATAACATCACTTAATTTATGTACCTAGCTGTCTCACCCTGAGGGGGTAGGCAGATATGGAGTTTAGGTACTACTGCACCCAAATAATGAAGTCCCATAGCGACGGGGGCTAGCCTATTGCTATCCGGGCACAATATCACTTTTGCCTGACGCGGGGATTGAATTCAGGCCCTCACGCTCAGCATCCGCACTTCTAACAAGTAGACCAATAAGGATGCTGTTGTCATTGATATAGTTAAAAACATTTGATCCTTACGATACGTAGACCCGGGTACGTCTTAAAACTGCGGCCAGACACCGGAGGACGGGCAGCAGCGTCCTCTCACTAATCGGTGAGCCACTGCGATCCCCAAGCCGCCTGCCAAGCGTGGGGATTATGGTAAACCCCCCCCTTGGGGGAGGCCTTCGTTCAGCAGTGGACGTTTTCTGGCTGATGATGATGATGATCCTTACGATGGGTAACATAAGTATTGGAACGGCAAGGAAAGAGCCTTCAGGAGTGACGTAACTGTTCGTCTGGCGCACCCTGGGCATTCAGTCTCGATACCACCATCGCTGACTGACTAATCTTTCCACTAGCATGAGCGATTCCCATGTAATAAACTCGTGTTAACTAAGAACAAATCATTACGATTTGTAAACAAAATTCAACAGGCAAAAACCTCAACAATATCTAAAAAAGTAATAACAAAACATTATACTTAACTTCCATACTAATATCAACGTGTAAATATCTATTACCTTATATCCAAAAGGTGCTTTTATAGGCACTTTTTATAAGCGTTTGTATAATATAGAGCCTATATTGTGAAGAACTATTGTTTGTTTAGGAAAATCTAGTTAAGTTCTCAATCGATTTTGCTGACTATCCTATCCTACTCCTATCCTTCCTACTTATATTATTTTATTATCCTACTAATATTATAAATGCGAAAGTTTGTGAGGATGGATGGATGGATGGATCTTTGTTATTCTTTCACGCCAGAACGGCTGAACGGATCTGGATGAAATTTGGCACAGAGATATATTATAGTCTGGAATAGCACATAGGCTACTTTTTATCCCGGGAAAATGTACAGGTTCGTAAACCACGCTGGCGAAGCCGCGAGCGTAAGCTAGTTTTTTATATAGTTGTTGATGCGTTTTTGTTTATGAAATAAAAATATTCTTCCCGCGGGCTACAGTCGTCAATTTTTTTTATCTACTGTTTATGTTTGGAAGTTGACAGGTGTGAATGTTTTTGATCAGTTCTGCTTATTTCTAGAGATTTGAACTACGCTATGTTTGAACAGAATTGGGGATGCTAGTTAGTTCCTAATTTTGTGTTTAATAAATTGTAGTAACCACTTATAGTATTTTGATTCAAAATAACTTGAGTGGTATTTTGAAATTTATTTTGCATGTCCATTCGTCAATCCTTACCAGGCTTGCTTTTTATTATTTGTTGTTTTATTTTATTTATTCGGGTAAATAAACAGTTACACATTACAATCTTTTAATAAGTTATAAATATACAAGAGTTATGAATGTATAATCTAGGACATTTTCCACAACATATTAAAAGTTATATTTAACAGTGCGCTATTCTAAGATGTTAAAAGAGGAAAGTAGTTAATAGTGCTTTAACTTCTATCCGTATGCTCTAAGACTGGACTGAAAAAATATTTGCTGAAGCCTAATTAGGCCGACAGTGGGCTATGGGAAAGTTATCAGTGATTCAATTCTCGTATTTTTTTATATATAGAACAATAAAGACACCTAAAACAAAACAAAAATCGGAATCTGGAACCGTGCCCGGTAGATGGCAATAAGCGCCCAGTTACATGGGACTCAATAACGGTATCGGCGGAATGTGGGTTTACAAGTACACCCCTGCCTTACCCTACGGGGAATACAGGCGTGATGCTATGTCATGTTATGGGTGTATAAAAATGTCAACCCAGACCGTACCAATTATGAAAATTACCAAAATTATCTGTTTATTAAATCGTAACCTGATGTTATCACCTCAAATTTTTACATCACTTCCAAAATGGTGTCACACATGACGTGATGTTAAAATCGCAATATTTGCATCAGTTTGTACACGGTCCAGTCACCAGTGGACCTCGTCTCACAGGTCTGACGGGATGGGGCGCATTCCTCGACTGCGTTCCACTACACACACATGTAACGCTGCGCAAGAGTCGATCGGTGTATTAATACTTGATGACATGTGATTATTTATTGATTTTTAGGCCAATATGTGTTTTTTTTTTTTTTTTTTTTGTGAAAATAGTTATGGAACATTTTCTTAACTATCTACGTTCCATGCATATCATATTGTCTTTGGAATTAATTTACTGTGTGTCTTTCCATAAATTACCATGTAATTTTAGATATACTTCATAGCCTACTGGAGACATAATTATACGCCTACCTTTTCTTTCTAAAACAATGGTCTAATTTAATTTAATAAAGATATATAATTATAGCTACTGCGCAGATTGGTCGATCTGTGAGGTTAAGTAGCGCTTGTCGCGGTCAGTCCTTGGATGGATGACCATATTTCACACATCGAGACCGCTCCATGCCTTGAAAAGCACGTTAAGCTGTTGGTCCTGGGTGTCATATGAAGGCCTATGACAGTCGTTACGGGTGTCAGCAGACCAAAAATTCTGACAACCAGTCTAATCTAAGAGTATCAGTGTCTCCCAGTAATTGGGTGGCGCAGGTCAGATGGCAGTCGCTCCGTGTAAAATACTGATAGTCAGCCGCAACCGGTTAGATTGGAAGCCGACCCCAATGTAGTTAAGAAAAGGCTGGGCAGATGATGATATTATAACTATTGGTTTACTCGGCGCACGCCAGTAAAGCTCCCAGTCGGCATGATTTTATCCGACATCTTCAGCAATCGTCGTCATATTTCAGCCAATTTACAAAAAACCTTAATAAATTATACACCTAAACCTTCCTCATGAACAATGCCGTCTATTGGTGAAAACCGTATTAAAATCCGTTCAATAGTTTTTGAGTTTATCGCGTTCAGACAGACGCGGCGGGGGAACTTTGTTTTATAATATGTAGTGATAGTGATTATTGCAGGTAAATGGAATAATGATGTATTAAAAAAAAAACTATCGATTACCGTATAAAAAATCCGTTCCAACATGAATTCGATATAACATTCCAAAATTAAAAAAGGAATCCCTCAAATCGCAACGAACTTCGGACGTACTTCGGACACGCGCAGGAGTGGACCGGTTGCCAACAAAAGGGAAAGAACGAGGGATTCCATAGAAATCGAGAGGGAACAGAATACACGACATTCTTGAGACTTGTTTGATTCTCGTTAACATTGTGTATCGGACGGGTTTTATCAGTAACCAAATTTTTGAGCGGTCGTGTATGGCGGCGGAGTTAATAGGATTATGAATTTGACAGTGTTAAGTGTGGTACAGTATATAGGTAGGTATTCCAAACTCCTGGATTAGTTGTATGAGACATTGTCCGGGAGCTATCGGTTTGGTTACTGATGAAACTGATGAAAAATGCTTTTTAAAATCATAGGGAGACTTTTGTCCAATTAATTGGACACTCAGGGCTAAATATACCTAATATTTAACGATCATGTTTCACTCATTTTTAGGAGTTGGTTTAACGCTAAAACTCTTTACCACTTTAACCGATTTCCAATCCAATGGATAGTCAGTCATATGACACTGCGACTATCTTCGGGTCAATTTAGGGTTAATTTTTTATTTTTTGCCTACTTTATTTTACATTTGCTGGTACCCGGCGCGTTGTTGCCGCAGAAGAAATAATACTCTTTGAAATACATTTGCCGGTACGACGCACGCGCCACCTACTGCAAGTTAATTGTACTATGCCTATAACGTTCGCGCAAGTGCAAGCAATAAGTTGACAAAGTGTTCAAAACACTTTGTCAACAACAAACAAAGATAGATTATATATATTAGAAGATCGGCGGGGTAGGCAACATACATAAAATTTATACAGCCAGTATTAATCAGAAAATAAATAATTCCTTTGAATAAAAAAATCACATTTATTGTAAAAAATATTATATGGAAACGCAAACGTTCACGAATCATCCCAACAGCAATCCTATTCGGAGCATTCAAATTGAACGAACGAATGAATGATAAAACTACTAATAGGAATGGAGACGGGAGCTAAATCAATCATCGGTATCAGTGAACGAAATCTCTTTGCGAATGAAATTGAAATCGATGAATAATCGCAGTTTACTTACATACTGGCGTGAACCGAAAATGTAAATACGAGAAAAATTGGTTGATTCTATTGAAATATTGTTTTCGTGTTCCAATTGAGATTTAAAATACGCTTCATGCTTGTGATCTATTTGACAGAATATACTAACCTATAATTATTATTTACATCAGATACTAATTATTATTTACATCAGTTTACTGGAGGAGCCTTTCAATAAAATATCAGAATACATCTGTTTGAGTCTGAGTTTTTGTATGATAATATTAAGGTGCGTTAGGGTAATACCGGCAATGGGGTAAAATAGTACCGATCGAATTTCCAGCTGATTCGACCACTTTTTATATGTTGTTCTACAGTCAATAGAAGCAGTTTTATTAGCTTGCTTTGCCTGGAGAACAAGGTCAATAAAAAGGTGTTCGAATCAGCCGGAAATTCGATAGGTACTATCTTACCCCGTTGCCGATTTTACCCGAACGCACCTTATCAAAAACTGACTGATATTATAGTGGCCGCAAGCAGGACTGCTAAACATGAGGATCGTTTGCTGAATCAGGCAAAATGTTATTGGCTTTGTCAGTATGGAAATTCTCAGTAGCAGCACGGAATTTGGAAAGGCATTTGAATTTGCCCGGTAGATGGCAAATAGGTTCGCTCCGTAATTACATGCGCCATAATAAATTTCATTAATTCTCACGATAACTGATCCATGCTTGCCCTCTGTTGAGACAGGTCAGCTCAAATAGTTATGGCACTTTCTTCAAAAGGCTATTCCATCCTATATTTACATACATACATAAAGTCACGCCTTTTTCCCATGTACGCAGAATTATTTGTAGCACATAAATCCTGTCTGGACTTTAAAATAGACCTTGACCCTTGAGTTTGTTTCGGCATTTCTTCTCAGGGATAGTGATAGGAAATGCCGACGCCATCTAGTTTAAAAAAGACGTGCGAAAGTGATTGATAAATCCTAATTGCAAAAATAATATCATTTCATTTCAATTATTGCAGTAGCGAAATGTGGGTTAACAATAGTACATTCCTGCTTAACTTATGCTACGTTATTTTTACATAAAAATGATAAAAATATACTTTTCCTAGTATTTTACTAATCGAGAATTGAACCCCTTAAACCATGCCAACTTTTAGGCGGATCGTCATTGACATATGAGACGTACAGTACCAACTGTAACGAAAGACTTGCCCATAAATCTCCTTATCGAACATTCTGAGCCGCGTGAATCCAAAAGCTTCGCTTGTCTTTCACTAAATCTCTTGACAATCTAGTGGGGCAAAATCGTAATAGTTATTTTCATACAATGACGTATTCTTCCTTTACTCTTGTCTTGCCTATGTATACAACATCTTCAGTTACTATAATATGAGGCCATGAGAACCATAGTGAACTAACTACATTTCTTACAATTTTGAGTTTATGATTTCTTACAGTTAATATTGATCAATTTGGTTTCTACCAAAATGGTTTCTCCAGTTTGGTCTAAAAGTGATACAATAAATATTCAGTAGATTGTTAAAATTGATTTAAATTTTCAATTTTGATTTCAATTTTAACTGTAAGAAATCATAAACTCGATATTGTAAAAAAAATTAGTTAGGCCACTATGGTTCTCATGGCCTCATATAACCTAAACTATTATAAATGGTAAAGTAACTCTGTATGTTTGTTACTTCATATCAATTAAACCACTGGACTGATTGTTATGAAATTTTACAAAGAAGTAGCCTTGAATCTGGAGAAGGACAAAGGCTTATTTTTACTATTGGAGCAAAACACTAATTTTATTTATATATACATATATTCAGTTTTATGTCTATCTGAGCACGCACTTAAAAACTAGTGAACCGATTTCGATGTGATTTTCGATCTAGTACTACCTAAAAGTCCAAATCTTATTATTAACTAGCTGTGCCCGCGACTTCGTTCGCGTGGATGTCGGAACTTAACAATGTATTTTTTAGTGAGACCAAATGCACTTAACCCTAGTTTTTTCTGAAATAAAAGGATTTTTCTAAAATAAAAGTAGCCTAAGTTACTCCTTATTACATCAGCTACCTGCCAATAAAAGTCCCGTCCAAATCGGTCCAGCCATTTCGGAGATTAGCCTATACAAACAGACACACAGACAGACAGACCGACAGACAGACAGACAAAAATTGTAAAAAATGTTATTTTGGTGTATGTACCGTATATATATTCATATGCATGTAGTAAAAAACGGTTATTTCAATATTACAAACAGACACTCCAATTTTATTTATATGTATAGATATATATCATCACGCTATTGTTTATAGGAGCTGTGTAGTGCAACATATTATTGTAAATTATTTTCGATATTTATCTGTTTACGAAATATACTGCTACTGACATTAAAAATAAATCAAATAACAAGAACAAAGGACCTCGTGCTTGATGATCATGCATGAAACCAATAGACCAATGAGGCAGTCCCAAAGTGACATCATCAAATAATTAAGACACCTAGACACTATGGAAGAATATTGTTAAACAGTTTTTTGAAAAGAGTGGAGTTTCTTGCCTGTCTCTTCTCCATAGGACCAACTTTTGGAACCGAGCAACTAGAATCATAACGTTTTGAAAGCGCCCGTAAAGGCCCAGTTGAAATAAAAATATTGGTCTTTGAATTTGACTTTGACTTTTCACTAATATTTCAAAACTCTTCATGTCTCTTCAAATCATGAATATTGCAATTGCATCTCAAATACACATTCTTATTTCAATTGCATTCTAGTATTAGTTGCATTAGCTTGGCATTCTAATAGTCACCTTAACCCATTAATGTTAAAATTGCATTGTGATTGCATACTTGACATTATGTCGGCATCAATCACGTTAGGTGCATAATATGGGCAAAAACGTTTGAAAATGACCTTAAACGATTCGCTATGAGTTATTAGTGATATGGTTTTAAGATATCGAAATAAATGGCATTTAACTTTGTAGTTGTGAAATCTTTCATTTATACGTACCTTTATTGTTCATAATCAATTAAAAATTTGTTCAAGCCATTAAATCTGGTACATGACCGACAACATTCACCTCTGCAATGGTAACATAATATCTAAACCCAGTTTTCCTAGTACTAAAGGTCAAACTCAACCGTTATATATGTGAAGGAATAGCTCGATAATATGGTCCTCAAGGTGAGGTAGACTGGAGGCAGGAAATAGGCTCTAAAGACCCAAGCTAGAGCTAAAGAAATCCATGAATAAAGGCTGGTTTAATCTTCATAAAACAAATATCGGCAATCAATTAACGAATCCTTTTCAATTCACATGTTAAATCTATCTTATATAAATAAAAATCAATTGCCAAAAATGTATGTAAGCGCATAATTTCAGAACGGCTGCACCTATTTCGCTTATTCTTTTTTTGTTGTGTTTGTAATTGTCAGGACAAGGTTTGTATGAATGTTTTTTTTTTTGCAAAATCTACCGGCAAAGTCAGAAATTTGGATGGTGATTTTTTGTATGAAAATCTCAAAAAATATTATTTTTTCACGAGTAAATTGCACCCGTGCGAAGCCGAGGCGAGTAAGTAGTTATCAATAAATTAAAAAACCTACACACATGTGTTTTAGAACATTGTCCGTTCCTATTACATAATTTTAACATAAAACCTTAATTATTTTTCAATGCGTCAAAACTTCCCTTTTTAACTCCAGAAATGAAATGAAATTATTTATTTTTGCAATTAGGATTCTTCAATCACTTTTACACGTCTTTTTTATACTAGCTGGCGACGGCATTTCCTATGACTATCCTTGAGAAGAAACGCCGAAACAAATTCAGGGGTCAAGGTTAAGTTTAAAGGTTAGGTTTAAAGTCCAGACAGATTGTAATGATTTAAAGATTTATGTCAGACAAATATAGGGTGGAATAGCCTTTCGAAGAAAGTGCCGTAACTATTTGAGCTGACCTGTCGCAACAGATGGCAAGCATGGATCAGTTATTGTGAGAATTAATGAAATTAAGAACGTTCAACCTAGATCTCCCTCATGTTTACAATGTATAGCGGTTATATATAAGAAACCATTTAAATTTATAAAAAGTAAAGTTTTATTTAAACTATACTCAGTCTAAAGCCATCGCATCACATTGTCACCAAGGGCACTGCCTAAAACGGAGACTCGATTCTGTAACACATTTCCTTGATTAACGCTTCAACTAACGTTTGTGTGTGTTCACTGGAACGTGGAACAGCTTCTAGGAATTCCGGCCTCAAGTGGCCCAATCAGAAGTGTCATGTTTAACTAGCTATTGGAGAACTAGCATCGGATAATCGGTCCAACGGTTTCGAATGGCTAATGATTTCAATTAATATAGACACGGCTGTTGTCTTTGAAGGCTAATTAAGATTAGCTTATGTCGCGGGTTCAACAAATACGTGCATGATCTATAGGTCGTTGTTTCGAGTCTGGTTGTGTGTGCATGTGACATGTATGTTTGTAAACTGTACCCACGATATAGGAGAAAACCTAGTGTGGCGCAATGTTCTAAAAAAAAAGAAAATCAATAATGTATATACCTATTATATTCTTTGGTTGAAGTTGGTTAGGGACAAACTGGGATAATCTGGGTAGGTACTACACAACCAAAGTTAATTGATGAAATAAGTAGGTTATTTGTAATGGAGAATACCGCCAAAAAAGAGACAAACAAAAATTGGTGAGGCGTCGCCCCGTCTACTACCGAGTTAGTGATCGGCCTTTTGGCACTGGTGCTTACGGTCCAGTCCACGGTAGAGACATCGTTCCGATCCGGCCCGATCTGGCCCGAAGCAGGTCGAAGACGTGACGAAGAAGGAACGTTGTAAGTTTTTGCGTTTCTGTCTGTTGGCTTCTGCACAGAATGCACTTCAGATCAGGTCTTTTCTACCATTCTAGATGACTTGGATAACTTACATCTGACTGCTTTCTACCTACAGTTTCCTAGAAAAGATCCCTTTAAACTTAAACCTGCCTTCCATGACTAAATCTTGAGGCTTGCCTACACCAATGGGACGTTCCGACATCTTGGATCCGGCGATACGGTCCAATGTCATAGGATGCGAAACTACATTGTTCTTTTGTTTAATATCAACTTTCAAAAATCCACTATCGTACACTTTCAAGCAATAGGCATTTCAAATACAATTACATGTATTGGTAAGGCGCATTTACATGAACGTATCTATGAATAGATTGGTCGAAAGGAAGCGTACTTGGCCCCGTTGTGTGTTTCGAAACGGCAGCAATCTGAGTAGTTGGAGATCGAGTGAATGGTTCTCAAGGATGCCGCCACAATTGCTTAGTACAGTGTTGTAATCGCGATCGTATCAACCCTGGTAATTAGCGTAGGTCCCATTTGTTAAATAATAGGTTCGATTTACTAATAATATAGGAGGTTTATATTTTAGATTGAATTGTTTGGCGTTCTAGAAACAACTGATTGTTTGAACGAAAACCATACAATTGATAATAATAGTACTGCAGTATAACTTTTAAGGGTACAAGTACGATTTATTAATAATACTAGAGATGAGGTTTGTTTTTTTCTTGAGCTTGTAACCTCAGCTGCCTGCAGCCTGGTCATCTAAAGATCTGTTATTTTTTTTTAAATTTAGTTTTATGCAGAAATTATTTGAGCACTTATAGTGAGCCTAGCAGTGGACGAATTAGGGATATTGATGTTCAGATCAAGAAGACACAAATTTTATCGAAAAGCGTATGAAATAATTGACCTACTGGTCTAGTGGTCGCAAGCGTGACTGCGAAGGATGAGGTTCTGGATTAAGGTGCAAGGAAAGAGCTTTCACGAGTGACGAATCATGAGATCCTCTGGCGCATCCTGGACAGGCAGCCTCGATACCACAATTGCTGACTGGAATCTTTTTACTACGGCATGAACGATAGAAAAAGAAGACCCTAGATTCGATCTCCGGGTCGGATAAAATGTCATGGAGACTTTGTATTAGGAAACTCTCAGTAGCAGTCCAGAGTTTGCAATTTTGCATCAGCGAAACGTGCTTAACCTTTCGGGGAATATATGCGTGATAATGCTGATGCGTATAAAAAAGAACAAACATCATTACGAACTAGACGTCCAGTTTCTTTAAATACATCTTGAACAAAGACCGGAAAACCCAAGAAAGAAAAAAAAAGATTGAAAATGTAAATTGAACGTCCAGGATTAGATATGAAGTGTTCAGGTCCACTATTTACTTTCTTTTGTTACGGCGATCGAGCGATTGAAAGCTTTCGAGGGGCAAAAATTGAATGAACGACTATTGTGTAACGTGACACGCGGTATCTGACAAGTGTTTGCTAGAATTTTTTCCTGAACTTTGAGATAAAGTTTTTGCTTCTGTTAATTAAGTTTTGGCTACCGTTATTTAAATTAAGGAATAGTGTTAGGGTGATTAAGCGGTTACCTTTATCGCTGCGGGTCAATTATTTGATTCTCATACGAAAAAAAATTGTCTGTCCTACAGATACAGTGGAAGACTGAGCGGGAGGCCTTTGCCCAACAATGGGACACTCAGGACTAAGTATATATGTGTACATATGTATATATTTACAGATGGTCGTTCCGTGTTTGTGTTTATGTGCTTAAAATGACATCATTTGTGTCCGTTAACACACCCACGATACAGAAGAGATTATAATATGACACTATGTTTAAAAACCATCTCTAGGGCTTTGCCAGTGTCAGCGTTGTCGTATGAATATGTTTAAGCGTCTGGATATAAAATCTACATCGTTAAAGTTTACGACTGTGTGAACTCTCGCTTAGGCGTTGAAAAATGATGCCTAATAATAATAATATCTTTATTTTCAGACCGTAGTCCATAGGTACAGTAATGAATGACGTCCGAAGGAATCTCCGAAAAAATATCTTAGTCTGACTTTGAGAACATACAGTATAATTACAGCAACTTATCCATTTAGGTACTTCTCATAATATTAACATTTCAAATCACGGTCCATTTAACACGAAAAACGTCAACGATATCGAAGTCATTCATAAAAACTGCCGACTTACAAACTTAAAAAGACTTTTTCTAATAACTAAATTACGTCCTTTATCGCATCACTCACAAAAAAGAGATCGTCAAAAGAATTATCTTTTAGTTCACACCATCTACTTAAATGGCAGATACACTTTTTCACGCCACAACAAAAGGACTTTCCCTTATTGCAAAGGAAAGTGAATTTAGTGGGGCGCCTCCACTTTTTAAATGGCCCTTAGATAATGCTTCTTTGTACGGGGAATTGCGAATTATTATGGGGTAGTGCTTACAGGAAATAACGCGTTATTAATACGGTTTCGCTCGTACATTGTTTTAGTATTGTGAGTTAGAAGAAAATGAGTGTTTCACTATTGTGTCTACTAATCTGAATCTTACTAGTGTTTTTTTATTGGTAGGTATCTAAATGATATCTAGCTTACATAATATACAAAACATAGCATCACGCCTGTATTCTGTGAAGGGTTAGGTAGAGTCACCGATGTCGTTATTGAGACCCATTTAATAGGGGGTGAACCTATTGCTTATCTACAGGGCACAGTTACAGATTCCGTGCTGCTACTGAGAACTTCCACACATAAACATCCAATAACACTTTGCCCGAACCGGATATCGAACCAAGGACCTCACGCTCAGCAGTCGTGTTTGCGAGCACTAGACGAGGCGGTCGCAGTAATATGTGCGTAACGGATAAACTATTTTATACAAAATTATATAAGTATATAAACTCTTGCTATTTCAAGGCTCACGAAAATAAGATTTGAACAGAGACGCGTTATCACATCTCACAAAGATACAGAAAGCTACCTCCAGAAGAAACTTCGACCCAATATAAATCCAAATATACACCAAAAACTTCAATCAAAATTTACCATACCGTGGACTCATCTGAATTTGAATAACATATCATTTGAAACTTACAAAGTAAGGCTGCCGAGGTAATTTATATGCGGGACGGACCCTAGGTTATCAGATGCGGACACGGCGTCAATCAAAATAGGGTAGGAACTCCGATTTAATGTGACATTCCTGTGACGTCGAACGAACAATTTTCCTTGAATACTTTAATCTTGAGTGGACTTGGAGTTCGAGATTACGGGGTCGACTTGAAAACATTATGAATGAATGATTGAAGAAGTTATTCAAGAACAGATATAGAAATTACAATTATCATATAATTTTTTCCTTCTTTCATTCTTTAAAAAAACTTTGCCCCACACTATAAATAATTCCTGTATCGTGGGTGCGTTTACAACGAACACATATGTATATTCACAAAGACCCAGGCCCGAAACAACTATCCGTAAATCATACAAATATTTGTTCCGTACGGGAATCAAACCCGCGACACGTAGCGCAGCAATTGATCTCTCAACCACTGCGCCGCGTGCCGTCTTTGGGAACTATTGGCACAGTCACATAACATAACATAGCATCACGCTTGTATTCCCCGAAGGGTTAGGCAGAGGTGTACTATTGTACACCCACATTTTGTCGATGCTGTTATTGAGTCCCATGTAATAAGGTGCGCTCCTATTGCCATCTACCGGGCACAGTTCCACACTCCGTGCTGCTACTGAGAATTTCCATACAGAAAAACACAATAACAATTTGCCCGACCGAACTCGAACCCAGGACCTCACGCTCAGCGGTCGCGCTAGCGACCAATAGACCAATGAGACAGTCATAATCACCATGCGTTATAAATGATAAAAGTATTTTGTGATAAGTGCAAAACTGCCACTGGTCCTTTTTTATGATATCTTGGTCACGATGCACGATGCCTACGTTAAGAGATAGGGTGGCTTATTCTTGATACAACTGGGTAATCATTGCCGTCGATCACCTTCTATTTTAAATTACCTTCTAGCCTGGAGCCAGTACCGTACAGCCAGCTCATAAATCCATCAAATAGCTACTTTTCAATTTAAGGTGGCGTGGCATTCATCTGACATTATAACTCAATGCGGCAGCCTGGCTTACCTTTTGTCCTAGCTGGGTGCTTTACGTCGCATTGCGGCGAGCTGCAGCGAAAAATCGCTCTGCGTCAATTTGCGGATGAATGTACGCAGAACGCAGGAAACGTAGCAATGGCCGTTTATAGCTTAAGCTACTACTGAAAGATATTTGGTTGTAAACAAAATGCGTTACGTCAAAATTGGTCTATTTTGAATATCTGTTTAATTTTTTTGTACCTTAATGCTATTGAAATGTTAAGCTATGAGTATGACAGAACCATGAGGAATATAGAGTTTTGAAAACTCAGTACTTCATCATACAATTTACCAACAGAATGTTACTGCCGATCAGTGGAGTGCGGTTCATAAAGACAAAAAGACACCGCCTACCCTACATAACTCAGATAAATATTTATTATAAGATATTTGAGGTGGCAAATCACATACATCATTATTTAATCGACAAGACGACGAACTAATACCAACATGCAGTAGGTATTATTGGTAAGTAAGCTTTTAAAATTTTCTGTATACCCTGTCTAAGAACTCTGTGCACGCCGCTTCTGCCGATCAATGTATGGCGATCGATGCAAATATTGCACAACAAAGGACTCAAGGATGGGATAGACAACCCTAAATAAAAAATAAATAAAAAAAAACTATCCGTCATAACAAACTTTCAAACATTTAAAAAATAATAATCACGCATTCGTGCAAAAGCGAAACATTTTCTTACTTTTCCACCGTCATCAGAAAACAGTTAAGTGAAATTTAAGAAACATGGAGCCTTTTTACCTGACCGCAACATTTGTCATTCTGGATCTCTAAGAGCTGGGGGATGATCTGTCACCATGATAAACGAGCGACGCTGATGCGTCTAGCCACAATATAGAGACGAACAGAAGGATAAATTTGTACAGAGGTGTGAAATGAAGAAGAAAATAAGAGCAGTTCTAAAAAAAAATTAATGTATTAATGTGATCACTTTGACGGGTTATGTCTTAAGTAATGTTTATTAAAAAAAAAAAAAGTTTATTCTAATACCGTCTTAATCAACTACCATACTCATTTATTTAACAATAACTTTATAAAGTTACAACACGCAAGACAATCTGCAAATTAAATAAACTGTCTAATGAACTCGTAACAATTGAACACAACTTTGCCGACTCAGAGTCTATTGTTAGAAATAGGCCTCTTCTAGACTATGTCCAAGAACACCAAGGAGTAGGTTAAGGAGACCAAAGAAAGACTAAAAAAGCATATTACTTATAAATAAATATATTAATGTGTGAAACTAATGAAATGTCACGTTGGATCTTCTGAAGTATATTTTATTGTGGTTCTGTTTCGCTAACTTGCTTCAAAATAAGTATTAAACGCTTGACGTTATTAAGTACAGTTTTTGTGGTCAAAGAAGTCGCACTTTTTATAATGTTTGTTTATTTTTGTTCCAGGTTCGAGTTTGGCGAATTTAAGGTAAGTTTCAAATATAAATAAACAGAAATATTTAAACAAATTGTAAACTTACATAAATCGTGCAAAGTAAGTTTTATTACAGGTTTTATTTTTGTAAATAATTTTATCTTTTACTTACTTCTCGGACTTTTGCCCAGCACTGGGATAATAAAGGTTAGAAAAAATCCTTTGATTATAATCGCAATAACCGTTTATGCAATGCATATTGCATTTTTCAAATTCCTCAGCTTCTAGTCTTAGTAATAATATCACTCACGATTCAGATTGAACAATCTGACTAAGCAATGAGTCAATCTAAACATCTGCAATTGCAATGACCCAAATACATTAATACAGTTCTCAAATTGGTCCTGGGTTCGATTCCCTGGTCGGGCAAAGTGTTATTGGGTTTTTCTGTATGGCAAATTCTCAGTAGCAGCACGGATTTTGGAACTGTAGCCGGTTGATGGCAATAGGCTCGCCCCCTATTACATGGGACTCAGTAACGGCATCGGCGAAATGTGGGTGTACAATTAGTACACTTGCTTAACCCTTCGAGGAATACAGGCGTGATGCTATATATAGTTCTAAAGTTATGGGTGCACGGAAAAAGCCTAGGAACGAGCAAGTTCATACGGCACATTAACGATATCACAGTGATCTCTCACCTAGAAATTAATTATTACGCACAGTCAACGATAAAAGTAACCCATCGTTATATAATATTTTTGTCGTTACTTTTTATATTTAATTAATATAGAATACAGTTAAGAATAGTGCGATGGTTATTAATTTCATAAATATTCAGAGAGAACCCAGGCCTATAAAAAGAGACTTTACTTTCAATCAGAAGCCAATGCCCAGCAGTGGGCAGTCGGACTGTGGACGATGATGATGCACTGGCTATGAAAAAATCATTATAATAAATTCAACCTATTACTGTCCTACTGCTGGGAAAGGGTCTTGTCTCAGAATGAGAAGGGGTAGGCTTTAGTTCACCACGCTGGCCCGGTGCGGATTGGCGGACTACACACACCGTCGAGAACTTTATGGAGCCCTCTCAGGTGTGCAGGTTTCCTCACGATGTTTTCCTTCACCGTAAATGCAAGAGATAATCAAATTCTGATCCGCACATGATACCGAAAAGTCAGAGGTGCGGGCCGGGTTTGAACGCAGACCCTCCTGTATGGAAGGCAAGTGTTAACCGCTAGTCTATCACTGCCAAAAAATCATATATCAATTTTTAATTTTATACGTCTCTATATATTCGCTGTGACTGTACCAGTCAACAGAAGGGTAAAATCAGTTTTCCTAATGATTTTTAATTATTTAATTTATTTCTAGCAATATCACAAATAGCAGCAATACAAAAAAAGCGTAACGAAATAAGCAGTTCTTCTGCACCCGAGAGGTCACTATCGCACGTCAATCCAATATTGCCGTTACCCCAAGCCCTTTCATCTCAACGCCCATTTCGAACGGATTCTTATCTCCAGCACAATGTCTGATCGATATTAGGATTAAGAGTCTTTCAGAGCCAATTTTCCGATTACGACACTGATTTTTCTTTTATTGTGATTGATGGTGATCAATTTAGTTAGGTTTTGCTGGTTATAGTGACGGCTGAAAGGCCAAATTGCGGATTCGCACAGATTTAACCAGTTAGAACTGAGCCCTAAAATTAGGACGGGAGCGACGGGTAATAAGGCACGGTAGAATACTTGGGGTATTGACGTGAGAATGAAATTAACACAAAAGGAAAGAAAGAAACTGCCTCAATGGTCTAGTGATCGAAAGCACGGCTGCTGAGCGTAAGGTCCTGGGTTCGATTCCTGGGTCGGGAAATGTGTTCTTGGGTTTTTCTGTATAGAAATTCTCAGTCGTAGCACGGAGTTTGGAACTCTGTCCGATGCAGCATCAGCGAATTGTAGGTGCACAATTGTACACCTCTGCCTCTGCCCTTCGGGGATACAGCCATGATGCAATTATGTTATCTGAAAGAAAGAAAATGGTTTTTATTGAAACTACAATTTTACGTCGATACAACGAAAAATGCCGTTGTCTCAGCATGGTGTTATAATCGGCAGTAACCAGATTACGCACATTTTCAATTGCAACCCACGGAGTATTTATACCTCCAAAACATCGATCCTTCACCGCTTCAAACTCCCCAGTAACATAGGTACTACACCTATGTATATTATTCCATAGAAAAAATAAATAGACTACTGATTGGTCAATCACTACTGAGGTCGTATTTGTGTCTTAATATAAGCTCCACATTTAAAGTCACATTTTCATAAAGATTAGATTTTAGATTTCCTAAAGATTTTTAGTATAGAATTCAGAAAGCAAAAACATACTAAGAATAAACCTGAATTAAACCTCTACTCAAAAGACATTGGTCGATGAAATAATCTTTAAAACCATATCCAAGGATCGTCCTGTCACAGAAAGTCGTGACCACTCCGAGTCACTCCCGTTAATGTCATTGCATTCGAACGATGAATTGAAATGACATTTTGTCGGGTGACCGGCCAGTTATTGGTCCTCGTGATTATCAAGGAATTGGTCTTGCGATTTGTTATTTGCGATATTATGAGTGTTTTCGCTTTGGATTTATTTGTCGGTTTTAGTTTTTTCCTGTTGGTAAACTCGTGACGGTAATGTCATTGTAAGTTATATATATTTTTTAAATTATACATGTTATTTATTGAGCGTATCATGCACTTTATACAAATTGAAATATAAAATTCAATTAAATCCTAAACATTTATTAACGTATGTGCAATTTCAATTAACTTTTTTACTACTTATTTTCGGGTTGCCATGTACAATTATTATAATTAATATTTGAAAATGTACAATCAAATGTTTAAAAGATTCTTTACATTTACAATTTTTATGTGTTGAGGTAATAGAAAAATCTTTTATTAAACAACCAGAATAAAGCGAAAATATAGTTGTGAAATAAAAGTTTTTATTCCAAAATGACTCGATCTTATAAAAAATATATATTTTGTAAAAATATATATTTTGTAAAAATATGGCCAACGAATACCACGTAGAGTCGTGAAGATTAACTTCAAAAGATAATTTTTTCAACGTCTAGACTTTGTAAGTCATCGACATCTTTCTCGTTGAGATAAAAGCAAAGCTGTCTCCGAGACGAATATCGTAGATGTCGAATATTCCAACAGCCAGACTTGGAGTGACAGCACGGTTGGCGCAGTGGCAAAGCGATTGGCTTTCTGCGCTACGGATCGCAGGTTCGATTCACGCACGGATAAAAAATTGTATGGTCTACAAATAATTCTTCCGGATTTGTGATATTTATGTCTCAAACACTTTGCCCGACCTGGGAAACCCTAACCTAACTAGAAATATATTATTTACTTTTCTTACAAACGTTTTCTTATTTGACTACGACAGATATTTCTTAATATGCATTAATATATTGTCTAATATATTTTAGCTGGACAGGTTTTTTCTTTTTTTTTTGATACTTCAGTAGAAGTAGTTAGTTTTAAAATTAGATATAAGTTTAAGTTGTTTAAAATTAAATCCTAATCCCATTTTTAGCCGTAAAAACTGCTTTGCTTGAAATTGAATTAACATTTAAACTCGTAACTATTTCTTCTTTTTTATTTCATGTTCATTACATTATGTAAAAATACATTTAAATTACTTTAACATCAGTTTCCTTTCTTAATTAACAAGGCCGGTAAGTATTAAAAACAAAAATATTTTATACCTTTGTCTCAAGCTTAAATTATGAATATTTTAAAAGTTTCTCTTTTGAAAAAAGTTTTTTTTTTTTTCACCACATCAAAGTCACTTCACCCTTCATCAAGAAGGTACAACGATAAAATCGGGTCAACAGAGCTCAAATTCAACTCGAAATTAGTGACGAGTTTCGCCTCAAAATGTCTGCGGGCGCCCTATTCTCCTCATTTCCGTCAGAAAGACGCGATTTTAAAACGGCACAATGAATGTTTGTCGTCGGGTAAAGCAATTTCTTTTGATCTGCAACATCGCAAAGGAAGTGTAATTGTTGTGGTTTCATTTGTCATCGCGTGTAATAGAAATTGTAGACAATTTGTTATTTACAAATGATTGTATTCATAAAGAAAACGCACATTTGGTGTCGCATTTACCAAATGATTTCACCTTTTTATGGCGATGATGCCACATTAGATTTTGGGACAACGCTCCGAAATTAATACCATGTCATGTTTACTAAGTATTGTGATGATTATTGCAATTCTTGCTTTGGGGATCTAGATTTTTCACGAAACAGTGAGGCAGTAGCTAAGTAATGCTATAACTACCCTACATCTCGCAGAATTGGTTTACCCACGGAACAAATAATTTTATAATCTACAGGTTGTACAGTTCCAAGTCTGTCTGTATATGAGATTCATAACACGTACCTGTATATCCTAAGTGGAGCGACGTTAAAACAAAGAAAAAAGGATAACTCTTTATTGTAAACTAGGTCAAAGAATATATAATACTAGCTTCCGCCCGCGTGGTTTATCCCGGGAAAATGTACGAACCCGTACATTTTCCCGGGATAAAAAGTAGCCTATGTGCTATTCCAGACTATAATCTATCTCTGTGCCAAATTTCATCGAGATCCGTTCAGCCGTTCTGACGTGAAAGAGTAACAAAGATCCATCCGTCCATCCATCCATCCATCCATCCTCACACTTTCACTAATATTAGTAGGATAATAAGGTGAAAATAACGTTTATTATTTTTAAGGTAGGTATCAGCCGCAATCAGCAATTTCTTCAAAATTTTATTCCGCGGTGACTCAACCCGCGACCATGGCATGGCGCTTATGGCAGCATTGGAATATCGGAAACCCAATTCATCCATAAATCACGGAAGATAACAAAAAAATTAAAACAATTCATAAAATTTAACTCGTATAGTATTATAAACGTCATTTAAATGTTATTATTTGATACACTAAATATCGGGTTTTCCTGTAAACCGCCGCAACAATCGTTAGTGAGTACCTATTTTCATAATCAATAGGCTTGCCTAGCGAACTGGTGACCGCAATATCATGTTATCGATACATAAGTGAATGTTGTACTATTATACAGAAAGAAATAGGCTCGTTTCATTCAATACACGTTTTCAGGGGTAAATAAATAATTTCTGTATCACGAATTTTGTTAAAAAACGAAAACAATGCATAGGTACTAATTAGGTACTATCACATCTCTACACGAGGTACTACACTATCACTTTGTTGAGATTCAGAGTTTTTTTTTTTTTCATATTATCATAAAAGTATTAGCCCCTAAGTAGTTTATCTCTGAACATTGTTCTAAACATTAAATTTTTATTGCATAATTCAGATTCAAATCTGTAATTAAGAATACCGACAATGTCCATAATGTTTCACTCTCCATCGAATAACCCCATATTTCCAACAGCCATAAGATTTCAAACCCTCATTAAACCATTCAAACGTTTGAACCCATAAATATTTATAACCTGAATGGTTACAAACAGATGTTAAAAACGTCACTATACAAAGCACTTCATTAGGCAACCGTCCTGTTCAAACTTGTAAACGGAAGATGCAATTTACATTAAATAAACAAATTATCTGCACGTTCGTCCGAAACTCGGAGAGTCCAACAGGTGTTCTTAATTTGAAATCTAAATAAACGTTAATGTTGCATGTACTTTTGCTAAAATGGCCGCCATTAGCAGCGATGCCGGAGTCCGTAATGGGAATGTATCGTGTTTCAAATTTGGAAGGATGATCGGCGCGATTGTGTTTGGGGTTTTTATGGGGAAACATGGATTTTTCTTTCGGGAAATTGGGGATGAAAGGGACACATGAATGTATTGTGTTGTGAGTCACAAAGGCAGGCAATTGAGCCAATTGGATTTTAAAATCAGTAGATATTATGCTTTTGTGCCTGTTCAGTGGACATGTGAATTCAAGCAGCTAAATGAAGCACCAAATTTATTCTGCGTCTAAACCAAACCTTGAAAGCATAAACTAAAAATATATATTAAAAAAAAAAAAACGTTGCCACTTGGATGCGTTCACAAAGACAAATATTCACATGCACAAACACACAACCCGGAACAACTATTCGAAGGTCATACAAATATTTGTTACGTACGGGAATCAAACCCGCTACACATAGCGCAGCAGTTTATCGCTCAGCCGTGCAGCCAAACAATAAATACGGTTAAGGAGCTATGTATTTAGGCATCATATTTCGTAATAAAAAGACAATTCATTGCGTTGCGTAGCTCGTTTTTACTAAAGGCGGGTAAATCGCTAAACGCATTTACGAGCCTTTATAAGGCTTTGCGTAATCTTCATTGTTGGCAGAAGAAACGAACAAGATTATATAAAGTATAAGAAGATATGTAAAGTGTTCGCTTATCTTAATTTTTTATTTTGAGATAAGTTTGTTTGATAAAAATATTAATAAAATTATCTATCTTTACTCTTTTGTTTTAGCAGTGATAGCCTAGCGGTTGAACGCTTGCCTTCCATGCAGGAGAGTCTGAGTCCAAACCCAGCCCGCACCTTTGACTTTTCAGAATCATGTGCGGATCAAAATTTGACTATCACTTGCGTTAACGGTGAAGGAAAACATTGTGAGGAAACCTGCACACCCGAGAGGATGACATAAAGTTCTTGATGGTATGTGTAGTCCGCCATTCGCCCTTCTCATTCTGAGAAGAGATCCTTGCCCAGCAGTGGGACGGTAATGGGTTGAATATTATTATTATTACTCTTTTGTTTTTAGGCAGAAGTGCAGTCAATATCCGCGTTTCCGATACTGTTATTGAGTTCCATGTAGTTAGGGACAGGCCCTTCTAACGTGTACAAATCTCAACGACATGCTGCTACTGATAATTTCCACTCGAAAAATCCAATAAATTCAATAAAGCCCAATCCGAGAATCGGACCAAGAATCTCACGCTTAGGTGTTGCCTTAGCGACTGACCGACCAATGAGGTAATTTCACAAAAACATCGAAAATTGAATAAAATTTAATTCTTCTTCTTCTATCGAATCGGCACGAGCTATCTCATAGAGGTTGCCCATACCTTAGTGGATAGATTAGCCAGTCAACAATGGTGGTTTCAAGGCTGACTGCCCAGGATGCGCCACACGATCTCATGATTCGTCACTCATGGAGATTCTTTCCATGAATATAATAACACCGTACATCATATCATAATATAGCATATTTCTTGCCCAAATTCTTACATAAACTTCTATGTAATCGCTTCCCACATAATCCTTCTAAGTTTCAAACGTTTCAAGGTAACTACACTAAGCTGCCCGTCAGTATACTGAGCGTAATCCGAAGTCATCCAAACGTTTAGTTTCAACTTGTTTTCATAGCACTATGAAATTCTGCTCACCTCTATGTAACGTCAGTTATCGGTGAAATTTCAAGGCACAGTGAGTTGCGGTATGAAGATGTAGGTTTGAAGTCAGTGCATCTAGTGTCGGTATAACCCCGGGCCAATCTTGCAAGACATGGTACTATAGTGATGGGAAAATGTTCGGTATTTATATGGTTAATATCGATAGTTCATCATGCATCAAATTTGTAATGACATGTAGGTTTAAATGTTAAATACATATATGTATTTTGGTTTATAAATTTAGAAAATCGGTTGCTAGTCACTCAATGTAATTTTCACATTAGTAAATCCATGCTAGCAGAATAAATTGCATAATAATTCCTTTTGAAATCTATCATTAAACAAAATCAATCAAAGATTTATTTTTTTGTCCTCGACCTGTTTAAAATATCAAATAAACTAGGTAGGTACGGGATAAAAAATGATGATGCTACTTGACCAAACTAACAACTCAGCTTATCGTAGTCCCTAACTAAAACAATCGTATCTCTAAAATATATCAATAAAATACTCGCTTTTTTGGCAAAAATAGTTTTTTGTTATCGCTTTAGTAGGTATTATCAACTGAAAATAAACATTAAATGAAGCTATAGAGATACTAACAAAATATCGATATTTAAAAAGATGTCCCATCCCTAGTATTGATACATACTAGACAACCGTTCAAGTACGCGTGTTTACTAAAGGCATTAATAACGTGTATATACCTAAACTAGTGAGTTTAACGCAATACATATACACTATACATATGTAGTGACCTCATACATATCGCATCAAACGTACGACCGCGGCGGCGCGCGGCCCAACACTGAGCTAAGACTCGCGGAGACACCGCGCTGTACGCCTCCTGCGTCGATGCGAAGATTCCAATGACGACGGATCGATCGGCGAGAGACAACATGCTGGCGCGGGATCAAGCTAGCAACTGAGCGCGCGTACTCCAGCGAAATATTTATATGGCGCGCGGCGGCAACTCGTATCGAACATAGAGGAAGCAGTCACTATGCACCAACCACGGCGAGCCCTGATTGGTCGAATTTAATAATATTTTAAGCTTCTTATACCACTACTTACAAGGTACTTAAATATAATATAAGTAGACTAAAATAAATTTATATATTCGTATCGTCATTCGAGTTTCATTGTACATCCAGCAAGATATCCCTAAAGTGGTGACCCCGACGACTCCGAAATACGACAACCAACGTAGACCAACATGCCTAACGAAGACCATAAACTCGTACTCGACAGAGAAGATGTGGAAGCTATATCCTTGAAGTCGCGTCTACCTCTGTTCTGGCGTGACCAACCCAGGCTTTGGTTCGCACAGTTCGAGACGATGATTGCCAGCCAGAAGCTTAGCGACGAAAACAAATTCGGACTCGTCGTTTGTCAACTTGAGAAAGTAGATGTGGAACAAGTTGGGGATATCATCATGTCGCCGCCTAACACAGGAAGGTACGAGAATATCAAGAAAAGGTTGCTGTCCGTCTACGAGGAGTCAGAGAACAAACAGTTACAGAAGCTGCTCAACGACGTCGAACTGGGCGACCAGCGTCCGTCACAACTACTGCGGCGCATGCGAGAGCTGGCCCGAGACAAGATTCCCGACCAAACGCTACGTATGTTGTGGATGAGCCACTTGCCATCAGCAACGCGAGCGGTGCTGTCAGTGAGTGAAGAATCAAAATTGGATGCGCTGGCAGCGATGGCAGATAAAATGGATGAGCAAACTAAAGAAATATCATCCATTTGTTCCTGTGCTCACGGCGCAAATACTACGAGTCCATCAACTTCGACGTCATCAGAAGTGAAAATAATGAACATGATCGAATCGCTCACTCAAGAAATCGCCGAGTTAAAAATGGATCGAGGGCGAAACAACTACCGTCGAGCGCAAAGTTATCGACGCGGAGCGCGTTCACGTTCAAGATCATCAAAGCGAGCTACGGATATATGTTTTTATCACCAAAAGTTTGGAAAGCACGCATACAAATGTCGAAGCCCATGCAACTATAACCGGGGGCGATCGACTCAGGAAAACTAGAGAAGATTTCAGCTACGACGGGAGCCGAAGTCAACGAACTCACGAACCACCGTCTATTTATCAAGGAATTATCAACGGGACTACATTTTCTAATCGACACTGGTGCGAACGTGTCAGTACTACCAGCACGGGGAAAAGAAAAACGCAAGCAAAACCCAAGTAATTATTTGTACGCCGCCAACGGTTCATCAATACCCTCTTATGGTGAACAATCGATGGTACTGAACTTTGGACTACGTCGGCCGTACAGATGGAGTTTTATGGTTGCTGAGGTGAAACGACCCATAATTGGCGCTGATTTCCTACACAAACATCAGCTAACAGTGGATATTCACGGACAAAAACTCGTAGATAAGCGAACCAGCCTGTCCGTCGTGGGTTACGTAAGAACGTCATCGGACCACAGCGTTAACACACTGAGTAGCCAGCAACCATATCACGATCTACTTGCAAAATATCCCGACATTACGCGACCGTCCTTGAAGCTCTGTCACAGTGAAGTGGAACACCAAATCGAAACAACGGGACCGCCCATCTACGCCAAGGCAAGACCATTACCACCTCACAAGTACAAGGCGGCGAAGGAAGAATTTGAAGCAATGATGGAACAAGGAATCTGCAGGCCTTCTAACAGTCCATGGGCGAGTCCGCTGCACCTAGTATTGAAAAAGGACGGCAAGTATCGAGCTTGCGGAGATTATAGACGTCTCAACGCCGTAACAGTGCCAGACCGGTACCCCATACCCAGACTGCATGACTTCACCTACAATTTATTAGGAAAGAAGATCTTCTCCATTATAGACCTACGAAAAGCGTATTACCAAGTTCGAAACCGTGATGAAGACATTATGAAAACAGCAGTCATCACTCCATTCGGTCTTTTCGAGTTCACAAAAATGTGTTTCGGCCTACGAAACAGTGGCCAAACTTTCCAACGTCACATCGACAGCGTACTCCGGGGATTACCTGTTTTCCCATTTGTCGACGACATCCTGGTTGCTTCTGAAAATAGAGAAGAACACAGAAGAGACTTAGAAGAGGTGTTCAAAAGACTCAACGACAACGGGTTACAACTGAACGTCGCAAAATGTACTTTTGGCCAAACAACACTCGACTTCTTAGGCTACACTATATCCACAGAAGGAATAAAGCCAACGCAAGAGAAAACTAAGGCCATTACGTCATACCCATTACCGCAGACGATTCAACAACTTCGTCGTTTCTTAGGAATGATGAATTTTTATCGTGAAAACATTCCACACGCCGCCGAACATCAAAAGGAACTCAACGCTTATCTACGTGAGTCAAAAAAGAACGACAAGACACAAATTCAATGGAGCGAAACCGCAAGAAGTGCATTTGACAAGTGCAAAGAAGACATCAGCAACGCCGCATTATTATCATACCCGTCATCGAGTCTGCCTTTCGCCTTGATGACCGACGCGTCGGACACCTGCGTGGGAGCTGTACTTCAACAGCAAATCGCAGGGAAATGGAAACCGCTAGGGTTTTTCTCGAAAAAGCTAGACGACGCACAAAGAAAATACTCAACCTACGACAGAGAGCTGCTATCGATATACATGGCTGTTCGTCACTTCCGCCGGATCTTTGAAGGCCGTGACGTCACCATCTTCACCGACCACAAGCCGCTTGTAAATGCGCTGAAGGCAAAAAGTAAGAACGAAACGCCACGCCGTATTCGCTACCTGGAATATATCGGTCAATTTGTCAACAGTATCAAGCATATAGCAGGCAAAGATAACATCGTCGCCGATGCCTTATCGAGAGTGGAATCAATCACATGCCCGTCGCCGATCGACTACGATGAGTTAGCGAACGCTCAGAATAAAGACACAGAACTCAAAATGTTGATGAAGAACGAGCGTTACTCATTCACACGCACGAAGTTACACGGATCGTCGAAATTAATCAACTGCGAGATGTCGACAGGAGTTGCTCGTCCGTTCTTACCCGAGACGTACAGAAAACAAGCTTATCAAGCAATGCACGACTTGAACCACCCCGGCGTAAGAGCTACGAGGCGACTAGTTACGACACGATTCTTCTGGCCATCGATGAAGAAGGACGTTACAGAGTGGTCGAGAGCTTGTGCCCAGTGTCAGCGTGCCAAAGTACAGCGGCACACGAAATCACCAATTGGAAGCTTCCAACACGCTGATCGACTGGCTCACGTACATATCGACATCGTCGGCCCACTGCCAATATCGAAGAACTGTCGTTATTTACTAACAATGATTGACAGGGCAACAAAGTGGCCAGAAGCACAAGCAATCGAAGAAATAACAGCGGAGAAGGTAGCCAACGTGTTGTATGAAGTTTGGATATCAAGATACGGGTGCCCGGCAACAATAACAACAGACCAGGGTCGGCAATTCGAATCCGACCTGTTCAACAAATTAATGCATCGCATGGGTATCGAACGCATACGGACTACAGCATATCATCCGCAGTCCAACGGCTTAGTAGAACGTTGGCACCGCTCACTGAAGACGTCACTCGCCGCCAAACTTAACACCGTCAACTGGGCGCACGAGTTGCCTACTGTATTATTGGGACTACGCGCAGCTTTTAAAGAAGATATAGGGGCGAGTGCAGCCGAATTGTTGTACGGACAAACGCTAAGATTACCAGGAGAATTCTATGACGAAGCCTTGACATCGCATCATAATCTATCGCACTTTATGAGCCATCTAAGTGAAGCACTGAAGAAAGCACAAGCACAGCGTCGTAATATAAACAAGAATCGTGCAATATTCGTTCACGGTGACTTGTATACATGTACGCACGTATACATACGCAACGATGCAATCCGAAAGCCGTTAACACCTACATATAACGGTCCGTATCGAGTCATCGCCCGCTACGACAAATATTTTGAAGTGCAGATGGAAAATAGAAGCTCGAACATATCCATCGACAGACTGAAGCCTGCTTATTATCTGAGCCCGGAGCAAGAAGCAACCAAGACTTATGCCCATATAACGCGAACAGGCAGGACGTCAAAACCCCCTGTACGCTTCGCTGGCGGGGGAGTAATGTAGTGACCTCATACATATCGCATCAAACGTACGACCGCGGCGGCGCGCGGCCCAACACTGAGCTAAGACTCGCGGAGACACCGCGCTGTACGCCTCCTGCGTCGATGCGAAGATTCCAATGACGACGGATCGATCGGCGAGAGACAACATGCTGGCGCGGGATCAAGCTAGCAACTGAGCGCGCGTTTTTTTTTTTTTTTTTTTTTATTTTTTTATTTTTTATAAAATGTCTCTCGCAGTTAGCTCAGGGAGCTTTTACTGCTTAACCGGGCGAATGGCGAGACCAGAAGGGCCTCCAGCCGAGCAAATTATATAATATTAAGCAACACTGCTAAGGGTGTCCCATAGTGGGACTCGAACCTCGGCTTAGGGCGTTGCTGGGGGGCATACAAGAGAGGACTTGCTGGATCTGATTGTGATTATTTGGGGACATTTGATTTATTACTACTGGCTCAGCGCGGGCTGGCTCGAGCAAGGGTCGGGGTGGAGAATGAACGGGTCTTCGCGACGGGCCTCGCCGGCGAGGACGGTACGACGGTCGGTTGTGTGTAGTGTTGGTAGTTTTCCTAACCAATCGGAGCGCCTCCTGATGGAGGGTGATATCGTCGTCTGGGTATGTGAGAGTGTGCCTAGGACGGCGAATTTTGGATATGCGGGAGGGGGTGTAATTGGCGGCAGATACCACTAAGGGGTTTGTGTGCGAGGGAGCAGAGTCGAAGAAGCGTTTAGACGCTTTCTTCATGAAACATCTGATGGTCGGGAGGTTTAGGTCAGCGTGGAGCTGTTTATTGCGAACGTACCAGGGCGAGCCTGTGGCTTTGCGCAAGAAACGGTTTTGAAGGATTTGCAACCTATGGAGTCTGGACGTCTTTACGTGTGAGAACACGACGCTAGCGTACGTCATGATAGGGCGGATGCATGTGGTGTAAATTCGCACCTTGGACTTGAGTGCTAATTTACTCCGCGCATTGAGGATGAAATGGAGGCGACCGAGAGCAAAGGCGGCGCGGTGGCGAACCGTCTTTATGTGCTCGGTGAATTTGAGTCGGTCGTCGAGGGTCACACCGAGATATTTGGCCGTCAGTTCCCAGGGGATCTGTTGGCTAAACATGGAGATGGGACTTATGAGACTAGGATCCACGCCGCGTCTCGAAAAGAGCACGGCGGCGCTCTTAGTCGGGTTGACTTCGAACCTCCAGTTCGTGAACCATTTCCCTAGGGCATTGGCTGCGGTCTGGAGGGATCGGGAGATGCAGTCCGGATTAATGCCGGAGTAGAAGATGGCTGTGTCGTCAGCGAATAAGGCTAATCGACATTTGCCTCTGATCGGGATATCGCTTGTGTACAGCGTGAAGAGAAGCGGGGAGAGCACTGAGCCCTGAGGGACTCCGGCTCGGATCGGATGAGGGGACGAGAGCGCACCCTCTATGCGGTAGCGAAAACTGCGGTTCGACAAGAAGTCTCGGATGATGAGCACGAGACGGTCGGGCACTTTATGCTGATACAGCTTATATAATAAGCCGTTGTGCCAGACCTTGTCGAAGGCTTTCGCCACGTCAAAGAAGAGAACGCCTGTCTTGAGGCCTTTTTGGAAACCAGCACTGATATGCTCTACTATGCGGTGAACCTGACGGACGCAGCAGTGTCTGGCTCGAAAACCAAACTGCTCGTCGGGAATGAGTTTGTTGGATTCGGCGTAATCCATTAAACGAACATAGATCAGACGCTCATAAATCTTCCCAAGGACGTTTAGGAGGCTTATGGGTCTGTAACTGGACGGCTCAGACTTGGGTTTGCCGGGTTTGGGAATACCGATAACGGTAGCTTCTTTCCATGACTGTGGAAAGAGATTGTTGCTTAAAGCCGCATTGAAGATGGCAGTCATTAAGACGATGAGCGGGGCGGGGAATAGTTTGATCACTCTGTTGGTGATCCCGTCAGAGCCAGGGGCTTTTTTGGGTTTGAGTTTCTTAACGAGAGTAAGAACCTCTTCGGGTGTGACCGGGGGGAGGGGATCGTCAGGGTCCTCGTAGGGAGGGAGAGAGGATCTACGTTCGACCTCGGCGTCTACCTTGAAGAGGTGAGCCTGGTCGACTGGGAGAGTGCTTGGGGAGCATTGGGCTTCCAAGCTGTCGGCTAGACATTCGGACTTTTCGTCGTCCTCGAATGCGGGGCTTTGGTTGGGACGATTGAGAGGGGGCATGGATACTACTGTATCGGACTTGAGCTTTTTGGTCAGTTGCCAGAACGCTTGATGGGAGGGTTCGAGAGTGCTCAATAACTTGTCCCAACGATCCTTCCGCATCTCCGCTATGCGAGACTTTACAGCACGCTGTAAGCGACGCATGCGGGCGCGGTTAGCTTCGTCGGGAAAAGCATCATAGGCACGGATAGCTGCATTCTTCTCCGTCAGCAGTCCTCGCACGTCATCCGGCAATTTCCAGCGATGGTCATCCATCGCGGGGACTTGCCGTGAACATTCGTTCACTACGGATTGTACGTGACCGGTGAGGGAGTCGATCGCACCTATCGTATCGGCAACCGACACAATGCTATCGGGGATAACGTCAAGATGGGCGGATGAGGTAGACTTAAGGCGTTGCTCGAGTTTATTCCAATCCGTTACCGTCTTGGTTGGAGGGGGCTGACCGGGAACAGGGGAACCTACACGGGGACCTAGCTCTAGGGTCACCGGTCTATGGTCTGAATCTAGCTCTTGCAGCGTTTCTATAGAGCGTATACCGAGGTTTACGTTCTTCAGCAGCGCTACGTCGAGGACGTCGGGTCGATGGCTAACAATAGCCGGGTAGTGGGTGGGATTCATCGGGGCGATAACATCGAAGTTATATTTGATGCATAAGGCTTCAAGGTTTTTACCTCTAGGGTTTAAACTGTGACAGTTCCAGGATGGACTTTTGGCGTTAAGGTCGCCGGCCAGAAGGACGGAACCACCTAGGTTCATGAGGGAACGGATGTCCGGCTCGATATTAGTATGAAAATTGCTGGGAGGGATATAAGCCGATACGATAGTGATCGGCTGGTGACCGGTCATGCCTAGTCGGCATATTGAAACCTCTATTTGGGATAGGGGTGGGGGGTCCATAGGTATGCAATACAGGGAGTTTTTATAATAAATTAGGGTACCTCCTTTAGCGGCGCGGGTCCTGTCGTTGCGAACTAGACGATAGTTAGCGATTCGAGGATCGCGGTGGGAAGGCTTAAGGAAGGTTTCCTGTACGAGGAAGATGTCGATTTGATGGTCGCGGAGGAACGACGCAATCTCATCGCGTTGACCTGCAATGCCGTTGGCATTGAAGAAGCCTATTTTGAGGGATCGGGGTTTTAATCTGCGGCTTACTGGATCCATTTAAAAATTAGTACGGAAGTTTGCGCAGAAGTCGGCTAAGTCGGCATATTCCGACATTAGGTTGAAGACGGCGGTGGAGTTACCCTCGGCAATCTTGAGCTTGCCAAGTAATTCACGGCCGCGTGCCATGATTGTAGGGTTAAAGAGACGGCCCAAGGGTCCGAACACATCCACGGGCCCGGACGGCTGGGGAGCCGAGACGGGGACGGGGCTGGGCTTTTGGGTCCGTGGAGGGAGTGCTGGCGAGGGAGCGAGCACTGGAGCGGGGGCGGGGATGGGAGAGGCCATCAGCGGAGGAATAGCCGTGGTCGTGGAGGGTTGTTTAGGCCTGAGGGCCGGGAACGATTGCTGATGGTTCAGCGCGTTCCAGGGTGAAGTCCTCTGGGGTCTTAGGTTGTCGGGCATGGTAGAGGAGGGCAGCTTGAATTGCTGCCGTGTCTCTTCGCGCTTGGTCACCTTGCGATTCGAGCGCGGAGCCTTAGGGCAGCCACGATAGTTCGCGGGGTGCCCCTGCTCACGGCACAGAACGCAGCTCGGAGGCTCGGTGCATAAGGACAAGTCCTTGGGACGGGAACAATCGCCTGTCGCGTGGTCGCCTAGGCACTTTACGCACCTAGGTTTAGCGAAACAGTTTGATTGGGCATGGCCATAAAGTTGGCATTTATGACACTGGCTTATAATGCCAGTTTTGTGAGGGCTTTCGACCTTAATGCCCGACAAATGGCACAGGGATCGGATGTTGACGATCGCTTTACCAGCGGGAGAGTTTTCGCAGGCGACCATCACCATGTTGTATGGGATGCGGCCGCGAGCGCGGTGCATGCGGTGGACACTGAGCACTGGGATGTTTTGTGCCTTTAGGTCGCAGACAATGTCCTGGACGTCGATCTCCTTCGGCATGTTTTTAATGACGCACCTGAAGGGACGGTCCTCTTTTAGCGCGTACGTGTGGAAGGACACTTTGCGCGAAGTGAGTATGGTTGTTAATCCGCGATAGTCTTTCGCGGTGGGGACAAGCACTTTAATCCCTATTGCGAGGGATTGGGCATGCGTGAAGTTAATGTGCTTTTCAGCACATAACTTGGACAAGACGGTCCAACTGCCCTTGTCGTGAATGAACACTGGGGGCGGGGTGGGGGGTTTAGACGGGTCGGAGCCCGCGGGATTAGAGGGAGAGGGGCGGTTGCCCTGGGCTGGGATGGCTGCTTTAGCGGCTGAGGGTGAGGGAGGGCGGCTGCCCTGCGAGGGGCTGGCCACGGCCGGGGTTGCGGAGGGAACGGCCGCCTTCTTGGAGGGAATATTCGAAGCTTGCTTCTTCCCTTTGCGGGCGCGCTTTTTCCCCTTGCCTTCGACGGTAATGTACTCGTCGGAGGTGGAGGAAGAGGTAGAATCTGAGGAGGGACCTTCAGACTCACAGGCTGATAATTCAGAGGTGGCCTCAGCCATCTCTGCGTCAGCGGGGGACGGGGGGCGGGAGCTCGCATTGGAATGCGAGGACTGCGGGACATGCGCAGGTGTGCGCACAATAGGGCCATTGTTCTCATCGGACAACGATGGGACAATGGGTGCCGGGCTAGCGGGGCTCTCGGCGAAAACAATGGGGGCGGGTTGTTTATTGACGACCGCAGGTAAAAGCGACGTCGCTGGACGAGGGGATTGCTGTTTTAACACAGCGGTTATTTTCGAGCCATATTTGGCTCGAATGTCGGGGTCGTTAAGGAGAACCTCCTTAACAAACAAGATGATCGCATCCGCCATTTTGCATAGCAAAATGACGGCCTATTGCTATTAATAGTTCAACCCCGGGTTGGATGGGCCCGGGGGTGTGTGGGTGTTGTATACCCTCCCTGCCGGGTATAGGCAGGGAGGTGTGCGTACGTAGGGTGTGCCCTAAGCTTGAATCCCGTTGCCGATCTTAATGTGCAAACGGGTCCCTAACAGCTCAAGTGCAGAGGGTGATATGGGCCGAAGCTTGCAGCACCCAAACAACACAAGAGAATAGGATAAAGGGTAGGGAAAGTGGGAAGTAGTGAGCTAGTGTCGACTAGGAGACCCCCCAAGGCCGGTGGTTCTAGCTCCTTCCAATTGATTGCTTTGCCCTGAAGGGGCGCAGCGGGTGTATTGGGTCAACACCCCACTCGGTTTCGTTGGCACCGTATGGTTTCCACCGAGGACCACAAAACAGTGGTTTTTACCCTGAAGGGGCAACACACGCGAGTTTTATCAATCAAGGAAACAGGGATAATCAAGCGTCGCCTTGAAAAAGGCAAGTTTTGATTCACGAGTCTTGATGTGGTGAAAGTCGCTGGCGACTTCGGACAGCGCTGTGGCAGGCACGGCGCAGAGGACGCACGGGGCGGGAGCGTGACAGCGGCGAGCGCGACACGTCTGCACGCGGCGAGCGTCAGAGTCGGAATGATGAGCGCGCGTACTCCAGCGAAATATTTATATGGCGCGCGGCGGCAACTCGTATCGAACATAGAGGAAGCAGTCACTATGCACCAACCACGGCGAGCCCTGATTGGTCGAATTTAATAATATTTTAAGCTTCTTATACCACTACTTACAAGGTACTTAAATATAATATAAGTAGACTAAAATAAATTTATATATTCGTATCGTCATTCGAGTTTCATTGTACATCCAGCAAGATATCCCTAAACATACATTATACGTACCTGCTTGTACAGAATTTCTGAGCAATAGCTCGGAGATTTCCTTACAAATATGGGACGAAGTTAGGCTTGTCTTGAAACATCAAATAGGATAGACTTATTATGCATTGGATTAAAACTAAAAGTTTGCCATGCAGTGTAACAAGTTGACATTTAATCTGAAACTTTTTTCGAGTAAGAAATATAAGCAAGAAATTTAATAACCAGTGAGAAGTGTAAATTACCGCCTCAGTCCAATAATTATATTATTATAATAATAAAAGTATGTATTTTTTTTATTTACAAAAGCAGCCGTTTTTTTGATTTTGATTATTTATTGTACTCTTGGCTTCCTTGAATAATTAATTATATTTTATTGATAGCATAACCAGATAAAACCAATTAATTTTTATACAACTTATAATTTTTTCGTTCCAACCACAGCCTTCAATCATATTATTAATCCCAAACAAAAATTACGAAAATAATCTTCCAACGATAAAAAGGGCCGATTTCCAAGAGATCCTTTAAGAAGCCTTTTCATTCTATTAAGGCCAAAATAATTTGGGAACGCCATCCATCCCCCACGGGTAGGGTGGAAAGAAAGGCGTAAATTAACAAAGTTTAATGAAAACATTCTATGGGGATCGACTTCCCTCCCAATGAGGGTGCAAACAGGTGTAAAGACAAATACAAGATAAATAAAGAAAGTATGCGGGGGTTAATATTCTTTGCTTTAGAGATGGGATTTGTGGATAAATTTGTAAAGGTTTAAACATTTTTTTTACCTGTTGGTACGAGTAGATAAAGTTTTACCTACAGTGGTTTTCTTTTGAGAAATTAAGATAATCCCAATACGAGCCATTTTATTATAAATGTGTGTAAGCTTTGCATTTTTCATTTCGTACATTATATTTTAATAATATTCGATTATTTACGCTGGATTGGTTTGCTGGGAAGATAGTTCCCTGTGCCCGATTAAGGGTTAAAAGCCTGCTGCTACCCATCCTCTAGCTAATAACATAACCGCCTTTTACAGGATCTCAAATCTTCTTCACCAAGAATTGCTGAAAGGTCTTCGGTTCTGTAACATGATTATCTACGTATATAAATACAGCCCATTACTGTCCCACTGCTGGGCAAGGGCCTCTTCTCAGATTGAGAAGGGTAAGGCCTTAGTCCACCACGCTGGCCTGGTGCGGGTTGGCGAACTACACACACCATCAAGAACTTTATGTAACCCTCTCAGGTGTGCAGGTTTCCTCACGATGTTTTCCTTCACCGTTAATGCAAATGATAATCAAATTCTGATCCACACATGATTCCGAAAAGTCAGAGGTGCGGGCCGGGTTTGAACTCAAACCCTCTCGCATGGGAGGCAAGCGTTCAACCACTAGGCTATCACTGCTTTACATTATCTACGTGAATGCTCCTTTCTTTAACATTTTCTCACTTAACTCAGTCTTCCTTAAAAGAACTTTTACTTCAAGCAAAACTGTTGAAAGAACTTACTTTGAACATACTTCACTAATAGCCAAAAGTTTTTGAACCAAGATCGTAGGCAACAAAGAATCTACTTCACAAATATCTTTTTAAATTAAATCATCTAAATCTGTAACAACGTTATTAGTTTTAAGCTATAGTAATAAATTTAAACAATTAAACTCATAAAATTATTCAAAAGTTATAACAAAACTTTTTGCGCCATTGAAAGAGAATTGTTTTAAACGGGTATTTAAACCTAATATTTTTTAAAGCTAGTTATAAAGCCTGCAGGTCTTAATTTTTCTTATTCTTTGTTTTTATTTGAGGTGCTATACAGCTGCCACTAGGTGAACACTGAAAATCAGCGTCGTGATGTGGTCCACGCCACAGCACGGCATTATGCTGAGTGTTCACCTATTTGTCGCAATTTTGACCTACGCATATCTGTTTTCAATTCATAATATATATAATTTGTTTTCTTTGTGCATGTGTCTTTGTGACAAATAAATTGTATTTTCTTTCTTTCTGCCGCGCTGATCGGTTGATCTGCGAGATTAAGCAGCGCTTGCCGCGGTCAGTCCTTGGATGGGTGACTATTTTTTACATATCGAGACCACTCCGTGCCTCGGAAAGCACGTTAAGTAGTGTCGGCAGCCCAAAAAAGTCTAACAACCAGTCTAACTTAAGAGTATCAATGTCTTCGAGTAATTGGGTGGTGGAGATCAAATGGCAGTCGCTTCGTGTAAAGTACTTATAGTCAGCTGCAACCGGTTAGACTGGTAGCCGACCCCAATGTAGTTGAGAAAAGGCTAGGCAGATGATGAGGTTTAATTTTTTTTTATGATAATATTGTTCGGGAGTAATTATTAGTTAAATATTTAATATTACATAAACGGTAGTTCTAATAGACTTTTAATTTCGTCTAGGGATTGTTTTCTAAAATGGTTCTCCATTACCGTCGAGGTTAAGATTGACCCGCTGGTTCCCCTATGAAGTCCCATGTAGGTAATACGTGGCGAGCCTATTTTCGGCTACCGTGCACAATACCAAACTCTGGCTACTAGTACTACTACTGGCTAGTCTGCTCAATATATTTTCAAGCATATCGCTATACGGGGTAAAGTTAAAACAAAAGACTATTATATAAATTTCAATTTTCTTTTGAACATATAAAAGGACTTGTCTTGACTGACTGATCTTTCAACTCACGGCCCAAACTGCTGGGGTATATATGATATTTTGATAGGTTGTTTTATGACGTAAGCGTCAACTATGAAGGGAGTATTAGGAATTCCTAACCTAGGTAAAATAGGGGATGAAAGTTTGTTTGTAATTCTGACGTTTTATATTAGTATGTAACAGATCCTACATGGACTGATGATCCTTGAAACTCAATGTCTCTGCCTGAAAAGAAGAATTTAATAGTTCCACACACGCGAGAAAAGCCGCACACTACAGCTTCTTTCAAATAAATAAACACAACTCTACAAATAAAACAATTTTCCTAAAAACCGGTTTCCTATATTAAATACGGCAAGAGCTAAACAGTATTATAATATGAAGCTTTGGCGAAATTTCTATGCAAATAACAAAGACCTGTATTACACAAAATGGGTTTCTAAATGCAATTGTTGCGAGGGATAAAGGAAAGGTGTGTGTGGACAAGCGGAGGCGGAAGAGGAGGCGGAGGCGATTTTTGTACTATATTCAAATCTTGTATAACATGGATTAGCTCTACAACTAGGAAATTGCCGATGCCGTAGTAAAAAAAAGTACTGAATCAAAGTATTTTTTCTTTTTATTTCGCCTGGGAATATGCAGGAGTCTTTAATACATTGAGATTCTATTTGCGTGATTCTAAAAGTGTGTTGATAGTACTTAACTGTTTTACAATTCTCCAAATTATATAAAATACACATAAAAAATTCAAAAAAAAAAAACATAAAAAATAGATTAAACAAAAAAAAAATATCGACTTAACAAAAAAGTCATGAAACCAGTTGGCAAAGTTCGTAAGAAACTGACTTACCGAATGCGCCGGAGTCGAAAAAGTATTTCATTTAATAATGGTCGATAACCGGAGACTGATCACCGACTCAACAGTTTAGTCATATTGAAAAACTTTAGACAATTCAGACACACATGCGTTTGATTGATTAATGCTCTTCGAAACTATTTTATCTCAAAAATATATGTATGTATTTTACCTTTTTTTTGAGTGTCTAGAATGTAATTTACTTAAGTAATTTACTATCATATGAGACTTTTACATTTTGTAAGATGAAGTGTTTATGTGATTAGTGAATGTAAGTACCTCAATGAAAATAAATCAAAAGTGCCCATACTCAATGGCTTGCGGCCGCGATGGTACGCTGCTAATTACATTATGTAGGCAATTCAACCCTGTCATTCTGGATAATTGAGCTCTTTTAAAACTAAGTGATATTAATGGATATTGCTCTCAGAATTGAAGCCGTTTGTTTTTTTAATTCTGGCCACATTTCACTATGTTGGGAGTTTCAGCATAATATCTATCGGAACTAATCTTTAAATCGTATTTCTTTAAATGATTTTAGAACCCTGTCAGTTTTCTTGACTATACTTGATGAGGAGCCATGTTAATTGATGTTTTGGGAAAATACCATATAGCAAAAGTCAATTCGTTAACGTTTCGCCAATGAGGCATTGGATATTCCTACAAAAATCTGACGATGTTACCATATAGATAATTAGCGGAACCGACAAAAGTTGTCCTGTCCGAACCTGTTCTAAAATGCTCTCGCAGCACCACCTACCGTGTCCAATTGTGAATCTAAACCAACTAGGGACCTACACAAATACACACAAAAAATTTGATCGAAATCGGTCCAGCCGTTTACGAATTCAGTGACATACGTGACACACGTAGAGACGAAATATATATATATTTCGTCTGTACGTCTGTGTGTATATAAAGATATACCATTGTGGCAACGAAACCTTAAATTCAGAATATTTAAGGGTTCAAAGATCGATGGAACCATTGTTTGCATCTAAATTTTGTGTCAACCCAAACGCCCCGCTAATCCTATGCTAACATAACCTCTAGTTAACCTCTTTGTGTACTATGTCCACCGAGTTACAGTTAACGGGGACGCTTAACTATGCTTTTATTAAGTTTTAAACTGACTTGTTTCACCCTGTCGTTTAAACAGTACTGTACACAACAAGTCCTGTGTTTAAGTGGGACTATGTGCAAAGCATTTTTTAAAGATGTTTTAGATATTGAGAATAGAGCGTGAATAATTCTTCTGTAAGGAGAAGGTATCACATCAAACGCTTATTATAGCGGTAAGATGTAGTCAGTCAGCAAAGGTGGCATCGAGGCCGACTGCTCATGGTGCACCAGATGAACTCAAACTTCAAATTACGAATGAGAAAAACTAACATGACCTCTTTATTATCTTCTGCACATGTGGCTTCCCTGGTTATCCATTGTGTCTATTAATTCTATTTTACATTAGATTCGCTTCAAATGTTTGTAATCTTTTTTGTATTTTTTTATTTCTGTTTTTTCCGCTTTGATCTGTTTATGCCGTTTTTATTTTATACTCGAAACACTTGTTTAATTCATGTTGTATTGCCTCATTATGTAAGTAGCGTTCTATTAAATTTGTATTTTTTCTTATATAATGCATGTTAATTTAAGATTTTAATTGTAAATTAACTTTTTGTTTTTGAAAAGAGTATCCATGGAGTTTTTTGCCGGTCTCTTCTCCATAGGACCTACCCCCTTTGGAACTGTGCGCCCAGAGTCTCGACTTTTTAAAAGTGCCTGAAAAGGCCTACTTGAAATAAAAAACGTTGACTTTGACAGAAACCAAAACAACAGTTTTTAGAATTTTTGTTTGTCTGTATGTTTGTACACGCATATAGGAATAAAAACATAAAGAGCAGGCTCGTTGGTCGTATTCAATTTAATTTTTTTATGAAATTTTATTCTTTTATGTATGTTTATTACGTAGAAAATGAACTAAAATCAACAGATATTTAATGATAAGTCTGAGAAGGTATATAGGAAAAGTAACTTAATATAACATCACGCCTTTATTTCCCGAAGGGTTAGGCAGAGGAGTACTATTGTATATAATAAATTCACCCATTTACTGTCCCACTGCTGGGCAAGGGTCTCTTCTCAGAATGAGAAGGGATAGGCCTTAGTCCACCACGCTGGCCCGGTGCGGGTTGGCGGACTACACACACCGTCGAGAACTTTATGGAGCCCTCTCAGGTGTGCAGGTTTCCTCACGATGTTTTCCTTCACTGTAAATGCCAGAGATAATCAAATTCTGATCCGCATATGATTCCGAAAAGTCAGAGGTGCGGGCTGAGTTTGAACGCAGACCCTCCCGCATGGAAAGCAAGCGTTCAACCGCTAGGCTATCAATATTGTATATATCGAATTATTTTTTTTTAAGAAGAGAAACCCAACCACCATTTTCCCTGTAGGAACAAATCCAGGCCCTCACGCCCAACAACAGCACTTGCGACCACAAATCCAACGAGCCAGTTTAGTTTATTTTTTCTACTTCAATATTTACATAAATGTACTGATTTGGAAGTAGGTGACAAGGGTCGAGAAAGGTATGCTCCGGTAGGCCAGTCATGTGGAAAAGATGAGCGAAAGACCCGTTGCTTGAAAAGATTCATGAATGTGGAAAAAGCGGGATTATTTGAGCATGAGCACGGAGTATTGTGAAGTTTATTCCACTTGGTACTTCAATCGGCTAACTCACTAAATAAAGGCGGAAAAGTCACATACGTTATTTCAATAATTACATAAAAGATTCCATTTTGTATTTAAAAAATGCTCAAGAATATGTTCTAGCGATTTTGCCCGAAAAATGATGTTTTCTTTTTATAAAAATACTTTTTTCCTCGCTAGGATTTTTCCTGTACCGTGTATACATGCAAATCTAGACCCGGAACAACTAACTATCTGTAGAAATATTTGCTCCGTCCGGGAATCGAAGCCACGACAACCATGCCCTCGTATCTTGGCGGCTATAATCTTATATGGGTGATGCAGTTTACTTGCAGTGATTACATTCTGACTCGCACAACAAAACTGTGGAATGAACTGTCGCCTGCGGTATTTCCGGACCAATACGACCTTCAAACCTTCAAGAAAAGAGCGTACTCCTTTTTAAAAGGCCGGCAACGCACTTGTGACTCCTCCGGTGTTGCGAGTGTCTATGGGCGACGTTAATCGCTTACCATCAAGCGATCCGTCTGTTCGTATTCCGCAAAGGCAATAAAGAAAAAAAAAACTTCACTCATCCGAACTGCATCTTAAAAATTAAATGCAATCTATTACTATTGTTTGTGATACGTGCACGTTTAAAATGATACTATAGGTATATTTTTTTTTAATAAATAAACTCACCTCAATTCACCTACTGCGCCTGCGTCCCCGTAACAGAACACCCACACGCTGTCAGCCGTTTCCAATAAGTTTGTGCTGTATAAATAATGCATCGGGCGTGCCGACGTGTTAGCCACGATATTGGACTAACTCCCTTATCAACTGCCCGAACAATTTATAGAGTTACATGGGAACTGGAACTTTTTTGTTACATTGTTTGGCTTTTTTCTGAGCGTGAGGTCCTGGGTTCGATTTCCCTGTCGAGCAAAATATCATTGGGATTTGCCGTTATGCAATTATCAGTTAACTTTGAAGTTTTTAATTGTGCCTAGTAGTGGCAGTGGGGAAAAGTTAGCCCTTCTTAATAACGGCAACGCAATTTAGATATACAAGAGTACACTGCCTAACCTTTAGTTGACCTCATGTCTGTTGTGTTGACTGTTGTGGACCTCATCCACAACAGTCACGCTTGTTACAACTAGACCAGTGGCAGTCCTATATTATAATTGATGATGCCTCTTCATGAATACTTGGCACTAGTTTAGTTCTTACTTAAACCGGTAGGTGGCGCTTTAATCATAATAATTTATTGCAAACGCGTGGGTTACCATGTTTTCGCCAGCGTCCATTAAATATCGATAAATTTAAATAATGTGCATATTAAGGTTTGAAATATATTGTTGCATTCAAAAGCATATACCGGTGTTATTAAAATTTATTCGACTTTATGGTCTATATATGGTCTGAAAACCTTGGTGCACAAATTTTGATTAATTGATACTTTTATTTTTAAATTATTTATGCTATAGAGGAAACAATCCATCAATCAACATGATTGGTTATAGGGGTAACTAGTTGTGTAGTGACTGACGCACTTACGTTACTCGGGGAGGCTCTTTTCATGCGCCCATTATTGGATACAACTGTTTGTCTGACCAATGAGAGCAAGCTCACAAATTAATTCTCAAACCTTTTCCATCGTTAAACCAATAGGTGATTTCGCATTCGTAACTTGTATACTGCATATTTAATGCATATCGCCTAGACCTCTACTTATACCCTAAGAGAAGCGAGCTTAAAGATAACACGCCTCGTACTTATAAATTATTAAAATCCTACCTCGCAAAGGAATATTTACGTTCCACGTTTAAAACTTAAAACCGTGTTCGCTGATTCCAATTCATAAAAGTTTGAAAATTCAAGAAATTTAAAAATGGATTATAGTTCCGTATCGTACCTGAGGAACTCGAAGATGCTCGCTTTTATACCGGAGGCGTGCATCGAACGTCATTAAGAATACATTTGGTGCACTCTTGGGGTGCGCTTCGGACGTGTAACGTTAGAAATATTACTACACTATGTGGACATACCGAGTTGTGAAAGAATCGAGTACTCGATCCCGATGTAAGTAAGGTAAGTATATCGATATTATTTCGATGTCTCGATGTTCTACTTTCGAGGTGGTTATGAAATGTGATAGTTTGAAAGAACTTTAGATCGCTATCCGTATTGGTTTCTTTCTGAGAACATTGTATGAACGAGTACTTACTGAATAACAGCTGCTTCCGTATTGGATGTCATGCTACGTGTATCTCCTTCTTTATTTGGCCTGGTAGTTATCTGTTTTTTTTTTCTATTGAAATTGACCACGCTGTCACCAATCATGTCTTCTCATTCGTCTTCGTCCTACTAATCCTCCTTTATATTATATTATAAATGTGAAAGTTTGTGAGTAGGGGTGGATGGATGGATGGATGGATATTTGTTACTCAATCACGCCAGAACGGCTGAACGGATCTAGATGAAATTTGACATCCCTTGACATTTTTTATCCCTGAAAAATGTACGAGTTCGTAAACCACGCGGGAAGAACCACGGACAGAAGGTAGTCCTTTATAAATAAGTACGTGGTTATTCATTGCTAACATACATTTCCTCGTCCGGACTCAAACCACCACACAGCTACCGCCTTTATCCTGTAGTACCTACTAATGTGAATGTAATCAATATAAAATGCATTATGAATATTAAAATATGTTATGTTGTACAAACGTAACATCGACAAATGTACTGCACTAGTGACGGGACATGTATTTTAGAAGTTATCGAATATATCGATGTTTTGTGGGCCTCAGCTGTACGATTTTTTAGATGCTCCAGTTCAACCAAAGGGATGGTTATAATAAAGTTAATAAGTTTTATTAAAACAGTTATAAGTAAAACATGTTGCTTACTGCCGTTTAGAATTGAAACATTCAGCCGGGAAATGCCCTTAGTAACAAGAGCGCGACTGTTATTTTCATTCACGATAGACAAGTCTCGGATCTAACTCTAATCGCGAAACGATAGCCGTCTGACCTCTGTTGGCCTGGAGACCAGATGTTCCCAGTATATTATTATCATACATACATGATGTCACGCCTGTATTCGCCTAAGGGTTCAGCAGAGGTGAACAGTTAGTAAGGTAAGGTATCATGTAATTACCGAGCACAATTCCTAACTGCAAGCTATTTCTGTGCTAGAGAAAGAAAACAGTAACACTTCGCTTTTCTTAAAGATCAAACCCAGGTCCATCAAACCCTTCTCACGCTCGGCAACCGTGCTTACGAGTACTAGTTCAGAGAGGCATTTCATTGTATCATTTAACTAATAAATAAAATGGCTGTTCATCATATTAACCTAAAATTTTGTTAGATCTTAACAAATGTTAAAACCACATGAAAACAAAAACATAAAAGTAAAAGTAGTAGTAGAAAGTTTTATTGTAGTTCTATTTTTGCAAAATTGATTCCGTCCATATATTTAATCTATGAATATAAAGACCAACACAAACTGGTCTGGTTTTAGGTCAATCACCCACTTAGCGTGATTATTATTTATCGAAAGTAAACATGACATTATTAAGATAAGATTGTCTATAAATTGAATAAATTTGTTGTTCGGGCGTTGACTCCGTGATATGAATTGATGCTATCGGTCTCACACGTGGCTTCGTTTACATAATCTAAATTGAAAGATGGATATTGTATTTTATCACTACTTCACGTGGGGTTCCCAACAATATACTAAGCGTATCTTTATTTATTAATAGATAGAGGCCTCTCCAAAAGGAAAGTCATTGCTCAGCATCGATCTGGTTAAGCAAGTTGGTGACAGTAGAAATTGGAGACCATACTTTAATGTATTCGTGAATATGTGTCGCCATTTAGATGGTCCCATCGTAAGTTTTCATCTGGGCAGTGGACTCAATAATATTTTTATTTCTCAGAAAATATCTAATGTTGGAAAAAAGGTTAGGAAGGCAGGTCTTTGCTCAGGAGTTGAACAGCATAGGCTTTTACTAAATTAACACATATTTTTTTTATCATTAGTACATAAGACTATTATAGTAATAACGTCTCGTTGCACACATTCGGGGGGCCATATCCTTACTTTGTAAGACAATGACGACACAGTTGGCGAAGTGGTTGAGAGATCGACTGCTGAGCTACGTGTCGCGGGTTCGATTCCCGCACGGAACAAATATTTGTATGATCTACAGATATTTGTTTCGGGTCTGGGTCTTCGTGTATGTGAAAACACACCGTGCCTCGGAAAGCACGTAAAGCCGTTGGTCCTGCGCCTGATCTCTCTCCGGTCGTGTCGGATTGCCGTCCCATCGGACTATGAGAGTGAAGGAACAGATTGAGCACCTGTGTTTGCGCACACACTTGAGCTCTATAATATCTCCTGCGTAGTTGGCTAATCTCCGGTGAGAATGGCCGCCGTGACCGAAATCGGTCAGGAGGACATTATTATTTGTAAGACAATGTTATCAGCGTTATGTCATTTCAGAAATTTCCATCCCAACATTAACGTGATCAGTCTTCATCTAAACATAAAATTACAAAATATATGTGAAAGAATTTTTTTTTTCTGGCCATATTATAAATTAACTAATAGACGTGATAATAAATTATAAAATTATCTTCAGTTCAGTTGACTCTTGATTTATGACAGTTTGATGTGTTAGTAATTAATCTTGAACTTGAACGATAACCGGCGGTTCACGAAGACAAGAATATAAATAATGTATTGAGACATCATAAGTTATAACATAGCGTCACGACTGTATTCCGCATAAGTTAGGCAGAGCTGTACCTTCGCCTAGCTTTTGTAGTTTATAGCAGGAGTTACACTTACAAATATACAATCTGATTTAGCTGATACAATTATTGAAGCCTTGTAATTCGTGGCGAGTCTATTGCTATTTACCGGGAACGATTCTAGACTAATAAATTTCGAGTGGCAAATGAAAATTCCTAAAAAAATAATTTAAAAAAGCTCAACAATAACTCCTTATTGTTTATTTAGTTCTTGTGTATTATATATAAATATATAAAACTGGTAAACAGCATTGTTATAGTTGTAGTTGATATGTCCCGCTGATTATCATTTTAGAAAATATCTTTTTACCATTTTTTATAAATTACACTATATTAAGTTCTTGGAGTGGACATGAAATGCATAATTTACCAATCATATAGCCTTTTACAGGTAATTATCGATGAAATTTATTTAAAAGCTAGGTTTTTCAATTTATTATGAAAGTAATTTAAAATGTTTCCACTTTCCCTAGTGTTGCTGATTTTAACATAGAATACATTTGCATTAACATTACTATATTAAATAGAAATATTATGTAAACTGCTAAATATGAAGATTACAAATATTTTGTTATACTGTTGTTTAGATATTATGTCACCATTAATTACTGCACCAAATCAAACCGGAAGAATTGACTACTGGATAAAGTTTATTTTGGCAGTTCTAGGCTAAATCAACAATTAAAATCAAAATCTTAATGGATATGACCTAAAAGTGTATTGTTTAATTAATGAACCCTGAATTAAGGGACCCTGCTCAGTGTGCAACACTTGCACCAGGAGCGACCTCGGTTCTGCCACTAACCCCTATTAGTTGGAATAATTCTGGGCTAATTAATAATGAAGCCGAAGGTTGCCCTCATCGACACAAAGAAGAAGCAAATGACAGACCTGTTCAATTGTCTCAACCTGTTGTAATTTTTTTGCTGTGCGCTTACATACTGCATCACCAATTAGTTTGACCACAGCGTGGTGACTACGTAATTTTTTCTTTCGACCGTTCTTGCATTGAACTTCTACGGGCTACTTTGTTCCACAATCAAATGAAATGTGTTGTCTCATAACTATGCATTTGTAACATATTGTGCTACTGTGCTAACATTTCAGTTATACATAATTATTACAAGCACATTTTATATAATAATGCAATTTTTAGAAATACCTTCAATGTAAATTGCGTACATTCATATTACGTGATCGATATCGATAAGGTCCAGTCGCTTCACTGGCTCTGCAATCAGCTCTCGCGAACTCAACATGCGTATGACTCAAATTTTACACTTATAACTCTGGTAAACCGTTTAGCAGCTTCTCGTACCAATTTTATTATAAATAACAACACTATTATGCTCACTAAAAATATGTTCTCTTCCCAATAATTGCACAGCGTTGTACTTATTATATCGAGCTGATCTATGCAATTTTCGTCAATTGATTGTTACTTAGGATGCAAATGCTTGTAATTTTTCACCCATTTGGTATTATTTGGATCTACTTTTATCTTCCGAGCTTTTGGTAGTCCGCTATCTAGCTTAGGCTTCTGTCACTATGTCAAGTTAATAGTTACGTAGAGCCGACGCCATAGCAACGATGACGTTATTCTTATGCATATAAGTCACTACCGTCTCGAAATTCCATATAATCGAAAACGAACGTACTGCAAAAACATTTAAATACTCCATGCAATTCCAACTACATCATAAAATTGCATCATCGACATCGATAAGCGAACGATCGCGTCACTGAGTCTGCAATCGGTTATCGCGAACTCAGTATACGTACGAGCCGCGAGCGCGACCTAACACGAACAGTTTCGCGCCACACGATACGTCCATTTGAATTTCGAATAATCGAACGTGGATTTGTTTTGAAGTGCCATAGAATTGTTTTTTTTTTGTATTTTGTAATTCGTTATTCTGTTGTTTTTATTGTTTTTGTGGTGGATTAGTGATGTTATTGGTATGAGTTGGAGGTTCAAAAATATTGTTTTGTCTTAACTATAACAAAGGTAAGTTTTTTATTTTATTTTGCAGATTAAAGAGCGCGTTTCATTACACTGATTGAGTGTTGACATTTAGAAGTTCAATGGTTCGAGCTAACGAACTACCCACTTATCAAATTATTACGAATGAATGAAATGAAAATATTTATCCAAAAATCATAACACACGTATGATCTCCTTACTGGTAAAGGCGTACCGAGAATCTCTTAAGACATCTCCAGAAGGACTCTGTGCTTACGGATCCCTAAAATTGGCTTGAACCAGACAACGATGATGTTTAATAATAATATGATTCACAGAAATGAATTTCGTTCGTTTTGTATTGTTGTTTAATTAGAATGAAACAGTAATGTAATTGTTTTTATACTGAGGATCCGAACTTAAAGATGCTAGATTTTTTTCCAGTATCATGGCAATTTTCAGTTTACATACATAAATCACATCCATAGTCATCATCGATCGGACCTCTATCGGTCAATTTTGTTCCATGCGATGATTGAACTCGCGACCCACGGAAAGAGCAACACCTTAGCCACTGCGCCAATCGAGCCTTCAATGTCGTATATATTTTTTGTGTTTATACAACACATCTGTTACCTGTACAGTGCATTTTTATATTTGATCATACTGTTCTATATAATTTTGCCGTAATGGGGGGTATTCTCATCAACACAACAGAAAATTGAGTAAGGTGTGTTGGGGTAAGACCGGCAATGGGGTAAAATCGTACCGATCGAATTTCGGGTACGATCACTTTTCGAATTTGTCGTCTTTTCGAATAAATTATACAACGATTTATTTTTGTTTCTGTCTCATTAGTCTAATGGTTGAAAGCATGGCCCCTGAGCTTGAAGTCTCAGTTTCGATCCCTAGGTCGGGAAAATGTTATTCACCATTTTACACGGAATTTTATTACATGTGGTATAGTTGACTGCCGCATTGTCTGGTGGTCGCAAGCGCGATTGCTGAGCGTGAGGTTCTGGGTTCGATTCCCAGGTCGGGCAAAGTGTTAAAAGTGCTAAAAATTCTCAGTAGCAGCACGGAGCCCAGTAGATGGCAATAGGCTCGCCCCCTATTATATGATACTGAATAACGGCATCGGTGAAATGTGGGTGCACAATAGTACACCTCTGCCTAACCCTTCGGGGAATATAGGCGTGATGCTACGTTATAAACTGACCTTACTCTAGATAATTCACATTATTCAGTATTGGAATTACATATATCAGATCCCACCTTTACTAAAAGATATTGTTATTTATTGACATTGATATTATTTTCGAGAGGAACCCAAGGGGTCAAGACCCGACCTGGTATGTAGGCCTCTGTATATACACATAGTACTCTGTTTAGTTCTGAGCCATTACGTAAGTAAAGTGGGATGGGCTCATAGCTATCGCGCAGGTCATGCGATCTGCGAAGTAAAACAGCGCTAGCTGCGGTCAGTTTTTGAATGGGTGACCATTTCTCATACATCGAAACCCCTCCGTGCCTCGATAAGCACGTTATGCAATTTGTCCCGGGTGTCAAACGAATACTTATGACGGTCGTTACGGGTGTCAGCAGCTCTAAAAGTCTGCCAACCAGTTTAACCTTAGAGTATCGGCATCTCCCAGTGATTGAGTGGCGGAGTGTAAAATACTGATATTCAACTGCAACCGGTAAAAATGGAAGCTGACTTCAATGTAGTTCAAAAAAAGCTAGATAGGCGATGATAGTGTTTACAGAGAGTCTTCAATTCATTACATACAGTGGTGGTTAGCTAATTAATTAGCTGAGCACAATATTGTATATTTAATGTCAACCCATAGATTTGTAGCGACTACTACCCGCAACATGGCAAAAAGTAAAGCGCCTTCTATCGAAGTGAAGCGATAACAACAAATCCTGAATCGCGCTATGAGAGTTTACAACGATTCTAACACATCCGACATCAACCGTCGGGCTTTGGCCCGCCAGGCTAACCACATTGCCTGGTCGGAGGATCCTCCCTTTTCAATCAAGGAATACCATACCTCGTTCCTCCATAGATTTCCGACTAATTTGCAAATAGATTGAGCTATGTCACAATTGTGTACTGCTCCTCGTCATATGATGTAACGTTAAAAACACACTGCACTTATGCCACGCCACGTAATTAGTGAGGTTACCCATGTGACGATGACCGTAGCAAGCGCTGCTTAACCTTGCAGACTGATTTGAGCGGCAGCTATGCAGCTACAAGTCCCTCTATGTAACCAAAGATAAAAACAAAACACAATGCACCTCTAGAATAAAAAATAAAAAAGGGTAACAATAATCTTAAAGGGTAAAACGGGTCAAACATACCGTGCCACAAAAACAAACTCAATAAAAAACCACATTATGCGGCCACTATTGCTAATAATGTACTGCAGGCAAACTTTAAAATTATAGCATTAGCATAATAATGATTACGGGAAATATGTATAACAAAAGTAATAATTTCGTCCGAATTTACATATGGTAAGCACCTATTGTCGGACATTCGTGGCACCGAAATTGCAATATGTGCATGTGAGCATGCGTTGTGTAGAAAATTGCACAATCTCGTGATTGGCCCCAATTGCCGTTCTTCTTTTATTTTGCTGGAATAGCGAAATTACAATATTTCGGTCAGGTATTTTCGGTGCTTCCATTTTTGCTTCGTGTGTTTTAAATAGCGATTTTTGTATCGGGGGACATATGCCTGTCAAGTGTGAGGTGCTGGGTCTCTGATAGGATAATCGGGGTTTTCTGTAAAGTCTAAAGAATAACATGGTTAACAGATTATAGATTGCTTCAATGGTCTTCTATTGGTCGTAAGTGCGACTGCTCAGCGTGAGATTCTGATCCGCATATGATTCCGAAAAGAAAAGAAGAGGTACGGGCCTGGTTTGAACTTAGACCTTCTTGCATGGAAGGCAAGCGTTGGCTAAATTTGTTGCATTTTTTCAATAGGTATTTCATCTAGTAGAGCATCAGAAAAGGCAGCAGCTTCTTTAAGTAAAACCTTTTCTTGGAAAGTTTAAGACATTTTTCCAAGAAACTTGAATTTTTCATCTTGAAAACAACTTACTATTTCTTGGAAGACATTACAAATGGTGGCAATATTATTAACATAGCGAAGCAATTGTGATTGCGATTCTTTGTGGAATAGATAGACGAAATAAGTATGCCCACCATTCGTTGATGGCGATATTAGGGCCCTTGAGATAAGTGGTGAATCTATGATAACAAACAATATAGCATCACGCCTGTATTCCCCGAAGAGTTAAGCAGAGATGTACTATTGTACCTACACCCACATATCGACCTAACATATTGTTATTAAGTCCCATTTAACAGAGGGAGAGCCTATTGTCATCTTCCGGGCACAATTCCAGACTCCGTGCTGCTACTGACAATTTCAATTCAGAAACACCCAATAACACTTTTGCCCGACCTGGGAATCGAACTCAGTACCTCACGTTTAGCAGTCACGCTTTTGACCACTAGACCAATGAGGCAATCGTTATAGTAAATATTATAAGTATATGTGACCCGGGTACGTCTTAAAACTGCGGCCAGACACCGGAGGACGGGCAGCAGCGTCCTCTCACTAATCGGTGAGCCACTGCGATCCCCAAGCCGCCTGCCAAGCGTGGGGATTATGGCATACCCCCCTTGTGGGAGACCATTGTTCAGCAGTGGACGTCTTCTGGCTGATGATGATCTGTCTGTCTAAACTTTTCCTAACTACATTGGCGTTGGCATACAGCCTGAACGATTGGGGCTGAATATCAGTATTTTAAACGAAGCAACTTTTTTTTTAAGCCTTGCCCCTTCTAGGATTTCTCTCGTATCGTAGGTACAGTTTACAAACATACATGTCACATGCACACACAAACAGACCCGAAACAATTATCTGTAGATCATGCAAATATTTGTTCCGTGCGGGGATCGAACCCGCGACACGTAGCGCAGAAAGCTAATCGCTTAGCCACTGCGCCAAACTGTCGCAACTTGACCTTCGCCGAAGTTACTGATACTGTAAGGTTAGACTTGTCGTCAGACTTTTTGCACTCCTGACACCCATAATGACTGTCATAGGACCAACCGCTTAACGTGCTCTTCGAGGCACAGAGGGGTGTGTGAAAACGCCTACCCATTTAAGACCTGACCGCAGCAAGCGCTGCTTAAGACTACAGTTTAGCTAAAAGTTTTAATACAAAATGCGTTAAAGTTTTTACCCCACTAAACATGAGCTGACTTTGTTGATTTATATGGACAAAAGTAAAAACTAGGTCGTCACGTTTTTGTTTTATTGATATTTTTTTATAGATTGAGAAATAACCCTCAAAAGACTTTTTTAATTAAAAAACTTCCTTGTACTTATCTCGTGATAGTTATTGAATTAATCAAAATGTTGAATCAAATCGTGTCGGCCTAGTTTATAATATGATAAAACGATAGGGACTAAAATCTAATTAATTCGTTAAGATTTCGATGTAAGAAACGTTAACGCCCAAAGACCTATTTTGAGCGTAATTCAAGGCAATTTTGTCAGAAGCCGGCTAAACGATACTCTTAACCTTGCCGATCGACTGATGTGCGGTAATATTAATCTACGAGCCTCTCTCTCACCACATTTATTAATTCAATTTAGGATATTTTAGCTGTAAAATAATGATGTTTTAAGTCTAATATGCAAAAGTATATTAAGCCTGCCTCATTGGTCTAGTGGCTGCAAGCGCGACTGCTGAGTGTCCTGGGTTCGATTCCCGGGTCGGGCAAAGTGTTATTGCGTTTTTCTGTATGAAAGTTCTCAGTAGCAGCACGGAGTTTGGAACTGTGCCCGGTAGATGGCAATAGGCTCGCCCCCTGTTACATGGGACTCAATAACATCATCGGCGAAAAGTGGGTGTACAATATTACACCTCTGACTAACCCTTCGGGGACTACAGGCGTGATGCTATGTTAAAAATGTATAATTAGGTAGCTACTATGTAATTTTTTTTATTCTAGGGAAATCAGAAAATTACCAAACGTATTTTTATATGACAATAAACTCACTTAATATCGCATGGAACCTAATACCGTCCATAACGATATTAGATACACTTTTGCTTAATAATCCGGAGATCATTAGCACATCATCGACGTTGACTCTCCCAGCTATCTTAGGGTCGGATTCCAGTGCGGCTGAATACCAGTATTTAACAAGGCGTGACTGTCATCTCTCAATAACGCAATTAGTCAAGGCGCTGTCAGAATTCCGGGCCACTGACTTCTGGTAACGAGGCGCAGGTGGCGTTTACCTTAGTACCCACGTCAGTTCATTAAGAAATCTCGCTAACTGAGACATCTTTTCACAATTCACATATCGTCACTTAGCTCACTTAATAATACCGCGCTCAAAATTTGATAAGTTTTGAGACGTGCAACAAAAAAAACTGTAAATGTCTTATGAAAAATTTCGTAAATTGTTTGCAATATTGTGCATTGTAATGTAATATCGTCCCCGTAACGAAAAATAATTAACTAGCATATGTATTGTCATAAGATACTGCAGTTTTTTGTTTCAAAAACAAGAAAAAATCATTTATTTTCAAATTGGATAGATATTAAAGATTTTTGATTGCATTACATTAAGAATGATTTATTTCTTTTTTTTTAGGTATTGTAGAATTAAAACAACTTCTATTAATGATGATTAATTAACTATAATAAGAGATAGTTATATTTCGCCCTTTTTAAAATATTTTCGTTAATTTATCCTCCCATATTATATAGTTATATTACAGTATTTAGTGACTTCTGACATATTCTAACTTTCTCATTTGAATTAATAGAGCTACGTCGGTTAGACAGAAAAATAAAGAAAAATATTGGTGAGAAGCGAGACATCAATATCTTATTTTACCTGAAAGTGTCACTTAGTGAATTTTCACTCTACGGGGACGAATTATTGTATTGTATTTCATGATAGATACATAGTCAGTTTTTTGTCTTATGTGTCAAAACTTATTAACTTACGCGGTATTGTTACGTAAGCGACGATATGTCACTTTATTTACACGCCAAGAGAAAGACTATGAATACCGACGATTTATTTGCAGCTGGCTCTAAGCAGCTTATCTAATACCCTTTATTATGTCAAAATACATAAACATCTATAGCAATTTGCGCTTGCACGAACACTTTGACCCTCATCACGCCAACCGCAATAAACCAAACCTAATACCATTGCAATTACAACCGGCGTTTACTACTCTGTATAGATAGGTACTATACTACAACAATCTGCAATTTCCTTTGTAAACTAATCACAGTTTGCGGTGCCAATACACGGTGTATGTTACAGTCTTGTATTGGTAACAAGTCAGATTTAATGGCTGCATAATGATGTGTATCTTCAATCTATAATCGACTGGGTTAGGAATTCTAATTATCAATCTAGGCTTTCAACTAGGTTTACCTAGGAACTGTTTCACTGCTTATTGATAATCTAGATGATTGTCTATCCGTATCGTATCTGATAGAATGCTTAAAATTTTTGTTTGACTAGTGCCTCATAAGTAAATCTAAAATAAATATTTAGGCTCGACTTTTCAATTACCATATAAAAGTTATTGAAAGTTTTTGTATGGATTTATCAGAGCAACAAGGAACACACGAGTGCCAAAACATGAGATCGTCGGCGCACACGGGGTAGTCAGCCCCGATACCACCATTGCAAGAGTCGTTTTATATCCAACTGATATCTGTATACTATTTATCAGTAAATGGTGAGATAGGACCTTAGTGCTTTCGTCGAAAGGTAGTTGCCAAAAACCACTCAAAGGCATCACCATTCAAATGCAATACTATGAGAGCTTCAACCCAGAGTGGATGAAATTTCAACCAACCGACCAATCAAATCGCTGTATTCTTGACTTTCCGTTTCCTTACTATTATCTAAGGAATACAGATATGTCTTAGGGATGTTCTTGAATACGTGTGTAAGCCAGCGTGAAGACCCTGTGACCTCAAAGCTCCCAAAGCAACAGGCTTGTGGTATTAGGGCTAAAAGCTATCTTGCTATCTATTGATCCATGAAGCATTTTCAGCTAGTGACGTCCAATTTTGAGGAACTTACAAGCTTCTATGAGTTGGTATGACTTCTTGCTCATGTGGCTTCGTTGCATATTTTTCGGTTCATTAATTGCACTCTTTGCTCTGGTTCTTTTAAATCTAGACGAATTGTGTTAAGAGTGTCGGCTTCATCGTCTCCTGAATCTAAAAATTATATATGTATACAGCTATGAAATAAATTGAGACATACATGAACACGAGCAATGCATTCAAGCGTACTTTACTGGGTGTAAAATTAACAGACCGTGTTAGAAACACTATTTGAAATACTGCACTATTCCAAAATGACTGACACGCCTGCTCAAAAAGCCGGCAAATTGATGCTGTACTGACTGGACTGACTACGTTTCCTATATAGAATTTGAGATGTGTGTCAAAATTGCTGTGGAGCCTTGAACAAGGCTTTGGTGTTACAGAAAAGCAAACGATGATGAAGTTTTAATTACCACAAAAATTTTTTTATCATCATTTGCTGTATCCTCAAGGACTAACAGCATGGCCTAGTTTCTAGCAGATTCTATTATTTTTTCTTCTCTCGGGTCGGCACGAGCTATATTGGCAATGGCTCCTAAATTTAAGCCCATTTGCGGAAGACTATATAAATTCCCGTTCTCAACCAACAATTTGCCCCATTGCTCCCATTCCCTTTAGCTCCCGATAAGCTGATGTTATTTATTTTTCATTACCATAACAAAATCTAAAGACCCGGAATCAACCAAATGGGTTTGAACATCGTAAATATCTGAATATCCAATTTGGTAATGAAAACGCATTTTCAAGGGTCACTTAATATAAATTAAAAGCTAACAAGCATTCGCAGGGGAAAACGCCTCCATTACGACGTGTAGCCCCCGAGGCTGGTAAGGCATGAATTAATTATAAATTGCGATTTAGAGCAGTGTGCCCGACCTAAATCTCTTCTAGTTTGGAAATATAGGGGTCAAAATTCGGGGCGGGCACGTCGTTATTAGGGTAAGATACGATATGGTAAGATACCAATAGAAACCGTGGTATGTAATGTAGAGAAAAAATTACATTATTTTCAGTTTCAATACAGCATTAATGTTGAAATGGAACGCAACCATCACCATCACAGCCTATATCACCATATCATGCATAACGCTAAAAGAAGATATCTATTACCCTTCCTAAAAGATTTTCAGAGAAACTTGTCTATTAAATGTCTTTTCTTTAATATTTTTATAACCAACGTTTGAAAAAATAATTAAATATTCCTAATTAGAGGATTACATAATTAAATATATTTGAAACCTCCAGTTTCTAATGAAAATTAAAACTATCTTACTTCAGATTGCTACGAAGAATAATAATTATGTGTTTACTAAACCATCGCGCACGTGTCAACCGCTCTGTATGTTTTTAAACATCATTTAACATCCGTCTTAACTATGCGGTTAAATACACCGGAATTTATGAAGGTAACGTGTATTTGCCCTTCAAATATCCAATAAAAAGTTAAATTCCTTTAACTAAAATCTTCACAACAAATTGGTAAGGGTTAGATTAGAAAATTGGATAAAATCCAATCAAAAGTTGATAAAATATACGATCAAGATTTCATTAAACGTAGAGCATTCTTGATTCAAAATTAAACTCCGAGATTATTGTTTTGGAAATAAAGTACAGCAATGTTGCTGAAGTAAATGGTATTCATATTATGCAATAAAACACTCGAGTCCTATACGGTGATGACGATAATTCAGCCCATTATTGTCCCACTGTTGGGCACGGTTCTCCTCAGAATCAGAGCACGCTGGCCTGGTGGGTATGCAAAACTACACACACCATCGAGAAAAATATACGATGAATAAGGAAGTTTTATTATAAAATGCTTCAAATGGATCGAAACCCGCTCAAAATTCAAATCAGATCCATACAAACATTCAACAAACCCAAGATATTACCTTTTACGCTGACGCTGAGAAACTAACGAACCATTTCGAGAATATTCAGGATTTAATACAACTTACATTCCTGGGTGCTCTAATAATGGCTAGTAACTACAATATGAAGTAATTCCGCAAATACCAGGGAATAATTTCAATTTAGCTGTAGTTGGAGGTAGTAAGGTAGATACAGGCGCGTAATTTGTGTTCATTATCCAAGGCAAAGCTAGCTCAAATAAAATCATACGATTTCTAGTAGATACCAGAGTTAAAATTAGATACTCGTAAAGGTAATCTGAAATAGGCTTTACAATTAGTCATGCAGATATTAGAGGCTAGAATTAAAAAAATATAACATACTCGTAAAATCGTCATCATCACCATCTACCTAGCTGTTTCCTGGTATGTTAGTGTCAGCTTCCAGTTTAATCAGATGGGCTGAATATCTGTATTTTACACAAAGTGATTGCCATCTGACCTCCGCTACCCAATTACTAGGGGACACTAAAACACCAGTAGTTATCAGACATTTTGGATTGCTGACACCCGTAACGACCGTCATAGGTTCTTGAATGTCACCGACACGACCTGCTTAACGTGCTTACCGAAGCACATAGTGGTCTCAATTTGTAAAAAATGCACACCCATACAATCAGTGATATTTTATTTCTACCTTCAATCTGAATAATTTAGCATAAATATCATGTTTTAAACTGGAAGTTCATTCAAAAGCTTTCATTTAAATTCAACCAACTAACAAAGACCCACTCTAACGCGTCTGAATAATTTCAATCCAGCGATAAAGTGTACATAGATCGTTCGTTACTCTAATGAGCGCTGTGAATTACTTCTGTCCAACCAACTCGAATCTTAACGAGGATCCACAACAATGGTTGGTGTTGGAACAAGGAATATTTCCCGAAAATTCTAGATACGATTTCTTTGTTCAAACTCTTTTAGTTTAAAACTCAAATCTGGCAGCTCCTTTGAAGCACCAACGCTTCTATCAAAGACAGGTTTTTATGTTCTGAATTTAAAATTAAGGAGATAAATGTTGTTATTTTTATTCATATTCAACAGCGATTGCGCTTGAAAGCTCGCCTGCCATACAAAAGGGTCTGAATACAAAGATGCTTTTGAATTCATGTTTGGAGTAGAATATGATGAACCAAGACAGCTCTAAAAAATATTCTCGATGTCCGCTAACACTCACTAGGCAACCTTAGTTCTCTAACGCCCAAAGATTTCTCATTCTGAGAAAAGGCCTGTACTAAGCAGACCAAATAGTAAAAGGCTGAATTATTATATAACATTCAGATTGCTAGTAAATTGCTAATCTGTCAAAATCACCAATACCAAAATAATTATAATTAATAAATTAAGGTCCTATGGATAGCTCCATATTAATTTAATATCATTAACCCTAATTACATCAGTCACAAAGAGATAGGCATACAAGGTTACGAGATATTGCATGAAGTATGTAAAAGAAAAAAATAAATAAATAGGGTTTTAAATAAATATGCATCTATATCTATTAGTTAAACAATATATTACTCGAATGGATCCATAAATTTCTGCAAAACCTTCATAAAAATCTGGTTGAACGTGTGTAACCTGTCTCTTTGTTCGACTGTACCTTCATATTCTAAAATTAAAGATATTCATCACAGCTTGGTCCCAAAAATATTCGTCAGAAACAAGAGCTCACTGAAACGGACGAGTCCCATTTGGGAATTGAAAAAGAGGACCTTTTTGAAATATTTTTTTGTATGAATCTTAATTGTCTAATAAAATTCAAGTCTCAATCAAATTTCCTTTCTGTAAATTAATGTTTGTTTCAGTTCCCTTTGGTTCTTTGGATTCTGACGTTTCGTAGATATTTCCAAATTTTTGTTCTTTATTAAATTGACCCTTTGAATTCTTCAGAGGAACACAAACAGGAATTGACTTTCGACGTCTCTTTGTTACGAATAATGAAAAGATTGGGTTTGTTTCTGAATATTGTGTTGAGTCAGCAGGCTTGGAGACCAATCTATCTGAATTGAAGATTCTCAACAATAAAGTATCAGCATGATATTTAAATTTTAAAGCTAATGGAATAACAATATACTTTACAGATGATATCACGACATGTAGTCCATAATAATCTTTGTATTAAGACATCGTTGCATATAGTAACATGTGGAAACATGTGGAATGCATGGGCATGTTTGGGCAAGCACGTTGCGTTTGCCAACAACAACAGCGATTACCATAATACATACAGACTTGGGGAAGTGACACATACGATTTTTCGAGAATGATAAATCGTGCTTATGTTCGCATAGAGAAAGCATGATACTACATAGCGTTACCTGTACTCCTCAATGGCACTGTTGTACACCCACATTTCACGTGTCGTTTTTGAATCGCATGTACTTAATAGGGAACGAATCAATCATTCATCATCAATCTTTCTTTCTTTCTAAGTAGTAACTGAGAAATTTCATATAGAAGAAGCGGTAACAATGCTTGATTCTGAATCGAACCCAAAATTCACGCTCCAGCAATACCTTATTTACCTTATTAAATTAAATTTATATTTTATCCGATCAAAATAACGTGTGCTCCAAACGAATGATAAAATAGTAATTAAATGTAGTAGGTAGCATCTCTATTGAGTTATTTGGATTTCTGTGATAAAAACCCTACAGCACTCGCTAGAAGAGGCATCAAAGAGTTCCAAGAATAAGTTCAAAGTCATTTGAAGAGCTCTCTCCGTTTTGCGTGCAGTTTTTACCAAACGGTTTTCAAACGGAACGTAATTAGGAATGTGGATGGGGAAATATAAGCTTAGATGTCTGAGCTAGAAGATAAGTGGAAATAGTTATTAGCAATTTGCGAGCAAAGAGAAAATTAAATTAAATTATACTGAGAGGTTATAAATCGTTTGGAATATGGAGGAACTCGGGAGGAGTTTTAAGGGAGTTATATGATAACATAAATAATTCAAATAAAAAATAAGGGTGCCATTTGCGCATGTGTATTTATTTTTTATATTAAAAAATTCCTTACTAGCTCTTGGTTTAATCACAAGTGTAGCTATTTAATGTTACAATTCGATCCCTGAGTTGAGCAAAAAAAAAAAAGGTGATTTAATACCTATATGTCCGTAGCCTCATCCCTTATTAAATAGAGCTTAATAACAGCATCGGTAAAATGTGATTGGCACGATAGCACACCTCTGCCTGACCTTTTGAGGAATCCTGGATATCCAGGCGTATGTATATGTGTGTCTATATTTGTTTATTCTTACGTGATGTGCAGTTCGTCTTACCTGGTGTATAATAGCGGCTGGTGGAGTCAAAAGAAGAAAAAGAGTTTTGTTTACAATCTGATTACGATAATAATCTGGGATCTACAATATTAAAAATAACAAGACCTTGCCAAATTGCATAGGTACATAAAACCTTTATTAATAAACAATTCAATCTGAACCCTTCATAAGCACATTCCGTTCCAAATCTTACTTCCCCATACCGAAATCCATTTAGCCGAAATTCCGACGCACTTAACACATTAAACACGCGTATTCGGCGAAGTCTTTGGCTCTTGGCACAAGGACTTGAACATCAAAAGGGAATAATTGGAGCCGAACTTCGATAACCCTGAGGATGCTTAGCCAGCGTTTGACGATAATGCCTTGCGCGTTACGTTTAATAGATTGGCTTTTCGCGAATAAAGACGAGTGTAGGATGTTGAATGCTGTGGATTTTTCAACTTTGAGCTTTTTATCCTCTTTCTTTGTAGATGGCGACTTATTACGAGTATCTTTACTAACTATACTTAATGATTATTCTTTGATAAAATTCACTTTTTCACTCATTTGGTTCTGGATAGCATTTCATAGGTAGGGTTGGTATTTGGGTATTTCCTTACATAGAAAATCGATTGATATCAAAAATAAAGTCAGTAGCAGAGATTGCATGAAATTTCATCTTAAAATGATGTGTCAATCGATCCAAATGATCTCAATGGTCTTTTGTTTCTTATATAAGCTCCTTTATATTATCTTTCAATCAATATCCGCAAACGTTAAGATCTTTTCAATTTGAAATATAATGAAATATCATTTCCATTACCTAAATACTCAGCATTCACAAAGACAGCTAAAATCTGAAACAATCAGTGAATCATTACAGAGCTATGAAAAGGTCCATATTAATATTTACAGTACTCTGTTATTCCTTTGAACAGTAATGTTCGTTTTCAATTAATTCCAGAGTAGTGCTGTCTGTTGCCATCCCGGGATCGGGTTGTCGTGACGTAAGCACTTCCATATTCATGGCTGTATTCCCTTTGTGGAGAGAAATGGTTGATACCGCTTCAATTGACGGAATGCGAGTCAGAAGGTCAGATTTTTTTTTTAGTGTATCATAAGCTTCTTTAATAATTTATTTATTTATTATGAAGACGTCATTAAAAATAAAGTTTATTGTGTACATTTTGAGGTGTCATATTTCTTTCTGGATCCCTTAACTCTTCGTCCGTGCTCTTAGCTGAAAATTAATTGTACAGGAAATTTCGTTTTAATTTAAGTACTAGATTCCGCCCGCGGCTTCGCCCGCTTGGTTTACAAACCCGTACATTTTTTCGGGATAAAAAGTCTATGTGCTATTTCAGACTATAATTTATCTCTGTGCCAAATTTCATCCAGATCCGTTCAGTCGTTCTGGCGTGATTGAGTAACAAATATACATCCATCCATCCATCCTCACAAATTTTTCATATTTATAATATTAGTAGGATAGGATAGGATCTATGAAATAACAAGAAAAATGTCTGACGGCCTTTATTTTTTATGATTATGGCATCAATTACACAGGCGTTTAAAAACCGCATGCGTATTTAAAACGTTCTCCAATTTTAAATAATCATCTTAGTGCTAGATTTGTTCTATTAAAACGCCGTGTGATCAAGGTCTTAACCGTCGAAACGGAAACGTATGAGAGAAATAGGTTAACATGCTGATATTTATAGGGATAGTTTACAAACAAGTAACTACATGTGAGCGCAATCTAGAAATCAATTACCTACTACGTTAGCTAGAGGTTTGTAGTCATAATAATTGCTCTGAGCTACCGTAGTTTACCAGTTTGGACCAAGTTTACATGATACATGGGAACTAATTTAATTATTATGGTCTGTTTCGCTACTTGCTGATAAAGTATCAGATTGTTATCTTGCAGATAATATTATCACAAAAATTTGCTGTTAATGAATAATTAAATATATAAAGCTAGCAGATAAACTCAGACACTTGTGTAACAGATATATGAATACGTACCATTGGTTATGTACCATAAGCATAATTCATGATATCAACACTGATTTAACTGCCTCATTGATCCAGTAGTTCGGTAGCGTGACAGTTAACCATGAGTTCCTGGGTTCGATTCCCAGGTCGGGGAAAGTGTTATTGGGTGTTTCTGTATAGAAATTGTCAGTAGCAGCACGGGGTTTGGAACTGTACCTGGTTGATGGCAATAGGCTCATCCTCTATTACATGGGACTTAATAACGGCATTGACGAAATATGTGTGCACGATAGTACACCTCTACCTTACCCTTCGGGGATACAGGCGTGATGCTATGTTATGTTAATATCAACACTAATTAAACTGCTGAATATTAATCACTGCTTTATTATATGGAGTTAGGGCAATATTGCCATAATCACCACGCTTGGCGACCATTACGTGGTTGCAATAAGTGTTTGGTCTAAAAAAATCTTCTAAACACACCTCTGACCGTTGGCTCCAAAAGCGTTATATTAAATAATTAATTGATTGTAACGTACAATAATTACTCTTTCTGCAATTTAATTATCCGGATCGAAAAAGATATTCTATCAAGATAATTAATAATTCAGATATACGATCCCGGGAAATTAAGACATTCCGGGAACTCGGCGACTTACCAACACTATTACTGAAGTGTTTTACTTTGGCAAGGGGCTTCAGATTTATCACAAGATAAATTAACTGTGAGTGCTATTGCCAGTTCAATAAGAATCACGATGAAATCTAATCTATTCAGTGTTGATATTTAATTTGACTCTTCGGAGGTATTGAATCTTTGTTCGAAGGAAAATATTATGTTGCCATTTGGTATTGTAAGCGATAGTCTAGCGGTTGAAAGCTTGCCTTCCATGCAGGAGGGTTTGAGTTCAAACCCGGCCTGCACCTCTGACTTTTCGGAATTATGTGTGGATCAGAATTTAACTATAACTTGCGTTTACGATGAAGGAAAACATCGTGAGGAAACCTGCACACCTGAGAGGGCTCCATAATGTTTTCGATGATGTGTGTAGTTCGCCAACCCGCACAGGGCCAGCGTGGTGGACTTAAGGCCTAACCCTTCTCATTTTGAGAAGAGACCCTTGCCCAGAAGTTGGACAGTAATGGGTTGAAATTATTTATTTATTTGGTATTGTGATCGGTGAAGCGTCTGTTTTATCAAGTTCCGTGGTCGAATCTCGCTTGAAGCCTTTTCCAAACGTTTTTAATGTCCGATAGAATCGCCATATTGTGATAATATCAATTCCTAGTACCATTTTATTTGATATCGGATGAAAGATTACGTATTACGTCATACAGCGATCTACGATTCGGATAACATCGAGCGATACGAGAATATCGTACGTCGCATCTGTATCACTATCTAGATTTAAAAAGACATGGAGACGCTTAAATTTTTGTCTGTTTTGTTCTTCTTCAATTCTTTAACTTATTTGTAATATGGTCAGATGTAATATGCATGATTCTAAAGGGGACGAGTGATGCACCGGATCTGCAAGGTGAAACATGCAGGCTGTTTCTGCCCGACAATGACTGTCGTGGTAGAAAGCATAAATTGCTGGCGGTTCCATGGTACCGTAGCGTTGCTCGAACTCGCCTTAACTGCGATCGCTTTAAGCTCTCCTGGATTTAAACCCGGATTTTAATTTATTTGCAGATGATTGCACTTGTCGGTGTAGCATTTTGCATTTCGTTCTGTCTACAGCTAGCTCCTTCATTTCTCTCTATGTCGTCTGTATATGGCATCTGTTCTTCTCCTTTTCTATTAAGTTGATCTATATACTTCATTCTTCGCCGTCCTCTCTTTCATTTTGCTTCTAGTTGTGCTTCTATTATGTTTTTTATATATTTATCATGTCTTCCTAAATGGTATTTTTTTATAAAAGTAAAAATATATTAGTTTTCTTATGATTATGTAAGGTGTTTTTTTTAAACGTTGCCCCAAACGTCGTTTGTCCTGTATCGTGGGTACAGTTAACAAACATACTTGTCACATGCACACACAACCAGACCCGAAAAAATTATCTGTAGATCATACCTACATATATTTGTTCCGTGCGGGGATCGAACCCGCGACACGTAACGCAGGAAGCTAATGGTTTAGCCACTGCGCCAACTGTGTCGTCAATCGATATCGAGTTTTCTGATTATTTTGTGCTATTTAAATAGTAATGTAGAGCTATACGGTTTCCGAAATGTCAAAACAACAAAATGTTGAAGGCCACAGCATTTATTCAAATGTATCAAATGAAGCCGTACTCTATTCATAAAAAAAAAAATTGAGACAGTGAGTACGAGCAGCTAAACCCTGATTTAACCCTATGAGCACCTAGAATAACACTTCACCCTATCACAAACATTGGGACCACTTGTAAACGACTTCCAAAATCTTCGGCCAAACTGAAAGGCGGCCCACACGTATAGAAGTAAAACGCCAGTTAATAAAAGGCCCACATTTGGAGGAACACTGGGTAATGGCACTCGAAAAGCAATCTTGTAGGTCTGAATGTTCGGCTTTTACCTATGAGATTGGCGGAAAAGACAGGAGGCAGCGATTTTTGGTCTGAAGTCGGGTTTTTAATGTACCTGTGTACATGGCTAGGTTTGGATTAAATTATCCAATGACACAATTCATTAATTTAACTATGATTAGCTATATCCTACACCTAATATTATAATGTGAAAGTTTGTGAGGTTGGATGGATGGATCTTTGTTACTCTTTCACGCCAGAACGGATACCGTTTATCCGGATTATCTGGATGAAATTTGGCACAGAGATAGATTATAGTCTGGACATAGGATACTTTTTATCCCGAAAAAATGTGCGGGTTCGTAAACCACGCGGGCGAAGCCGCGGGCGGAAGCTAGTCATTTTATATAATCATACCATGTTTTTTTTTTTCTGTTTATTTGAATCTACATAAGGCTTCTATTACAGTTTCGATGGTGGACTTACTTACATTAAATAACTGAGTAGTCAACTGACGCGAGATCGTCGACATTAAGGAGTTAATTAAAAAAAAAACCTTGCATTACGCCTGTACTGGCCGAAGGGTTACGCAGAGTGTAATGTGTTCCATGTAATAAGGGGGGAACCTATTGCCGGGTACGGTTCAATACTCCGTGCTGCTACTGAGAATTTCCCGCGGCTTCGCCCGTGTGGATTACAAACCCGTGCATATTTTGCGTGGGATCTTAATTATTTCTTAAATAAAAGAAGCCTAAGTTACTCCTTATGACATCAGCCGGAACAAACAGATAAACAGACAGACAAAAATATAAAAAAAATGTTTTTTTTTATACATATACATATACTTTCAAAATATATGCATTAAGTAAAAAGCTGTTATTTTGAATTTTGTATTTTATTTAATTGTTTTATTACCTAATTTATAAAATATGTTTTCAGGTTATAATGATAACATGGCATACATACATTCTTTTGGTTTCTCAAAGATTCACGCTAAGAAGCTTCGTGAAACAAAGTAGCGCCATCTAGTATTGAAAAAAAAACCTGTAAAAGTGATTGATTCTCATTGCAAACAAAAAAAAGAACGTTTCATTTAATTTCAGTTCTCTTACACTTTGTACCAAAAACTATTTTCCGGCATTGGCCACTCACCCCAATCGCTTTAGGGTTTTAGAGTGCGGACGTCATGTGTTAAGGATTTTTCCACTTAATTGATTAAAACGAAACCCTTTTCCCAGTATATTTGTTGGAGCGTGCGAACGTCATTATATTTACGAGAGATTCGGTTGAAAAATTTGGCTTTGTGCGTTTGTTGTGTGGCGAAGTTAATTTGACCATAAGTGATTTTTTTATCTTGTTTGTAGTGAAGTGTGTATTCTAGTCTTTATTTTGCTATAGTCTTATTTGTAGAGAAGGGTTATATAGTTACCTAATGTGTGAAAATCATTATATCCGTACTAAGGTCACGCGACCTACGAGAACACAATGTAACAATACACTTACTGTTCTTTTTTTATTATTCTATTATCGTTTCAAATTAGGGCTTTTCTCCTATATAACATAACATAGCATCACGCCTGTATTCCCCGAAGGGTTAGGCAGAGGAGTACTATTGTACAACTCATGGATTTAGAATAAGCGAAATTCTAAGTCTATGTACGACCACATTTCGCCGATGCCGCTATTTAGTCCTGTGTAAATGTGGGCACAAGCCTATCTACTGGGCACAGTTCCAGATTCCGTGCTGCTGAGAATTTCCATACAGAAAACCCTATAAAGCTTTGCCCGACACGGACATCGAACCTAGGACCTCACACTCAGCAGTCGCGCTTGCGTCTACTAGACCAATGAGGCTGGGTCCGATGTATGCATTTATGAAAAAAATCTTCTGATAATTGCCTAGGAGATTTATTACTTATTAATAAATATCGTAGAAATTTGGTTATACCGAGTATTTCATAATCAAAAATAAAGTCTGGTGCCACGTACCAGAGATCAGTCAGTGTTCTAACAGATAATATCAGGTGGGAGGGAGAAGCATCTATATTCATTTATCCATTTAAATAACAACGCAAAAAACAAACATTATTTTCTTACATCCAAGAATTTACCTCCAATACTGTCAGTGACTTACTTTTAGTCGGTTGCTAACAGGCTCTCTTCTCAAATGACCCATTGTTGTTTCTATATCAGGTAACTGGACGGTATTTGGTTACTCTCGCAGACAAAAAATCGGCCACCGATTGGCAATCCAACTTACCTTAATCCATGGAAAGATATTGATAAACCTTGGTATTTACTTGTAATGAGTTTTTAATTAATGTTACATTAAAACTAATATGTTACATTAAAAGCAGTGACAGCCTAGTGACGCTTGCCTTCAATGCAAGACAGTCTGAGTTCATACCCGGCCTGAACCTTTGACTTCGGAATCATGTTCGGATCCGAAATTGATTACCACTTGCGTTTATGGTGACGGAAAATCATCGTAAGGAAATCTGCATACCTGAGAGTTCTGCATAAAGTTCTCAATGGTGGGGGTATGGGTAAGGCTAGCGTGGTGAACTTAATCCTTACCCTTTTCATTCTGAGAAGAGACCCTTGCCCAGCACTGGGACACTAATGGGATGAATTTATTATTTAGCATTTGGACAAACAGGAGCATTCTCATATATAATAATTTGCTTAGAACTGTATGCCTATTACGGCGGACTGGTAACATAATTTCACCCATGTTTCACAGCATAATTTGAAGAAACTATAATAGAACCTTTTTGCCGACCAGAGGAATTGTCACTTTATTCTTCATCTAATAACATTTATGGCCTCGTACTATATAACTATAAACTATAACTTATACTGTATTACCACATTATGCAATGTAACGTTTTGATAAGTTTATTTATCCTTACATAACACATGTTAAATTGAACATTATTAATTGTTAAATAACATATTTTTAGAAAAGAGTATCCATGGGATTTCATGCCAATCTTTTTTCCATAGAACCTACCCCCTTTTGGAACCGTGCACATAGAGGCTCGACTATTTAAAAGCGCCTGCAGAGGCCTAGTTGAAATAAAAACTTTGAATTTGAATCTATGAGTTCTACATTCAACAGACATTTACGAGCTACGCTACTAATCGACCTTTACACATAAATCTTAAGAAAGAGATAAATCTCCTGCCATAGTACTCTTGAATGATTCATTCATTACATAACGTACGATATCTTAGAAGTGAATGAACGGGCCTATTAGCGATCGCTAACAAGTCAACAGAACATGTTTAGACAAGGCATTAGGGCCTTAAACGCTGTTTCCTTGTGTGCTCTCTTGTTTGCTCGCTTCGTGTGAAGTCGTTTTAGTTGGTGTTAATGTAGATTGATGTGGACTATTTTATATTATTATGTAGGTAGACAGGGGCTCGTAGTTAACTACCGCACAGATTAATGGATCTGCGAGGTTCAGCAGCGCTTGCAATGTTCTGTTCTTGAATGGGTGATCGTTTTTCATACATCAAGAACCCTCTGTGCCTCGGATAGCGCGGTAGCACGAGTACTTATGGTAGTCGTTACGGGTGTCAGCGACTCAAAAAATCTGACAACCAGTCTAATCTTAGAGTATCAGTTTCTCCCAGTAATTCGGTATCAGAGGTCAGATGGAAGTAGCACCGTGTAAAATGGTGATATTCAACCGCAAGTGGTTAGACTGGAAGCCGACCTCAATGTAGTTGGGAAAACGCTAGGAATATTATAGTATTTCGGAAAAATAGGAAGTAGCTATGTATCTATACAATTTTACATCATAGTTGGCAAATATTATAGTCCATTTAATTTCTAACTATTGATGTTAAATCGACGAATATCCTAGCTTCTTCCATGTATCCCATACACTGGTCAAATAACACGTGTTAGATCAGAAAAGGCAAAAACAACAATGTCAATACCACAAGGGAGCGTCTTGGCATGCCTATTATTTTTAGTCTATATAAATGACCTCCCGAAAGAAATCGACGCTCAAAGTATTTTATTTGCTGACGATATCTCTATAATTTTTCCCTACAACCAAACAGAAAACCTAAACTCAAGTCTAGATAATAAGCTCTCCAAAATAATAGCATGGTTACAAGATCACAACCTAGAATTAAATTTTGATAAAACAAAGATAATGCAATATAGACCATATCAAAAACGCAAATTGGATATAAACTACGCATACAATAATATAAAGCTGAAGTGTATTAATGAGTTTAAATTACTAGGTTTGACGATAGATACCAATGTAAATTGGAAAGCCCATATAGATACATTGGCAAACAAACTAGCCAGCTTTATATATGCCCTGAGAGAGCTTAAAAGAGCTACCGATTTTAAAACTGCTCTAACAGCATACTATGCCTATGCATACTCCTGGCTTAGTTATGGAATCGTAGTGTGGGGAAACTGTGTAGACAAAGAAAGACTTTTTATTTTGCAAAAGAAATGTATACGAATTCTCGCCAATGTAGATAACACAGAAAGCTGCAAGCCATTCTTTATAAAATATAAAGTCCTTACATTAACTTGTATTTACATCTTAGAAGTAAGTAAATTTGTGAGGAAACATAAGTTACTATTCCCACTTGCTAAGGACATTCGCCCACAATATCGTAGTGTTAGACGTAAAAATAACAACGAGCTAGCCCGACCAAGCTCAACTTTAGCTATGTTCCATTCGGGACCATTAGCCATGTGCGTGAAAATATATAACAAGCTTCCAAATTCAATAAAGGACATAGAGCATGAAAATAAATTTAAAAATAGTCTTCAAAACTACCTAATATTAAAATCGTACTACACACTGAAGGAATTCCTGGATGATAAGTGACTCTAAAATACACACAACTCAGAACCCACCTACCTTCACATTGGGATTGTTAATTATTATATTAGCTTTTTTTTTTTTCTAAATAATTGTAAGAATAAAATGTTACCAATTTATATTTAAAAGTAAGTTATATAAAAATGTTTAGTTTTGTTATTATTTTATGTATAGATTAAGTTCAGAGTGATACCATTGTTTTTCTTTAATGTGTGACACTTTTACTTAAAATGCTTTTATATTGCTGTGCCCGAGCAGGGTCATGTACGTACCTTATTTATATTTGTAATAACACCTTGTAAACTACATGATTGCAATAAACGACTATGACTATGACTATGTCTGCAGTTTTGTCAAGATGATTAGGTAACAAAACCAACATATTAAATAGAAGCTGCAAAAATATCAATTGAGCCACGAAAAAAGAAAACATACCAAATCGAGTTCTATAAATCGGTTCTGTAAAGCCAATTATAATACTACTAGCGACCCGCCCCGGCTTCGCACGGGTGCAATGCTGATATTAAATACACTACAGAAAAACTGTGAACGTTGTATATAAAAACATAGCGGCCCGCTCCGGCTTCGCACGACAAAAAAAAAGTTATTGTGGGTTATCCATAAGAGATAGACATATACCATCACGGACTTTTCTGTAGACCTTTTCAATGTGTACAATACTTAGTACATTATTTTGATAAAACTCGTAGGGTTCAGCCTGCGTTTGCAATGTAAGCGGAAAAAATGTAATTATTTACGACATCACATTAGAAACCTCAAAAATAACAGTACTTCTCCACTATTTAATGGATGTTATCTATACATCATACATATAAAATTGGAGTGTCTGTTTGTAATATTGAAATAACCGTTTTTTACTAAATGCATATGAATATATATACGGTACATACACCAAAATAACATTTTTTACAATTTTTGTCTGTCTGTCTGTCTTTCTGTCTGTCTGTTTGTATAGGCTAATCTCTGAAATGGCTGGACCGATTTTGACGGGACTTTTATTGGCAGGTAGCTGATGTAATAAGGAGTAACTTAGGCTACTTTTATTTTAGAAAAATTCTTCTGTTTAAGAAAAAAATAGGGTTAAGTGCGTTTGGTCTTCTTAACTTCACGTAACTTTTATAATATATATATTTTTTTAAATGGCGTTTCGCACTAAAAAATACATTGTTAAGTTCCGACATCCACGCGAACGAAGACGCGGGCACAGCTAGTTATACATATAAACCTTCCTCTTGAATCACTCTATCTATTAAAAACCGCATCAAAATCCGTTGCGTAGTTTCAAAGATTTAAGCATACAAAGGGACATAGGGACAGAGAAAGCGACTTTGTTTTATACTATGTAGTGAAGACAAGACAAACAAGGATTATAATATAAAGAACACAAAGATAGGTAGCTCAAGACATAGAGTTTTGTGGCCAACTAATTACTTTTACCGCAAACAATCCTTGCACCAGAACCTCGAAATGAAGTTACACAGAAAACAGCTGAAATTTTCAACGTTTCACCAACTTTGCTCCGAATGGTTTCCCTCAATAAATTTCAGACTATCTCGAACTAAACCTGTTAGGTATAAATCCTTGGTTTTGGAGCGTTGCGACGTCGCCAATGTTAAATTTGCGATCGGTACGTCTAATTGCTAACAGTATGGAACCGACGAACATTTGTCTACACCAGAGGTTCCCAAACTTTTTTCTCAAAGACCACTTTCAAAATTTTGCTGGTTCCGGTGGACCCCTAGCAGCTACATTTCTACCATATTTTAAATTGAATTGTTAACCCCCATTTTCATGTCACGCTATTGTTGACCCCCGTCGAGTTTCCCGTGGACCCCTGGGGGTCCACCTGGACCACTTTGGGAACTAATTATCTATACTCACGTTGCCAACTGGAGATTCAAACCTTTTGGGAGTTATTTTATTGATAACGCTTATTTAATAACATAAAAACATAGCATGAAGCTTGTATGCCCTGAAGGGTTACAAGCAAGCGCGACTGCTAAGCGTGAGTTGTAAGGTTCGATCTGCGGGTCGGGCAAAATATTATTGTTTTTTTTTTGTGTGGAAATTCTCAGTAACAGCACTTAGTACTATCCCACCTGGAACTGTGCCCAGTAGATGGCAATACGTTCGCACCTATTACATGGGACTCAATAACAGCGTCGGCGAAATATGGATGTACAATACACCTCTGCCTAACCCTTCGGGGGATACAGGTGTAATGCTATGTTGTGCTGTTATATAGAATATTCAGAATTTGAATATCTAAACCCATTTCATTACCCAGCACCCTCCGAATGTCAGACAATAGAATAGAATGAGCGGCCACGGCAGATCTAAGATCGAGCCATTAATATGCAAACTGCATACACATAGACGCATTGCATACTGACGGGCGATTCTGGGCGATTCTGGGCGAGGTACGAACGGTACGGATAATGGAGCGGGTAACGAGATTTAATGCTGAAATGCAGTCGCATCTGGACTAGGAAGTAACCATAGAGAAAGGATGATTTTGAAATAGAAAAATGGCCATCCCTTTAGCTTTAACATATTTCGAGAGAAAATGCCTATAGACGCTAAAACAATAAAATTATATTATGTCTCAGAAGCATTAATAGCCCAGCCGTTGAAAGCTTGCCTTCCATGCTGGAGGGTCTGAGTTCAATACCCGATTCTCCTCAGAATTTTCCGAAACATGTGCGGATCAGAATTTGATTACCACTTGCATTGACGGTGAAGGAAAACATCGTGAGGAAACCTGCACATTTGAAAGCCTCCATATTCATCGATGCTTTAATTGAGTCCTATGTAATACAAGGCGAGTCTGTTGCCATCTACCGGACACAATACCAGATTGCGTGCTGCTAGTCAGAATTTTCATACAAAAAAATTTTCATACAATAACATTTTGCCCGAGTCGGAACTCGAACCCATAAGCTCACACTCAGCAGTCGCGCTTGCTTCTGCTAGACCAGTGAGGTAGTCTATATCTATCTTACATTTTACTTCTCTTAAAATAATCATAACACTTTTACTGGCCCGCTATCTTTCTCTTTTATGTAAAGTAATTACGATTCTGACAATATAGCCAAAATAAAGCCGCGAAATGTAGCAATTTATTCTTTAATAACTGTAAATACAAATAAAGTAGAGACTCATTTTGAACATCGATCGAATTCTCAATATTTCTGTAAGATTTTCTCATTTTCATTGTATCTCTAAACGGCCTATCGATTTAGTTATTGCAATTGTTTTTCCTCGTAAATATGTCTCCACTGTGGCGCACAATATGACATATTTACTGAGAAATAATTAATGAGAAAATTAACTGTCTGTCTAAGAATTATTAATGCTAAAATTATAATGTCCTTCATTGACTACTTTAAATCTCTCTAAATTTTTAAACATAATGAAAATACATACATACATACATAAAGTCAAGCCTTTTTCCCATGGCGGTAGGCAGAAACTAAGAAACGCCACGTGCTACGATCCTTACATAACCCTTTTACTTGATATACATTCATGCATCGCTTCATAAATGAACGCCGGTTGTAGGTACTGCGCATCTGACCTTTTTGAAGGACATCACGAATAAGATCCGTAAATAATTAAAATTTTAAATTAAAAGATGACCAAACTGTTTTGGGAGCAGGATCCAAGCTACCAGTGGCTATATATCATTGTTATTAATAATAATTAGTAAGAAGGTGGACCCTGACATAATCCGAGGTTTGAAGAAGAAAAATATGGCATGACAGAAGAAAAATAAAATAACGAAAGATTCTTCAAGTCTTCAAGAACTTCCCGTAATAAGATAATAACACCACTACCAAATGTTGCCACAAAAACATCATATTTCCACGATAGACCACCAAAAATGGCCAAACTTTTACCCACACAACTTAACCCTTACACTTCATCCAAATAAATCACCCAGCTACATCAATTTTAAAATCTAGCCTCGTTTATATAACATTAACGATATCCAACCTCATCTTGGGTGGGCTCGTAGGAAATTCACGGAGAACTTGGCCAGGCTCCAGCCACAAGCGAAACTTCTATGGACCATCAGTACTTCACCACCGCTAAAGGATAAGAATTGGCTGACTTAGCTCGTTTTACCGACATCATATTTGTAGGAATTTCTTTAGATTTTTACACGACTGCCCAAGAAAGGAGTGTTGGGGTCGGGGAACCGTTATGTGGAACACTTTTAAATATAAGAGGTCCCCCAACTGCAATGACAAATTTATTTACCTAATACAAGTTGTTTTTTACTTTTTAGTTCGTTTTTTAGCAGGGCAGTCGTGTTTTTTAATTTTTTAAATTATTTATTTTTTTGATTTTATTCTTGGTGAGTGGCTTTCTTGGTTATGAAAGTGAAAAATTTATTCCTAGCAATAGATAACATAAGTAGAGGTGTATTATTGTACACCTATATTTTACCAATGCTGTAATAAAGACCCACGTAATAGGGGGCGACTCTGTTCAAGCCACAATTCCAAACTCCCTGCTACTGAGTATTTTCGTACCGAAAAACCTAAAAACTCTTTGCCTGACCTAGAGATTGAACACAGGACCGCTCGCTTAGCATTTGCGCTTGCGACCACATTTATAGACATTCTAAATGAATTTGCTTGGGAAAAATATATTTCAAATAAAAATAGGTTAAAAAACTTGAATTGTTCAGTTTTTTGAGCATCCTATTTTTATGCATATTTCACATATACACAACCAATTATTTTTAGAAATGATATGATATTTCACGCCTGTATTTCCCGAGAGTAGACAGAGATATATGTACACTCACATTTCACTAACAAAAAATCAAAAAAACCTAACTATATACTGTGTTTGTACACCTTGAATATGTTATTGAAGCAATGTGTATTAATAACCATTTCAAACTCTACTCTTTAGTTAGCTTAACCCGTTTCGATCAGAATTTTATGACTTTCATGAGATGATAAAATGCATTCAATATTTACCGTTTATTTGCGGATCAGTGTGGAAATTTTCTCATGAAATTGTAATTTATTTCAAATGTAACTGAAATAAGTAAAGATAACCAACCAACTTCCTCTGAGTCTAGTGACCACAAGAGCGGGTAATGAGCATGAGGTGCAGCGTTCGATTCTCAGATCGGGCAAAACGTATTATTGGGATTTTGTGAAACTCAGTCTCAGAATTTAGAATTGTGCATCGTGAATTGTGGTAGATGGCAATAGGGTCAACCCCGTATTCCATGGGACTTAATAACGTCATCGGCGAAATGAGAATGTGCAATACTGCCTAACCCTTCGCGAAATACAGGCGTGATTTTACCCTAACATTTCGATAATGAGATCCATCAAATAGGAGGCGAACCCATTGCCATCTACTAGGCACAGTTCTAAACTCCATGCTGCTACTGAGAATTTCCATACAGGATTCGAACCCAGGACCTCACGCTTGCCAGTGGTGATACACTACACCAATGAGTCAGTCTAGTAAAAAACTTGTACTAACTTAGTATTCCGTACGGGACTCGAGTTTAACTCAAAGTTCCTAACTCATAAGGATACGCTATATTGAATCGTATAGTTACATTTTACAAAGTAAAACAAGTTAATACGAGTTATTAGTCTGATCAGAGTATTTATAAGCTTCCTTGTTAAACAACAGAAGTTTGAAGTCATGACTGCAAAAGCATTTATGTTGTTTCAATGTTTTGTGATTTGATTTTCTTGTTTAATTGTGTTAGTTGTTCAGTGTGGTCGAAACCGCGGCTGCTAAACGTGAGAGCAATCTATGAGAGCATGAAGAGCAAGCCATTTAGGAACTAAAGTATGAACTTAATAAGGTCTATATTGCTGATCACGGCCTCCATTAAAGAAAAATTGGATGGTAATCCACCTCGAGCCAAATGATGCAGATTGGTGGAGCAAGTCTTCAGTCTTCAAATTGTTGGTTTCCTTACCATCTTTTTGCGTAGTACTGAATACTAATAATGTCCTCCTGACCGATTTCGGTCACGGCGGCCAATCTCACCGGAGATTAGCCAACTACGCAGGAGATATTATAGAGCCCAAGTGTGTGCGCAACCACAGGTGCTCTCTCTATTCCTTCACTCTCATAGTCCGATGGGACGGCAATCCGACACGACCGGAGACAGATCAGGCGCAGGACCAATTTTATTTGGAATACACACAGTATAGGTATTTTTATTATTTTAGTCTGTTATTTAAAAATTTTCAGTTTATTTACTGTTAGTTTCGGGTCTAAACACAAACTGCGATGCGGTGTCGCATCGTAGGAATCTACGAGCTCGTACGGCGCATCGCAACGCATCGAACTTGCGAATTGATTCGCAAATCTTCTTTGTTTCGTTTTTCTACATCTTCTTATCAATAACATCAGTGCGCAACTCTATTTACGATTCATGTCACTACCTAGTTTACAAAATACGTTCAGTACGGTTGACGATCTTCGAAGGAATGGTCACCCGAACCGTGGAAAGGTGACGCCTTGCCGCACGAAATCGCATCGCAGCACTTCACGTCGCAGTTTTCTGCGTGGCGAATTCGCATCACGCCGATGCGCAGTTTTGTGTTTTGGCCCTTAAACGTTACCCCACACTAAGAATACTCCCTGTATCGTGCGTGCGTTTACATGGAAATGGTTTACATAAATAAAAACTTATTACAAATATATTAGATTTGACTTGAACTAAGAGCGATTCCCATAAGATCGATTAAGCACTCGTTAGAAGTAAACTACGATCAGCTATTGCTCGCTATTAAATTCTAGTAGTAATTAGTTTATCATGTTCTTGTTTGGCAAACGGCCAGGGTGATTCATTGTGGAATAGACACATTTATCATATGATAAGTCACTCTACATCATTATTAGTGGGTACGGAGATAAAGCAAGTGTAACATAGGGCAAGGAAGCAAATTGGTCAAGCGTATTATCTATAATTAGGGTCGTATTAGCTATTAGTCTATATTCCCACGAGTTTCTTCTGCAAGAAATTTGGATTTTTAATAGGTGTAGCGTAAATATTTGTATGCTCTTACATATAGTTTCGAGTTTGATTGTGTGACGTGTGTGCAAATGACATGTATGTTTATAAACTGTACCCACGATATAGGAGAAAATATATTTCCATGGCAATGTCTGCCAAACGCCTGATGAGCTGTGGGCCAAGGTAGCCAATAAGTGGAGCCCTGATACGGCAGGAAGGCGTCGCGGCAGAACACTAAGGAGATGGCGGTACGAAGTTGACAGATTGAAGTAGAATGGTATACACTAGCTAGATCGAAATATCTGGAAATCATATAGGGAGGCCTTTGCCCAGCAGTGGGACGATGCAGGCTAACAATATCAGTATACCGCCACTCTATAACTCTAATAAAACAAGAGGACGTGTCTATAAAAGTGGGTAAAGCAAATTTTTATTCGCCCCATTAACCAATATCAAACTGAACCTACCTATTTGACGTATTACGCTATAAAAATCACTTTCAACCTATTTACGTACGCGTTCGCTCGCGATCGCAATGCGTCGCATGAGTAAGTACTTGCTGCCCTTGTCTGGTCGTTGTCATCTCGGAGTCATTCGCATCGCCAGGAATGCAATGTCGTGACACCGTAGACACTTCAACTCAACCACACAAGTGAAATTCAACTTTAGATATTTAAAATACGGTCCAATTTAAAATGGAATTCACTGAGCCGGTTGGGACGTTTCGATTCAAGATGTAATAGGAGCAGTGAGGAAAAATGAACGGTATTTCAAGAGCAAATAGGTCGATTATGAAAAACTGTAACAACCGACAAAGGGCATTATGCAAGCCTCGAAGAACAGGAGTGGAATATTCCAAACGAATTTGAACTATATTTGAATTAAGTTAACGTTCAATTTAGTGCGTTCTGTTTGCTGAGTTACGCCATCTAATATATAGTGCGGACTTCAATGGCGATTGTCGTTTGTTTCCAAATAAGCGTAACAAACGATGAGTGGTGCTTTTGAAATGTGATTTATTTCAAGGCCTTAAGGTTGAGTTTCAATTGTTTGTTTTTAAGGTCACACAAGCAGTTGAGTGCGTCGACATTACAATTTTAGCCCGGATGGTTTCATGCAGTTTTTATTGTGGTAGGGTCATAGGCCTCAGTTTTCCTTTTATTGCGTGCTCGAAGGATTTCTGCGTAGGCAATCGTGTGTAGCTGGGTTCTAATTAGGTAAATCGTTATTTATTTCACTGTTATTGCTATTAGAACATCTGTATGGCAATTGGAATATTATTAAGGAAATAATTACTGAGGTTTACAATGGCAATCAGCTATTGTTTTAAACTTGACTACAAGGTGTAAAAGAATAAGGTTTTTGTAAATAAAATAGAATAAATATTTTGAGGTCAAACACCTTTGAGATGATCCCAGTACTTAGCAAGATTACATTTTTTTTATCCTGTCTTTGTCATAGTGAAAGTAGTTTCGCTAAAACATTTTTGAGAATTTTTTATTTACTACGAAAACTGTTTTGAAATAAAAACGTTTGAAACATATTTTTAGTTTACTTTATACTTTGTGTTTTCTGGGATCTTACCAAGAAAACGTCACTGCCTATAGTTTCTGGGTAAAATAAAAGATACTTTAATGAAATCTTACTGGCTAGAGGTTTGTGCACTCAACTAGTGAAAGGGCATCCAGCTCCACGAGTGACGTTATTTGGGAACATCTGGCGTACTCTGAGCTGTCACCTCCAAAAACCTGACTGGCAATTTTTCTACAGTATGAGCAATTCTAGTCGAAAACAGAGCTTTTAGAAGACTACTGCGTTTACTAAACATCCACGTTCAATATGAATAGCATCTTCAACCGTCAATACCATCTGACATAACCAATCTCTATCAATTGCCATCACGTATTTAGCTCGGCGCGTGCGTCTCGCGTTTATTTTGGTCGTTTATTCGTTCTATTTGTTATTTCTTTTGACCGTGAACTTGGAACATACTCGTAAATTGTGTGTGTGTTGGAGAAATGGCCGCTTTGTTTTGAAATATGTTTACGAGAGACTTAACTGTTGCTTTTGTAAATATTTAGCAGAAACGTTTGTAGTATGAAAAAAGAATTTTGTGAAGAAAGAAAATTATATTTGGCCGATTTTTTTCGACACGTAATTCGGACTACTTTATCGTGAAAGTCATTGAATAAAATAATTAGGTTCCTACATAATAGGTTTCATAATACATACAAAATTTAAATATAATATAACTATTTGTGACGATCTGACAGGTATAATTATTATAATAAATGTTATCTTTCACACGTCGTGCGTCGTAAATAATGAATATGTTTTTGTTGCCTCTTTCGTCACCTTTCGCTAAGATATTATACGACTTTTGGAAATCAAACTGAGTTTTACACAACACTACATAACATCACGCCTGTACTCGAAGAGTTAGGAAGAGGTGTAGAAATGTAGGTACATTTCGTCGATGCTGTTACAAAGAACCATATATTAAGGCGAGCCCATTGTCAAATACAGGGCACAATTACAATTTTCTATCAGAAAATCTCAATAATTCTTTGCCCGACCCGAGTATCGAACCCAGAACTTTACACTCAGCAGTCGCTCTTGGGACTAGACTAGACTAATGACGCATAGATTTTACAGCTTGTAAAATAACCGGCGAAAGATTTTAGAGAATCAGTAATTATAAAATTTTACACGTGTCACAAAACAAATATAGGGATATTTGTTTTATGACACGTGTCAAATCTGGACAAGTGTGTTTGAAGACTACAATCTTTTCCTGTTCTAACAAACAATATTTCAGTCTTCAACAGAATCGTTCGTGTAAATCCACCTTTACACAATGCCCATGTAAAAACGGTACCATATCTAAAAACCGACCTACATACCAACCTTAGGGACTAAGTAACCTAACACGAGCACCTAGGGACATAGTGCCACGTCACATCACTACCCGCTCAAGGCGACGGATGACGTCATAAGCCACTAATTGTGTAGTCGATGTAGTACTTTAGTAGTTAGCCTATATGCCTTGTAATTAATTGGATTTTTATTAGGTTATGGGTCCGTTGAACGATGTAACGTTGACCTATAGATGTACTTCCTCTACTAGTAAACTCTGCCTAAATAGTGATGTTGAACATAACAGCATCACGCCTGTTTTCACCGAACGGTTAGGTAGAGGTGTACTATTGTACACCTATGAATGGTAGACATTTGATTTGCTAAACACATGGTTTACGGCGCTTGTACAATTTAAAGCGTTTAAATGTAATACTAACAAAAAAATTAAACCTACCTGCAATAAACATTTTATGGTGCCCTAAGATGAAGGTTAAATAAGTTGAGATTTTTTTTTACATAACACAACATAGCATCGCACCTGTATTCCCCGAAGGGTTAGGCAGAAGTGTCGTATGTCGTATGTACGTACGTACCTACATTTCGCCGATGCTGTTATTGAGTCCCATGTAGCCGATGGTGGCGAGTCTATTGCCATCTACCGGGCATAGTTCCAGACTCCGTGCTGCTACTGAGAATTTCCATACAGAAAAACCCAGTAACATTTTACCCGAGCCGGGAATCGAACCCAAGACGACTTAGCAGTCGCGCATGATACCACTAGACCAATGAAGCAGTCAGAAAATTTCATACATTTTTGCTTTAAAAGATGAAATTTGAGAAAATTTCGCCCTAGACCTTCAAATTTGCACTCGTATTATTCTTTTTAGAGTTACGCAGCTGACATTGAGGCTCCTAAACGCTATCTCACACAATTTGCATAGACTAGACGTTGGTAACGATGCGGGTTCCGCCCGCAATGTCACCGGGCCACGACATTGTCAGCCGAAGGTCTTACTGATTGGATTTTAATACTTTTCCTGCGTATATAAACAGGATTGTATTAGTCTGTCTGTTTGTGAAAGTAAGCAATGGTTTAGAGATTTTCGGTATTACAAGTTTATTGAATTGTAGCGACTACTACTCGCAACATGGCAACAAGTAAAGCGCCATCTATTGGAGTGAAGCTACAACAACAATCCCTGAATCGCACTATGAGAGTTTACAACGATTCTAACACTTATACGAATGTCCGACATCAATCGTCGCGCTTCGGCCCGCCAGGCTAACCACCTTGCCTGGTCGGAGGATCCTCCCTTTTCAATGGAGGAACACCACACCTCGTTCCTCCACAATTTCTTCCAATCAATTGCCATCTACCGGGCATAATTCAAAACTCCGGGATACTAATGAGAATTTTTATAACAGAAAAATCCAATAACACTTTGCCCGATCCGGGAATCGAATCCAGGAGTTTTGCCTAACCTTTTAGGAAATTCATATAATGTTATTAAGATGTCGCATTTATGAAGATTTAAGGTATGTTTCAACATTGATAAATGTCTACTATGACAAATCTCAAGCCTATCGCCGTTCTTTGCTGGACATCAGGTCACGTAAGTTGTGCTAGGAAATTCGATTCAAGAGCTTTGCTAGAGTCTTCTTCCGTCGAGGCACGAGCTATCACAAAGGAATTGCTCGAAAAGTTGTGGAAAGATTAGCCAGTCAGTAATAGAGCTTCCAATCCCGGAATACCGAGTATTGGGGGATACCGCATCATTTTCCAATCCCGAGTGTTGCGGGATTTCAGACGCGGGATCCGCGGGGTTTGCGGGACTGGAAAGAATCATGCACACAACCTCTCGCGAGCGCGATTGCTCGGTGAGGGTGACTGGCGGCACGGCGCACTGGCAAAGGAACGGAGGGCTCACGCGGCGCGGTTTTAGCGGGGTGTGAGTAGTGTGGTGAAGCGACGAGTGTCATACCGAGTAAATACCGAGATTGAAAACAGGCTGCGGGATTGGAGGCCGTAGTCAGAAATATAGTATCAAAGTTGCCTGCCCAGAGCGCGCCAGACGATCTCAGATTTCGTCATTCGTGGAGGCTCTTTTCTTGGCTGACAGTCACTGTCCAATATGAAAAAAACGAAAAACGAAAAAATATATATTTACCAACATAAAAAATTACGAACCTTATTATATAAGAGAAGAGATCATAAACCGCTTATCTAATTTCTACATTGTAGTGTGTTATCAAGACAGGTCTTACTTGCCATGGTCCCCACACTAGGTAAGCCTGTATCGTGGGGTCCCAGTATACGTTGACTATCACCTTGGACTTAGTTCTTTCGTCGAAATTAATAATTTGATCTTAAAAAGATCTGCCTCATTGGTATAGTCGTCGCAAATCGCGACTGCTGAGCGTTAGGTCCAGGGTGCGTTTCGCGCGTCGGGCACAGTGTTATTGGGTTTTCTGTATAGAGATTATCAGTGGCAGCACGGGGTCTGGAAGTGCGTCCGGTAGATGGCAATTGGCTCACCTCTTTTTACATGTGACTCAATTATGACATTGGCGAAATGTGGGTATACAATAGTACACCTTTCCCTAATCCTTCGGGGAATACAAGCGAGCTATTATGTTAAAAAAATGCTTATAGTTAGATCCACGTGTAAAACTAGTATTTTTTTACGTAACACGTTGTTACGAATCGATTTTTCAATTAGCGTGACGACTGACGTAATCGAGAAGTTTTTAGGTAGTTTTCCAGTAATCAACAGTTCGTGATTTAAGTATGGTTCTCAGAGGCTAATTTAGACTAATGTAGGGTTACTAGGTTACCTTGTATGAAAATTTAACGCTGCGCTATCGCTGGGTTGTCGTTTGAGTTGGTTGGAGCGTTTATGTAGAAAAAGCTTTTGTGTCAGTGTTAACACTTGTCGGTTCAGTTGACAAAGTAGTGCAGCGAGGGATTGTTGTTCGAGGATTCGCAGGTTCGAATCCCACATGGAAAAAATAAAAGTATTACCTACCTTGTCAGAGTCTGTGTTTGTAAACGAACTCACAAATACAGGACAGACAAAGTGAAGAGCAACGTTTTCTTAAAAAAAAAGCGATGCTAAATTAGTTGAACTGTACTCTATTATGAGTTTTTCACTATTTACTTTCATAGTAAATGAAAATTGTTATGCAAACGATTTTAGTTCTGTACTTGATTACATTAGGGATTAGAGTCGCTAACATGACATCTCTATAATATCGTAAAAAGTAAATCAAAACTTAACTATGACACATATGTCACATAAGCGACTCTTATCCCTAATGATATGATAATGATAGAAACCAAGTTACAACCAAGTTAAGAACTAAAATCGCTATCATGAAAATTTACTTTACTTTGATAGTAAATAGTTAGAAAACTCGTGATAGAGGTACTGTATAATTATTGTAGTGTAATATCTAGTGAATAAACCAAATATTTTAATATCTAGTGTTTTAAATACAATCATGTGTGTCCCAATACATTTACAAACAAAACTGAAAGCTTAAAGATTTTATCATTGTTATTATTACAAATTTATAAAGTTCTTAACGGTGTGTGTAGTCCGCCAACCCGCAACGGACCAGCGTGGTGGACTAAGGCCTAACCCTTCTCATTCTGAGAAGATACCCTTGCCCAGCAGTGGGACAGTTATAGGTTGTATTATTATTACTAATTTACTACTTTTTTGTTACAGGTAACACAATTCCTCTTGAGACGCTGAAAAATATGAGGTAACATTATAATAACTAATCCATACATTTGCACACGTAAAACGGTACCAAAAAAATTTGCGAAAATCAATTTGTCTCGCGTAAAATTATCCAAAGTCATGCAAAGGTCAATTTCGTGGTCAGGTGTTGCTATAACCGCTGTTACGCATTATTAAAGTCCTTGAAACTTAGATTGGCTTCTTTTCCAGTATCTAAAGAATATATAGCGATTGATTCGGCTCTATCAGTTTAGGTTGGCCGTTTAGAGTAATGCAGTAACATCCTACTAAATATATCCTACTAATCCTACTCCTACTAATATTATAAATGTGAAAGTTTGTGAAGATTGTTGGATGTTTGTTACTCTTTCTCGCAAAAACTACTGAAAGGGTCTAGATGAAATTTGGCACAGAGATAGATTATAGTCTGGAATAGCACATAGGTTACTTTTTATGGGTTAGTAGGTTAATGGATGATAGATGATAGAGATGGGCAGGACACTTGGCAAGGCGTTTAGCCATTAGGACATTTAGCCCCGCGACAGGTACTGCAACAGTCGATCTCTCAAAACCTATGCGCCAATCTACATCCAGAGGCTGAACAGAAAGATAGATTCCAAGAAAAGCGGATCTAGTTCGGCGTTTCATTACGACTGCAATAATCTTAATACCCTACCAGCAGTACCCTATTTTCTTTGTTGTAATTTTTTTTCTTAAATTTAATTACTGTAAGTATCTACAATGCACTGGATTCAGTGAGAACTTCGTCAATCGTGTCGTCACAATAAATCAAGCATCAATCCGGACGCGAACCCGTAAAATTCGTCGCCCAACCACACCACGACAGAATGTTTAAATTTCAAAACGTGGAATGCGTTTTGAAATTTACTGAGTAAAGTCAAACAAAAACCCTTTTATCCAAATTGAAAGCAGAAAGTCGCTGACTTTAGAACTCCGATGTAGTTCAAGTGAGATGAATAAAATTTTCAAGTTTCGAAGTCGGTTCACTCTTCAGGAGTTGGAATATGGAGGTGAATAAACACGACGAAGTAATAATGCGGTGGAACTGAGGCTTTGGAATGTTTCTGTGCATTCGTTTATTCGATTGATGGATGTGTTCTATGTGTCCTGAAATAATACCTCTTCTCTTTTTGTTGGGTGTCGATCTAGATTGGTGTGCTATTTGGATTTTTTTTGGCATAGGCGGCAAACAAACAGACGGATCGCCTAATGGTAAGCGATTAACGCCGCCCATGGACACCCGCAACACCGGAGGAGTCACAAGCTTATTCTCTACATGCTTAAGAAATTGGACCTGTTTGTTAGTGATGTCAACTGTATCATTTTTGTGTTATTGCTCTTTATCTATTTGTTTATGGTCCGTTACAAATTTTTAAAATGAATCATATTTTTTTGTTATTTTACAATTCTTTTACTTCTAAAAGTCCCATTGAAGTTTTTGATGGCGTTATACATGTTGTGTTTGGTAATTTTAATTTACTAAAAAGTTTAGTACTGCTTGTAAAAAAAAACTATTGAAATGCATTGCATATAATAGTCAATTCCATGAAAGGAAAATACCAAAAAACTGTAAGTACTTAAGTAGGTACTGTTCATGCCGAATTCTATAATAAGATTCTTAATGATCGCTGCAATGAATGAGATATTCTTTATCGATTAAAAAGTAATCAATCTTAATCAATCAATGAATTAATTTCACAAAAAATAGTGTAAATACAATGACGGCACGGTTGGCGCAGTGGTTGAGAGATCGACTGTTGCGCTAAGTGTCGCGGGTTCGATTGCCGCGAGGAACAAATATATGTATGATCTACAGATAGTTGTTCCGGGTCTGGTTGTTTGTGTATGTGAATATTTGTTTTTGTAAACGCACTCACGATACACGAATTATTCATTAAGTTCTTATTAACTAAAATCAAGTTCTTCTATTTTCCTCAATATAAAAAATAATTGAAATCAAGGTATTATTATTAATAAACGACTGACAGCAATTAAAACTAGTTTTTATATTATTTATTAACATGTAATTGTTTGTGGCTAATAAAATAATGGCCAGTCAACGGCTTATGAAGTTGGCATATTAAAATTTATAGCCCACAAATGATTGAGTAATAATAAATATGAAATTGGTAGGTATAGCCTACTGAATAATTAAGTTATTTGAATCGAGTTTTGTTGCAACTAAAATTCAAATGATGAATTCATTCCAACCACGATGGAAATTAGAATTACAAAATGCCTATGCATATTGGTGCAAATAGAGTTGCAAGCATATTTGTAATATTTTATTTATTTATGATACATTTTTTATTTTTTTTATTATATGGTCGGCAGCGGCGTGCACAGAGTTTTTAGACAGGGTAAGCAGGACATTTTAAAGGCTTACTTACCAAAAATACCTATTGCAAATTGGTTTTGGTTCGTCGTCTTGTCGATTAAATAATGATGTATGTGATTTGCCACCTCAAATATCTTATAATAAACATTTATCTGAGTTATTTAGGGTAGGCAGTGTATTTTTGTCTTTATGAACCGCAAGCCACTGGTAGTCGGAGGCGCGACTACTGAGCGCAACCAAGTATCATTGGGTTTTTCTGTATGAAAATTCTCATTAGCAGCACGGAGTCTGGAACCTAATCCGGTAGATGGCAATAAGCTTCCCCCTATTATATAACATAACATAGCATCACTCCTATATTCCCCGAAGGGTTAAGCAAAGGTGTACCACCCACATTTCGCCGATGCTGTTATTGAGTCCCATGTAATAGGAGGCGACATCGACTACGAACACATCCTTATTAAAATATATCCTTATTAAATTAACCATCGTTTTAGAAATGTAGGCGTGTATGCTCTGCTACACGAGCCAAACCGGCAGCCTAATTACGTAAAGAAGCGACAGTAACGCGACAGCCACGCGACAGCAATCTCACTGTCAGCCAATACATTATATGACACAAAAATGACGTTTGACAGAAGTTATCGCGCGATCTATGCATGTCGCTAAATAGGTAATTAGGCTGCGGGGCGGGTAGCTAGTCATATATACTCGTAAGTATTTAGATAAAAATCGCCATCCACAGTCTCACACGCCTTTACCGCTTCAAGCAAATTCTATTAACAATATTAACCTTATTATATTACATCGCCTAATACTATACTCATCACCGAAACTCTACGTAATAATCAACAAGCTCGCAAGGCCCGCTTATCACCAAATTACCGCAGATACGCTCGTATAAAGAAAATAATTTACGCTGCAAATCCTTTATGTGTGGTCCAATGAGAGGGAGAGATGCGTTTTGACACATTCACATCGTAATAGTGTATTATCGGTTACAATGAAACACGGCCGTCGTAGTGGACATTACAATTAACAGTGATGAATACTGCCAAAATAACCACATCATCATCTGCCTAGCCTTTTCCCAACTACACTGGGGTCGGCTACCAGTCTAACCGGTTGCGGCTGAATATCAGTATGTTACACAAAGCGACTGCCATCTGACCTCCGCCACCCAATTACTGAGTGACACTCATGATACTCTAAGGTTAATTTAGTTGTCAGACTATTTGGGCTGTATCATAGGTCTTCATATGACACCCGGGACTGACAGCTTAACGTGCTTTCCGAAACACGGGTTTCGATGTACAAAAAATGGTCACCCATCTTAGGATTGACCGCGACAAGCGCTGCTTTAACTCATAGATCGACTTATCTCAGACGAAGCTATGCAGCTACGAGCCCCTCCCAAAATAACCAGTAATAGCAGAATTTGGTAATGATCAATGAATCAATCCGTCTGGACATGGTCAGCTCACTGCCAGACCACTAAAAATATCTCCATTAAATTTAATTAAAAAAATATATCTAACGCTAATGTACAAGCGCATTAAGTTGCTATCCTATGTGTATCCAGATATATTACAAGATTCCTAACCAAATTAAAGAACTTCCAATGGTCCATTTCAGAAGGGCTTTACGCAGGTGGCTAATTCAGAATTCCTTCTATACTATAAAAGAATTCCTTCATCAAGAATTATCCAAATAAATACCAAAAAATTGAATGTGCATTATGTTATGATTAAATATGTTAAGCTACTATTATACTACTATCGTAAGAACTTTTGTAACCATATTTATCTGCAAATAAATCTTTGACTTTGACTTTAAGCAACATTCCCGGCGTATGACCCGTCCCGTCATGGGGACGAAGTGAACCAATGACTGCCGATGGACTGGCAGCCTAATAACGTAAAAAGCAACAGCAACGCCACAGCCACGCGACAGTTATCTCACTGTCAGCTAATACATTATATGACACAAAAATGACGTTTGACAGAAGATATCGCGCGATCTACGCCTGTCGCAAACTGATTGCTACATCGATAATCAGGCTGCAGGACTCATTGTGTTAGTTTTCAGTTTTTAATGTGATGTTTTATGAGTTCCAATGTTCGTTGAACTGAAGCTTATTAGTCTAGCGCTTATATTTTAGACCAGCACTCCATCTAGTATATTCATAGACCTAATCTAGCCCCATCACGGTAGCAGACACATTAATACAGCGGGAGCTCGAGGGCCACATAACGAAGAGCAGGGAAAAAATGTCTGACCATACAATTTATATGATGTGATTATAGTAGAATGTAGCCCTAGAGTTGTTTAAAACTAGATTGGACCGTAACATAACATAGCGTCACGCCTGTATCCCCGAAGGATTATGCAGAGGTGTAACTATTATGCAATCACATTTCGCCGGTCCTGTTATTGGGTCCCATCTAGGGTACGATCCTATTGCCATCAATTGGGCACAGTACACAGATGTGATAGTGCAGTCTCCAACATCAATGGTGATTATTTCCACGCCATTCTGGGTTGAGTAGGTACTTGGTGGAAATATGCTTACGCTGGAAGTAGCAAACACTGCGTGCCTGTTTTGGGTGACAGATCTCGGCGACAAGCGTGAGTCCAGGACTGTACGGCCGGCTCTGGTTTTCGCCTCGGTGGGTCTCTTGCACGCAGAGAATGTTACAGCGCTTTCTACGGCATAAATCGGAAAGAATTTCTGATGCTTTGTGAGAACCCTTCAATGAAGATGAAGATAACCGAGAGGCACAGTTCCAAACTCCGTTCTGATATTGAGAATTTCTGTAAAGAAAAACCCAATAATTCTGCCCGATCCTGGAATCGAACCCAGGACCTTACGCTCAGCGGTCGCACTTGCGAGGCATGTTACATAACAAAATGTCAATAATCAGGTCAGTGTTACAGATCGCCCACTTAATTGTTATTGCCTATTGTTTAACGCTAATGTAAACAATGCATATTCAGATTTTAAGGTTGTTCATTTGTTTGTTTGTTGAATTTCAAGGTTGATAAATCCAGTATTTTTTTATATCAAATACTATTCTGGATGTATAATCAATATTTCATTGGTCTTGTAAAAGAGACAAGTGTGGATGTTACATGTTGCCCTTGACATCTTATATTCGATCAATCAAGGACGATTTTATTATGAGTGAGATCATCATCATCATCCACAGCCCAACTGCACCTGCTGGGCATAGGCCTCTATTTGAAAGTGCCAGTTTCTACACTGCTGTGCCAGTCCCATCCATATTCGACCCCTGATGGCAACAATATCGTCCGCCCACCTCGCCACTGGATGACCAACGCCCCTTCTCCCAGTCCTTGGCCGCTATTCGGTCACAGAGTGAGATGCTTTCTGTTTATTTCACTTCGTTCCCACGTCTTCGTCCTCACGTCTTCGTCCTCACGTCTTCGTCCCCACGTTTTCGTCCCCACGTCTTCGTCCCCACGTCTTCGTCCCCATATGTAGGACAACAATATAGAAGCTTATGGACATTTGGTCTCTAGATTAGACGTAGCAAAAAATATTTTTTTCTAGTGTCATACGAATACATATGACTCTCGTTACGGAATTCAGCAGTCTAAAAAGTCTGACAACCGGTCTAACCTGAGAGTATCAGATCAGATAGGAATCGGTTTGTAAAATACTGATATTCAACCGCACCTGGTTAAACTGGGAGACGACCCCAACATATTTGGAAGTCTAGGCAGGTAATGAATTAATAATTAGTTTGCTAACTAAAGACTTTTTTTTTTATATAAAAACGTTGCCCCATCCTAGGAATAATTCCTGTATCGTGGGTGCGTTTACAAACACATATATTCACATACACAAATACCCAGACCCGAAACAACTATCTGTAGATCATACAAATATTTGTTCCGTGTGGGAATCGAACCCACGACACGCAGCGCAGCAGTCGATCTCTCAATCAATGCGCCAACCGTGCCGTCAAAAAGATGCCTTTGAAAAGATGACGTTTTGTAGTGCAGTTGAAGTGCGTCAGACGTAACTCAGAGCCTCTTAATCGCACCTGCATAAGCTTTGAACACGTTCACAGTCTAGACCAGAGGCTCCCAGACCTTTTTTCTCATAGACCACTTTCAAAATTTAGCTGGTTCCATATTGTAAATTGAATTCTAAACCCCCATTTTCTGTCACCCCAACGTAGACCCCCGTCGAGTCTCCCGTGAACCACTTTGGGAACTAATGGCTCTAGACCTTGTATATTATTTATAACATTAAAACATAATATGATGTACCTACTACAAAAAAATATTTACATGACTTCCTCATAGGTCTAGTGGTCGCAAGCGCGACTGCTAAGCGTGTGGTCCTGGGTTCGATTCCCGGGTTGGGCAGTGTTATTGGGTCTTTCTGTATGGAAATTCCCAGTAGCAGCAAAGAGTCTGGAACTGTGCTCGGTAGACGGCAAGAGACTCGCCCCCATTACATGGGACTCAATAACGGCATCGACGAAATGTGGATTGTACAATAGTATACAGTAATGTGTTATCCTACTTAATCCTATCCTATCCTACTAAATTATAAATGTGAAAGTTAGTGAGGATGGATGGATGGATGGATGGATCTTTGTTACTCTTTCAAGCCAGAATGGTTGAACAGATCTGGATGAAATTTGGCACAGAGATAGATTATAGTCTGGAATAGCACATAGGCTACTTTTTTTCTCGTGAAAATGTACGGGTTTGTAAACCACGCGGGCGAAGCCGCGAGCGGAAGCTAGTATGTAAATAATGGTATTCAATCGCTAGAAAAGCATGTTACAACTAGCTCCCTACAATTCAGATCTGTGTGTCACAGCGTAGTAAAGAAACGGTCCTAGTTGACAATCTATTATGCTAGATTACTTGGCACGGGTCCAAACCCAAGCGTGTTTGACGTAATCGAGTAGTATGAAATAATAGTTGTGGCCTGTTTATTGAGATTCCGCACTGTGGGCCCTGCAATAGGATCTTAAAGACGAAATTTGGTACTCATATTTCGTGTTCAACATCGTGGATTAACAGGGTTTGCAAAAATAAATTCAGGACATCGTCTTCAACATCATTACGCTTCTGTGTCGAAAATATCTTACAACTTACGTTGTTCTGTTTATTTCACTTCGTTCTCATGTCTTCGTGCCCACGTTTTCGTCCCCACGTCTTCGTCCCCACGTCTTCGCCCCCACGTTTTCGTCCCCACGTCTTCGTCCCCACGTCTTCGTACCCACATGTTACATACTCCTAGCACAGGTATATATTTTACTTAAAAGGACCCTATGTAAAATTTACTGTAAAAGTTGTACAAGTTTCTGCAATAAACCTTTTATATTTATTTATTTATAACATAACATAGCATCACGCCTGTATTCCTGAAGGATTAGAAAGAGAACCACTATTTGTACGTCCACATTTCGCCGATGGTTATTGAGACCTATGTAATAGGGGGCGAGCCTATTGCCATCTACCGGGCACAGTTTCAGGCTCCGAGCTGCTACTGAGAATTTCCATACAGAAAAATCCAGTAACCCAACTCGACCCAGGAATAGAACCCGAGACCTCACGCTCAGCAGTCGCACTTATTACCACTAGATCAAGGAGACAGTCAATATATATGACAAACGACAATATTTATGTTCTGATTGCCGCAGCAGCTAAGCTTTCTGTGTTATTTATCGCGGGTTCGATCCCTGCACGGAACAAATACATATACATATGTAGATATTTGTTCCGGGTTAGGGTATATGTGATTGTGAGATATTGATATGTTGGTAAATAGTTACTTCTATGACCCAACTACTGGAAAATCATTCAATTTTATTCTATAGTGATTCGGTAAAAGTTTAAATATGTACTATAATAATAATAATAATGTCCTCCTTACCGATTTCGATCACGGCGGCCAATCTCACCGGAGTTTAGCCAACTACGCAGGAGATATTATAGAGCACAAGTGTATGCGCAAACACAGGTGCTCTCTCTATTCCTTCACTCTCATAGTCCGATGGGACGGCAATCCGACACGACCGGAGAGAGATCAGGCGCAGGACCCGTTGGTCCTGCGCTTTGCCTTGCGGTTGATCTCTCAACCACTGCGCCAACCGTGCCGTCACATGTACTATACGCTAAACTCGTTCACATAGGTAAAGGAATTAAACAAGAAATAGAATAAGCTAGGTATACACTTTTAGATTTCATGTGTCGATATAAGTAAAGAACAGAATCAAGTTGACAACCCTTAACAGTGGATTGCTTGGCTCTGACTCAAATCCACGCCCATTGAGATAAGCAATTGGCATGAAGGTTGAACTGGGGACTACCTCAACGAATTATTTCGTCTTCACAAGCTATTTGATATTTTGTTTTGTTTTAAAAACATTGCCCCACACTAGGATTTGGATATCTCCTGTATGCTGGGTATAATTCACAAACAAACATGCCACATGCACACATAACCAGACTCGAAACAACTGTCTGTAGATCAAACGATTATTTGTTCCGTGCGGGAATCGAACCCGCGACATGAATGCTAATCATTTAGCCACTGCGCCAATCCTGTCATCATTACGAAAATTGATAATCATTGCTCTTAAATAATTAATTAATAAAGATATTATAGTTATAAAGTTAACCTATTTTAGAAATAAATTTTGCAAGTTTTCATTCAATTCATTAAATCAATCAAACTTAGTACAAAGAACAACTACCTTTGATGCTGACTGTACTTGTACCTATACAAGATCTTAACTTTCTAATCACGATCTTACACGATAAACAACTTTTAGTCAGGAACCAACCCTGAAAACGAAAAAAAAATCATCCATTCCATACTAAATAATTTAAATTTACTCGACTGAACAGCTGAATTTAAAGGGTTATGCACAGGGGTACTAATGTGCACGCACATTTCACCGATGCTGTTAATCAAGGCGAGTCTATTGCCACCTACCAGTCACATTTCCAAACTCCGTTCTACTCAAAATTTCCATGCAGAAAAACTCACTGACAATGCCTGACCCCGATTCGACAGGACCTCACCCTCAAACCAATGACGTAGTTTGATTAAACCAGTGTGTACTAGACGAAAATAAAAGTAATCTACTTGACAATCTTCTAGACAAATTACTTGGCACCCGTTCCAAGCGTTCATTGAGTACTGATTGACATCTTTGACCTATCTCAACAATTACTTGTTTGGAATTCAGTGCAAAAGAAACTCTAATACATCGAGAGAGACCGTACGGTTAGCGCTGAGGTTTAGTGATTGGCTTGTTGCGCTACGTGGATTTGATTCCTTCATTTTTATGGCGTAATACTTATTTCGGCAGCCTAATTACGTAAAAACAGCAACGCGACAGCCACGCGACAGCAATCTCACTGTCAGCCAATAAATTATATGACACAAAAATGACGTTTGACAGAAGCTATCGCGCGATCTACGCCTGTCGCTATATCGGTAATTAGGCTGCCGGTCTGGGTGTGTGTGATTGTGAGATTTGTCTGTAAGGGCATACAAGATACAAGAGAAGTAGTAAAGACAAAGTGTTATAAAAAAAAATATCGTATAAATTTGTAAATAGTGTGCAATATTGAGACAATCACCTGTAGCTTTATGTTCTGAACTAATCATGTTTCTGACTACTGAACTTCCCTGTTGGTCTAGTGGTCGCATGCGCGGCTGCTGAGCGTAAGATTCTGCGTTCGATTCCTAAGTCAGGCAGTATCATTAGGTTTTTCTGTAAGAAATCTTGGTGTATCATTTATACACTTACCTCTCTTTAACCCTTTGGGGAATGTTATGTTAGTTGTTTTGTTTTTAAACGTTGCCCCACCTTAGGATTTCTCCTGTATCGTGGATACAGTTTACAAACATACATGTCAGGTGCACACATAGCCAAACCCGAAATAGCTATCTGTTGTTCATACAAATATTCATCATAGAACCCGACAATATCCTCCAAGCAATTCTACAAACTTTATATCTGTGTGTATCTATCTAAATATACTTATAAAAATAAAGATGTATATTATGTTCGCTATGTACTCAAAAACGGCTGGAGCGATATTAATGAAATTTTTACGTAATCTTCAGAATAGTCCTGTAAAGGTAAGATAAATATTGTATTTTTTTTTAATTCTATGTTGATCCCACAGTCAAACTTTTTGTATAGTTTTGTGGGACATTGTATATAGTTCATAAGCTTATATTGTATATTTTTTAATAAAAAATATTATGATTGGAACGAATTTTTTTTTGGCTTTTTGGTAATTTTGTGTTACCAGTGCGAAGCCGGGGCGGGTCGCTAGTCTAAAATAAACGAGTCTAGAATCTCATTGACAATCCGTAATACGGATTACTTGGCTAGAGTTCAGAACAGTTCACGATGGGTAATCGACTCTGTTTCAGTGAAGTGCTGTGTTTGTAAACAGACGATAATAACGATGATAACTCTGATAGCTGGAGGGTAGATGGATTTAGGGCTGCCTAGTTGGAGTTGATCATCATCATCAGCCAAAGGACGTCCACTGCTGAACGAAGGCCTCCCCCAAGGAGGGTTTGCCATAATCCCCACGCTTGGCAGGCGGCTTGGGGATCGCAGTGGCTCACCGATTAGTGAGAGGACGCTGCTGCCCGTCCTCCGGTGTCTGGCCGCAGTTTTAAGACGTACCCGGGTCGTAGTTGGAGTTAACACTGTCATATGGGAAATCTGTTTGGACTGCCTTATTGGTTTCGCGGTCGCATTCCACTGCTGAGCAATCCTGGGTTCAGATTGTGTATTGTGTTGTGGGTTTTTTGTATAGTAATACAATAATGGCACTATCTGTGGATGAAGTGAAAGCGCGTCTTGTAGTTTCTACCTACCCCCATGAGAAAATGGCGTGACGTTATTTATGTACCTATTCTGACTAGTCGATAACGTTCCACTACCCTACACTATGGGCATGGCACAAACAACATAACGGTTGTTTAAAATTACAACTGTTTAACCACACAAAATTTCATGATTAACAAAAGATTTCATTTTAAATTTCTATTGTATTGTTCGTGAACTTGGGCATTAATTAAAACAAAAAAAAACAATTTTCATTCAACAAAATCATCATTACATGCTTGTGACGTGTGTTTGTGTACAATAAAACTGTTTAAATCACTTAAGTCTTTGTCCTATCGACCTGCACAGATGTCAAACGGAAACAACAGCTATAAATGTCTCGGTTATTATAATTAATTTGAATTTAATCTCAGCATCCTGCCCGCTGGTTGGAAAGGTAATGCTTACGTCACTACTTGGTGAATGCTATAAGTCATCATCCGCCTTAAGTCCCCACCACTTCTTCATCTATCATGGCAACACTAGTTGTGACTTCTTTGGTCAAAGAAAGTGTAGCATGCTGTTAGTCTTATGGATGAACGAGGTATGGTGTTCCTCCATTGAAAAGGGAGGATCCTCCGACCAGGCAAGGCGGTTAGCCTGGCGGGCCGAACCCCGACGATTGGTGTCGGACATTCGTATGTGTTAGAATCGTTGCAAACTCTCATAGTGCGATTCAGGGTTTGTTGTTGTAGCTTGACTCCGATAGATGGCGCTTTACTTTTTGCCATGTTGCATTGTTGTTCACGTTGTGAAGGACGACAGCGATGTGGAGGATTTTTTTGGAGCGTAGTGTACATCGTGTTGTTTTTTTAGCATTGTTTAGTTTGTAAACATAAAAGAATTATAATGTAGGTAGGTATCTAGTTAGTAAAATATAAATTGATTGTCTCATTGGTCTAGTGGTGGCAAGCGCGACTGCTGAGCGTGAGAGCTTAGGTTCTATTCCCGGGTCAGGCAGTGTTATTGGGGTTTTTTGTATGGAAATTATCGGTAGCAGCACGAAGTCTGGAACTGTTTCCGATAAATAGCAATATGCTCGCACCCTTTGACATGGGGCTAAATAACGTCACGAAATGTGGGTGTACAATAGTACACCACCTATGTTATGTGTTATAGTAGTAAAAAAAATTTAATCGAACGTCTAAGCTTCATTTATATTGAGATTTTATTTTTTAAATTTTCAGTTCTGTTTTTTGCGTCTTCCATACAATTCCCGCATGTGAGATTCTAAGCAAAATATTCTATATATATCTCCATACAGCCACCCACACAATTTGATTATAATAACAAATGTTTGACACTTGGATGTAAATGCATTATTTAACATTACAAATGTACCAGTAGGTAACATGAACAATACAATGTTCAATTTGTGTTACAAGTCTCTTAGATTTAATAACAGAATAAAGCATCACGCTTCTATTCCTCAAAGGGTTAGGCAGAGGTATACTTTTAAAAGTAAATATTATATTCTTCATAATTTCTTTGACGGCACGGTTGGCGCTGTGGTTGAGTGATCGACTGCTGCGCTACGTGCCACGGATTCGATTCCTGCACAGAATAATTATTTGTATGATCTACAGATAATTGTTTCGGGTCTGGGTCTTTGCGTATGTGAATATATGTTTTTGTAAACGCACCCATCATACAGGAATTATTCAAAGTGTGGGACAATGTTTAAAAAAAAATCTTTGAACACTCATTTGAACCTCCTGAAGCTTGAATTTTGGAGGCGTTTCTTAGATGCCTACAGTCCATATTAAACTGACCTGCCAAAATCAAAGTAGGTTTTAAAGTTCCCGAAATTTCCTGATTATTAAGTGAGTGGTGCAACTGGTTTTACTAAAAGACGAATCCAAAATATTAAAAAAAACGTTGCCCCACACTAGGAATAATCCCTGTTTCGTGGGTGCGTTTACAAACACATATATTCACATGGACATACACCCAAACCCGGAACAGCTATCTGTAGTTCATACAAATATTTATTCCTTGCGGGAATCGAACTCGCGACACGTAGAGCAGCAGTCGATCTCTCAACCACTGCGACAACCGGTCAATTAACAATAGGCTTATGATGACTCACAGTAGGTATTAACCATAGATAACTTTGACATTCTCTCACCTTGACTTTATATAAATGTATATAAAGAATTGTATTAACTTAAATTTGAAAAACGCAGTCTAGAAGACATGTGATGAATGAAAGACGTGCAAAATGTTGGCAATGTATAATTGGACTGTGGCTCACACCGAGACATAACACATGACGACACGATTAGCGCAGTGGCTAAGCGATTAGCTTTCTGCGCTATGTGTCGCGGGTTCGATCCCCGCACGGAACAAATATTTGTATGATCTACAGATAATTGTTTCGGGTCTGGGTGTTTGTGTATGTGAATATATGTGTTTGTAAACGCACCCACGATACAGGAATTATTCCTAGTGTGGGGCAACGTTTTATAAAAAAAAAAAAAAAAAAAAAAAAAAAAAAAGTGTAAAAAAAAATAACAAACCAAAATTTTACAATAGTCAAGAAATTCCTTTTCAATATACACTAAATATTTACTAATACACTATTATATTTTTTGTTTTTCTATTTGATCCTCCCATCAGGCGAGGTGATATTGCCTGGCGGGCCAAGGCCCGATGGTTGATGTCGGACATTCGTATATGTGTTAGAATCGATGTAAACTCTTTTAGTGCGATGCATGATATTCTGTTGTCGCTTCACTCTTATAGATGGCGCTTTACTTTTTGCTATGTTGCGACGATAGTCGGTACAGTCAAATTATTCTACACACGCCTTCAATGAGTAACTTTTCTGACCATAATATTTCTTCTGTGTATTTCATAAAGAAGTTTGATCGCCGTCTTTTAGGTTCTCTATTGTCGGTACATATATTTATTTACTTTATATTCACTATGACTATTATATTTAAATCTTTTAACTGTCATGTCAGTCCTGTAATAAATCTTCAGGATTCGTAGAAAGTTCGTTGTTGTTGTATAAATCAAACAATTGGTTACAAAAATCAATAAATGAGTGAAAACCCGGACTTACATCCAAAACTTCACCGTGGTATACTTACTTACGTAATACCAATCTACGCAGTAACCTTTCAACTGTGAGCAAACAAATAGCTAATTATATGAAAGTTTATTTTTATTTGCTTACCGAAGCCATACGCTACGCTTTGGTGTGACGCGCAGCCAAATGTCCTTGAGACAGTCCGAACAATGAACTTCACGATTAATATACCCTTACAAAGACTGTAAGGGTTTTTGACTGTAAGGGACTTTGCTGAAAATGTTTTATTATTATAAAAATGTTGCTAAATTGTAAATAGAGGTCATCTAGGTCAGTTTTTAGGTCAAATCCTAGACAAGCAGTCTAGGATTAAAACTGAAAGATGTAAGGACACATTTTAATATTATGTGCGTAACATTTATCATATTTTATTGTGTTAGACTGTGTATCGATGCCATAAATATGATTCTATTATGCTATAAAAAATAATCTTTTTTTTATGGTTGCCAAAAAATATTGGTCGAAATAGACAGAAATAAAAGGGGAACAAATCTGTACTGGTGTGTGCATACTTTGTTATTTAGGAAAAGTTATATGTTTGTTTATTAATTAACTAGCTAACCAAACAGAACCTAATTTATGAGTAGTAGGTTGTTTGAAATAATTCGTCCAGGAAACAGGTGAAAGGGGCATAGCCGTACCTAGCGTTGCCAGGCGTCCGGATAAGGCCGGACATAGTTAGGCTTTTTGATTGCGTCTCCGGCCAAAATAAACGTTGTCCGGCTTTTGTTAGGCTTTTTACATTTCGCAAACGAGCGAGCGCAAAGCGTGGAGCGTGGTTTTGTTGTCGTACCAATTAATACTGAGACACAAAATCCTCAATAATGTAGGGTGTCCGGCCTTTTTACCCAAATGTTCGGCCAAACTGGCTGGTCTGTCCGGCTATTATTAGGTTTGGCGACCTGGCAACCCTAGCCGTGCCACAAGGAAGTGGTGTGCGAAAGCAAGTAAATAAATTAAAACAATCTAAATCTCTGACTTTTATGACCTACACACATTGCAGAATAACAAACATTTTACTTTCTACGTTTTTTTTTCTCTCAGACAAGTGCAGAATATTTGAATTTCTTCACAACACAAAAACACGCAAACAATACATAATTCCATATAAATATTAAACAAAAACGCTCGCCACATGAGTGAAACACAAACATACATACATATGTATGACCTTAAAATATTCCTTTCGCTTTATCCCCGGACAAAAGTCACGAATCCTCATCGAACTGTAAACATCTCACTTTATGTCACCTTTGTTCTCCTGAGGGAGGGTGGGGGGAAGGGAGCCACCCAACACATCAAAGATTGAAGACTCTAAGGTGCTCGGGCGGGTCGCGTTGGAAGCTGAGCGAGAAATGAACTAGGTGATTCATTTAGACATTTATCTTGACGACTCACACTATATTGAAATCTGGTCACTGGACTAGTAACAAAATCTTTCCCGAAGGCTTAGGCAGATGTGTACTATTGTCCACCCAAATTTCAACGCGTTATTGAGTCCCAATTAATAGGGGGCGAGCCTATTGCCATGCCAGCACTGTACCAGACTCCGTGATGTTACTGAGAACTTCCATACAGAAAACCCAATAACACTTTGCCCGATCCCGGAATCGACCTCAAGACCTCATGCTCAGCGGTCGATGAACTTGATATTTAGCAAAACTTAACCTCTAAAGGCGTGAAATGGGCCTTAATAGATTATATGAAAAATCTTTTGCTAGAACAGCTAATAATAATAGCCCGTAATGTCCCGCTACAGGGCAAAGGCCTCCCTGCTCTCCTTCCACTTCTCTCTATCAAGCGCTAATTCGTACCAGTATTTCCTAAATGAGTCTAGTTCATCCTGCCATCTCCGTCTAGGTCTGCCGCGATGTCGCTTGCCATGTAGAATATTTTACTAATTCATTTAATTCTACAATAAAAAATGGCTATACTCCCGTAGGTGAAGGTCTAGATCAGAGGGTCCCAGACATTTTTTCTCATAGACCACTTTCAAAATTTAGCTGGTTCCGGTGGACACCTGCTGCTACATTTCTACCATATTGTTAATTGAATTGTAAACCCCCATTTTCTTGTCACGCCACCGTAGACCCACGTTGAGTCTCCCGTGGACACCTGGGAGTCCACCTGGACCACTTTGGGAACTAATTGTCTAGATTATGATTTCGATTCAGGCCAGACCATTTACACCAAGTATGTCCCTTTTTCTATCTAACTTACCCATTTAAACACAGACCCAAGTCACAACAAAGAAGAAACTTATGAAGCGTCTGAGTATACCCATAAAAGGTTGCTTATTTTATTGCTACCGTTAAAACTATCATTGTTGCCATCAGTTCCAATTATATCCAAATCAGGCTTGAAGATGACGATAGCACAAATTTATAGACCAATTTTAAAACAGTAGTTGGTACTTTGACCAAAGAAATGCACCTTTTGCACTTCTGTGCATCACGTGGTTCGCACATAAAGCTTTAGACAGATATGTGCTTGCGCAGTAGTACTAGCTTGGTTTCCTAGTAAGGACACTATGGATATCATTTCGCTTTTTGCAAGAATAATTTATTTAAAAGTAAACTGCGATTAACTTAGTGATAGTGTGGGAACGGATACTCTGGCTCAGACAACACCCATTAATATATTATACTCATTACCTGTTTAATAATACAACCCAGTAAAACCCCAAATTCAGCAAATGAATTTAACGAATTGATAGGCTGACAGTTTCAGCCAGTTAGCGTCTTGTTTGGAATCTAGAATGTTCCACCCTAGGTAATTACGTCACGGTCGTAATCGGAATCGATTAAAACTTGACAGGTCAATAAAATTCATTGCATTATTCCGATAGTCTAACGGTATAATTTTTAAAGTAAACTGCGCAATGTACGTTGCTGAAATGTTAGAATTAAATCGATTCCGATAAGATCGTGTATCGTAATAACCACTTCAAAGTACTGCATTATCGGAATCATCCTTCAGCTAAATGTGCCGTATATTTTATTCATCCACACTATTATAAATACGGAAGCAACCCTGTCTGTTTGTTACCTCATCGCGTCTAAACCACTAAACCGATCCCTATGAAATTTTACAAAGAGATAGCCTGGAGCCTAGAGAAAGTCATAGGCTTATTTAAACTTTTAATAATAAATCTATACATCTATACATATAAATAAAAGTGGAGAGTCTGTTTGTAATATTCAAATAACCGTTTTTTACTACATGCATATGAATATATATACGGTACATTATATACATACGTTGTTATTTTATACAATTTTTGTCTGTCTGTCTGTTTGTATAGGCTAATCTCTGAAATGGGTGGACCGATTTTGACGGGAATTTTATTGGCAGGTAGCTGATGTAATAAGGAGTAACTTAGGCTACTTTTATTTTAGAAAAATCTTTTATTTTAGTAAAAAATAGGGTTAAGTGCATTTGGTCTTCTTAACTTCACGTAACTTTTCGTTTCGCACTGAAAAATACATTGTTAAGTTCCGACATCTACGCGAACGAAGTCGCGGGCACAGCTAATACACAATAAATGCAAACGAAGTCGCGCGCAACAACTATTTGGATTAAGCCCCGAACACTCGCTCATCCCACAATGCGACCTCACATTTCCACAAAGCATTTACATGAAAATAGAGGCGTCGTTTGACCCTTTTTCTTTCTACCTATTTGTTTTATTTATCTCCTTCTGTCTTGTCAATTTACTTGTGAATGTTTCAGTCCTGACTCTAGTTTGCACAGTGAATATTTATGCGGTAAAACGGAACGAAATTCGGAGTTCCGAAAACGCTCTAATTTTTTTTCTCGTCTGGATTAAGCGGGTTTTACGAACGGATTTTTTTCGCGAGGAATTATTTTCGTAACGCTTGAATGGAAACTTTAGTGGGTGAATTGGGTATTTCTGAATTGAAGATTTGAATGCCCGGTTTAATGGTTTGTTTTATTTTTATTGCTGCAGTTTTATCAGGTAGTTAATACGTTAAACTGGAAGTAATTGGCTTAGGGTAAAGGCACACGAACGAATATATTCAATTAGTTTTTTTTTTTATTCTGGATAACAGTCTCATAGGTTTCCAATGGTGGAGTAATTCCTTTACCCTTCTCATTCTGACAACCCGTACCCAGCATTAGAGTGCCCAGGTTTGGGCTGAATTATTATTATTAATAAGTAATAATCATTAAAAGCCCTTCTGTAAACTTATCAAAAGATATTTATAGAATCTTTAAGATCTTGGACCCGTGTTTTTTATGACTAACATTTCGTCCCTCATTGGGAAAGTGGTCGAAAACATGGCTGCTAAGGAAGCAAATGTTCGTCGTTAGTTTGTAAGTAGTAATTCTTAGTAGCAACCTGGGTATGGAATTGGGCATCGATAGAGGGAAGTACCTATGTGTACAGTCAGCATCAAAAAGATGTATACACGTAGCGAAATTCAAAACCGAGTTTTAGAGGAAATAGTGATTGAAATATTGACCAATTTCATACATAATATCTGTGGATACATAAATATACATAGTCATTTAAATTTTATGATTTTAATCAATAACTTTTCAAGAATATACGTTTGAATTTCGCTACGTGTATATATCTTTTTGATGCTGAGTGTACAAAAGGACACCTCTGCCAAACTCTGTGAGAGGTACAAGCGTGATGCCCTAGATTCTATTGACTAGGCCATTTATCTGGCCAATACACAAGAGCACTCTTAAAACCAACTTCATAATGCATACTAATTATATAAGTTGATTAGGTATGTATTTTGACTGGTACTAAAATGTACACGTACCTGACTATGCCGTAAATTGTAATTAACGCGATTTGATTGACAACTAATATTGATTAACATAATGCTAATATATTATGGACTGGTGATGTAATTATATTAATAAGCCACGGATTATGCTGTGGAAGCAATGTTTTATGTTGGTACGCTTTGAAGGAATGTGGTGTTCCTCCATTGAAGGGGGATCCTCTTCCGAGGATCAAGTCTGGCGGACCGAAGCCTTCAGTACGAATGTATGATAGAATGGCGAGGATTATTGTTGACTCTTCAAACCGATAGATGGCGCTGGAATACTTTTTGACATGTAACTAGTTAAGCTACAGAACTATTCAAGCGTAAGAAGAAAAATTGAACCCTTATCTCGTTTGGTGCAGGCCGTTTGAATCTCGAAATTGAGATCTTTATTTGGTAACCCATATCAAGATTTGCCTATTCTTTATTCGTGCATCATCCAAAAAGGTAAAGCAATATTTGGCTGACTTAAAATTGCTTAAAAATAATTACCAATATTTGCTAAACATAACATAGCATTACCTGTATTCTCCGAAAAGTTAGATAGATGCGTATTGTCGTCCACCCACGTTTAGCTGATGCCGTTGTTTCGTCCCATGAAATAGGGGGTGACCCTGAAGAACCCGTTACATTTTTGCCAATCCTGGTTATCGAATGGAAACCCAGGGCTTCACATTCAGCAGCCGTGCTTATATGCCGACAACTTGAACAATAAAGGCAACTATTGTATGCTGGAGATATTAAAAAATTATTCATTCACGTTTTTATTTTAAGATCAATTCAGTATTCTACATAAAACGGTTGAAGCAAAGCATCTGTACGGCACGTTAAGTTGGTAGATGATTAATGTGTGTTGCCAACTTCCACGTAAAATATGTACTATACAGTACACGTGCGATGCTCGCTACAACCCGAACGAGTCTGTAGCGTGGTGCGAGTAAGAGCGGGTTGCTTGGGTTATTTTAAAAACGTCTGTAGTGATTCGTTTGATATTTTTCCTCTTGGAGATATGGAAAATTCTCATGCCGTAGTGGCATTGGCTAGTCAGCGATGGTAATATCGAGGTTGAATGCCCAAAGTGCGCCAAACGACTCAGGGTTCGTCACTTGTGGAGGCTCTTTCCTTGGGCTAGAAGACCTCAAATTTCGACAACCGTGATAGCTCGTGTCGTCTCAACAGAAGAAGAATCTAATATGGTGGCCGATGAAAAATGCTCGCCTATAAGATGCCTATTCACTCGTGACTTGAAGTCGTCAATACTTTTCGAACTCGCTGGTAATGGCACCTCATGGCAATGCTTAATAAAACAAGGAACAACATTTGCTACGTCTTTACATCAAAATAATGCGACTTGTTTATTGTCAACTGATATCAGGAAAGCGTCACAACTTTACCTCATATTTACTTACCGTATATACCTACTTACTTATTGTTATTGTCTGTTGGCTTCATGTCGTAATCTGTTATAGAGAGACATCTGTACCGCTATCATGAGTTTTCTTACTATTTACTTTCAAAGTAAAGTCAATTTTCATGATAGCGATTTTAGTTTCATAACTTGGTTACATTAGGGATTAGAGTCACCAACATGACATCTCTATAAAATAGTAAATAGTAAATCAAAACTTTACTATGACTAGATGTCACATAAGTGACTATAATCCCTAATTTAAGCAAGTTAAGAACTAAAATCGCTATCATGAAAATTTACTTTAACTTTGAAAGTAAATAGTAAAAACTGGTAATAGCGGTACTGGTTGAACTCCGTAGTCAACCGAAAATAGTCCCGTATCACCGGAATTGGATCTCAAATATCATGTTTTTTTATTATAGTGTCAACGAAATTACACTATTTTGTTCTTGAGAATTGTAAAGCCTAAATCCGAAAGGTTCCCCAAGACTTAAATTCGTCCGGCGCAGGGGGTAGTCAGCTCCTGTACTGACTAATCTTGACACGGTTGGCGCAGTGATTGAGCGATACACTACGTGTCACAAGTTCGATTCCTGCACAAAAGAAATATTTGTACAATTTACAGATAGCGGTTCCGGGTCCGGGCGTATGTCCGAATGAATATTTATGTTTCTAAACGCTCACACGATAATTACAGGAATTATTCCTAGAGTGGAGCAACGTTCTAAAAATAATAAAATATGAGATAGGTAATGCTTGAGTTTCTGCTCTAAGCGTGTTATGGGCAGAGACAAGTTCTGCAATGAAGCCTGGTTCGGAGTTCTCGCTGTCAAAAGGCAAAAACGACATGAAGGCGGCTTGGCACCAACCACCACAAAATTCTCATGTCAAGCCTGTGCTTCATACCACAAGCTTGATGTGAGTGACAGAGATGACGCTCTATGCAGTCATCGATAACCGAATGTCTTTCTAAAGGCTGATGATGCTCTATGACAGAAGATCCAACATTACTGGAAGTGCAGCAAGCTATTATACTGTATGGTGATGTGTTTTACGCGTGTAAATTATAGCTCGATAATCCTATCCTACTTATTATATTATATTATATAATATTATAAATGTGAACGTTTGTGTGGATGGATGGATGGATATTTGTTACTCAATCACGCCAGAACGGCTGAACGGATCTGGATGAAATTTGGCACAGAGATAGATTATAGTCTGGAATAGCACATAGGCTACTTTTGGTCCCGGAAAAATATGTGGGTTCGTAAATCACGCGGGTGAAGCAGTCGGCGGAAGCTAGTCTATTTATATTACGTCGAACAACTTTACAAGAGCGGTTCAAATAGTTATTTAATGACATACCTTTACAGCTGACCAGGCGCCTATTTAATGTTCCGTGAAATCAGAAATCAACAACGCTACGAATCGTTATACTAGTTTATGAAGCCAATCAAATTCGCGGAGTCATTTTAGCGACTGTAAATACGGTCTTACAATATCAGATATACCTATAAAACCTGCTTCATTTGTCTAGTGGTCGCACCCACCCCGACCCTTACGCCAGCCCGCGCTATGCCAGTAGTAACAAATCAAATGTCCCTAAATAATCACGATCAGATCCAGCAAGTCCTCTCTTGTCTGTCCCCCAGCAACTCCCTAAGCCGAGGTTCGAGTCCCACTATGGGACACCCTTAGAAGTGTTGCTTAGTATTATTTAATTTGCTCGGGTGGAGGCCCTTCTAGTCTTGCCACATGCCCGGTTAAGCAGTAAAATCTCCCTGAGCTAACTGCGAGACACAACTCATAAAACCAAAACTAATGGTCGCAAGCGCGTTTGCTGTCCTGTCGAGCAAAGTGTTATTGGGGACAAAGTGTTATTATACATGGGACTCAATAACGGCATCGCCGAAATGTGGAGGTTAAATAGTACACCTCTGCCTAACCCTTCGGGGAATACAGGCGTGAAGCTATGTTATGTTATTTAATAAATAAATAAATCTTTTTCACCGCTGGGCGCCTCCTGTATCTTAACGAAATATTATAACTATCACTACTTAGTAACACAGACAATTAATGTGCATAGCACGTCACTGAAGTTCATCGTACCTCCACAACCAGCTATGTGCTGGTATTGAGCGCGCATCGCCCTATTATAATCATTTCGTGATCCGTTGCCAATAACGCACATGATCACGATATAATTGGTCGTTGGGGGCACGCGTGCGTCACGAATCTGATGTGTAATAGTAAAAATTGTACTTGTAGTATTTGGATGTGTATTGAATTTGTGAATCATTGCTTTGATTATGACAGTATAGGACCTGTCGATATGGTGATGCTTGAGGAGGCTTATGTCCAACAGTGGACGTCTTTCAGCTAAGATGATGCTGATGATGATGAAAGTGAATGATTGAATGTCGAAATATAGATTGCTGTACGGTACATTGGTCTAGTTGTTGCTTGTATGGCTGGTCATGTGGTCCTGGGTTCGGTTTCCAGGTCGAGCAAAGTGTTACTTAGAATGTTCCGAAATATTAATAGGCTCACACCCTATAAGATGGGGTTTAATAACGGTATGAGCGTTTAAGTGTACAATATGTACACCTCTAATCCTTCAGTTTATACAACCGTGATACTTATTATGTTTTGTTATTTTACTGTTACCAAAATAAACTAGCTTGTTTTGTGTATACAATTTTTATAATTTGATAAAACTAGACTTATTTTATTAATTGAAAGCGTACAACATAATGCCTTTTCAAACACACATACACACACACAAAAAAAAAACAAAATACCTTATCTTTCCCAGTGACTCCCACATCTCCTTCTGATTTATCCCATGCAAACATCACATTCCTTGCTCCAATATTAGTCTGCTAATATCTTGTATGTAGCATCTCATAACACAATCTCAACAGACAGACATCTAAAGACTTATTTATTGCTGAAGAGTTTCGCACTTCAGATCCGGAGTGGCTGGCAACTGTTATTAAGGGCACTTGTACACTATACAAGAGCGGCAGACACATTTCTAAGAAATCTTTATTTCGCTTTACAGTGTCTTGTTCATTTTGATATTCCACGTTTAAATTTGAAACAGATTTAGTATTATGACGCTTATGAAAATTGAAGACTAGTAATGTTTTGTGGAGGGTTCTCGTGGCGTGAATACCTTTTATTATATTTAGGGGATAAACAATATTTATTAATAAATAATTATGTCTCTTTTTAACCGACTTCAAATAAGGAGGAGGTTCTCAATTCCTCTGTATGTTTATTTTTTGTATGTTTGTTGCGCGTTCAACTTGGCACCGACTTCAATTTTCTTCAACTACTATATTGCATAATAAAACATTTATTTTTTGCTTTTTAGTTGGTTTTATTTTTGTGTTTTTTGAAGTCGGTTTTTTTTATGTTGAAAATATTGAGTCGAAAGCGTTAGTACTTTTGAGAACAACGGCTGAGGCATACAAACAGTGAAAAACGATGAACCGAAGGATTTTTCTTAAATTAGTTTAAAAAAAGAGTTCCCAACTTTTGTACCTTCGCCATAGGGCACCATGAAATCTTTATTGCAGGTAATTTTGTTAATATTAGCTAAACGCTATTGTACAAGCGCCCTAAACCATGTGTTTAGTAAATCAAATGTGTACTATTCATAGCAATTGGGAGTGGAAAAACAAGCGACCGGCGCGTGCGCACCAAAATAGAATCAGTCAGAAATACACACTACACTATACTGAGTACAAGTGTACTTTCATTACAAATAATAATTATTATACGAAGAGGATAGATCTTGTTATTTTTTTTCTCATTTATGATTGTGTAAAGTTATATATTTTTTAATTTCACTTTCGTTTTCATTCAAATAATAATTTTGTAGTGTTTACGTACCCCTGTCCCCATTTTAAGGAGGAGGCAATTTCAGATCCAATTTACAAAAAACCCAAGATAACAGTTAGTAGTTTACGTCGTAAAACATACATGATGTCAAATATTTAGACCATTGTGGAAAGCAAATAAAAGTTTGAGTTTAGGTCAGTCGTTCATGTGAGACAGTCAGCTTTTAATTTTATACACAACTAGCTTTTGCCCGCGGCTTTCTCTCGCGTTAATTTAGAATTTGTTAATCAATTCGGGTTGTACTCTGCTAGCGAAAGACACGTGTCGCCATCTATTATCATAAGAACGTTATTGTTGTTTTCCTCGGGAATAGTACTTTTTTGGGATGAAAGGTACCCTATGTCCATTTCTGTACACCTGACAACGTATATGCAAAATTTCATGATGATCGGTTCAGTGGTTTAGGAGTGAAAAGGTAACAAACAAACTTACTTTCGCATATATAAAATTAAGTTAGGAAGTTAGGACTAGAGGATTTCCCTCTAGAACTAGAGGATTAAAAAAAAAAACATTTCTTGTTACTCTTGTAAGTATATACCTTCTAAAGAACATATGTTCAAAATTTCTCGTTTCTATCTGCATTGGATTAGGCTGTGTGTTGACAGTCAGTCACGGTACTGTTTTATAAGTATACTATTGTAGTTTTTGCCCGCGACTTCGGTCTTCTAGACTAGACATCAGCGCCACCTACCGGGTCCAACTATTGCTAAGAACCATCAAGGTGACCCCATAAGTACAAAAAAACATCAAAATCGATCAAGCCGTTTACACCGGAATTTTATATATTGTAAAGAGAAGAAAATATTTCAAGAAACAATACGACCTGTTTTATAGTTGATAAACTATTCTGTGCTTTAATTAACAATATCAAATTATAACTTCATCGAACTGTATAACATTTATATTAAATTCTTATGAAACTGACGGTTATTTATAAATTTAATTTATCCTGTGATAAATCTGAAACCTTTTGCTGAAGAAACACTTCAGACGCGTCGCTAACAATCTCAATATCTCACCTTTGTTTTCCTGGAATTCCCAGATATTACAGAATTAATTCTATTCCTTTTGTACCTTATGTTCTTATCTTACAAATTATTAAAAATAAAACGTATATTTGACATACAACTATTTTATTTTGTCAGGTGCAAAACAAAACTACTATTACATTTAATTTTATTATACCTACTGACAACGTTTTGTAAATAACATTACAATGACAATATAACATAAACATTAAATTTGCGAGTTCACTGAACGTCACTGACAAAATGGATGACAATACTAATAATATACACTCCATTTTCAACTTTATTTCACGTGTAATACGGTTGGAATTGGAGTGTGTGTAGTAATTTGTCTATTGTCTCGCTAATTCGGTTAACAATGATGTATGGGAGTAACATTTTGTATGAATTTTTAATGAATATTCACTGTTTGTATGTTTGTGTAGAAGCAGTGTTATATTGACTTAATGTATTTATGTAATAAATCAAGCAAATACAAATACGTATTGCTGTTATTTTCAGGGATTTCAATAAACTGATGTTGTGATTTGGTTGAATTTTATGAAAGTTTTAATTGCTAGTGTCAGTGGTTCAAAACGCAGCTGCTGTGCAATTATCATTGAGTTTTTCTGTCGGAAAATTCTGAGTGACACTCTGAAATTAAAAAGTGTTTCTGGTGGATGGCAATCCACTCTCCCCTTTGGAACTATTATGTATTTAAGGGTTAATACATGGAACTTGCAAACGGCATCGGCAAAATTTGGATGTACGAAAGCATCTCAGATTTTTATATTAGACTACACATAACATAACTTTTATATGACATAGATACAGTACGTTAATAATAACATAGTATCACGCCTGCATTCCCCGAAGCGTTAGGCAGAGGTGTACTTTTTGTACACCCACATTTCACCGATGCCGTTGTCAAGTCCCATGTAAAAGGGGGTGAGCCTATTGCCATCTACCGGACACAGTTCCAGACTCCGTACAACTAATGAGAATTTAAATAACTGAAATAACAGAAAATCTCAATAACACTTTGCGCAACCCGGGAATCGAACCTAGAATCTCTTGCTCAGCAGCCACTCTCATGACTAATAGATCAATGAGAGTATTTTTGTATTTCATGCGTACATACATAAAGTCACGCCTTTATCCCATGGGGGTAGGCAGAAACTACGGAACGCCACGTGCTACGATCCTTACATAATCCTTTTTGTATTTCAGTTTAGTAATAATAACTTATTTGCCCACAGGTACTAGCGATAACAGGACGGTGTGAATTAATTAAAATATATGCAGGTAAATAAACTATTAGCATTAATTAAAGTTTGTTCTCTAAAGTTTCAATATAGGTAAGTGTTAAACAAAACAAATCTTAATTAAATTTATGTTAATAGCACTTAATGGCTCTCGTTATCGGCTCAGCTATTTATCGTTGGACAAATATTTACACATTGCTATAAATTCATTCATGCTCATAGTATTTTTTTTATCCAGTAAACCAGTAATTAAGTCGTAGCGTGAATATAAACTATGTTATATTCTATATGTTATTTAAAATGTGACCTAAAACTATGGGCCTAAATAGTCACAGAATACTCCTCACTGGGAGACACCGGTATAGAATGTGGAGAAGGTAACAAAGCGAACTTTTTTTTGCTACTCCAAAACTGTGCCACTGCTGGGCAAAGGCCTCTTTCAAATTCTTTCAGATAATTTTATCCTGCGCCTCCTCGAACCAGCTCCTCTGTTATACGTATAGGTATGTCGTCACCTCTTTAGACGAACTTTCATAATCATCTGCCTAGCTTTTTCCCAATTACATTGGACTATTAGTATTTTACACGGAGTGACTGCCTTCTGACTCTAAAGCTAGAACTGCTTAACCTCGCACCTTGCACCCCAGGACTGATCTGCGCGGTAGCTATATAGCTACGAGCCCCTCCTCTTTAGACGAACTTCATGCCTATAATAAGCAGTGGTGGCGACAAGCGACTAACAAGAGATCAGTGGAAAACCAAGTATAACTAATCATCTGTTATATGTCTTCTCTGCCAAATAGAGGACAATTAAAACTGTATACTTTGAACAATCCAAGTGTACTTTCATTGATTTCTTTGCTGTGCAAAGAAATAGCCTTGAGTTCGTTTGGTGCATCCTGGGCCACATCCACTTCGACTGACTAATCTTTTCCTGCCAAAATGACAGACGAAGAAGAGTATTTCTGACGACACTCTTGACGATGACCTATGCAGTCTGGAATAACATCAATTATGGACGGAACATATCTATGAAATTGGTAACCGTGACATTAAAAAATTATGACACACACATGTTTGCACCAGCCAAGGTCGAGGCCGACACGATCCCAAGAGTTAAGAGTTGCGGGCTAGTGAGAGATGGCTTTCACACCAAGGTCGCTTCAGTTACATAAGCGTGTAATATTAAGTAGGGTTGATAGGGTAATTTGAATTCTGAGTAGTTTTGTTAGGAACTATTATGAGGTGTTATTATCGTAGTTCAGAACACACGGTCCTTGGGTACGTAACCGACCCAACCTCTTCTTTAAAATTATCAAAGGAAATATGAAGCCCCTAAAGTTGTAGATTACGCAACATTAACAAGGAGTTACTAAAGACAATAACGAAAGGTTACGAAGCGGAACCGAATTCAACCGAAAACCTTGGATTTCCCCTCACACGTAACGTCCAAACTCTTAAGGTTAACGCACTGAGGAAATCTTTGAAGCATTTCTGAAATGATTACCGAAATTTGCAACTTTATGAAGACATCTACACTATCCTTAATCCGCGGTGATTAGGACCAAATTTGAATGGATTAGCTGCAGATGTAAAGTTGTTATAATAATGAGAATTCTCTTCATCCTTGAACCGAAATCGCTTGAGATTTTCGGTTGGTGTCATTGGTCGTAGGAGTGTAGGTACGCGAGCTTTGGAGGTCAAATAATATATTTTGAATCGGTACTAATAATTCTTATTATCAAGTCATAGAGACGTTTTTGAACGTGGATTTGTAAGCCAAGTATGGAGGTCTGATGGGACGAATGCATAAAAATTTCAAGACCAACGTTTACCTTCTGTAAGACTCAAGTCCAGTCTTTACTCAATATAATTAGCAAGTATAAACAGTCGAAATTAGCAAAAATCACATCGAAGGGTAAAAAGTTAACTTTCTGAATAAAAACTCAATTTATTACCTAAAAAATAACACCATAATTTCCATAAGACCGTTTGAATTTGTTCATGAAACTCCATTTTCATTTCAAAACAGCCCACTGCCCTGATAAACATTCATAAACAAAACAAAAAACGCACAGACCTACCTACGCACATAAATTTTTGTCTCAATAAAAGAACAATAATAACAATTCGTTAACGACTTATAAATTTTCCACGAATGCGAGAAACAATTCAAAAATGGAATACGGAACCCCATTAGGGGACAATACCGGTCGCCATTTTGAAAACATGAGATGTGTCAATAACTCTTAGTCGTTTTTTTTTTGCTCAATGTATTTTTTCATAATGCCTTGTTTTTGCGCACTGGCAATTATTTACGGGTTATTTCGGTGCTTAGATTTTATACAGTGATAACCTATTTCGTAATGTTCTAAAAAGATTTTGATAATCCTTCATACGTTCATACCAACTTAATAAATACAAATTTGGTGGTGAAATTGCTTTATATAAATGTTTTTAAATCTACATAATAACATTTATGTAGCATATATTGTCCATTGTTGACCTTCTATTTTTTATTTTTAACCAATTATATTCATGGAATTGTCTTCTATACCGTCTTTGGTCTTTTGGTTTGCACAACGCCCAAGTAGGAATCTCCCAGTCCTGACTTCCAAGCAAAGGGTTATTAGAACAATCTTTGACAGGCAAGGGTTAAAAGTTATCGTAATGAAAGCAATATAGTCTCTAGTCTAGACGTGGAGCGTGAGGTCCTATGTTCGATTCCCGAGTCGGACAGTGTTATTGGTTTTTTCTGTATTGAAAATTCTCAGTAGCAGCACGGAGTCTGGATCTGTGCCCGGTAGGTGGCAATAGGCTCGCCACCTATTATTTGGACTTAGTAGCGGCATAGACGAAATGTGGATGTACGAAAAGTACACCTCTCCATAGCATGTTATGATATCAGTTTTATGAAGATAAAGTACGTTAGTACATAATTCATTAGTATAAAAAGGTGAGGTACTATTGTACACCCACATTTTGCCTATGCCGTTTGTAACTTCCATGTATTAACCCTTAAATACATAGAGTTCCAAAGGGGAGAGTGTAATGCCATCCACATAAAACACTTTCTGATTTCAGAGTATCACTGATAATTTCCCGACAGAAAACCGCAATAACAATTGCGCTAAGCAGCAGTAGAATTGTACACCTATTTATTTATTTATGTTCGTTTAATACAGAGGTTCCCAGACTTTTTTCTCATAGACCACTTTCAAAATTTAGCTGGTTCCGGTGGACCCTCTGCAGCTACATTTCTACCATATTGTAAATTGAATTGTAAACCCACATGTTTTTGTCACGCCAACGTAGACCCCCGTCGAGTCTCCCGTGGACCGGGGTCCACCTGGACCACTTTGGGAACTAAAGGTTTAATACAATGCTACAACTATTAGTAGTGAATGATGGACATCATTGCATACTTCCACATTGTTGCCTACATCGTGTAGAAACATGCACATTAACAAATTCTTGGCTCACCATTACGAAAGAAGTTTCATCACGGATCGAAGCTGATCGCGTATTGCACGACTTGCCATTGTGGTAGAAACGTGATAAAAAAGTTCATAATGTGTGGCGAATAATTATGGTTAGGTAATTTTATGGAATTGGATCTGCTGCTTCATGAGAACTGAAGAAAAGTGGCCCTCTGTTCGAACAGGTCAGGTCAAATTGTTGGGTCTTAAATAAAAGCGGACTGTGTAATCTAGCGCTGTTTATTAAAAGAAGTGTGGAGGAACGAGGTATGGTGTTCCTCCATTGAAAAGGGAGGATCCTCCGACCAGGCAAGGTGATTAGCCTGGCGGGCCGAAGCCCGACGGTTGATGTTGGACATTCGTATGTGTTAGAATCGTTGTAAACTCGATTCAGGGTATTCTGTTGTCGCTTCACTCCGATAGATGGCGCTTGGCTATGTTGCGACGATAGTCGCTACAGAAGCTTAGGTAGAACTGTCGCGTATGTATTCGGCGGTGGCCCGGTGTGAAGTGGTCGCTTCGTTGCGTGGAATGATCCACCGCGCGCCGTGCTTGGCTCGCGCCTCAGCCGCGTCACCGCCGCCGATGCCCATGACGGGAAGATATTCTCGACACAAATAGCTATGGCACTTTCCTCAAAAAGCCATTCCAGACGATACCCTATGTATTTGTCAAATATAAATCGTTACTATAATCTGTCTGGACTTTAGAATAGACCTTGACCCCTGAGTTTGTTTTGGCGTTTCTTCTCAGGGATAGTTAATCAAAATCTGTTCGGATTTTGCTATAGTCTGTTTATAGTGCACGGTAGATGGCAGTAGGGTCGCCCTAAATTACATGCGCATTAGCGGCATCAGCGAAATATGGATGTACATTGTACAATGGTAAAATATTAATTCGGGAATACAGGTATAATGCTGTGTTTATGAAATAGTACTACTGAAAAACATATTCCAATCAGACATAGGAAAGTATCAACACAATACATAAAATCTACAATAATCAACACATATTCACACATCGAAATAATAAACATGTTTGTTATACAAATAATACTAGGAAATAATGTTTCCCGTTGCCCCACTTCCTAATTTAGATCAACGCAACTTTATCAAAATTCAATGGAAATCCATTCATAAAGTTTTTGTGGCATGCGAGTCGTTGAGGACTTGGGCTTGTATCATGAAGAACGGTCACTAGCGCCCTCTGCTTGCGCTAATGAAAACTTACTGCAACCGCCAATTCGTTTGGTAAACCTGTGGTGACTGCATCAAAACATATTACCTTGGAAACACAATTCATTTAAATCACACTCGTAGTAATAATAATGTACTCCTGACCGAATTTCGGTCACGGCAGCCAATCTCACCGGAGATTAGCCAACTACGCAGGAGATATTATAGAGCACAAGTGTGTGTGCAAACACAGGTGCACTCTCTATTCTTTCACTCTCATAGCCCGATGGGACGGCAATCCGATACGACCGGAGAGAGATCAGGCGCAGGACCAACGGCTTTACGCACTTTACAAGGCATGGTGTGTATTCAGATAGACAAAGACCCAGACCCGAAACAACTATATATCTAAGGAATTGGCAGTGTCAGTCACAAAACTCATTTAAAATAATTATTTTTAACGGTTTTTGAAACGTCAAAACTGAATGAGACATTAACGACTTTCTTAATCTAGTAAAAAGGTAATCGAAACGATTCGTTGATTAAAGTAGATTATGTTTTAATTATGCCAGTCGAGTTTTTATACACTTTAAATGCATTTGAAAAGGTTATTATGTAACAATAGTGTAGTAACATTCACACCATCATCTATTTTTTTAATTTAATGTATTCCATAAATCCCTCTTTATTTCTCTGTTATATTTTTATATATAACACCATCAAAGTCATTTATAATCCATACTGTAATTATCCAAAGAAACGTAAACATACATTTTTTTATATTACAAAACGCCACACGACTAAAAATCAGAATCGCTCGCATTTCTTTAATTTTTTTTTTATCAACAAAACCCAAAACATTTTTTATCTGTGGCCGAACTGATTTATATCGGCCAGTGTCAATTATATGACATCATTGACGATTTGAAAAAAGAACGCGTTGACCGCGATGGCTAGTGACTTACAACGACACCCCCAAAGAGACTTCAACCTTATTCTTATCGTGCTAGGGTTGCACTTCGCGTGATACAATTATGTAGGATACTTTCACTATGTAGTACCAATGTCAGCAGTTATTTTCTTCGCATTATGCAACCAGTTGCGACTGCTTACGCAACCGTGTCGGATTTGCACGTGCCTACAACGCTAATTTAAAACGATCGCTATCGGAATGTAATTTTTATGTTTTTTTACTTAGCTATATTCAAGGTGGTACGGAACGGCACGAGTTGAAGTTTGAGTGATGCGAATTTTGGAGCGTTAAAGGCTGGTAACCAGAGGCAGGGGGGAGCTGATACCGCTCGGGAGCTTACCAGCCTCATACATTTCGCTGATCCCTAAGTACTGTTGAAATTTGATGCAAGGAAAAATTCTCCACGAGTGATGAAATCTGAGATTGTCTAGCGCACCCTGGGCAGTCAGTCTGAAAACCACTATTGCTGACTGGCTAAACTTTCCAAGTTTTCACTACGGCATCAGCGATTCCTGGTATGACAGCTGGTACGATCTTGACGGAAGAATAAATTTCAGTGTCATTCCAAAAATATTGGACCATTTCATAACTTTTTCTTAGTTATTAATGGCCTATCAGAAATTTCCCCCCTGTATATTAATGATAACTCCTCCACCATACGCAACATCGGTGCTATTTGAAAAGGAAATCAATTCCAGTAGGTTAATTACGATACACGTTCAAACATAACATACATAGCATCACGCCTGTATTCCCCGAAGGCTTAGGCAGAGGTGTACTAATGTACACCCACATTTCGTCGATGCTGTTATTGAGTCCCATGTAATAAGGGGCGAGCCTATTGCCACCTACCGGGCACAGTTCCAGACTCCGTGCTGCTACTGAGAATTTCAATACAGAAAAACCCAATAACACTTTGCTCGACCAGGGAATCGAACCCAGGACCTCACGCTCAGCAGTCGCGCTTACCACCACTAGGCCAATGAGGCAGTCCGTTCACATTCAAAATAGGAATCTGTACAATTTTGACAGTTCTACACGTGTATTGCACAGTATCTGTAACAACGACTTCCAATCTTAGCTGATGCGGCTGAACGGTATTTTTTTGCCAACTCCAACAACTCCAGTCTAACTTCGTTCAAACTTTCTTACCTATATATATTTTTTTAACACTGCCCCACACTAGGATTTCTCCTGTATCGTGGGTACAGTTTACAAACATACGTGTCACATACACACACAACCAGACCCGAAATAATTATCTGTAGATCATACAAATATTTGTTCCGTGTGGAGATCGAATCCGCGACACATAGCGCATTAAGCTAATCGCTTAGCCACTGCGTCAACCGTGCCGTCGAATAATGCATGTTAATTTATTTTTTGAAAAGAGTATCCATGGAGTTTCTTGCCAGTCTCTTCTCCAAAGGACCTACCCCCCTTTGGACCCGTGCGCCTAGAGTCTCGACTTTTTATAAGTACCTGAAAAGGCCTAGTTGAAATAAAAAATACTTTGACTTTGAAACTCCGTGTTGGAGCGACTGCCATCTGACCTCCACCACCCAATTATTGGAAGACTGTGATACTCTAAGGTTAGACTCGTTGTCAGACTTCTTGGGCTACTGACACCAGTAACGACTGTCATAGGTGTTCGTATAACACCCGGGACCAAATGCTTCGCGCGGTTCCCGAGGCACGGATGGGAAGTGTGAAGAATGCTCACCCATCCAAGGACTGACCGCAGCAAGCGCTGCTTAACCTCATAAATCGACTGATCTGAGTTGCTATCTATGCCCCTTTAACTCCTATTACGATTGTTTGTCGTAATTGTAATTACACATTGAAGTCAAGAACGAAATAAATTGCACGTTTTAACCATCAACATCAGGATTAACAAGCACTCGTATACTAATATAACAGAAAACATATCCATTAGATGGTGTGATATAAAAATAAACGCGGATTGGGGCCAAAGGGCCGTATAAACATACGATCACGATGCGATTGCGCATGATCGTTACATACATAACAAAAAATAAAAACCGACTCCAAAAAACTCAAAAACAAAACTAGTAACTAAAAAAATAAATGTTTTATTATACAATATATGTAGTAGTTGAAGAATATTGAAGTCGGTGCCAAGTAAAACATAAAAGTAATATACCTTGCTGCTATAATAGCGACATTGAAACAACGAGTTCACGTAAAAATTGTCGAGTGCAAGGCGAATTATGAAGTCGTTTAAAAATTCTCCTCCTTTTTTGAAGTCGGTTAAAAATTACACTCACTTTTGAATGCAACGATCAGACCCGAATACTTCTACTTCTGTGCTATTCTGTAAGCATACATACAGAGCATCACGCCTGTATTCCCTGAAAGATTAGGCAGAGTGTTATACCCACATTTCACCGATACCATTATCGAGCCCCATGTAATAGAAGGCGAAGCTGTTGCCATCTACCGGGCACAATTCCAAAGTACTGAAATAATTCACTGCTACCTGGGAAACGAACCCAGAACCACACAATCAAAAGTCGCATACGCAACCACTAGTCCAATGAGCCACAATCCGTGCAAGAATGCTTATTATAAATTAACTGCTGATTTCAAATACTTAACCTCAAAAAACCCGGAACTAAGAGAGTGATAAGGCATTATTAAAAGTTAGTTAAACATTTCTCAACAAATAAATTGAAGGGAAAGGAATATTTTAGTAAGATAAGCTAAAAATGTTTCGTGAATTAAAATAATGTTACAGCACGCGATAGCTCGCTTGTTGTGAAATCATACATTCTTTTGGTTACTAATACTGGGCCTGAATGGTGTAAGAAATTACCTAGTTAAATATGATTATATGGACGGTAAAATGGCGGATTTTACGAGTAGTAAAAAAATTTGAATAATATCTGAGGCCCTAGTGTAAGTTTCTTTCGACAAATTCGATGTACTACCACGAACGCGGACCAATCGGAGCGCTGAACGCATTCGATGTAGTAAATCGAATTTGTTAAAAGAAACTTACACTAGAGCCTCAGGTGATTCCGATTTCGCATTAAGAAAACTTAACAGAAGTTTCAAGATATCCGAGCATGTGATTTTTCGATTGATTCTTTCTGAATCAGTTACGTTTTTTACGCTAAACAATTGCTATTTGTCTTTGAAAACTCTTAGCGAAAGTAAACAATGTTCGGCAGTATTTTATTAATATTTTATAAAATTTTAAAATCAATTATCAAAGAAAATTACATAACATAGCATCATTGTACACGCATCTTTCTCCGATGCCGTTATTGAGTCCTATATCATAGAGAGCGAGCCTATTGTCGACCACCCGGAACAGATCCAAAGTCCGTGCTGCTACTTAAAATTTTCTACCAGAAAAACCCCATAACACTGCCCGACCCGGGAATCGAACCCAGGACTTCAAACATAGCAGTCGCGAATGCGACTACTAGTTACGTTCAATCTTAAATTATTTCAAAAACAAATTCATACATAAAGTACACTCCAATATTCAGTTACTTCTGTCACTGATTGTACAAAATGCTTATTTCCAGTTCATATTATTGTCATCGTTATCTCCTATGACACCCAGCAGAAGAAATGTAGAAAATTTTATCCAGCGTCTTCTGTTGAATGGGCACGAGCTATCACATGGGAATCACTCATGCCGCAGTGGAAAGATTAGCCAGTCAGCAATAGTGGTGTCGAAGCTACCCAGGGTACACAACGCAACCTCAAATTTAGTCACTCGTGGAGGCTCTTTCCTTACACCCCAGTGCAGCATCATAAATTTTCTTGAAATTCCGAAAACTTGTCCAACCTATCCAGCTAAAACAAAATTCAACTAACTATGACCAAATACGTAGATTCGACTAGTTCAACTTCCCAGCTAACAACCTTCCAATTAATTATCTGTTATGTCACAAGGTTCAGCCACAATCACCCCCATGGGTAGGATGGGGATGAAAGTTGTAAAGTCTTATTTACAGCGCTACGTGTAGGCCCCACTGTTCAAAATTTTACGGCCTGATGCCTCTTGAGGTTTAGAGATTCTAGAAATGTCTTGCTGTTGTGTGAAGTAATAAGCCACACTATTTTTTATAACGTAATCAGTGTCTTCTCTGGTTTAGTGATTGCATACGCGACTGCTGAGGATTAGATCTAGGGTTTGATACCCAGGTTAGGTATGCAATCCGGCAGCCTAATTACGGAAAAAAGCGACAGCAACGCGACAGCCACGCGACAGCAATCTCACTGTCATGACATTATATGACACAGAAATGACGTTTGACAGAAGCTATCGCACGATCTACGCTATATTGGTAATTAGGCTGCCGATAGATGGCAATAGATCCTACCCCTATTCAATGAGCTTTAATAATAGCATCAGTGAAATATGGGTGTACAATGCAGTACTCCAACAGCAAAACCAGTGTGCAAGGTGTCTCCATGTGTGAGATCCAATTGAGATCGTCTAGTGCACTCCGGGCAGTGCATTTTCTTCCAGCGATTCGACAGTAAAGTACCGAAAAAGACTCAAATAACCTTGGCTCATCTAGTTTCCATACATCAACGCTCTCTCACTTGCTTCCCGCTTTTATTTATTTCCCCCGTCGGGTTGTATTTGCGTCGAATATTTGCGCAAGCACCTATTTGTGTTGGCGTAATGTTCTGGTTTTCTTGTTTGCCAAATATTTGCCAAATAAGGCGCGGATAAGGCGTGCAAACGACATATTTCACTCCCGGATAACTAGAGGAACAGGATCCGGGTTTTATTATTTATTATAATAAACAAGGATTGGAGTAGAGAAGAACGTGTGTTGAATGAGAAATGAGGAAGGCGGATTCTGTAGTAAGTTCTTCAAGCCTCAATCCACTACTGTTTAAGTCCTTGTTTATAATTGACGCGTATAAACATATATATGTATATATAATTGGCGGATATAATATATGTCCTTGGATTTTCGTGTTCTGATGAATCATCGCGCCATGTTCGAGAGGTTACGTACTGTTATAACCCTGCATTGCGCCGACACCAACCACGTAATTTTGCCAAACCAAACATTTTGCCCGATCTTGGATTTGAACCCAGGTCGTCACAGCCAGAAAACGCACTTACAATCACAGACACCTTTATAAAATGATCTATGTATATTATGCTTAAGACCATCACGGCCTCCATCGGCCTCGTTGGCGGATTACGAACACTATCGAGAACTTTATGGAGCAGATGTGAAGGTTTCCTCACGATCTTTTCCTTCACCGTTAATGAAAGTGATACTCAAATTCTGATCAACACATATTCAATAGTCCAGGTTAGGCCGAACTAGACCTTCCTGAATTACTCCTCTAAGAAAACACTCGTACCCAGCAGTGGGGCAATAATGAGCTCAATATTATATCTATTTACATTAAATTCCACCTACCTTCCATATCTGACCTACTAACAGATATATTACATAATGCTAATTTACTTTGGTGTACAACTATCAGTCAGCGGCGCGCACAGAGTTTTTAGATAGGGTAGGCAGAAAAATTTAAAAGCTTACTTACCAAAAATACCGACTTCATCTTGGTTTTAGTTTGTCGCCTTGTCGATTAAATCATGATGTATATGATTTGCAACCTCAAATATATTATAATAAATATTTATTTGAATGATTCAAATAAATATATAGGGTAGGCAGTGTCTTTTTGTCTTTATGAACCGCACGCGACTGCTATCACACCTATGTATACCCCTTTAAACAGAACAGCAGATAAGCTTTTATACAAATGCAGACCCACAACGTCTCCAAACATACTTTTATACACAGTCATAACAAACAACCGATTCAATTTCCTTTTCACTCCAAAAATTAACAAATTAACATCAAACAACAATAAAAATAACGATTTACGGGTTCGCCCTTCAGTTCCGGGTTTACCGGTTAACTATTTAACAATAAAATGTGTTAATGTAACTGAACACGCTATTTTAACTGACCGAAGTGTGGGCTAATGTGTTTTTCAAATAACTTTTATTGGTCTCCTTAAAAGGTATGTCGATGTTGTAATTGTGGCTTCAAAGGAATCTTATAAATACATGGGGTCTCGTGGGCATTGTGTTTAATGATGATGGCATTTAGACAAATGGTGTGTCTTTTTATGCAGCCATAGTTTAAGAAATGGTGACAAGTTCTATTGCTTTACCGACACATAGTAAGTCGAATGGAATAGGAGTCGAGACGTTTGCCATTTACCGAGCACAATTCGTTTTTTATTTTTTGTTGAACACGTTGCTCCACTAAGAATAATTTCTGTATCGTGGATGCGTTTACAAACACAATTATTCTCATGGACAAACAGCCAGACCTTGAATTACTATCTGTAAATCGTACAGATAAGGATAAAATCGAGCCCACGACACGTTGCGCAATAGTCGATCGCTCAACCACTGTGCCGATCGTTCAATTCGGAATTCCTAGTGGCTTTAAACCAGTACCGCTATCATGAGTTTTCTTTCTATTTACTATCAAAGTTGAGTAAATTTTCATGATAGCGAATTTAGTTCTTAACTTGGTTACATCAGGGATTAGAGTCGCTAACATGACATCTCTATAAAATAGTAAATCAAATCTTTACTATGACTAGATGTCACATAAGCGACTCTAATCCCTAATGTAACCAAGTTAAGAACTAAAATCGCTATCATGAAAATTTACTTTACTTTGATAATTACAGCCTATACTGAATAAATAATAATAGATAGATAGATAATCAAGGATCCCGAGATTCTGAGTTGATTCTTCTTCTTCGTCGTCACACTCTTGGCAGAGTGGTTTTGGTTGTCCCATCAGGGGTGGTGGCAAGCTTCACAATCCGTCGCCATTCCTCCCATGCTGTAGCTCTTCTTATACCTTCGTGGAGTGGACCATTGAGTGCAGTTTTGACTTGGTCGGTCCAACGCATTGGTGACCTGCCACGCGCTCTCGAGTTGATTAACTGATTACGATATCGAAAAGAGAACAATAATATAGTCAATGTTTCAGAGTCCATCGTGGTGATTAAATTTAGAGGGAAATAACCCATTTTATTTCATAAGGTACATTGACGATATTAAGTGTCATGATATGAGACTTAAAACCAAAGAGAGGAAAGAACGTAGAAGTAGACACTGAGTCCCAAAAAATAGAAAAACCCAATAAGACTGAAGATCTAAGATAAAAACTATAACCTTACCCTATACAGCTGCGGAATTTATCTTATCCAATGAGAAACAGAATTTAAATCCAACACCAGAAACAATAGAAGGTAGTTTGATGTATATTATTGCTATATACATAAATGTATGGTTTGGTTTTCTAAAAAAACGTTGATATACACTAGGAATAATTCCTGTATCGTGATTGCGTTTACAAACACATATATTCACATACACAAAGATCAAGACCCGAAACAACTATCTGTAGATCATACAAATATTCGTTCCGTGCGGGAACCGAACCCGCGACACGTAGCGCAGCAGCCGATCCATCACTCTGAACCACTGCGCCAACGGTACCGTCATAATGCATGTATCTACTTGCATATTACACAATGTCTAGATTTCAACCTAAAGACCAATCACTAAACAGCTCACATAGAAATCATTCAACGTACGCATTAACGATTGTTCCTAAGACGTCATTAAGTCGCAGCGACTAGTCGCGTCATTAAACGACTTCCCGTCGGTTATAGCTGACGCCGCCATAAACTAGTACAGACTGTCGCAGATCGTAAACTGAAAGTCGTAAAGTGTGCACTTGCGTTTTCGTACAGTGCTTGCATTTCGGATTTGGGTTACTATGTTGATGTGGTCACATTTCTCTCTTAGGAGGATCAGCAGGAATTACATATTAAGGGATGTTAAATATGTTCTTCTTTTTTATTTTTTATAATAACCTTGCCCCACACTAGGAATAATTTCTGTGTCGTGGGTGCGTATATTCACATACACAAATACCCAGACCCGAAACATATATTTGTTCCATGCGGGAATCGAACCCGCGACACCTAGCACAGCAGTCGATCTCTCAACCACTGCACCAACCATGCCGTCAAATATAAACTGCAGCTATTGGAAATTCAAACTAAGGGGCTGTTACTAAAAAAATTCTTACAAAAATCACTTAATAAAACTTCGCCAGACCGTGCGTTCCCAAGCAACTCTGTCAAACCTAAAAACCTTGAAGTTGACCAAAACGTAGTGTTTCTACATAACAAAATGAATAATTGCTCCTAAATTCGAGATAGAACGAACAAAAGTAACTAATCCAATACCCTCACGACCCTTCTCCGGCAAGTTTGAAAAGTTCCGTGGGAACTAGCGGCTGAAACATACAAATACATTATCACTTCTAATGGGAATATGAAATAGGGATTAGTTATATTGGAACACATCTTTATGAATGACACTATTTAGTAAAATTCTATACATATAATGTACTCGCTGTTGCTCAAAACTTCATTTGCGTGTATTTTCTGTCTGGATATCGACAACCGCGGATCCTAGGTACTGGGTCCAACTATAGCTAGGAAATATCTAGGTGATCTATAAGTTCATCAAAATCGATCAAGCCGTTTAAAAGGAGAAGAATTATGAACACACAGACCGGAATTTTATATATAAAGATGTGGAGAAAGTTTCGGTTTGGTCCTTGGAATCGCAAAAGAAACTAATGCAATTAAGGGTTAAAAATACTGACTTAATTAGCCCATTACTGTCTCACTGCTGAGTACGGGCAATTTCTCTGTTTAAGATTTAGGGCTTAGCCATGCTGAGCTTATGCGGGTTAGCGGACTATACACACCATTGAGAACTTTATACTTAAAACCTTCTCAGGTGTGCAGGTTTCCTCATGATGTTTTCCTTCACCGCTAAGCAAATGATAAAGAATTCGAAAAGTAAAACCCCATTTTCCAACTCCAATAATAATATAACAATGAATAGAAAATTCGCTAAAGATATAAATAAAAATAACAGCCAAAGACAAAAATATCATCAACACATATATTGTCGTGTTTACGATACTCGTAAAAATAATACCTACACACATAGACCATCTGTGAGGCCGTAGGTAGGACACGTATACTTAAACTTTATGTGTCCTATCTGATCGGGCTGTAAAGTAAGGATTGAAATGTAATGTAGCTTACAATGTGTTAAAATTATATTTTACAACATTGTATGCACACGCTAATATTGTAGAGTAGGTATCTCGAAGATGGGTGATATGTTTATGATGTAACTTCAAATCCATCTAATCTTAATGTTATATCATCATATCTATATTTTGTGAAGGGGTGTGCACGATATTAATTGAAAAGACTTACTTGGTTCGTATTCCTCTTCTTGTTCCACAGCGGCAAGAGTGACTTCAATGTGACAGCTCGTGCTGACTCGGAAGAGAAGAAGTTCTTTGTCTGAATACCAAATACTTAATAGTATATTATTATGGAATAGTTGTACCGAACGTCACCACAATGTATAATTAGAAACGATTTTTCTATTCTTGGGTAAATGCATTTCAGCATAGAGTTTTTAACCTCAAAAAGAACACTAAAAATAATCCTTACTGAAATTTATAAATAGGTTTTTGTGATCTTTGTAGTTTGTTTTTTTTTTTTTGTCTGTTGAAGAAATATTAATTTATTCAAGTTATCTTTGCATAGTAAGAATACCTACATATGAAATTTATATTTACTTTAAAGTGAGTGTTTGAATTTAGCAAAAGTACAAATGCTTTTAAAGGAAAAGAGTAAAACTCTGGAAATGATGATTTTTGAAGCTGATTACTTGACGTAAAAAATATCAAATATCATCACCATCCTATCGGCCTTCTCTTTCAGACACAACCATTTCTATGAAAGAGAAAACCGAGAGCGAATTACGAAGCGTAGTACCTATGCGAAAAAATTCAGCATAATTTCACTCCAGAATCAGTACAAAATTAATTGCGTAACTTCACCCACTATTTTTACTGCCGTCCACAATCAGGACGTTGAACATACGTTCCCCGAAATAAGAGAAACCAATACATTTTTACATCGACCCTCAAGACTAACAGGGAGGGGGGGGGGGGGAGTTTTACGAGAGTCATAAAAGTGGATAATATACTTAGGCTGAGGGTTGGGACTCGTGATCAAAATACTGCCCCAGAATCGACTATTTATTTTGTATGAGCGCAAATGAAAAGGCTGGACTAAGGTTCGCTTATTGGGAATAAAACTGATGAAGTCATGTTTTTATGTTTGTGAAGGTTTCAAGTGTTTTAGGGGAGGGTACACTGGGATCATTTGTACCAAGACAATGCTTATCATATGTAAACTTTTTTCAACAAGTGTTACTGGAATTAATGCCTTAGGCATTCTCTGCCAATCAACCTTACGGCGATGCAGAGAGGATGAAGGTAGGTGCAATTACGTATTCTGGAAGAAAAGGATTAAATATATAGAATATCAATAATAAAAATATTAAATAATAAAAAAGAATAAGATTAAAAATATATCGAATAACGATTGAAATAATGATTGTATCCGAGCTTTGTCCAGATGGACATACGAACTTTCTGCAAAACCGAGTCTCGAGAGCAGTCATCTTCAACTCAAGAAGGAGCGCATTAGAAAGAAGAATGAGCTCAATATGAAAGAAAGAGTAAACTACATCAGAGAGAGAAAGACAAAGAAAGAGAAGATTGTTCGAAGATCTTAGATTTGAGATTTTTTTGTTAATTTTATTTTGTAGTTATTGCTTATAGCATAAATAAAGCCATCTCCAAGTTCACACAAATAAATATGAACGATTAAACTAAATAATAACAGGCGGTATACAAGTTAGAATGGATAAAAACTAATGCCTAACGACTATGATAGGTTATTAAAGAAGTGGTTGCAAAGAGTATTTTTTAATTTAGAGATACTGGTAACGAAAATATCGATATCAACTTCCCGGAAAGTAGCATTATACACATATAATATACGTTAGATCAGCTATACTCAAACTTTTTTTTCTTGAGCGCCTTTTAGATTTTAGCTGTGTACCGCGGGCCATCTTTTATTTAGGTCTTTTTTTCTTTTCTTTATCTTTTTAAAAAAAACGTTGTCCCTCACTAGGATTTCTCCTGTGTCGTGGGTACAGTTCACAAACATACATGTCACATACACACACAACAAGACCCGAAACAACTATCTGTAGATCATACAAATATTTGTTACGTGCGGGGATCGAACCCGCGACACATAGCGCAGAAAGCTAATCGCTTAACCACTGCGCCAACCGTGTCGTCGATTATTTAGGTGTTAATGAAAAACCTATTACGATTAATTGTTTATTTAAATTTTAGTGAGAACGATGATCACGCGTCGTGTCACGTGTGCAACCAGCCTATTATCCCGCGGAATTTTAAATTGGCTTAGTAACTTCGATAATAGAATTTGAAGCTACAACAGTTTGAGTATGGCTGCGTTAGATGCTTAGTACTAAATTGTATATGGCATGTTTTGCGCTATAATATAATGCAAAATTATACTATGTAAGTATCGTTATACTGTGACATACGATTGTGTACTTTTCACCTGCTAATTACTCCACGCACGTTGTAAACGTCAACCGTGGATAATGAATTAATGTTGGTGATTACCCAACATTGTAATATAATGCAATTATATAATATATTTTCCAGACCCGGGTACGTCTTAAAACTGCGGCCAAACACCGGAGGATGGGCAGCAGCGTCCTCTCACTAATCGGTGAGCTACTGCGATCCCCAAGCCGCCTGTCAAGCGTGGGGATTATGGCAAACTCCCCCTTACGGGAGGCTTTCGTTCAGTAGTGGACGTCTTCTGGCTGATGATGATGTAATATATTTTATTTTAATACTTAACGTTCAATACTTAGACAGATAGATGAGGCTGGCACAGTTTGTAAGACTGAAAGCCTCGAAATTACCAAAAAGAGAAAAAAACAAAACTTAACATCGTCACGCAAATAGTCGATCATAAATTAAGACTAGTCTCTAGTCTAATTTCTGTTTTATTTTTTTATCTAAACATATAATAAAATTATAACAGGCCGATGTCTGTACATTATAGATATTGGAGAAAAACTAATATGGGGGTCTTTATTAGAGCAACAGAAGCCAAAACAACAGTTTTTTCGCTTTTTGTCTGTCTGTCTATCTGTCTGTATGTTTATACATGCATCACGCAAAAACTACTGCATGGAATTGAATTCAGTTTTCACCGATGTATTGCTAGAGGTCTAACTTAAAATATACGCTCCATTTTACCGCAGGAAAATATCAGGTTCTAAATTCCACGCGTACGAAGTCGCAGGCAAAAGCTAGTCATAGATAAAATCTTCTATGGTTGAATATGATCATCCAAATAACAGCAGTATTGAAACGTTATAATGGCATAATTGCCATAATTCTGGTAACAGCTAGGAAATCCTCCGTATACATAAGGTATTTTGTACTTTATTAGAAGGTTTAATTGTTTATTTTTGTCCGTACTCTTCATCTTTATTCAACAAACAACATAACATCACGTCTCTATAACTCATAGGAGGATGCTCGTGGCTCCATGATATACAACACCAAGGATCAGGGGTGTACAGAGTTACCTAGTCTTTGCGAACCACAGATCATAAAAAGTGGACTTATGCAGACGCAAGAATGATTTGATAATATCTCGTAGTCCTTCCGAAGTCCTAACAGCCTTGTAAGGAAAAATAACTGGAATCTCAGAACTTCTCCTCAATCTTCATTATAACCCAGTACGACCAGATTACCATTAAAGAAAGAGTGAATAGGTATCTTCTGGGTGTGATCCATCGTGGGTCCTATCCATCTCTTTCAATCAGGTGAGATCAAGGTCAAAAGCGGACCCATGCAGTATTTATAAAAGTTAGTGAATAGGTATCTCCTGGGTGCTATCCATCGTGGGTCCTATCCATCTCTTTCAATCAGGTGAGATCAAGGTCAAAAGCGGACCCATACAGTATTTATAAAAGTTTCCCCTCGATTGAAAAATGAACACGGAAGCCAATAAATAAATACATAAAAACAAACTAAACGAATTTAATTTTGCTTCTATCACAACTATTGAAAGATTCAACCCGTCGCCGGCGAAGGCCACAAAGACCCCACCCACACAATCGCGGGGTCAAACAGACCCGAAGTCAGATTGCCCAATTCATCGCATGAATGGCAAAATCAGGGCTGTGCCATATCCTTTATTTATTTACGGAGGCGACGGAATTAAATTACTAATGTACACGTGTAACCCCTGTCTTCGCTTTCGTCTTATTGGGAATAAATATGACATAATGGGAACGTGTGACGTAAAAATTACGCAAGCAGTCTTTTGCTAAGAAAGTTCGATTTATACGAAAAGTGATTCAACTATAGCTAAGTACTTTTGTTGTTCTTAAGATTCCGACTTTATTTTAGTTTACGCAGTTAATGCAGATTTTAGAATTATGCAAATATTTTTGAATTAAAAGGAGTAAATTAACTTTTGTGTTAGGAACCTTTTTGTATGATAATCTGTTGTAACATATTCTGTAACGTTTTGACAGCAATTGTTACTTTTCTCTTTTCTCAATAGTTCAGAAATCATTACTGTATTTGTAATTATGTGTAAAGTTGGAAATGGATTCCCTGGATTTTCCATCTTAAAAACTTTTAATTATTTTTCTATTTCTTTTAACATATATATTTATTCATATATTATAAATAAGTAGATATATATTACCATCTTACTAACGTCGACACCGTAACTCGTATTCCGTTTCCGAATCTATTAGATTACTGTTGAGTTACGCGGTAATTAGTTTACGCTAACATTTTTATTGTACGCGTAATTTCCTTTTATTCCTCGGAATTGTCCTTTTTATTTCCTTTGTATTTTATCTTTTGTCGAATATGTTTTCTTCGAATATTTAGGAGATTAAATAGGTTAATAGAAATATTTTTTACGTACAAAATCTTTGGAATGTTTATTTATGAACTGGATTTTGCCGTCTAAATTCAAGTAATCTTAGTTTAAACACGTTTCCACATAATCCTATCCCTCATATAAATTCTGGCACACTACCGTTTGACAAGCAATTTTTAGAACCTAGTCTCGTCCTCCGTACATTATCTCGGGCTCAACCCGAGTTAAATGTGAACAATGAACATACTTACTTTTGAGTACTCGCTGTCACTAACTTAAAGTTACAAAATAAGCGACGACACAGTTAGCGTAGTGGTTGAGCGATCGATTCCTGTGCTACGTATCGCGGGTACTATTCTCGCACGGAACAATTATTTGTATGGCCCATACATAGTTTTTCCAGGTCTGGGTGTGTGGTAATTTGAATATTTGCGTTTGTACACACACGCATGATACAGGAATAATTCCAAAGATCAACGTCTTCTTAGCCTAGTGAGGTACATTCTATAGAAAAATTTCGAATTCCGAAAATAGACTGGCCATAAACAGCTAAACTTAAATGCACTAAAAAGAAACTTACCCTGAAAATCTCAAACAAAGAACTAACACGTGACAAAGTCATACACATCATACACACAAACACAGTTTTCCCAACACAATATTCTCGGAACAACACAGTCAACACTCAATATCCCAATTTGAACACTAGAACGTGCCGATAAGCAAAGCCAGCGGAATAACAAAGTTAAAAAGTTGATTTACCCGCTGTCGAGGCACTCTGATTTGATTATTGATATAGATTGATATTGAAAGTGGAAGGGTGCCGGCAGAAGAAGCGGTTCGTAGGTCAACAAGTTACGAGAAGTAGCGAAAGCGATTTTTGGTTCTGAAAAAGAATAGCGGTTTAACGCTTGCCTTCCATGCAGAAGAGTTTAGTTACACAAGGTTTCGAACCTCTGAAATTTCGAATAAAATAATTCATATGACTTGCATTAACGAAACGAACGAAAATATCGTAAGGAAACTTACACACCTGAGAGGGTTCCATAAAGTTCACGATGGTGTGTGTATCCTTCAATTTGTACCAGGCAGCATGGTAGATTAAAGCCTAACCCATGAGAAGGAGGCCCATGCCCAGAAGTCGGACTGCAATGTACTCAGTCATGTATATTATAATATATATCGGGAAAAGGGGATTAAGATTTGATTACTCCTATTTATCCTAATTTAGTAAGACTGGAAGCCAACCCTAAGTACTTCAGGTAATAATAAAGATAGTGATTTTTATCAGACGTAAAACTATAGATAATAAAAAGGAAGCGCCATCAGCGAGTTTTGAAGCTAAAAAATATGTAGGATTATAGAAAGCAAATAGTCTTGAGTTTATAACATCCAACATGAAAGCTAGCTCAATCAATAATAATGATTCTCAAACTGAGCATCAATATATCACTTTTTTTTTTCTTTTGTTATAGAACAAAACAACAATACAGTTATTCGTAAAACATTTTATTTATTTTATCAAGAACTGAACTTGCTGAGAATCCTTTTAAAAATATTAGTTGTTTTAGAATAAACAGTCTGTTATAATTACAACGTTTTCATTACAGATCTCTTAGAAAATGTTTTAAAGAACTAAACTTTTCCAGGGTACGATCGTACTGAGGCCCTAGTGTAAGTTTCTTTTGACAAATTCGATTTACTACATCGAACGAGTTCGGCGCTCCGTTGGAGGAGAGCACGAAACGGACCAATCGGAGCGCCGAACGCGTTCGATGTAGTAAATCGAATTTGTCAAAAGAAACTTACACTAGGGGTACAGAACATTTTTTTTAAAACGCATTTACGCAACTACTTTAAGTTACTACGTTGGATAGTACTACCTCATTGGTCTAGTGGTCGTAAGCGCGACTGCTAAGCGTGAGGTCCTGGGTTTTTCTGTGTAACAGGACGGATTCCAGAACTATGCCCAGTAGATGGCAATAGGCTCGCCATGTATTAAATTCTCTGGCAAAGCTGTATTGTTATAAAAATCCTGCGTTACGCAAAACTTGGGCCCAACCCTAAAAAGCACAGCTTTATTAAACGCGATAGGGCACGTCATAATCTATCGTACAACCTGTCTGCGATGGGTATTTTCGTTGAAAGCAAGTCGATATTGTCTTGTTAGTAATGTTCGAGCTTTTCTTTTATTCGTGTCGACGGTAAACGGATTGGGATGCTACGAAAAATGGCGGACTAGTCGCTTTTGAGATGATTAATGTTACCAAAGTGAATTGTTGGAGTTCTAGACTGTATGCGGATGCAATTTTGTTGAAAGATGTGTTTGGTTGAGTGGATTAATATAGTTGAAATTTCTTCGAATAGTGGATGATAAAATTGCTTTTAACATATTTGGGGTTTGCAAAGTTGCATTTGGTGTTAAGACAGTGTTGCAAACGACGTTCGCTGGAGTGGATGAAAGTTTGATAACATATGCATTGTGAAATGACAGTGTCTTAGTTTTTAGGTCAGGGTTTAAATTATCGATGGGCTGTAATGTGTTGTCGATAAATATACTTTACCACAGTTAAATCTTCTAAAATGACGCTTGTATCCCTATTACGACCATATCACGGTGTAAGCATAAACATAACATAGCATCACGCCTGTATTCCCTGACAGGTTAGTCAGAGATGTACTATTGCCGGTGCCGTTATTAAGGCTAAGGTATTAGGAGGCGAACATATTGCCATCTACCGGGCACAGTTCCAAACTCCGTATGGCTACTAAGAATTTCCGTACATAAAAACCCAATTACACATTTCCCAACCAATCGAAGAAAGACGCTCCTTCGAACATTAGACCAATTAGGCAGTAAGCATAAACGAATGTAATACGAATATGTAGGTACATAAAATATACAAATTGAAACATTCATAAGTCACAGGTGACGTTGAGCTCCCAATATTCGATTCAATACCAAAATCACATTAGCGCACAACACGCGAAAATAACGATAAAGTAATTTATGAGGCAAAAATATGACAAGAAATAAAATAAGAGTAATCAGATCAACATTAATTCTTATTTTTGTGAACGAATAACGTATTTTATATGAGAATGGACAATTAATGGGAAATTAGCGTGGCTTGTTAAAATATATGGAGCGAGTATGCTGACAGCGGCATCTATCTGGTTAATGAGTGGCCGGAATGACCCCCGCCGCGGTGGAGGGTTGGGTGGCCGACAAGAAAAATGTGCTGCGTATTTTTTGGTGTTGCGTGGAATTTCAAATGTTTGTGCGAAATTTTGGCTTGTTTTCTTCTTAGGCATTTTACGCTGATGTGATGTTCTTTCTTCTTTTGTGTTGTTTTTTGTTGTGCTGGAAATATTATGCAGTCAGGAAGGTACGGGGCTGATTGCCCAGGATGTACAGGACGCACTTAGGAATCACTCACTTATCACTCGGGAAGGCTAAAGTTGGTGGTTTTACCGTGCTACATATATATACTATATTTATATTTATATTTTTTTTTGAGGAACTTTTTCCCCTCTAGGAATAATTCCTGTATCGTAGGTGTGTTAACAAACATATACATTCACATAGACACACCCAAACCCGGAACAACTCTTAATATATCAATCTGAAGATCGTACAAATATTCGTTCCGTGCGGGAATTGAAACTGCGAAGAGTAGCGCAGTAGTCGAACCCTCAACCACTACGCCAAATATCGTTTTATATCTACTTGTGCTTAGCTTTTTCCCAACAACGTCGGGGTCGACTCCCCATAAACAGTTCAATTTAACTATTAGGTTAATTAAATTGCCTCGAAAGGCAATCTTAACCTTGCTTGTATTGTAACAGATACGTCGTGTCAGGGATCAAATAGGATTCGGCAGCTTAGGGTTAACAATAGAAGATTGTTTCAGAGGTAAAGGGGATTTAAATTGAATTATTATTTGATATTATATTGATCCGGGTACGTCCCGGGTACGTCCTAAAACTGCGGCCAGACACCGGAGGATGGGCAGCAGCGTCCTCTCACTAATCGGTGAACCACTGCGATCCCCAATCCGCCTGCCAAGCGTGGGGATTATGGCAAATCCTTCCCTTGGAGGAGGCCTTCGTTCAGCAGTGGACGTCTTCTGGCTGATGATGATGATGATGATGATATTGATCCGAGTCTTTGGTTACACTACAATAGAGTGGCTCATAGCTACCACACAGATAAGTCGATCTGCGAGGTTAAACACCGCTTGTTACGGTCAGACCTTGGATGGGTGACCGACCTTTTACCATCGAGACGGCCGTGCTTCTAAAATCATGTTGCACAGTTAATCTCGGCTGCCGAACGAATAAATCCAACCAGCGTTTAGGATTTATTTTATTTGCCTGGGCGATTTTGCCTAATAGATGGCAATAGGTTCGCTCGGTTACATGAGCCACAATGACGGCATCGGCGAAATGTAGGCGTAAACTGAGCAGTAACACACCTCTGCCTAACCCCTCGAAGAATACAGGCTTGATGCCAATATTATAATGAGTAAGCCCCTGACGGTTTTCCTTGCCGTTATTATATACACAATATATACTCATAATCGCCGTTTTGAGTAGTACATTGACCAATTAATATTCAGCGCTACATATACATATGTACAATGAAGATAATAATATGCAATAGATATTTAAACCATGCCAGCAATGCAAGGTTATAGATAGCCATCTAAGGAATGTATGAATGTATAATACATACATTCATAGATATGTAAGAAGCCCTTTATATAATAAATTCAATCCATTACTGTCCCACTGTTGGGCTAGGCTCTCTTATCATAATGAGAAGGGTTAGGCCTTAGTCCACCATTCTAGCCCGGTGCGGGTTGGCGGACTACACACACCATCAAGAACTTTATGGTGCCCTCTCAGGTGTGCAGGTTTCCTCACGATGTTTTCCTTCACCGTAAACGCAAGAGATAAACAAATTCTGATCCGCACATGATTCCGAAAAGTCAGAGGTGCGGGCCGGGTTTGAACTCAGGCCTTCATGCATGGAAGGCAAGCGTTCAACCGCTAGGCTATCACTGAATAAATAGGGAATATTAAAATAAACGGCCTAACTTCGTATCATTATAGGCGCCTGATAAAACGGGGTCCATTACATCATATGACTTAACATCGAACAGTATAGTGGGACTACTGAACGTCAAGTCCTGGGTTCGATTACCGGGTCGAGAAAAGTTTTAATAGGTTTTTTTTTGTATTAAATTCCTCATCACCGCATCAAATGACCTAATATTGTATATTAAAGTGCGACTGCTGAACGTGAAGTCTTGAGTTTGATTACCGGATCGAGCAAAGTTGTAATAGTTTTTTTTTTTTTTAATTAAAGTCCTTAGCACCACATTAAATGACTGAACATTGAAAAATATACCGCGACTGCTGAACGTGAAACCCTGGGTTCGATTCCCGGGTCGAGCAAAGTTTTAATATGTTTTTTTTTTTGTATTAAAGACCTCAGCACCACATCAAATGACTTAATAATATAATTAATAATAAAGTGCGACTGCTGAATGAGAAGTCCTGGATTTGATTCCCGGGTTGAGCTAATAAAATTCTCAATCGCACAAAATTTGGAACTGTGCCCGGTGGGTGACAATAGACTCGCCCCCTATTACATGGGACTTAATAACGGCATCGATACCGACGCCGTCCGCCTAACCCTTCGGGGAATACAGGCGTGATGCTATGTTATATGTAAACTTACTATAGTTCCCTGTATTCCAGATAAATGACTATGTCTCACTGAATTATGCCGTCTAACAAAGGCTGAAGAGCAATTTGCCAAAAGAATAAACTCACAATTTGGCTGAACAAATCGACTCCGGAAAGAAGATTGATGTCTAGACATCATGGTACGGAGCATTCTTAGCCATGATAGATCTAGTCGTTTCTTCTTGTAAATAGGGTCCAAAATGTGTACACTATAATAGGGTAGTTGACTACTAGTCATTTGAGTTACTTTTTATGAACTGTCAAAAACGACATTTTGTTCTAAGAATGTTTGGAATAGCAAGGTGTGACGTCAAAGTTATTCATTCATCATCAGCCAAAAGACGTCCACTTCTGAACGAAGGCCTCCCTCAAGGGGGGGGGGGTTGCCATAATCCCCACGCTTGGCAGGCGGCTTGGGGATCGCAGTGGGTCACCAGTGAGAGGACAGATCAGTGAGAGGACGCTGCTGCCCGTCCTCCGGTGTCTGGCCGCAGTTTTAAGACATACCCGGGTCAATCGGGTTATTCATTGCCATTGACATACTTATTGTGTGATTTAGATAAATAAAAAATTGAAAACGCCAAAGATAAGCAAGATATCAAATTTTACTGAGGTTTTAGAAGGAAAACTATTTACCAAACAAGATTTCAGAATTTAGTTTTGATGCAGTCAACTAGCCTATTCCTAGCATCAAAATCTCTTCATTTGGGGAAGGTGTAACGGGGGAATCTTTGCACGAGGGGGTGGCCTCTTTACAGTCATATGAGAAGTGCCCTTCGGCATGGCACTGTGGTGAGCTTCGGTGCGATCTTCTAAGAGTTCCCGAGGCCCACCATATGGTGTCGAGGTGGACCACCGTGGTGAGTTTAGCCTGTAGGAGTCCGGCACAGCCCTCCTCCCCCAGACGGAGGATAGCTGAGATAGAGGATGGGTTCTAACCACGCTAATAAAAAAAAATCTAGCAACAAAAGTGGGTATGGTTGAAAAGTAGGTATAAAAGCTATTATTTTATTTATTATTTATTTAAATCGAAATTATAATACGGCCTCATTGGTATATAGTGGTTGCAATTGCGACTGCTGAGTGTGAGGTCCTGGGTTCGATTTCCGGGTCGGACATAGTGTTTTTAGGTTTTCTGTATTGAAATTTTCAGTGGCAAGAGGAGTATGGAAGTGTGCCTGTTAGATGATAAAATATATTTTTATGAAATATAAATTTTCTTTGTCTTTTCTTATACTGAGAAGAGTATATTATTAACCGAGCCACTGTTATTATAGCCTATTTTTTTCACATTTTTTTTTTACTTGTTCTCTATATTATTTATACTAGCATTTTTCCTGTATCGTGGGTACAGTTTACAAATATACAAGTCACGTGCCCACACAACCAACTCCGAAACAACTATCTGTAAGTCATACAAATATTTGTTCCATGCTAATCGCTTAACCACAGCGCCAACTCTGACTGTGTATCAAAAAATATCACCACGCTAGTTAATATGTACTTTCCAAACAAAATAACTTAATTTCTCCACTTCTCTATAAATTGACATCGTAAATTCCTCTTCAAAGCTTTTCCCCCTTTTCAGCATCAACCGCCCAATTTGGAACAAACGACTCATCTCGCATGCGCGATAAATTGTAATGCGATATTGATTGGCTGACGAGATAGATCGTTGCTAAATTTGTAACCATCCTATTCACATGTTGGTTGAAATATTGGGTGTTTATAGGAAATCTTTAGACCATTTAAACCATTTATTTTGCTACACACATTACATATAATGATATATACACAGTTTAACGGCACGGTAGGCGCAGTGGTTGAGAGATCGACTGCTGGTACGAGTCGCGGTTTCGATTCCCACACGGAACAAATATTTGTATATTCTACAGATAGTTGTTTCGGGTCTGGGTCTTTATGTATGTGAATACACACCGTGCCACAGAAAGCACGTAAAGCCGTTAGTCGTGCGCCTGATCTCTCTCCGGCCGTGTCGGATTGCCGTTTCATCGGACTATGAGAGTGAAGGAATAGGGAGAGCACCTGTGTTTGCGCACACACTTGTGCTCTATAATATCTCCTGCGTAGTTGGCTAATCTCCGGTGAGATTGGCCGCCGTGACCGAAATCGGTCAGGAGGACATTATTATATAAAGAAAAATATGTGTAGCAAGGGATGCCGCTCAGTATTCGCTGTGCATAGTGCACAGCACTGATTTTCAGCTGATCCCTGTTTATTAGCATTAAACATTAAGTTTTCAAGTCTTTATAATGGAACTTAAGTGTCTTAGTGGTCTAATGAGTAAAGTGTCTCGAGTCGGGCAAAGTGTTATTGAGTTTTTTTGTATAGTAAATAAATTCTCAGTAGTAACACGGTGTTTGAAACTATGTCCGGTACATGGCAATAGGCTCGCCCTCTATTACATGGGACTCAATAACAGCATCGGTGAAATGTGGGTGCACAATAGTACACCTCAATCAGGCATGATGCAGTGGTAGGTATGTTGTGTGTTTTTGTACACTTGGCGGTAATGATTTATTTATTTATTTAGTACATGGAAGACTTACAGCTAGATAAACTTAAATATAATACAAGCTTATTCGTTTGGAAGCCAATTACAAGTCTTCTTGATATCCAATAGATAATAGTCTAACGATAATAACACTACTAACTTATAATAAAACAAAAAGAAAATCACTTCCCATATTTCAATTGAACTCACAAAATCTTGTTTGCCAAAAATCGCACAAGATAAAAAGATCGCATGAAGTCGTTCGCGATAAAATCGGCTGAAGCGCTTTATCCTTACAGAATCGAGCAATAACAGTTAACTGAAAAAAATCGCTTCATTCACACGGAGCTTTAAACTCAAACGCAAACGAAATTTCAGTACATTAGCACAGAGGGCACTGAGTGTAGGGTGACCAATAAAAATATTATTATTTTAAAGATTTTAAAGATTTCAGACTAATAAAACATGTTTTTTTTGGTTGTCTGTTTGACGTTACACATTATATAATATAAAATAAAATCACGCCTGTATTCCCCGAACGGTAAGGCAGAGGTGTACTATTGTACGCCCACATTTCGCCTATTTGAGTCCCATGTAATAGAGGGCGAACCCATTGCCAACTATCGGGCACAGTTCCAAACTCCATGCTGCTACTGAGAATTTCCATACAGAAAAACTTAACAACACTGCCGCCCCGGGAATTGAACCCAGGACCTCACGCCTAGCAGCCGCGCTTGTGTCCACTAAACCAATGAGGCAGTCATTTTATATCATAAAAATGCACGAAAATTAGCTAATAGGTAAAGTAAATAAAATAGTATAAAAAAATACCCATCTAATTTGACATTCAATATAAAGGACAAACAATTAATATTTTCCTTTGTCTGCTACGTCCACAGACGAGAAATTCTTTATTGTTTGTACTCCACTCAATTAATCAAAAAACATTTTACCGTACTAAATTTTATGAACAATAATATGCAAATTCGGTAAGATTTCTTCAACTGAAATTTGCATAAGTACTTCACATTTTATCAGATCGTTCTTGAAATAAAACAAAAACTCATAAAATCTATTTTTATAGTCTCATTTCAAATTTTACTAGACTAAATACAATTTCTTTATGTTTTTATGGATCTGTTTACTAAAATCTTATTCATTCAATCCAATTAGAGGATTGGATTTTGTTAATTTACAACGTCCATTGAAATTACTGAAGAAATCAATAAAATCTCTAATATTAACATGGTCCCCAAAACAAAGGAATAGTCAATAGAGATGTAATATACAGTAGCATTTGTTTTGACGGCACGGTTGGCGCAGTGGTTGAGAGATCGACTGCTTCGCTACGTGTCGCTAGTTCGATTCCCGCACGGAACAAATATTTGTATGATCTACAGATAGTTGTTTCGGGTCTGGGTCTTTGTATGTGAATACACACCGTGCCTCTGAAAGCACGTAAAGCCGTTGGTCCTGCGCCTGATCTCTCTCCGGTCGTATCGGATTGCCGTCCCATCGGACTATGAGTGTGAAGGAATAGAAAGTGCACCTGTGTTTGCGCACACACTTGTGCTCTATAATATCTCCTGCGTAATTGGTTAATCTCCGGTGAGATTGGCCGCCGTGACGCAAATTCGGTCAGGAGGATATTATAATTAATATACAGTAGACGTTTTCATAAGATGATTATATTATGTTTCACATGATATGAGACTAAGGCATCGCCATTTACAAGACTTTTTTCAATACTAAGATTGCAACTGAGATGCTCAGTTAAATTAGTATCCATGGAGTTTCTTGCCGGTCTCTTCTCCATAGGACCAACCCACTTTTGGAACCGCGCAACTAGAATCATAACGTTTTAAAAGCGCCCGTAAAGGCCCAGTTGAAATAAAAACATTTGACTTTGACTTGACATTAATTAACTTCCACCATAAAATTTTGCTGAAGTAAACCAACCTATAGGAAAACAAGAGAATTTAGCTCAATAGTCTCTTTAGTCTTTTCCAGACCTCCCATAACTTTATCCCACCACAAATGGTCAGCATGGTTACCCTACCAGCGAGCCTGTCTCACAGAATTGAGGGCATAATGTGGCGTCATGATTAAAATCAGTCCCTCCCGATAGCCGTTTGTGGGCTCACAAGAATTAATGCTCGTTTTAGGGTTGTATATTGACTTGTTTAACGGATTGGGGAAGGTTATGCTGTTGCATATAATAACGCCTGTATTCCCCGAAGTGCTAGGCAGAGGTGTACTATTGTTCACTCACATTTGGTTTTTATGGGCCCGGGTTCTTTTCCTTTTGATCGGGTAGTGTTATCCTTTTTTTTTGATTAACTTGTTGAGAACCCATCGTGGGCTATCCTCCGCCTGGGGGGGGGGGGGGGGGGGAGGGGTGTGTCGGACTCCTACCGGCTAAACTCACCACGGTGATCCGCCTCGACACCATATGGTGGGCCTCGGGAACTCTTAGAAGACCGCACCGAAGCCCACCATGGTGTCATGCCGAACGGCACTTCCCGGAGGGGGTGACTGTAAAGAGGCCACCCCCTCGTGCAAGTCCCGGGGGAGACTGTAGAGAGGTCCCCCCGTTATCCTCGCTGGGTGCTGTGTGCACGGCGACACGGGACCACACCGTGTCGCCGTCTTCTCGGAGGTCGATAGACGAGAGTGCTAGCAGAGTCCCCACTCTGCGCGTTCGCGACCCCTAAGGGATAGTGTTATCCTACTATCCTACTAATATTATAAATGTGAAAGTTTGTGAGGATGGATGAATGGATGGATCTTTGTTACTCTTTCACGCCAGAACGGCTTAACGGATCTGGATGAAATTTGGCACAGAGATAGATTATAGTCTGAAATAGCACATATACTACTTTTTATCCCGGGAAAATGTACAGGTTCGTGTACAACGCGGGCGAAGCCGCGAGCAGAAGCTAGTAAATTATAAATTTGTGTTAAAAATGTTTACTGTTAAACGTTTATAAACCATTTGTTTGTTTTTGTTACAGGTATGTTAACTCCTTCCCCTTGATGCTACTGTTAGTTCTGCCATACCCAAAACGCGAGAGAAATATAAAAAAGGTATGTTCGATTCAGAAAACCCAGACTGTTACTATTTAAGTACTATTTTCACCACAGACTTAAAAAAATGGCAATTAATAAAATATATTGAGAGACATAAATACATAAGACAATTGTGCAATATATCAAATGCTATGATTATTTTGATAAATATGTGCGTGAACTGATTCATTGATATAATAATCGCAGGCGCGGCTGCTAAGCGTGAAGTCCAGCATTCGGTCCCCGGTCGGACAAAGTGTCAATAGATTTTTCTGAGAGTAAATTCTTGGTAGATGGCAATCGGCTCGCCTTTTTGAATATATTTTAATAAAAATATATTGAAATGTAGGTTTACGAACATCTCTACCTACCTATGCTCTTCGGGGAATACAGGCGTGATGCTAAGTCACCACTGAAAAATTTCATAGACTAATTGCATCACTAGTACTTGCCGCTTATTTGCCTTATAGTGTATAATAAATTCAATCCATTACTGTCCCACTGCAGGCCAAAGGTGTCTTCTCAGAATGAGAAGGGTTAGACCTTAGTCCACCACTCTAGCCAGGTGCGAGTTGGCGAACAACACACACCATCAAGAACCCTCTCAGGTGTGCAGGTTTCCTCACGATGTTTTTTCTTTACCGTAAACGCAAGTGATTATCAAATATTAAGTAAATTAATGTTTATGACACCGACAGGAAAATAAATTTTGCGTGTTTGTGTCTATACTCGAAAATTATGAAATTCAACCCTACGCTGCGACCATCACAAATTGATCATGTCAAATTGTCAATTGAAATCAAATAGGGAACGAGCCAATGATTGTAATTGGCGGTCGCTCTGGTTGTCTATAAACATCAGTAACATGTCCAATGCACGTCTCACTAACTGTATTAGGTATCGATTACGAAGCCACGGTGCAATGTATTGGGAGGAATTTGTTTTTAATTTTGAAATTGGAACGCATTTTTAATTTTCGTATTTTTTTTTCTTCTAATTGTGATTTTGTGATAAGTATGCAAAAAGTATTTTTTTCAAAGCAAGCGTTAAAACTACCACTGTTCTTAACTAATTATTACATTAATTGATAAAATTATGCAATTCCATTTTTTTTTTTACTGATAACGAATTTTTCACAAGATGAGACTTAGCTATATTGGTATTTCACCCCCGATAACCCCTATAGTTCGTTTTCGAGACCGTGATTATAAACAAATATCTTCTATCTTCTATATAAATAAAAATCAATTGCGACATGTATGAGGGAGTATCACTTGAAAATGGCTCGAACGATTTGGCTGGTTTGTTTTTTGTGTTCGTAATTGTCAGGACAAGATTAATTGAAAGAAAATTTTTGAAAAATTTATCGGAGCCGTTGGGTAATTGGATGATATTTTTGTATGAAAATCTCAACTTAATTAAATAAATTGCACCCGTGCGAAGCCGGGGCGGGTCGCTAGTGTAATATAAATATTGTCTCTACAGGATTCATTTAAAAAAGGAATGTTTATAAGTTTTTTTTTTTTTAATTTGTACAATTATCAGCTACATCTGTCTGTACCTACACAGTAACACTTTGGGCAAAAATAAGGGCATATTGACACGACGATATTTCATCCAATTTGCCGCAAACCCAATTCCTAGGAATTTCCCATCCTATCAAGAACTTCCTAACATGCTGTTACAGGTAGTATCAACTGTAACTAGTTACCATGCCCTCCATCTTTGTTATAGTTTGCTACCATTAAAAGTTTCCGCGTGTGTAACGGAACGAGTTTGTCTCAATACTTGTTTGTTCCTATCTTGCTTCGTAAACTGTGATTTTCCTTCTATCAAGTTGCTTATGCCGTAGTGGATAAGCCAGCAATGTATCGAGGCTGACTGCCAAGGATGCGCTAGACAATCTCGTGGTACATACGTCATTCGTGGAGCCTCTTTCAGTTTTAATCTGTGATATTGAAGTATTATAGTTTCATTGAGTTCTGAGTTCTCTTATTTGTATTGAGAATTCTGAATTTCAACGTAATAAAGCATATTGAACCCAAAATCTTACACTCAGCAACCGCGCTTGCTACTACTAAACCAAGAGGGATATTATGAAATATCATAAACCATTCATGGTATCGGCAATATGCATATACCCAATACACCTCTGCCTAACCTTTCGGGGAAAACAGGCGTAATTATACTTAAAATATATTCATAGTAATTTCCAAATAATTGCAAAATACTCGATGAATCCCTTCAGCGTTGTTAATTTAATCAAATAACCATAAAACACTCTTCTTTACTGATTCTATAATTAAGTTTGAGAGTTATTAACACTTTCAATATTTAGCTTCTACAATTATTTGCCAACTATAATTATTCAGCGCTACATAAATATACAGCTTATAAATCTAAACTAACAGATAAATTAATTTACTCTTTACTATGATTGTCTTCAAGACAATCAGTTTCATTTTCATCATCATCATCAGCCAGAAGACGTCCACTGCTGAACGAAAGCCTCCCCCAAGGGGGGGGTTTGCCATAATCCCCACGCTTGGCAGGCGGCTTGGGGATCGCAGTGGCTCACCGATTAGTGAAAGGACGCTGCTACCCGTCCTCCGGTGTCTAGCCGCAGTTTTAAGACGTACCCGGGTCTGTTCATTTTAGTAAGGCTTAATTAATTTTAGTTTTTACAAGGAATGCCTCATTGGTCTAATGGTCGCGAGAGCGTGAGGTCCAGCATCACGCCTGTATTCCCCGAAGCGATAAGCAGAGGTGTATTACACACCCACATTTCGCCGATGCCGTTATTCAGTCCCATGTAATAGGGACCGAGCCTATTCCCATCTACCGGGCACAGTTCCAGACTCCGTGTAATACCCAGTAACACTTTACCGGGAATCGAACCCAGGACCTCACGCTCAACAGGCGCGCTTACGACCACTAGACAAACGAGGAAATCAGTAAAATATTTCAGTATAAATTAATTTATTAACGGTACTATCAGAAGCATCATTAATAAATTAAATGCAACGTAAAATTGAACCGCTCTATTATCTTATTATTAATGCAAATTGGTATCCGGGGACTAATGGCATTAATAGTTTTAGCTACCATTTTAATTGATAGTTTACGGAAATTGATTTATCGGGAGTGCACAGGATGTTATTATCTGTATTCTGGTTTAATACTGCGATTATGTTAATCTGTGCGGTGTAATGTTTGGGTGAAATTTGGTTGAAAATGAGCAGGATTTGCGGTTGGATTTTAAACTAACTCATGACTGGGATTTTTTTACATTGAGACTTGTCTATAACTCAGGGAGAAACTCAGGGAGTACGCTCTCTCGAAGAAGTCTCTGGTTCTATTGAGGTTAAAATCCTACTAATCCTACTAATATTATAAATGTGAAAGTTTGTGAGGATGGATGGATGGATATTTGTTACTCTTTCACGCCAGAACGGCTGAACGGATCTGGATGAAATTTGGCACAGAGATAGATTACAGTCTGGAATAGCACATAGGCTACTGTTTATCCCGGAAAAATGTACGGGTTCGTAAACCACGCGAGCGATCGCGACTTCTCAGAATGAAAAGGGTTAGGCCTTAGTCTTCCGCTGGCTTGGGATTGGTGGACTACACGCACCATAGAAAACAGATGCAGGTTTCTTCACAAGGTTTTCCTTGACAGTTAACACTAGTGCTAATCAGTTTGTGACGCGCACATGAATTTGGAATATCAGAGTTGCGGGCGGGGTTCGATGTCAGATACTCCGGCGGAAGGCTATCTGCTGATTTTTGCTGCTATCGGTAATATAGCATTTCGAGGAGCCTTAGGATAAGTTTGTGAAAACTGGAAGACTAGAATTCAACCGTAAGCGTACGCGTCTGGCCTATCTTAAGATAATAGTTTAGCTTAAAATTTTCATACAAAATGCGTTACCCCACTAAACATAAGCTGAATTTGCTGATTTTTTTATATGTTATAAAATAGACACAAGTTGGTCGTCACGTTTTTGTATTTTTGATATTGTTTATAGATTGATAAATAATGAACCCAAAAAAATGCGTTTTTTAAGTAAAAATCTTCCTTATACTTATCTTGTGATAATTATTAAATTAAACAAAATTTTGAAAAAAAAAATACAATCGTGTCGATCTAGTTTTATCTGACAAAAAGATAGAGACCAAAGTCAAATTAATTCGTTAAGATTTCGATGTAAGAAACATTAAGGCCCAAACACCTATCGTGCGCGTATTTCAATGCAATTTTGTCAAAAGCCGGCAGCTAAACGATACTCTTAATCGATCTGCGATCCCCAAGCCGCCTGCCAAGCGTGGGGATTATGGCACCCCCCCCCCCCCCCGTTGAGAAGGCCTTCTTTCAGCAGTGGACGTCTTCTGGCTGATGATGATGATGAATGATATCCTTCTAGGGCGTCCCCTCCTGACGATTCCACAAACAACCGCGTTATAAATCTCTTTCGTTAATCGCCTTTCATCTATCCTCTCTACATGACCAAACCAAACCCACAACAACAATATAATATAATATAATCCTTTAATAAACATTCGTATTTATCAATTAATCTCTAATAAAACAGAAACTGGAGGACCGCCTCAAGACAATCAACGGCTTCAACGATAAAACACCGCACACCGCAATGGAAGCCCAAAGTAAAACCCGCAATCAATTCAGCCATGACTATCCTAAAACAACACTCAACTGAACCTTATCAATTATTTCAGTTCAAACTATCTGTATTTGCATTTACGTAATTTCAACTCCTGATCCGAAGTAAATTGATATTGTAAACCGCCGAAATTCCGTAGGACTTTATACAATGAGTTTGAGTATTCCATGTTTACATTTCAATTTGGTAGCGTTATACCATTAATCCTCTGGGGTGAATGGGCCGCTTTGCGAGTGCCACAGATAAATTATTAATTAATACTATGTATGTAAATAAATTATTTAGTGTTATATAGGATGGTGTTATGAAGTTGTGTAATTAATATTTGGGATTATCCCGTTATAAATACATGGTGATGGATTAACATTATTTATTTAAACATTGTACGAAATTATCTGATGTAGCAAAGAACGGTAAAAATAGATTATAAACTAACTTCTATGTATTGCAGATTTGGCGAGACGGTTGGCGCAGTGGCTAAGCGATAGTGGCTAGCTTTCTGCGCTAAGTGTCGCGGGTTCGATCCCCGCACGGAACAAATATTTGTATGATCTACAGATAATTGTTTCGAGTCTAGGTGTTTGTGTATGTGAATATATGTATGTGTTATTAAACGCACCCACGATACAGGAATTATTCCTAGTGGGGAGCAATGTTTAAAAAAAAAAAAAACAATTCATACATAATTTTTTTCAATACTAAATTTAAAACCCTATAGCGCCAGTTGTGAATTTCGAAGCAAAATATTACATAAGCGATTAACATAACATATTATGACGCTTGTATTCCCCAAAAGGTTAGGCAGAGGTCTATTGTAGGTACACCCATATTTCGCGATCGGTTCTGTTATTAAGTCCAATTAAATAGCGGGTGACCCTATTGCCAAACTCAGGGCAGTTACTGAAATTTTTGTAACAGAATGGTCCTATACTTCTTTATCTAACCCGGGGATAGATCCCAGGATCTCACGCAGCAGCCGCGCTTTCGACCACTAGACCAAACAAAATCAAACTTACAAGAAGTCGTTACTGCTTCATATTGACGACACGGTTGGCGCAGTGGCTAAGGCATTAGCTTTCTACGCTACGTGTCGCGGGTTCGATTCCCGCACGGAACAAATATTTGCATGATCTACAGGTAGTTGTTTCGGGTCTGGTCGTGTGTGCATGTGACATGTATGTAAACTGTACCCACGATACAGGAGAAATCCTAGTGTGAGGCAAAGTTTAAAAAAAAATATATATATATTTATAAGATACGAACTGGTACTAGCGCACACATGGCAAAAGTGACGATTTAGCTGGACAATAATCGATAATACCGATGTTCTTTAATACGTATGATAGTATGTGTCAACTTTCTTTAGTGTTTGGCCATCTAAAGGACAGTGATAGTTATGAAGTATCATTATACACTTTGACCCGTGTACGTCTTAAAACTGCGGCCAGACACCGGAGGACGGGCAGCAGCGTCCTCTAACAAATCGGTGAGCCACTGCGATCCCCAAGCCGCCTGCCAAGCGTGGGGATTATGGCAAACCCCTCCTTGAGGGAGGCCTTCGTTCAGCAGTGGACGTCTTCTGGCTGATGATGATGAACATTATACATTATTTTACTAGAGTACCCGAAACTTGCCGAATGCTTATCGGTCGCGTACGCACCTCAGTCAGGCGTGAGCGGTGACCCTGTAATAATTTTATAGTTTGCATTGATATAATTTTCTGAATTATTTTTATGTTAAAGAAGGACTCCTTAGGGTAAGTTGACAAAGTTTTTGTTAAAGTAATATAGATTATCTGTGCAATTTTAAATTTCGTGCCTCCCTGTTTCGTTACAATAAGTCTTTTTATGTATGCTCTCTACTCTGTGGAACGTCGAACTGTGTTGTACGATTCTATATTATTTTTCATTAAAAGTATTCAATAATATCATCAAAGTTATTTAATTGCAACAGTTTTATCGCTATCAAATGAACGGTATGACAGCGCATAAAATACGAACAGACAAACATTGATTTTTATATATTAGAAGATAATATCTACTAATAAAACTTCTGATATCTATTTCTAGTATCTAATAGAATTTCTACCATTATAAATTAATACGGAATCAATTATCAAGGCTTGGAGATGACCAATTACGTAATCCATTGTAGTGTTTAATGATGAGCATATAATCTGGTTAATCCTAAATGTAACCATTCGGAATTAATAATGATGATGCATATATACATAGCATCACGCCTGTATTCCCCGAAGGGTTAGGGCAGAAGTGTACTATTGTTCACCCACATTTCGCCGATCCTGTTATTGAGTCCCATCTGATAACCCAGCCTGTTGCCATCTACCGGGCACAGTTCCAGACTCTGTGCTGCTACTGAGAATTTCCAAACAGAAAATTCAGTAACACTTTGCCCGACCGAATCGAATCCAGGACCTCACGATTAGCAGTCGCGCTTGCTACCACTAGACCAATGAGGCAGTCAGGCATATATACAGGTTGTTCAAAAAAGTGTGAAAGCCAAAACATGTTCGAAAGTAATGTTTAACAACAAATGTTGTTACACGACATATCACTTATATTAAAAAAAAAGAAACTAGAAATTACCGAGGTATATACAGGTTCTTTTTATATTTAAAGCTTCATATGTATGAAAAATCTTTATTTATTTTAGAATCATAATTCATAAAACATCAGAATCGTTCACTTACTAGTTTACGATCTAAGTTTATAGTTAACATTAAAAATATTATAATAGAACTAGTATTAAAGTGCATTTTTATCACCACAGCTGTTGGAACTATTAAATAGATAAGCCGGTCTGGATACCATATGACTGTATGACCATATCTTCCTCTGCATAGCCTTTTCCCAACTATATTTGGGTCAGCTTCCAGTCTCCCCGATTGCAGCTGAATATCAGTATTTTACACGGAGCGGTTCCCATCTGACCTCCGCCACCCAATTACTTGGAAACACTGATTCTCTAAGGTTAGACTAGTTGTCTGACTTTTTAGGTTGCGGACACCCGTAACAACTATCATAGGTATTCGTTTGACACCCGGGACCAACTGCTTAACGTGCTTTTCGAGTGGAAGGGTGTTCGATATGTGAAAACCCATCCAAGAACTGACTGGGGTATTGATACTATGTTATGTTATGTAGGTAAATGAAAAAATATACTCATATAATTCATTTATTAAACCCGTAACAATATATTGCAATTTCATTTTCATTATCCAACAATAACAAACGACTTTGAACTTAATACACCTGGAATAAAGATCATAAAATTATTACGCAATATTTTTATACGCGTGCCGTGTGGCACGACTCTATATATTTGATGTTGTGAAAATTTTATGTCGAGCAATTTTCGATTTTGTACGCTTCGAATAGAGGTTATTTTACCGTGAATGGCTCATATAGAATATAATATTTCATGACAGCTGTTTACTTTGATTTGAGACACATACTAATACATAGTGTGTAGGTATATTATTTACGATTTCGATTTATAAGTACATTGTATTTCTATACCTTCAGAGCCATGATGATGAGTAGTACGGACAAAAGTCATGAAGAAAATCTATTATAATATTGGTGTGTACCCACCTAGGTTCGTAACCACGACCTGTGACCCGTAAGACGCGGCCACAACCACTGGGAATATACTTATTTTTCTTTTAGGTTACAGTAAAACTGAATCAATCGTCTTATACAAGCTGTCCCAAAAATATGTGTGTGAAGGCGATCATTAATAAGCGTGATTCGGGTAAGTACAGTCAGCATCAACAAGATGCATACACGTAGCGAAATTCAAACGCTTATATTCGGAAAGGAATTGGTTATAATCATAAAATTTAAATGAGCATCTATTTTTTATGTATTGGTAGATACTATGTATGAAATTGGTCAAGATTTCAATCTCTATTTCCTCTAAAACTCGCTTTCGAATTTCGCTACATGTATTTTGATGCTGACTGTACCTCTAAGTCTGCTCTACCTCTATTCCTACTTGACACTATATTTTAGAACACTGTACATATATCCCTCACAAAACAAATAATGAAAAAGCTATTGAAAATAAACTTACATAATCTCAAAACGTTACGACTTTATCACAAAACAGTTTACAAAAACATTTAATTTTCATACAAAGAATAATAAAACAACGTCAAATGTAGCCTAACAAACTCTCTAGCGATATAACGGGTAGCTGACATAACCGGGGTTAGGTAACAGGGCTAGATTACCGCCTGTGACCAGTTACGTAACCTCTGATAAGGTAATAGATAAATACGTACTGTTCTGTAGGACGGAGCGTTCTAACTTATAATGGATTCTAGTTGAATTTGTTGAGCTCTCATTTTTTAGTAAATAACTAGCTTCAGCCCGCGGTTTCGCCCGCGTGGTGTACGAACCCGTACATTTTCCCGGGATAAAAAGCTTATGCTAGCTTATGTGCTATTCCAGACTATAATCTATCTCTGTGCCAAATTTCATCCAGATCCGTTCAGCCGTTCTGGCGTGAAAGAGTAACAAAGATCCATCCATCCATCCATCCTCACAAACTTTCGCATTTATAATATTAGTAGCAGTAAGTAGATACACTTAAGAAAAGCGTACAGTCCAGTCTCAAAAATGAGGTACCTGTCATTATTTATGGAAATAGACAATTTAAGAAATCGCTTTTTATAAGAAAACAATAAACCCTGCAGGCGGAATCGATAAGAGGCCTCAAAATAACAGTACATTTCCCTTCACACAATTTTCCCTTCATATGCAACTATCAAAAACTTGAGAAATCCTAATGAAATATTAATACAAGATTGAATAAGACCAACAGACAAGGAGAACATTTCAGTTGTAAAACTGATAAAAAAATCTACTTGAATTGAATCAGCACAGGGCGTAAAATGGCTACATTAAGCAACTCATCTACAAATTTCCATAGGAAACAAATATCTCTTTATAACAGATACTTAATTACTAGATATTTTTATCTTACGCGAATAAAATTAATAGTTGTCAACTATGTATATATTTCAACATTTGTAATGTAAATCATACCTATTTTGATTCATCTAAAATGCCTTTTTAGACCACCTGGTCACGTAGATCTCCTTTTGTCTCTGGTGTAAGGAAGGCCTTGAAAGAATCCTTGTGCCTTACATACTCTATAAAATATATTCTTCGAAAGTTTAGTAAACTGTATAAATACATACATACATAGAATCACGCCTGTATTTCCCGAAGGATTAGGCAGAGATATACTCTTTGTACGTCCTCTTTTTTTCGATGCCGTTATTGAGTCTCATGTAATAGGCCTAATGCCATCTACCGGGCACAGTTCCAGACTTCGTGCTGCTACTGAGAAGTTTCATACAGAAAACTCCAATACCACGTTGACCGATCCGGCAATCGAACCCAGGACGTTACACCATTAGACTAATGAGGCAGTTGAAAACTACATATTAGGTAGCAACTTATAAAGTCTTAGTTATCTAACCAATACACCCATAAGCACAGTATCTAAGTACGATAAGCTTTATGTAAGTCTATGGTTGCACAATACCCGCCCACCCTTGTCCGACCACAGCACACTATGGAAATCAGGTGGGCACGCGTCTTCTTGATAGGTGTAGAATTATGGTGAAGAAAGTGGTTTAAAATAGGAACAATGATTTTTAAACTAGACTGGGTTTAAAAAGTACGGATAATTTTGAAATTACTTGGAGTTTTTATAAAGAAGTTTTGGCATATAATAACATAAAATATTGAGCCATTCGTAAATAACAAAGTAGGAGTATAAAGTATTTTGTCCATGAATGTCCTTATTCTCTCTGGATAGAATTCTGCCATAGACAGTATGGCCATAACATAGACACTAACAACAGTAAGCAACAAAATCTAAAGCAAATATTTGCGTCAAAATTATTTTCAAATTGTAATGTAAATTCCTGACAGAACTATGGCTTTAATACACAGATGGATGAACCAGATCTTCCCCTAGATGTCATCTCTTAGCCGCTTCTTAAGACCATGGAAATGTAATTTTAATCCCATAGAAATATGACACGTAAAACATTCCATCTCACTTAAATCATCATCATCATCATCATCATCATCAGCCAGAAGACGTCCACTGCTGAACGAAGGCCTCCCCAAGGGGGGGTTTGCCATAATCCCCACGCTTGGCAGGCGGCTTGGGGATCGCAGTGGCTCACCGATTAGTGAGAGGACGCTGCTGCCCGTCCTCCGGTGTCTGGCCGCAGTTTTAAGTCGTACCCGGTTCACTTAAAACAGTTCCTAAAATTCCAAAAACCCCAACCTCCATCAAAACTCTTAAAATTGCTGCTCCTCACAAAAGACTAAAGCATCTCCCTGAAAATAATTTAATTTAAACTATGACTAACTTAGCATTTCTCGCCCGACTTTAATTGAGAGCTTCAAAGATATGCTGACCTCACATAAATATAGGTAGCCTATCGAACCGAAACTTTGGCCTAATTAAGACCTTACTTAGACAACTTTGATGCACATCTGAGACGGTATGCACTTGTGTTGCCGTGTGTAACAAATTGGTGTTAGTTCCAGGTCAAGTGGGAGGCAGGCGAACACAAGTTTTGTTGCATGTTCTGTTCTTGGTGTGGTTAGATTTTAGACGGACTAATTAGTTCGTGATAATGTGGTGTTGCTCTGTGGTCTTCTCAGAACGTTTAGCTTAATATTAAAGTCCGTTGCTGTGTATTATTGTACTAGCTTCCGCTCGCGGCTTCGCCCACGTGGATTACGAATCCGTGCATTTTCCCGTGATAAAAAGTAGCCTATATGTTATTCCAGACTATAATCTATCTTTGAAAGTGGATGCGGAGAGCCGAAGACCGGGCTCAGTGGCGCTTACTAGGAGAGGCCTATGTCCAGCAGTGGACGAATATGGGCTGATGATGATAATCTATCTTTGTGCAAAATTTCATCCAGATCCGTTCAGCCGTTCTGGCGTGAAAGAGTAACAAAGATCCATCCATCCATCCTCATAAACTTTCACATTTATAATATTATATTAGTAGGATAGGATTGATTTCTGCTTTTCTTTGAACTCAATCCTTTTCATGAATAACAGAATAAAATCTACTTCATCATAAATTCAATCATTTAAGAGTTTGACTCTTGTCGGTGTAGTTTTCCATTTTGCCTCTTTTCTGCCAGTTTTATAACTTCTTTTTACGTTTTGACCATCCAGGCCTCTTTATATCCATAATACAGTACTTAGATATACACCAAAACCAGAGCCAAGGAATATTATTAAATTTTTATTAGATACCTCTTCTGTGGTCTTCCCCTTCCTATCTTTCCTTCTACCTTGGTAAAGAAGATACTCGTATGTATATAGAATCATAAAATTAATATTACCATATATTCATAATGAATCCGCAGAAACGACATAAGTGTTTACAATTTGCATACATACAAGATGTCAATCAATATTACATAACATAGCATCACGCCTGTATTCACCGCAGGGTTAGGCAGAGGTGTACTATTGTACACCCACATTACACCGATGCTGTTATTGAGTCCCATGTAATAGGGGGCGAGCCTATTGCCATCTACCGGGCACAGTTCCAGACTCCGTGCTGCTACTGAGAAATTCCATACAGAAAAACCCAATAACACTTAGCCCGACACGGGAATTAAACTCGTCCTGAGTTTGATTCCAGTGTTCCGATTCTCACGCTCAGCATTCACTCTTGCAACCACTAGACCAAAGAGCCAGTCTCAAATATAATGTATTCATGAAAATCTCACACACACATACTCACACATGTGTTGGTTAACAGCATATCGGTGTAAGTAGAGGCTCACAGCTGATCAGTGATCCCTGTAATCTCTCCCAGGGCTGCCACACAGTTTCAGCAGATTTGTACACTTGATGGTACCAAATTATCGTTATTAGCTCAAGTCGGTCGTGCGGAAAATTCTGTGTCGATAGATTAATTAAATATGAGTAATTTGTTTCTTTATACGGTATTTTATGATATTTTGGTCCTCTGTAACTTATAGTTGACATTATTGAAGACTAATTCGGTTTCTTCAAAGTTCATTTGCTTTTTACGATTTACTATACATGGGTTGTTCTTTGAGCAAGATTCTTGGCGTCATTTTCGTAGCATTTATTGTTTATTTTTATTAAAGTAACTTCAGAATATTAAAATTTACAAAAATATAAGTTCATTATAGAAAAAAAAATCATCATGATTGATGATTAATGACTGATCATGATTTACTGGAGCTGACTGCCTCATTAGTCTAGTGGCGTGCGAGACTGCTAAGCATGAGGTCCTGGGTTCGATCTACGGGTGGGGTAAAGTGTATTGAATTTCTCAATAGCAGCACGGAGTCTGAAACTGTGCCCGGTAGATGGTAATAGACTCGATGCCTATTATATGGGACTCAATAATGGTGAAATGCGGGTGTACAACAGTACACATCTGCCCAATCCTTCGGGAAATTTAGGCGTGGTGCTATGTTATATTACGAAATTCTAAACAAAATCACTAGAAAAATTCAATGATATTTTTATAGAAATCGAAAATATATATTATTACATATTAAATCTAAATTATTAATATTTACAGGCGGAAATGCAGACTTATTAAAATATATATACAAGCTAAAAATATATAAATAAAAGTACAAACTGTTAAAAACGGGGAGGGGAAGAAATCATAGGGCATCGTAAAATTCATCCACATCGCTGTCAACGGGAAAAGCGCCCAGAACGCTGGCAGCATTGCCACGTTGTATGGCAATGCTGATTCTCTGACCGAAGTAGAGGCCAGCCCTCTTGTCACGTGAAGAGTCGACTAACCGTTTGCTGATTTCACGGAAACCCGATGAGCATTCTGACCCCACGGCCCTAGTGTTTCAACTCCAAACGGCTCGAACATATAATTTTCGAAAATTGACAGTTATTCATCTTTCATACGAATTTATAAAATATTTTGTTTTAAAAAAACCGGTTGTAAAAGACGGATAGTATAAAAATTATTGGGTAACCCGGAACCCGCGCGGGGTAAAAAAAAATATGCAATGAATAAAGAGGAATACATACCTACATTTCTGCACATAAAATCATGAAATTTCAACTACACTGTAAACCATATTACACAATTTTGTCAACATTCAGCCTAGCATAAAATCCGTTTATCGATAATGGACCCTGTCCATTTAGTGTCAATACAGAGTAAATAAAAAAACAGATATTATTTTAAAATATCATCTACATTGAAAGAGTTTGGTAAAAATGTAGAGCATTTTATTAACGACCTAACTGTTTCCCGCGACTTTGTCTGAGTCTGTATTTTTATCCAATGTCATGAAACACGCTAGATGACATCAGTAAATAGTTATACAAATATTTATATTCATATCTTCTGAACCCTGCAAGATATTGAAATGGAACATACACGAAAATTTAAGTTAATATTCCAGTTTTAATCCTTCAAATTTTTATTTAAATCCGTTGAGCCGTTTCGAAACCTATTCGACACAAACTTTCAGACAGACAGACTAGAATTTTAAAAACAGTCATTTATGATTAGGCATCGTATAAATAGCAGATTTCGCTGAAATTTTGCTTTTATTTTGAAATCACAGACATACACTTCAGTTTCATTTACTGGTGGTGTGTCTGTCTGTTTGTGTGATTATATTTTAGCTTATCGCAATACCAATAAATGTGGTGGGACTGGGATGAGACAATGTAGACGAGCATCGGTTTGGATGATGTGCGATTGGAGAGGCATATATCCAGCAGTGTCAAAGTGGAGCCACATAACTTAGTGTTCCTCCTTCAAGTTGTAAGTTTAGACTCGGAGACTCTCTAAGTACCAGATATTTAAAACTCTAACCCTCAATAGAATAGTTATTGGAATTGACTAAATATTTTCTTCTCATAAATTAACTGTAAATTGTTACAGGTAACCATGAAATAGTCCGTAAGATTTCTCTTGCAAACTCGCAATATCGCTAACAATTACTTTGGAGGTGTATATCCAGCTTTATTTCCTTAATTTTCACCAGTGCACTAACGAAAAAGCCGGCTGCATAAGATCCTACTCGTGAGGTTCGAGCACTAATTACGTAAGCAAATAAGACTGGGAACTGTGTCGCAGGAAAACTTTCATTATTAATGTACAATGGGCCGACTACCGGCTTTGCTTGTGCTGCAGGCAGTTTAGAGAACCGGGTGATTAGTGAAATGACTAGACTAATGCGGATATTTCGGATTATGGAGGAATATTTAGAAATTTTCCGCAAAATTATGGAGATTTGCATTGTTGGTAAAGAGGTTGGTTGCCATCAATATATTCAAATACATTTTGATGTAAGGGAGAAGTCTCGTTCCCTCTTTTTCACCTAAATTTATTCAGTAATGGTAAAAAAAACAGATAAAAGCGTTTTAAAGTTGAGATGCGATTGAGTATTTGGCTATTATTTGACGACACGGTTGGCGCAGTGGCTAAGCGATTAGCTTTCTGCGCTACGTGTCGCGGGTTCAATCCCCGCACGGAACAAATATTTGTATGATCTACAGATAGTTGTTCCGGGTCTGGTTGTTTGTGCATGTGACATGTATGTTTGTAAACTGTACCCAAGATACAGGAGAAATCATAGTGTGGGGCAACGTTTTTTAAAACTAAAAAAGTAATAATAATATTGATGATGTCATTAAGTTATTATCGAATTTTTGCTAGTATTTCAGAAGAACAGTATGACTTAATTGTTATACGTAAAGAAAACTGCTATTTCATTATAACAAGATGGCATTTTACAAGAAAACCATGAACAAAAACAACCAAACTGTTAGTTTTTGTCTACAATCAGTGAGAAATTGAATAACATTCCAGTGTAAAACTACATAATATTCTAAACATATTTGCTTAAACAACATGCAAACACAGTAGCAACAAGAGTTAAACGTACGTTAATAGACTACATTCACTCCCGACTCCACTCGCAAATGTTACAGTTCTCAGACATCTCATAAAACGACTATGTTAGAGATGTAACATTCAGTTTTAGTGCAAGATACTTACTTTAAGTGTTACAAGCGCTTGTGAATCTTAAGTTTTTGTTGATTTTTTATGACTGATTTTAAGTATCAGTGCAATAGAGATTTGTTTCTAAGTAGCATTGCTACTTCGTGTCTGCGTAGATTTATGCTCTTTCCCTACTAAAAGTCACATATATTTTCCAATTTAAAATTTTATAGGACTGTGTCATTGGTCTGGTAGCAAGCGCGACTGCTAAGCGTAAGATTCTGGGTTCGATTCCTGAGTCGGGCATAGTGATATTGGATTTTTCTGTATAGAAATTCTCAGTAGCAGCACGGAGTCTAGAACTGTGCCCGGTAGATGGCAATAGGCTCGGCCCCTATTATATGGGACTCAATAACAGTACCGGCAAAATGTGGGTTTACAATAGTACACATCTGCCAAACCCTTCGGGAAATAGAAGCGTGATGCTATGTTATGTAAAATAATATACCTTCAAAGTTTTACACTGGGCGTTCAGTCAGTCGGTTATTTCGGTTTTAATTGAAACTTTGAAGTGTTAAATTAAGCTGGCTCACCAACCCAGTTACAAGGAACAGGAGCCTGAGTTAGTGGGGTTTTCTGAGAGAATTAAGGGATTGTAACTGATAAATGGCAATAGACTCGCCTTCTGTTACACGGCACTCAATAACGGTATCGGTAAAATGTGTGTTTATTTAAGTACACCTGCTTTTTGTACCCAATTAATATTTTTTACAGTATTTTATAAAAGAAACTAAGAAAAATAAAACAAAAGAAAAAGCAGGCTATAAATATATAAATATGTCTGTTTAGCCTGTTATGTCCATAATTAAAAAAAAACCATTTCCCTTCCAAGAATTATTACTCCACTTCCATGACAATAATTGTCCATAGTTCGCCATAATTAGATAGTTTCTCCATACTCTGGCGGATGGTATTGCCTGCGACATAGACATTTATAGTAAAGTTTACATAGTGGCACATGTGGAGGTCGAAGTTTATTAAATGCCACAGGCCGCGTTTCCATTATTTCGTATTATTTCTAGCATATAATTTAGACTGTTTTAGAGATTGCAACATTTGGGAGATTTTCGATTTTTTATACATATATACTTTTAAAAAAGTTTCCCCACACTAGTTTTTCTCTTGTATCGTGGGTACAGTTTACAAACATACATGTAACATGCACACACAACCAGACCCGAAACAACTATCCATAGATCATACAAATATTTGTTCCGTGCGGGGATCGAACCCGCGACACGTATCACAAAAAGCTAATCGCTTAGCCACTGCGCCAACCGTTTCGCAAGAAGCAAGTTTGATGTTCTTCTAAATAAATAAAAATGAAATGCTGTACACTGGTAAGTGCATCACTTGAGAACGGCTAGACTGATAGGGCAATATTCTTTTTGATGTTTTTTTTTTTTATAATCTAAATAAGGTTTTTAGTTAGAGAAAAACTGGATAAGTTGCCCGGAAAATTGGACACGCAGACGAAGTCACGGGCAACAGCTAGTTATAGATACAATTTTATACCATACGTATTAACAACCAGCCATCATCTGCCTAGCCTTTTCCCTACTACATTGGGGTCTGCTTCCAGTCTAACCGGTTGCAAATAAATACCAGTATTTAACACGGAGCGATTCTTCCAGGGATCATCTGACCTCCGCTCCCCAATTACTGGGAGACACTGATATCCTGAGGTTAGACTGGTTATCAGACTTAGGGCCACTGACACCCATAACGACCGTCATAGGTAATCGTATGACATCCGGAACCAACTGCTTAAGGTTAACGAGCTTTCCGAAGCACGGAGGGGTCACGATGCTGAAAAACAGTCACCCATCGCGAATTTGGCGGCACGGTTCGCGCAGTAGCTTTCTGTGCTGCGGGCCATGAGTTCGATTCTTGCACGGAACAAATATTTGTATGACCTACAGATATTTTTTTCTAGATCTAGGCGTGTGCACACAAATACGCATGAACTGCATTGTTTTGTTAGCGTACCTACAGTTTTGGCCTCCCATCTTGAGGATTTAAAAGAACGAAAATCATCTTCAATTACATAAAACTATGATATCTTGAGGACACTCAAGATAGCAATATCCCCCAGTTAAATGACAAGACCAGCATACTTTACCCCACTGCCGTACAAGGGCTCATTCCGGTGCCAACGGTACCGAAATTGCCGTAGACAACAATATCCCGTAATTTAATAAGTTCGAAAGATGCCGACGCAGCTGCAATAAGCCACCGTCAATGAGAGTTGCGCCTGGTCCTAACGACCAGACGACGCGAGGTCATAGCGCAAGCGATTAGCGTTTGCAAAACGCCTTGAAAATTTTTTACCTTCGAGCATCTTGACACAGTGTCCTATTGCTTGATTACGTAAGAAACATCTGACAGTCACAGCAACAAAAAACAGTGCATCCTTTTGTCTCTCATATATATTTTTCTATGACGATACGAAATAGCATGATTTATTAGTGACAGCAACTGTCCTATTGTTATGTAATACGGGTGCTGGACTGCGGTAGGCTTTGATTGTGAATTTTGGCGAGTGTATACCGTATAACAGAGCCTTGAAGTACATAAAATTTTCAGATTGTACATGTTTATTTCGTATGCACATTTATTATTTAGAAAATTCCTATGTTTTATCAGCTCTTTTTGCAACTCACTCTTTGAAATACCACTTAGGAGTTGTATTTAAACAATTCTCAAAACCTTAATAAAAATCACGTTTTTAATAATAGTTCCTAACATTTCTTGAGTAGTCATTGACTGTGTGATTATTTTTTAATATAGAAGATTCTTTTTTATTTTTTTAAGTTTAAAGCCTACTGTATTGTCAGTTTAACCCATCACTCGCGCAGTCGCGCCCCACCCAACCCGCCGCGCTTCAATATTCCAACAAGATGCAAGCATCCGTAAAAGGGAAATTCCTTTATGCGCCTCCGGAGTGCTTCGCTAATATTTTAACGAAAAGGTTTTTTGGTAACCAATCTTTTTACAATTTTCAGCTTTTACATGTAAAGTGCAAGCTTTTAGTACGCTAACTTCGTTTTTTCTTTGCGTATGTTCAGGTATTTTGCTAACATGTGGTATGAACTCATTTTCGTTGATGAGCTCGTGGCTAAAATATATGGAGGACAGAATATGGTCTTTACTTCCTTATACTCGTTTATTGAGGATTTCTATCAAATTTAACAATTATTTTTAATTATTAAATTAAAATAATGGTAATTTACTCGTTTATTTTGCAGTTTGTCTAAAACGTAAATTATAATTTGATTGAAACTTGAAAGAAAGTTAATACACTAAATATAGAAAATATACTGAATCAGATTTTTTTCAAAATGTATATACCTATATATTTTAAATGACTCAGAGCTGTTTAACTAGATCATATAACTATATTTTAAAACCTTTTCAAATAGATGTTTAGTTTTGAGAAGATTTTCAAGAAGAAAACTTTACATAAAGGGCTGAAAGACGATGAAAAAACATCTCATAAAACATTTTGATCCGACTCGTTACCGATTGAGTGGTTTTTTTATTTGCTTTGTTAAGACTTCTGAAGCATTTGTCAGGACCATTTTTAGGGAGATATTGGTTAATTCCCTGACATTAATTTTCTATAACCTTATTAGTAAATTCCATCATCAAAATAAACTTACTTAAGTTAAAGTAACTTAGATTAAAAATTCATTACGTTACATTTTGTAATGTAAAGATTATTTAACAAGCCGTGTTTACATAAATCAAAGTTCGTTCCTATTTTCATATTAATAACAAATCTCCACCGCGTTCGGAAGTACGTGGTTTTATCTCATTTAAGTTCGAAACATAATTTATTATAACGACGTTTTCCAAACTTTTCGTATACATTGCTGCGGCTTCAAGTTCATGCGCACTCGCAACCCGTATTTACCGATTAGTGTTTACGTAGGTTGAATTAATATCCGTGTCGCGGTTTGTATCGCACCACATCGTCGGAACCCATTAGGATGTAGACAACATCAAACAAGATGGCGGCGAAACATGGCCGGAGTTGGCCGAAGTTGGCCGAAGTTTGAACAACTTGCGGCCGATTGCATAAAACTTTGATCGAGCGTTAGGTTCAACCGGGATTATTGTAATTCAAGGGATTAATTAACGTGCAAACGTTATTCCGAAGTGTCAGTAGGTTTGAGGAGTTTTGTTTCAACGAAAATGTTGGTCTATGAAAGGTATTATGATTTATTACCAGTAACAAGAAAACGCCGCTTTCCTTTATGTCGTTCTAAAAAGGGGGGACTTAGGGATAAAAATAACCTCTTCATAAATAAAAATAAAAAACTATACGTAATTTTTTTTAAGTTTAATAGAAGAAATAATCAATAGGATTGAAATATTTTAGGATTGTCTATCTTTATCTAAAACAGGGTTTCTTAACCGGTGGTGGTCCCTCAAAGCGCTCAAAGCGGCCCATGAACACGTCTTAAAATAATTTAATACATGATAATATAAAATTTATATATTACCACTAATACTTCATGACAAGACAAAAAAATTGTCAGAATATCTCTTGTCACTAAAAGGTCGAGAACCACTGATCTAAAACAATATTATATTGTAGGCTTGGTAATTAAAGTATAACACACACATGGGACATTGCTCTATCAGCATACACCGTCAGCAGTCCAGACCAATTTTACACTGATGTTGTTTTGTTATTATAAAAAAAACACTAGGATTTCTCGTGAATTGTTATGATTACTGCCACAAATCACATTTAGGACCAGAAAACCTATTAGGGAATATTGAACCTACGACCCGTTACGGAGAAACACAATCGCTCACCTACTCCGACAGCCATGCCGCAAAATTAGCCCATGACAGTCCACAGCTGAACAACAAAAGTATATACAATTGTTGTTCTAATTATACTTTTATCAGAATATCAAAAACATTCAATGTTACTGAAACTCGTTCAATATTCCATCAACGAAATCTACACATACTTACCAATCCGTAAGACCATATTTTATGGCACACGAGAGCATAACCATAATTTGCACACAAACATGGGCTAACACTACCCTCTTATAGTTGGCAACCCCCCATAATGTATAGGTACATAAATAACATTTTGTATGAAAAATATGTATGGGAAGAGACATGGTAAAAGGGATAAGTCGGTAGTTACCGAACATCTGGCGCTGAGGATCGATCGGAATTCAATAAAATTAAACATTCAGGAAGCGTGCCTTGGGAGAACTTGAAGAGAGGCGCGGCGGGAGTCATACGCGGCAAGCGGGAAAGTTATTTTAGTGAAGAGTTGCAAAAGGCAACAAATCGTGTGATTGTCAATGTGTTCAAATCAGCCATTAGTCTGTTCATTGACAATCACACGATTTGTTGCTTTTTTCTTCAGTTCGAATAAAAAATTGTTTACGTTTTATAATTTAGAAATAAATGTTCCACAGCAAGGCAAAGGCCTCAACAGTAAAAATAATATTGTTAGTGAAATATAAACTCCCGTTCTAGCTAAAGTAATGATTCAAATCTAAAATCTCCCCAGGTACTATTTGTGTAAAATTTCTGAAGATTAAGATTAACTCATGATTACTTCTAAAAATCACTTTGAAAATCAATGAGTGTAATATTTTCAGTGGCTGGTTGTACGAGGTACTTCCCGTGTCAGGCCATGCAGTAACAGGGTAGGGTACAGATCGCTTGTCACCCAAAAATCTTTTCAAATATCTTTCCTTTTTGATCTTCAAATCGCTTCAGCTTATGACTTACACCGTTACATTTCAGCGGCCCAGCGGCCGGGTTCCCACTTAAGGTTAATATGTTTATTTACCGAGCACCGCTATGTGTGATGCCCTTCCAAATGTACCCCGAAGGGTGATTTGTGTGTTCAGGCAAGATACTTCTTTTATTGTAGAACTTGGGCGTTTGGGGCATGTATTTGTGTTCTTGGAGTGATCAGACGTTTAGGCGTAGTCAATTGTTTTTGTTACATTTGATTGTTCGATTGGTTATCTTACTCGTAACTGATTGAGTTTGAGAACATAAGAAAGCTCTCTTTTGTTTTAGAATCAATATGCTGGATATTCTACTCTCTTCAAAATAGGGTAGTACTTATTACAATAGCATTAAATGATTGCGAGAACCCGTTGGTCAAAAGTCGATACTGAACATATTTCTTCACGACCGCTTATTTTTTAATATTTTTTTTTAAGGAAACCCCACTCTAGGGATATATCCTGTATCGTGGTTGCGTTTACAAACACATATATTCACACCCAGACACGAAACAATTATCTGTACATCATACAAATATTTGTTATATGCGGGGATCGAACCCGCGATAATCAGCGCAGAAAGCTAATCGCTTAGCCACTGCGCCAGCCGTGTCGTCATTGAAGAGATATTGTAAGAGGCTCGTGATAATCCAAACTCTCTCATTGCTCCAGAGATTGCAAGCGCGCCTACTGTCTGATTCCTGGGTCAGGCGGGTATGGTATTAGATTTTTCCCTATGGAAATTCTCAGTAGGCAACTGAAATTGTGCCTGGTAGATGAGATCTGTTACATGGGTCTCAATAATTGCATCGATTTATGGGTGTGTGATACACCTTTGCCTAATCCTTTGGGGAATGCTGGCGTGATGCTATGTTAGGTTATAATCAGCTAAATGCTGCTTAAAATACTATATTGTACTGCCATAGCAACAACACTTTATTAACGAACAAATAAAAACTGCTATTATATCAAACCCGCATTTGATAAATAAATTAAAATAGTCAAAAGATTTGATATAAAAATGTCAATAATAATAGATTTATTTATGATTGTCAATTTAGTAAAATTAATCAGTATTAAAATGCCGAGGTGGAAACGCTCTTGACATTTAAAAATAATTACTTAAATGTCAAAAACATTATTTACTGTAAAAGGACTTGCCTCTTACCGAGAACGATAAAAAATCTTGATCTGAATACCTAAGTATGACACACGAATATGTTGATAAAGTATACTAACTTATTTATATATATTTTAATTCATCATCATAGCATCACGCCCGTATTCCCGAAGGGTTAGGCAGAGGTGTACTATTGTACACCCACATTTCGCCGATGCCGTTATTAAGTTACATGTAATAGGGGGCGAGCCTATTGCCATCTACCGGGCACAGTTTTTCAGTCAACAATAGTGCTATCGAGACTGACTCGGGTGCGCCAGATGATCTCAGATGTCGTCACTCGTGTAGGCTTTTACTTGCCCCCAATTTCATCGCCTGTAAAAATATATGACAGTTCATTTTCCAGTTTACTCAGAAACGTTTTCTAAAACAATTTTATGGTTTTAACGTACCAAAATTCAACCTTTTCACAACTAAATACTGCATTCAAACACAGATAAATAGATAACTACGTTTAATACATGTAGTGCTAAAGTAATTTGCATAATCATAGAAAAGCCGAAAGCCGAAACTCGAGCGGATCTCAACGGAATATAATTTATACACATCATTCGTGCCGATGCGATGTGAAAATTCATTTCCGAATAGAAATGGCGCTCTGATTGCTCAGCCATTTTGTCAGTAATTTCAACTATATTTAATTAAATGAATGGCTGAATTTAATTTAACTTAGCTGTCTTTTTGTTTTTTGATATGACAAAAATGATTAAAGTACAGTCAGTGAAAAAAGTTGCATAGAAATACAAACTATTATTTGTTTTCTTTATTGAATTATCTGCTTTATCGATTGTGATGGTTAGTCTGTTAAGAACAAGAACAATAATTATAGGGGCTCGTAGCTACATAATTATCGCGCAAATCCGTCGATCTGCGGTGTTAAGCAGCGCTTCACGCGGTCAGTTATTGGATGGGTGGTTTTTCATATATCGCGACCCGTCCGTGTCTCGGAAAGCACGTTAAGCAGTTGGTCCCAAGTGTCATACGAAGACCTATGACTGTCATTACGGGTGTCAGTAGCCCAAAAGTTGCGGTTTCCCGTTAGTTGTATTATGCAGTTGTTTATTGAAAACCAGCCCTTAATCAGATTTTTTTTTAACTATCTGTTATTACATTTATGAAAATAAATAGGATAGACAGAGGTGTACTTTTGTACACCCATATTTCGCCGATGCCGTAATTAAGTCCCATGTAATAGGGGGCGAGCCTATTGGCATCTATCGGGCACAGTTCCAGACTCCGTGCTGCTACTGAGAATTTCCATACAGAAAACCCAATAACACTGCCCGACCTGGGAATCGAACCCAGGACCTCACGCTCAGCAGTCTCACTTGCGACCACTAGAACAATGAGGCAGTCAAGGTTTATGAAAATACCCTCCAGTTATTTTATATCTATACCTGTTCACGATCTACATTCAATCCTTACTCAGCCTGGAAACCGTCTGCATGAATAATATCAATTTCCACCAAATATTAAACATTCCATTTTTATTTACTTTCAGGTAATTACCGTTTCCATCCACGTAAAATCGCTGAACGTAAGTAAACGTATTTATATGGGTTTCATTAAATTTTTATGCGTCAATAGTTCGCAAAATAATCTGATTTCTTCATACCCGGTAATATTTCATGCTGAAACGCTGAATGCTCTTTCTTTTAATGGTTGTGCATTTATTATTTTCCAATGAACGTTCAATATCTTGAAGTCTGTGGAAATGCAGGTTAAGAGGATATTAATTGCACTGAATACCGGAATCCATCGAAGCAAAAAATAAATAAATGAATGACATTGAAATTTTATATTTATGAACTAGCTGTGCCCGCGACTTCGTTCGCGTGGATGTCGGAACTTAACAATGTATTTTTTAGTGAGACCAAATGCACTTAACCCTATTTTTTTCTAAAATAAAAGATTTTTTCTAAAATAAAAGAAGCCTAAGTTACTCCTTATTACATTAGCTACCTGCCAATAAAAGTCCCGTCAAAATCGATCCAGCCATTTCAGAGATTAGCCTATACAAACAGACAGACAGACAGACAGATAGACAGACCGACAAAAATTGTAAAAAATGTTATTTTGGTGTTTGTACCGTATATATATTCATATGCATGTGGAAAAAAACGGTTATTTCAATATTACAAACAGACACTCCAATTTTATTTATATGTATAGATTAATTTGAATTGCTGTAGTGCAGACTTATATTCAGTGAAAAATTGGTTTCATAATTAAGAAACAACGAAAATCGACTGTTTAAAAAACAAACTTAATTGAACAAACGGCACAGTTGGCGCAGAGGCTAAGTCATTAGATTTCTGGCCAAGGTGTCGCGGGTTCGTTTCTACACGGTATAAATATATGTATGATCTACAGATAGTCATTACGGGTATGACTGGGTGTGTAAACTCTACCCTTGATACAGGAGAAATCCTTGTGTGGGGCAACGTTAGTGAAAAATAAAAGATGATTCTAAACATACACCAGAAAAACATAGGCCTACTTCTGAAGCAGTCGGATGAAAAGGCTTTTGCTTGTTGTATCTGAACATAGGTCTTCTTCCTTCGTCCCGGGACGTGCATGAAGGGGTGGCCTCTTTACAGTCACCCCCTCCGGGAAGTGCCATTTGGCATGACACTGTGGTGGCCTTCGGTGCGGTCTTCTAAGAGTTCCCGAAGCCCACCATATGGTGTCGAGGCGGACCACTGCGGTGAGTTTAGCCGGTAGGAGTCCGGCACACCCCTCCGCCTCCCCGTGACGAGGATAGCCCATGATGGGTTCTCACCACGCTAATTAAAAAAAAAAAGAAAAAAAGGTCTTCTTGTCTATTTTAGTCCACCCAACCCAGAAAGATATAGGATGCTCCATTCTCGGTATTCTCAAACATCAATCAGTTTAACCTAATATTAAATCACAAACACATGAAAACTACCCACATAAAATTAACTTAATTTTATAGCGTAATAAATTATTTTACACTATGTTACACAACCTTTCACAACTACTCTCATACTCTGTGGTTGCCATATGGCCCTGCAACCTATTACCCACGCAACTTAACACTTTCCTAACCGCAACTTCATGTTTTATTGCCCACAACTTAGGGCATAAATTAGAACGATAGTGATTTTCGTAATCGTAAATTTTGAATCACTTTGTGTGAACGCTAATAGCATGATCATAAGATAGGTTTTTGTTTGGCTACGCCAGTTTGTGGTGCATCATGAAATTATACTTATAATAAAATAAGCTTAGTAATTATTTTGTTTTGTGGTTTCTAGTATGTAATAATACTTACACAATTTGTTAATGTGAGTTTCAAAACTCCAAAGTCATTGAATGCATTCGTAAAACGTCAGTAAAATTCCGATACTATCCGTATATTGAAAACGATTTTAATACATAACATAACATATCATCACGCCTGTATTCCCCTACGGGTTAAGCAGAGTTGTACTATTTCACATCGACATTTTCGCCGATACCATTATTCTTATGTAATAAGGGACGATCCTATTGCCATCTACCGAGCACAGTTCCAGACTCCGTGCTACTGAGAATTTCCATACAGAAAAACTCGTATAAGACTGGCCGACTCAAGAACTGAATCCTGAATCACACTCTTAGCACGCGCTTACAACCATTATACCAATGAGACAGTCAGATTTGAATACTAAAGTTTGCACAATAAAGCATCAAATCTCAAAACATAAACCCATAGGCACTCAATAAGCACTTACTAGCAATATCTAGCGCAAACACTTACACGATTTCTTCGTTCAAAAGAACATAAAAGTACGAACGAAGAGAAACACATTTCCGTCTGAATACGTAAAATATTTTCTAAGTTATTTACTATTTAGGCGTCCTATAAATCATAAGCCGTCTGCTTGTGACGTCTGAAATGTACATACAACGACATTAGCTCTAAGTTCTGACTTTATGGCCTGAATAACTCTTTATCATCTATCATCCTCTGAAAGTGTGTCTTTGTTTATATAAAAGTGGACCGAAAGGACTTTTCGTAAGAGTTAATTTTGAAAATCATAATAAGATAGCATCACGGTTTGAGGTATATAAATGTAATTTACTAGCGACCCGCCTCGGCTTCGCACGGGTAGCAGAGCATATACGCCTTCATTTTTTAGTGTTTTAGTAGTTTTGTAAGGTCTTTTCCGCATGTTACGTCGAACATTTACGCGGCATGTTTAGTCGGCATGATTTTTTCCGATATCTTCTACTATCATCGTCATATTTCAGCCTTTTTACACAAAACCTTAACGAATTATACACTTAAACCTTCCTCATGAATCACTCTATATAATTATATTCTGAAATTAAGGACCATGATTAAAATGTCTAAACGGAAAGGTTGCAGGTTGTTTTTGACTGGCATAAAAATAATATTAAAGTAGAGCCCTAACCATCGGTAGCTTGGACCCTATTCCCGATCCCGGTTGGTCACTATTTTTTTATATTTATAAATGTATTATTATTAATTATATTAATAAATTAAAAAAAATGTATTGAATAAATAAAGGAATAACAATATTAAAGGAATGGTGTAATCATGCGAGAAACATATATTCAAAGTCAAAGTCAAAGTAAATGTTTTTTATTTCAAGTAGGCCTTTTATTTTTTATTAAACTAGTACCTACATGAATATATATAATGTACATTGTCCTCGGACCACGGATTAGCAAGTGAATAAATAAATACACGTGATACACCCCCCTCCCCCTTGTGATATTTCGTGATTTTTGCCAAACCCCTCCACCCCTCTTTCGAGCCTCACGTGATTAATGGACGTGATTAATCTTCAAATTAGAATTCAAATTATTTATTTGTAAACACAGGTAATGTTACGTGGGATGTTACAATTGGTATAAAGTGTGTCCATCTATATTTTGCATTGAAGCGTACAAATATAAGCAGTCAATCAAATCTTTGCGTGAAATATGGTTGATTTACCTACATATCTTCGCTTTTGTAATTTGTTTCACATAATAAAAACAATGAAGATGACATATCTATCTGAAAGTGCCTTAGTCTAGTTAACAACAAGAAATAATTATAATTTCTTAAATATTTTTTTCTGTTTACGACTACCTATATTAAGATGATTACAAGGTTTTCTGCGAACAAACAAGTATTTCACAGAAACTAAAATCGTAACACGAAAATATCAGTCTCCAAGAACTTTTGATGAGTTATTATTATTTCTTGGAAATCTTGAAACGTCTGATTCTTTTACGAGCTTTTATATTAATTTGTTTGTATGCCACGCTGGTCTAGTGGTCGCAAGAGAGACTGCTGAGCATATGGTCCTGGGTTCGATTCCCGGGTCGGGCAAAGTACTATTGGGTTTTTCTATATGCAGCACGGAGTCTCGAACTGTGCCCGATAGTTGCCAAAAAAACCCGCTCCCTATTATCCCTCAAAAACTGCATCAGCGAAATATGGATTTATACTAACATCTCTGCCTAACCCTTCGGGGAATGAAGTCGTCGTGCTACGTTACCTACATGTCCACGAACTACTAGTTAATACTATAGTACAACTAGTTTCACACGGGTAAAACTGGCGTAACCCGATACATCACACCATATGGCATAGGAATTTCGCATCGGTGACTCGCCCGCTGCATTATGTAATTAATTATGTACTTGGACACGCTGACTTGCCACTCTGTGGGTATAGGTACTTCAGTAATTTCCATACCAGAAAATAAAGAACTCATGTCAGGTAAGGAAAGCAGTTTTTCCCCTAAAAATTGTTCAGGAACATGTTGCTTTGACCGCAAAGTTGGTGTATCGGATAAGTCGTTATCTTTCTGCGCTGTTTCGGGATCGATTCACGGAACAAATATTTGTTTGATCTACAAATAGTTGTTTCAGCAGCCTAATTAGGTAAAAAGGCGACAGCCATGCGACGGCAATCTCATTGTCAGCCAATCCTATCCTACTAATAATATAAACGTGAAAGTTTGTGAGGATGGATGAATGAACGGATGGATGGATTTTGTTACTCTTTCACGCCAGAACTGCTGAACGAATCTGGATAAAATTTGGCATAGAGATAGATTATAGATTGGAATAGCACATAGGCTACTTTTTATCTCGGGAAAATGTACGGTTTCATAAACCACGCGGACGAAGCCGCGGGCGGAAGCTAGTACATTATATGACACAAAAATGACGTTTGACAGAAGCTATCTAGCTATGTCGCAAACTGCTACATCGGTAATTAGGCTGCAGGTCTGGGTGTGTGCATGTGACATGTACGTTTGTAAAACTGCATCCAGTACACAGGGGAAAACCTCATCATCATAATCATCAGCACACATTCGTACACTGCTGGACATAGGCCTCTCCCAGTAAGTGCCACTGCCCCGGTCTTCGGCTCTCCGCATCAACTTTAGTCACGGATAAGATCAAATTTGGGGCAAAGTTTAAAAAAAAATGCGATGTTTCTTTGTTTTACAGTCTCATCATTATGTCTCCTTCTCACCTATGTTCCTTTCTATCATTCATTTTCAGTCAGTCTGTGAACTCAGATTTACCTTTAGACCTCTGGCTTACCCTTGCCGTCCTTCTTCAGGTAGCGTTCCGTGGGTTCTGCTTATCTTACAGATACTCTTCTTTGTTTCCTTTTTAATCACACTAAATCTACGAATAAATTGGTACAATAAGAGACAGAAGTAGCATTTTATAACTTCCCCGAAGGGTTAGGCAGAGGTGTACTATTGTACACCCATTTTTCGCCGATGCCTTTATTGAGTCCCATGTAATAGGTGGCGAGCCTATTGCCATCTACCGGGCACAGTTCCAGAATCCGTGCTGCCACTGAGAATTTCCATACAGAAAAACACAATAACACTTTGCCCGACCTGGGAATCGAACCCAGGACCTCACGCTTAGCAGCCGCGCTTGCGACCACTAAACCAATGAGGCAGTCCTATTTGTTATTAATTATATTATAAACAATTTATAATATATCGACTAGTAAAGTATAGTTAAAAAAAAATCTTCTTAGATAAATGAATTTCAAACTTACGAAAACTCCGTCTACTTTTGTCGGCAACTGTACCTACTTTGAAACTATCTATTAAAGCTGTGAACACACCCGGGTAAAGCACTCTGTTTCAACGGGAACCGACTAAGACTCGGAGAGCACTATAACGGTTTCCGGATGTCCAGTATACCTCTTTAGCTAAATGATTTTTATAACGCTTTATATAGCTTTTAGTTTTATGGTGTGTGGACGGGCTCTTAGCTACATATGTACTGTAAGTTAAGCAACGCTTGCTGCGGTCAGTTCTTGGATAGGTCACCGTTGTCGCACATTGAGAACACTCTGTTTCGGAAATCAGGTTAAGCCGTTGGTGCCAGGTGTTTACGATTACCTATGACAGTCGTTGTGCCTGTGAACAGTCCAAAATAGTCTGACAACCAGTCTGACCTTAGAGTATCAGTGTCTCCCAGTAACTGGGTGGTGGAGGTCTGGCAGTCGCTACGTGTAAAATACTGATAGGTGTTCAGCCGCAAAATATTTGAATATCATAGTACCTCATAGGCCGGCTGCCACGTGGTAGGTTCTAGGTTTGATTCCCAGATCAAACAGTGTTAGCAGATTTTTCTGACTAAAACCAAAATATATGGCAAAATAGCGAATCTTATTATCCTGAAACTGTCTTAAGTTCTGTCATTACTTTATAATAAGACTTAAAAATATATGTTCCACCAACTGTAATGTACCAATTGATTAAACTTTAGCTAACTCGCGTTATATAAATTAAGATTACGTAATACACGAGCTATTTTTCTCATTGTTTGTTTTTTATCAGTATTACGTTTCAGATGCCTTACACAAGATATGAGTACAACGATTTTCTTTTTTGTAACACCCTGTATAAAACGCAGTTCCATTTCTGGTGTATTGGTCTAGAATGTAGATTTAGTTTGTAAATAATTGATGATAGATTAAAAAAAATATATTACATGGTATAGAATTGTTTTTATTTAAAATAAACCTATTACAGGTATTTTTAAAACGGATAAAAATAGGATACTAGTTGCACGGTTCCAAAAAGTAGGTCCCATGGAGAAGAACCGGCAAGAAACTAAATGGATACTCTTATATAAAATCAAATCTCTTTTGAAGATTTAACATGGTAGTTCAAGTATATCTATTAATTAATTATTAAATCTTAACTTTAATATTATAAATGCTAAAGTAAGTTTGTTTGTTACCTTTTCACGCGTAAACCACTGAACCGATCATCCTGAAATTTTGCATATACGTTGTCAGGTATACAGAAATGGACATATGGCATCTTTCATCCCGAAAAAAAGTACTGTTCCCGAGGAAAAAATCAATAACGTTCTTATGATAATAGATGGCGCCACGTGTCTTTCGCAAGCAGAATACAACCCGAATTGATTGTCAAATTCTAAATTAACGCGAGCGAAAACCGCGGGCAAGCTAGTTATTAATATATTACCTATTCAAACGCATCTTACACTCAGTTTACGCACTTTGCTGAATATAAAAACCTCTTTAGCATCGTATTAAGAAGTATAAAAAACGTGTACACGCATTTGAGTAAACATTTTCATACATTTCACGCTTGCGATATTTACGATATCTGTGATCCAGATCGAGGAAAACTGGTACTAAGGTTGCTACTGACACTGAATACTTAATTCTCTGTTCGACCGTACCAACCCAACCGAAACATATACCACGAGTCCCAAATCAGTCACAATCGTTCCATATAATGACTGGCGAATAGCTTGAAGTTTTTCACAAGTTTTTTCAACTACAAGTTGACCTCGGCGGTCGTTGACCTATGACGTCATCACGTTTCCGCAAGCGTGTTTGTTATGGAATTATTTAGAGGCGATATAAGTACATACCTACACGTGTCACGTACCTAGTGTTATAAAGACTAACGCAGTCTCGCAGATGTTATATTAATGTCTGGATTTGTAATGAGCGGTCGAGGTCCCTGTTTTAATGTACAGCTGCCGGACTGTCTTGGGATCAATTCGCGGGTAAAGTGAAATTTTATCGGGTGTTTCTGTTTGGAAATTCTCAGTTTTTATTACATTTTTACGGCACATTTGGCGCAACAATTGAGCTATCGATCGCTCTGCTATGTGTTGTGAGGTCAATTCTCGCACGAAACAATTAATTGCCTCGCATTTTTTTGTTTGAGAAACGTTGTCCCACACTAGGAATTATTCCTACAATGTTTACTACATACACAAAGACCCCAGAACCGAAGCAACAACCTGTAAATCATACAAATATTTGTTCCGTGCAGGAATCGAATCCGCGACACGCAGAAACAGTCGATCTCTCAACCAGTGCGCCAACCGTGATAGTCATTCAGTTGTTATGATATATGAATATTAGTGTTTTTAAAACCCCACCCCCGACACTACACAATTGCCTCGTGTGAGGCAAAGTGTTCCATAATTGCCTCGGACATAACTTCTGGTGTCTAATAATAAAGAGACCCGAAGCTTATTCTCGTCGCAACTTGTGCCTATTTAAATTGGACGCTTATCAAATGACTCACCGAGTGTGACCTCCGCAAAAAAATCAACAATGTATTTTAAAACAATATTCATTATACAAGTATTATTTGCAGACCGATGACCTGTTGAATTTTTAAATAGAAAACCTTGGAGAGGTCACAGGCGTATTGTAATTATGTATGCGATGTAATTTATATTGTTACGCGTGTAAAGTCTCATGTTGTAGGCAGAAATATTAGCCGATATGTAATCGGCTAATTAGACTTTACACGCGTTTGGTCATGTAGAGAGGATGGATGAAAGGCGATTAACGAAAGGGATTTATAACGCGGTTGTTAGTGGAAACGCCAGGAGGGGACGCCCTAGAAGGACATATACGGACCTTATTGGTGATCCTTCAAGGTCAGGTTCGCAGTACCCACAACACTGCTGCCATCTGTGTAAATTCTCTTCTAAAATTACTGTACCTACCCACACTTGTAAAAAAGTAATCTCTTAGAAGTGTTACATACATTTTTGTTACGACATTTTTAACAAAAAGAACTCAGATTAACATTGAGATAACATTATAATACCCATTGTTTTTGCGTCTGAGCAACACAGTTACTAACATTTGAGATAAAAACATAAATTTACACTGTAAACATAAATGTATGTAAAATGAAAATAATGTCCTCCTAACCGATTTCGGTCACGGCGGCCAATCTCACCGGAGATTAGCTAAGTACGCAGGAGATATTATAGAGCACAAGTGTGTGCGCAAACACAGGTGCTCTCTCTATTTCTTCACTCTCATAGCCCGATGGGACGGCAATCCGATACGACCGGAGAGAGATCAGGCGCAGGACCAATGGCTTTACGTGCTTTCTGAGGCACGGTGAGTAGAAAGAAAGAAGAAAGAAAAAGTGTTTATTGGCACACAACAAAAAATTATAATAATAATTGTTAGCTTGTATCTGGTAACCCTAATAATTCAATCGACTATAACTTAAATTACTCCTCTATTCGATCATTCGTTCATCGCGTCAGCTTGTATCTGGTAACCCTAATTATATTATTGAATCGACTCTATCTCAAATTGCTCATTCATTCGATCAGTCGTTCTTAATGTCAACCTTTATACGAAACAACTGACAGACGGCCTTCTTGCTCGAGACGCCGAGGTGTTAACACGTTTATATATATTATAATATTGGTGTAACAGATTGGCGAACTTATCTATTTTAGCAAGTAAGTACAGGACTTATTGTTATTTCTAATTGTTTTACAAAATATGTGGAAAAGGAAATAAATATGTTTGTGCCTCAATAAAGTGTTTGGTTTTCTATTGCGAACCCCTATATTTCTGAGCTGTGGCTTACAGTTCAGAAGTGGGATCGTAAGAGAATTCTCATAATTTTCTTTTTCACGTCCACAATGATCTTTTAAATAAAGTAAGCTTACAATTCTAATTTGTGACAAGTGTTTGAGGGATTTCGTTTGTCTGAAAGTACACTTTATTTTCTTTTCCTGACAACTTACGTTTTATCGAATTACCGTCAATAATATACGAAAATTATAGCTTTGAAATACAAGTGAAATGATCGAATTACTACATAAATATTTTGGCGATTTGTGACCGTATTAAAGCTGAACGGATTTATAAAAGTGAAAGAATACAATTACCTACAAATGATTCGCGAAAAATTATTTGCATCAAGATATGGCGTATTATTCTTAAAACAATAAGGAGGTGATTATTAATGTTCTTTTACTTTCCTTAAATAAGTAGAATCATTGCAAATAATATTTCGTGAACTCGTTGTTTATACATGTAATACTAATTGCTGGACTTTGAAACAAATTAAGTTAGTGTTTATTGTGTCATACGCAGTTAGGCAATTTATTTGTTTTGCCTACCTACATGGACCGTAAATGCATTGCCTCATTTCTGACTTCTTCTTATTCATATCTAAACCATTTAAATGGACAAGAGTAAATTATTTAGATAATTCATAATACTTTAAAGTATTCGTGATCATACACTAAGCTTCCCAATGGCAAGTTTCAGATACACACACCTTTTGAATACAACCGAGGGGAAGGGTTGTTATTTAATATGGATAAGGATGAAATGCCCAGGTTAGAGGGCGGATGTGAGCCCAGGTTAGAGGGCAGGAATGAGCCCAGGTTTGAGGGCAGGAGTGAACCAGGGCTAGAGGACATGGCAACACCTAGGCTGGAAGGTCATGGACTAACCAGCTTAGGGGGTAAAGGTAGGAGTGTGGACAGGAAATTGGCTACTACTGGATTGACAAGGAATGAAGAGCGTACGCTGCGTTCACCTAGGAATCGGAAAAGGCGTAATATCGACACAGATTCGGACAGTTCGTCTCGTGGCGGGACAACCCACGAGAGGACAAGGAAAATTGGGAGGAGTTCCCGAAGGAGGAGAGGCAGCGCCAGGCGTACGGAGCGTAGCAGCGACAGTTCAGATAACCGTGAGTCGACCAGAATTTCTAAATCGAATAGGAATAGGAATAGAGAATCTGAAACAAATGTTATATTAGATAAATTTTTGTCAATTTTAAACAACGTCAAGAGTTCGGAGAAGCCCAAGCTGTCATTTCATAATAATGTTATACCAGATTTTGACCCTTTAAGTAAAGAGCAAACTATGTTAATATGGATCACTAAAGTAGAAGAATGTGCCGAAATTTACGGCTGGTCTGAAAAAGAAATAATACACTACGCTCTACCTAAACTTTCTGGGGTAGCAAAAACTTGGTACCAAGGTTTACCTTCCCTTTTATATACTTGGAGCGAATGGAAGAAAAAGCTAATCGAGTCTTTCCCTTGTCGCGAGGACTACGCCGAGCTCTTGTCGGAGATGTTGGCTAAGCGTGTTAAATATGGTGAATCATTGGAGCACTATTATTATGCGAAATTGAACTTATTAAACAGATGCAAAATTTATGGAAAACAAGCGGTAGATTGTGTCCTATACGGGGTAGATGATCGTGCCATAAGAGTAGGTGCCCAAGCGGCTCAATTTAGTGAACCAGAACAAGTTATGAAATATTTTCGAACGGTGAAAGTAGGACAAAATAGAGACGGGTACGAAGCTAATGTTAGAAATAGGAATGATCGTAAAGCCCCTGTCAATACGTCTCGAGCCCAAAATCCCAGGTCTACTATGGTGAATTCGAATATACGGTGTTTTAATTGTAGTGAATTTGGTCACCCCAGTTTTAAGTGCGAGAAACCTCTTATTAAATGTTCGATATGTGATAGGTTAGGCCATCAAGCTTCTAATTGTTATAGAAACAATAAGTCTAACATTAGTAACACTGATACTAAGAATGAAATTCAATCAAAAAATGAAAAGCAGGTGTCCGAGTTATGCACAACGGATAGTTCTATTGACAAATATATTTTCGATATTAAAATTAATGGTAAACCAATAAAATGCCACGTAGATTTAGGGAGCCAATGTACACTAATTAAAATAAGTAACGCTAAAGAACTCGATATGAGCATTAAGTGCCCCCCTAATCTCCCTGTGCTTAGAGGGATAGGTGCAAACCTGACTGTTCCATTGGGTGTAATGACTGCCGATGTTGAGGTTCAAGGTATTAGGAAGGTTATAGACATTTATGTTGTTGAAGATTACGTACTGAGTCATCCCGTCCTCCTGGGGCACTCGTTTACTGAAACATCAGATCTTATAATTACTAAGACCCCAAGTAAATTAATATTTAAAAAAATAGACTCTACCAAAGTACATTTGCTATGTGATCATAATGTTTGCATTCCAAAGTCTTCATTGCATGTTATATCAGTAAAATCTGAGCCATCATTTAGTGGAAATATTTACGTACGTGCATCTCTTAGAGAATTGGAAGGAAAACATTATTATCTCTTATCGGGCGAATATAACATCACAGACGGAAACGGTGCGGTTCTTGTGTATAATATGTCTGAAGGCGATATAACCATATCTAAAAATGACTTACTAACGCGTTCTATTAAAAGTGAATATTTCAATACTTCAGAAGTTTTAAATTGCTGTCAAATGTCTTTTGATTCTTTCAATTCCGATGAACTGATTAACTGCGGCGACAAACTCGATAATAATGAACGTTTACGCCTACAACAATTATTGAATAAATACCAAAACTGTTTTTCTAAAGGCTTAAAAGACCTCGGATTTACTAAAGTAACAGAAATGGTTATTGAACTGGAAGACGCCGAACCTATCGTATATAGACCGTACCGTTTGTCCCATTCCGAAAGAACATTAGTCAACGGTATGGTTCAAGAAATGATAGATAGTGGTATCGTGAGGGAGTCTTCTTCGCCCTATGCTAGCCCTATTGTTTTAGTCCAAAAAAAGACTGGAGAAAAACGTTTGTGCGTCGATTACCGAGCACTTAATAGAAAGACAAAAAAGGACCACTATCCCCTCCCACGTGTTGAAGACCAACTAGACCAACTCGCAGGTAACCAACTATTCACGTCGCTCGATTTAGCATCAGGATATTACCAGATTCCAATTTGTAAAGAGTCCCGTCACAAAACAGCCTTTGTTACCCCTGATGGGCAGTATGAGTATAATCGCATGCCATTCGGTTTAGTTAATGCACCCTCTGTTTTCCAAAGAACCATTAATAAAATTCTTCATGACGCTAAAATCAAATACGCGATCGTCTATATGGATGACATTCTTATCCCCTGTAAAGATGTGCCGGAGGGCTTAAATAGATTAGAAGAAGTTTTACAACTTCTAAAGCAGGGAGGCTTAACACTCAGGCTAACTAAATGTAGGTTTTTTCTAGATACTATCGATTTTTTAGGGTTTGAAGTAAACTCCACAGGTATTCGTCCCGGTGGTAGGAAAACCGAGGCTATTACAAAATTTTCGAAACCCAGAAACATTCACGAACTAAGACAATTCTTGGGGTTATCAGGGTTCTTTAGGCGGTTTATTAAAGACTATGCCTTAATAACTTCCCCGTTGACGAACCTACTGAAAAAGGAGGTTGCTTGGGTTTGGGGCAGTAACCAAGAAGAATCTTTTAAACTAGTCAAAAGTTTGCTCACGAAACGACCGCTATTAGCTCTGTATGACCCTAAAGCAGTAACACAATTGCATACCGACGCGTGCAAAGATGGAGTTGCAGGTATACTCTTACAGAGCGATTCCTTAGGTGTGTTTCATCCGGTTTCATACTTTAGTCGTAAAACTTCTCCCGACGAACGCAAGTTGCACTCCTATGAACTTGAGACCTTGGCGGTGGTAGCGTCTTTGATTAGGTTTAGGGTATATTTGCTAGGAATATCATTCATAATTTTTAGTGACTGTAGCGCCTTAAGATCCACGTTCGTTAAACGCGATCTGATTCCGCGAGTTGCACGTTGGTGGGTCCAAATACAGGAGTTCGACTGCACCATCGAATACCGACCCGGCTCTCGAATGACGCATGTTGACGCGCTGAGTCGTGGACCGATTGAGATTCTCGAACCCGAAACACATGTATTAGATGTTCTAAATATTGAAAGCTCTGATCAAGACTGGATCGCCACCGTGCAAGACGCGGATGAAGAGGTACAGAGAATTAAGACTATCCTAGAGGATAAAACTGCGGATTTAGTCATGGATATTCACAAAAATTACAAAATTAAGAACGGTCGGATATATCGCTTAGTAGGAGATGAAATTAGGTGGTTAGTTCCAAAAGGTGTGCGATGGCAAATATTAAAACGGAATCATGATGACATCGGACATTACGGGTTTGATAAAACTTTACAGCGTATACAACAGCATTATTGGTTTCCTAAAATGCGTCGTTTCATTAAAAAATACGTGCAGTCTTGTCTAGAATGTGCCCATCATAAAACCCCCGGAGGCAAACGCGAAGGCGAACTACACCCAATTGAAAAAGTCAACGTCCCTTTCCATACGGTACACGCAGACCACTTAGGTCCATTCATCAAGAGCAAAAGAGGCAACTGTTATTTACTAGTTCTGGTTGATAGCTTCACGAAATATGTAAATATTACTGCTGTCAAAAATACTAAGTCTCTCACTAGTGTACGCGTAGTAAAAGAACATGTCAGTTACTTCGGGGTTCCCACACGTCTAATAACCGATAAAGGTACCAGTTTTACTAGCAAAACGTTTAAAGATTTTACTAATCTATATGGAATAAAGCATATCATTAACGCCGTAGCAACGCCCAGAGCGAACGGGCAAGTTGAGCGTTTTAATAGAACTATTCTAGATGCCCTCTCTACTTGTACCCATAATAAGGATGACAAATCTTGGGATGACTATGTGTATGACATTCAAGTAGGGATTAATACCACAGTACACAAAACTACCCAAAAAAGTCCTTCAGAATTATTGTTTGGATTTAATGTAACTAGCAGGTCCGAAGGTATTTTAAACCCAATTATGTCTGATACAACTAATGTAATTCAATCGGAAGATTTAAACAACATAAGAGACAAGGCAAGTAATAATATAAAGACACAACAGTTAAAAGACATAGAGAGATTCAATAGTCGTAGAAAAAAAGGCAAAAAGTATAAGGTAGGAGACTTAGTACGCGTTGAAAGGCAAGTTCCTCATGATGGGAAATCTCAAAAATTAGTGGTTAAATTCCAAGGTCCATATCGTATAATGAAAGTGCTCCCCAATGAAAGGTATATGATTGAGGATACCCCTATGACACGCAAACACGGCCGTCGATACGAAGCCGTGGTAGCCATTGATAAAATACACCCTTGGCTAACATTCAGTAGAAACTCAGAAAGTAGTGATAATGAGGATAATAGTAATAGTGGAAATGAAATTAATTAAGTAGACAATTAAAACTGTGATGTTTTACTGTTAATAACTAGGATATTCATGTTGATTATAATGTTAAATATAATAAGGATATTAACTGAAGTCTTGTAATATTTAGTTACTTATTTAGGAATGCAATTTGTTAATCTGATTAGAAATTATTAACTTTGATAATGAACTGATTTATTTACGGTTTTGTTATTATACAATATTTATTTTTGTTAACCCAAAATTAAGGATTATAAGCGCGAGGACGCGCTTCGAGCAGGATGGCCGAACTGTTAGCTTGTATCTGGTAACCCTAATAATTCAATCGACTATAACTTAAATTACTCCTCTATTCGATCATTCGTTCATCGCGTCAGCTTGTATCTGGTAACCCTAATTATATTATTGAATCGACTCTATCTCAAATTGCTCATTCATTCGATCAGTCGTTCTTAATGTCAACCTTTATACGAAACAACTGACAGACGGCCTTCTTGCTCGAGACGCCGAGGTGTTAACACGTTTATATATATTATAATATTGGTGTAACAGATTGGCGAACTTATCTATTTTAGCAAGTAAGTACAGGACTTATTGTTATTTCTAATTGTTTTACAAAATATGTGGAAAAGGAAATAAATATGTTTGTGCCTCAATAAAGTGTTTGGTTTTCTATTGCGAACCCCTATATTTCTGAGCTGTGGCTTACATAATAATGAAAAGTAAAGAAAACACGTACAAAAATAAAAATACAATGAATAATAAAATAGCCCATAATGTGCCAAAGGGGCCGCAGCTCAGCATAATGTCAGGAGTCAGTTATAATACTGGCCACCTGACGCTGGTTTTCAACTGTAACCCATGAGTGCCGTACGCTCGAAACTAATACATAGATAACTGGATAATGTAGATAACTAATACAATAAACTACTGATAATAAAATATATTCTACCAATCAATAACAAATTCATAAAAAGGTTTATTTAACCTTCCCATACAAACATTTATTACACACATAAATAAATACGAATAGGGATAACTAAATATAAAAGTTTATAAGACTACAAAAGTTGTTTTTACTGACACCATGCCGTCGCGTCGTAAGTATGTATATTGGTCGGAATGCAGCGTTTGCGTTTCACGTTTCATAATATAGATACCAAATAAATTATGAAATAAAATAATTAATAATGAAATAGAATATTGAATATATATTAAATTAAATGTGTATTAAATCGCTGTAAATAAAAAAATAAATAAGACTAGACTAAGTAAGTATACCGAAAGATTAAAAACAGAAATAAAATAATTTACGCATTTATATGGCGGAAATATTAGCTTGGATATTTTCAAACTCTTTTTGATGATTTAATAAATATATTTTTAACCTTGATTTAAATGTGGAACGACTTATACAGTTTTTGATAGGTGGAGGAATGTTATTCCAACATTTAGTAGCTGCGTAGCGAGTATTCACATACACAAAGACCCAGACCCGAAACAACTATCTGTAGATCATACAAATATTTGTTCCGTGCGGGAATCGATGCCGCGACACGTAGCTCAGCTCATATTTTTTATCTTATACGATTATAAAAAAAAACGAATATTAAAATGTGAAGTAGGTCTACCTATCTAGGTTCGCCAACTGTTTCTTTGAGGTCGGTACCGAATATTGTAAAACGCCAACAATATTACATACATACAGATCGAATTGAAATCCTCCTTTTTTTTTGGAAGTCGGTTAATAATTCTCGATTTACTTCCTTACCTGCCGTGGTCACACACGATTTCCAAATTTATTTGATTCCCGGATTGAGCAAAGTGGATAAGCTTTGTTTGTTATGGAATACTTAGTATCACCCCGAAGCTTGGAGTAACGTTTCTCTATTAAATGGTGTTCAATATTTTCAACAATACACCCTGCCTACCCTTTGTAGAGGCTTAATGGTAACAATAGAATTGGTCTAAGTTAGATTGCCTCTACTACCTAGAATCAACTATACTACAATGTTATACGTCCCTACAATAAATAAATTTTCTATGAACCTTGGTTTCAGAATTCTCTTGCAATACGTTGAAACCACAGCAATCATAATAGAATTTCATGGAATAAAACAAAAAGAACAATTTCAACGTTAAAATGTTGTGTAGCCATCAAAACAATTATTTTAATGGCATAGCATAATAATATTAATGAAATGTGGTTTTACAATACTACTACTCTGCCTAACCCTTCGAGGAATACAGGCGTGATGCACCCACATTTCATCGATGCCTTCATTGAGTCCCATGTAATAGGGAGCGAGCCTATTGCCAACTATCGGGCACAGTTTTAGACTCCGTGATAGAGAATTTCCATACAGAAAACCTAATAACACTCAACCCGCAGCCTAATTAGGTACGTAAAAAAGCGACAGCATCGCGACAGCCACGCGACAACAATCTCGTTGCAGCCAATACATTATATGACACAAAAATGACGTTTGACAGAAGCTATCGCGCGATCTACGCCTGTCGCGACATAGGTAATTAGGCTGCCGACCCTGGAATCGAAGCCAGGACCTCACGCTCAGCAGTCGCGCTTACGACCATTAGACCAATGGCAGTATTTTATATTATAGTTCTAAATTTAGTAAGAAATAAAGACGCAACACAAAAATGTACATTTTTACTGAAATTCCCGAAAATATCTGAAAATGTCCATTCATTCTCTAACTATTACCGTACTAATTATTTGGCTCGCAGACCTGTCTGTTGTATAATGAATCTTTATGTCGCATGGCGTCGGTAGAAATGTATTTGTCTCATCTCACTCTGTCACCCCGAACAATAGGGAAAACGTAAGCTTCAGGCGGCGTGGTAGCAGTTTTGGCTGTTTCCTCTAAAGATATATTAGTTTGATTTACCAGTGAAAATGATGCCAAACTAAACGGCTATATATATTCTCAGGCAAGTGTACGAATATACCTGTATTTTATTTAGTATAACGACTGTCGCATTAGTCTAGTGGTCGCAAGCGCGTCCTAGGTTCGATTCCCGGGTCGGGCAGAGTGTTATTGTATTTTTCTGTATGAAAATTCTCAGTAGCCGCACGGAGTCTGGAACTGTGCCTGATAGGTGGCAACAGGCTCGCCCCCTATTGCATGGGACTCAATAACAAATCGGCGAAAAGTGGATGTACAATAGTACGCCTCTGCCTAACCCTTCGGAGAATACAGGCGTGATGCTATGTTATGTTATACTATAACGAATTCTAGTACGTAGTTCATAACGGTTTTATGGACCTTATCGGTTAATCAAAGGTTTTTATTTCCAATGGGCCTCTTCAGGCACTTTTAAAATGCTGAGAATCTAGGTGCACGGTTCCAAAGTAGGTTGGCCTTATAGAGAAAAGACTGGCAAGAAACTCAATGGATACTCTTTTAAAATAATGATTTAGTTTTAAATGTGGTTACAAAAACAAAATGAAGATGAGCTGAAATTCTACTTGAAGTAGTGGTTCATAATTTATTGGTGGCTTGATGAAACACTTTTGTCTGTTGATAGTATAATCCCAAAAATTTCTTGCGGTGTTGAAGATGTCTTAGTAAAAAAAAAAATACTAGACAGCGGGTCTACAACGTAACGCTGATAACCTTTAAATTCGTCGTTGCGCGGCACCTAGATCTGCGGGGTCATAACCTATCATTAAATTGAACTATAATAAAGTTAGGTAATGATACAAAACTTGCATTTCTAAACACGGGGAATTCTTGCAAAATTTTACATTCTACAACTTTTGGTACAGAAACGAATATTTGAGAAACTCATAAAAAAGGTAAATAAGAATTATCTCTCCGTAAACCCGCTATCTTCCCGCTCATTCCCCTCTATGACTAACAAAAAATAAATAACCATCCTTATCGCTACCAGTCACACTTTACTAAATAAAAGTGAGAAAAATAACTTCGCGTTACCTCAGGGGTGTCGTCTTTTGTCAGAGTTGACACGCAGTGCTCAGCACTTATGATTTGTGGCGCCGCAACGGGCCACCACTAGGAAGTTCAAGGAACATTATTAATAAGTAGAAAGTTCTCTATTCAGTTTGCTATTGGAATATTTGCTTAGGGACTTTGCATGATGACAAGAGGCATATTGCGTGGTTCTTTATTCATTCGTTCTGTCACACTTAGTTTTGGTGAATATGATTTACATCGAATTTGTATCGTGAATACACAACACCACAACACTTGAGTGCGGCACCGCATTGCAAAAGTGATGCTGTAAATTTATACGTTTTGCGTAATTGTTATTGTGTCGATTTTGCATTGCGGTGCCGCTGACCACTGCATTGCGATGCCACCACGCACTGGTGTATTTTCTGTCTTACCTTGAAAATATTACGAGTCAAAGTCAAAGTTTTTTCTTTCAACTAGGCCTTTGCATGCACTTTTAAACAGTCGGGACTCTAGGTGCACGGTTTCAAAAGGGAGTAAGTCCTATTGAGAAGACATCGGCAAGAAACTCCATGGATACTCTTTTCCAAAAATAAAAAGTTAATTTCCATTTCATAATCTTAAATTTAACATGCATTATATAAGGAAAACCAAACTTATCATAATATTATATTGCATAATGAGGAGCAGTAGCGTCTTTCTATAGCCTGATACATACCACTATTCGTTTTGCATACCTTTTTTTGATTTGCTTGGTGAGAACCCATCATGGGCTATCCTTCGCTTGGGGGGAGCGTGCCGGACTCATACCGGCTAAACTCACCACGGTGGTCCGCCTCGACACCATAGCAGAGTCCCCACTCTGCGCTCTCGCGACTCCTAAGGCCCCCCGCCAAGGTGTGTTAGGCGGGAAGTTGCGGCATATTGCGCGCCGGGGCGGTTGCTCCCCGGCGTCTCCTCCTCCGTCGAGCGGGATCGGCCCTCTCCCGATCCCGTTCAGCGGCCACCTTCTGGAGCATGACTGCTTCATACCTGCAGTTATTGAGCGTGAAACCAGATTATGACACGGACAGAATTCACCACATAAATGCTTATGCTTACATAATAAGACCCTTTAACCAAAATATACCCTGACATTACAAACAAATGCAAATCTGAAGGATATTGCTACAAACTCCGCTATCTATACCAAAATACATGGATAAACTTCATATATCTTTAATCAAAAACTGTCCCTTTTATGACAGACCCACCTTCATCACAGAGAAACACGTAGCTACGTTGATCCGAGTAAGACCATACCCTACTGCATTATATATTCAGTCAGCATAACCGTCTGAAGTTCCCTGCATACAATGTCAAGGCGACAATATCAATAGGGTTGGAATATTTTGTGCAAGAATGACACTTTTTCGATAGTGTTGTATACATATGAAAGTTGGTCAATATTTTTGACGTGAGTGGGGTATAAATAAGAGAATGCTATTCCTAAATGTTTGATTTAAGGGTTTCTTTTAGGTAAGATGAGTTTCAAGCGTGTGACTTGCGATCTAGTCATGTTTAAATAAAGATGCAGTTGCCATTATAGAGAATGGCTCATTGGTCTAGTGGTGGCAGGCGAGAATGCTGAGCGAAAAATCCTGGGTTCGATTCCCGGGTCGGTCAAAGTGTTATCGGGTTTTTCTGTATAGAATTCCTCAGTAGCAGTTCGGCGTTTGGAACTGTACCCGGTTGATGGTACTAGGCTCGCCCCTTTTTACATGAGACTTAATAACAGCATCGGCGAAATGTAGATGTACAGTCAGCATCAAAAAGATGTATACGCATAGCGAAATTCAAATACTTATTTTTGGAAAAGTATTGGTTAAAATCATAACCTTTAAATGACCATGTATTTTTATGTATCCGCAGATACTATGTATGAAATTGGTCAAGATTTCAATCACTATTTCCTCTAAAGCTCGCTTTTGAATTTCGCTACGTGTATACATGTTTTTGATGCTGACTGTACAATAGTACACTTCTGCCTAACCCTTCGGGGATACAGCCGTAATGCTATATTTCCAATATAAAGTGGACATTGATACACGGACGGAGAATAACGTTATCGCAATGATTAAATTATTAATTATTAAAATCACCTCGAATTCTGTTCACCCCATTCCAAATCTACCAGCATGAATATTATTCACTTCATAAACAACTTATAATATCGCATCAAACCTTTAAACACTCCAATAAATTTTAATAGTCCGCCCTATCTTAATCGAAGCGCTTATTCTGTAGACGAGAAATGGTATTAAGGATCGTAAACGATATTAAATATCGTAAAACCATTTTCGTACCATTATCGGAACGGTAACGTCGGTTCGATCTTCGTAAGGGTGCTTAAGATGGGGTGGTGTCAGTAATTTAGGGATGTTCATCATTTTTGTTGTTAATAACTGATTTTGAGATTGCATGAAATTTTTTTGGGCTGTACTCGTTGCTGGCGAAGCATAGGGTTGTGAAATTAAAGGCCCTTAAAAAAAATTAAATTAAAAAAATACACGTTAGGTTCTAAATAATTTCAGTGACTTATAAAACATGTTTTGATTAATCCATAAATTCGTATTCGGATACCGGGGATCGTCAAATTTTTGATTTTTTAGATAGTTAGATAGATAGATAGAGTATTATTCTTTATTGTACACCAAAGGAAAAACTACACAGCGAAAATACATTTTACACATTTTGTATTGCATGATTTGGCATCACTCGACGGGTTAATAAAAATTTTGCCTCAGTCTTTATTCTCAGTCATTAAAAAATTGATTAATTTGGTAAAAATAACAGAATATTTCTATTCTATATTTTATATATAAAACAAAAACCGTTAACGACGCGTCAATCTACGTTTATTAAATTACAAAGACACAATGGATTGAATAGCAAAAAAGTCGGAATATAATTGAAATGTCAACGAACTTTTGCCCGCCACCGACAATTAGACACAAATATACATAATTATATAAAATAACACCACCCAATTAGAATATTTTAGTTTAATTACGACACCGTTTGAATATTAATTTAAATTCCAATAATAAATAAGACGGCACGGTTGGCGCAGTGGTTGAGAGATCGACTGCTGCGCTACGTGTCGCGGGTTCGATTCCCGCACGGAACAAATATTTGTATGATCTACAGATAGTTGTTTCGGGTCTGGGTCTTCGTGTATGTGAATACACACCGTGCCTCGGAAAGCACGTATAGCCGTTGGTCCTGCGCCTGATCTCTCTCCGGTCGTGTCGGATTGCCGTCCCATCGGACTATGAGAGTGAAGGAACAGAGAGAGCACCTGTGTTTGCGCATACACTTGTGCTCTATAATATCTCCTGCGTAGTTGGCTAATCTCCGGTGAGATTGGCCGCCGTGACCGAAATCGGTCAGGAGGACATTACATTAAATTCCAATAACAATAACAACATTTATTTAATTATGTTTACAGTTATATGAAATATTTATATGACATAAATTATTTCTATTAAGCCGATCAGGGCGATTAGAGATCTTGACGAAATTGAGATACCTATATCGAAAAGACATGGCAGGTATCAGCAGCTCTTTAGACGACATCACATTAGAGATATTCTTCCTTGAAACGCTCGACATACAACTGGCGATCGGACGGACACGAGATTTTAGTGTCTTTTTATCTTTTTTATAAAAAAACCGTTTCCCCACTCTAGGAATTTTTACTGTATCGTGGGTGCTTTTCAATAAACTCTCGTCACATATAAAAGAGTTACCAGTGAATCGTTTTAAACGTGCATTGCGTACATGGTTAATTGATAAATATTTTTACTCGCTTAAAGAATATTTTGAGATCAATGTTACTAACAGTGACCTATTTGTAACTTGTAATATAATATTGTAAACGTAAATACATACGTATATTTGCATGATTATTATTATGTAACACCTAATTTAACCATATTTAATAGCAAATAAATATTTGAATTTGAATTTAACACAAATATCCGCATGAACAATTGAACATACTCCTAAACCTATAACCTAACTATAGGTAGATCATACAAATATTTGTTCTGTGCAGGAATCGAACTCTTTCTATTGAGGCTGAATCTAAACATATAGGGATTTATAGCGAAAAAATTCGATTTATCTATTATATTGGATTAATTTGACGACACGGTTGGCGTAGTGGCTAAGCGATTAGCTTTCTGCGCTAAGTGTCGCGGGTTCGATCCCCGCACGGAACAAATATTTGTATGATCTACAGATAATTGTTTCGGGTCTGGGCGTTTGTGTATGTGAATATATGTTTGTAAACGCACCCACGATACAGGAATTATTCCTAGTGTGAGGCAACGTTTTTTTTAAAAAAAAAAAAATAAAAAAAAAAAAAAAAAAAAAATGTTACATTGCACTACTAGCGCCACATTAGCTGAATTTGGAGGGAATAAGCGGATATTTCTGTAACTAAAAAACATTAGAATTACATTCACATTTTTCTTATAAAATAAAGGACCTAAATGTGGATACGATTTTTAAAAGTTCCTTATTCGCCGATATTAGGAGTAATATCTGTAGTCTGTTACATACTAAGTAGGTATTTTATTGTAACGATAATAAGTGCGTATCACTTCGTATTCCACTCACGTTCGCTCGTGATCGTAATGCGGATGCTGACGATCTGTTACAATAACATTTTATTGTGTTACAACATGTTACATGTTCGTGTTGCAGATAGATTTTCTTCTTTATGCAAGCGACAGATCTTTTGCAGGACGGAACATCAGCGACCGACATAATGGGTTGATTGTTTGTATTATTACCAAATTTTTGTAGACTCGTTTTTTTTTTTTGGTTATGGCTTCGCTCGATATTTGCGTTTAGATAGACTCGTTTACGTTTGTAGTAAATATTATCATAATACAGGGTGGCAACGACGTTACGACGTATATATATTATTGATATACCTACAAAAAATCAGCGATATTCAGGAATGTTATTTTCGAATAATAATAATATTTCACTCTGCTCATATTAGTCTACGTGAAGGAACATCGAAACAGAAACTAATGTCCTGTCTGTTCCTAAGCCTCTCTTGTAAAATGTCTTCATAATTTCATTTCCCTTCACAATTTCTGTTCACCAAAATTCATGTTACAAAAAATACGCCTAAATCTCCTACAAAACAATTTCCTGATATCTTAAATCTAGCACACTAAACAGGTAACAGGTTTTGCTATCAAACGACGCCAAGATCCGCAATTTACGGCGACCCGCGATTAGAGCAACAGGTTAGGTTAGGACATAGCTGTTTTTGGAAGCTGCTCACTAGCTCGACTAAATTAGACTAAGTTTCTAGGTCTTAACTTAATACCTATCTGACTTAGCTGTCTTGGGTAGTTAAGTTAGAAATGTGGTTCGTTTTCTGACAGAACAAGGTTAACGCCGAGTTAAATGACCTTTAGAGAATATAGAAGTTAATTGTTTAACAATGATAAGCAGTTATACCAACAGACAGTGAACTTGGCAAAGTAATATTATTGTAATTTTGTACACACAACAATTGCATTATACGAATACTTGGTTTCATAATCATCATCTGGCTAGCTTTTTTCCAAACTACATTGGGGTCAGTTTCCAGTTTAACCAGACGCAGCTGAATATCAGTATTTTACACGGAACGAATGCCATCTGATCTCCGTTACCCAATGACTGGGAGACACTGATATCAAATGACGTATGAAATTCTGTTCAAGTCTTAAATTATTGCAAAAACATGGAATTTGGCCGTTTCGATCTGTGTTTACTATAACATCACCTCTGTATCCCCGAAGGGTTAGGCAGAGGTGTACTATTGTGCACCCATATTTCGCCGATGCCGTTACCGAGTCCCATGTAATAGGGGGCGAGCCTATTGCCATCTACCGCGCACAGTTCCAGACTACGTGGTGCTACTGAGAATTCCCATACAGAAAAGGCCAGTAACACTTTGCCGGACCCGGGAATCCAACCCAAAGACCACACGCTCAGCAGTCATGTATGCGACCAATAGACCAGTGAGACAGTCAGTGTTTACTATTTCCATTTCAATTTAACTTTCCCTTTATCAGCACTCAAGGAACAACCTACCATCCAAAGGGGACACAAAAACTTTTGTCTCCCAAACTTGCCAACCGAATCCGGGGGTAAAAACTAGCAAGTAATAAGAGACTCCTTACTACGGACACCTAATATGAGCAACTTGATTACGAAGTTAAGGTACAGTGCCGTGAGGGTCGAAATTTAATAACAAACAAAGAACATTTCGGGTATCAGAGTAACATTATCACAATTTGCTAAGTTTGTTGGTTTTTCCTTAAGGGGTATACAGAGTATGAGGTGTTGTTTAAACAGTCTCGTCATTTCATCAATTTTCAGGGTTTACACAATCATAAAAATCATCATGCCTGCCCTTTTCCCAATTACGTTGATTTCGGCTCCTAGTCTAACCAGTTGCGGTTGAATTATTGTTTTACATAACATATACGTGACGACACGGTTGGCGCAGTGGTTAAGCAGTTAGCTTTCTGCGCTACGTGTCGCGGGTTCGATCCTCGCACGGAACAAATATTTGTATGATCTACAGATAGTTGTTTCGGGTCTGGTTGTGTGTGCATGTGACATGTATGTTTGTAAACTGTAACCACGATACAGGAGAAATCCTAGGGTGGGGAAAAGTTTTAATAAAAAAAATAAAAAAATAGACATAACATCACGTCTGTATTTTTCTGTATTTTTTTTTTACATTTAATTTTTTTCGGCCTTTCTTCTTAGAGAATCTAAAAAAAGACATCTTCTCTCAAATCATTCTTTCATTATTTCATCCAGGGGATGGAGTTGAGGACCAATGAATCCAAATGAATAACCAAAAATGGTGTACACATTTACACCTCGGGAACATATATACTAACGATATGACATTGGCTGTATTAACTTGGTCAATAAAACTACTAATCTTACCTTAACAAAATACGTTAACGACGGTACATGTTAAAGAGACGTGTCGAAATCTGGTAAATGTCTCACGGTTGCCTTTAATAGGCGCCAGAGGTCGCTTCATTAGTTTTTATTGTTAGCCCACCCATCTAATTATGAACGTGCGTTGCTTGTCAAATGTCCTGGATAAACTTGTATGGTCTTATGTTATTGGACGACACGCAGTGGCTAGGCGATTAGCTTTCTGCACTACGTGTCGCGGGTTCGATCCCCGCACGGAACAAATATTTGTATGATGTACAGATAATTGTTTCGGGCCTGGGTGTTTGTGTATGTGAATATATGTGTTTGCAAACCCACCCACGATACAGGAATTATTCCTAGAGTGGGGCAATGATTATTAAAAAACAAAAAAGTGCCCTAGAATTTAACACTAGGTTAGGTTTTACGCTAAATTTGTGGAATTTATCTATCATATAAGACTTATGATTGGCTTTCTGTCAAATATAATTTTTGTATACCATTTACTTTTAGATGCTGTTGGTCTTCCAAAGATAAATAAATATAACATATATACATACGAAGGGGCTCGTAGCTACTTACTTAGCTACTGCGCTGATAGGTCGGTCTGCGAGGTTAAGCAGCACTTGCCGCGGACAGTCCTCGGATGGGTGACTATTTTTCACACATCGAGACCCCGCAAGCAAGTTAAGCAGTTGGTCCCGGGTGACATATGAAGAACTATGACAGTCGTTACGGGTGTGAGCAGCCCAAAAACGTCTGACAACCAGTCTAACCTTAGAGTATCAGTGTCTCCCAGTAATTGGGTGGCGGGGGTCAGATGGCAGTCGCTTCTTGTAAAATACTAATATTCAGCCGCAACCTGTTAGACTGGTAGCCGACCCCAATGTAGTTGGGAAAAGGCTAGGCAGATGATGATTTACATATTTACATAATATTACGCCTTTCCAATGGGGGTAAGCAGAAACTACAAAAGGCCACGTGCTACGATCCTTACATACTACTCCACCTTCATCTAAATTCATGCATCATTTCATACATCATCATCATCATCATCAGCCAGAAGACGTCCACTGCTGAACGAAGGCCTGCCTCAAGGGAGGGGGGGGGGGGGTTGCCATAATCCCCACGCTTGGCAGGCGGCTTGGGGATCGCAGTGGCATGAGGCAAAGTGTTATTTGGTTTTTCTATATAGAAATTCTCAGTAACATTACAGAGCTTAGAATTGTGCCTGGCAGATGATAATATGCTCATGATGTACAATAATTCACCTCTGACTTACCCTTTAAGGAATATAGGCGAGGCTTCATCATTAGGACCCTTTTCTTCACTGCTGAGTATAGGCCTCCATCACCCTATTTTAGCAGTACAGAAGCAATGTTTGATGTAGATAACTATAAATATAGGTCACACCTACATATGGTCAGATGGACAATGATGAATGCAAGTTCGGACTGGCTGGACCGAGTGGCTTCTGTGGGATGCTAGCTTGTAGAACAAAGGTCACGTTATGCCGCAAGTAGGGTGCACACACGTTTGACTAATTTCGGACTTCCGGGATATTCAACGCATTTTTTTAGGTTCATTTTTTGTAGATAAGTAAAGTAAAAAAATTTGCTTACATCCACTGAAAAAAAATTGCGTAATATCTGGTTGCGCAGTACACTTTTACGTATCAAGACTTCAATATTTCTTTTTAGACGATAACCGCTCACTAAGATGTAGGTATTCCTGTATCGTGGGTGAGTTAACAAACACAAATATACACATGCACAATCGCAACGACTGAAACAAAAGAATATTTCTACCTTGAGGGACTCGAGACCGCGATACTTACCGCAGCAGTCAATCGTGATATCGAATTTATAGCAAAGCCATAAATGATAATCGTTGCTGTTATTGGCATTATCATACCATCTGTTAATCATCTGTAAATATACAAACGTTGTGATTATATCAGTCACTCTTCAAGAAATACTTCTTACAACTTCTCTTCTGCTATCTTCTGCTAGCTGTTGCCATAACTTCATCTGTGTCTATTTTGTTTTCTGAATCTCGACAACAGCTCCACCTACCAGGTACAACTATAGCTAAGAACGATCCAGCTGCCTAATTACGTACAAAGCGATAGCAACGCGACAGCCATGCGTCAGAAATCTCATTGTCAGTCATACATTCATACATTATATGACACAAAAATGACATTTGACTGAAGGTATTGCACGATCTACGCCTGTCGCTACATCGGTTATTAGGCTGCAGGTGTCCATAAAAAAACATTAAAATCATCAAGCCATTTAAGTGAAGAATTATGAACACACGCACACCGAAATTTTATATAAAAATATATAAATATAATATAAAAATAGTGATAGAACACCAAGCGAATCGCCCACAATTGGCCCCCAAGCGTAAAGAACACCCCAATTACAATTTGTCCGATAACTTCCAAGAACATGGCCACCCCACTTTTAAGTTACCCTTGGGGTTTCCACGCCGCAGCCGCATAACGTTTAAGTTTTCATTGTAGTTGTGACACTGGGTATTTGTCGTTCTCCTTACATGTTGGCAAATTCTTAACAAATTATTCTTGTAAAACTCGAAACATGAGTACTACTTGAAATATTTGTGTTTGGGTGTTTTTCAGGTTTTTAACATACGTAGCAACACGCCTGTTTTCCCCGAAGGTTTAGACACAGGTGTACTATTGTAAACTTACTTTTTGATGCCGTAATTAAGACCTTTACGCCTCGCTTCATAAAAATAAATCTTTTCTTTTTTTATTTCATTAAGTCGACTTAAAAAGTCCTGTAGCTTAATTATCGATGTAGCAATCAGTTTGCGACAGGCGTACATCGCGCGATAGTTACAGTCAAACATCATTTTTGTGGCATAATATGTATTGGCTGACAGTGAGGCTGCTATCGCGTGGCTGTCGTGTTGCTGTCGTTTTTTTACGTAATCAGGCTGCCGATCTGAAAATAAAATGGAATCCAGATAAAAGGTTTTGAGGGAAAATATACAACTGAAACTTTTCATACATGTAACTATATGTACAATTAAATATAACATAGCATCACGCTTGTTTTTCCTGAAGGGTAAGATAAAGGTGTGCTAATGTACACCAACATTCTGCTGTTACTGTTATTGAATCCCATGTAATAGGGTCAGCCATCAAGCCAGTACAATTTCAAACAATTTTTTTTTTAACAGCAAATCCTGACCCCTTTCCACACCCACGGATAATACCTAAAACTTCAGGTTTATAAGCCGTGTTTACGGCCACTGAACAACAAGGCAGTCTATGTATTATCTTACTCCTAAAAGATGTGTTTATATAACCAAACTAGTTTCCGCTCGCGGTTTCCACGCGTGGTTTACGAACCCGTACATTTTTCCGGGATTAAAAGTAGCCTATGTGCTATTCCAGACTATAATCTATCTCTGTGCAAAAATTTCATCCAGATCCGTTTAGCCGTTCTGGTGTGAAAGAGTAACAAAGATCCATCCATCCATCCATCCATCCTCACAAACTTTCACATTTATAATATTAGTAGGATCTTCCACCCATATATCTGGTTAAGCAACTAAAGGCAAGGTACCTATATTAGCTATACCATTCAACATACCTTAGTCCTCGCAAAGCCTGAGCGATACACAGCCTTAACTTGCGACACTTGATAAAGCAACTCCGAATATTGATGCGGGAACACAATTCACTACCTTTGTACCTATATCTTAACGCCTCTATTGCCTTGCAGGGTTGGCGGAGAGGTTTAGATATCGTAACGTATTGTACCAGGATGCACTATTCTCCCAGAATTCATCCAAGCATAGTATCAGTTTTAAATTTCGGAGAATTTATAAGAAGACAACCTATATAAAGGTTTCTACGAAAGTTGCCGATGATGGTCTGAAGAGGGTCTGAATTCAAACCCGGCCCGCACCTCTGACTTTTCGGAATCATGTGCGGATCAGAATTTGATTATCACTTGTGTTAACTGTGAAGGAACATCGTGAGGAAACCTGCACACCTGAGAGGGCTCCATAAAGTTCTCGATGGTGTGTGTACTTCGCCAATCCGCACCGGGCCTTCTTATCCTAAGAAGAGGCTTCTTCTTCTTCTTGCCCAGCAGCAGGACAGTAATGGGCTAAATTTATTAATTTTTATTTACCGATGATAGTCACCAAGGGTCTCTTATCATCCTCCAGAATGAGAATTTTCTCCCCCATTCCAGGCAATTTGACGATGCTGATATGTTTGCTGATGAATGAAAGACGATAATGTTAGAATGTTTGCGGTTCTGTGAGAAGACAGTGTGATAGGTTTACTTATCAAGAGTTATTTAATTTTAATGGCGAATCGCTGTACTAAATAAATAAATAATGAAACTTGTACCTAATAAAACTTCACGATGGCTTTTACAAGACTGTCATTTGTTTTATTTCAAAAAGGTTCTAGAACGTCAAACTTACATCAACAGATGGCAGATGGCGCTAGTAGTAGCATTTACAAATGTAGTTTGTTTTGATACATATTTAACATCCCCTCGTAACAAAATAAACTACTAACCATAAACAAAATAAGAATAAGAAATATAAAACTATATTTCACTAAAAACTGAACTTATACTTCCTGAATACCCATTAAATTCAGAAATTTATAATGTTTATTAGTACAAAGACTTTTTGTTAGTAAATCAGCTGGCATTTCAGAGGTAGATACATATTCAAGCTTAACTCTATTATGAAATACACATTCACGAACGAAATGGTGTCGCACATCTATATGCTTTGTGCGTTTATGAAATAAAGGATTAGCAGCTAAACTTAGTGAACTTTGACTATCACTGTACAAGCATACAGGTATCCTTTCATTTAATTGTAACATATCACATAACAAATTGTCTAAATAAACAGCCTCCTTGCAGGCTTCAGATAATGCCATGTATTCAGCCTCTGTTGTTGACAAGGCTACTGTTCTTTGTTTTCTGGACTCATAGGAGATAACACAACCTGACATTAGAAAACAAAAACCAGTATAGGACCTTCTGTCTAAGATACAAGATGCCCAGTCAGCATCAACAAAACCATGTAAAGAACTATCACCATCTTTTTTATACACTAAACCATAGCTTTTAGTTTTCTGCAAGTACTTTAACAACCTTTTTAAATGTTTCCAATGATTTTCTCTGAAACAGTTATTATACTGACTTAAGTAACTAACACTATAAGCTATATCCGGTCTTGTTAAAACAGATAGGTACATAAGACTCCCAATCAACTGTTGATAAGGGTATTTTTTATCACAATCATTATTTACATCCTTATCTAACTTTAAATTAACTTCCATAGGAGTATCTGAGCAATGACAATCTGACATATTAAACTTATCTAAAATATTTCTTACAAACTGCTCTTGATCAACAGTAATACAGTTTTTTTTTACATTAACTCTCATTCCTAGACACTGCTTGATCTGACCCAAATCCTTTATATTAAATTTATTTGTAAGTTCTGTCTTTAAATGTAAATATGTGTTTTCACAGTTATAAAACACAAAAAAATCATCCACATATAAAGCTACAAACACTTTGACATCATTATTACACTTTATAAAGAGACAAGGTTCATACTTTGATTTACTGTAACCTAAACTTAACAAACAATCTTCCACTCTAGAATACCATGCCCTAGCAGATTGCTTGAGACCATAAATTGCTCTATTTAATTTTAACACTTTATTATGACAATTCTCAAAAGAAGAACATTCAGGTATTTCTGTAAACACTTTCTCATTTAGAAAACCATTTAAGAATGCTGTAGGTACATCAAAGTGATTCATATTAAGGTTAAGTTTAACAGTTAAAGCAAATAGTAGTCTTAGAGTAGAATACCTTAACACTGGTGAGAAAGTTTCAGTAAAGTCAATACCTTTCTTCTGGGTAAAACCCTTTGCAACAAGCCTTGCTCTGTATCGCACTTCACCATCACTACTATATTTCTTTTTAAACACCCACCTGTTTTTTACCACTGTACCATATTTTGGTCTGTCCACTAGCTCCCAAGTGTCATTGGCATTAAAAGATTTCAACTCTTCCTTCATTGCACATTGCCACTGCACTTTTTCTGGTCCACTTATAGCTTCATTTAGTGAAATTTGCTCACCTGTCACATCTTCCACACACATATTGGAATAACCATAGTAGTCTGGTTTTCTTATAGTACGCTTCTTAGGAAGATCCAAAATCTGTGACTGTGTCACAACAGTTGTGTCAGCTGGTGTGAGAGGGTCATGGAAACTGTCTTCTGACTCACTTGATGTTTCATCAGGAACATATGTTGCATCACTCACATTAGCTTCTATCACATCTGTGCTACCTGACTCGCTGTTATCTGTGCACTCTGGTGGCTGTTGGTCCTCTATCAGTACAGTCGCTGATGATCTGTAATTGGTGTCCTCCATGACCACCACGTCTCTGGCAACAATTATCTTTTGTGATTGTGGATCAAACAGACGATAACCTTTGGTACTTTCTGAGTAACCAACTAGGAACATCTTGCTTGCTTTCTTATCCCACTTTTTGCGCTTGACCTTGGGCACATGGACCATCACTGGGCAGCCAAAAATTCGTAAATAACTAATATCTGGCTTTCTGCCTGTCCATATTTCATAGGGTGTAACATCCCTGTCTAGTCTTGCTGCTGGCGATCTATTTTTTATATATACAGCTGTATTAACAGCTTCCGCCCAAAACTTTTTTTCAAAATTGGCATCAAATAGGAGACATCGTGACTTCTCAACAATAGATCTGTTATATCGCTCAGCCACTCCGTTCTGTTCAGGAGTATACGCACTGGTTTTCTGATGAACTATACCACATTGTCTCAAATAGTTCTCCATTTCAGTTGAACAGAACTCACCGCCATTATCAGATCTTAATGTTTTTATCTTCTTTGATTGCTGATTCTCGACTAACCTTTTGAACTCTTTGAAGTACTTGAATGTTTGCTGTTTTGACTGTAGAAAGTACACAAAACACATTCTGCTGTAGTCATCTACAAATATAAGAAAATATGAAGCCATTCCAAGTGATTTGTTCTCCATTGGTCCACATAAGTCCGTATGGACTAATTCCAGTACTTCTTGACTTTTGCTTGCACTCAGAGGGAATGGTAACCGTGTTTGTTTACCCTCGCAGCATATTGTACAGCTGGATTTGTCAATTTCACTTCTATCTAGGAATGTCACTCCTTCAACTGCTCCATTCTTCATTTTACATAAGTCATTCAGATTTATATGACCTAGTCGTCTGTGCCATGTCATGCTTGAAGTTTTAACTGCAGCCACTAAAAGTTGTTGAGACTTAACAATGTTTAATCTGTAGACTTCATTTTCTAATCTTGCTTCACCAATGCAATCATTCTGTGAGTTGTAAATGAAGCATCCTTTATGATTAAATATCACTTTGTTTCCACTAGCGATGATTCGACTCACTGACAACAAATTCGTGGTGAGATTAGGCACATACAAAACATTTTTTACATTTACTTCATACTGCTTGTTTTCAACTGCAGTCATAATTTTTAAATCTCCCGAACATACAACTTGTACACTTGTTCGATTAGCGACTATGATTTCTTTAGTTTTCGGTTGATACGAAATGTTTTTCAACTTATTTTTGTCCGACACTAAATGAGTACTTGCGCCTGAATCAACGTACCAGTCGTCTTGACTGAATTCACTCGTTAGGAATACCGCGCTGAATGCATTCATTTTCACTTTTTCTGAACATTGGTTCTTATAATGACCAATTTCTTTACATTTGTAGCAACGAATAACTTTTGACGTTTTGTTGACGGACGCTTGACGATGCGTTTCGTTGTCGTTACGCTTAGAGTTTGAATTTGTTTTGCTATTACCTCCAACCTTTTTGTGAATATTTTTAGCGATGAATGCTCCTTCTGATTTCACCTCGAAATCTGTACTCATATCCAATAGTTTTGTTTTAATAGCATCTGCACTTAGAGCCATCCCAGAATGCTCAATGGCCATGATCATTGGGCTAAATTTCTCTGGAAGTCCCGCCAAAAGTAAAGAGCCGATCCACACATCGTTTATCTCGAAACCGGTACCTTTAAGTTTCTGCGCTGTTTCTACGACTTGCGTCACGTAACTAGTCATGGACTCACACGTTTCTAAGCGAATAGAAATAAGATTCCTTAACAAACTAATCTTGCGTGTATAACCGGAGTCGTCAAACAATGACTTTAATTTCTTCCATAAACTAAGCACTGTTTTTTCACTTTTTATATGGACATAAAGAGATGGATCGATAGTCATAATCATCTTTGCTTTAGCTTTCTTGTCATTTGCTTCATCTAACGGTTGGCTGCTATTCAAATCGACGCCTTCCAGGATGAGAAAATTTTCCACCGAAAATGCCCAATCATCGTAATTCTCACGCCCCTTCAACTTGGGAACGTTTACTGAGTAATTTCCTGCCATTTTATAATCGTGCACTACTTAAAACTTGCCGAAAACTGATAAAATGCGGGTCTGCGCCCATAACCTAATAAAACTTCACGATGGCTTTTACAAGACTGTCATTTGTTTTATTTCAAAAAGGTTCTAGAACGTCAAACTTACATCAACAGATGGCAGATGGCGCTAGTAGTAGCAATTACAAATGTAGTTTGTTTTGATACATATTTAACAGTACCAAGGACCCTTGTCTACATTATTTTGTTTAACAAAGCTTACTTCTTGCGAAGCCTGATTGATACACAGTCTTAACTCCTCAACTCTTGGCACTGACAAAGCAACTTCTACTTTTGATGCGCCAAAACAAATCACGCGCATAGCTCCACCCTTTCTAATGACGTCATCAATTTAATTAACGGCCGTACTTACACGGCAATTACTTGAACGGCACAAACACGCAGACTTCATTACGGGGACATAGTTAATCATTTGTTATAGCGACTCGTATGGAGTTACAGTTTAATTGTTGTTTAAAGTTTAACAGCTGTTTAAGAATATAGGATTACGTTTTTTAAGACAAATATTGTTGGGTTTTTCTGTATAGAATTTCTCAGGAGCAGCGTAGAGTCTGGAACTGTACCAAATGGAATCTACCCATAAGTATTTTACAAAATATCAAAATAATAGGACACTTTCGTTGTTTTTCAAAATGACCATAAAAATAATATACAACAAGATTATCTATACTTATGTGTGTACGTATAATATTACCATACGCAAGCATGGCGAGGCCGTTAACCCTAAAACGCGGCGTTAACTTTTAAACAAGAGTGTTACAATAAAGTGGGTCGTTAATTATAGTCAGTGTACAGGTTAAGCTCGCCTTAATTTGTAATAGGACAGGCTTTTACGGGGAGGTGGTATTTTCGCGTGTTTTGGCTCAAAAAGATGGGCAATACTGTTGTTTTGCCAATAAAGTGCTGAAAAGTGGGGAAAACGAGGTAAAATCTACATTTATGTGTGAGTATATCTATTAAACCGACATGTATTACATTCGTATATGTTTATGTCTGATTCGCTGAGCGTGAGGTCCTGGATTCAATTCCTGGGTCGGGCAAAGTGTCTTTAGGCTTTTCTGTATGGAAATTTTTGGTAGCAGCACGGAGTCTAAAACTGTGCCCGATAGATGACAATAGGCTCGCCCCCTATTACATTAGACTCAATAACTGTATCGGCGAAATGTTGGTGTACAATAGTATACCTCTGTCTAACCCTTCGGGGAATACAGACCAATTTTTCTAGCATATATTATATGTATGTGGAACGAGAATCAAATACTGAACACTCTTTTTCAATCCCTTATATTAACCAGTCAACCTGTATACCTACAAAACACTCACAACAATGCAAACATTTTTTGTACCCTATCTCAGAATATCGAATTCTTTCATAACTTACGAGGGTTCTCACCCACGGGACCAACAATTCGTATCAGAAACCCCATGCCAACATATCACGACAGGTGAAATAACATAACACTATAACACCATAAAGATAGTTGTACCCAACTAAATACGATCACATAAAAACAAATGGGGTCTGAAATGCCCCACATTAGGCCGAACATGGGTCAATCGGGACTATTTAGGACCATACATGGTAATCTCGTGGTAATGTCTGCATTAACATGTGGGCGCTAGGGAATGGCGTTCGCAAAAATTTGGAGGAATTTTAGGGTTAAAAAATTCACAATAGACAATGTGGGATATACAATATATTAACATGATGGTTAAGTTGGAAACGATGAAGAGCGAGAAGGAAGTATATACACAGACCAACTGAAGAAGAAAGCAAATGAAACGTATAAGGAAGTGGAGGAAATGACACAGCATAGAATTAAATTGAGTTTGCTACACCGATAAGAGTCTGGTACCTACTCTTTCTTCTTCTATGAAGTCAATGGTGGAATGCATCAATTATGGAGTTTCTTGCCGGTCTCTTCTCCATAGGACCTACCCCCTTTGGAACCGTGCGCCTTGTTTCGACTTTTTAAAAGTGCCTGAAAAGGCCTAGTTGAAATAAAAAATTTGACTTTGACTTTGAGGTATGGAGGCTGACCGCCTAGGATGCGCCAGATGAATATCTCATATTAACCCAGGCACTTAAATAAAACGATGTTGATATTAAAGTTGGATAAGCTAATAAGGCTCTAACAATAATTGGTCACACCAACAGAGGGGTGTAATTGACTCCTTGGAACCGACTTAACACACCATAGTGTACAACTTAACACCATATGGTAGGCTTCGGAAACTCTTATAAGACCACGAACCCTATAATCCGAACACGGTGTCACGCCTCCAAGGACCCTTCCTTTTCTCAGGAGGTAATTGTAAAAAGACCAACTCCCCTCCCCCTATGTAGTCGTCTCGTAACCATCGGCTCCCTATGCTGTTCACTTGTACATTACGACACTCAACCAGATCGTGTCACCATCTCAGAGCGCGCAGATATTAATTAACCCCTATTCTATCTTCATTGACCTCCAAAATGTTTGAACAGTACACACATAATCACAAATGCTCTTAATAAGGTTGTCTAGAACTTAGGTAGTTCATAACGTCATAACCTAAGGCCTAAGTGACGCTTAAGTAAACACACTAGGGAGTCTCCGTCATCATAATAATAGGGCAACAATCGCTATTTCAATTTATTAGGTCCAATGAACGTTGTAATCTAGACATCGGCGTAAAGTGCTTAGGCTGCTTGAACACGGTACTATTATGCGTTAAGGTTTTGATTATTAGCTGTTTTTATAGGAGCATAGTTTCATGCTTATATTCCACTTCAGACAGAGGTGAACTTTTCTAAACATATGTTTCTTCGATGGCGTTATAAAATCACTCGTAATAGAAGGCGAGCCTATTGCCATTTATCGGATAAAGTTCCAAATTCTGGTCTGCTATGGTGAATTTACACACAGTAAACCCTAATAACATTTGCTTGACCGAGAAATCGAATCCAAAACCTCACGCTCCTCACTAGATTTATAATCACTAGACCAAATAGGCGACGTAACTCATTTTTATATAAAACTGGTAACCCCTGCCCCCGTCTTCGCACGGGTGCAATTTATTTATGAAGAAAATGAGAAATGCGTTTATTATTGGGATTTTCATACGAAACTATATCCTAATTTTTCATATCCAAAAAAAAACTCTCATACAAACCTTGGCCTCACAATTATGAACACAAAAAAAAACAGTGAATTCGTTCGAGCCGTTCTCAAGCGATGCTCCATCAAACATGTGATGTTTATTGGTGACAATTGATTTTTATTTATATGGAATACATTGAATAATTGGATCCTACAATATTAACTTGCATTACATTAACTGTCGCAAACCGATTCAACAATTTCAACATAACACAAACTCAGATTCTAAAACGCAAAATCGCTAACGTATAACCACCCTTATCTTAAACAACGGAACTATAACGCAACGTAGGTTAATATCAAATAGAAACTTGGCACATTATTGTCACCCAAAACTTGTACTGTTTTCATAACATGTACTATAAGCTTCAACAAAGCTATATAAACTTAACTTAGTTATGTGTCTTCAAGTTATGGTGGTATCTCGTCAGTCAACGGCCATTTTGATGTAAAGGACGGGATTATAAAGTTGGTACTGTTAAGTTTTTGTGTTAGTGCAGTTTTATCTGGGTTTTCTTTGTGGCATTGTACTTATTGTCGGTTCAAAATCTCAGTCACAATAATGGAGAGCTGTAAAAGCAGTGATAGCCTAGCGATTGAACGCTTGCCTTTCGTGCAGTTGGGCCTGAGTTCAAATCCCGCTCGCACCTCTTTTCAGAATCACGTGCGGATCAGTCAATATCGTGAGGAAACCTGCATACCTGTGAGGGTTGCATAATATTCTCGACAGTGTGTGTAGTCCGCCTACCCGCACCAGGCTGTCGTGGTGGACTAAATCCAAACACTTCTCACACTGAGAAGAGACCCTTGCCCAGCAATGGGACAGTAATGGGTTCAATTTATTTAATTATTTATTGACTAGCTTTTGTCCTCGGCTTTCACTCGCGTTAATTTAGAATTTGACAATCAATTCGGGTTGTACGAAAGAAACGTGTCGCCATCTATCATCATAAGAACGTTATTGTTGTTTTCCTCGGGAACAGTACTTTTCGGGATGAAAGGTACCCTATGTCCATTTCTGTACACCTGACAACGTACATATATGCAAAATTTCAGGATGATCGGTTCAGTGGTTTCGCCGTGAAAAGGTAACAAACAAACAACCTTACTTTTGCATTTATAATATTATAGTTAAGATTAAGATGAAGAGCTATAGATATAATATAAATAGTTCACCTCATTGATTTCGATGATATCGACTCGATATCGAACCGAAATACTTCGTCGTACTTGGGACCACTCAATCAAAGCATTTCTGGAATTTTGCCTATTAATACACATAAATAGATACAGCCTCTCAATTCGACAAACTCTGTGTTGTATCCACTGCTCACCCTTTCGCAGAATACATAAGGATAATTATATATCGTCAAACCGCAAGTCAAACTACTACACATAAGTACATAGATAATCGAGTCGTAGTACAACTAAACTCATTAAATACTATCTAACTAACGATGCTGAGTTTAGGGCACTTCCGGCAGGCTTCGTATCTTCACGGAGGAGCACTTTGAGGGTGGAATTATGATTTGGTAAGTGTACAAATATAAAGGCGTAATCCTACCTTTTTTAAATTTAAATTTTAATTTTAATTTAAATCCTACGTTTTTTGTTGTAATATGTACAAGCGGTATGTGTGTCTTCTATATAATGCGTAATCAATACAAGGCAGTAAATTAAAAAAACGTGTTAAAAATTTAATTTTACTATTATAATTCAAGCTCGTCAAGTTCGTCAACTCGATGCCTTTAACTTACAGCGGCGACAAGCGGCTAACAGTAGAGATCACTGGAAGACGCAGGGGTAGCCCTTTGCCCAACAATGGGACACTCAGGGCTAAATATAATAATTATAATTAGCAACAACATTGCATCACGCCTGTATTCCCCGAAGGATTAGGCAGAGATGTACTATTGTACACCCACATTTCGCTTTGGGAGGAGCCTATTGCCATCAACCAGGCACAGTTCCAAACTCCTTGCTGCTACTGAGAATTTCCATACAGAAAAACTCAATAACACTTTGTCCGGGCCGGGAATCGAACCCAGGACCTGAGGCTTAGCAGTCGCACTTGCGACCTCTAGACCAATCAGACAGTATTATTATAATCTATACATATAAATAAAATTAGAGTGTCTGTTTGTAATATTGAAATAACCGTTTTTTACTACATGCATATGAATATATATATGGTACATACACCAAAATAACATTTTTTACATTTTTTGTCTGTCTGTCTGTCTGTCTGTCTGTCTGTCTGTTTGTATAGGCTAATCTCTGAAATGGCTGGACCGATTTTGACGGGAATTTTATTGGCAGGTAGCTGATGTAATAAAAAGTAACTTAGGCTACTTTATTTAATAAATATTCTTTTATTTAAAAAAAAAATTGGGTTAAGTGCATTTGGTCTCACTATAAAATACATTGTTAAGTTCCGACATCCACGCGAACGAAGTCGCGGGTACAGCTAGTATACAATAAAATACTTTTTTCTTTCTAACCAAATTAAATAAAAGCTATTAATGGCAAAGGTAGAAAAAAAATATGAAAAAAAAAAAACTATCCCAAACGATAAAAAATATGTCAAAATGTTTAAAAAAACTATGTAAAAAAAATCATTTAAAATTTAAGTATTTTCGTAAATATCGCCCTGCACTTAAACTCGAAAATAGTTTAAATGTCAATTCAATTCTAATACATTTTAGTTTAATAAATATCCACTAATCTTCGACAAATGTGGCTGTAATTTGAAATTACGAGTATGTAGTACAATTCCGATCGATCAGTTATTTTCGATGGCACGACCCACCGTTTTTTCACCGACTAAAAAGTCATGGTGTATTTTTATAATATCACAAGCCTTTATAAAAAGAATGATAGATAATGACACATTAAAATAAAATACTTAAAATAACAAAATGATGGATGAGTTCTTCCAGCATCGTTATAGACTTTCTCGGAACGTGGGGGTGACCTTCGTAAAATATATTACATAATATATTTATAACGTGTTGTCTCAATATATTGATGTCTTCTTTGACTTTGAGACAAATGTACCTATCTTTTGAAAGTACGACTAAGGCGCGTTAACATGTAACTTGGCGATCTTCGTAAACTTTTATACATATCTATCCTATTGCTTATTTCAACAAGATGTTGATGATATTTAACACTAAAGCAAAGTGAAAAGGTGAAAACCGCATGAAAATCCGTTCAGTGGTTTTTGAGTTTATCGCGAACAGACAGACAGACGAGGCGGGGGACTTTTTTTATAATATGTAGTGATTATAATATAACTATGCAGCAATCTATGGCAAAGGCTAGGTCATAATAAAATATCATTTATGACACTTATTTAAAGAAATTGCTTCATTCGTCTAGTGATCGCAAGCGCAGTTGCTGAACGATCAAGCAATGTTTCTGAATTTTTATGTTAGAAAATTCTCAATGGCAGCACAGAATTTGAAATCGTACCTTATAGGTATAAACTCGCCCTCTATTACATGGTACTCTGAAACTTTGATACGACTCTGGCTAACCCTTCGGGTAATACAAGCGTGATATTATGTATAACTAATTACACAAATTATTTCGAGAAGCAATCAATTAAATTAATATAAAGACCTCATTAGATCACTTAGCTAAGACACAATCAATATGCACTTACCAATCACTCAAGCTCAAACCGATTTTAAGTGTCACCCTAAGAAATACTGAGACGGATACAAAGGGAAATAAAAAGAAATAAAGAAAAGGCGTTAAGAAACAGTAACGAGGCTGAATGGAAAAGAATGGTGGGGAAGCGAGAAATAATTAGTTTTTCTTCAGAAAAAAATGCGGTTAAGTGACGGTTGTTTTTATTGGGAAGTTCCGCAGTTGAGTGTTTGAGTTGTGTCGGTTTTGAATGCGTTGTAAGTGGTATTTTTTAACGTTAAAGTATCTACTTTATTGGCGTATTATAAGCAAAGTCTGGGTCTTTGTGTATGTGAATACACACCGTGCCTCGGAAAGCACGTAAAGACGTTGGTCCTGCGCCTGATCTCTCTCCGGTCGTGTCGGATTGCCGTCCCATCGGACTATGAGAGTGAAGGAATAAAGAGAGCACCTATGTTTGCGCACACTCTTGTGCTCTATAATATCTCTTGCGTAGTTGGCTAATCTCCGGTGAGATTGGCCGCCGTGACCGAAATCGGTCAGGAGGACATTATTATTATAAGCAAAGTAAGCTCCTTGCTGAAATATAATTTGACGATATTTTACTTAATGTGAGTTATGACAGTTTGCATGACAATATATTTTTTAAGCTGTGTGGTGTATCTACAATGTTGGTATGTTCTGAACAGAAATAAGTGAGGTAAAGCTGGACTTTTTCGAACAATAACGACGAAAGTCAAAATGACGTAAATTTGACTAGAATTCGTTTTAAAATAGGTCTTGTGGTCGCAAGCAGTACCAAGAGCGGGACCTTGGCAATATGACAGTCGTAGCCTGAAAATTCTCCTTAATAGCTTGTAGACGTACAACCCTACCTCACTCTTCAGAGAATACAACCATAATTATACATTTAACATCCTACTTAAGGAACCCTAAAATAAACGCGACCCATTGAAGAAGATTCGCAAATAAGGACCTATCTGGATAATGTTCTTACGTCAATAAAAAATAAAATTGTACTCTGAGAAGAAACAATCCTCTTTGGCTGAATAAATATTATCTTTGCCGACGTCGGTATTAAAAAAATGTGTGCTAAGAGTTTGAAGACGGGGAGGATATATTTGAATGAGGTTATAATATTTTATGTAACAGTCAAATAGAGACATATGCCCAACATTGGGCGAAATTGAGCTGTGGATGATGATGATGAATATTTCTGTTCTGTTTCTGTTTTTAAAAAACGTTGACACACACATTAAGAATAATTTCTGTATCGTGAGTGGGTTTACAAGACATATATTCACATACACGAAGATCTAGACCCGAAACAACTATCTGTAGATAGTACAAATATTTCTTCCGTGACCCTCGACACGTAGCGCTGAGTGCAGCAGTTGATCTCTCAAGCACTGCGCCAACCGTGCCGTTTTATATAGAATTTAGGCTCTAGCAGGCTGTCGAATTTTGTTTTATTCATCCATTAAAACTATATCGATAATGTCTTTCACTGGCGTAGAGGTCAAAGCCTTATAGACTGAAATACTACAAAAAACTCGTATAAAAATAAACATTAACTGGATCAAAATGCGTCGTTGATTAACCATCATATTATTTAGATTTGAAACCACAACATAACCACTTAATTTATGGCTCTTATTATGGTTGGCATAAGGTTCATATTCCACTATCATCGGTTTGACAATTATTATGGAAATTCTTTAATGAATTACTCAATGTTGTTTTTTTAGACTTGCGGGTCTAATATTGATACGATAGTCAATAGACATTAAATTTACGGATCCTCGATGATATATATGTGGAGAATCTCTAACACAATAGCGCTATAGACTTCCATAGTTCCCCATAAACTTTTTCTTTTTTGATCAGCGTGATGAGAACCTATCCTGGGCTATCCTCCGTCAGGGGGGCGGAGGGGTGTGCCGGACTCCTACCGGTTAAACTCACCACAGTGATCCACCTCGACACCTCGGGAACTCTTAGAGGACAAGACCGCACCGAAGCCAACCACGGTGTCATGCCGAACGGCACTTCCCGGAGGGAGTGACTGTAAAGAGGCCACCCCCTCGTACAAGTCCCAGGGGAGACTGTAGAGTCCCCATAACCTAGTCCACTAACATCCCATCACAATATCCCAAGTAGTTTTTCTCCACATGTTCTGCAATAGTCCTGCACAAACCAGGATTTGTCCTTGGGTGCATTTCTATAGTGCTTACGGGGATAATCTGAGTATTTCACCATAACATTTCTACGTGGCCCCACACATGCCTTCCAAATGTCCGGGACTGTGGTCCCCTGCAAAGATAAGACATAATAATAATCCTAACAAAAAAGACGTCTAACAACTATTTTTTTTCATCACAGCCCAGGCGATAAAAATAAAACAACGAACTAACGCCAGACCTATCACAAAAAATGCTACAATTATACGACAGCGATAGGTTCCGTATGAGATCGGAACAAACCCAAGGTCGAAATAATGAGGTCGCGAAAGCAAGAGTGTGACGAGGTCGCAAGAAAGCAAGTTAAGGTCGCAAAATACAAGGTGACGCTGTGAACACGTTCTTATTTGCATATTGATTTATTTTGTGTTGATATTGGGAATGACAATTGAAGTATCCAACGCATACTTCAATTGTCATTCCCAATACGATTGTCAACTTTTTAGGACGTGAAAACTTGCCTTGATACTTCTACGCCACGGTTGTCATACATGGAGTAGGTACTACGCTTGGTCCCTGGGTGGTGCAACATATTATTTTGTTTGAAAATTTTCCGCAGCAGCCCAGAGCCCCTCAATTCATGGGACATCAGTGAAATGTGTGTGTTTAATAGATCAACTTTGCCCAACCGTTCAGAGAACACACGCATGACGCAATGTGTGTCTTCAAATGTGTCAGCATGGTCTGTAACATGTGTCAATCGAGCTCTTTTCATGCACTCCGCATTAACCCTCCTGTAACAAAATCAAATTCCAATATGTCAGATATTAATTAACTCTTCAACTGATGCAAAAATCAATAGACAATCTATTTTGTTCTGCGTGTTTTAATGAATTAACAGGCAAAATAAGATGCGAATTTTACAGAAAAACACGCAATTTTTTGTTGCGTTATATCCAAATGGCCGTCGGATACGTTTCAAGGTTAAACGCTCCATTTTTAGTGAAGAGGCCCATCAAAATAGTAAGTAGTTTATCAATAGGCGTTGAAGCGTGACAGCGAATGACCGTATCTAGAAGAATTGTTCACAATGTTCACCCAATAGAGCAAATGTAGATAGTTAAATAGGGTTAAAGAAAAAAGATTGGTATTTCTTATAAGATTTATTTGTTGCAAGGACTGCTGACCTTCAGGACCTAGGCTCGATCCCCGGATCGGGAAGTTGTTTGATAGAAAATTCTCAGTTGAAGCCCGAAGCTTAAAATTGTGCCAAAAGACAAAGAGGCAAAAGACCCATCTCCTATCACATGACTTAATAACGGCATCGGCGAAATATGCCTAATCGAAATATGACTCAAGCAAGACTGTGCCATTTCTCAAAATCTGTAAGTTAGAACCGAAATATCTTAAAAAAAAAAGCGTTCCTGTAGCTGCACCAGTTAGCTGCCATTACTGACCTGTCTCAAATTTCCACCCTGTATACCAATACCGGCAGAATAATATATGGATATCAGCGGCAAGCACAGAGTTTTTAGACAGGGTAGGTAGAAAATTTTAAAAGCTTACTTACCAATAATACCTTCTGCATGTTGGTTTTGGTTCGTCGTCTTGTCGATTAAATAACGACATATGTGATTTACCACCTCAAATATCTTATAATAAATATTTATTTGAGTTATGTAGGGTAGGCAGTGTCTTTTTGTCTTTATGAACCGCACGCCACTGATGGATACGTTAATAATCTCATATTGTTGACGCTCGAAACTCTCCTTGAAGCCAGGTCACTAGCCCATTTGACCTATCCAGCATAGGTTAAATAGGCTACCGACCCTATTGTCTATTGATATTATTTATTGAGTAATTCGATTCTATTAGGTGTCATAGTTCGAAATAATCAAGTAAATTATACTTCATTGAAATGGATAAATAAAAATAAATAAGACTGCCTCAATGGTCTAGTGGTCGTAAGCGCGACTGCTGAGCGTTAGGTACTGGATTCAATCTCCGGGTTGGGCAGTGTTTTTGGGTTTTTCTGTATGGAAATTATTAGTAGCAGCACGGAGTCTGGAACTGTGCCCGGTAGATGGCAATAGGCTCGTCCTCTATTACATGGGACTCAATAACAGCATCGGCGAAATGTGGGTGTACAATAGTCCACCTCTGCCTAACCCTTCGGGGAATACAGGCGTGATGATATTCCTAGTGTGGTGCCCCACATTACGTTTATAAAAATCTTATCTTATAATAATAAATATTCTACTCATAAAATCTGTTACAAAAACAATATTTCTTCTAATAAAGCTGCCTATCAAACCGAATCGTATCTCTTAACGATTATTCTACAACATAAATCGCTTTGCTCCCGAACCGAAACTCAATTTTCACAGTTCGTTAATATTACAAATTGTGACACAATAAAAGACACGTAATTGTAATTAAAGTGGCCGAAGTCCCATTAATGTGGCCAAATGTTACACCGTTACGAACGTTAATAGGGGATAAATTAAATGGTTGATATTTATTTGTTATATTGCTTTTATTTATTGCTATCTAGCCTTTGCAATGTTGCTAAGGTCAGATGGCAGTCACTTCGTGTTAAAGAGACAACCGCATTTAGTTACATTACAAACCAACTGATGATTCTTTATCAACTTTAGCATCACGCCCGTGTTCCCGATAGGAGTTACGCAGAGTTATATTGTTTTGTTTACGAACATTTTGTCGATGTCGTCATTGAGTTATATGTTATAGGGGGCGAGTATTGAACACAATGCCAAACTCCAGGCTGCGACAGCAAAACCATAGGTAGAGAAAAACCATACAGAATAACACTTCGCCTGACTAGATCGACCCCAAGGCCTTACACCTAGCAATCGCAAGTGCAACCACTAAACCGGAGACTCAGCTCAATATATAATATAATATACTATTCTATAAAGAATAGTATACATAGATAGACCATCTTATACGTGATGACAGTTTCATTACAAACAAAATTGAAGGAAAGATAGAAGGATCGAGAGGGAGATGAAGACGGAGGATAAGTTACATGAGCCAAATAACGGAAAAGGTTGCCGTCATGTCGTATAAAAAGTTAAAGGAGACTGCACGGGAGAGAGAAAAATGAAAAGAACTTCATCAGCAACACTGACAAGAGCAAGGCTCTTAAATAAGAAGAATAGTGTAGTAATAATCTAATATGTAAAGCATTAAATTAAAAATACAACGGACAAAAACTCCGATTGTACAAATATTTGTTCTTAAACTTTTAATTAATTTATGTTCGGTGTAATACGCGCCCTGTTCGTAACACACGGATAAACGGTGACGTAATTATAAAAGGACTATTTGAGATAGGTTTTATGTTCTTCATGTAACTTTAATTAAACATTCGACTTCCCTTCAATTTTCTTTTGACATAACTCCTCTATCAGTGGCGTGCGGTTCATAAAGACAAAAAGACACTGCCTACCCTACATCACTCAGATAAATATTTATTATAAGATATTTGAGGTGGCAAATATCATACATCATTATTTAAACGACAAGACGACGAACCAATACCAACATGCAATAGGTATTTCTGGTAAGTAAGATTTTAAAATTTTCTGCCTACCCTGTCTAAAAACTCTGTGCACGCCGCTGTCCTCTATTACACCTCTACCTCAATTTGTTAATTCGAAGACACGTTTCCCCATTTCCTTGATAAAGTCTCTAATACCATCCCTACCATCACATAGTTTGTATTCCCAGATGGGTTAGGCAGAAGTGTTGTGTTGTACCACACACATTTCTCCGATGACGTTGTTAAGTACCATTTAACACCATTTAAGGGCATGCCTATTGCCAATTTTCTATAGCTACAGAAAAACCTTTTAACAGTTTGCCCGACTCGACGATCGAACCATACAACATACAACCAATATTACCTACATAGGACGCAATAACAGCATCCGTTGATGCATCATGTAATGTGGGTGTACAATGGTACACCTCTACCGGACCCTTTGGGGAATAATAATAATCTCCAAGCGGATTTCGGCTACGGCGATCTTCTTTTCTTACGGAGGCTTTTGAGAGCATGAGCGCTTTGCTCACATGTGGCTGATGTACCCTATTTTGGCAGAAAGTCCGTGCACAATGTGAACACGTCAGGGTACCTTCAAGAAAGTTGTATTCAAGCTGGAAGGCATTCGGATTTTCAGCTGATCAATACAGACTTGATGCTTACGTAGTACAGATACATTTTCAGTACTAAAATGTGTAGACTCCCGAAAATGTATGTGAGTATGTAAATGGTACGATTATATCCCCAACTTATGTACTTATATACTTATATACCTATCTTTGATGTTATATTAATAACTACCCCTGCGGAGTCACCTTAAGGTACATAACTCTGTTTATTATAATTATGATGAAGATTATTCCGGTATTTATTATATTATCGCTATCTCGGCCTTTTGGCTAAGAAGCGATAATATAAACCCTCAAAACGTGTTTTGAGGGTAAATTATTTATCAATCTATAAACAATATAAAAAAATACAAAAACGTGACGACCTAGTTTTTACTTGTGTCTATAACATAAAAAATCAGCCAAAATCAGCTCATGTTTAAAGGGGTAAAAACGTTTAAGCATTATGTATGAAAATTTTAGCTAAACTATAGTCTAAACAGCTCGAGTCGTTCTTACAGCCTTCGTCGCCCCTCTGTCGTCATCAAAATAAGATACAGTGTCCAGTCACACAAATACTTTCTGCGCCGACGCTCCTGTCTTGTCTTGTCTTGAGTCTTGAAGAATCTTTATCGAATTTAACATGTTAAACAGAGGAGAGAGTTGCCTGTCCAAATACATTGATACTATTAAATAAACTAAATATTATATTAATGTTCCTAATTTTTTTTTTATTAAAAATTTATATAATTTAAGTATTTCTAGCTGGTTGAATTCCCACACGCAACAAATATATTACAGGATAAATTCTAGAGAGCAGGGAAATGTTTATCTTAAAAAAAAAAACTCGATAATCATTATGTAATTTTAAAACTCTATGTTATGTAACTTTAATGACATTATATACTAATTATTCCATATTTATTTACAGGTACACTACAGACATCAACAAAAGTGGTAACTAAAAGAAAACTAATTAAAAACACCTCGGCGCAATAAGTGTTGAAATCACTGCCTTCGTTGTTTGTTCGAAACATGAAAACCGAGTTCATTTGCTAATTACATCGCGTGGTTAATAAAAGTCAGCCGGACGAACTCATTAAAAATACTGCTGGATAGTAAAACATCTGTCGCTGATAGTACTTTTACTGGAAGGAATTGTGTAATTGGGTATTTTTAACTGGCTAAGGAAGTCTGTGTTTCGTATGAGTATTTTGTATTTGACGGTTTTGCGGATATTTGTTACTACTAATCCAATATACTGACTGCCTCTTTGGTCTAGTGGTCGCAAGCGCGACCGCTGAGCGTGAGGTCCTGAGTTCTATTCCTAGGTCGGGCAAAATGATTTACTGAGTCTGGAACTGTGCCCGGTAAATAGCAACAGGCTCATCCCCTATTATATGAGACTTAATAACGGCATCGGCGGAATGTGGGTGTATATAGCACGCTTCTGCCTCACCCTTCGGGGAATACAGGCTATGTTATGTTATGTTAAATCAATATAATATGACATTTAAAATATTTCCTTTCCTTCAAAGTCCAGTATATAATCCAGTCTACATGAAATCCTTTGTAGATTGATCTTATTTCTCCTCTACTAGTATATATATATATTCTCCTTTTCTCTTTTTAAACGTTGCCCCACACTAGGATTTCTCCTGTGTCGTGGGTACAGTTTACAAACATACATGTCACATACACACACAACCAGACCCGAAACAACTATCTGTAGATCATACAAATATTTGTTCCGTGCGGGAATCGAAGCCGGGACACTTAGCGCAGAAAGCTAGTCACTTAGCCACTGCGCCAACCGCGTCGTCATATACATATACATATGGTAGTATAATTAGGTATAATATAACTGTATTTAAGTATGTATTATTATGAAAATTATTTACTATTATTATCTATACATATAAATAAAATTGGAGTGTCTGTTTGTAATATTGAAATAACCGTTTTTTACTACATGCATATGAATATATATACAGTACATACACCAAAATAACATTTTTTACAATTTTTGTCTGTCTGTTTGTTTGTATAGGCTAATCTCTGAAATGGCTGGACCGATTTTGACGGGACTTTTATTGGCAGGTAGCTGATGTAATAAGGAGTAACTTAGACTACTTTTATTTTAGAAAAATTCTTTTATTTTAGAATAAAATAGGGTTAAGTGCATTTGGTCTTCTTAACTTCACGTAACTTTTATAATTTTTATTTTTATTAAATGGCGTTTCGCACTAAAAAATACATTGTTAAGTTCCGACGTCCACGTGAACGAAGTCGCGGGCACAGCTAGTAATATATAAATTAGGGATCTAATCAGTATAAATATTACAACATTAATTAATTGTTACACCACAGACTACCTTTATCTTTTCGCCTCTATTCTTGTCCATCCTACGGTTGTCTGGCAGAGGTCCCCGACTGCGATAAGACCGCCCTTTGTACATATCTTTTAATACATAAGTTGAATCCAATTTTTTATCGGTGTACAATAAAGAGTATTTTATTCTATTCTGTTCTATCCTTTCCTTATATCTTCGTCCATCATAAAGCCAGTCACTAAAGGTAGTTTACTTGGGCTTAATAGCTTATAGTGCCATCACAGATACCACTTATGAAATTATGACTGTTGATGGCACTAGGGAAATTATGTGGAGAGCGAAGCTTTTTCATTTACCAGTCAAAAATATTCATATTAGAGTCGGATTAATACCAGAAAATATAGATAGTGAAAATGGTTCGAAAGCTTTCCTTTTTTTTTTTGTTTAAATTTTGGGAAATACAGGGTAACGCTATAGGGAGATGAAACAGATTAAGATAATGTCCTCCTGACCGATTTCGGTCACGGCGGCCAATCTCACCGGAGATTAGCCAACTACGCAGGAGATATTATAGAGCACAAGTGTGTGCGCAAACACAGGTGCTCTCTCTATTCCTTCACTCTCATAGTCCGATGGGACGACTATCCGACACGACCGGAGAGAGATCAGGCGCAGGACCAACGGCTTTACGTGCTTTCCGAGGCACGGTGTCGACGGAATCGACCCGCGACACGTAGCTCAGCAGTCGATCTCTCAACCACTGCGCCAACCGTGTCGTCAGATACTGTATGTATGTATATCAAGATACTGTATGTATGTATGTCCCGACTCTTTCCCGTAATTTTGACCCGTGACTTGGATCGAATGACCTACGCATGTGTATAATTTCTAGTGCATTCAGGGGTAATGTAGCTATCTAACAGTAAAAGAATTTTCAGATTCGGTTCATTAGTTACGGAGATAACCCCCTACATACAAACTAACAAATTTTGCCTACTTATAATAATTATAGATATCGATTATCACTTATTGGTATTGATTTTATTTTCCAATGCACTCTCAGTTCTAACGGTTAGCAGATCGTTGACCCCAAGCGATCTTATGATCGGGTCATAGGTAGAATAAGCATGTAGTTAGGTCTACCAAGCATTACAGCACACCCGCATGACGAACCAAACCCCCCCGCCCTTCACGATGCGCCAATTATGATTGCAATACGGTGTAAATTTTTATAGGTACAAGCTTAAATACAATTAGTTTCCTGACTACCTCATAAGTCTAGTGGCCGCAAGCGCGACTGATGAGCGTGAGGTTCGATTCCCAGGTCGGGAAAAGTGTTATTGGATATATCTGGAAATTCTCAGTAGCAGCACGGAGTCTGGAACTATGCCTGGTAGATGGCATTAGGCTCGCTTATTAATTACATGGGACTCGATAACGACACCAGCGAAATGTGGGTGTACAATAGTACCTACACTTGTGCCTAACCTTTGGGGAATATAGGCGTGATGCTATGTTATGTAATTTCCTTTTTATGAGATCGGTAAATGACTGGTAATCGGGTGTTTAAAACGCCAAGAATGTATTTTGTAATGTTTTACCTCTGACAACGTCGAAGTTTGCAATGATTGCCTTTTCGAACAATATATAATAATAAAACATAAACAAAACTTACATAAAAATAAATATACAACAAAAATCAACCTTAAAAAGAAACTAATAAAGTCAAACACACAACGTGCACGGTTATAACTTTATATAAAAATATTCATCTAAACAACCTCCCACGCAAACAAACTAAACAACAAACAAGCATTGTTTACAAAATCTACCCTCCATTTTTCACCGAAATGCACTCGGGGAGGGAGAGAAAAAATAAAACAATGGCTATCCAGGGCTGCCACCATTGAGTCATGATTGATTATGATTGAGGATGCCAACCGGTGCCCGCTTCATATTTTCTATCGAAGGTTTTTCAACGAAAGCCTCATTTACTTAGATTGAGGTTGGTTATTTTGAGAATTGGGTGCAAGAACTTTTTACTGACGGCACGATTAGCTTTCTGCGCTATGTGTCGCCGGTTCGATCTCCGCACGGAACAAATATTTGTATAATCTACAGATAGTTGTTTCGTGTCTGGTTGTGTGTGCATGCGACATGTATGTTTGTAAACTGTACCACGATACAGGAGAAATCATAGTGTGGGGCAACGTTTATCAAATAAAAAATAATAAATAAATAAATTCAATCCATTACTGTCCCTCTGCTGAGCAAGGGTCTCTTCTCAGAATGAGAAGGGGTAGGCCTTAGTCCACCATGCTGGCGGGTTAGCGGACTACACACACAGTCAAGAACTTTATGGAGCTCTCTCAGGTGTGCAGGTTTCCTCACGATGTTTTCCTTCACCTTAAATGCAAGAGATAATCAAATTCTAATCCGCACATGATTCCGAAAAGTCAGAGGTGCGAGCCGGGTTTGAGTGCAGACCCTCCCGTATGGAAGGCAAGCGTTCAACCGGTAGGCTAGCAGACACACAAATAAAAAAAAAAATGTTGTGTTAGCTAAAATGTACCTGTAACCTTGAAAATACATACTGTTTGTTTACTGTTTTGTTACGTCACGTTTGTTACTGATATCAGAAATATTAATCGGCTCATTTTCGTAGCGTAAAATAATTTGGTTTATAATTCAAGTTTATTCGTATAAAATTATTTTTACGGGTTTTAGAATTGACAAATAATACTCCAATGTGTTGCCCTGTAAATAAAGAAACGACATTTAAAGTATTTTCTTCTTCTACTATGTCAGTTCCTTTCAATAACTATTAAAACATAAAATAAAATCAGTCATCAGTCCAACGCTACATTGTTTTCCATAGCCTGGATAGAAATTCTATCTTTCTTAAATAATCTATGTGGAATGTGTCAAAGTACAAAACCATAGAGTAAACTAATATATTCCAAACTAAGGAATATGTTCTCTTTACATTTGTATTTAATACTTTCCGGGACAGGCCGCCTCTCGACGTTACCTCGGTATATCGTTACGTGACAGTACGACTTAGGGCGGTAGCTAAGTAGCCGCACTGTCTCATTACATTGCTCATTGTTAGTCATGGTTTGACGTTCTGCCCATAGGCGTTAACGTCTGTGGCCGTATTTGTCATATCAAAAAATTAAAAATATATGTAATATGGTAGTACGGCTGTAGATGGTATGACAAAATGTATGTATGGAATTTTGAAGTGTCATATCATGACATTTGCAAATATCTTCTGCTGTCTTATTGGTCTAGCTGTTGTATGTGCGGCTGCTGAGAATGTTCTGGGTTAGATTCGAAGGTTTTGAATTGTTCTTGGGATTGTCTGTCATTGTAAATAGTGATGAGCTCATCCCGTATAGAGAATATGGGCATCGATGGAGGGTGTACATCTGTGCCAAACCCTTCGGCGTTTACAAGCGTGATGTTAATGATGATTATTGATACGTTGTTATTCTCCCCATTTGGCAGATAAAATACTTATTGGTTAATTCATTGACTGCCTCATTGGTCTAGTGGGCGCAAGCGCAACTGCGGAGCGTGAGGTCCTGGGTTCGAATCCCGTGTCAGGCAAACTGTTCTTTGTCTGTATGGAAATTCTCAGTAGCAGCACGGAGTCTGGAATTGTGCCCGGTAGATGGCAATAGGCTCGTCCCCTGTTACATGGGACTCAACGGCATCGGCGAAATGTGGGTGTCCAAATAGTATACCTCTGCCTAACCCTTAGGGGAATACAGGCGTGATGCTATGTTATGTTATGTTAATTCAATAAGGTTCAAAATACTAAAGATACTATACCATACACATTATTATAAACATTTCCTCTACTACACAATCCTTTTACAGTTAATGTGAAAAAACATGTTTCTCCTAAGCGCACTGTTAAGCAAACATCTATACTTAATTACATAACTTAGCTAAAACTAAAAGGTCGAGCTAAAAAATACACATACTAGCCTCAACTGTACAACTCTTTTACACTGAATGCGGAAAAATATTTCTGCGAAGCGCACTATTAAACAAACATCTCTACTTCATTAGCTTTGCTAACATTAAAAGGTTGAGCTAGAACAGATAAACAAGGTGGACCTAGGTAATGTGAAAATGGGAGTAGTTAGGAAAAAATAGAGGTAAGAACTTATTTTTCTCGCCAGTGGAACTAACTAACGGAAAATTTATACAATATAATCATCATCAGCCAGAAGACGTCCACTGCTGAACGAAGGCCTCCCTCAAGGGGGAGTTTGCCATAATCCCCACGCTCGGCAGGCGGCTTGGGGACCGCAGTGGGTTACAGATTAGTGAGAGGACGCTGCTGCCCGTCCTCCGGTGTCTGGCCACAGTTTTAAGACGTACCCGGGCCGTATACAATAACAATAACAATATAATAGGCTGTTAATATTATGAGTAAGTAACGACATCGAATATACACAAACACGTGTCAAATATTTTCATTTAGAGTGTCTGTAAAAAAATTATCAAAAATGTATAATGAAAACTGACAAAGTTACAGGCTTTTGTGTTGCTACGTGGTCCTCTCATATACATGGTCATCCCTAGTTTTCGGGCAATTAGGACGGTGTGGGGTAATGGGGTGAGTGCGCCAGCGCATGCGCATGTGTCACGTATTTGTGATTGATAGATGACTGATTCTGAACAAACTACTTTCAGGTTAAATATAATATAAATAATATTGTAGAATTTTCCCATTATTTCTAGAATTAAGGATTTTTTTTAGTTACTTTTCGTCTTACCTTTCTTACTGAACGACAGAATCTTAATTTGCTATTATCTTCTTCTTTTAGATATGTATTGATGTGTTTTTTTATTCTTTAATAACTTTACTCCGCACTAAAAACAATTAGGGTGTGTGCGTTTACAATGTGTTCCGTGCAGGAATCGAACCCGCGACACATAGCAGTAGATCTCACATTATCACAAGACACGTAGATCGTGATTTATATATCATGAGATTAGCAATTACAGCAAATTGAATCGTTAACTAAACTATATAAGTAGATTTAAACAACGAACACAACATTGAAATTCAAATTAATTAAACACATAAACTCAATTCTATAGTCACAACTATTATTCCTACACTAGATTTCGCTTTCATAATCCCCAATTTCAGTTCACATTTCATCTTTAACACGCGATCCAATTCAGTGCCCTTTTGAAACTAAAAAATAAAGAATACCCTGTATACGTTCGTAGCCTAAAAAGTCTGTAATGGAAGGGGATTAAAAGCTTGCACAATTCAAACTAACTGCCAACGAAAATTTAAGAGGCGAACGTGGCACAACTCTATTTTGAATAGTGATGGGGCTACATATATGCTGATTGCTGTTATATTAATTTATTGGACTAAAGCTTTATTTAAATTTAAATTCTTTATTTCGCATAAAATATGAGTACACACAGATGGATACATGTATTTAATAATATGATACAAGTATTGTATAATTATGCTTATAATTGGTATATGCCCGGGACGAGCACGAGGGGGTGGCCTCTTTATAGTCATCCCCTCCGGGAAGTGCCCTTCGGCATGACACCGTGGTGGGCTTCGGTGCGGTCTTAAAAGTTCCCGAGGTCCAACATATGGTGTTGAGGCGGACCACCATGGTGAGTTTAGCCGGTAGGAGTCCGGCACACCCCTCCACCCGCCCCAAGCGGAGGATAGCTCATAATGGGTTCTCACCACGCGAATAAAAAAAAATGTATCTGCTTAGATTTTGGGTTAAAGGATAAAAAACCATTTAATATATTGATGTTTCCTAAAATTTCCTATGATTTTCTTTTCTTTTGAGTAAGCGCGTATTCAGTAAATGTAAAACTATAGAAATAGCGACAAAAACTAATTCATACGTTGAGGTCGGTTCCCAATCTAACCGATTCCAGCTAAGTATCATTATTTTACACGGAACTGTCATCTGATCTCCGCCACCCAATTACTTGGAGACACTGATTCTCTAAGGTAAAACTGGTTGTTCAGACTTTTAGGGTTGCTGACACCCGTAACGACTGTCATAGATATGACACCCAGGACCAACTGCTTAACGTGCTTTCCGAGGCACGGAAAGGTCTTGTTGTTTGAAGAACGGTCCCCAATCCAAGGAGTGACCGCAGCAACCGCTGCTTAACCTCGCAGATCTCGGTGATCTGAGCGGTAGCTGTGTAACTACGAGGCCCTCCATCCAACTTCGCGTTGCCACTTCTACCCATATGCTCAGTAGATAAGTTAATTATAAAATGAAATCACCAAAAAGGTTTTCGTACTGTTTTATAGAGAACCGTTGCGTCCATAGCGTTTTGCATTTCTGAATTTCAAATGCAAATAAGATTTGGAAAGCGAAGAAAATCACTGAAATTTATGTACATGATTTTTAATATGCAGAGACGGTTTGGTTTCTGAATAAAATGTTGTAAGATGTTTTAAATATGAGGGAAACATATTTTCGTGACAATATCAAACAATCTTTCATAGCAGCATTGTTAAGAGGCCGACATTACGCAGCACAGTAGAAAAGACAAAACTTCACTCTTCTATAAAATCCAACACATCCACAATCCGTCCACAAAACAGTTAAACTTGTTAACAGTGTTGCTAAATTGCGGCGCTTCTTAATGAAGACGTATGGGATCGTTAGCCGGACTTAGCTGACGCAGTAAAAACCTGACTGTTTAAAATGTATGAGAGAAGGACGAATAAAACAATGGTATTCTTGTTGTAGATTTGGCTCTACTATATTTTTATGAAGACTCAGTTACGTGTCTTGACGTTTTATATAATAAGATCCCGCGTGCAGGTCGTACGCCTCATTGGGTCTAGTGGTCGCAAGCCTGACTGCTGAGCATGAGGTCCTGGGATCCATTCCCAGATCGGGCAAAGTGTTATTGGGTTTTTTTATATGGAAATTCTCAGTAGCAGCACGGAGTCTGGAACTGTGCCCGGTAATACCCCGGTATGGCAATAGGCTCGCCCCCTATACATGGGACTCAACAACGGTATCGGTGAAATGTGGGTGTACAATAACACCTCTGCCTAACCCTTCGGGGAATACAGGCGTGATGCTATGTTAAAAGTATTCAATGTCCTAACCCAAGTCACGGTACACCCGTGTGCCAAATTTCATCCATATTCCTTCGGCCGTTACGGCGTGATTGATTAACAAACATCAAAATTTCGAATCTAATAAACATCCCAACTTTTAAGTTGATAATATTAGTGGAAGCCGGTTCCGTGTAGAAAGAATGTTCATCCAAATTTTGAACCCCCATTTCATCCCTTAGGGGTTGAATTTTGGAAAATCCTACACTCTTAACGAAAACTATCTTCTACAGTTAACGAGTGATGGATTTTACTTTTATATGTTGGTATAAGAGGGTAGGCAGGCGTTTGCCTTGCAGTGGGACACTATAGATACAGCCGAAGGTTAAGTGTTTCATCATTCGCAATATACCTACTTTTCGCTTAAAAGAACGAGAAACCATATTGCATAAATTTATTTCCGTTAGTAGTTCTGTGTACATTAAATTTGAATATAAGATAGAAGCACTCGGAATACCTAACTCTGCTTAACTACTCAAGCTCTTAACAATATAAACACTGAATTTCACCAGATTTCAGCAAACTACAGTAACAAATCAAACGATTTAAAAAATACAACTGCACTACATTTCGAGACGCATTTTCACTTGAACTGAAATAAGCAAATCCTGTTAAATCCAGCATGCAGCTAATAATCCAGTGCTTACGAGCGTGTTCCGGTTGCAACCGCTTTAAACCGGATTTTTCCGCTTATTTGAACGAAAACATGACCTTATTTTTTACACATTTCGACGCTACCATTTATCTAGATAGCAGTATTGGTTAGATACAAAATAAACAAGTTTCAACCTTAATACCAAAGTCGTTAGTACGGAATCGGTGTGCGAACCGAGCGTCGATTCCCGAGACGTGTAAAATGACGTCACATTACTCCATGTTATCGTACAACGTCCTGTATTACGTAATACGATACTAAATGTCATTTTTCATACGACCAGAAAGTCTGGACCCCTCTTCGTACTTAACTTTGTTCCCAAATTACTTGGCGTGCGAGATCTTCGTAGAATGGATGATATAACGGACAGAAATGGACATTTTGACCGATTGCGACCCGGTTTTCGGCCTGAACCGGGTATTATTTGTCATATGATTGCACTGAACAGCCTACTACGTCGTTTGGCGGTCCAATAGAACCGATTGAAAGGGCTTTTTATACATTTCCAGTTTTGTAAGCTCCTTTATAAATGGTGTATAATTATTTACTGTCAAACTGAAACTTCAAAGTATTTTCATCGAAATTTGAGGTCTATAGAAGTCTTGGAGTCGTTGAATGGGTGGAAAGAAGTCTAGACGGACTAATTTAAAAAGGTACTGTGAAGAAAGATTGATACAGAACTTTTTCAAACAAACTCGTTCGGAAAAGAACGCTTATTGAAAATGAATGGTTTATAAAAATATGAATTTACATTTTACAAATCAATATTTGAGGACCATAGCTGATTATATTGTATTTTTTTTTTACTTTAGCGTTTGTGATTAAATTGGGTAAGAAATAAGTTAAAATTAAACTCTTATCAGTAACTTGGGTCTTCATAAAAAATATACTTTAAAATAGCAAATTTATACCAAATATATTACCACTCACTAATTTTATGAAAAACGGCAAATTTCTATAGACTAACGTTACTTTTTGACCACAGATCAAACAACCCAGCGTCAGTTCCCTATAACTTCCCAGTGCAGTGATAATGAAAAACCCTTGACAGTCACCTTGTTCTGAACCTGGCTTGTACACTTAATCTTTCTACCAAAGCCAGAGGAAGTGTCAACTCTTCAAAGGTCACCTGAAAAACTTATACGTGTTAACTCTTGAATAACTTAAACATCTTGGCCCCAACTTCATCCAACTCCAGCAAAATGGCGACCTAATTAAAATTACTTAGTCGAAATAATCCGGTCGAAATAAAAAGCGCTTGAATTTCAATTTAAATGTAACTTAAATGCAAGTGAAGCGGACGTGTGGAAATCCCTGGATTATAGCGAAGCAGAGTGAGCTAAGTGACTAGTAAGTTAATACATACGTAATCCTTGTGTATATAAAATGTCACTGTGTGTCAAAGTTTTTAGTTTTGACGTTAAATTTGTTTGCATATTTGGAGAGTAGTTTTAGAATAAATTTATTATTAAACCACTCGTATAGACGCCGCTGAGGCCGGCCTAGAAAGAGGTTGCAAGATGACCTAGACGCGTACCGGAGGAGCTGGTTCGAGGTAGCGCAGGATAGAGATGGGTGGAAGAGTTTGGGGGAAGCCTATGCCCAGCCGTGGGATAGAGTGGGCTAAATAAAAAAAATACTAATTTAATTTAATTTAATTTTTGTAGCACAGTAGAAGCGCGATACAGTCTTTACAAACAGTCACAATGTAGCCTTTACACGATACCATATTAGCGAGGCGCCAATGTGGGTAAGACGCGCTACAAACGATATACAGACGAACATCAGTGATTCAGTCGCGACGGCGTGAATGTAGCGAAGTGGTATCGCTAAGCGACCCACCTCTACCCCTTTCCTTGGTCTCGAGACGTGACATACGGACTTCAGACCCGCGCCTGAGTACATTAGGGTCTAAACACAAGAGCTCGCACGACGCATCGCAAGAACTTGCGAATTGATTCGCAAATCTTCTTTGTTTCTATATCTTCTTATCAGTAACAGCAGTGCGCAACTCTTTTTACGATCCATGTCACTACCTAGTTTACAAAATACGTTCAGTACGGTTGACGATCGTCGGAGGAATGGTCACCCCGAACCGTGGAAGGGACGCCTTGCCGCACGAAATCGTATCGCAGCAATTCGCGTCGCAGATTTCTGCGTTGACTTGCGTCTCAACTCTTGAGAATGAAACTAAACTAAATTCAAATATGTATAAGTATATATATATATATATATATTTCTTAAATTTTGCCCCACACTTGGATTTCTCCTGTAACGTGGATACAGTCTGCATCAAAATTATGTATACACGTAGCGAAATTCAAACGCTTATTCTTAGAAGTTAATGGTTAAAATGATAAAATTTAAATTACTATGTATCCGCAGATACTGTGAATAAAATTGCTCAAGATTTCAATCACTATTTCCTCTATAAATAGCTTTTGGATTTCATTGTGTCAATTTTTTTGATGCTGACTGTACAGTTTACAAACATACATGTCACATGCACACACAACCAGACCCGAAACAACTATCTGTAGATCATACAAATATTTGTTCCGTGCGGGAATCGAACCCGCGACAACAACTGTATGAGATTATATTATTCCTTTAACAAGAGTTAGAATAGAGCCCTAATAGAAACAGAATCAGTCTTTGATTGCTAATATTACCTACACCTCTGCCTAACACTTGGTCCGTACAAGCATGTTAGTAGCGATGCAAAGCCAGTTAAGTAACTACTAATCCTATTGTACATGACAAAGTGTTACAATGTCGATGTTCCATCAAAAAGTTTGTTTGAATATTAATGAGGAGTAGCTGGATTCTCTTTGGTTTTAGTGTTGTTTGATATTTTATGGAAGAAGTAAACTAGGGATAGTTGGACGTCAAAGTATCATTGTGTGGAGTACACTCGCATCAACATATTACATAATAAACCCAGAGAATTAACTGAAAGTAATTTGTTGAGAATTGGTTACTGAATCGGTTTTATACATTTTTATTCTACTGCTATCCTACAGCCAGCGTGAGGTCCTGGGTTCACGCATCGGGCAGACTGTTATTGAGTTTTTTTGTACGAAAATTCTCAGTAGCATGGAGTCTGGAACTGTGCTTGATAGCGATAGCTAGGTATTACATGGGACTCATATGGTCGTCGCCGAAATGTGGGTGTATAATAGTACACGTCTGCCTAACCCCTCGGGTAATACAAGCGTGATGCTATGTTTTTTTTTTTGCTTGGAAAATGTATTGCAGGACGCCCTCGAGCTAGGTGGCGCGATGATATACGCAAAGTAGCTGGTGGCGGTTGGAAGAGGATAGCCGAGGATTGGGCTCAGTGGCGTGCATTTGGAGAGGCCTATGTCCAGCAGTGGACTAATACAGGCTGTTGATGATGATTCTAAAAATAATAAAAACGAAGTATCGTGTGAACTATGTACAGATATATATGTATAATAATACTAATTATTGTTGTGTGTCGGAATTGAACTCACAACACATAGCGCAGAATGCCAATCCCTTAGCCACTACGCCACCGTGCCATTATACAGTTATACTTCTTACTACATACTGAGTAGAAAGAATAAGTTCCTGAACTAAAGCCTTTTTGTAAGACTTTAGCTAGAAATACAGAGAGACGCAAAAAAAAAGGTTTTACATTTTCTTGTCTCAATTATCAAGAAACGTTGCGTAAACAGTCTGTAACTGCACAAAGCATAGCCCCGAAACCTCAACGACAACACATTTCTCGAGAATCCAAACTTTTCTCACAGAAAAATTCTTTACCTTTATTATTATCCATCAAAAGATTTTTTTTTTCACCTCTCTTACGTATATCGAAAAGGCCGTCTAACTTTCTAACAAAAAGGACTGGCAAGTTAATTCCTTTGCCTTTTCTGAGACAAAGAAAATATGTACTTATAGCGCAATTGTGAATGTTAGTCGAATGTCAGAAAATTGTTTGTTTTAGGGTTTGTTCCACACTGAATGGGTGTTTTGATTTAGTTGCGTAAATGCTTGGTTGCGAAAGCCTTTGTGAATGTTTTATTCGCATTTTGAAATGATTTTTTTTTTGTTTGCTTATTGTAATTGAAGGTTGTGTATTGAAGGAGTTTATAGCGGTTTATATCATCTTTTGTCTTGACCTCGTAATTACTTAACTACTATGATGGTGGATTTTTGCTTACCATATACTACAAGTTACAGTCAAATAAAGAGATTGGTGGGAGAGAGATAGGTGTATGTGCAAGTGAACAATTGTATTTAATAGACAGCGATTACACCTTGTTCGAGGGGATTCAACCGCATACAAAAAAGATCGTACAAATTTGAACCCCAGTTTCACCGCTTTAGGTTTGAGTTTTGGAAAATGCAAACATGCCAAATTTCAAAATTTTTATAGTTTCTTAGATTGATGAGTCAGTGAGTCAGTAAATGGTATTTCACCTTTATATATAGACGGCACGGTGCTATGTGTCGCGGGTTCGATTCCCGCACGGAACAAATATTTGTATGATCTACAGATAGTTGTTTCGGGTCTGGGTCTTTGTGTATGTGAATACACACCGTGCCTCAGAAAGCACGTAAAGCCGTTGGTCCTGCGCCTGATCTCTCTCCGGTCGTGTCGGATTGCCGTCCCATCGGACTATGAGAGTGAAGGAATAGAGAGAGCACCTGTGTTTGCGCACACACTTGTGCTCTATAATATCTCCTGCGTAGTTGGCTAATCTCCGGTGAGATTGGCCGCCGTGACCGAAATTCGATCAGGAGGACATTATTATTATTATTACTAGTGAATTCTTACAGTACATTGTCCACATAACCTTTGTACCGAACAATAATTAAAATCGACAGTCAAATTAAAACATGCCACAGATTAAAATTATATAATTAACAGAGTAACGATAAATAACATCGCCGAGTTAATTTGACGTGTTCCAAAAATATAGATAATTATACAATGGATTTATAATAACATGCGGTGTTTTATAAATACGTTAATAAATTAATTATGATAATTACCATTTTGTATTTAACAAGAGTAATCATTTATAGTTAACCGGTAATATCGCCAAATTAATTTTAATTTATTTTATATCATAGCCGCCACGTTCACGCCTGTATTCCCCGAAGGGTTAGGCCGGGGTATAGTTTTGTACACCTACAATTCGATGCTATTATTGAGTCTCATATAATAGGGAACGAGCCTATTTCCATCTACCGGACACAGTTGCAGACTCCGTACTGCTACTGAGAATTTCCACACGGTAAAACTCAATAACAATTCGACCGACTTGGGAATCGAACCCAGGACCTCACGATCAGCGGTCGCGCCTGCGACTACTAGACCAATGAGACAGTTTTAGTATTAGTTTTTATGTAGATTTGGATAATATGTTATTGTAATATGAGCACAGGGTATGGTGGGTTTCGGTGTACTCTCATAATTGTTCCTAGAGCCCTTCCCTTCCCTGGTGACTAGTTGTTTCTAATCCCCACAATCTAGTTGTGGTGTTTTCTGCATGACTACACATTTATATCTGATGTGTACTTTATTTTATTTTATTACATTTTTTTTTTCTTCTTTTTTTTACGTAACATTGTTATACATTTTTGTTTAACAAACGAAGACTTGAACATTTTATTTTGAAAATGTTGATTTATTTTATTTTATTATCTTATATAGTAGTCCTTGTATGTCATGTAATGTAATATTGCATTGTAAGAGTATTTTCTATTTTATTTTGTTATTATACCTAAATTGCTTCAACTCATTGTAAACCAATATTTTTAAAAGAGTATCCATGAAGTTTCTTGCCGGTCTCTTCTCCATAGGATCCACCCACTTTGGAACCGTGCGCCTAGATTCATAACGCTTTAAAAGTGCCTGCAAAGGCCCATTTGAAATAAAAAACTTTGACTTTGACTTTGACTCTGAGCCCATTACCAAGTGTCGTAGTGGACCATCATGGTTGGTTTACCGCACAACCTTCATCTACCCCAATGGGAGGAGAATTCCATTAGAATTTTCACGAAGTTACATAAAAATATATAGTAGTGTCTCTGGGAGTTTGTGTGCCGCTTCTTCTCAACAGTTATACACTTAATGAAGACACGGTTGGCGCAGTGGCTCAGCGGTTAGCTTTCTGCGCTACGTGTTGCGGTTTCGATCCCTGCACCGAACTAATATATGTATGACTAGCTTCCGCCCGCGGCTTCGCCCGCGTGGTTTACGAACCCGTACATTTTTTCGGGACATAAAGTAGCTTATGTGTTATTTCGGACTATAATCTATCTCTGTGCCAAATTTCATCCAGATCCGTTCAGCCGTTCTGGCATGATTGAGTAACAAATATCGTTCCATCCATCCATCCTCACAAACTTTCACATTTATAATATCACTAGCTTCTACTTGCGGCTCCGCCCGCGTTTTTCCGGGATAAAATGTAGCCTATATGCTATTCCAGACTATAATCTATCTCTGTGCCAAATTTCATCCAGATCCGTTCAGCCGTTCTGGCGTGATTGAGTAACAAATATCCATCCATCCATCCATCCTCACAAACTTTCACATTTATAATATTAGTAGGATAGTAGGATAGGATGGATCTACAGATAGTTGTTTCGGGTCTGGTTGTGTGTGCATGTGACATGTATGTTTGTAAACTGTACCCACAATACAGGAGAAATCATAGTGTGGAGCAATGTTTTAAAAAATAATATCTATTTTGATCATCATCAAGAACTACCCAAACTTACAGACGTACTTAGGTATCGTCTTTAGGGAGAGCTTCTTACGTGCACCCCGTGAGAATTCAAAACGAAATTCATATAATCTGGGAATCTTCAAAGCGAGAGTGAACAGGAATTATATGAGCTTTCGTGAACCACCCTCGGCAGCAACGTCATACTATCATCTGAGGTGCTGCCAAAGACACACAAATACTCAAAAAAAAAACACATTTCTAATATAATCAGAACACTAAAATACAAGTAGTTTCCAATTTCTTGAGATGAGAACATAACTGTAAACTTTGCTGCCTCTCAAATCTTCATAAAACACATTTATTTAGACATAAACATAATCGTTCTTATAGAAATACGTATCAAGCAGTAAAGCACTGTATATTACTGGCTCATAACGCTATGGGTAGGCAATATTAAGAATATTGCCTGCACCTGCCAGTTATATAATACAAAGAATGTAGGCGCCTAGAAGAGCTGAAAGGGTTGATTTCTGTTCTAACACTTGTAAAATCGCGAACTATGGAATAGCGAAGTGTACGTACAGTAAAGATAAGGCCATCTCTGCTCTTCCTCTGGGTGTCTCGTAATAAGCAATGAATCCTTTAATTCACTAACATGTTAAAAATAATACTTATGAAACAGTGACTTGACTGACTCACAGACAACGTACAACTTCATCGAAAAGTGAAAATTACAACATATCGACTGTGAACTGGCAACATGTCCTATCTCGATTTTATGAGGATTTTACTTGCTTATACCATTCTAAACTATTTTATACCCGGCAGCGCTGCAAAAAGCATATTTTACTTCAATCAAAATTAGACGCCAGAATCGAATACATTCAATTTGTACTAACATGGACCGCGTCGTATGCAAAAAGCGGTCGATAGTTTCTTCTTAATCCTGTAATGTTGTCAAAAATGAGATAGTACCAGTTGCCAGTTCACAGTCGATATATTGACAAACACAACGAAAGGATTTTTCGAAATTCCTACGAGAAATCCTAGGGTGTTCTCTAGTTTAATAAAATTTTCAAATATTAGTATAAAAGAATCCCATATCAATTTGACTTTTCATATTAATTATCTGTGATAAGTCAAATTGATATGGGATCTTTGTAATTTTTTTCTATTTTTCTATTGACAAAACATCTCTTGGCGTTAGCAACTTGTTGGTGAACACGGAACTGGGAACCTTATCTCAACGGGATTTTAAGCCTCCTTCACGGTTACGTTGACTGTCGAAAATATACTGGACGTACTTAGGTGTGGTTTCTTGTTAATATCAATACGCGGCCAAAACGCTAATAACAACATACTTCAATCTAACAAGCGTGCACTGTATTAGTTTAAAAGCTGTACTCAAATTCAAAAGTGGTCATCAACTATCAAACAAAACTATGAGAGTCCCTTTATTTGCTTCAGAACTCTAAAAAGTCCTTGGCTAAATGTAAACGCCGTCGCGTTTCGTCCCTCCGCCTGAGTAAAGTCTCTTTCAGAAATAAGTGTAATAAATGACCCTAGACATCTAGCGCCAAAAAGGCATTTAGAGTCAGCATTCAGACCTTGATCTTGTAATTGAAAATACTTATCTGTCTTTATTGTAACGAGAAAATGTAGTATCATTCTGAGAGACTGAGATTCTGTTGTAATTAGTCTTTTCAAAATTCACTTTAGCTGTAGAATGGCAATGAAAAAATATATAGCGGCTTCAAGTCAATTTTTAAGCATTTTTATTTAGTTTATATGCTCTAAGAGATAGCAGTTATGAAAGCATGAAACAATGAATACAAGCTGATTTGATAGGTTTTATATGAGGTAGATTTTTCTATAACGCTTGTCTTACATGTAGGAGGGTCTGAGTTCAAACCCGACGCGCACCTCTGACTCTTCAGAATCATATGCGGATCAGAAAATAACATCGTGAGGAAACCTGCAAACCTGAGAGGGCTCTATAAAGTTTTTGATAGTATGTGTAGTCCGCCAACCCGCACCGGGTCAGCGTAGTGGACTGAGGCTTAACCCTTCTCATCCTGAGAAGTGACCCTTGCAGCAGAGGGAAGGTAATAGGTTGAATTTCTTATTTATTTATTAGGTTTTTCTTTGTGTATATATGTATATCCCATCCAGGGAACTCACTCCTATTTTACATCTATGTAATTAGTATGCAGTTCGAAATATTGCCCGTGTGATGTACAACATGAACTTAATTGATTCTCTGCGAAGCCATTTGTGCTCGACTTTACGAGCACAGGCAGAACAGGCTTGCAGGAATCGTTTTTTATTTTAGTTGATTGAAGCTTCCTCGATACGGACACTTCAAAAAAAGATTTTATAGCGTTGATGGAAAAACTGATCACTTTTTGGTTAATGGTATATAAACGATGTATATATTTTTAATTTGACACTACGGTTTTCACTTTAACATAATAAAATATATAATAATAAAACGCCTGTATTCCCCGAAGGGCTAGGCAGAGATGTACCATACACCCACATTTTGCCGATGCCCATGTAATAGGGTGGAGCCTGTTGCCATCCACCGGGCACAGTTCCAGAGTCCATGTTGCTAATGAGAATTTCCATACAGAAAATCCAATAACACTTTGCCCTACCCGGGAATAGAACTCAGGACCTCACGCTCAGCAATTGCGCTTGCAACCACTAGAAAAATGAGGCGGTCTGGTTTTCTACGGATTTAATCCGTAACATCCTCTGTCGAGACGCACGTACATACATATAGAAATTGCGCATGTCATAATGAAAATATTAAATGATACCACCATTACTACATTACTACACCATCACTACACCATAACCGTGTTTGACGACACGGTTAGCGCAGTGGCTAAGCGATTAGCTTTCTGCGCTACGTGTCGCGGGCTCGTTCCCCGCACGGAACAAACATTTGTATGATCTACAGATAATTGTTTCGGGTCTGGTTGTGTGTGCATGTGTCGTGTATGTTTGTAAACTGTACCCACGATACAGGAGAAATTCTAGAGAGAGGCAAAGTATAAAAAATACAACAAAAAAATTAAACGTGATTCAAATGGTGGTTGAAAGCAGAAATCACAGGGTTCAAGCGCTTTAAAGCCAAAAACTAGACCCTCTGTGATTGACTGATCTGTGCCTTACCTGTGTTACAATTTAAAGTAAGGTACGGTAGAAATCGGCCAATCATAAGTTAAGGTTTGGGTAAACATGGCCCTTAATCACCCCACGTGCCGACATAAAATAGCAGAATCGTCACCAGCTTTCGTAACCAACATTTAGTTAATCCAACAAAGCCGCTTCTATATCACTCCTGTACTAACACACACTACTAGAAATAACGTTTATCCTATAATGAATTCATTAAACTTCAAGCTAACTTTAAAACAATTCAATTTGCATTGTTTCGACCCACAAATTAATTCAGTGAAAATTGTTACGAATATTCTGATGAAAATTCATTGAAAACTGCCTTTTTTATGCTATTATTCTGTGTTATTGCTTGTTTCATGAATTTTAAACACTAAGCTGATACACACAGAATGGTCACTTTGTACAGTCGCACCAAGTACTACTATTTTTATTTCAAATAAACCTATCAAAAGCACTAAGGCACTTCTAAAACGTTAATATGACTGTGCGAGTAGAGAGAAAGGTTATCACGCGTTTTTAACAGTGACCTTTCTATAGTTTTCTATTCATTTTTAACGTAAAACTATTACGAGTTTTTAATATTTTATTTTCAGTTATTTGTTACTGAAGCTTTTTATGAAATTGATCATATAATATTTATTATTATAGATAGGCCGTATTTATGGAGTTGGAAATATGAATATTTTTATTGGTTTTAAAATCTATTTCGATTTTGCGGGATTTAATAAAGATCGGTACATATTGGCGCCCGAATGATCTGATTGGCCTGACTTCGGCACACATTTGCTCAAGTATGGTATAAACCTACATGGGATGGTATATGGACATTGTGTTTTATTTATTAATTGACATCTAGTAATTTTTTGTTCTTACTTTTTTGTTTTTGCTAAATAGTTATAGTATAATGTACTAGTGGACTGGGATTACATGATTTTCATTTGAAAAAAAAAAAAAAACGAAATAAAATATGGTCTTTTTTTTTAATACTGGATTTCGACAATAGTGCCAGCTCCCAGCTCCAACTATAGCTAAGAACCCTCGAGATGACCCCATAAGTACAAAAAAATCCTCAAAATCGATCAAGTGATTTCGAAAGAGAAGAAACACGAACACAGGCACACCGGAATTTCATATATAAGGAAAATACCCATGGAAAAGTCTTACGGTTTAGCATGGGCCTCTTCTCAGAATGATACGGCTAAGCCTTAGTCTACCACGCTGGCCTGGTGAAGAGAATTATACAGATTTCACACTAAGAGTCTAAACACAAAACTGCGATGCGACGTCACTTCGTAGAAACGAGCTCGCACGACGCATTGCAAGAACATACGAATTGATTCGCAAATCTTCTTTATTTTTTTTTCCTATATCTGTGCGCAACTCTTTTTACGATCCATGTCACTACCTAATTTACAAAATACGGTCAGTACGGTTGACGATCGTCGAAGGAATGGTCACCCAAACCATGAATGGTTTTTTGTTTTGGCCCTAAGACCCTCCTTCTTGGCAGGAAAGCGTTCAGCCCAGGCTGTCACTGCTCTTAAGTACTTCACTTAAAATGTATCTTAGAAAATATTTTAAGAGCTCCATAAATCTCACAGATACACTACATTAACGCAGGCTTGTAAGCCACATTTTGTTACTTAGACAGAGTATCCAAAGAATCTTCTGTAACATGTTTCTCGACTAATGAAGTCCTTAACTTTATATTGTTAAAACAGATTTACAGTGTTGTTTAGTTAATTAAAAATTGAGAGGAGCTCGGAGACTGCTCGTAGCGCAATTTTTTTTTTTTTCATACCTTTAAATAATCACGTTTATTGGAGGGGCGTGCATTTTTAGACTGGAAAGATCTCTACTACTTTTCCTCTACCTAATCCTTAGATTAATACAAGCGTGATGTTTATAAATATATATTTAAAATATAATAGACCCAAAGTGTTGACCCGGGTATGTCTTAAAAACTGCGGCCAGACACCGGAGGACGGGCAGCAGCGTCCTCTCGCTAATCGGTGAGCCACTGCGATCCCCAAGCCGCCTGCCAAGCGTGGGGATTATGGCAAACCCCCCCTTGAGGGAGGCCTTCGTTCAGCAGTGGACGTCTTCTGGCTGATGATGATGATGATGAGACCCAAAGTGGCGACATCTTGGCACTTATATCAAAATTTTCATCGTCCTCTGCTGAATATAGGCATCCTAATAGATTGCAATTAATGGTAATAATATTGCCATAATTACCACGCTTATAATACGAATATTGGTTAAGCAGGAATGTTGTTTTTAGCGAAGAACATAATGTTTTACATCATATTCATTACGAAGTACAATTTAATTAGCTTTTAACCATTCTTATTTATGAAAAAGCAATTTAACACTTAAAAAAATTATCATAGTTATAAGTATGGTATACGTATATTAAGCTGTTTTATCTATGTGAGGTCCTAAGTTTGATTCCCGGGTCGGGCAAAATGTTCTTGTATTTTTCTGTATGGAAATTCTCAATAGAAGTTTCGAAATTGGAATTGTGGTCTGTAGGTGGCATTAGTTTAATCACCTTGTTTAGGTTTAAAAGATAATCAGAAATTTAATGTTGTGAGATTAGTACCGACTGTTGTCAAGAGATGGCGTTGTTAGTTAAGCGACGGTTTCTGAATGGCGGTGTTAAGATTTTCCGTCGTTTAACTAGGTCAAGAATATAATACTTTTTTTTGGTGTGAGCAGCAAGCACTGTGATTCATATATTATACGCGCTTAATTATAAAGTCCAGTGTTTTATTAGTCACCCTCTCCAAGTCGACCTTGTTCATGGTCCTTCGAGAGCCGGGTGTGGTCGGGAGTGTTTTTGGTGGTTTCCGGTGGTGGTAGAAATTACCACCCTTCGCTTCGATACTGGGCAGTGGATCGCTGTCCAGAGCAACCCTTCAGTGGGTACCAGGTGAGAGGTACCAAGAACTGGAGGTGGAAGACCGGTTGGCGCAGGGAGCAGCCAGTGGAGCGTGGTGCAGCACGACTGGTAGCAGCAGCAGCCGGAGGGACGAGGCAAGGGAGGAGCAGAAGCTCAGCAGTTCGTGGTCAAGCAGACAGGGGGCGCCACTTGTGTGGTGCAGTACATCGCGACGTGACGTCGCCGTCGTCAGTGTCAGTGAGTGTATCTGGTGAAAAAATCGTGAGTACTTTCAACCTTATTAAATCAGGAAGAATCTAATAGAAAAGTGCATTAGAATTTGAACTTTATTCTCATTAGAAAATTTACTTCGCTGTTTGTGTGTGATTTCGGACTTGTAAAATTTTCAAGAAAAAGTGGTGGCACACGGGGAACCTATGCCCATTTTGCCTAGAATTTAAACGTTAAAAAGACTTGTAAAATTTTCGTTGGCTTTAAAATCTGAGTCGAAACAAGTGCAATTAATTTAGTGGACATTAAGTTTTAATTATATTCTTCCACTCTATTGTTTAAAGTTGTTTGTATTTATTGTGCTGTAGTTAGAAATTTATTATTTGTGTTATTTTTTAATTGTGTGTTTACGTATAATTCGTGTTTTCAAAATGGATTCATTTATCGTTATCCAAGAAGATGTGAAAACAAAAATAGAAAAGTCTTGGATTAACTTTAAAAAATGCCCAAAAGATAGGCTTACAGTATCGTATATTGAAACACGGTTAGAAAGTTTAGAACAACAATGGCAACTTTTCTATAATACGCATGTTAAAATAATCAGTGAAGTTAAAAAATCCGAATTACATAGTTCCAGTTACCATACAGATTGTTTTTATGATGAGGTTGAAGAATTATATATTCAGTTAAAAAGTACTTTAAAAGAGCTACTAAGGAAAGATAAATTTGTATCTGTTGGAGAGAACAGTAGTAGCCCGGGACCTAGCGATAACAAAGATTTACATAACTTTCGGTTACCAGAAGTTAAAATACCAATGTTTTCTGGTAAATATCACGAGTGGGTAACCTTTAGAGATTTGTTTAATGGTTTAATACACAAAAATAGTAGACTAGATGATGCACAAAAATTGTATTATTTAAAAGGGTATTTAACCGGAGAAGCGGAACTGTTATTAAAAAATGTTAAGGTGACATCGGAAAATTATAGTTCAAGTTGGAAAAAATTAGAGTCCATGTATAATAATAAAAGATTTTTAGCAAATGGTCTTGTAAAATCTTTATTCAATCAAAGAACATTAACAGGAGAATCCGCATCGGAACTTAAAAAACTTTTAAGTACAACTAACGATTGTATAGAGTCAATGAAAAATTTAGAGATAGATCTTGCATCATTTTTAATTGTTCATATTGTAACCGAAAAACTGGATAAGGCTACTAGAAGGGCTTGGGAATTAAAGGTAGCATCGGATCCAAGCGATGATCTTCCTACCTTTGATCAACTAAAAGATTTTTTGAATAATCGATTTAGGGGGTTAGAAAATTTAGATACTAAGGTAGATAAGGTCCAAAGGACAACACAGGCACTACACGTAATGAAAGATAGAAAGGGATCTTGTGCATTTTGTGCAGGTGAACATAAAATAAATTCATGTAAAAAATTCATAAACGAAAGTATTGAAAATCGGAGAGACTTTGTTCTCAGGAAAAAATTATGTTTCGTTTGCTTGCTTGATAACCACTCTGTTAGGTTTTGCAAAAACACTCTCAAGTGCCAAGTGTGCAAACGCCGCCATCATTCATTGCTACACCCACCGGGTGGTGTAGGGTTGGAAGCTGGTGAGGGTAGTAGTGCTGCTCGCGCAGAAACCTCATCGAATGGGGAAAATACAGCCGCTAATCAAGCGGAGAGGTCCATTTCGCCGGTGGTCTCATGTCTTGCGAAAGGGAGTAGGAAAACGGTATTACTAACGACGGCGTTAGTTAGGGCAGAGTCGAAGAATGGTACTTACCACGTGGTTAGGGCATTGCTGGATCAGGGATCACAGGGTTCCTTTGTTACGGAATCCCTGGTTCAGTATCTGGGATTAAAGAAAATACCGTCAAAAAATACGGTGCTCGGTGTGGGAGACAAAGGTACAACATCGACGGCTATAGTGGTTATAAACCTTCGGTCAAGAGTAAATCCTTCTTTTAAAATAAAGGTGGATGCCTACGTTTTAAAGACAGTAACGTCTCTTCTCCCTTCCTCTAAAGTAGCTAGAGTAGAATGGGTAGAATTGAATGAGAATGATTTGGCTGATCCGGATTACTTCAGACCTAATAAAATTGATATTTTATTGGGCGCTGAAGTATACAGTCAGGTAATTCAGCACGGTGTTAAAAAAAATGCAAACGGGACTCTATTGGCGCAAGAAACCACTTTAGGATGGGTATTGTCGGGTGCGTTTGAAGTTGACCAAGGTATAAGTTCTCCCTCAAAAATAACTGTGATGCATACAAGTGTCCAAGATGATGAATTATTGAGAAAATTCTGGGAACTGGAAGAAACATCTGGATCAAAAAGGATGCTTACAGAGGAGGAAATTAAATGTGAAGAATTGTTTAAAACTACAACTACAAGAGATAAGGACGGCAGATATATAGTGCGATTGCCGTTACGGGATACAAACCTGGTTGGTAGTGGCGGTGAATCCAAAGGGATAGCTGAAAAAAGACTTAAAGGGTTAGAAACAAGATTAGCAAAAAATGATAAATTGAAGGCTGACTACGCTAAGGTGATACAGGAATATTTAAGTCTCAACCACATGGTAGAAATAAAAGAAACGGATAAAGATAATAAAAGGGGTGTTTACTTACCTCATCACGCTGTCGTCCGGGAGGATAAAGACACAACCAAAGTGCGTGTTGTGTTCGATGCGTCCTGCAAGCGCAGCAACGGGAGGTCACTTAACGATGACCTAATGGTGGGTCCGTCTTTGCAAGACGAACTTCGTCATATTATTATGCGTTGGAGGGCGCATAAGATTTTTATAGTGGCTGATATTATAAAAATGTACCGGCAAGTTTTAGTGAATAGGCAAGATACTCCAATGCAACGAATCCTTTGGCGGGATAGTCCTGAAAGGGAAATAAAGGAGTACGAATTGCTAACCGTTACATTCGGGACAGCCTCGGCACCATACTTAGCGGTACGGGCTCTTCAACAGCTTGCAGTCGACGAATGCGGGGATAATGTAGATATAGCTAAAATAATCGTAAATGATTTTTATATGGACGATTTGATGTCAGGAGCTGAAACTAAAGAAGATGCGTTAAAAATCTATACGGAGATAACAAAGGTGCTAGCTAAAGGCGGATTTCAACTACAAAAATGGAAAAGCAATAGCGAAGAATTATTAAATAGTATTAAGGATGGGAATGATTCATTACAGATAAAAACAGACGATGTTACAAAAATTTTAGGACTTACCTGGAATTCGCGCGATGATTGCTTCCAATACTCTCTGGTACTTCAGCAGATGACTGGACCTGTAACAAAAAGAAAAATTATATCCGATATTGCAAGATTATTCGATCCATTGGGGTGGCTGGCACCAAGCATAATCATAGCAAAGGTGTTGATACAAAGGCTGTGGTTGGCAGGGTTAGAATGGGATCAAGAAGTTCCTAATAATTTAGTACATGAATGGGCGACTTACCGTCGCAACTTATCGTCTTTGGTGGAGGTTAGAATCCCACGATGGCTGCATACTTCTACCAACGTAAAGAAGGAACTGCATGGCTTCTCGGATGCTTCCAAAATGGCGTATGCAGCTGTCATTTATCTCAGAGTTGTGGATCACGAAAGAAATATTCACATTTCTTTAGTCGCGTCAAAAACGAAGGTGGCACCCATTAGACAAGTGTCTATTCCTAGACTGGAACTTTGTGGGGCTGTTCTTTTAGCCAAATTAATGGCTGAAGTAGGAGAAGTAATGGGTGTCCAGAAGCTTGATTGGCATGCATGGACCGATAGTGAGGTGGTACTAGCTTGGCTCAATAGTCATCCTAGTCGTTGGAAAACGTTCGTAGCCAATAGAGTTTCGGATATTTTAAACATCTTGGATACATACCACTGGTCTCACGTATCGTCTAAGCAAAATCCAGCAGATTGTGCTTCCCGCGGTGTGTGCCCAGCTGAATTAAAATCTACGGCTATATGGTGGAATGGTCCGGACCTGTTGCGACAGCAGGTAATTGACTATAAAGGGCCGAAGCATCTCATAACACATTTGGAAAAAGTCAAGGCGCACACGACTGCGGTCGACACAGTTACCATCTGGAATAAGTTTTCCAGGTTGTCGAAATTAATAAGAGTTGTCGCTTACTGTCGGCGTTTTTTGAATTTAAGAAGACAGGCAACAACACATCATTATATGCGGGAATTAACGAAACAGGAGCTGGACGAGGCCACAGACACATGCATAAAGAAATGCCAAGAGGAGTTTTCAGAGGAAATGAAGGAATTAAAAAATAGTACGTTATTAAAGAAAAAGGGGAATCTTAAATCGTTAAATGCTTTTATTGACTCAAATGGAATCGTAAGAGTCGGAGGAAGACTCGAAATGTCTCAATTAGATTATAATCGCGTGCACCCAATCCTCTTGCCAAAGGAATCTTTTTTGAGCGAACTTGTGATTGCTGACGCTCATGCAAAAACCATGCATGGCGGCCCGCAGCTTATGGTTACATTTGTACGATCCAAATATTGGATTATAGGGGTTAAATTGTTAGCAAAAAAATATGTAAGAAATTGCGTTAAATGCATTAGGTATTCAGCCAAAACTCGACCCCAACTTATGGGGCAACTACCATCGGCACGTGTGACGCCAAATAAACCCTTTTTGTGCACAGGAGTGGATTATGCAGGACCTATAAACATACGGGTGTCAAAGGGTCGCGGGAACAAGTCATATAAGGGTTACATTGCACTCTTTGTATGCATGTCCACTCGAGCAGTACACATAGAGGCGGTTAGTGAGTTGAGTACCAAAGGGTTCTTGGCTGCGTACAAAAGATTTGTGGCTAGGCGTGGTCGCTGTGCCGAGTTGTACAGCGACAACGGTACTAATTTTGTAGGTGCTGCACGGGAATTGCTTCATTTATATAATGAAGAAAAATCTAATGTTAATCCGGAATTAGCAGAGTATCTCGCTACCAGTGGCACGGAGTGGCACTTTATTCCTCCTCATGCGCCAAATTTTGGGGGACTTTGGGAGGCAGGGATAAAGTCTACCAAGTACCATTTAAAGAGGGTCATAGGAAACACTACGCTGACATACGAAGAGATGGCTACGGTACTGGCTCAAATTGAAGCGTGCCTCAATTCGAGGCCGTTATCGTATGTGGAGGATCAGGACAAATTAACCATCTTAACTCCAGGGCATTTTCTGGTAGGGGAGCCACTAGTTTTATCTCCCGATTTAAATTATGAAAGAACAAATGTTAGTACGTTAAAGCGATGGCAACTTCATCAGAGAATGATGCAAGATTTCTGGCGACGCTGGTCGCACGACTACCTTCACCAGTTCTTGCAACGATATAAGTGGCAATATAAAACTCCGGAACCATCTGTCGGTGATGTAGTTTTGGTGAAAGAGGATGATATGCCTCCTGGCCAGTGGTTGCTAGGCAGGATTGAACAAAAACATCCTGGGTCAGACGGTCTTACTCGTGTCGTAACTCTACGAACACAATCGTCTACGATAAAAAGACCGACTTCGAAATTATGTTTATTGCCTGTATCCAATTGAAACTTGATTTGTATTAGATGAAAGCAACATGTTGAACTCGTTTTTTACTGTTTGTCAAGTAGTTTAATTTTAACGGTAGTCATCCGGATGTAAATTGTAACCAAACATGTCGATGGTTAAAAATGTATGTAATTGCTTCTCACCAAGGATATACTAATAGTTAAGTTTAGGCATGCGAGATATTTTTACCTTATTGAATAATGTGGCCGTATTGAAAGACATTCTGCAATAATGTCCTTGGTGGGCGGTATGTTTAGGTTTAAAAGATAATCAGAAATTTAATGTTGTGAGATTAGTACCGACTGTTGTCAAGAGATGGCGTTGTTAGTTAAGCGACGGTTTCTGAATGGCGGTGTTAAGATTTTCCGTCGTTTAACTAGGTCAAGAATATAATACTTTTTTTTGGTGTGAGCAGCAAGCACTGTGATTCATATATTATACGCGCTTAATTATAAAGTCCAGTGTTTTATTAGTCACCCTCTCCAAGTCGACCTTGTTCACACCTATTACATGGGACTCAATAACGGCATCGAAGAAATGTGGGTGTAGAATAGTAAAACATGTAGTAAAATAACAATTTAACTAAAATCGAATCTTCTTCTAATCTTAAAGAAAGGAGATCAAAAACAAAAAAAAAAAAACAAAAAATCCAATTTAGTTATAGATAATTAGGGGAGCAATAGTTGCCTTACGTTTGATCCATTATTTACGGGACATCCTGTATGTACCACTTATAATTCTGCTTATACGAAAAAAAAAGCCTCATAAGCTTTCCCATAACATCAAATAGAGCTATAATTCTTATTGACACTGAGTTTTCCGAAACGACGCCTACGCGGCTACGGTGTAGCGTGCCGTAGCACCGCTACGCAGCGCGTAGACACCGCTTCAGTTATCTTTTATGATAGAAATGATTTATTTCTGTCGTTTCAGAACGTGAGGGCTACACGTGCGTTTTGCTGAAAGGTTTTTAAACACCTACGTGTATGTAGGGCACTCATACATATGTATAACATGTATACTTTGTGGTGTATATAGGTCGAATGTACCAGCAATGTACAGTGACGTAGTTATCAATGAATGACAAGAAATGTATGAAGTGATTTATGAATAGGTTTTAAATGTCATAGGTAGTATTTTGATATTGTAGTTTTATTAACATTTATTATTAATGGCACCGTTGGCGCAGTAGGTTGAGAGATCGACTGCTACGCTGCGTGTCGCGGATCCGATTCCCGTATAGAACAAATATTTGTATGATCTACAGATAGTTGTTTTGGGTCTGCGTGTTTGTGGATGTGAATATATGTGTTTGTAAATGCACCCACGATACAGGAATTATTCCTAGTGTGGGGTGTGGTTACTACTAAGTAAAATTGAAAATAATGATCATTATCAAATATTTAAACATAATATAGCATCACGCCTGTATTCCCCGAAGGAATAATTCCTTTAGGAATAATTCCTTGTATTAGAAAGGAAAGGAAAGAAATTCTCAGTAGCAGCACGGAGTCTGGAACTGTGCAGAAGGCAATAGGGTCGCCCCTTATTACATGGAAGTCAATTACAGCATCATCGAAATGTGTGTGTATAATTGTACCTCTGCCTAACCCTTCGGGGAATACAGGCGTGATGGTATGTTATATTAAAACGTAAAACCTTGCCATACTGATACAGCAATTCAATATCTCATCTTACATTTAGAGATCATATGCTTAAATGCCTACAGGCCTACCCTCTAAAAATACGTCTTTACTGCTTATTTCGTTAGTACTAATAATATGAATGTTATGAACATATTTTCCGATAAAAACAAATTGACTTGCCGACATTGTGACCTTGGCCTTTGCCCTCCAAGACCTTAATCCCGAGCCACACAGGCAGAATCTTTGGTACTACACTTTGTTAGTTGATATGCGGGATAATGTTGAACTAAGTTTTAAGAGTTCCTGATGCTCAAGTTCCTGGTGACGGAGGACAAGCTATACTCACCACAGTGACAACATGGTTGGCGCAGTGGTTGAGAGATCGACTGCTGCGCTACGTGTCGCAAGCTCGATTCCTGCACGGAACAAATATTTGTATGACCTACAAATAGTTGTACCGGCAGCCTAATGACCGATGTAGCGACAGGCGTAGATCGCGCGATAACTTCTGTCAAACGTCATTTTTGTGACATATAATGTATTGGCTGACAGTGAGATTGCTGTCGCGTGGCTTTCGCGTTGCTGTCGCTTTTTTACGTAATCAGGCTGCCGATCTGGGTGTATGTCCATGTGAATATTTGTGTTTGTAAACGCACCCACGATACAAGAATTATTCCAGGAGCGACGGAATGTTTTTTTTTAAAGAAAATGTTGTCCCTTTGTCATGTGGTCACGTGATCACCGAACTCTGCACTATGAAGGTAAAGGGGAGATCTCTTCACAGTCTCCCCCCTAATGTGCCATTATTAGGCATGTCACCGTGGTGGGCTTCAAAGTGGTCCCCTAAAGTTCCCGAGCCCCACCATCTAATGCCGCAGTAGTGAGTTTAGCTGACTAAAATCCCACCTATTGGCCTACATCAGTCAGAAAAAAGTTTACTTAAAATAAAAACTGGGTATGTCACCTAGTGCAGAGCAAGCTCCTGCCTGTGTGTCTTGGGCCTAACCTCTCAATATGTTTTTCAGTAGTAACACGTTTGAGCAAATAATTCTGATATCTAGACACTAAGCGGTTCTTAAAGGGATATAGGTAAATTGAATTTGGTATTTCAATGTATTTTCAAGGTGAACGATTTGTTTGTAGCTTTTTGCTTGGGGTTACGTGTTCGGATTGAGAACAAGTATTTTGATAGTTTGGTTTTCTAAGTTATAGCAAGAAATTATTGGAGCATCTTATGTTTAAATCTTTCAACTGAAAGAACTCTTAATTTTGATCAAATGTTTTCTTTTTAAACACTTTTCCTGCACTAGGATTTCTCCTGTGTCGTGGGTACAGTTTACAAACATACATATCACATGCACACACAACCAGACCCGAAACAAACATCTGTAGATCATACAAATATTTGATCCGTGCGGGTATCGAACCCGCGACACGTAGCGCAGAAAGCTAACTACTTAGCCACTACGCCAACCGCGTCGTCAATTTATTACAATATAGGCTTAAATCGAAATATAATTAACATTGGTTGATTGAACGATCTGTGGGTACATCTGGGTTAATTCATTATATTTGTCATAATATGTTTGTTTATGACTTTCAATGTGGCCAACATGGTTGACCAATACCTCCTTTTATGCACTTTGTGCAATGCAAAATTTGAATTTGAATCTAATAACGAACCTAACCTCTTTTATGAATGCCCGAATTTCCACTGGCCAGTTAAAAATAATCTAGCAGTTTATTTAAAATTCTAAGTTTTTTTATAGACTTATCGAAGAATAAAATGATTTTTATGTATTAAAATATCGGTCGTTAGCCGATTAATTTATTATTTAAGCCATTTCCATTTGAAATAGTGATAGCCTAGCGGTTGAATCGAACCCTCCCCACACCACAGTTTTTCGACTTCATGTACTGATCAGAATTTGATTATCACTTGCGTAAACGGTGAAGGAAAATATCGTGAGGAAAGCTGCACATATGTGAAGGAACCATAAGGTTTTGATGGATGTATATAGACTGTCAACCCGCACAAAGCCAGCGAGATGGACCAAGGGCTAACACTTCTCATTTTGCGAAGAGACTCGTAATATCTATACCTATTACTTACATATATTAATATTATAAAGAGGTAAATTTGTTTGTTTGTATGTAGGGGGTAAACTATGGAACGAATGGTCCGATTCTAAAAAATCTTTCACTGATTGAAAGCTACATTATTCCTAAGTGCTATAGTCTGTTAATTATATATTGCACGTAGGTTACGCAGATGCATTCGCGGGCAAAAGCTAGTATAAGAAATTTTACAACAACAGTAGCTTGTTCATTTATTTCTAAATATTATAGAATATAATATATGGATATAGTAGCTTTAAATTTCACCTATATCTCTATGATTATGTAAAGCCTATAAAACCCCTTCGGTATAATATTTGAGCGGCACTTAAATATGACCTTAGACTTCAATGTCAAACGGTACTTAGTCTAAAACCATCTTCAAACCACTTATTGATTCTGATTGATTGTAGGCTAGGGCTGACACACTTTAGAAAACGTTTAATCACGAATTAAAGAATTCGTTTATTGTTTTTTTGTAATGTCCTACTTTTTTGTCCTTTTCGTTTTAACGTAAATTATTGGTAGTATGTTCAAATTAATTATTTATTAAGAGCTTAACTGTCAATCATAACTGTAATATTACTGATTTTATATAAATGCAATGCGTCGCTTATCAAAAATATAATTAACCACTGACTATAACAATTTATTAATTCATCATCATCGTCCACAGCCCGACATTACCCACTGTTGGGCATAGCTTATTTCTTCGATATATTTATTACACACAATTTCACATAACACAACCCTTGATTCACTATTTTTATAAACGATAACTATAGAAACAAATCAAATTCATCAGTTACATATAAAAAATCTATAAAATATCAATACCTAAAATAATTTAAGGTATCGGTTGACAACCCTACCTATATTTGTCTACTAGATTGATACTCGTTATCGCGTGATTGATTGCGAGATTGAAATATTCAATCCACCGTACAATCATTTAAATACGATTATCGATTTAATAAGTATATAAATAAAACTAGAATTTGATTAAAGCTTTAATCAGAAAATAGGTAGATATTAAGCCTGTGAAAACGAGGACGATACTATAATATTTTCTCTTGTATCTTGGGTGCGTTTATAGACACAAATCTCACCCACACCGAGACACGAAAAACAATCTATAGGCCATACTATAATATTTGTTCCATGCGGGAGTAGAACCCGCGACCGTACCAGAATATTAGTCGGTTACCATTGCCCAACTATGCCATCGTTAACATTAAGAAAAAGGACAAATGTGTGTGTTATTCTGTTTATAAAATCAAATAGCATATGGTTTGATGTGTGTGAACACTTTGATAGCTTTGGTTGCACGTAAACCAGATCGAGGATAGCTGGAAAGTCTTCGTTAAGAATTTTCCTGAATAGCTAATCTTGTCCTCACGATATGAGCAACTCCAATTTGATACGCTAGAAATATAAAGTTCGGAATAATTTGGTGAACGATATCTGATATGGGCATCAGCACTTGGCTATTGGCTCCGTTTAAAACCAAAGTCCCGCCCTGAAATGGTCGAGTGGAAGCTAATGAACGTATGGCCATTAAGCTAATCGGAGCCTGGCATTAAGCCAAGTTAACGTTAAGTAAGAAAAGTGACCATTACCACCCAATTCTTAAGGAGCATTTTTTTTTTGCTTTTTGATCAATTATTCTAAGAGATTTTACATCCATACATAGCATCACGCCTATATTCTCCGAAGGGTTAGGCAGAGATAAACTATTTTACAGCCACGATACCGTTATGTTGTATGAAATCCCATGTCCTAGGGCCTATTGGCACAATTTCATACTCCGAGCTGTTACTGAGAATTTTCTAGCAGAAAACCGAAATTCACTGTGCCTGACCCATGCATCGAACTCAGGTTCTCACGTTTACCAACCGGAGGAGAGGGAGTCGAAATTTTATTCATGTAAATTACCTATATTTTACAATGAATAATCGAAAATGTAAATGTTACACTGTTATTCCTATTGGTATTAAAACTCAACAAAAAATTTTCCTTGTTTATATTTTTTGATGCTTTTTTAATTGGTCTGACAAAATAAACTCGGAGGTACACAACCTTTTTCCATTTCAATCGGTTATACCCTCTTATTTAAACTTGCAAATAGAGTTATCCTATCACAAAAAGCACAAAAAAATATCTATATTTCCGTGTGCCCAATTTGCGTGACACGTTATTTTTTGTCTTTGTTCGCAATGGTTATTTATTTACGGTCTCTTTTTACCCTTTAATCAGAGTTCGTGGAGAGTGTGTCTATATTTTGTATTCAAACAAAAGGCCGTACGTAAACCGTATTGTAACAAAATGTTATTCTACGCGGGTTTTTGGGATCCATTTTGTTTTTGCTTTTCCGATGCAAAAATCCGGAATCGTTAATGGTTTAATGTTTATATTTTTAAACAATGGGTTGGTTGGTTAAAGATCCGATATTTTTTGTTTATCGCATATTTTATTTAATCTTTCTTTTAAACATACATAATTTTGGACAAGGTTAATTATATTTGCTTGCAATGTCAACGCGAAACCTGTTTCATCTCTCAAACCCTCTCCCTCTTTCTAAGTCTCTTATAAATCTCGTTAAGGATAGGATTAATCTTCTTAAGAATACTGACACCGCTCGAAAACGATTGGAATCGTTAATAAGTTAAGCTGAGGTGGTAGTTTGGTTCCATCAAGTGTTACAGATTACCCCCGTCATAACAACTATGATTAAACGTAGGTATATTTTGGGCGAAGTAGAAACAGGTAGTGAAATTACCTACCACTAGGAGAAATCCCTCCTGTTTTTCCCGTAAGTAGCCTTGTAGAACGCATCACTATAATCACAAAGATGTGGGCAGAGATGACCGTTTACAGTATCAACGAGTGACGAAGCTTGAGATTTTCTGGCGCACCCTGGGCAGTCAGCCTCGATACCATGCTGACAAGCTAATCTCTCAGCTACGGCGTCAGTGATTCCCATGTGGCAGAAGAAGACCATGAAAAAATCACTCAATTACTTGTTCATGTTCACTTTTTGAGAGAAATAGGTACCAGTCATACAAAGGAAAAAAATAATATTGCTATATTCTGTTACAACCTAGCTGTTTATGCATTCGTTATTATGCACCAAGGATCTCTTTATTTTTTCTTTTTTGGTACGGCACCTTCACTTTTAGACCAAAAATCTATGAAACTTGTATAACGTCCTTTAAATTGGAAATCATAATATGCAGGTGAACAGGTATTCACTTTATTAATACCCACGTAATCCCTCTGACGATATACGCCGTGCATTATAAAATATTATGTAGCCTGTTCTTCAGGAGCCGGTACAAATAATCTGCGGTATGCCAGCTTATTGGATGTTCGCTCTCAAAGACTTCTTCGACCCACGATTTTCCATTGTTGGCTTTTATATCGGTTTTCATCCTATCAACGCTTTTATATTTCATCGTATAATAATTTCTGATATTAAAGCCATAAGAGCCTTAAAATACTGCCTCATTGGTCTAGTGGTTGTATGCGCAACTGCTGAGCGTGAGGTCCTAGGTTCGATTCCTGATTCGGGTAAAGTGTTGTTGCATTTTTCTGTGTGGGATCTCAGTAGGACCATGGAGTCTTATACTGTGCCGAATAGATGGTAATAGGCTGGCGCGCTAATATATGGGACTCAATAACGGCATCGACGAAATGTCTGCGTACAATGTACATAGTACACCTCTGTCTAGCCCTTCACGGAATACAGGCGTGATGTTATGTTATGTCAAATAATATGAGAACAATGAAACTACTTATATCTAAAAAAAATTTTCCACTTATCCCGCGACTGAAATACAGATTACAGACATGTAGACACAGTGAGCAAAAAAACAACTCTTAAATACAAGGAAAGAAAGAAAGAAAGAAAGAAAAATTATTTATTGGACGACACAAACGACACAACAACGCTCACAGTTTACAAGGACAAATTATCAATTAAACAAGGCATGATTCTTTTATCATACTGTAAAACCCAATAACACTCTGCCCGACCGGAGAGTCAAACCCAAGATGTCACGTTTACCAGCCGTGCCTGCAATCACCAGACCAATAAAACAGTCAGGCAAAGGATACTGAAATTAAAATTCGCGAATACCCCACCAGGATAGTTATCTGACATCGTAATCTTGAAGCCCTAATTATATGTATAATTACGCGATTTTGAAGTAATTACACGATACATACGGTCTGATCGGCTTTGAAACTAAAATTAATTACGTAATTATCGCTAGTTTTAGTTCACGCCGTTTTTGTTTAACTTGGAAAAAATTTAAGCTGTACGCAACGCCTCATTATTGGTAAAGGTTCATGTATGGCCTAACCCGCAGTGGATCACAACTTTGCATGGACTGAACGATCTATGGGTGGTCCATCATATAGAAAAAAATATATGATGGTGATTTTATTGTTCTAAGACATAATAGTGTATATGTAGGTGTGACCGCGACACAATTGCCACTGATTAAAAATATGGAGGTGGTTTACTTGTAGCGGTTTTGAAGACTTTTAGTTCGGTTAAAAAAAAGCCAGGGTAACATAATTATAGTGTTCGTTTTTTAGAAGAATATCTATGGAGATTCTGGCCAGTTCCTCTCCATAGGACTAACTTTGTTGAACCGTGCAACTAAAGTCCTATTATCGTTTTAAAAGTGGTAAGGTGTAATTGAAAAAAAAAAACTATTCTGGCGATTAATCTAAAATATTTAGGTAGCAAGTGATCCACTGCCTGCCTACATACCAAATATATAATTTTTTTTAATATGCTTTTACATCATTTTAAAATATACGGGTAATAAATATTGTATCACGAAAATATTCGGTTCGAATTCAGACCCTTCCGTAAAGAAGGCAAGTATTTCATCGCTAAGCTATCACTGCCATAATAATAAAATTTTTAAACATACCAACTTTCCAACTTTGTCATATTCCAATTTAAATTCATACTACCAATGGAAATTGAACATTTTACATCAAATAAGAATCAATACAGCAATTCCCAAAGTCAATTTCATCCGCCGCACTTCAATTTCAAAATACTGAATTCGCCAAAACATTTTTAAAAAGTATCTACTTATGTTATACAAGTCTCTGGAGGGAACTGGTCAGATGATGTAGAAATGAAGTTCGTTTCATATCTCTGTTACTTCAACTGCTGAATATAGGGCTTTTAACATTTCAGTTGAAAATAGAGGTAGGTAGATATGGTAACCAGATATAGAAGAAGATTTATATATTTATATATTATTTTGCTAGCCCAATATGTCCCGCTGCTGGGCAAGGGCCTCCCCCAAGTTTCCCACACATTTCTTTTCTGTGCCACCTCGAACCAGCCCCTCTGGTATGCGTCTAGGTCGTCTTACAACCTTTTTGGCCGGTCCTGGCGATGTCGTCCATCCTCAGGTACTTTTGCCCACCGCTCGTAATGCATACGACGGGTGTGACCAACTAAGTCCCAATTATTCAAATTCACATTAGAAATATTAGTTTAAATAAATTGCCCATAAGTAGATGTTACCGCGCCATTTACACGAGAGCAAACCTACACCAATCGACCTGAAGTTGAACCCGGCTCCGCGCTCCGTGACGTGTGGCCAATCAGCGACGAGCACCACCTGCGAACTTCATGCGCGTTCGGTATTAGTCGACTCACGCGACTCCATTTTATATTGCTTTGATTTTTGTCTTCACTGTTCGAACCTCTAAACGATTTGTCTATTTTGATTTCTTTACTTATATATAATAAACGTTATTTATGACAAAAGAAATAAAATATTCATTTTGGTTCAACGCATACTTCCATATACCTTCGAAGAAAGGAACCACTGCCGTCACACTAATTACACATATCAAACAGTAGGTATTAGGTATGCCAGCGGAAATGACTCTAGCTTATAGCGTGAATATGAAAAACGACATCAATTTTCATAAGTTCCATCATAAAACCATAACGTTTAAGTAATCCAGTTTCTATAAAAACTTTTATAACGCTAGTTTCATAGCGTCGTTTACGAGCTGAATATTGCAGAATATTTCCCACTAATAAAACCTATAACGTACAAAGCCATCACAGCGGTTATTTCAGAAGCCAGAGGACTAAACGCTATATAACATAACATAGCATCACGCCTGTATTCCCCGAAGGGTTAGGCAGAGGTGTACTATTGTACACCCAAATTAATAGGGAGCAAGCTTATTGTCATCTACCAGGCACAGTTCCAGAGTCCGGGTTGCTAGTGCTACTGAGAATTAACCAACAGAAAAACTCAATAACTCTTTGCTCGACCCTGGAATCGAACCCAGTATCTCACGCCCAGCAGTCCCACTTGCCAAAGAAACCACTAGACTAACGAGGCAGTCCAGAAAGTATACAGTTCTCAAATCTCAATCTTTATTAAAAATCTCGTGGAATAATTAGCCAGTCAACGAGTCTTACTGTTACTTCGCTAACCATTGTCACCACATTGACACCCCACACCTTTTCGTGCTTCCCGAATCTCTCCTTTTACCTGACAGAATATCCAAGAACTTGTAACTGGAATATTATTTACAAAAAAAAAAAACGGGTCGGGTAATATTCGGTAAAGAACTTTACTCCGCTCTGCACATGCGACCACTAAATCAATGAAATGAGAAAAAAAAATTCAACTATTGTAGAAGAAAAATATTCATGTTAGTAAATATACAAACATATTCTATTCTATTTCTGGTAAAGTCTCTCCAAGTTAGTAACAAATATTTGAACTCTGTTCTCAGTTCCCGGCACAAACTGGGAAATTCACTAAGTAATTTTTTTTTTTCACTTAAGTTAAAAATTAAGCGGTGAGGCGACTTAATGAGTTCCCGGGAACCAAATGAGGTCGGTGCCTCACACCCCCGACCTCCGACAACCTCTGACCGCCCTGACAGGGTTGCTAAAATAAGATACATCCGGAATTCCGGATGCAGTGACGTTTTCATCTTCAATATCTTTGTGAGAAGGTGTATGATCATCCATCGTGTCAACAAGGGTTAACATATGGCAATTGGTTAGCTTGAGGTGAAAAGATTAGTCTGCCAATATCGCTATAGAGGATGACTGCCCAGGGTTTTCGCCACGTGGCGAGGGCGCGTTAAAAGGTAGACACTCGTTACGCTAATTGTTCTTCAAGTAGGGTTGTGTTCTAATGTTAATTATTTAATGAATTTGGGTTATTTTAACACGAATAATTTTAATTTTATTTTACGTACATTGATGGATTTATATCTTTATATATAAAAATCCCATGTCATGATGTTTGTTTATGCTTATCTCCGAAACTGCTAAACCGATTTTAATAAGGTTTTGTAAATGTGTATTATTTGGCCCAACTTGAGAGATAATATAGTTTTTAAGCCGACAAGTCACTCGCTATAATTCTTCTGTACGAATGTATGTCACTGAATTCCTCCTAAAGGGCAGGACCGATTTTGATAAAAAAAATATGTATGTATCCCTGGATGGTATAGATTCACAATTTTAATTTTCTAATTTGTAATCATCGGGTCCGCTAATATTTTATATAAGCAAAAACAAAGTTAATTTTGTTTTGGCATAACACACACACACGGACACACGGTAGATGGCTATAGACTTGCCCCCTATTACATGGGACTCAATGACAACATCGGTGAAATGTGAGTGTATAATATAGTACACCTCTGCTAAACCTTTCGGGGAATAGAGGCGTGATGCTATGCCATACGTGCAAACCGCATATTTATTTTATACCATTCCCGTTGTCCGGCAAAAAAGTCTAATCCCCTAAAAGAAGTTTGAAATATTTTTATATATGACAACCCTGGCGACTGTTTCGTGAATAAAACTAGATATGCTGTAGCAGAACAATTTGGATGTAATTTTGTGTAGTAGATTTCGCTTTGAAATATTAAATACAGCGCTGGATTTGTTATTAAGGGTGATAAACGCCTATTTAAGATGTAATGAAGTTACTCGTAACGCTAAAAATAATTAGAGGAGCTTCGTAAAGAGCGTGGACCGTTAATGACGCCAGAAATATTTTCTAGAAAAGGTCTCGTAGATAGCTGGGAATGGACCATTTTTCATAACCATCAATGAGTAATGACACCAGATGACCCGGGTACGTCTTAAAACTGCGGCCAGACACCGGAGGACGGGCAGCAGCGTCCTCTCACTAATCGGTGAGCCACTGCGATCCCCAAGCCGCCTGCCAAGCGTGGGGATTATGGCAAACCCCCCCTTGAGGCCTTCGTTCAGCAGTGGACGTCTTCTGGCTGATGATGAATGAGTAATGGGGGTGCAAGTTAATAGCATGTATGAACAGTAGGTACTTGAGATCGTCTGGCGCACCCTGGGCAGTCAGCCTCTTTACCACCATTGATGACTGGCTAATCCTTCAACAGACGGAAGAAGAAATGAGTAACGGATAAGTTTTTAGCAATATTTTGGTATTAAGGATAAGATGCTAGTGCCCTACCTCCTAGCCGAATAAAGAAACGCAATTTTTGACGTAATATTTATGAAATATACTATTGACATAACAATTTCTTTATATGACGTCAAGAAATCGCGAGATAAAAATACCCCTATGTCTGGTGCTGTTTGAGAGACCAAGTCTCTCTGAGTGGGTGTTTCAAGACATAGGTTATGTTACCTATTTCCTAACAATATTTATACCAATCGAAAGTTAAATGTGTTGTACTTACAAGTATATTTCTTTGTTTCAGGTATGTGAAGACAGCACTACTCTAGTCAGAGCCAAAAGGTAATTTCATCATTAACTCAAACACGTGTGTGACTGCAGAAGAACTGATGAAGAAGTTTAGCATTATTTGAAAAATAATCTATTTAAATAAAAATCAATCGCCAAAAATGTATGTAAGCGCATAACTTCAGAACGGCTGCACCTTTTTGGCTAATTCTTTTTTGTTGTGTTTGTAATTGGCAGGAGAAGTTTTGTATGACAGTATTTTTTTGTAAAATCCACTCGAAACGTCGGAAATTTGGATAGTATTTTTGTATGAAGTGCATTTTTTAATTATAAAATTAGTAAGTAAATTGCATCTGTGCGAAGCCGGAGAGGGTGGCAAATTTATGATAAAAATCATTCATGCTATGAAACAAAACGAAAAGTAATACTTACTACATTTTACTAACTCATAAGTTCAGATTCATTAGAAATATTATATTAAATATTTATAAATCAATGACAAGGAAACAGCCTGCCAGTATCCATACCCATTCGACCCAAATATTAATAGGTTAGCAGTTTTCTTTTCAAAGAGTTCAACCATTCAGAAAGAACCTAAACGACTCTTGAATTACCAAAACCGTTTAACCCAAAAAACTTTCAAAACTTATACCATTATGCGCAGGCAACACTACGTCTTAAAGATTCTTTACCAAAGTGCGCTTGTTCAAAGCAATACTGCATGATTATCATTCGACTCGGCTTCCAGATAAGCTTGCCCTGCAGCGAAGGAGCTGCATAAACTGATGGTCCATATAATTATGTATATGATCTGTATTGCACACTCCACGATTCTTGGTGGACCTGAAAAATACAAGCAAGGCTGCTTACGTAGTGTGGCTGCATTTTGATGGTTGGCGCAGTGGCTTAGTGGCGGATCGATTGGATTTCTGCACCACGGCTCGCAAGTTTTATTCCTGTACGGAACAAATATTTGTATGACCTACCGTATTTCTTTTTCTTTGTGAAATCTATGTTTCTAAACGCATTTATGATAAGAGAATATTCAAGAGGGGTAACATTTTAATAAACAAAATTAAAATTATAAATACATTCGACATTCGTTTTAGGGTACTTTCAAATTTTCTTAAGGCTTTAAACTTTCTTTACAAAAAAAGATCAAATTTTAATAAATATTAAATTACGTTTTAGCTCATGTCCATTTTTGCAGTTAGAACGTAAAAATAAATGCCACTAATGTCACAATATTAAAACTCCGAACGTCTAAATTGATAATTTATTTTTTATTATTAACGTATACGACAAATAAAAAAAAAATCGCAATTTAGAAGATTGTTTCGCCAATTTATTAATATTTGCTTCTCAAGCACTTTTTTGCATGGATCTTCCGGGTACCATAATGAAAAAAAATGTCTCGAGAAAGTTTTAAGAACACCTATTTTCCACTTGACCTTTCAAAAATAGATAAAGTAATAGACACTTTAATATTTAATCAAATTCTTATAGACTTTGAAATTACGTTAGTTTGAGAAACAAAACTTGGTACATGAATTCATTATTTATGTATTTTTAGGTCAAAAACGTTTCAAATTTATTCAGCTCCGGATTACGTTTCGTTTCTCTGAGATCCTTTTGTTTGTGTTTATCTAGTTTTGTTTTGTGAAAATTTACAATTATTTCTGTTTTATGTACTACGATTTGACCAGTCCTTGTGTTTGAACAACTTCAAGTTGAATGTGACATTGACAGTCACGACTTGACATTATAATAATAACGTAACTTTAGGCAGAGGTGTACTATTGTACACCCACATGTCACCGATGCCGTTATTGATTGACTGATTCCTATGTTTAGGGGACGACCCTATTGCCATCTACGGAGCAGAGTTCTAGACTCCGTCCTGCTACTGAAAATTACATTATAATATATAGTATATATTATAATTGCATACAGAAATCCCAATAACACTTTGACCATCCCGGAGACGAACCCTGAAGAAATCACGCTCAGCAGTCGCCTTTGCAAACACTAGACTAATGAGACAGTCTAATATAATAATAATAAATTCTGTATTGCCATAAACAGTGTTACCGAAACAATAAAACCTTGCCACTTTGACTTTGACTTTTTCCAGAAAGGTTCCAATTGTTAAAGTTTTCTTCAACCAAGATACACTATAACTTGCCTCAGAGATCCTTCAAACAGAGGTGTATCACCCTGAGATCAAGATAAAATAATCTTAGAAAATAAATTACCTATGTAAATTGGATAGGTTTCCTAAATAGCAACGCTATGAGTTTACAAATATAACATCAAACAAATACTCCTCAAAAGACCGTCAAAAAATAAAATATAAATATGAAAGAAATCGCGAGAAAAAAATGCATAATGAAATTAACACACATGCCAGCCATGTTAAAGCTAAAATTATGTTCATTATATAATACAAACTATGCATCAAAACACTGTTAACCCTCTCATCTCCTGACATTTTAAATGAATCCCGCTGAAGGTGCGCGAGCTAATCTCCCCCAAGATCCCATCCAGCCCACAAAGCAAAACTCAATCTAGCCGTAGTCTACCGCATTTCCTAGGCCAAAACAAATTTCATCCGTTTCACATAGCGGTTCTCATCAAATATACTGAAATAGGTAAAGGAACCTTTGTGGTGAATGCTTTGTGTGCAGATGGGGGGTTGGGTTGCAGTTGCAGCGGACGGGTTGAAGTTATTTATGTTCTTGCAGGATTCATTAACATAAGGTTAGATTTGTTTATGTTATAGTGATACTATAGATGTTTTATATTAACGAAAATGGTGATCTGGATATAACATAGCATCACGCCTGTATTCCCCGAAGGGTTAGGCAGAGGTGTATTATATATATACACCCACATTTCGCCGATGCCATCTGCCGGACACAGTTCCAGACTCCGTGCTGCTACTGAGAATTTCCATACAGAAAAACCCAATAACACTTTACCCGACCAGGGAATCGAACCCAGGACCTCACGCTCAGCAGTTGCGCTTGCTACCACTAGACCAAGGCAGTTTTGCATCCTTAGATTACTTGAAAAATAATCACCAACTCGCTTAATCTAACTACCCACCCAAAAGCCTGCAATCTCTTTGGTCGGTTAGGCTCATACTCCACTGCTGTGCAAGATTTAACTTTTCAAAATGGCGAGCTTTAGTTCGCTTTGTAATTCTCCAAGACATAATATCTAACATTGCAACTCTATGAACAAAAGCTCGGTATAATGTCTGGCTTTAATTGGCGAGTGTAAGCTTTAAATTTTTATGGCATATCTGGGAGTAGGTAGTATACAAGAAGTACAATTTCTTCGAAGAACCCACCAATTTATATAACTACTAGCTTTTGTCCACGTGGATTACGAACCTGCCCATTGTTTTTCGGAACCGTTAGGGTTCTTTTTCTCTTTTCTTTTTCTAAAATAAACGTATGTTACTCATTTTTTTAAATACTTATTTTTCATATATACATAAAGTCACGCCTTTTTCCCATGGGGGTAGGCAGAAACTACGAAACGCCACGTGCTATGATCCTTACATGACCCTTTTGCGTCATCTACATTCATGCATCGTTTCATCCATGAACGCCGGTTGTGGGTACTGCGCACCTGACCTTTTTGAAGGACATCACCAATAAGGACCGTATATGTCTTTCAATTAATTAAATTAATCCTACGTATTCTTCAGTATAGAAATGTCTTTGTAAATGATTACACAGATTATTTTGATGCATTAAATCGTCGAAATCCATAGAAAAAAAAATATCATGTCGTTTACTTTCCTAATATTCATATAATAAAGTATAAAAGATAACAATCTTGTATTACGACTTCTAACGTAAATGGTACGGAATCGCTTTGTGCAACTTTCCAAATGGACATCCTCCTCTGTTCTCTACAAAGAGGTTGTACGTCCAACTTAGAATCTGTTAAGTAATTGAACTTGCCTTTGTATCGATAAGTACGCGATTAGCTGCTTTAAGCCCCTTGAAATTAGATCTCTGTTCGTTTGGTTACGTATTTCTTTAGATAGATATTGATGATCAGAAGATTTATCTTTGATGAGCATGTAAGGGCACGTTAATGAATGTAGATGGAATAAAATAGGTTAAATAATTCATTGAATGTGTAGATGAAGAGGGTTTTTGGAGGTATAATTAGATCCTTTCTTACAGCTCCCTGAACTGCGTAATGTGACTGTAACTCTTCAGTACGCAATATTTTTGATAAATTTCTTTTGTATGACTAGAGTGTGGATTCGGCGAATAACTCACGGAACCCCGCGGCTTACAGCACCGCGGAACCGCGTGGATGTGTGGTTTCAAGATGCAACGGATTAGACGTGTGGTACAAAATTGGTGCCGCGCCTCACGGCGTGTTATTTGCCTTAATGATTATAGAGTATTGTTTTTTTTTTATTTTTATTTATAGGCGGCTAGCGAGCAGACGGATCGCCTGATGGTAAGCGATTAACGTCGCCCATGGACACCCGCAACACCGGGGGAGTCACAAGTGCGTTGCCGGCCTTTTAAAAAGGAGTCAGTTTAAAAGTTTTAGGGTTAAACACAAAGCGATTGACTAGAAACGATACTAAAATGTATATCTGTTCATATTTGTATACAGAACCAAACTGCCTTACATATGTATTCATATAAAAAGAATATGACACAGACGTCGCATGTCACAAACATATGATCTCACATCAGAAACGTCTGCGTACCATCCCATCTTCAACTTAAGGGTTTGGCAAGTATGGCAATCTGCCAGGGACAATGTCTAAGCGAGGTGTACACAGCGGTGACTACATAAGGCTGAAGTCAGACGAACAAAAGAACGCATGAATTTTGTGAATTGTTCCATATCCTCGTTGTCAATCCAATATCTGCTATACAGTGCACTTTTTGGGGATTTCGAAATTTTGTCACATAGCGAGTTTTTATTTGACAATATTCTGGCTGATGGAAATAGCACTTTTTTGACTAAGACAATCCACGTCAAACAATCGGTAACCGATTATTTTTTTGGCGAAATAAAACACAGATTTTCATACGGTAAACGCACAAGTTATACAAAACGTCACTTTACATTTAAGAGCCCATAGCAGATCAAGGGCCCCTCGATAGAATTTGCTACGGGCCCCGCGCTTGCTTAATCCGGCACTGACCCTAACTCATTCCGAGAAGACAATCTTAATAGATCAACGCTAATTAAATAGATGCCGTCTCTCCAGTACTGCTTCAGTATCAATTACTATACAGTTTCATTATGACAAAAAGCGTAATAAAGCCTTGAGTGTCATCATCAAGACTCCAACGTTGCCTCCATAAAAAAATATTCGCATTTTATTAAAGTTTATCTTCTTTGTAAATTCATAAATAAATTACTCAGTCGCTCGCTCGGATTCCCCCACTTGTTTTCCAATTGCTAACAGAGATTTTCTGTGCTCACTTAGTCGCTTAGAAATTGACAAAGGAAAAAGGACACAGTGTTTAAAATAGTTTGCTGTGTCGCATTTTAAAACTCCTTTATAGATAACTTTGAAATGGGGAATGGGGTGCCGTTTTCATTTTATTTTATTTCAATATTTTCCGCTTCCTGCTTACGTTTTCAAACGGATAATTAATGAGGTATTTTCGGATGTAGACTTTTCTTTCTTTTGTTTTTTCGAACGTCTCTTTTTGAAGTGTTTTGCATTCGTTTTTCCTTTTGTATTGCTCACGTACGTTTCTTATTGTTGTGTCTTTTTGTACAAAATGTTTTTTCGCCGTTTTTACACAGATGTTACACAAGTTATGGGGCACATAAAACGCAATCGCATTTAATTTGTCACGTGCCTTACAAATGCTACTTATCTTGAAACCTGAATTCAAAGGATTGAAATATCATAATTGTTACTTTTTTGTTACACATCGGTAATCATCAATTCTTATTGAAAATATATTAACAACTAGCTTATACCCGCGGTTTTCGCTCGCGTTAATTAAGAATTTGACAGTCAATTCGGGTTGTACTCTGCTTGCGAAAGACACGTGGCGCCATCTATTATCATAATAACGTTATTGTTGTTTTCCTCGGGAACAGTATTTTTTTCGAGATGAAAGGTACCCTATATCCATTTCTGTACACCTGACAATGTATATGCAGAATTTCAGGATGATCGGTTCAATGGTTTAGGCGTGAAAAGGTAACAAACAAACAAACTTACTTTCGCATTTATAATATTAAGTTAACAACAATAATTCGAAATTTAGTTTAAAATTAAATCTATTCTACCAGCTTGTGAGCATATGAGTTAAAAATATGGTTATTAGGTACTTAGTTTTTCACCGATGACCTACGTCATAATAGGATGCGCTAGCGGTCATTTGGTACCCGCAAACCACGCCTCTTGAATTTTAACCATCTCTCTTGTTGAATCATCCTCATAATTTTTTGATTCTAGCTAAAATATTCTTCACATTCTTATTCGTCAAAGGTAGGCAAAATAACCGTGTTGTTATATACGGCACAAAAAAAAGTCACACTATATAAAGGCCTACATTGAAATAAACTTATACCCTAGAGTAGTTGTTTAACATCTGTTTTGACATAATTGTGTATAAGCTAGGTAAAAACTTTTGCGTCTGCCAGCTGTTGTCTATGTTAAGAATTATTGATGTATTTTGATGTATACCGACCGTAACTGAATATATGATAGGTTATTCGACTTCGTTTTTCTTTTTTTTTTTCATACATAACTAGCGACCCGCCCCGACTTCGCACGGGTAAAATATCATATAAGCCTACATTTTTTTTCTAAAATGTTGGTCTTATTTAATTTAATAAGGATATATTTTAATAGACCCGGGTACGTCTTAAAAATGCGGCCAGACACCGGAGGACGGGCAGCAGCGTCCTCTCACTAATCGGTGAGCCACTGCGATCCCCAAGCCGCCTGCCAAGCGTGGGGATTATGGTAAACCCCCTCTTGAGGGAGGCCTTCGTTCAGCAGTGGACGTCTTATGGCTGATGATGATGATGATGATATTTTAATAAAGATATATATAACTCTATTGGTTTACGCGGCGCAAGCTAGTAAAGCTCCCAGTCGGCATGATTTTTTCCGATATCTTCAACGATCATTGTCATATTTCAGCCAATTTACGCAAAACAGTAATGACTTATACACGTTAACCTTTCTCATGAATCTCATTCTGCCCATTGGTGAAAATCGTATGAAAATCCGTTCAATAGTTTTTGAGTTTATCGCTTTCAGACAGACAGACAGACGCGGCAGGGGGGACAGACTTTGTTTTATAATATGTAAGGATATATTTAACACATAACGAAATGACATGGTCCTTTCACGTTTTGAATCAATATATTGCCTAGTATCACACACTATCCGCATATTTTCACTCGATAAATGATGAGAACCACATAAATAAGTAGATGTTAGAACCTGCTTCAATGGTCTAGTAGTCGCGAGCGCGGCTGCTGAACATGAGGCCCTGGATACGATGCCTAATTCGAGCAAAGCGTTATTGAGATTTTCCGAAATTCTCAATAGGAGCCCGAAGTTTGGAATTGTGCCCGGTAAATGGCTGTAGGCTGGTTCTATTTTACATGGGACTTAATAACAGCATCGTTATGTGGGTGTACAAAATCTGCATCTCTGCCTATCCCTTGCCATGTTATGTTATGCTATATTATTATGACTGTACTATTTAATATTCTGTCAGATAACAAATGACGGTCAAGTCGAGTCACTGGCGCGAGTGGCATCCTTCAAACGCTAATGAACATTGAACTTGAACCGAGAACGTTCCAGCTTACAGTGGATGAGAAAAGTGTGGATGCGTCTATAAATAAAATTTATAATAAAAGAATGAAGTTAGTTACAGGACACAATTTTCCAGAGGTTTAGCGTTGAAGCATAAGTTGAAGTATATTAAAATGAGTTTGATTGGAAATTCAGGTTTATTATTATCTATACATATAAATAAAATTGGAGTGTCTGTTTGTAATATTGAAATAACCGTTTTTTACTACATGCATATGAGTATATATACGCTACATACACCAAAATAACATTTTTTACAATTTTTGTCTGTCTGTCTGTTTGTTTGTATAGGCTAATCTCTGAAATGGCTGGACCGATTTTGACGGGACTTTTATTGGCAGGTAGCTGATGTAATAAGAAGTAACTTAGGCTACTTTTATTTTAGAAAAATTCTTTTATTTTAGAAAAAAATAGGGTTAAGTGCATTTGATCTCACTAAAAAATACATTGTTAAGTTCCGACATCAATGCGAACGAAGTCGCGGGCACAGCTAGTATATAATATACATCTATATATCCCCCGAAGAGTTAAGCAGAGTTGTATTATTGTAAGCCCACATTTCTGGGGATTGAACTCACCTCACGGTTAGCAACCGCGCTTGCAATCAGAAGACCAATGAGGCAGCTATCTTGTACAGTAACTTGTAATTGCCTACATGAAGCTAAATTAAAAAGCACAGCAATCAGAGTCATAATGTTGTAATTATATTATATATTCTTCCACCAATATGACAGCAACTATCTTCGTATCTTTTTCAAGTGGATTGGTTGCCAGATGGAGTGGTACTATTCAGGCTACTGCTCTTGTTAACCACGATTTATCCGAACATTCAAACCATGTAGCGGCTAAATTTAAGCAAACGCAGTCCACTACACAAAAGAATCTTGTCCGTAATCGCTACGCTGAGCAAGTCCTTTTTCATAAGGGAAGAAGAGATATGGCAAAAGCGTCACAAGAGAACTTCTCATCAGCTACGCTCCTGGAATTTTAATAGGCTGGCAAGTCAGTCAAAAAATCTTTAAGATAATTTAAAAATTGAACGTATCTACTCTATTCTCATCAGATGTCGTCGGCCATTACGCGTCGTCGGCCAACCCGAGCGCGTCACCCTCGCTGTTAACTTCACGCACTCGCACGGAACGACTGCCCTAACTAAATCGAAACTCATCATGCATTTATTAGGAAAGTTGTTTTATTGTTCCTTGCAGGATGTTCGATGCAGGTTGTAAATGTTATGCTTGAGCTTCGACTAAGATTGGTTTGTTAAGTATGGCTAACATATTCTTTAAAGATTGCGTCAAATATTTTCTAGACTTATTTAGCCTGTGTCAATGGAACGGCACTTCGTGGAGATATTCAATTTATAGCACAACGCAAATTGAATGTCTTACTATACCTTCAAATATTACGAGTTGAAAATTCTCTCTTTTATACCGATGTGTACTCCGCGTTCATACCCCAGACAATAGCTCTCTGTAGCGTCGTAGCGATCCTGCCTCATGTAATATACAAAACATAAATCCATCACTCCTGTAATCACAATTGACCAAGACCCCGTTTTTCTTTATTTAATTGACCATTACGACGGTAATCATAAGCTGAGTCTCAACAAAACTAACAATAACAATCTCCGCGATCGCCATAATGCATGTCTTTTCAAGTGTCTCCCACATACCATAGACAATATACGCCCATATTTCTTGTTCACATGCACTCGCATGGAACGCACCTTTAAAAATCAACGGAACGCATCATTATGCTACACTTAATTATCTGTGGAACTTTATTTAGACTATAGACTAAAACGATTTTCTTTTTTACACCTAATGGCACAGGCTTCCGACTGGCGACAAAAAGGTCGATTAAGTAAAGTTTTTATTTAAATAATGTTTTTCTGCTGGAGAAAAAAATGTTTTAAGTATTTTTAAGATTCGATCTCATTTCCTTTGAGATAATGGTGTCGTTGTAAGTTTTTGTAGTCATCTGATGTTTTTCTAAATTACTTAATAAGTGGACATTTTTTTCATCAGTCAACTTCTGGACATTGGCTTTGGTAAAATCTTGACCCTTCAATTGAATATTACTTGCAAATATTCCCCTAGTCGCAGAACAAAGTTACGTCAACCGAAATTATAATGCTGAATATTTTCTGCGTTCTGCGGTCCTGTCATAGCGAAAGCAGCCCGCATCATGTGAGAACTTCACTTTGGATATGGCAGACGATTTTTAACCTCAAGTAACTTAATTATCTTTGAGTCTACGCTGTAATCTCTTTACACAAAACAGCATAGATAAAAAACCTACATTGTTCACTGTTTTCGCAAGGTTAGGGAAGACCTACAAAGTATCAGCATTAATGACACAACTACTATTTTCTTGAAGAAACATCTGCCATCTACTTTTACTGATTCCCAAAAAAAACTTCAAGTACTTACATCGTTCTAATACTGTCACGTATTTTGTCTGTGACAACCCTAGGACCTTTGCAAAGTGGTTTCACAATAAATCATGTTATGTAACTTGTGATAGGTCAGGCATGGCCACACTAGGTGTTCGATATTTAAATTTTTACGTCGCAAATTTGAATATAGGTCGCTGTTTGCTTTCAATGTACCTTGTATAATTGTATGTTTGATGATCATAGACGGATTTATAAAAAGTTTTTTATCTTAGCAGTTTCAAATATAAATTCGACGTCGCGGTCGTCTCTAACAAATAGTGAAAACTCAATATTTTTATTTAAACGTGTTTTTTGGACATTGCGCCAGCAACTAGACAAGTTCCGCGCAAAATATTTTCATTTAATCACCTCAGTGAAATCTTTTTTTTTTTCATTCATAGTCCTGAAATTTTAACTCTATTTTTTTATGCTAAAAATCTCCTATCAAATTACGTGTGTGTTGCAATCCAAACATGTACGGAACTCGTTGGGTCGTACGCGATCATAGCTCGATGCACTCGCATCGACGCTCGTCGGGCCGGAACGCGCCGTCCGGCCCAGCTGGCGGCCATTGTGCTTTTTTTATTTAAATTTAAATTTCGTACGTGCATTCGATGGTCGAAATTTAAAAATAGATGTCATTTTGAAGCGAATAATAGCGAGAATTAGTGAAGTGCAAATAAATCCAAATACTCGAGCTCTTTTGTTTTTGAATAAAAATTACATTAAAAATCTTTTTATGTTATTTGCGTAATTAGCTGTGAATTTCAGTATTGTTAAGAAAGAGATTTCTAATTTTCCCACCGTTTTTGTTTGTAAAGTTTAGTTCGACTAAGATATAATTACTGTAAGAGTTGAATAAAATTCAACGCTTACATCTTTTTTCTTCGTTCTAGAATTTTTCAGCTTATATTTAAGAACCGGTTTTCTTTTTAGTCTCTGCCACATAGCTACAATGTATACAGGGTGGAAGATCAATATGGGTCAGCAATGGCCATTTTTCTCGATGGTGTGTACCATATTTCCAGAATTTGTATCAAATAAAAACTTGTGCCTGTGTGGCTTCGAAGGTTACCTTATCTACGAAGTCTCAAACCTCCACTCTGTATACCGTTCTAAACTATACTATAAAAAGTTTTTTTTTTTCAAATTATAAAATTTTGTAATGCGTAAAACGACGACTGCATTGAATTTTCTTAAAGGCGTATCAAGGAGATAAAAAGGAGTAACCGCCTCTTAGATTTTCACGTTTTGAAGCAGCTGATTCCCGTACACCTTCCCCTTTAACCACAGTTCTTACCGTTAACAGTAATTGTCTTTGTTTAAGGACAGACTTCCTGTCATAAGGGTAAATACTGTATTTTATGCGGGCCCCATAATGACGGTATTGTTTAGTTTCCGAAGGGTAAACGGCAGGGTTGCATGTATCGGCAACACTTGGTTCGAACATTCGTTGAATGAATTACTCGGGTGAAAAGTTTTGTCGACACAGTTGGGGAAATAAACAGTAACTACAGTTGAATATATCTTGAGATTAGTGAATATAGCTTGTTGGTTGTTGATTCAAGTAAAATTGAATAATCAAGTCACCATTAATTTCGAAACACGGTTGACGCAGTGGTTGAGTGTCTACGTGTCACGGGTTTGATTTATTCCCGGAACAAATATTTGTATCAACAGATAGTTAGTTATTACTATAGCAGTAATATATGTGTTTTTAAACGCACCCATGACATAGGAATTATTCTTAGAGTAACGCAACGATTCATTAAGAAAAAAAAACGTCAAGAAGAAAAAAAAAACTTTTACCTACTTAATTTTATAAATGTTACACTTCGCTGTGTGCATCCTGTAAACGAAAACTATAATCTTACATACCATATCGTTTCTATGCTTTTTCATGTAGTCAAATATTATTTTCAGTCAAAGAAATCCTCTCTGACACTTCATAAAGCGAACAGCTAATCTCCTGTATTTTTATCCAAGTGTCTGTCGCTATAATTATTTGTATGCGGGCCCATCAAGTACTCATTTAGACTTTAGACCACGAGTGGGGGAGCTGATAGCTCTTAATAGGCTTGAGATGAAATTATATCGATATGTCGATAATACCACTTTCTATTAACCTAACTTTAAATTACGTTGCATGTTGTTTTAATTAAACTCGCTATCGCCGCATTTTAGGGATGAATTGATATTTTCAATCAGATAATTTGGTATTTGGTTAGTTTGTACCAGTTATTCGTAGTTATAATTAATGTTGGATATTTTAACTAAATTGTGGTTTTAGAACAGCGATGTTTTATTTATATCGTACTTGTTTTATCGTACTAGTGTGACTGTCTCATTGGTTTAGTGGCCGCAAACGCGACTGTTGAGCATGATGTCCTTGGTCAGGAATCGAACCAAGGACATCATGCTCAGGAGTCGCGCTTGCGGCCGTGGCAATGGAATGCAAAATAACACTTTGCAACCGTCGCGTGGTCGGGCAAAGTGTTATTGCATTTTTCTGTATGGAAATTCTCAATAGCAGGAATTTTGGAACTGTGCCCGATAGATGGCAATAGGCTTGACCCTATTACATGGGACTGAATAACGCCATGAGCGAGATGTGGGTGTACAATACTACACCTCTGCCTAACCCTTCGGGGAATACGGGCGTGACGCTATGTTTTTATTGCAGTATTAAAAATTTTTGCTGGTAATGTTGTCTACGCGTTGAATTTTAAAACTATTTTAACAGTAACTCATCAATAAATACCTTAAATTACTTAAACTTTCAAAGCCAATCGTTCAAAAACTAATCAAAGAAAACTTTAATCACAAATATTAATCAATCGTTAGCCTTAGTAATAAATCTCTTAAATTTAATCAGAATACTTAAAATAAAGTCTTTCAACTAATACTTTTTTTCTTTTACTAACTTAAGTACTAATACTATGGCGAAATGGTTGGCCAATTGTTTGAGCGATTGACTACTACGCTGCATATCGCAGATTCGCTTCTCGCACGGAACAAATATTTTTTACCTACAGATGATTGTTCCGGTTCTGATTGTTTGCACATATGAATATTTGTGTCTGTAAATGCACCCCGCACACACATGATATGACAATAATTTCAACAAACTGACGCTATGGTCTAGTGATCGCAAGCAAGATTGCTGAGCGTGACCTGGCTTTAATGACCTGGTCGGACACAGTTCCTTTCGCATGGAGCCTCTTTACGGCATCAGTAAAATTTAGATGTAGGTATTCCTCTGCCTTACTCCTCATCCATACAAATTTGATGCTATGTACCTTATTATAAAACATCCATAGCTTAGAATCTCAATGAAGAAATGTCGATAGCACACTGGAAGGACTTTCAGTAGATTAAAAAAAAGTTTACTGCCATTAATCAACTGAAAATATACTAGAGCCTTAATTGCTCTTTCCATATTGGCAAGCAATTAGCGCGACAAAATAAACGTACGTCTTTTTCATCCTATATTTTTCCAGAGTTAATAAACAGAGGCAGAGTTGCCAGTTTCAATAGAATTGAGGTTTAGATTTTGCAGTATCTTTAAAATGGCATCAGCATATTTTACTCACTGTATCACTTTACTTTATATTTTTTATCAATATCAAACTCAAACTCAAAACTTTTTTTATTCGTGTAGGCCATAAAAGGCACTTACAAATCGTTTAGCCGGTTCAAATTGTCATTCCATGGAGAAGAACTAGCAAAAACTCCATGATTACTCTTTTAAAATATGGTTTATGACATAGCATATGGAAGACGTATGAGAACAATGTAGGTCAACGTCTGGACTGGCCTTTAGAAGAAAGTGTCGTGAATGTAGCAGGATGGTCTTAGAAACAGATATGTTTAAATAGTTAGAATAAAGGCCGACGTATGATTAATAGGTCGTGACTTGGAACCCTGTGTGTAACCCTATAATATAACGGTGAATATTGAGGTACAATTACCCCACGAATATTTAGCTAAGGGTTAACTTGAATAACTGCTTCACTGGTCTAGTAGTCGCAAGAGCGACTGCTGAGCGTGAGTTCCTGAAAGTATCTGAAAGGTCCTGAAAAGTGTTATTGGGTTTATCTGTAAGGAAATTCTCAGTAGCTGCACGGAGTCTGGCACTCTGCCTGGTAGATGGCAATAAGCTCCCCCCTTATTACATGGGACACAATAACTGCATCGCGAAATGTGGGTGTACAATAGTACACCTCAGCCTAACCCTTTGATGAATGATACGCTATTTTATGTTATGATTACTTGAAATATGTAGCACAGGTAGGTCCGTAAGGACCTAACAAGAAAAAAGTTAAGTCGAAAACGCAAAACTGTCAAAACAAAAACAAGTTATCAAACTCAAGTCAGCGCATTTGACAGCCCACGTCTACATTTTATTTCGATCGTCTTCGTCGTTTAGAACATAAACCTGGTACACGAGCCTAATGACCCAGGTTAGGTAAAATTGAACACTTTTTATGTTACAGCCCATACATAAAACCCACCTGATGGATTCTTTTACAGCTTTTACGAACGCAGGTATTTTGTAATAGGAAAGATACTTGTCATTTACGAATGATAGTAAAATATATACGCAAAAATCTCTTTTGGGCAATTAATAGTTAATTATCTCTTCAATCTTGGGTGCACTACTAAGAAAGACGGTGCAAGTTATAGGAATTAAAAGAAAAAAATATAACAGATTTCGCTTAATAGTGAATAATTTTATTACCTACAACAGTTAATTAAATAAAAACCATTATTTCCGACAGTAAATCCATTTTAACCCTATTTAATTGGTAACCCTGACACAATGCTATATCTCTGCATTAATTACCCTCAATCCATTCGCTACCCTTTAATGTATTCCCCTTTACACAGAAAAGTAATTCGCATTAAAAGCAAATTAAATGAGATGTTAATTAAAATTAACATCGCTTTGACCTCACACAATTTTTGAGAAGAAAAAAGTTTAAAAATGAAATTGTATTTAAATGTCGATAATATTCTTCGAAAAAAAAAAAACAGAAACAAAAATAAAATTGGTATTTGAATATCGATAAATAATTTTCTTTGTGTCCCGTCACTATACATATCAAGCTGACGTAAATTAGGTTTGGGATATTTGACAGATGTGCTATTTATAAACTGAGTAGGCTTTATTGATATTGACTTGTGCTCACTCCATTTGTAATTAAGTGGCCAGCACTATTGTACGTACTGTTCAAATTAAAAAAAAACTTATACGCACATTTGTACATTATACAGCTTATTTGAAGTTTTAGTAAAAGTATTCTAAAATTAATTTAATATTATTGAAAGCAATTCTCTTTCTAAATAAAATAGATTAAAATAGTGTTTAGTTTCTTCAGTAATTTTCAGCAATAAGTCTCTTAGTCCACTTCACTGACTATCAACATATTCTCATTTAAAATCACATAACATATCATCACGCCTGTATTCCACAAACGTTCAAGCATAGTACTGCTGTACTTACATTTGTTCGATGCCGTTATTGAGCCTGCTGAAGTGTCAGTCTATTTCCATATTATACAATTACAATTCTAAACTCTGCGCTGATATTGAGATTTCTCATACAGAATAACACTGCCTACCGGGACTCGTACAGACAATTCAAAACAAATTATTATCTAATCAAAACAAACTAAAGAAATTTTACATCAAAACCATTACTTACAATTTATGCAAAATAACCACTTCAAAACCAACACTGAACGCGGATTTCAGATGCCAAACACGACACATTAAACGGGCAAAATACTAGACCAATTGCGCGATTTTGAGGCTAAGTGACGCGGACGTGGCAAAACCGAGCCGGTTTCGGCGTAACAAGCCTTTGAAATATGACGAGGTGTACATACGAGGTGTACGCTGCAACAGACACAACCATCAACGAGCGATTAGGTAAACGCCCAATCAAGTTTGATTTTCTGGAGTCAACTCATGTGCGTAAGCATAGAATATGTAAGTGTAGAAGCTTTAATACAGATTTTAATGCCTATGAAGATTATTTGTCTTTAGGAGCTGATAACTACTGCGCAGGTCAGTCGATCTGCGACATTAAGCAGCACTTGCTGTGGTCAGTACTTGGATGGATGAAAGTGTTTCACACATCGTAACCTCACCGTGCCTTTGAAAGCACGTTAAGCAGGTCGTCTCTGGTATCAAACGAAAACCTATAAGAATCTTTACGGGTGTCAGCAGCCCAAAAAATCTGACCAACCGTTTAACCTTAGAGTATCCGTATCACCCAGTATTTGGGTGGTGGAGATCAACCAAAACCACCCGACTTCAATGTAGTTGGGAAAAGGCTAGGCAGATGTCGATGATAAGCGATTTTAGAGAGAGACTCTCTCCCTCTATAGAAAGTCCTGAAATGCCCGCGTCTGTTTAAAGTAATCACGCGTAACAACCTGTAAAGGCTAGAGCAAAATTCGGGGGTATAGTGCTCAAACCTAATAAGTATAAAATTGTTACTTTATGCCAGTCATTAGTTTTGGCTAAACGTGGTCACTTTAGTGGGTTATAACTTATAGTAATTTTCTTTCTATTAAGAAATCTGCTTATTGGATTAAACCACTAAAAAGAGCGTCAAAAATGCATTAAGATGGAATAAAAAACGATTTTTGATTTCTTAGCACTTATTGGGTTTACCCTCGAAATATTCTCAAGCCAATAAACATCCTACTGCACCCAGGTCACTGACGATAATTAGCCTGTATTATCCTGTACTATCGAAAAATTTTGAAGCGCTCTCAAATGTGCAAGTTTCCTCACAATGTTTTTCCTTTACCATTAACGCACGTGTTAACCGAATTCTGATTCACACGAATTTGAAAAGACAAAGGCGCGGTCCATTTTCGTACTGACCCTCCTGCATGGTGTAACCGCTAGGTTATTACAAATTAGTCAACGACTCAAATTCAAATTCAAATTCAAATTAATCATTAGAGGGTAAAAATAAATAAAAATCGTGATCGTAACTGACACATCTAATAAAGGGTCGCATACCTGTCTCATATTAACATAATTGGGATCGCTCGCCATGGTTTATCTTATAGTTATAACTCACACGAAACATTCCGATGTTATACTCCTGTCATTAGCAGCGCATCAGGCGTGGATAGTTAGGAAGTCTCTGGTAGCCGACCTTTTGGACAAGGAGTGCTGAAACTTATGGCAACCAACAAGCGATTGACTACTCCACTTATTTTTTTTTCTGTCTGGCAAAGTCTTGGGTTTTTTATTTTAAAGAAATTCTCAGTAGCAGCACGAAGTTTTTTAACTATTGTTGCCCGGTTGATGGCATTAGCCTCGCCCCCTATTACATGGGTCTAAAGCACCGGAGAAATGTGGGTGCACAATAATTGTACAATTATGAACTCAACTTTCATGCCTATCTGTTCGGGGATACAGGTATGATAATAGGTTATGTTATGTATATCTTATTATATTAAATAGGTACTGTATCGACCTTTGACCATCCCTGAGTCTAAAGAAGATTACAATCTCATATCGACAAGAAATAATAGTGTATGAGATGTAGAGACGAAACACAAATGTTTTTTTTTTGTTTGCTTTTGCAGATACTCACTTTAAACAAAATAAATAAAAATAATGTGCATCAAAACGGCGGGCACATCTCTCTGAATATCAAATTTTAAATATTTTATCTTTGAGATCCAGGAATTTAACGCAAGTTGTATGATATTATTAATGTCACTAAGCACCAAAAGCAAGTTACCTAAATACTACCAGTAAAACATTTTTCTCGTCACCACAAATCACAAACATGGTTGGTGTGAGTCCGGTCACAAGTATAGCATTCCTTGAATACATTAACACAGAGAAATCAAATTATTTAAAATAACAGGTCGACGCATTTGTCGGGCATCCGAGACTAAAGACTTATGGATGTAAATTATTCTTTACAAGATTAATTCCAAGGAGCTAACGGTAGGTTAACATTAGTTTTCATAGCAACTACATTTTCATTAACATATTTTTACTTTGTATTTTTGTAATATTCAAATGATTGCGGGACAGTGTTATTTATCATAGCTTTTTCGCAACAAATTGAAGTAAACTATTGCTCTAAGTCAACTATATATATTTTAAAGGTAAACAATGTCATCTAATTTAAAAATTTAACAAGTGATAAGTGCTCTTAATAGATTAGCATGAAACTTGAGACAGACTAAGGAACATACTCTCTAGATACTGAACACTTTTTATTTATTTTAGGCGGAGACGCTCACATCGCACGCCAATTTATATTTTATTTGGTTTTTCGCAAATTAAATTATGGATTGTTGATTATGATTAATGATTATGACAATAGAAATTGCGATAATTACTATACTATATTTTCAACTTCGTACTTAAACATTTACTTAAAATCGTCATCATAGCTATAAAGGTACAAATCCTGGGTAAATTTCAAAATAGTAGATTTTGGAGTTAAGTTGCCACTATGACAATTTATAAATATGTGTTATAATTTTAGCAAGAAATTGTTTATAACAAATAATATTTGGCCAGGTGAACGAGCAACTCCGCCTTAATGGCGCGAACATACACACAAAAGTCTGCGGCTGTACAAAATATATTAATAGACGTTGAGACCAAATTGTAGAGAGAACCTTTTGCGTTGCGTCGCCTTACCTCTGTATTGTGTACGAGCCCTAAGGCTACACAGCCACCTCCAAATTGCGTTAGTCAATCAGACATATACGATGCATCTAAATCAATGCACGCAGACTCCGACACCTGCCTAAAGGTATGGTGAAACTAAGTTAACACAAATCCAATCCAGACCATATACAATTACGTATTCCAGACGGTGTAAGCAGTGTATTAATTAGTGCCAAAACACGTTTTAGAAGCACGTTTAGCATAAATAATGAGGTAGTAGCTGATTTAATACATAGTTGATAAATTGCATTCGGTAATGAAGTTACCAAGACCAATAATTATTTACTAAGTCGACATTCATGCGCCCATCGGGTGTGATTCTTTTTGTCAAGAAAGCATGTGTGACTCTTTGTAAGAGCTGATATCTTTCTCTTGATTTTTGTGGTGGAGGGGCCCGTAGCTGCATTGCTACCGTGCAGGTCGGTCGATCTGCGAGGTTAAGCAGCACTTGACGCGGTCAGTCCTTGGATGGGTGACCATTTTTCACATATCGAGACCCTTCCGTGCTTCGGAAAGCACGTTAAGCAGTTGGTTCCGGGTGTCATACGAATATCTTACGACAGTCGTTACGGGTGTCAGTAGCCCAAAAAGTCTGACAACCAGTCTTACCTTAGAGTATCAGTGTCTCCCAGTTACTGTGTGGCGGAGGTCAGAAGGCAGTCGCTCCGTGTAAAATACTCATATTCAGCCGCAACCGGTTAGATTGGAAGCCGACCCCAATGTAGTTGGGAAAAGGCTAGGCAGATGATGATAATTTTTGTAGTCTCCCAGATAACTCTTAAAAATAATTCCATTCCAATTACCATGTCTTTCAGTTTAATAAATTTCCACTGATCCCTTCAAAATTTAAACTAGTGATGCGCTTGTGATATTGTAAAATGATGTTTTAGATCCATTTGACGGCACGGTTGGCGCATTAGTTGAAGCGATCGACTGCATCTCTATTTGTCGCGGGTTTGCTTTCCGGCACAAATATTTAAGATCTACAGATAGTTGCCCTGAGTCTATGTAAACGCCTGAGTATTTGTAAACGCCATAACACATGAATTATTCTTAGCAGGGGGCAAAGTTTAAAAGCGTAAAAAAAATCTGATGAGCGGTACCACGTACATACGAGTCGATTTTTTTTTTTTATAAAAAAATAAATTTACCTCATTAAACGTGGATCTGACCCCGCCGGCAATACGCGTCATATTTGCTCAGCCGCCGCTGTAAAAAACCTGAGCGCCATCCGCCGGAGATACGATATTATGTCCTAACGTGTCGAGATAATTGTACTTATCACACACTGCTCAACATGAGGCGCTTATAGACCTTATAAATTGAATATTTACGAGAGAATATGGTGAGGGCGAAGTGCACCAATTTAAATATTGCCATAATCTCCGCAGTGATGACACGGCTACCAATCTGTTCACTGTCGCAGTTTGTTGTTGTAACATAAGTTATTAGGCAGGGATGTACTATTGTACATCAATTTCACCGATGCCGTTATTGAGTATCATGTAATAGGGGGTAACCTATTGCCATCAACCGGGAATAGATAGAGATAGAGAATCTCCGCAACACTGCCCGAACCGGGAATAGAACCGTCGCTCATGAATCGCACTTGCAACCACGAGAATATTGAGACAGTCTTTTACGTTGTTATAAGCGCATAGAAAGATGATAAAGTCCATTACTTGCTTTGCGTGATATTCACAAGAAGATAGAGGGTAAAATTATTGGCAAGGCACCAATTTCATTTTAGTAAATCTCTTAATTTTAAATGTAAATTTTAAATACGGCAATATAATTGAACATTATTAAAATCAGAATCCATTACACGTCGCACAATTGAATTGATGCAATTAATGAGATTCCGAAAAACCGAACTTCGAAAGCTTGGTGTACAGTTAATTAATTTTATAATTAAATCACATACAATCTTTTTATCGTTTATTTACATATTTATCGTAGGTTTTCAATAATATTTCTTTAACAATATCTCTGTTACAATTTAATCAAATTATATTCTTTTACATAACACAAATGACGGATGTAGGACAAGGAAAGAAAGAACAACTAGACTAGTGGTAGTGGAAGTGGGCCGGCCATGTCGTACGTATGCATGTGGACAGGTGGACAAAAATCGTCATGTACTGGACACCTGGCGGTGGCAATCGCCGACGAGGTCGACCGAGGCGTAGGTGGAGGGACGACCTGGACGTATATGCGGGACAGGCATGGCAAAAAGTCGCTCAAAATAGAGAACAGTAGAAAAAAAAGGGAGGCCTTTGCCCCAGCAGAGGGAAACAAAATGGGCAACTAAAAAAAATTGTTTTAACGAATAAAGTCTTTACTTTAATTGACTTATGCTGCTAATGCCAGTCCACGCTGCACTGCGCTCAAGAACGGGCATAATAGACATTGAAAATAAGGCTACTGGTCACGGCAGCCGTACGCAAAATCGGTGGGCAAAGGTCTACACAATGGGTTCCAGAAGATGAGCGACGTCGCCGTGGCCGGCCTAGAAAATCGTGACGAAACGACCTAGACACGTACCAGAGGGGCTGGTTTGAGGAGAGAAAGAGACGTGCGAAAGAATTTGGCCTTTGCTCAGCAGTACAGTATAGGCTAACAGTAAATAAAAAAAGTGCAAACGGTCGCCAGCGCCCGCAAAGAATTGATGTTCTGTTATGTCTACTCTGCGTCTTGTACTTGTTGGTATAATATGGTAATTAAGAGTACATCGCGAGCTATCCCTTTCTTACTTAACCTTACTTTCTTACAAATCTGTCAATCCAAAGATAATCAGAATATACCACGTGTGCTAAAACAAACTACTATGACGACACGGTTGGCGCAGTGGCTAAGAGGTTAGCTGTCTGCGCTACGTGTCGCGGGTTCTATCCCCGCACGGAACAAATATTTGTATGATCTACAGATAGTTGTTTCGGGTCTGGTTGTGTATACATGTGCCATGTATGTTTGTAAACTGTACCCACGATACAGGAGAAATCCTAGTGTGGGGCAATGTTTTTTTTTTTAAACTGAACCCACTATCCGTAAAGCGATAATCGTACTGCTTCTGCCTGACACGTTTTAATCAAAACAATCTTAAGAAAGGTCATTTACAAGGACAGCTTGAATGCATAAGCGGTGCTCGAGTGAACCGCATCTGAAATTGACAGATCCGACGACCTTTTCACTTGGCTTCGTCTAGAAAATGAAAACACATTTTACTTAATAAGTTTTACACGTCAATAACAAGAATAGAGAAAAACAAGATACTATTTATTTTTTAGTATTTTGTGAATGAAACTTACTTAACGAGACTGTCAAGGGAGGGCCGGAGGTACTCAAGTATAGACATTCGGGGAGGCTCCTTGCGTGCATTCTTTTGAACTAGTCTTCTATCGAGTCGGCACGAGCTATCACATAGAGGTCGCTATAGTTTAGCCAGTTGGCAACGCTGGTACCGAGACTGGCTGCCAGTGGCGTGCAGTTCATAAAGACAAAAAAACACTGCCTACCCTACATAACTCAGATAAATATTTATTATAAAATATTTGAGGTGGCAAATCACACACATCATTATTTAATCGACAAGACGACGAACCAATACCAACATGCAGTAGGTATTTTTGGTAAGAGGCTTTTCAAAATTTTCTGCCTACCCTGTATAAAAACTCTATGCACGCCGCTGTAGCCGCCCAGGGTGCGCTAGATGATCTCATGATTGACTCGTGGAGGCATTCGTGACCTTCTTTTGACCCCAAACTGCACACTAATTGCAAGTATATCCGAATTAATATTACCCGTGTATCGGTATTCGACAACTTCTCACTAATTGTAACTATTTAATGTTGTCTACTCAGGATAATTCAGGTTAAGAGTGAAGAAGCCAATAATAAAAACATATTTTCCAGAAGACAAATGTTGCATTACTTACTACAGAAAATGAATATAACGAAAACGAAAATAAACGCTTGGACCTTTTATTTTATACTAGCTTCCGCTCGCGGCTTCGCCCGCGTGGTTTACGAACTCGTACATTTTTCCGGGATAAAACGTAGCCTATGTGCTATTCCAGACTATAATCTATCTCTGTGCCAAATTTCATCCAGATCCTTTCAGTCGTTTTTGCGTGAAAGAGTAACAAAGATCCATCCATCCATCCATCCTCACAAACTTTCACATTTATAATATTAGTAGGATTATCTATCATTTTTCTATAACCTACTGTATCATATTTCGTACTAGGTCTAAATCAGACTGTCTAGTACGATTCCAGTCATTATTAAATAGACAGACAAACTTTAAAACCTCTTTATTTACCTTGCCTGACCTTGGCATTGAACTCATAGTCACATGGTTTATAACCAAGTCCAAGAAGGCGGTAAAAACCACTTTGATTAAAAAAAGGCTATTTATTTATTTACATTGTTGACATCAGAAAAAAATATACGAATTTTTACATGTAAACACAATACGAAACTGATATTGAAATATTATAAACATAAATTTTGTATTATGTTGCAAAAAACACTCATAATCAAATATATTTTACATCCATTCATTTATATTGTCTCCTATAGCCTAATGAATATTTAAATACGAAAACAATGACCTCTACACCTTTACCCACAAATTAATGTTGAATGTAGGCAGTAAATCTCATGTCGAGACGTGTACAGTCTGCACTCTGCACTTGATCTATACGTCTGGATTGCTACTCGGTACAAAAAGTGATAGTAAAATGGATGTTTGGTCTAGAAAATAGGTACGTCTCGTTTTGGAAGGTTTAAGCTGAACTTTGTAGCATTTTATTATATAGTAGGTAGTCCTTGTGTGTCATGTGCATTGTAAGAGTATTTTTTAATTTTATTTTAAAATGGCTACATGTTCTTAAAAATAACTTCAACTCATTGTAATCCAACATTATGAAAAGAGTATCCATGGAGTTTCTTGCTGGTCTCTTCTGCATAGGACCAACCCACTTTTCTCTAGATTCATAACGTTTTAAAAGTGCCCGCAAAGGCCCAAGAAAAACGTGTACGCGCGTTTTCGATACACGATCATTCAAATTATGAGTGCGTATGTTCGTTTTCATACATTCTTAGACCTTTAAATATACTACTTTTTACATATTTCGCTGTCTTACACACGAAGGAGTAGTTGATTTGATATCTTCTTCATATGTTTGTTGCATTGTTTAGATTTTCAATAATCGATTTAGTGAATCAATACAGGTTTTATTTTCAAAAAATGATATCATTTAGAATCTCAAACTAGATATTAAATTTAAAATCAGCCAGTTTACTATCTATTTAGTAAAACAGCATAATACTAAAAAAAACTCAATTAATTTTCACATTTAAAAAAGGTAAAACTTCCCGCCATTTTCATAAACTGTCAAAATCAAATTGCTTTTTTTAATAAAAGGCATCACGCACGTATTTCATTACCTGCCAGTTCCAAAATATTATTAATCGTATTCAATCGAAAACCATACATAAATATCGACATGGATACCCCGACAGCAAATCCCCTCACCAATACATCGCTACATTGCCTAGCAACTAGCCTCCCCTGTATATGTTGCCAGACGGCTAGACGTCGAGACAGGGGGTGCAACCGCTTAATGAAATCACACTGTACCTAACTATAGTGACAATGAGTTTCGGTCGCCATTTTTGAGCCTTGTTTCGGTTTAGTCCATTTTTGTTCCTGTTTGTCGAGCTAATGAGATTTCCGCGAGAAATTTTAGTGATGCCCATTATGATTACTCATATCAACGAGTACTTACTGATAAATGGACCGCGAATAATAAGTTTTGCCACAAATAAAGGGTCGTAAATCCGTCGCCACAAAAAGCAAATAAGTCAAATTTAAATGTTAATCTTTTGAATCTACTTCATTTTAAATGTGACTTCAATACTCGAGAGCAATCAGTGCGATTGCCGTATTTTCATTACTGAATGAGTGAATGAACGATCGAATGAGCCACTGATTGCAACAAAGCAGCTGCTGGAGAATAATGACACATCGTTTTCGAAAAAAGAAACTGCAATTACTGTTTCCATTAAAATGTATTTTTCTTTTTGACTGAATACAGTTTTTGCATTCGGCCATGCTCAATCGAGAGTGAAAATATCGATACATCGCTTGTATTCTGCTAAGAGTTAGACAGGGATATCCTACACCTACATTTGGCTGTTACCGTTATTGTAATAGGAGGGCTACTAAATCTACTGATAATTTTCTTATTTACACTTAGATCAAACCCAGGAACTCGTGCTTACGACCACGAGACCGACAGTATTAATATTGAGGTATGCCTTGAACAAATATTTACTTATTAAATTATATGTTGGGGCACTATTATGCTCCTGTAAGAAAATTGGGACGAAATAATATCACTGACTAATTAGGTACCTGTCTGACTGACTGTGTTATATATATTTAACTCAGTTGAGTTGTTGAGAACATTTTGCGCACCCTTCTGTGTCTGTGTACGTGAGCTTGTGTCTATGCAAACAGTACCCACGATACAGGATGAATACTAGTGTGGGTACAGATTAATTAATTTTCGGAGAGTGACAAAGTTGTGAATGATAAAAATGAATCGTTCATGGTAATTAATGGAAACAAGCATTACTTTGCGGAAATCCATTATATACAAGATATACAATTAGAATATTTAGTTTTAATTCCGCTAAACTAGTTTAAGCTTGGGTGCATGCGCAGCACCGCCCTCCCGCCCGCAAATATATGCACATGCAGAAGGTGCGACAGATATAATGTAACATGCAACCCAAACTGATCCTCGAGGATGTGCATGATATTTGCGGGAGGGAGGGCGGTGTTGTGCATGCACCCAAGCTTAAATTAGTTTGGCGGAATTAAAACCCAATATTCTAGTTGTATATCTTATCATTCATGGTAGTAAAATTAAATATATCAATCACACTAATAATAAAACTGAAAGTAACTCTGTCTGTCTGTTTGCTACCTCATAACGACTAAACCATTGAACAGATCGTAATGAAATTTTACAAAGACGGACGACATAGTTTGCAGGGGCTGAGAGATCGACTTCTGCGCTACGTGTCGCGGGTTCGTTTCCCGCACGGAACAAATATTTGTATGATCTACCGATAGTTGTATCGGGTCTGGGTTTTTGTGTATGTGAATATGTGTTTGTAAACGCACACACAATACAGGAAATATTCCTAGTGTAGGGGAAACGTTTCATTTTTAAGAAAAGAAAAAGAAAAAATATACGCAGCTTGGGACATCGAAAATGACATAGCCATAGGCTTATTGCAGCAAATGACTAATTAGATACTAAATCCAAAATGCAAGCAAACGAAATCGCGGGCAACAGCTAGTATACGTACATAAGATAAAATAACATCACGCCTGTATTCCCCGAAGCGTTAGGCAGAGGTGTACTATCGTACTCCCACATTTTGCCGATGTTGTTACTGAGTCCCATGTAATAGGGGGCGAGCCTATTACCATCTACCGGGAACAGTTCCAGACTCCGTGTTGCTATTGAGAATTCCCTCGCTAGTAGGTATACAATATGTCAATATATTATATCGTCTTTTAAAGTGGTAATGTTGCCAGTTTTCTGGGCACGTTACCAGTTGACAGCGATGTGGAGGAGTACTTTGACACCTAAGTATTCGTTTAGGATAGGTTTCCATTGTGGTTTTTTGTATTGCCATTAGGCCTTAGCCATTACAAGTTAGATGTTATTTAATTTGCTTACAAAATTATGTATACAATATGTAATAAGAAATAAAACAGTGAAAAATCCAATAATGTGTATGTGAATATTTGTGTGTTGTAAACGCACCCACACAAATACAATTTTTGTTTTGTAACAATCATTGCGTCACGTCCAGAAATAATTCAAACGAGACTCCATTTTAACTTCAATCGTATAAACGTTATTGATTTGATTTTCTCTAAAATATTGCACGACCATTGTTATAGGTTTTCCTTATTAAATTATGCGGAAAATGTATAAAATATAATTTTGTACTTTGTTACTCATTTCATCATCATCATCAGCCAGAAGACGTCCACTGCTGAACGAAAGCCTCCCTCAAGGAGGGGTTTGTCATAATCCCCACGCTTGGCAGGCGGCTTGGGGATCGCAGTGGCTCACCGATTAGTGAGAGGACGCTGCTGCCCGTCCTCCGGTGTCTGGCCGCAGTTTTAAGACGTACCCGGGTCATAGACGTACCCGGGTCACGAACAAACATTGCGTCACGTCCAGAAATAATTCAAACGAGACTCCATTTTAACTTCAATCGTATAAACGTTATTGATTTGATTTTCTCTGAAATATTGCACGTCCATTGTTATAGGTTTTCCTTATTAAATTATGCGGAAAATGTATAAAATATAATTTTGTACTTTGTTACTCATTTACAATATTTTATTTCCTTTCAACGAACGCGTAGATTGAATTCTTTCCTGTACTTTCGACAGATATTTAAATATTTGATGGTAAGGTTTGCACAGTGGGTAAGCGATTAGATTTCTGCGCTACAAGTTGCGGGTTCGATTCGCACACGGGACAAATATTTGTATGATTTATTGTTAAGTAGTTGTTTCGGATTTGGTCGTGTGTGCATGAGACATGAATGAAAAATGATTCATTCATTGGCAATTCTCGTGCAATTAGAGATTATGTCAAAATCGATATACATATATCGAAACAATATCGTTCGTTTACTTTATCCAAAATGTTTTAATATCACATTAGAGATATATTTACCTACTTTAAACGCTCGAAAGCGAAATGCAGCAGTTGTTGAATGCAGTATAGGTTTTGGCAAAAAAACAATAGAAGACGAAACTATTTCTAATAGAGATTCATGTTGAAACGCGAAACAATTGCCCTAATACTCCGCTTAAGGAGAACATAGATTTAACATATCTTCAAACTCACAGCAAAAGACGCAGGCATCAAGTCAAAGCGAAATAATTCGTATCTTTCTAAACGATATCAATCTAATCAAAAAGAAAAAAAGGCTGTATATTAAATATAAAAGATCTAATTAAACAGATACATTCTCAAAAGTTAATTAATTTATCGAAGTTTAATTAATAAATCGGCAAAACTTATTCCTCCTTCTACTTTCAGGGGCGATTGATTATCGGCGCCATTTTACTTTTCAGTTTCGCAAACAAATTGGCGCATTTCTTACTTTACAAAACGGCTTCAAACACGCTCCTATGAATCCATCAATCCCGCAAAAGTAGTTAATAATCCATCGTTAACAACTTTCCATCATCATCAATCACTAGAAAAAAATAACTTGTCTTAGTTCATCTTAATTCTTAATAGATGGCGCGTAATTTTTTTATAAACCAACCAAAGAGGTAATTTAAACTTATTATAGCAAATTTTAAAAAGTAACTTTTGCTATGTTCCATTTAAACATGATAATTCCATTAGGGTAAATACTTTTAACCAACAATTAATGTTATGATGTAATTATAAGGGGTTCGCATTGCTGTCAGATGGCGGTAGGTTAAAATGTATTAAAAGACCGCGTTTATGGGTTAAAAAGCCCAATCTTTGTCTGTTTTATATTTAACTTATTTACCTTGATGGCAAAGTTTTATACCATAACGGTAAATGGTCCTAAATATCGTTGTTGATTGCCACTAGATACTCATTCACGGTGTCCATGTCATCTGAGAAAAAAAGCGGCGTTTTTACCATATAACAGTACGACATAACTAAGAGGTCTGTTATGACCTCCCAATGTGTGCTAATCCGATGACAGCTCAACCTTCAGATCATCAATCCGCAGAGTCAGCAATTACGATGCAGTGTCTCAGATCGAGCGCTGGAGACATCAGTTGCTTTGAGACCTTCGCGTCGCTTGGTCCTTCTATATCCTACTATATCCTTGATTAATGCCAAATCAATTAAAGTATAAGTAATAAGTGTAATTATTTAAGTGTCTTATGAATAAATCAATTTCTTTAATATAATTTTCGTTTTAAAAAGCGTTTTACGCGTACTCCTATAACAGGACGCATCGGCAACCTTCGTAAAACCCAGATGACATAGTTACAGGCACATAAAACAAGAACCGATATAGGCCTTAGTCCAAGCTGGTCTGGTGCGGATTGAAATACTGCACACACCATCAAAAACATTTCCAAGGTGGGATCCTTTATTTTCTTCGTTAACGTAAGTGATTATCCAATTCTAATTCGCACAAGGATTAAAAACATCTGGTGCCGGTTGTTATTGATATTAAACTGCACTAAAAACCTGAATCCCTTCAAGTTCTGCTCACCCCAAAAGGGAAGGCAGCGTGATATTCCAAAACACACATTATGAAAAACTCGTTCCATCCGAGATTTCCTTCGTTTCAAACGGAAAGTAAAATTTCTCAATGAATACACTCGCTAGCTTTCAGAAGAGTGTATTTCTGAATGTTTATTTGAGTTGCTCGGGAACTAATCAAAGTTTACAAACGAATCGAGTAGTAACTCGGGACGAGTTCAATCTGATTGATTAAAAAGCAAATATTTTTACAAATTATTGTTCAGGATTCCATTTCGATCCTATTGTTGGGAAATGTTTTAGTTTCATTCACATTCATTCATTATTTCATCATACATCACGCCTGTATTCTCCGAAGGGATTTGTACAGATGTGCTAATGTACAATAGTATCGTTTTCTAAACGGTAATTCCAAATTTCGAGCCGTGTAAGAATTTCCATATAGAAAAACTCAATAACACTTTGCCCGACCCGGGAATCCAAGGCCCTCATACTCAATAGCCACGCATGCTGCCTCTAGACTCAGCAGCCGTTAAGCTAGGAAGCTGGCAGAAAATATTAGTTATAGTGGGAGATCATGATATCCTAAGTTTACATGACAATGTTATCATCATTCTAAATCAGCTCTAAGTATCATACCTGTAAAGTTCATTATTGAATTATCAATAGATACGGACCTAGTCATAACCGCGCCATAATCATTTTGGTCGACAGTGTAGGCGCAGTGGTTATGAGATTTACTCGGGTTCGATTTTCGCACAGAACAAATATTTTTATTACCTACTAGCGCCCTGCCCTAGCTTCGCACGGATGCAATTTCCTAACGAAGAAAATGAGAAATTTCATAAAAAAATATCATCCAAACTCCCTAATTTTCCTGTGAATTTTCCAATATGTATTTGTAAACGCATCCACGATACAGGAATTATTCCTAAAGTGGGGCAAAGATTATAAAAAAAATAGGCACACACAAAAAATCAGCCAAATCGGTCGATCCGTTCTCAAGTGATGTTCCGTTATATGTACATGTGGCAATTGATTTTGTATTTATATAGAAGAAGACAATTCTTCCGTATCTATATCATGTGTTAGGGAGATTTGTATCTATTAACGCACCCACGGAAAAGGATATAATGTATTTTTTTACCACCTTTGGCAATCAGAAAGATTTTCGTACTGTATCAAAGTAAATCGCTTATCCTACTATCCTACTTCCTACTAATATTATAACGTTTGTGAGGATGGATGGATGCATCTTTGTTGCTCTTTCACGCCAGAACGGCTGAACGGATCTGGATAAAATTTGGCTCAAACATAGATTATAGTCTGGAATAGCACATAGGCTTTTTATTCCGGGAAAATGCACGCGGGCGAAGCCTCGCGCGGAATCTAGTAGCTTTTAATAATTGCAGCTAGACAATAATATAAAACCATCAAGTAACATCTCTCAGTCGGCTCCAAGTCCTCAACAACTGCCATTTACTGTGTGACGAACAGCTGTAACCTAAAGCCAGGTTATTTTCACTCGACACCACATCTGTATAATTAATCACATTGCAACTTGCAAACAAAACAAAATTGTAATGTTATTGCAACAAAATCTTGCTCACAATGCTTTTTTATAAGTTGATTAAAGAAATATTTCTGTTGTAATATTTCTAATTGTCAGACCCAGTAGCATCGGAATATTCATAGCATCACGCCTGTATTCCCTGAAGGGTTAGGCAGAGGTGTACTATTGTACACCCAAATTTTGCCAATGCCGTTATTGAGTCCCATGTTATAGGAGGCGAGCCTATTGCCATTTACCGAGCACAGTTCCGGACCAGACCGTTCTACCAGACTCCGTTCTGCTACTGAGAATTTCCATACAGAAAAACCCGATAACATTTTTGCCTGACCCAAGAATCGAACCCAGGACATCACGCTCAGCAGTCACGCTTACGACCACTATACCAATGAGCAGTCAATTAACTATCATCGTATATTAATTAGCATCGGAAGATTACGTCCAAAAGTTAATTTCAGACTTGGATAAGTTGGTCTCTCATTTGCGACACAATAATCTGATAAGAAAACTAAGCATAAACTACTAACAACAAGTAAAGAAAAAACGAATAAAAAATTTCTTAATAAAAGTCGAATAAGACTGTCCGAATTGAAAATCGAACCTGGGTTCTCCCCATTAGCAACCTCGCTATCCACCACATTTCAACACATTCACGTTATAAATGATATTCTCGACAGGATAACCGATCATCGATAAGTCTTTTTGTAGGTAATCGTTATATCGATTCCATTGTTCGGTAATCGATTAAAATAACGCTGAGTAATGATTCTGTAAAGCACTGTCGAATAGAATATTAGATTCAATGTAGCTACATAGCGTAGCATCATGCCTTCATTTCCCGAAGGGATAAGCAGAGGTGTGGATTTAGAAAAGGGGCGAATATATTGCCATGTACTTTGAACAATTCGAAACTTCGGGCTGCTACTGAGACAGAAAAACTCATCACTGCCCGACTTAGGAGTCGTAATTGGGACCTTACGCTCATTGACCCTCACTTGCATCTACTAAACCAGGGGTGGCCAACTCGATAATACCCAAGATCTACTGTTTATTAAGACTCTGTGCAATGTACCAATTACATAATCAGTACTTCTTCATATATTTAACATCGAATCTTATTTCACATACATATATATTATACTAGCTGCCGCCCGCGTCTTCGCCCGCGTGATTTACGAACCCTTACATTTTTCCGGGATAAAAAGCAGCCTATGTGGTATTCCAGGCTATAATCTATCTCTGTGCCAAATTTCATCTCGATCTGTTCAGCCGTTCTGGCGTGATTGAGTAACAAATATCCATCCATCAATCCATCCATCCATTCTCACAAACTTTCACATTTATAATATTAGTAGGATAAGGATATTAGTAGGACAGTAGGAAGTAGGATTAAAATTATATTTTTCTTTGCTTTGCCACGATCAACTGGACTAATAGCCCCGATCGACTGGTTGGCCACCCCTGCATAGGATCAATGAGCAGTGTAGATGGAAAGTTGTCTTTGATATTTCGATAGGTATTTTATGAAATGGATGGAAGGCGTGAAATACCTTTGCGTAGTCTATTCTATTTGTTTACGTTAAATTATTAAGTACCAAGTTAGATGTGCCAGTTCTTTTTCATATGAGTCATGAGTCATGAATGCTCTGCCTTTTATAGAAAAAACTTAAATTTAGATAAAGTTACCAAAAATTAAATTTAGATAAAGATACGAAAAGATAAAAAAACATCGCGATTCATTCTTACGTTATGGTTGAAAATAAATTATAGACCAAAAATAAACCTCCACCTATGTAAAGGTAGGTTATTTTACCACGTAATAGTTACCAGGTGTATTCAAGAACAATTTTATAAGAACAATTAGTAAGGTATTCTACCTATAAGAATTATAAATGAATAAAAAACATACGCCGCGTTATTGTGACGTGAATATTTTTATATTGACGCCTGTGGCAATGACCGCGGATGGTGCTCGGTTCACGGCCGTTTAAAAAAAGACGTTTATGTTTTAAAAACGCTTTTATCCTTGTACGCTTGTAATTGGCCGAGCTGGATCTCCGATGCATTCGTATTCGTATGATGAATGCACCATTTTTGTATACTGTACACCCCACACTCGAAAATAAATAAACGGTCGCAGCGACACGGGGCGCTGAGGGCGGCACCCTCACAGCCGCACGCACACACACACGCGCAACGCAGGGCGCCTGAGAGGGCGCTACCGTCGCGCAGTCTCGCGCCGGCCCCCGCTGAGGTCGGACGTTTGTCGCTCTGTGCGATGCGATCGGAAAAATAAACTAGTTTTGTTCCGGTACGACATACCGCCTCCTGTGCGCTGTTAAATTTTACGTGTTTGTGGACATACTGTGAACGTGATTTTTATCTAACGTGAACGGTTAGTATCCCCTTTTGAAGTTGGGATTTTTTGTAGCCGCCCGTCTTGTCTACACATGTTCATTGTTTACATCTGTAGTTATAGGCATGTGTTTCGTTTTTTTTCTAGTATCCCTCGTAATATAAGGATTTTATTAATAACCGGGTAGTTCACGCGTTGGATGAATCATAAAGCGGAGTACCCACATTGAATAAGTCGTTTCTATTTCCAGATAAACTGTTGGGATTGATTGGGAGCCGTTGACTTGTGTTGAAACAAAGGTTTACATTGTCGGAAGGTGAACGATCTTCATTCGACTCGCTACAGGTATGTTTGAACAAGAAATTCATTCATCGGTACACACTCGCACGCCTTCGGGTCATACTTTTTTGAATTTCGAATTCAAATAACAACACATGTTCTAAAAACGTTCGATATTTAAAATTTTTCGTTAAGTAGGTAGGTAGCTAGTGTCAAAACGAGTCAAGTTTTAAAATGTTTAAACGTCAAATCCTAGCCCATAGATTACACCGGCGTCCGCATGACTAATTACAATTTGAAATGCCTACAACGTATCTGTCGCACGGAAACGAAGCGTAATCCGTTTTTGTGTCATTGACCTCATTGTCTATGCTTAAGTAGGTAAGTAAGAAGCTATTTTTTGCGCAAATTGCGTGTACCTTATGTAACATATTATCCGTGTACTCGTATGCAATTAAACTATTGTGTTGCATGTCAAAGCATGGAATCGAGGCTTTGCACCTTATATAATGTATAACCTTTTGTATGACATTTGATGTCGAACCCGAAGCCTTTCAAATCGTCTGCTGAATAAATCGGTTACTTGTTGCTGCTATTCGTTGGCTAGTGTTGTACTGTTGTTATAGTAGCATATTTTCGTCGTTCTGTTTTCAAACAAACTATTTTAGGTACTTGTAGTTCATAGATCAGAAATAATCCGACAGACGTGCCACAGTGGGTTATTTGTTGATAAATTAGGGTGAACGGCCCAGTACTCGACCGTTCAAGGTTATATCTCCAGTCTGACAATCCACTGTATTTTTTATCTGTATGCGTAGTTATATGATTTATTGTAATGTTTTGTTAATGAATTTGTCGGTTGTATTGACTCGTTTAATAATATGGTTATCTATATTTTATTGTCATAATAGTCCCCTCCTGTTTCAGACGAAACTAGTGGTATTATAATATTTTTATTTTTACTACCTAGATATATATTGTTCGTAACATCTCACCCTACTTTTTTAATAATCATAAAGCCATGATAGCCATGGAGCCATGGTTGCCCACGTAATCACCCACGCACGGCGACATGGCGACTTTTTAAATAATGTACCCATCTAGGTACTTCGACCAACATAATTTTATTATGTAGTTACGTCATTTTATAGTCTTGAAATCTACCTAATCTGATTTCCAGTTTTGAGGAACAGGAATTTAAACTGGTACAGACATTACTAGTTGTACATATTGGTTTGCTCGCCCTATTTCTATAAATACATACACTAAATATTCTATCAAGCAATATGTTTGCCTTCATTTCATTTAACAGTGGTGATACCCTAGCTTCAACACCTGCCATCCATGCAGGAGGGTCTGATTTCTATCCTGACCCGCACCTCTGATTTTTCGATATCAATTGCGGATTATAATTTGACCGTCACTTGTTTTAACGGTGAAGGAAAACATCGTGAGGAAACCTGCACACCTGAGAGCACCTTAAAGTTCTCCGTGCTGTGAGAAGTCTGCCAACCCGCACCAGGCAAGCATGACGAAATAAGGCTTAATTATCCCTTGCCATTCCGAAAAGGGGCCCCTGGGACAATAATTGGTCGAATTATTATTATAATTACTATCACATTTCAAACGAAGTTAGGCTGCTTAATATAGGCTTCTCTCACTTGCGTACTCTCTCGTCTAGGTTGCACTAAAAGAGCCTCCCTGAGTGACAATAGCTACCTAATCTTTCTAACTGGCAAATCTTTCTAGTATGGGTACAGTAAGAAACTCATATTTGTATGACAAGTTATGAGACAATAATAAAGAGAAAAAAAAAATGGAAGATGAGCCTTTGCCCAGCAGTGTGACACAACACAATATGCTATTAAAAATGGTATACTTTTCATGGTTTTTCTTGCAAAGTAAGCATGTATTGTCACATTATCAGCGTATCAAACAACTCATGGACACCGCCTACTGGCCATAGAATAACCTGATTCCCTTGACACAAAGGATGCCGTATCAGCTGATGTATATTATTTTAATCATCAATTCAGTATAAAAAAAAAAAAAAAAACAATTAAATGGCCAGTAATTTACTCAAACAAGGAAAACATAGATGAAAAAATGACAAAATTGAAATCTAATTTAAAATTGGAATGCCTATTTTCGTAATATAGATTAGCAAAATAAATGACAGACAGGACTATACTCTCGGTATAAGTACCTACAGTACCTATCTCTTAGAAATGTCTCTTTGAGAAGGGTTAAAGGAAATGTTGCCGATCGCCCGATTTAGCAGACATCACAAAGCTCTAACCTTCAAATTGCTGACTGTATCAGTACCATCATCTTACATTCTCAGAAAAACACATAAGACATAGACTATAAAAATTCAAGTAGATACGGCACTTATGCCATGTTAGAAAGAAAGAGCTTAATAGCTCTAAACGAATTATTGGATTTTTATTATAATTACTGAGATCATTGTACGTGAACATACCGATAATACAAGAAGGAAGGAGCGTCAAATTTTTTAATTATGCGCTTGTTTTATTTCTACTATAAATATGATACATTCTTTCAACAAGATGTTTTAAATTTAAATGACCACGGACGGATTTATATGTCACGGTTGTATTCGCCGAAGGGTTGGGCAGAGATGTACTATTGTACATCAGCGGCGCGCACTGAGTTTTAAGACAGGGTAGGCAGAAAAATTTAAAAGCTTACTTACCAATAATACCTTCTGCATGTTGGTTCGTCGTCTTGTCGATTAAATAATGATGTATGTGATTTGCCACCTCAAATATCTTATAATCAATATTTATCTGAATTATATAGGGTAAGCAATGTCTTTTTGTCTTTATGAACCGCACGCCACTGTTGTACATCCACATTTCGCTGACGCCGCTGTCGAATCTCATGTAATAGATTGCTAGCCTATTGCCATCTACCGGGTGCAGTTCCAAACTTCGTGCTGCTATTGACAATGTCCATACATAAAAACCCAACCTGAGGATCGAACCCAGACCTGACGTTCAGCAATAGACCAATGAGGCAGTCCTCGCACGATTACCCATAATATAAAACTAGTTGTGCTCGTGAGTTAATCTGCGTAGTTAGATATTTACCTGTTAATTAATCAGCACGGAGTCTGGAACTGTGCGCGGTAGATGGTAATAGGCTCACCCCTTATTACATGGGACTTAATAACGGCGTCGGCGAAATGTGAGTGTACAATATTTCACCTCTGCTCAATCCTTGGGGAATACAGGCGTGATGCTATGTTTGTTAATCCATAGTGGATGCTTACCAACCAAATTTCAAGTATACAAGTTCACAGTTCCTAAGATTTCATGATTACTTAGTCATATAATATGTTAAACGTCTCATATGTCTGTCACATAATGTGTATCGTGGCTGAACTTAGGCCTCACTTATTCATAGCCCCACTTAATGTAATGCAAACCTCTGCTTGATTGATTGTCTCCTCATGAAAGGGGAAGCTTTTAATAGGAATCTGGAGTTCAAAGAGTCTCCAGTTCATAACTCAAATATCTTTCACCCTGCTTGTCACTTATTATGGGTAGAGTATTAATACCAGCACTTAGTAATATGGCCCTTTTGTGGACATTCCTTCGGTTAAAATGGGTTTATGTTATCAAAATTCAGTTTAATTTTGCCTGTATATGCTTTTATGTGTGTTAATTGGTTAGCGCAACTTTTCGCGTGTAGCAGGCTATTTAAGAGCGTATTTTGTGTGAGTGAACAGTACCGCTATCAGGAGATTTCTTACTATTTACTATCAAAGTACAGTAAATTTTCATGATAGCGACTTTAGTTCTTAACTTGGTAACATTAGGGATTAGAGTCACTAACATGACATCTCTAAAATAGTAAATCAAATCTTTACTATGACTAGATGTCACATAAGCGACTCTTATCCCTAATGTAACCAAGTTAAGAACTAAAGTCGTTATCATAAAAATTTACTTTACTTTGATAGTAAATAGTAAGAAAACTCCTGATAGCGGTACAGTTGTATCATTAATCGTATCGACGTGAGCTGAACATGGATACAATGTATTTATTTAAATTAATTAATAGGGGACGATTTTATTTCCATCTATCGGTCACAATTCTAAGGTTTAGGCTGCTATTGAGAACAGTGACCGATCCGGCAATCGCACCAAAGATCATGTTAGGCATTCGCTGGGGAACACTAGACCAATGAAGCAGATCATTGTGATTACTGATAACCAGTGATCGGAATTAGGTGTGCTAATTTACCTAAACTTCAAAGAACAGAGACAAAAACTGGAGACTTCCTTACGACAACATTTTTTTTCGGGGCGTGTAGTGTGTTAATTACAAAAAGCACTAGCTTTAATAAGTTATTAAAGCTAGTGCTTTTTGTTTTTTAAAACAATAAAAAACGGTTTTGGTTTTGCTTCAAATTTGGGAAACTAAAACAGGAAACGAATTCAATTGTTTTACTGTATTAATACCATTAATTATTGAATTTACTTAAGTGATGTCCCGAAATTCCGGGACAATGCCCTGAAAAAAAATGTTGTCGTAAGGAAGTCTCCAGTTTTTGTCTCTGTTCCTTGAAGTTTAGGTAAATTAGCACACCTTATTCCGATCAATGCTGATAACAATAATCTGCGAATATTTTAGCTTCCCATGGCATGCGTAGTTAGGATGAAAGTCCTATTGGTCGCGACTAGCGTTATAATAATATACCTACTAGTGGAGAAGTTCCTAGTAATTATGAAGTATCGGAGCCGTCTACGTTTAATCCTCTTTGTCTATGCGCCGATGACAGGCGGTCTTGGTCAGACGGTAATTAAATTTATATCAAGTATTAGCCTTTAAAGTGGCGTGCGTAAATATAATATAAATTAATTTCCTTATAATCTGAGGACATACGTTCATGTTTTGTAATGGCGTCAAATGTTATTAAGTAAGTGTAAATATGTGTGTATTTAGGTAGATGGTATGTCTCCACGAATTAATATTTAATTAATAATCTATGGCCGTTATACTAGAATGCTAAGTCCTCTAAACAAAGTTACTCCTTGTGATCGGTAACGCGTTGCTGGACGAAATGACTTTGTTAAGTGGCGCTAGTTTCAGTGCGTTCGTTATACAAATGTGACATTTGTGCTAATTATCCCAACCGTTTTCCAGTCTAACCAGTGCAACTCAATATACCTGCATGCGGGCTAGGGGAACAGTCGGACATATACGTGAATATACCCGTATTCAGCCCTCATTGCTTTACCCGTATTCACGAACCGATCTCGACAATTCCTTCTAAGGCGAAATCACCTGAGCAGCTCTCAAAATGTTTACTTCATCTCAAGTCCATTCAATGTCAAAAGATGCGTATAATGTTATTCAATGTAGTAGACGTCAAGACCCATCCTAAATATGAGAGCAGCTATTGAAAGTGGCCTAATGAACTATCTACTTAGTTTAGTGGGAACTTCCACAATATAACGTTATTGTGAAGCGCTTCATTTCTATTATTCACTATAGAACCTTCAAACTTAAATTTTGGCTGGAAGGTTCCTCATATTAAGAACTCGGGAAAGTTCTACTAGTATTGGACGCAAAAAGATCCCTAATCATGAGCTCTTAAAACGGAGAGAATTTCTAAAATGAAACCACATCGTGTTTCCTTTAATACTTAGTAATATGTTGGTAGGTACACTATAAAATAATGAACCGTAATTGTTTTGATGTCAACTGATCTTTAATAACAGCTCAATGTCGATGGTCTAGCGACCTTTCATTACACTACAATAATAATGTAGAATTTACATTGAATATATTTTATTATATAGGACAATTCTATCGTGAGCTCTCACATAGAAATACCTCATACTGTAGAGGGAAGACTAGCCAGCTAAGCTGGGCCAGTTTGAGCTGGATGTGGGAGGCTCTTTACACGCACCCGAATTTACACAATACTAGCATGTTAAACGGATCTTATGTAAACATACATCTGCATACGTTTTTGTTTCGATGTTATGTTTTTATTGCAGCTGTCAAAACATTTTGGAACATAATACATATTCTGCATTGAAACCAATTATTCTTGATCGCTATATTCTCTCTGGAGGCTCTGGAGTCTCTATAAAATTCCAATCGACGGGTATTAATTAATAGAGCCAAAAAAAATAGGACATCAGCAGTACATATGTACTCATTAAATTTGACATTCAGCTCTTAGATTTTTACGACTAGGCAACGCAATATTTACCCCTGGTATAGCAAGCACCTATCTAGTATAAAAAATCGAGAATGATCTTTAAAAGGGTCCATACAATACATGTGAATACCTTCGGCGCCTCCAAACACGAGGCAAGAGAGACACTAAGCATTGTAGACTATCTAAAGATTTCACTTCTATTTCAAAGTCTGGCCCGTCTGCAAACATGATAATTTCCACGTCTATGTGATATGATACATAAGATCATATTAAATTCATCCACTAGGTACGGCTAAAGCTAACAATGCCTAAACGATGTCAACATTGCGTAAGTATAACCGACAATTTGAACATCGCCCCGGGCAATGTCGGTCATTTTGCCACATTGCCGTTACGTAAGAATGGAGTAAGGATATGATATTGAATCGGTTACTTACGCTTCTGTTAGGTAATATATTATATACGATTACTTTTGACCGCGACTTTGTCTGTGTAGATACGGGATTTTTTTGTTACAAATTTCAATACACTGTTGCACTGTTAGGGTTGATTTTATTCAACTTTTTTTTAAACTTTGCCCCATACTAGCGTTTCTCCTGTGTCGTGGTTACAGTTTACAAACATACATCTCATAAACACACAACCAGACCCGAGACAAATATCTGTAGATCATACAAATATTTGTTTCGTGCAGGAATCGAACCCGCGACACTTAGCGCAGAAAGGTAATCACTTAGCCAGAACACCAGCCGTGTCGTCAAACCACGTCAACCGAAAGTCTCTCACTGCTGAGCTAAGGCCTCCTCAGGTTAATTATCGGAGCAAAATGTAGCTTATATTACAGCGGAGACTATCACCTTAATAACAGCAGAATGGGACGTCAAACTCACAAACAAACGTCACTATAATATAAATAATATTTATTCATAAAACGATTTTTATAAGTCACCTTTGCCGTGCAAACAGCGGTATATCCCCGTGAGTCTCGTCACAAATGACGAGTCCTTTAACCGCGAGACAATTGTAGGTACTACATATGATGGTAGATCTCCGATAGATGGAAAATCACATCCCTGAGAAATGCGCATGCTCAGTAGACGATATTCTAGATTCAGCTTAACGTCCATTTCATCTATTCCCATCTGATGAATGAGAATTTTCTAACCGGAAAACCTAAAAACACTTCCTTACCTGGGAATAGGACCCGAGACATCACGTTTAGCAGCTGCTCATGCTATCACTAGACCAATGTGGTAGTATAATAAATAAGAGTTCCAAGAGAGTATTTTCAAGCTAATCTGTGTCTTCTAGTACAAATATGGATTGGTTAAGCCAAAGATGATCTACTTACTAAATACCACAAACATTAGTAATCTTTCTCAATAAGGACTGATAATTGTCATATGACTTCAGTTTTAATCGTATTTCAAGTGAGTCTGATACCACGTCACATGGTTCAGATTACTTTATCCCCAAAAGGTCACCAACACAGAAATCTAAATAAATAAAGTCAATAAGCAAAGCATGTGAGATAATTGACGACGACACGGTTGGCGCAGTGGCTAAGCGATTAGCTTTCTGCGCTACGTGTCGCGGGTTCGATCCCCGCACGGAACAAATATTTGTATGATCTACAGATAGTTGTTTCGGGTCTGGTTGTTTGTGCATGTGACATGTATGTCTGTAAACTGTACCCACGATACAGGAGAAATCGAAGTGTGGGGCAATGTTAAAAAAAAAAATTATGAGTATTGCAAGACAACAAAATATCGAGAGCGTCCATGTAAAAATGTGACGTATTTGCACAAAATAAAGTTTAATTTCGTCGCGTCACTGCTTCATTGGTCGCAATCGCGACTGTTGAGCGTGAGGTCCTGGGCCCGATTCCCGGATCGGGCAGCGTTATTGAGATTTTCTGTATGGAAATTCTCAGTAATAGCACGGAGTCTGGAACTGTGACCGGTAGATGGCAATAGGTTCGCCCCCTTTTACATGGGACTCAATAAGGGCTTCGGCGACATGTGGCACAATAGTACACCTCTGCCTAACCCCTTTGGAGATACAGAAATGATGCTATGTTATGTTATGATATTAATTTATTAATTAGATTTCTGTGGTCAACTCTACATGACTAGTGTAATGTTAAGCTCTTGATGTCATTCTAAAAGCTAAAGACCTATTTAATATTGTCGGGTAATATCTCCAAGTGTCACATGACCGACATTCATACTTCGACTACAACACATTTCTATTTTCGCTCCTAGCGTAACTGACCTATCCCAATGATTCAAACGTCGTCTCCCCCACTCTTTCGCACGGTCACTCTCTTTCTATATTAAACTTTATTTTCCCTTTCAAATTACTGCATGTGGCCGTTAAACCACAGTCTCGGTACTTTAACAAAAGGGCTCGCTGATAATTAAAGGCAATCATTCAATTACCCAGTACGTTAGGGTGGCGGTTGGCCTGTTGCCATGGAGACAGTTTTTTTTTACTTTACTACAGACCAATTTGCTTGAACGTCTGTCATAAATCCAAATGAAGTTTTATTTGTGTGATATAAAGTCTGAACGTAAAACTGATTGTTACAAATAGTGACCCCAAATTCGAAAGTAGGTATAAATTATGTAACTAATAATGCACGTTAGATCGTAATAGAACACATTACTTGCATAAGTGGATGAACAGAATAATGGTTATGCCAAAGCAAAAAGTAAACAACGAGACGGCAAAAATTGCGTTCCATAATTTTTGTCTATCCTGCAAGTGACGGCAAAAAGTCGACGTAATGACGTAATGAAGTGTTAAGTGAACATTACTCTACCTCCTTACTGATAGAAAGCAACAGTCCACAAAATTGGTTACTTGAAAAAGCACTTGGTTCTCAACGATTTATTTCCTCGATTCCCGAAAAAAACCGATAAAAACAATGCGATCGCTCCAGTTCAACCGGCTGGCAATTACGAACTAATCGCTTTTAACAGACATGGGAATCGAAGTCATCAGTCACCGACGCAGCTCTTTTTCTAACACACCTTCCCCTTTTGATTTGTTAACATCATCCAAACAAAGCAGACCTCCAACCTTCCGCCCACTTACCTATCCTTGTATGTCTTGTAAGTGTCACACGGGAGGAAGGGCGTGTCCCACTATGCTGGGTAGACACGAATTCTCAGAGTTTTATAGTATAGTCATTGGCCGTGTTTTAACATCCCCTTTTTCTTTGTTCAAGAAGCGTAACGCCACGCAAGTTAGTTCTCAGGCTTGTGCCTCGTTCGTGCTGATTTAGTACTAACCCGTTGAGTCATATGTAGTGAGTAAAATTAGTCATACGTCTCTTTGTTGAATCCGTTGGTCTCTTGTAATTCCTATGTTTACTACAAAGTGTTTTGTGATTTATGCTCTACCGGCTCTACTTTACAATTTAATTCGGAATGTTTGCATCCGTTCAATATTTGAGTAGAATTGAAAATGTTACCAGGAAAAATTGACTTGGGCGATAACAAAGGCATTCAAACCAGGATTTGCGAGTTCATTTCTAAAATTAATTTGTTCCCATAAATAGATTGGCTTGAACACATGAATGAAATATGATGTTTGTATGAAGTGTATTTTATCCAGAAACGATGCCAATTTTTTTGCCGGCCAACTGCGTAAACACTCCGTATGTAGTTATGTACTATTTAAATTGAACGAGATACACTTCTCCAGTGACGCCATCATCACTTTATATACAAATTCCAGCCACGTACACATTTCTTTCTAGAATCTTCCGAACAAAGATACAATCTTTTAAAGAGCGTTGACTCCGTTTGTGACCTCACGAAACAATTGTTTTTGGGCCTAGCGTGACGAATTTTAGTCGAGTCATATTGTCACGTCGTCGTCATATAAATCACACGCTTTTATTCAAGCAACTGAATGTTTAAGAGGTTTAGTTACCTTTATCTTTTAAACAGTCTAAATGGGGCTTGGCGTCGAGAAATGTCTAACTATCTAAACCACCTTCACTGCTAACCTTGTTGGTTCAGCAACTATACGATACTGTGGCGTAGTGCTTTGCGTTTCCTTGTAAATAGTTCCGCAAACATTTTGTAGCCGTTCTTGGTATCTATAAGCGATATTGTTAGTCGTAGACGATTTGCAACTGGTCCACACTTTGTAGTTAATTCCGTTGCTAATGGTCTATTCGAACTACGGTTAATGTTGTTTGTGTGTGGTCGAAGTTTAGTGAAGTCATTAATAATAATGTTCGGAACATAGATCTACTGTGTAATTAATTAGAATTTTCATACTTACTACATTTGGGGAATATAAAGGCCTATTGAATTGTATGTACTGAATTCAACGAAATGCCAGGGAATGAGACTTGAGTTCTTTTATTCAAAACTTTTTGTGATTAATACAATTTTATAATAGCCAAAGTGCGCACTTAATATGATTATGATTTCTTTGTCCGTAAGTGTAGTACAAAGTTGAAGTAAAAAATGAAAAAAAAACATTATTTCGGCGAAAAAAGCCTTACCTTCTGCCTCATTGGTTTAGTGGTCGAAAGCGCGAATGCTAGGCATGAGGTCCTGGGTTCGATTCCCAGGTTCGCGCAGTGTTATTGGGTTTTTATGTATGAAATTTTTCTGTAGCAGCACGGAGTCTGGAACTGTGCCCGGTAGATGGCGATAGGGTCGCCACCTATTACATAGGATTCAATAACGGCATTGGCGAAATTTGGGTGTACCATAGAACACCTCTGCCTAACCCTTCGGGGAATACAGTCGTGACGTTGTTATGTGTTATGTTAAAAAATACATACTGATATATACAAATTCTATCTTAAAATCGTTAAATTCTGGATAGACTAAAGGACATTATACCTCTAAATTTTTTGTTATACCTACCATATACTAATTACACCCATTGTTTTAAAAACTTAAACAATTTTTTGTTTTTCTGCTATCGTAGATCAGATAGATTTACATCACGTACAGGCCATTTCCTGCCTAAAAATTCCATTCCGGCTGACAAACCAACCGAATTATTCACAATAATGATTTCTTAAGTATAACTTACATTAAACCACATGGCAACGTCCATTACAATTTTAAAGCTATTTTACATATTACGGGCAACGTTTTTTACGCTTTGAGTAACAAACGAACGCTCTTTATCTCGCTGCCTATGTTTACATAAGTGGGAGCGAGAGGCAACAAGTTCGGCTAGTGAAAACGCAGCGTAAGGTAAGGTACCGACTCACACGCGGAGTTGATGACCGCGAGCGAAGGCCGTGCAATCGGTCAGACAACCAAATGTCACGGCCGTACGTAGCGGGCGACAGGAAAAACTGCGTCACAGACGAAAAAAACGTGACTCACAAACACGTAGTACCGGCCGAATTAGCATGTGCTGCCATCTTGTTACCGCGCCTCTAACAACGACACTTTGTTTAGCTCAATTAGGAGTTTTCGCAATTGACGGATTTAGAATACGCGCCGTAACGATAACCTTGCGAAGAGAATGGCAATGACATTGGCTCGCAGTCAACGCGGAAAACGGAAGACGGCATCGCCCAGTGGCACAAATCACACTCCCTGAGGGCATAAAATTTTAAATATTTCAGAATCGAGTTTCACTTGCGCCGTTATTCAAAATTCTCCCTTTATTCCTAGGCCGTATTGTGATATTTCGAATCGTAAACTGATATAATAACTTCGGATAGACGTTGCTTTACGACTGTCAAAATCGTATTTCTAATAATAAAATGTCTCAATTTAGAGAGGCCAATGTTTTATCGCGGATATAAAGAGCTGGTATTAAATGTTTTTTTTTTTATGTTTTGTTCGTGTATCCTAGTACGATGGGGTGTCTCGATTGTGTTGAACTCTTGGAAATATTTTTTTAGACTGTTCACATGTTTTACTTGGAAACGTGAGCGTGTAATAATAATAATTCATGTTATCTAACCGGGAGGCGCGTCGGACGTGAACGTCAAGACGGCGCGACCATCGTTTTTATGCGCATAATAAATTTTTTTTTTTATTTCGTCTACGACGCAGTTCGTGTGGACCCTCTGTGTGGTAGGATAACTTTAATAAACAATTTTAATGTATTCAATAATGTCTCCTTGTTGGAGTAAGAGAATAAATCAGTATATTTAATAGCTATTTTATTAGTATGGCACAAGTAATTGTAGATAGTGTTCATACATTTACTACTATGATATTGAATTACAAAACAATATTACATATTATAATATCAGTTTGTACGTCCGTTGATAAGTTCAACTACTGATCATGCATCACCATATTTAAAATTTATTTAGTTGGTACATAAAATAGTAATAAATTACTTCCAGACCAAGATTGGGGGCTATATTCATATATTTTACAGACTGCCTCGTTTGTCTTGTGGTCGTAAGCGTTACTGCTGAGCGTGAGGTCCTGTGTTCGATTCCCGGGTCGGGCAAATTGTTATTGGGTTTAAATTTTCAATAGCAGCACGGAGTCTGGAACTGTGTCCGGTAGATGGCAATAGGCTTGTACTCTATTACATGGGACTCAATAACAGCATCGGCGAAATGTGGGTGTACAATAGTACTCCTCTGTCTAACCCTTCGGGGAATACAGGCGTGATGATATGTTATGTTATTTATAACCAAAACGCCTTAAAATTCTATATATACGTTCCGGTATTATGACTACGCCAATATACTATAATATACGCTATGTTTATTATCTTCAATTTATTCTTTGTCTCACTGCTTAGTAACGACGTATTAAAATAGGGAAATCCTTTTAAGTACATTAATGTTAGTTAAACATTGCCGTGTTGCCTTTTAAGTAAAAATTTTCCTAATGGCTTTACACATATATAATATAAATTATATTCAATAAAAATAGGGTTATTAGAAGGTCTGTGACTAATTTTACCACATTATTTACACATTAATATATGTATTGTAATATGCACACGTTTTATGAATTTTTAGTTTTGTCACCACGTGCAAATTATTCAAAATAAATACCTATATAATAAATAATAAAAATAAATTCAACCCATTACTGTCCCACTGCTGGGCAAGTCTCTTCTCAGAATGAGAAGGGTTAGGCCTTAGTCCACCACGCTGGCCCGGTGCGGGTTGGTGAACTACACACACCATCAAGAACTTTATGGAGCCCTCTCAGGTGTGCAGGTTTCCTCACGATGTTTTTCCTTCATCGTTAACGCAAGTGATAATCAAATTTTGATCCGCACATGATTCCGAAAAGTCAGAGGTGCGGGCCGGGTTTGAACTGAGACCTCCTGCAACTGTGATAAAACTGTGTGACCTGAATCCGAGCACATTGGGAACTCCCAGAAACAAAAAAAAAAAAAAAAAACAATTGCGATAACGCGTTACAAGTAATCAATATCATTATTCATTGCCTTATCTATTTCCGAATATTTCCGAATGTTAAAACATATTTTACTGCAATACAGCTGATAATGCTTATGACTATGTATATATACAAAGTTTACACGGGTTCGTATGTAAATAATTACAAGGAACTATTAGAAATCAGCACGCACCAGCAAGCAGCTACGTGGCCCAATCGCGTGTTGCATACAATGATACAATAGTGACCTTTCACAAGTTTTCCGCATAAAAATGAAATATTGATCTGACGTTTTCCTCTTGCGTATCCTCGAATGAGCTTCTGTTGTATTTTTCGTGAGGATAAATTACACTACATATACGCATAGAGAGGATGGGTGAAAGGCGATTAACGAAAGGGATTTATAACGCGGTTGTTAGTGGAAACGCCAGGAGGGGACGCCCTAGGACATATACGGATCTTATTGGTGATGTCCTTCAAAAAGGTCAGGTGCGCAGTAAGTACCCACAACCGGCGTTCATGTATGAAACGATGCATGAATGTAGATGAAGCAAAAGGGTTATGTAAGGATCGTAGCACGTTCCGTAGTTTCTGCCTACCCCCATGGGAAAAAGGCGTGACTTTATGTATGTATGTATAATACGCATAGCGACATTTTTTCTGTGGTATACTAGAATGTATAAGAAACAAACACTGTTTTTTTTTTATTTCATTAGTGCGATCATGACTGCTAAAATAAACAATCAATAAAAATTAAGTTTAATTTAGTAAACTAGTGTTTTTATTGGTAAGTAAGGTAACTAAAACAAAACACACACATGAACTAGAGTATTCATTAACTTTAAAAATCTAGAAAAAGTGATATATGCATGCATGACGATTACTTTACATATCCCTGGTATTATCGGTACCTGGTATCATCGGGTTTTTTTTTTCATTTTTGCCGACTTTAATTCCGCCTTCTTATCGCTAGCGATTACATATCAATAATCAAAATATTTGCATTTTGAATTTTTGATTCATATTTCGTCGTTTTTCCTGGTGCTCCTGGATTTCATGTAAACAAGGATTATGTTTTAAACTGCTAAGTCGGTCATGCGTTTTGAAGCCCTGTACTGTTTATTATTGCATATGATACGTGTTTCGAGCATGTGTGCAATATATTACGTACGATTATGCATCCGATTGTTGTCAAATAGCTATTATTAATCTATCAGATTACTTGTTTAAGATAAAAATATTGCGATTATATTACACAATTAGAACAAATATGAATCAGTTTCGTCCGAGACGTGATTCATACGAAATAGTACTTAAGTGAAAAATTGACGAATGAAAAATAAATAGACTGTTTCCAAGAATATCGCTCCTTTAGATTTAGGTACGGTTCTCCTTAAAAACAACGATTTTTCTTTATCTTTTAGTATTTTGATTTTTTTTCTTAAAGAATGGTTTCTGTTTGGACGATTTATGTTTTTATGAATAAGGGGATTATTTTATTCTAAGCTCTGTTTCTACGAAGGATCTAGTTAAATCGTGTGTTCGTTCTCTTAGTAAATATCTGTTTAATCTATATTGATTTTATGAGCTTAGCATCTGAACCTGAGTATTATCAGATGATCAGCTTAGGACAAGACAACGTTGAAACTTTCTGAAGGTTGCTTAAACTTATTTATAATCTCAAGTAGAAAAAAACAAGTATCAGTATTTTTATTTTTAAATGCATACATACATAAAGTCACGCCTTTTTTCTATGGGAGTAGGTAGAAACAACGGAACGCCACGCGCTACGATCCACTTTTGTGGGTACTGCGCACCTGACCTTTTTGAAGGACATCACCAATAAGGTCCGTTTATGTCCTTTTCTAGGGCGTTTCCACTAACAACCGCGTTATAAATTCCTTTCGTTAATCGCCTTTCATCCATCCCTCCATATAAATCCATTTTTAAATGATATTCTGATTTTTTTTGTTTTTTATTAGTCTACTTAAATACTTAACACTAAGTAGCTTCCTAATATTGGAAGTAGGTTATACTTACCAATATTTTTGTCACTTTCATGAAATTATTGTACAATTTATGCTAATACACGAAAAGACAACATTCTGCCTAATCTGATAGAGACGTGTGTAGGTTTTTGGGAGAAAAAAAAAATACAATTTCTGAGGATAAATTGAATGAGAGTCATGATTGCTCGCCCGGGAGTTTCCCGGCGCTGATCTAAGATCGACGAATTTCGTTACTTGCTAACAAATATGTATTGCGCGGTTTTCGCAAGAAATGGAAGCCCAAACCATATATATTGTATAACTTGTTGGTTTTGCTAATCAACTGCTCCAGAAAAGAAATGAAATAAGTAAGTAATGCGTACTGGGAAAGAAGAAAGAAATTTCTAAAATGTGGCTGCTACCAAAAGCCACAAGTAATATTTTGAGGATATTATCTGCCATTACGCCTGCCCACGCAAAACAGAAAACTAGTCAAAACAAACTTTATCTAATTACAGAACAACTAGCGCAACACAGTGGTAACTCAGAAAAAAAAAATAAGTATCAAAATTTTGACACCTCACTAACTAATGCACAATTTCACGGTCGGTCATCATATGTCAATAATTCACACTTGAAGTAAACAGGTAGATTGAAAACGGTCAATAAACTTGTCTTTACAACAAAGAGGCGCAGTTGGGGGCTACAGGTCATTCACACTGTATGTTCAGAATATTGTTTATGGAAAACCATCGCATACGTTACGCAATGTTAGTTTCGCTAAAATTATTATTGACTCCAGTTTTCTTTACGTCAACCACTGTGGACGTGAACTGAAGACCCATAGCGATATTTTTTATTTCTTTTTTTTATCGTTAGTACTTTTCTACTTATTAAGTCCTTCTTTTTAATGAAGACTTTCAGCGTCTGTATACTTTTTAAAAAGGAAAGATAGTACTTAATTTGATTCTTTTTTCGAAGTCACAATTTAAGCGCGTTGACGGGTTTCAGTCAGTTTCAGAAGCTCGAGATCTTTAAAGTACATTATAAAGTACTCTAATTGAAGTAAATTTTTTTGCTAAATTATCCGCCATGACAGCTTCTTTGTTACCTTTTTTGTTTTATTTTGTTGGTGGCGCAATAACTAAAGATACTCATAGTATTATGTACTTATAAATATACACAAGTAGAACACATCTCACGAACGTATTTGCTGAACTGAAACAAAGAAAAACTTCGTCTATTATATATTCATAGACTACGGCTGGTGGCGTTACATCCTAATTTACAAGAGGGGTGCGAGCGAGACAGGTATCCTCCGTCTTTATCTTTACCTGTTCCTTTTTTTATGAGGTCTACCTACCTGCGTAGCATCCCTGTGGCCGGGGTGAGTCATTGTGGTTGTACGTACAGTCGGGAACGCAAGTCCTACGAATTTATTATACTATTCAACAGGTTGGTTTCTTATTGTTCGGCTTCGATGTTTTGTCGGTGTTTAATTTCAAAGGGCTTGGCTTTATTCCTTCGGAGTTCGAAAACAGAATGGTTTATGAATTTTTGCTGAATCATGTTGCGCTGCGGTTGGCTGCCTACGGCTTACTGACTATCAAGATCATGTTAAAAACATAAGTACGGAAATTAAAAATGAACACTCAAATTCCTCGCTAAGTTAAACTATATCGATAACCAATCGTTTTCTATCTTGACGTGTTCGTAATGACAGTAGAAACATTTCAACCTTCGCTTAACATTTTCATCACATGACCTTGATTCAAGGTCACATTTTCTGCGACACTCGTGATCGGCCGCGTGTCATTTCATACTAATTTGAGTTATGTCATTGACCCCTGCCAGCGATTTTCCTTAATACAAAAATTTCCTCAGTCCAAAGTTAAATTCATTGGAGATCTCGTTCGTTTGAAGTCAAATGTAAACGTCAAATCAGGGGTATTCAATCTTTCTTATGATTTAACCAATTTAATAGGTATCGTATCGTTAGAGGCTGAGAAATATTTGTTTATTTCTAGAACTTCTATACATAAAACACAACATAACAACACGCCTGTATTCCCCGAAGGGTTAGGCAGAGGTGTACTATTGTACACCCACATTTCGCCGATGCTGTTATTGAGTCCCATGTAATAGAGGGCAAGCGTATTGCCATCTACCGGGCACAGTTCCAGACTCCGTGCTGCTACTGAGAATTTGTATACAGAAAAACCTAATTACAGTTTGCCCGACCCGGGAATCGAACCGAGGACCTCACGCTCAGCAGAGGCAGTACTGCCTCATCGGTCTAGTGGTTCTAGAACTTCTATTAGATTCATTAAATTGGTATTGCAACAGTACAGCGAAAAATCCTCGTGGTCTTAGATTGCGGGCTTATTTTGTTCCTGCCATTTGTGCAGTAACCAAAAATAGATAGACACGGTTTAAAAGATTCTTGACCTCACAATACTTATTTTTTTATTACATTACTTTAAAAGCACGCACCGGAATACATTCTAGATGCCATATTTTGCAAAACCCACTTAGTGTTGACTAAACGTGCCTCTCACTTTACCACACGTCTGTACTTTATTAAGGTAATGTTAAATGTAGGTGTTTTGACCTCTCACGGCGGCAGAACGGATAAATTATGCGGTATCGATATGTGAAACCTTTGCTAAGAACAAAAAAAGTATCAAGACACTCGGGTGATTGACCGAAACAATCTTGATACTCGAATACCTACCCTTATAAACCGTTTAAGCTTTAAAATCTGAATCGTTCGTGTATTAATCATCTGGTATTTTTCCTTGATTGTATTGTTAACCGTTCGTTTTCCGTGTCCGTTAAGTGGTTAACGATATGCTAGCGGCAACCTGTTAGTACAAAGTGGTTGATGAACGTTGACCTGTCGCTATTTTCTTTGTATACGGAGGAACCTAGCTTTACGTCAATCTTCTGAGGACTGGCTGATGTAACACGGCGTTTAAAGGGTTAAAGAGTGGGTAGTAAATTGATTACCGACGGAATAAAGAAGACTTCTGCGAGTAACTACAGTTTTAGCAGAGACAGTGGCTCCCTCTACCGAGTTGTCTTTGTTTATGACCGTTTATTCCTTCTACGACGAACCCCAAGACCAACAGTACATATTTGCGGACAGATATTGGCGAATGCCTATCACCAACAGTGGCCTGTAAGCTATAGCGCGATGATTGTTGAAGTGCACAAAGGATTCTGGTTAGATCCCAGATAACACATGTTTGTGACGTCACATATGATGTAATAAAGGCAAAGATAGATGGACACTATACTCCAAAAAACTTTAAAGTCTACCACACCTTGGTTAAGATTGCCTCATTGGTCTAGTGGACGCAAAAGCGACTGAAAAGCATAAGTTCCTGGGTTCTATTCTCGAGTCAAGGAAAGTGTTATTAGGTTTTTCTGTATGAAAATTCCCAGTAACAGTACGGCGTCTGGAACAGTGCCGGGTAGATGGCAATAGGCTCGCCACCTATTACATGGGTCAAAATGTGGGTGTACAGTCAGCATCAAAAAGATGTATACACGTAGCGAAATTCAAACGCTTATTCTTGGAACGATATTGGTATAAAATCATAAAATTTAAATAACTACGTATTTTTATGTATTCGCAGATACTATGTATGAAATCGGTCAAGATTTCAATCACTATTTCCTCTATAATTCGCTTTTGAATTTCGCTGCGTGTACATATCTTTTTGATGCTGAGTGTACAATAGTACACCTCTTCCTAACCCTTCGTGGAATACATGCTATGCACACCTAGGTTCTCTTGGTTAAAGTTCAATATTCCATTTCTCGTTTTTCATACCTGATTCTCTCAAGCAGTACACACTACACAGTGTCCTAGTAATTCAAAACTTCCATGGAATTTCGCTTAGACTTCACTAAACAAGTGAAAACGAATTTTCTAGAGAACAGTACCACTATCACGAGTTGTCTTACTATTCACTATCAAAGTAAAGTAAATTTTCATGATAGCGATTTTAGTTCTTAACCTGGTTACATTAGGGATTAGAGTCGCTTATGTGACATCTAGTCATAGTAAAGATTTGACTTACTATTTACTATATTATAGATATGTCATGTTACCGACTCTAATCCCTAATGTAACCTATGTAAGAACTAAAATCGCTTGCATGAAAATTTACATTTACTGTGAAAGTAAATAGTAAAAAACTCATAATAGAGGTACAGTACACTAAATTCACTAAACGCTAGGTAATTCTCCTGAAAACAGCGAACCATAATTTCATTTTCATTTACAACAAAAACAGTTACGTCATATGAAATTAAATTGAAAATTACCTCGTATTTCGCGATATTATTTCAACGTAATATAAAATATCCGGGCATGCCGAGGCAGGGCCGTTGTTTCGGGCGTTCTGGCCAATTTATTCGCTTAGCAGGTGTCGGGAGCGCCCGGTACATTTTACCCGGACTCTAAATCAAACAGCATGCACTTAGGCTTCTCTTGAAAGTATTTTAAAGTTTGTCTACCTATACTGTTATAGTTTTGCAGTAATTTTAAACTTGTCTTATAAAAGTTCAAATTTGTGGTGGGTTCGTAAAAGGCTCTCAGAATGTGATTTAAAAAGTTTGGAACTGAATTATCTTTAGGCATCTACGTAATAATAAGGTCTAAGTTAGGCAGTCTTATTCTCTTTTATATTTGATATTTTTGTAATCGTATATCAAAGTTCCAGTCAAGTTTTTTAAATTGATTATATTTTTTTTCTTTTTAAGAAAACGTTGCCCCACACTATGATTTACGGTACAATTTACAAACATACATGTATGGTACAATTTACAAACATACATGTCACATACACACACAACCGGACCCGAAACAACTATCTGTAGATCATAAAAATATTTGTTCCGTGCGGGGATCAAACCCGCGACACATAGCGCAGAAAACTAATCGCTTAACCAATGCGCCAACCGTGTCGTCTACTAACTATCATAATAATTATTTTGATTAAAGTCCCTACACAAAGTTAATGTGCAATCTTTCGCCATAGAAATATCGAATAAATTGTTGACATTACTCAACTTAATTAATACATCCAATATAAACCTCAGCAGCAATAAACTATTCATTTTATGTTAGAGAAGCTATTGCTTACGATTTCCACATGTGTGGTGGTTATTTTGTATTAAATCTTTGCAAAGTCGTCTGGACCCTACCTCGTTTCAAGGAGTACTTTTAGGAATATTTTTCATCATAAAACAATAACACTACCCGACCAGAAAATGGTATCCAAGCCTCACGCTTTGCAGCCGCGCTTGCTACCACTGCTCTCATGTAGCAGAAGACAATAAATACCATAATCCGATCAAAGAAGACTAAAACGTCGCAAGCAAACGGAAAGGGTAATAAAATGTGTGGGCGCGTAAACTTCGGCCGTTCAATTTATTTAACTAACTAAAATAGCTTCAGTTTCCGTTGCTGAGCTTTGCCTGGGGTTAAGGGCATGGTTTACATCGTTGTTATTAAAACTAAACGTTCAGTTTTACTGCAACAAAGAAAAAATCTTTTAGAAAAATATAAAAACATTACAAAAAAAAATGCTGTCTTGGATAAAAAGGATTTTGTCAGTTCTAGTCTACTTATAGATGTGGTCTGTATTTTAAAGTAAATAAACAACAATATCTCCATAATATCTCCAACAAGGTCGCTCAGAAAAAGTCACATTTATATGTATGACAAGGTTTATATAGAAAATGCATGTTATTATTATATCTATAATAACCTTCGCAAGCTAACAGCATTTCGTATGCACTCGCGTCTGTTACTTTACAGATCTGAAAGATCCAATTACTAGATGAATATTCCGATATGTTTTTACAAAAGAATATTTTATCAAATGATAGCAACTGAGAGATATGTTTGCTTTTGTGATATTTCTCTGAAATGAAAACTAGATATTGGCTCCAGTTCTGTTTCTGAGCTCGATATCTCTTACTAAAATCATTGAAAAAGCTCAGAAATTCAAAGTCCTAATGTGATTGAATGAACCTATCTCTACGAACACCTTAACTTCATTTTCTACAACAAATTACGAAACATTTTAACCTTTTCGAACCGAGTACAGACACGGTACGGTAAAACCTCGGCGAGAAACACGTCTAAATATGGATTATGATTGGTTGCCGACACCGACGGTCTCAGGACATCGATCTTGGAAATACATTAGCGCCGTAATGCGGTGCCTCGGGTGTGCCTTGGGTATGACTCGGGTGCAGTCTCCTGTTACCTGCATCTGGCGCGAAAAAACGTTGCACCGTGTTTCATAGAACGGGATTTAGGGGTTAAGTTGGTAAAATTGGATTTTGTTGCTTTAAGATAAGACTTTTTAATTAAATTTGGAGCGTGATGAGGTTTCTTCAGAAATAATTATTAAAGTAAGATGTTTAATATTAAAATAAGCATTCGTCAATTAAGTATATACAATATTATGATTTTAAACAGAAGTTATTTTCCGGTTACCTACTAGGAAAACTTTGAAAATGAAACTGATATAGCCAGCAAGTTGTCGAAAAAACTGAAGCAGCTGTTATAATAGGTAACTTTAACTGAAAAATATTAATTAGATTATTACAATAACTTGTTCTCCAAGAAGCTGTTAGAACAGATCTTGTTTCAGTCTCTCAAAGCACCTTAATGATAATGGATCATTTTCCTACATTATTTTGAATGAAGAAGAGAAAAAAATTACTTCATTACAACAGTTTATTATGAAGAAATTACTTTTTCCAAAATATAGAAGGGAGGGAGTATTAACTTCCTTCATGTTTCTGTATTTTTACTAATTTTAATAACATCGTTTGAATTTTTTTTTTCTGAGAGTAAATATATATTTATAATTTGTTTCTATCTTATTTTTTAAGACGAGTTTTTGGTTTTACGAGAAACTATAATATACATATTTGTCTTCAGGAAATAAGCAAGTTAGGACATCATCCAATGCTTGCAGGTGTTGGTGTAAATTGGAATTGCTATTCAAAAGTCAACCTTTGTTCAATAATAAATGACTGCAATGTATTCCTTGATTTAAGTTTTCTTTTAATGATTTCAATATGAACTCTGGTTTGTATTTATTTAAAAAATTATTACTCACGCCTAAAATTTGTGGAAATATGCTTGATTTTGTACCACCCGCAGAGAAAATGAATGTGTAATGTTTCACCATATTCTGGGTGCATAAAATACATTTTATAAAAGCAGGTTTTAGACGGTAATATAAACCCGTTATCGTGCGCTCGTAGCTTTAAATTATCACGGGCCACGATTATTTCAGGAGTAAACTCCACTAAATTCATATAATGTATGTTAACTGAAAATTAAGGCTGTATTATTAAACCTGATTCTAAACAACATGAATAATTCAGCACCTCACTATAAACACATATTTTAAAGTCTGACTTGTTTAACCCTTTGTCTTCGTACATGTTTGAAAACAGTGCGCTTTCAGTGAATTATTAATTAAATCTTTATACAACCGAGGGTTATTAATATTTCTTACAAAAAATAAACTCCACGTGTCAACTTCTGTCAAAATATACAATCTCGGTCGAAACAATGGTAGGGGCGGTAAAGTTGTTATTGCTATCCGGGAAATGAAAAGTGATCTTTATGTCAATAGTATTAAGAGTGAAAGGAAGTGAAGGATTAAGTTTGTGTGATTGCATGAGTCGCCGCGCCAGTTGAGGATTACTATTTGCTTTTATTGCAATTAGTGAAGTGAAATGTAGCGTCGATAAGTCTTTAATGAATTTTATGGGACTGAATTTTCTGTTTGAATACTCGGTAAGCGGTATTATATTTCGAAACGTTTGTTTAAGACTTTTGTGCAGACCTCTAATATTTAAAATTAAGATTATATTACGTTTTCGATCGTTGTTTCGTCTACTAAAATCTTTCCACGAAAATAATTCACGCCGAAATAACATTAGCAAAATAGTTTTGTTTTGCTCAAGCTTGCTGGTTTAAATGATAAATTCACTCAAGTATCCTTTCATTATGCAAACCAAATTAAAATCGAAAATACTTAACACATCGAAGTAAGCAATAAAAGTATTCACATTATATTGCCCCGACAGAAACATGCCGCGTCAGATTTCGAGGAAAAAAAAGTAAAAGAAATAAGTCCCAAGGCAGACTGAGCCGTCTGGACGGAATATTTAAATAACGTCTGGTCCAAACAATAGTCGATGACAACCAGCCCTCTTCTTTGTTATGGTAAATTTAGGGATGGGAACATTTCAGTATCGATGATTTTGACTCGTTCGGCTTTTGTTTAATTAATTATGGCTATATTTAGTACAGTTGAAAGGGTTCGTTGATTTCGGGAGAAGGTATTAGGTTACAGAAGACAAGCCTGTATGGAATCTTAGTGAATGTGTTAAATTTAGGTGTGACCAAAATGAAGTTCTCTGTATTCTAAAAACAAAAGTATACCAATCTTGTAGTTTAGGTACAAGAGATTTACCATCAGGGACTGTCGTAAAGTTTATTCCAACACATTGAACATGGACATAAAACATGCTACGACATTTGACTGATAAGACTTTAGTGAGAACTAAAAAAAATGTGAAAACAACAGTGTCCTGAATTGAGTGCAAATTTTGACTTAGAAGAATGGGGACATTTTTGTAAGTCAAAATTTGCGGCTTACGCTCGCGTTAATTTAGAATTTGACAATCAGTTCGGGCTGTACTCTGCATGCGAAAGACACGTGGCGCCATCTATTAGCATAAGAACGTTATTGTTGTTTACTTTTTTTCGGGATGAAAGGTACCCTATGTCCATTTCTGTACACCTGACAACGTATATGCAAAACTTCAGGATGATCGGTTCATTGGTTTAGGCGTGAAAAGGTAACAAACAAACAAACAACTTTCGCCTTTATAATATTGTTTAGGATTATGATTAACACATTTTCATAATCATGACACGTGTCTTGATCTCAATAAAATGTACTTCTTAACACGTATTTTCACAGATAATCCTCATGCCTCAACAAAGCCCGAATAATTGTTTATCAATGAATAATGAGCGACGAAGACTTTACGTCTTCAAATTATTAAGTACTGATGTAAGCGTCTCAATTTCCTCCGGTTAATACGATTCTAAAGAGGAGTTCTTGTGAAGTAATTAATCATTTCGCTAATAATTAATATTTCTAAACGAAGTAACGCACACATAATACCCTATGAGTAAGTTAAAGTACTTATATGAAAAAGATAGTACAGAAAATCCACTCCAAAGAATAAGGAGTAAGTAAAGATAATAATCAGATGACTAGTAATTGATTATTGGTCGGCGAACACATTCAATAACCCACAGTGACAAGATCCTATAAAGACACTGAACTACACTCACGAAATGATCTATATCGGCAAATATTATAAGCATTTGAATTAAAAATCTGTGGAAAGATCGATCACTATGTTTGGAGGATTAATATATTTTTTACCCTATGCCTATAAAATTGTATAAGACCCCATATGTACAGAGGAAAAGGTATGTATACTGCAGGCCACGTAATTGAAACTCACTTTCCTACAATATTTTTGTTTCGAGTTGCCTGGTGTGTGCGTGCATGTGTTACAGCCACAGTCGTTGATGTGACTTCTGTGTTGACTTTATGGTGTAACTTAAGCTTCTTGGCAGTAATTAAACTGTGGCCATACGTGTCTTTAATGTGGAAGTTCTATAGCTTAACACCCGGTTGCTGTGATGTTGTCAGCAAAATTTAGTAATATGAACATGTTCAAGATAATTTTATACAATATTATCACATCTTTCGTTTGCAGCTTGTTCATAATGACGTCATAGTTCAACACGACTACTGCAGTGGCAATAAGCGATTGCCTTTCTATGCTATGTGTCGCGAGTTCGATTCCAACATAGAACACTATCTACTTATAAGAGATTTAACGGCTAGTTTGATTTCATCAGCTTACAAGAAACCGTAACGAGTATTATTTCAAAGGTTAGCTTAACTGTTATCAATTATGTAGTCTGGATGATACTCGATCACTGAACAAACATGACAGAACCAGAATCTGATTTCTACTACATACCAACTATAAGATATACAACTAGAATATTTAGTTTTAATTCCGCTAAACTACTGCAAGTTTGGGTCGACACGTGTTTCGCCCCTCCACGGAGCATCCTCAGGAGATGTTGACTCGTCGACCGCTTGGACGCGAATTCGCGTCCAAGCGGAGGATGCTCCGTGGAGGGGCGAAACACGTGTCGACCCAAACTTGCAGTAGTTTAGCGGAATTAAAACTAAATATTCTAGTTGTATATCTTATATATCATGGATTTCCGCAAAGTAACGCCTGATTCCATTAATTACATACCAACTCTTACGCAAGTGACCCAACCATCTATATAAATCTTAATAAAAATAAGCCAAAGGTTTCCGTGCGATAATCCTGGTCAGGCGTGTTATATCTTCGCTGTAAGCCGCAGTACGACCGCTTTGGTCGAATTTCTTGTACTAAAACATAAACATAGTGTGCTTAGAGTATGAGCAGAGGATTAGGGGCTGTGGCGGCTTTGAAACCAGCGGAGCGTGAGGCGGAAGCGACTGGTATGACTGAATTTGTTGCAACAAATTGAATAAGAGAATTGTATGAGCACTGTTTGTAAATCAGTAGATTTTTATTAGTTAATAGGTTGATAAATATTTTTTTGGAAAGGCAGGGTTATCTATCTTAATGGCCTCTAGAGAAGACACGCCAAAGCAAACCCAAGATCATTTCTTTTGGACTGCATTCGAGTACGGAGGTTGGTTAAGGCTGGTGTTACGAGATCTTGTGTAGGAGTTGTGAAATGTGGCTAGACCTTGATATAAGTTTGGTAGTAGCATTTTGATGGTATGAATTAATTATTCGTGGACTATGAATGAGATTCAACCATTAATTGGTCTCATTTTAGAATTGTTTATTAGTTTTATTGTTATTAAATCCGTCATCAGCTCATCACGTTTAAATAATTGTCCTCCAATTTGTTTCCTCTGCCGTGGTCACACACACCTATACCCGCATTATTCGCAAAATATGCGTATTTTCCCGCTTAAGTAGAACATCTCGCACCGCTGTTTTCACAGCCACATTCAAGGCGGTAGGTACACGAAAGGAGTGTGTGTTTAGGCCCTTCACTGACTTGTTAATCTTTGTGATCACCGTTTTTGTTCTTGTGACGAAATGCGGGACGCCTGTGTGCGGTCCGCCTTATGTTGGTTCTCTGTTTTTGTCTTGATAAGATGTAGGCCTCTGTAACGAGATTACAATCTAAGATATTTTGTAAGAAAGCACTTAGTTGCCTGCGTGTCGTCATAATCTGCTTTATTGTACTGAATCCAAGGCGTACCATCCAGACGACTGGATACCAGATACAGGGGTTCTGTTTCTTTAAAAAATCCTATGTAGCACATTAATACTATGTTTAGAAGTAAAAATTCAGTGATAATTTTCGCTACTTACAGGTCAAAATGCAACTGTCTGCATTTTTTTGTATGCGCGAAAATTGCCAATGTAACTTATTTCGAGGCTTAAATGAGCACAGTTGCGCAATCAAAGGTTTTTGTTGTAACTTCTAAACATGGTAACACTTAGATGTGATCTTCTGATGCTATAGTCGATTGACTGCCTCATTGGTTTAGCGACTGCTTTGCGTGAGATCCAGGATTCGATTCTCGGGTCAGGCAAAAGTGTTATTGGATTTCTCTATATGGAAATTCTCAGTAGCAAGCACGGAGTCTGGAACTGTGCCCAGTAGATGGCAATAGGCTCGCCCCCTATTACATGGGACTCGATAACGGCTTCGGCAAAATGTGGGTGGACAATACACCTCTGCCTACACCTTCGGGGACTACAGGCGTGATGCTATGCTATGTTAAGTATCACTGTTGATCAAACTAATTATTTTTCTATTCTTGTTACAGGTAATTTCCGCAGTTTCTATAACAATAATCGTAACACCGTTTAATTCAAGGTAATTGATGATGTATCAATTTATGCCCTGGCCACGGTTTCCGCGTTCTCAAGGATTTTAACCACGTCCGTCGTATTGGATGGCATCCGGTTATTTTTTCATATAAAAAAAAAACTACTATCACGCCTGAATAGACAAAACGTGTACTGTTAACAAATTTTATTGATGATAGAAGCCCCGTGTAAATAATTATATTCTCATCATCTACCTTTTTCCCGACTATATTGGAGTTTGATGTCGGTTTTGACACATTAACACCGTAATAGCGTATAATCGGTTACTATGAAACACGCTTCTTAGTGGACATTAGAATTAACAATCATGAATACTGCCAAAATAACCACATCATCATCATCATCTGCCTAGCCTTTTCCCAACTACACTGGGGTCGGCTTCTAGTCTTACCGGTTGCGGCTGAATATCAGTATTTTACACGGAGCCACTGCCATCTGACCTCCGCCTTCCAATTACTGGGAGACACTGGTACTCTAAGGTTAGACTGGTTGTCAAACTTTATTGGCAGATGACACCCGTAAGATACTGTTTACTTGTTTATATTTCTATATAATATTTCTTATACATACAAGTTGTAGGTGGTACTATTAAATATCCTGTTTCCTAGTCCATTGAGATTTGAAATGCTACTTCGGTTCCTTATACCAAATAACTGTTTAGCTAGCTGTTTATATTACCCAAAATTTCTCCCATCTCATATTTTTATAACAAGTTAGATAAAGACAAAAAAAATCACTGGAGTGTTAAATAGTCAATGTCAAAAGGCTCCATATAATGCTGAAAGTAAAAGACAGTAAAATATAGAGAAGATATTGCCGCTTGAAGCACATTAACAATATCGTTTGTTATTGCAATTTGCGCAAACCAGATGACAAATGACAATCAGCAGCTGACCTACTCCACATTTTCCTAATTGCGAAATCATCATGAGAATTATCGTTATTTTACCTTCTATAACATCGTAATTACATCAACTAATCATGCGCAGGGTTGATGTTAATTGTTGTTGATAGTGTTTAATGGTTTCATTGATTAAATGCATAAACTACACAAATTTTACATCGCGTCCGCCGTAGAATTATGCTGTTGTATGGTGTACCTTTTACATAATCCGATTTAATAGGGCGAGCCTTTTGCCATCTATCGGTCATGTTTCGAGAATCCGGGTTAGTTCTGAAAAAATCCTAATAGAAAACCTCAATTTATATCTTCAGAATTCGCTTCGCAGGCGCTATTGCATCATAGAACCAATACAAGATAACATTAACACGTGGTATTCGAATCTCGAACCTCGCGCTCAGCAGCCGCACTTGAGTTCACTAGACCTATATTGGAACTAGTTTTCTACGCTTTTATTAACTGTACGTATATCTCATCTTAAATATAGGATGAGCCACATACTCGTTTGGTCCCTCTGTCACACAATATCTCATCCCATCCAACTTTGATCATCTTTGGTCTAACATTTTTCACACTTGTTGCCATAGAATCATTCCTACTACCGTTAGTCCAAGGCGTACGTTATCAAATTGTCCATACAAACTAGTACACACTAGCTCGCTGCTATAAAACACCAATACCTGACACTAAGCCTACTTTCAAGCGGTCATATCGCATGACGTCATAACACCATTGTGCAGTACATTTCCTATGTCACGTGCATGGTTGCGTAAACTTGTTATAGAAACATTCGTTTCGTTTGTAAACTGGTTGGCAGGTGCGTGGCCAAATGGGTCAGGTGATCTAGTGTTGTTAGAGCATAAGATGCCATAGAGGGATATGTATGATGTCTTGTAACTCGTAGTTCGAATATGGTCTTTTCCAAACTACCCCCCTCTCACATGATGAAAGGGACAATATTCAGTTAAGCAACACTACATGGGATTACATACATGTCACGTGTACACACATCCAGATCCAGAACAGCTATCGGTAGATCATACAAAGATTTTTTCCGTTGAATATTCTTTAGAATAAGCCAACGGTTCGGATACGATTGTCCGATTATCAAACTAAGGTTTTAGACTGACTTGGACCTCTACGGCTTCGCGATTATTCCCCGACCGTGTTCGATTGTCCGTCATCACATCTCGGGAACCAATTCATCGAATACCAATTGGCGTGTTGTAGTGCATTTACATATAAGATTGTAAGAAGTTAAATACGTGTCAGGATCATAAAAAAGCAATTTAGACAAAGTACTAAGTCTACGCAAGATCTTGCATCCCGGATAGCGGAGAATCAAAGGTGATTCTAGTTTCGTAAACATCCTGTATCTGTTATTGGAATACCCGACAGGATGAATAAAGGTGTCACCTGATTGGAGATGAGTTGTAGCGAGTTAATTAAATCTTCCAATTAGCCAGACATAATGTGGTGTGTTACTTAACTTAACTGAGTTTGTTTTGGCGTTTCTTCTCAGGGATAGTCATAGGAAATGCCGACGCCATCTAGTTTAAAAAAGACGTGTTAAATTGATTGTAAAATCCTAATTGCAAAATAAATAATTTCATTTCATTTTGTTTCACTTCGGATATGGATTTGAAACGGTGTCTTACGTGAAAGCCTCCATGTCGTTGGGGTATGTGGAAGTTGATAGAGCTATTGGTGAAGATTGGAACTATAAATTTATAACCTAAAATATATATAGACTTTACATTGAAGGTTGAGACAAGGAATAAATCTATTTAACCAATACCCAACACCGTATCATAAGGTTTTCAGATATAAATTTGCAAATATTCGTGCGCAGTCGCACCTGGAATACTATTACCTAGTCTAAGCGAGAAGACTGGCCCCCACATACCTAGGCAAAGGCTAGTCAGGTGATTATACTAAATATGACGTTTATTTATATTTTTGTTCTCCGCATTCTCAAACCAGTTACTCCATAACCTCATACGATTATAATACATTTATCAATGGAAACTCGATAGCCATGACTCATTTAGCCCGAGCAAGATGCAGTTCCGCCTGTCATTATAGTCATGAGATTAATACGTCATTACGGAAATAATATGACTTGTGAAATACTCGGATGTACCTGGGTTAGACCCGCGGCTTTGCTTGCCTGGAAATAGGTTTAGTTTCCAACAAAGAAATCTAAATAAAAAGTGACGGTCGCTGCGTATGAGAATATTATGAGTATACCAGTACGACAAAACACAGATCTATTTGTATAGAATTAAGTTTAATAAAAACTGCGTTGGATGCTTATCATTTCGATTTTTCTGGTTTAAAGGAATTGCATGATATGAGTTTTGGAGAACACAGTATTTAATTTCCTTCTTTGAACAAGAGATGCTCGGACCGATTGTCGGCTTAGGAGATTATAAAGCTTAATCAAACTGTTACTGCGGGCATTACCAAACGGTGTCTCACTTTGCCATGATGGGAACATTTCCTTAGGGATCCCAAATTTGTGATGTAGGTTCATATAGACATTTTAAGTCTCCTGCGGATTCATTTTTCGGGTTATAATTAGGACATGGAGTATTTTACTATTGTCTAACAATAATTAATGGAATCAGGCGTTACTTTGCGGAAATCCATGATATAAGATATACAACGGGCATTTGTATATTAGATATACAACTAAAAATATTATAGTTGTATATCTTATATACAAATGCCCACAAATATATTCACCTTCTGAATGTGCATATATTTGCGGGCGGGAGGGCGGTGCTGTGCATGCACCCAAGCTTGCAGTAGTTTAACATTATTTTAGGTGAGACAGATTCAGATCACTAATTATGTAAGTTAAGATAACAATTGTTACGTCGAATTAAATAGTATTTATGTTTAGTGAGAAAAACGTTTTGCTCCGAAATGATTTTTCTTGGTATCCGATAACGAATCGGACAACATAATCGTATATAAGAGCTATTAAAGAAATATATTTTTATTGGTTCTATGAAATAGAAACGAGAAGTGTGATATATCTGTTGTACAGTCAGCTACATACGTAGGGGAAATTTTTCTTAATGTGTAAAGGAATTTATCATCGTGAACGTATTTTTTTTTAATGATCTCTTATATGGACTTTATTTCTTCTCTTGAGAGTATGAATAATTTTAGACATTTTACTATTAACGTTATTGCAATACAGCCTCATAATTTGGTGTGATGTGCACGTAAAAAAAAACAAATATAGCCTACAATTTGATCTCATAGTTTCAACTCATGGTTCTCTTATAGTCGGAAAGACTTCTTTTTATATACAGTTTTGCCATTAATTATTTTATTATTTACTTCATTATTTTGGTATTTTAATGTCGTTTATATTTAAATGATTTCTTATATATTGTAAATGTGAGTGAGATCTAGGCTGAACGCTCTTAATTGTTTTTTTTTGTATTTTTTTTTTTTAATTTCATTAATTCTCACGATAACTGATTTGCTTGCCCTCGGTTGCGACAGGTCAGCTCAAATAGTTACGGCACTTTCTTCAAAAGGTTATTCCACCCTATATTTGTCTCACATAAATCCTTACATAATTACAATCTGTCTGGACTTTAAAATATACCTTGACCCCTGAGTTTGTTTCGGTGTTTCTTCTCAGGGATAGGCAAAGGAAATGGCGACGCCATCTAGTTTAAAAAAGATGTGTAAAAGTGATTGAAAAATCCTAATTGCAAAATAAATAATCATTTCATTTCATTTCAACCTCTAATAAAATACACATAGAATGCAAATAAATATATATATTGAGTACCTATATTCTTCTTTCATCGAAATTCATTAATGGCTTACGTTGAAAAATGAATTACAGCCCGTTACTAGCTTTAACCCGACCCGGGTACGTCTTAAAACTGCGGCCAGACACCGGAGGACGGACAGCAGCGTCCTCTCACTAATCGGTGAGCCACTGCGATCCCCAAGCCGCCTGCCAAGCGTGGGGATTATGGCAAACCCTTGCGGGAGGCCTTCGTTCAGCAGTGGACGTCTTCTGGCTGATGATGACGATGACTGGCTTTAACAACAATATAAGCAATAAAACTGCAGAACATATTCAATGATATTATATATTATTCCGTTTCGTTATTATCACACATTTTCACGAAATTATCCGTGAAATAAATTTTATTTAACGAGATACGTTCGCGTGTATATCAAATTATATTTTTATACTTACAAAACTTATACTGACATAATAACGATTACGAACTTCTTTTGAACACAAAAGAATTAACAATAATGTCAGTAATAACACGTGAATCATATGTCACCAGACGAATCAGATTTCAAATGTAATATCTTAACTCTTTCTTTATAAAACACACAAGCAATTCTCGCATTTATGCAATTGTCATTAAGAGCTCAATTTGCGCGACAGTATCTGTATATACAATGTTACATAAAACGTGCGCTGCAATATATGATATTGAAATTTCATATTAATTTACATTGCATTATTAATTGATATAATTTTTATAGCAATTGTTATTAAAACAGCATTGGATAACTGATAACGCAATAGTATTTGTTATGATGACAGGGTTTACATCGATAGGTCTTTGTTCAGCCCGCCTACGTTATGTAAGTTATTGAATCATTAGTTAAATAGGAGATCTATAATCTATAGCTTTAAAAAATTTATAAGTGGACTAGCTTCCGACCGCGGATTCGCCCGCATTGATTAAGAACCCGTGCATTTTTTTGGGTCACACGTAGCGCCATCTAGCGTCCTAAAGCAATTGTGACCCTCGAAAGTTATTGTTCTTTCCCTCGGGTACAATACTTTTTTTCTGGATGAAAGGTACCCTATGTCCTTTTCTGTACCCCTGACAACGTGTATGCAAAATTTCATGATGATCGGTTCAGTGGTTTAGGCGTGAAAAGGTAACAAACAAACAAACAAACTTACTTTCGCATTTATAATATTAGTTAGGATTAGGATTATTATTAATTAATCTTACTGCCTTGTTGGTCTAATCGCAAGCGCGATTACTGAGCATAAGGTACCTACCGAGTTCAATTCTCGGGTTCTAGGTATTTTACTGTATGGAAATTCTTAGTATCCTCGGTGACGACACGGTTGGCGCATTGGTTAAGCAATTAGCTTTCTGCGTTACGTGTCGCGGATTTGATCCCCACACGAAACAAATATTTGTATGATCTACAGTTAGTTGTTTCGGGTCTGGTTGTGTGCGCATGTGACATGTATGTTTGTAAACAGTACCCACGATACAGGAGAAATCCTAGTGTGGGGCAAGGTTCAAAAAAAAGGTAATAGGATATGTGCCCGGTAGATGGCAACAGTCTCGCCTCTTGTTTTGGTGTACCACAGTGAACCTCTGCTTAACTTAAGCTTCTCTAAAAGTGGAACTTCATCACACCCATCTCTGTCTCCGCTAATTCCCACTCCAGCTCAGTTCTATTATTATATGTATGATAAACTTGAAATATGCCAAAACGGTCCCTTTGTAATAAATGAAAAGGGAAACCCTTATGTTTATATTACTGATACTGGAGCATTCAACTAGAAATATATGCTTATGATTCATATGAAGGATTCATAACATTCCTGCCCACTCCACAATCCACATTGAATGTAGCGCAAAGATGTGTATCTAACTAATACCCCATAGAATGCGACCGCCCACGTGCGTTCAACCGTATTTTTTTATATCCCGAACGCATCCTTTCTTCACTCGCCATATTGAAAATTCCTTCCTCCATCTTCCCCAAATAAATATAAACCTTAACACACTCGAACAAAGCACAAAATCAAACGTAATGATCAAATTGAGAACTATAAAATGAACTTTACGATGCTCGGAATAAAGGTCTTTTGGTATTTTCGTTTGTCAAAAAACCTATTGAATAGAACCTGATTTGGGGTCTGGAATGATGTGACGTGATGCCTTTTATTTTTTTTTAACCTGTCACAGGAATACCGCGGGTTATTAATCACGCAAGAGGGCAGAAATTTTGTTGATTGTTTTCGTCTGGAATATAATATAATATTTAACATTAATTTTGGGTGAACGATCGATCTTTCAAATTTTACGAAAATTATCGAAATGACTCCGCATTCCGTGTAGATGTTTTGAGGAAGGGGATTAAACTATTTCATTGTAATTTAGATTTGTCATTATGACAGTGAGATGTTAAAACTTGATATCTGACATCAAACATGATTCTCAAACATCTATCTGATTAGCAAACACAATATAAATTGTTCTTGATAAAAAAAAATGAGAATTCATGATATTTCTGTGCAAAAAATATTCGAAAGGATATTCAGAGAAAAATAAAAATATACAGTAACATTTTCTAAAATGAGTTCTTTCTAAATCATATTCTGTTTTTACGTTCCAACCTCATAGACTGTCAATACCAGGGTAATTCAATTTTTGTAAAACGGCCATTATGAGTATAAGAAAAACAATTTTCTCCAAAGTATAAAAGGTTTGTTATTTACTTAAATTCAAGAGTCCCAATCGTTGTATATTAAATGCTTATTATTTTCAAATTGGGACGCTCTCCTATTTATTATTAAACCCCTCAGGGATTTAGGATTTACGGGTTCCTGTGGGCTCAAGAATTCATAAAATGATTTTAAATACCCCTCTTAAATAATTCAGTGGTTTCTTTGAAGATTAGCTTGATAGATTCGAGGAAAGAGGATTGCAAGTAAAAGTATCTAAGCATGTTGCGGTTGGTTTAAAAGCACACTTAAAAATGAGTGAACTGTAAAATATTTAATGGTATTTTAATTTTCTGCAAAACGAACTTAATTCTCGTTTCAAATAACCTATTTACGATCGAAACAGAGCTGCTAATACATTATCGCAAGCGTAAAAAATTTAACCTATGTCCACTTAGTAAGATTAGGGCACAAGTTGGATTAAAAAAAAAATGCCACAACTTACCTTTAATAATGACCTACCTATAGTACCTACTTATAATGAATATGGCTGGAACCAGTAGCATGCGGTGCATAAAGACAAAAAGACAGTGCTTACCCTACATAACTCAGATAATTATTTATTATAAGATATTTGAGGTGGCAAATCACATACATCATTATTTAATCGACAAGACGACGAACTAATACCAACATGCAGTAGGTGTTATAGGTAAGTAAGCTTTTAAAATTTTCGGCCTACCCTGTCTAAAAACTCTGTGCTCGCCGCTGGCTGGAACGATCTGTACATCTTATAATGTCATTTTGATGTAATTTTCTGGTCCGACAGTATCTAAAGATGTATCATACTTATTGTTACAATAAAATACAATAAATTCTGAGATAGAGATTTTGTTATATCTATACGTGGAAACAAGTCTGAAATTATCTGGAATTATTGTGTGATAGTCCCAATACAACGATTGGATCAGCCTGTCGGTTAAGCAAATATTATTGACGGCACGGTTGGCGCAGTGGTTGAAAAATCGACTGCTGCGCTACGTGTGGCAGGTTCGATTCTCGCATGCACAAATATTTGTATGATCGACACATAGTTGTTTCGGGTCTGGATGTTTGTACATGTGAATATATGTGTTTGTATTGTGGATACAGGAATTATTCGTAGGATGGGGCAACGTTTACAAAAAAAAAAGCGGAAATATGTCAACTGCCTAAAATAAAAGATGCCATATTAGGTACTAATGGATGAAGGAACAAGTTGTGTACTTGCAAATTAGAATACAACCTTCCAAGCAAGGAGACCCTGAAATTGCGCCAGATAAACGCTCGGGGAAGCAACCTTGATGAGATTTTTGTTATTATTTTAGTAATCAGCCGCTGTAATATTTCATAATAATAAGAAATTTTCTTTGCTGGGGCGACTAATTCTTTGGTAGTGACTCCTTGGAGGCAGGACCATAAAACTCGAGGTCAGGCGAAATAAGTTGGGGCTACAAATTATAAGCCAAGATATAATAAAATTATAATTCTTTTCCTGATTATGTGGGCTTTGGGACTCGTTTACTAGTCGGCGTAAATTTTGGTGGATTTTTTGATGTTACATTTAGGCGGTTGCAATTGCCCATGCGTTGCTGTCAGCTATCTTCAATAGCCAATATATAGAAATGTTACTAAAAATGGAAATGTGACAGATCACGTGACTGTTATAATCATTATGTTTTTTGTGGATTTTCATAAATATGTCGCCAGCCTTATCTTCCCTAGCTATTGTATTGTAGAAGGAACTTCTGCTTATGCTCTTCCTATATTTAACTGTTTATTCATTTATTCAGTAACAATATAAACTCACAGTATAATACCAAAACGCTTATATGTTAGAAAAAAAAATAGATACTTTGACGACAGTTTACACTCAGATACTTAATTAATAAAATATTAAATGAAAAATACATTTTTATATGAAATACAAACAAAATGCAGACAAAAAAAAAAATTCAAATTATTTATGTAAGTAAAAGTTTGTTGACGAACACTAACACCTTTTTATTGAGTACATGATACGTATCAAAAAATATGTCATCACCGGCAAACTTGATGTCATTTCATCATACATCGCTTTGTTTCCCTCTTCATCATCTTTAATAAAATATGACCCTCCCTTGCTTCAAATACCGAGCAATTACAATCTCGTTAACAATATTTTTTTTACAAAATAAAATTTTTGCAGCTTTGCGACTTTTTCTTGTTTCGCTAAAAGTCATTACGCTCCAAAAAATGTACCATTTATACCCGTTTAGGACATGACCAAGCCCCGTATTTCCGTCGTAACTACACATAAATTTCCAGAAAACCATTGTACCAGATAACCATTTCCGTTCATTGAATCGTCCTGTTTGTGTGTATGTAAATGTATGATTTTGATGTTTTTTTTTTTCGATTTCATTGAGAGATCTCACTCGCCTTGCATATTAAACGAACATCCCGACGGTTTTGGTGGTTGAGTCGACAATTTCGGCGTTTTTAATGTCCATTGCGTGCTAACTTTTACTTTATTCGAAATATGACAAAGTTCGGCAAGCGTTGTACGTTATACATGGAGGTATTTGAGGGTGTTGGTAGAGGCACAGTCCAGACACCGTAACGAACGCAGATGACTCATTTGTGTATGTAAATTATGTTAAAATTCAAAACCCTAGGCTTAACTTTGAGTTTTTGAAATTCAAATTTGTAGCTCTCAGGCCCTTAAACGGCGTTGGGTAGGGAATGCTTAATTGTTTTTGGGGAGGGGTTTACGTTAGAAAAAGGCTGTTTAGAGCCACATTTCGTGGATTATGTTGTTTGAACATCGTTGGAAATAAAAAAAGAAATTACGTGAAAATTATATCTTGAATGTTTAGTACAAATTTCATTTTGTTAAGGCAGATCTCCCAAATAGAATATGTCATAATAAATGAAACCTGTTTAATAAAAGAGATGGAGAGTTTAGACCGTTTAGATGTTTTCTTACAGAGATAAGCAGAAAGCATGCTCTATTTTAGCTGTTATTTGGGCTAACTACCGTTTAACTCGCCTACCTTTATTCTATTGAACCCGTCCCATTGCTCAGAGGCCCTAGTGTAAATTTCTTTCGACAAACTTGATAAAACGCATCGAACGCGGTCGGCGCGCCGCGCTCTGATTGGTCCGTTTCGTGCTCTCCATCGATTGGAGCGCCGAACGCGTTCGATGCGTTAAATCGAGTTTGTCGAAAGAAACTTACACTAGGGCCTCAGGCCTCTTTTTTACGGTTCTTTTGCCGACCATTGTGTTGAGGGTGTTCTTGATATTCTTCGTTTTCTTTGCCACCATACGAGTATTGCCTTGGTACACCTTCCATCATCCAGCTTTGCCAAATGCCTTGCTACACTCATGCCTAATTATTTGGGACTAATTATTTCATCCAACTGCCTCCTTGAGAACGTGAAGTCTTGGTTTTCATTCGCGGGTCGGACAGTATTATTGGTTTTTTCGGTATGAAAATTCTCAGTAGCAGCACGGAGTATGGAACTGTGCCTGGTAGATGGTAATAGGCTCGCCTCTATCTTAGTGACTCTATAATAGTATTGTCGAAATGTGGGTGTGCAATAGTACACCTCTGCTTCTCCCTTCGGGGTATATAGGCGTGATGCAATTACTTTCTAAAGGCTAGTCTAAAAAAGTATAATATGAAAGGTTTTAATATATATATATATAGCAACACTTGACGTATGTATACGTCATAATGTTATGTCACATTGTATACATGTCATAGGGTCAAAGTTCCAGATGCTAGTGTTGTTTGGGTGCGCAACTGCGCATGCACAGCTGTTTAACTGAAAAACATTAAGGAAAAATAATTAATATTATTAACGACGAAACAAGTTATACTTAAATACATAGGTTCATAAGTATTTATATCAGAACATTCATAATAAAGCATCACGCTTGTATTCCTCTAAAGGTTAGGCAGACGTGTAATACCGTATATCAACATCGCCGATGCTATTATTGCGAGACCATTGTCATCCCTGGGCTGCTACGGAGAAATTCAATACGTGAAACCAAATAAAATTTTCCGCCAGCCCAGAGATCAAACCCCGGACCCCACGCTTAGCAGTCGTACCTACAACGTCTAGACCATGAGGAAATCTTTAGTAAATATCACTTATTATATATTCACGTGTCTGCGTTGAACCCAAATCTTTACAGACAACATCAAAGGAAGAAAAATCTTGCACGGAGATGTCAAAATGTCATCCAGCAAATAAATTTTAGTTCACTGCATTTCTCTTGTTTCGATATTTCGACGAATGCATCATAAGCTTCCGCTTCGAAGAAGAGTTCTTATAGCTGCGAGATGTGACGTCATTGGACTGAACTGAAACGTATTGGAACTGAGATGAAATATATATGAAATCTGTCAAATAAATCCTGAGACTGCCTTTTTGGTTTAGTGGTTGCAAGTAGGTCTGCTGAGCATGAGATTCAAGGTTCGATTGGCGGATCGGGCAGTGTTATTGAGTTTTTCTGTATTTTTTTTTTCCTCTTCATCTGCGATCAGTCCTTGGACTATGAGCAAATTTGCTGTTGGGTTTGGCAGTGCAGAGTGGTTTCTCCAACGAGAAATCCCTCTTAAATTTATGGCAGCATGTCCTACTTATTGAGGTCCATTACAGCCAGCCTTTTCTGACTCGGCTTTGTAAGTTTTTCTGTATAAAAATTCTCAGTAGCAGGACGGAGTTAGGAACTGTGCCCGGTAGATGGCAATAGACTCGCTCTCTATTACATGGGACTCAATAACGAATGCTTCGGGGAATACAGGCATTATGCTATGTTATCTAAATCCTGACTGGATTTTGAGGACACGATTGGCACGGTGGTTGAGCGATCGACTGCCGCGCTACCTGTCTTGGGTTCGATTCCCGCACGGAACAAATATTTGTATGATCTACGAATAGTTGTTTCGGGTCTTGGTGTATGTCCATGTGAATATTTGTGTTTGTAAACGCACCCACGATACAGGAATTATACATAGAGTGGGTCAACATTTTTTAAAAGAATAAAAAGGGACTTGGGGTACTAGGGGGAAAAGGGACTAGGAACGGATTAAACATGCCTAAACTTAACATCTCATTAGTTAGGACTTACTCGATAGCTCTAAGGTTGGTTTAATTAAGGCTTATCAATTAATTGGCTCGGTTGGTTACGAAAATTGTTATGTTAGAGAAACATATAATCAATTGTGAATCTTACTCTGCCAGTAAATGCGTTTTTAGATATTCATACATTCAACTAATTCTCGTATAAATGAAATTTAAACCACAATGAAATCTCGCAAATACTGACACAATTTATACTGAACGTCATCTGAACAGAAATTGTGGCCAAGCCAAGACAAGGACTAGACCCGGCCACAATTTCTGTCAAGCCACAGCATAAAAAATCCAGATATTTTTTTTAAGAAAAGAGCGAAATATGTATTTTTCGAATAGATTTTAAACTACAACAGGTGGAAGGTATTAAAATTCGATTTGAAAATTAAATTGAACGTAATTGTACATAATCGGCGGACAGTTGATCTGATCCAGTCCAAGGTTCGAGTGCCGGTCGTGAACCTTGCGTAATTAAATAACTAGTTTCATTGCTGTAAATGGTGAGGACGATGAGCTGCTTGCTATTCTTAAGAGTAAATACAACCTCCTTTTTTGCTCTTTGTTATATTTATGCGATCATGAACTTTATATCTTTACCGATATAAATTGCCATTGGTACATCCAAAGGTTGTATGAAAGAGATCATTATTAGCAATGAGAACGCCGCCATTTTAGAATTTCTTTATTTATTTTTTTCTCTTTTGTTTGTGCTCAATTAAAAATAACTATTATTTATTACGTACTCTATAATTAATGTAACAAAAAACGGTATTTTTATTTCATAACCGTTGTTGCTATACTATGTATAGGCAAACATAATAAATATTCGTTCCGTATGAGAATCTAACTCGCAACACGTAATGCAAACTATATTTATTTTTTATAACGTTGCCCCACACTAGGTTTTCTCCTGTGTCGTGGGTACAGTTTACAAACATACATGTCACATACACACACAACCAGACCCGAAACAACTATCTGTAGATCATACAAATTTTTGTTCCGTGCGGGGATCGAACCCGCGACACATAGCGAAGAAAGCTAATCGCTTAACCGCTGCACCAACCGTGTCGTCAACTTGTAAATGCTTAGCAACTGCGTTCCATTAGAATTTAAACACATAAAAATGGTGGCTATCTACCTCCCCAAACAAACATCCGCCATGAAATCACCCGAGCATAGTGAACTATATTTACTTAATACTCAAGTTACAGACCAAACGTCTTCTACCCGTAAAGCTGTGTTAAACTACCCTTAAAAATACCTCGTTTCCTTCATTATAAATCTCGGCACGACACCTCTAGGTTAATTTCCTTGGGTCATAAATCCGCTGGTGACGTTCTGTGTGGAGGTAGCACTTATGTTGGCAGCAGATGGCAGGTTAGCGTGTAGCGAAATGGGAGATTTAGGGGGTTAAGATTGCTAAGGATCTTAGGGCCATGTTCACCGACACTATAACAGATGTTTAAAATGAAAACGAGCGATTACTTGTACAAAAATCGCTGTCAGATAACTGATTTGTGATGTTAATTGTCGGTGCAATTGGGCCTTATTCATTTAGAGCTAACACTTGATTAAGATTGTCGTACTTAAAATCTTTTCGATTTGATATATTTATAAATGTAATGTCTAACAAATATATGCCTAGGTAAACAGGGTCATCAGATTTTAGATGCTGTTATCTGCTGAAGAACTTAAGGTTAATTTTTTGGAATAAGGTTTCTCGTAATTTTTTTTCAACTATGTTAAATAATAATTATTTTTTTCTTATAAAAAACGTTGCCCCATACGAGGAATAATTGCTGTTTCGTGGGTGCGTTTACAAACACAAATATTCACATGGACATACACCCAAACCCTAAAAAACTATCTGTAGATCATACAAATATTTGTTCCGTGTAGGAACTGATCCCGCGACACGTAGCGCAGCAGTCAATCGCTCAACCAATGCGCCAACCGTGTCGTCAATGTTTTTTTATAATTAAATAGAATATTACTTCAATGCAGACTTTCCTAAGAAAACAGTTTTTCTTCATGGGCAAGCTGTAGGTACCTAGCCGGCACAAGAGTATACAAGACGAAAGCTATGACGCAATTTCGGAGACGCCTATCTGGAGATGATTATTGGCGATGTGATAATCATCGACCCATCAAACAAAACGCTGAAAAAGCAACTCAAACCCTATTTCCAAGAATTATCATTTAGTTCTCATGATTGGCAAGCGCGAATGGACCAATGAAATAACCTTCCTGTAAATAAAACTTTAAAGTTCATAGACGTATATATGAAATGACTGAATTCTGTTCTCAAGGAGAGATCGTTGAAAATCGTTTTTTGGGACCGAAAGTCCTCGCCAGTCACAGCTCTTGAAGGAAACTAGTATAGCAGAATATTTAATGTACCATTTGCACCAGGATAAGTAGGTCTCGATAAGAACGGTCGTATTGCCCGTAGGAATAACTGGTGCATATTTTCCTTGTATGTTATATGAATATGTTTGTTACATAACATGGCGTCTCGCCTGTAATATCTGAAAGGTTAGAGGTGCATTGTTTTATACCCACATTTCGTATATTTTTATTTTGTATTAACTGAATTATAAGAAAGGCTTGTAGAAAGTAGTACAAATCAGTCGATCTCCGAGGTTAAGCAGCGCTTGCTGCCCATTGACCATTCTTCGCACATCAAGACCCCAACGTGTCACGGAAAGCATGTAGCGCAAAAAAATTACAACTGGTCGAACCTTAGAGTATCAGTGTCTCGCAGTAATTGGGTGGTGGAGGTCAGATGACAGTCGCTTCGTGTTACACTGATATTCAGCCGCATCTTGTTAGACTGGGTTAACCTCAACACAGTTCGGAAAAGGCAAATTAACTAACCTATACAATATGTATTACCTAGAACCTGTCTTCATGTATGGATGTATATGGCCTTTGGGCAAACAGTTCATTCGTATATGTGTACACGTGCCTTTAGAAACTTTTATAAATATTAAACAATCATAAATATTGTATTTTCAGGAACGAATATCATAAATATTTTCAGTGTCAAATTAAACTTTAATTCTGGCCATTCTGTGAAATAACAAGTTTGAACTTTTTCCAAAACAACGTGTAAAAGTGACGTCGAATAAAAAAAAAATTCACAGAAAATTATTTAAATTCTAGTTATTATTTATTCAATAATTTCCATACAAAAACGTCCCTTTTGCGTTTAAACATAAAATCATGCAAAACATGGGCAGGTTAATTTGGTTTCAAAACGGGATCGTCATCATTTCACCTTCAGATATGTCAAGAAATAATTCAAATTCGAATAAAAAATGGTAAAAACTTTTGGCCTTACGACTTTGGAAACCAGAGGTCGAAAAATATTTGAAATCTGAATCAATTTAAATTATGAACTGAAAGGACAAAAACAAGGACAAAAATTAACTTAAGGAAACGTACAATTTCTTTAAAAAAAATACTATAATATTTTGATATGTACTTCATATTAATATAATAAACTATAATTTTTTACCTACACTATCAGAAACTTGGTCTAGTGGTCGCAAGCGTGAGTGCTGAGCGTGAGGTGAGCGGGTGGGGCAGTGTTATTGGGTTTTGCTGTATGGAAATTCTCGGTAGCAGCATTTACGGCTGGCCCCTATTACATGGGACTCGATAACGGAATCGGCGAAATGTGGATGTACAATAGTGCGTCTCTGCCTAACCCTTCGGGGAATACCGGCGTGATGCTATGTTATCAGAAACTCTAGAGTAAAAAGTACTCTGAAATTCTTAATTAACCTCACTCCATTTAAATGCTCGGCATCATTAAAAAAGGCAAGCTTTGCTGTCACAAACAGCCTCCCTATTTTCTATAAGAGAACACTGTAACAACTCAGATATTTCAACTTTTTCCGTTAGAATTAATTCAATATTTCATTCCGTGCTAATGAAGGTCTTTTTACATTCCTCTAAGTCCAAGTAATCATGTTCCCATAAATCGACTTGAGATCAATGACGTCACAAGTACAGGCGGCGCGTGAGTCCAGGTACTTGCGTTATTCTCGTCGATGGTCAGTGACCACAAGGGACCTTTGCTTGGGGTGACTGTTCTGCCAACATCCTTAGACCCCTCATTCGAACTTAAATTAACGTAAACAGAGATCCTCTTACAAAAGTCATGGATATCACTTAACCAGTATACAATGACCTCCCACGGCCCTTAGTACTCTTAATGATTTCTGACATTTACGCGAATATTTACATTAAAATTAAACAACATTTACGGAATACGACAAGCATATTTGTCCTTTATACATCGTTCATTCTATATTTCCCGACGTTTTCTTGCTGCTTTTATTTTAAAACTTGAAGTAAAGGAAGTTGGCTGGTTCGCCGGGGTCAAGTTACTGTGGTTGGGCGTGCGCATGAATGTTGCTGGTTTCTTTTTTCAACCATATGTTTTCTGGTCGTTTTGTTGGCCTTGAAAGAATGTCTGGTTAGTGCACCACGGGTTGATGTCTCTTTATTTATAGCTGTAACTTTTTCTTGCCTCGCAATAATGGCTGCTATATGGTCATACACCTACTGTTTCGTATCGGTGTAACATATTAATTCTAAATTAGTATCTGAAACAAGTTTCAAAGTTTGTAGTTGTTGTAAGTAATTACGACGAGAAATATGGGTTTTTTGTTAATACATTAATTAATGTGAATTGAATTCTTGTAAAGTCTCGTTTATTGTTCAGCTAACCGGAGTAAAATAATTTAGACGTCCAATTCAGAAGCGAGATCGCTCCCCAGTTTTGCCTTTAATCCTGTTTAAAGTTTCAAGTTTGGTTACTTAAGTAGGACAACGTTTATACTGTCCAACCCAGGCTTTCATTCTAACTACCAATTGATTTAAGTTCTCCATCTCTAAAAAGGCTTATATATTGCATCATCTCGAAAATTCATGGCTCTTGTGGTTATTCCAAAATGTAACAAACCAAATCAACCTTACATCACACCAAAACTCGAATAGACGTAATCGTAACCACAGAAATTCCTAAAGAAATCGAAATGCTCTTAAATCATAGCACAATAAACCATAAAAACTCATCCGAAAATATTAATGGGCCCAATTTGGATCTTATGTCTTTGACAATAAGGTGAGAGAAGTTGGAAAGTATTGGAAGAGATAACTTTGCCGGGATGTGGGACCAGAAAAGTGGTCAAAAGTTGTCGGACTGGTCTTGGTCGGCCCCGACCTGTTCTGTCCCGTTCGTTTTGTCTTATTTTTGTTTTGCACGAAGCACTGACCACCACAACAAAGGTCCGTGGGCTGGACTTGTTTTTTTTTTTCACTTAAGGAGCAATGCCTTCGAGATGTTCTGCCTCTGTAAGCGTTTTAACATTTTGTAGTGCGATCGATTGTTGAATATGTCACGTTTTCTGTAAATTTCTTGAGGAATGTTTGCATAACCATATCTTTCGTTTCACACTAAGACTTAATTTTCACACTTCTGAGCATCAAATTTTGTGTACTTGCCGTGCGTAATCTTATCGTTAAAATATCTGTCATACAAACTTTAAACAAGGGTTAAATTTTAGAAAATCCTCTTTGCGAATGCTTACACTCCAGAAACCCTGTTCAAGTTCAGGCTTTATATTTTCTGAGATTTCGTGATCACTGAGTGGTCTTTCGCTTTTAGATAACTGGATATAAAACCTAAACGAACCCAGTACCATTATTCCAAATTAAATAAAAAGATCTTCGACAGACTCGCGAAACTTTGTCGGGGATTCAGGGCCAAAATATATTCTCAAATGTCTCGATTCTCGAAGTCACCTTCTAAGGTCCGTGTCGAAAAACAATACATCTATGTTATCAGGTGATTTGGGTCTGCCCTCTGTGTGCTGGGAGACAGACGTCATTTTGACCGCTGTCAATGTCACGCGCAGAATAAGGACTGGATGCTTGGACTTCATTTAAATACTGGAAGTCAAATAAACGGTGGGAGGATGAGAAACTGTTTTTTCTGGTAGTTAAGTTATACCGATAGTTTACTTTCTAGTTTGCTGAAGATAACAAAGCCTTAGCATCACGCCTGTATTTTCCGAAGGGTTAGGCAGAGGTGTAGTATTGTACACCCACTTTTCGCCGATGCCTATTCATGTAATAGGCGGCGATCCTATTCCCATTTACAATATTCCGTACAGAAAAAGCCAATAGCAATTTTGTCCGACCCGGGAATCGAACCTAGGTCCTCTCTCAGCAGTCACTTATCCTCGATAATTAATTAATCTCGACTTTAGGGAAGTGATTCTTTTTATTTTTTAGGGTTCAGTAGAAAACCTTATAGTTTCGCCATGTCTTATGTTACACCTAGTTTGGCACTCCCGTAGGGATGTTTTTATTAAATATCTTGATGTCCAAATGATAATTAATTTCAATTATTTCCTATTTTAAATCCTTTTAAATAACCTGTCTGGAAAACTGTAAGAGCTCAGTTAAACAATATGATTAAAAATTTAATCAACAAACCTTCATTGATCTTGGTTTTGTAGAAGGAATACATCCACACATGTAATAATCACAGTACCACATGTGTAAGGCCGACTTCTAACGACGTAAACATTACCCATCCCTTAAACAAAAAAAAAGCACTTCAAAAACACCAATAGTAACACAAACGGGCCGCGTAGTTATTTATTTATCTATTTATAGTCTGGGCAAGTGTTCGCTTCATTACTTGTGAACATATTGCTGTGTTTACGCTGTGTATTTCTGGACCTAGCCGTGTGTTCCGCCACGTGTGGCCATGTAGAGGCACTGGCTGTATAACAAGATGTCTCGGCCCTTTGATTTTTGTGAAAAAGTTTAGAACTCACTTCGTTAGTTCGAATTTTGAAATGCTTGGATTCCTTATTTGAATCAGCAATATTCAAATCGAACTGTAGTTCGTTGGTTTAATTTTTCTATAAATACCCGTGTATCAATCATTAGTTTATTTTTGTTATAGCTATTTATTTCCATTCGTTAAATAAATTCAATTGTAGTTTCTTAAATACAAATTTAGTTCGAGTGCGTCTAGCGCTTAAAATTAGGTATCTGCAAAATTTATTTGCCTGGTCGATGTATAAAATGAATGTTTTCCTCCCAGTGTTATTCGTTTCGACGTTTTATTTGTGAAATTTAATAAAAACTACAGCTTTTTTAAAGCTCATTCGAAAGAACTACGCCGCGAAGTCAATTTATTTTACTTTCTTGGCGTCGATAAAGAAAAATCGATCGTATTCCTTTTAAGGGCCAGTCTATATCTTTGTCAAAAAAATATCAACTACTTTTTGCCATGTTCATATTACTGATTTTTATTCATGGAACTTTTTTGAGTAGCTTTACTTAGTTCGGTGATGTTATATTATTATTTTTGGCGCTCAGATCATTTTGAATCATGACTTGTTCTACGCACTATCTTAAGCGTTTCTGATAAGAACTGTTAGCTCCCTTGAAATATTTTGTAAAAACATCCTCAAAGATGTTTAGGGTTAGGTCAGAAATGGAATCGTTTGGGATGTTTTAGGGTGAAAGTGACCTTCCTATTTGTAATATTTTGACTCTTATCGGTCATTGTCATTATGGAAAGGGATTGAGTCCTTAGGGATTCGTAACTGCCTTACTTATAAACGCTATATTAAATTATGTCAAGAATAACGCCATAAACTATAAATTTTTTGAAATATTATAAGTACACAAAGTTGAAAGCCCCTAAATCCTGGAAGTTCTCAAAAATAACTGCTAAAGGTTTCATATCATATAAGGATGTGAAGGCGATATGTTATTTGATTTCTGTCAATCCCTAGTCAAATCGGAATATAAATGGAAATGAAAATAAAATCTGAAATACGATTCAATATTTCATTTTTAACGTTTGTTGGTGTTTCCAGTAGTTTTGTTTGTGTTTGGCGTTGAAAGGGCAATACGAACATTTTGTCACACTATAATACCTATTGCCTTTATTTTTTAAGCTTAGGTTTTTGTACCGTCGGCTACATAGCTTGAAGAATATCACGTAATTTGAAATAAATCAAGTTACTCCCTGCTATCATAAGTCGTTATTACTCGTAATTAATATCATTAGCAAGTTCACGTAAGTAAATATAAATCTATTATACTTGGACTTAAATCGGTACTAACTGTAAGGCTATACACGTTAGGAGAGTTTAAAACTGTATAAAATATCTTTCATTCCTCATTTCTCTTTACAGACGTCTGTACAAGTTATGCAAAGTGAAACAAAAATGCTTTCCCATCAAATATTCTAAACTGAGCGTCCTTTGAGCAAAGCGGATTTCTTTTTAAAATACGACATGGTAACAGAAAAGTCTTACAAAGATGGCGGATGAGATAAGAAAACTAGGATTACATAAATCTAAGCGATCGCATGGGAACATTATTATCTGCTGACTAGCGGGTCTAGAAAAGTTATTATGTTAAGGACTGATCTTAATACGCTAGATTTTATACTTTCATTTTGTGAATAAACGAGACGACGATGAGAGTTGATGTTACGGTATCAGTAAATGTATTAAAAATAAGACTAGAAAAGGAATTTTCGGTTGAAATTTATTTAATAATTATGTGTAGGTGATCTTAGAACTTATCATTTTGTGTATGAGAAAGCTGTAGAAACAGTAAATGATGAGCTAGCAACCATATGCCTACTACTTGATTATCATCATCATAATATTCAAAAAATATCCACTGTCTAACATAGGCCGACAGACCAGTAAAAACAGTAGTATTAAGTAATTTTTCCATAATGACCACTTGTAGTAAACCTACCGTAAGAATCACCCAAAGCAGCGGTTCTCAAACTTTTTTGGCGACGGAACCCTTATGGAAATCAAAATATTTGACGGAATCCTAAATAGTTTATGTGTATACTCTATTATTAATCATATTACTTGACATTAACATTTGCATCTAATGGGAGGAATGAAATTGTTTTTACCTTTTCATAAATTGTTTGATGTAAGGCTTGATAGAAGAAAGTTGACTGTGAAGAGAGTAACCAGTATTTTCGCGCACAGAGACTTTGCGGACCCCTAGGGCTCCGCGGAGCTCACTTTGAGTATGGCTGACCTAAACAAGAATTCACTACTCGAATAGGTACTTGGACTACCTGACATTCAATACAATACTAATTTACCTTTCCCATCTTTACCATTTAATACCGAATGGTAGTTTAAAGCACATCAACATCGTGATCAAAGTTAATATTTTTTCGTGTGTAAAATATTTAAAATTATTCCTCCCTAACTACCAAAGACATTTCGTGTTCCGTCCTAATAAATGTCCTTTAATGATTTAATAAATGCTTGACCTAATTTATAATTTTCGTTTGCAGGTACAGTCGAGCATGGCGGTGTAAGAGTGAGTGAATGAATGAATACATTCGGGACCGAGACTCGGGAGTCGGGTTTATTCTGGTCAATGTTTACTCTACCTCCGAGTTCAGTCCGGGTATACAAATAAGTGGACTCTTTAGTAATGTAAATTGGCGATATAACTCGACGTTGCTTTGGTAACTGTAATATACCGATATGTATGTTAAACTGCTACACTTAAAGTTAGTACGAGGGTCGTTCTGTTTTTAAGTGAATCAAACATCAACAATTGAAAATTCGAGCAGTATGGTCAAAATAATTTCCTGGACAATAGTTTTATAGAGATTTTGTGGTAAATTTGGTGGTAAACAGAGCAAATGTCTTTTAAAGACTGTACGCAAACTCAAATTTACAAACTGGTTGGTGTTGGTATACGTCTTACAGATAATTGATTAGTTCATTATTTGAGAGGTCTCTAGTATTATGATCTTGATCGAATATGTACAGTGATTTAACATTTGCTTGCTTCAATGATTAGTAATACCTCAAATAAAGTTGATACCCCTTGAATCTCTGATCATATACATATTTATCAAAGTATAACGTAGCCTAGTAGCCACGTAATCCTAGCTTCAATCCAAACAGTACTTAGTAATTTAATTCAGTTTCTAAACCTAATTGACGTTTGTTAATGCCCAAAGCGCATCCCCAAACATAATATAATTGATTCAAGCCACGGAAATTGTATCGCTGATGATACAAAGCGAACATAATAAGATTTCACAGTGACCTACTCGTAAGCCGTGGCCCTAGCTATAATTATGGACCGACGTAACAGAGGCAGTACAAATATTTGCCCTAGTCAAGATTACCGCGGAAGCAGATGGTATAAGTCAAATTTTGATGAAAAAATTCCAACGTCGCTGTTTACTTTAGCCCCGAGACAGTAATGAACGCCATCCCTGTTCCCCAAAATCATAAAAACGTTAGATGAGTTATTTTTACGCGTTTTCTGTTAGTTGTGTCGTGTCGGGAATACGTGTAGATATACAACATGTCCTTTTTTGTGGAGTTTTGTGTTAGGTGTACTTTTACCGTTTTCATTATCTTTGTAAAGATTTCATTGCTTTTTGATTTTCTTTGTTCGTTATTTGCTAATAATTTATCATTTTGGGAAATTTTAAGTTGAGTTGAATACGTCGCGTTGGTTTACTTGAAAATAATTTAAAATGTATTTCTTAAAAATTAATTCAAAATTAACATCAGGTCCCTTTTCGTTGGTTTATAACACAAAAAATAAAACAAAATGCTTTATGAGGTCGGGCACAAAATTAGCATTGGGATCGACATCTGAGAATTTATCTCAGACATTCCTACCTGCTTCACCCAAAAGGTTTTTATCTCGATACCATGTTTGGTGTTTCCTAAAACCACGGGGAAACTCAACACCGAAATTCATTGAAGTTTTGCTGCCCAAAAAAGTTACCAGAAAGCTTACGACAAAAACCCAAAGTTTTATCTACTTTCGGCGGGCGACTTAAATTTCATTTAAGGGTATTGTGTAGTGAGTGAACAGGGATGGAGTGGTGCAATCGTGTGCTGTTATTTTCGTATGCGTGGGGGCTATTCTTGTTAAAGTAGAAATAGATTCAGAACTAACTAACAATGTTAGGGTACTGTAAGTTGCAGTAGATTTGGTTTCAAGGTTAACTGAAAATAGTATATTGTTCTTTGTACAAGTCCTTGTTTTATACCTTCTAGTATATTAGTATAATTCGAGCATAGTAAGAATTTCAAATGTCTGTTTAATCTAATACTAAAATATTTTCACCGTATAAAGTAGTAGTTCGGCTACACTTGTCTTCAAACGAAATAGATGTGGTGCGTTGAGCTAAATTAGATATAAATAAATAGCTCATACAATGTCATTGCTTTACTTCATCGCTCTTATTTAGCCAATAACTGGCGCTCCAAGGTCCAACCTACGTGGTCTTTAATTTTCTTGTCACTCTCTTGATTTTGCTAACGCTGTTATGACGTCGTAGTAGTTATGCTATTTTTATGTTTTGTTCATGATTCTAAAGGAGATTTTTTTTTATGTGATCGGCGGAATGAATTTATTCCAAGTTGTAGATGTATTAGTTTTTCTTTGTTTTAAATTGGAATGTATTTAAGGAAACTATAAAGAAATCTGTCGAAGGCAAATAATGTCAAGTATTAGCCTTACAATCTTAGTCACTGTCACTAATAACTGAAAAGATTTAAAGTCTAAACAATATGTAAATATAATTCGGAATAAAGTTAAAGTTAAAGTATACTGTTTAATAAAAGAAAATCAAAAACATTTAGTTAGTTATATGTAGAAGTGACGTCAATAATATTTAGGAACCTGACACTAAGAAAATAAAAACAGTAACCATAAAAACGAGTACACATTACTAGAGAAGTAAAATATTATTGAACAGAAGGTGCCATTGGCGAGTTAGCACGTCAGTCCGCCCCTGTGGCCTGTGTATAAAACACGGTCGATTGTGTCGTAAAATACATTTTAGATCCCACCACCAACTTTGGGGGATTACGGATGAATTATTAATGTGGGCATTCACATAAAACCTGGGCCTTTTTTATATTATTCGCCGTTATTTTGTTTCTTACGGTTGCCTAACGTTTTCCTGGTCGATCTTATTTATGGGTGGTTGGTACCACGTGTTGCATATTTGACGGGCTCTCAGCTAAGCTCTTGAAACCATTTTGTGTAAAATATCTACTGTGCGAAAGAATGGAATTCATTTGTTTCATTCTTAACTTAAAATACTTCCTAAAAAAAGACGTTGATTTCACTTTCATTAAAAAGTAAGTTCGGTAGCTGATATTGACACAAATGAAATTCCTAAAATACTTTAGAGCAAGTAAAAATCCTAAAAGTAAATTTCAATGCAATTAGAGCAGTCAAGTATAATTATAGACAGAAATGTTATTAAAAAAAAAACACTGATTGCTGGGTGGATGCAAATCTATTTTTAATTACCGCTATCACAAAGTTTGTTCAGCCAGAATATGTTTTGGAGGCAGTTAATTGAATATCGCAGGTAAAATACCGTGCGTGGTATTTTTAGTTTTTCGTATACCACCTATCATAAAACATACTTATATTTGACGGTAAATTACGGTAATATTTACTGTAATCATCAATCATTTACGTCGAAGGGGTTAGATTTATGTACATAGAAATGAGTAAAAATACACATTTTAAAAAGTGGTTAAAACTAGCTGTAATTGTTTTGATTGCGATTATGCAACATGAGTCGAGGAATACGCATATGTTTGAATTACTTATAAAAAGCGTAATGCTAAATTAATTTATTGTAGCTCATTTTAGCTGCAAGATTTTAACGTTTTATTTTACATTAATCTGAAAGTATTTCAGCGAAACTTGTTAATTACAGTTCGTATTTATCTAAATTCTAACCACTATTAATGCGAGATGCTTGCAAGTAATTCAGGGAATTTTTCATTTTAATTAACGTAGTGTCAAGTAAACACATTTATTTTTAATCAGAATACTTCTCAACTTATCCCAACATGTCCACAACGCGAGGGGATCAGGGAACCTGCAGACCTTTCCAAAAAATTAACGTGTCCAATCCTCTCCACATGACCCTTTATTTTCATAATGAACACTCATTCGAGATGTGCCCATCTTTATCACAGTGCCATCTGTTGATTTTCTTTGTGAAACGCGAGCCTTTGTTCCGGATTAGATTCATTCAACTTCGAGACTTATTACTTTACAGATAAGGTTTATTGTTGTATTTGAGTAGTTTGAATAATGAAGGCATTGTTCGATATAGAGGGCGCCCGTATCGCCTCACATGTGCACTACTCGTTAGGGCTTCATAAGCACTTTTGTGCCCGTATGTCCTTGCCAAGATAACTTTGCTTGTTTAACTCTTGAGCATCATTTAACTTTGTACTTTATGCGTTTGTAATAACGATCTTTGGCTTAGTTTCTTGTCCTGTCAGATTACAAATACGTTGTGGATTGAATGGATTATGTAAATACGGCTTAGTAAACTTTTAATTGGCACATATATTGTTTTAATTGACGTTTATGATGTATTAAATATTTGTTTGTATGACTTTTATGACTGTTTACTGACTTTCGTCGTTTATTTGGTGGTTTACGAGATAATTTATTGAGACAGGTGGCAAATGAGAGCTAGCGATAAAACTACATAGACCATAAAATCACATAGATATATACACAATTCTTCTCAACATATAAATCTAATTTATAACATTATTATGGCGGGTCTACACTGTACTAAGAGCAATATCATCCAACATGCGATGTAATTAAATTATCACTTTAATCCAGTTATCCGTCAATAGTTACTTTGATTGCCCGTTGCGCCGTGGAAGCACCTTTAATTTAACGCTAGATTTATTAATCGCTTAAAATTAACACTGTAAAATGAGTATTATTCATAGAAATACGTTTTATGACCGTACAAGATGCACATCGAACGCGAATTTCGAAAACGTGCGAATATCGTTCAACTTCAATATTTGAAAGCCAAAGTTATAAAAGGCGTAATGGGGTCTATAATTTGTTAAATGAAAACGTGAATGAGGGACTAGAGTTTTATTAGTGATGTGCAGAATGAGGAGTGGTCATAATCTTGACGTCAGATATCCGATAAAATATCCGATTAAACCTAAAACTATCCCCCTTACTAATAAAAGCAGAATATTAGTTATGTCCTGAACAAGCTGGAATATATTCTGCACATCAATATTAATTAATTATTATACATACATACATCGTGGTATCCGTAGCAGTAGGTAACTTTTATTTAATCTGTGGTTAATGTGGTTTAATTTCTATGACAGGACTTTTTTTTAAGACGTTGCCCCACCCTATGATTTCTCCTGTGTCGTGGGTACAGTTTACAAACATACACACCGAAACAACCGGAATCGAAACCGCGACACCTAGCGCAGAAAGCTAATCACTTAGCCACTGCGCCAACCATGTCGTGTGGACTGATTTAAGTTAATTGATGTGTTTCCAATAAATAATAGTAAACAAATTTTCATTAATTTACATCACTTTGAAACTATGAATATTCACAAATAACTTTAGTATTTGACTGTACTAATTCAACTGTCGCGTCGTCGCGTCAAATAGAAAACAAAGTAACACCAATTACCGCACCTGAACTCAATATTTTTCCCATTTCCCTTGTAGATAAGGTACTAATAAAAATAAAGGGACATCTTAACAGCTAGTAAACGTCAAGTGAAGCCCGTATGCTGTTATCAGTCGTTACGCCATCTGTTCAATGTGTGTCGACGTGGCCGATCTTTGTGGAGTGAATGACTGGATAATATAGACTATGGGAAAAAATTGTTTTGGCCTGAATAGGCAGAAGGCAAACTAGGTTTATGAAAAAAGAATGATATATTCCGTACCTACATCAACGCTGGTCCTTCAATTAGTGTAAAATTTTGCTCGGGTATAGCTGCGATACAAATGAAATGACAAAGAACTATAGAATGGCATAAAATCTAATAAGATGTAGTTTCAAAGGTCTTGGTAAGCACAATCCCTCTACAAGAATACTGCGATCTACTATCTGTTGTTCGCCAAGCGTGATGTCTGGTGATTCTGGCAATATTTCCTTCTGACTATTAGTAGTCTATCTGAACGTCCATGTTGAATAATGAACATTTGACGGTGCGGTTGGCGCAGCGGTTGAGAGATCGACTGCTGCGCTACGTGTCGCGGGTTCGATTCCCGCACGTAACAAATATTTGTATGATCTACAGTTAGTTGTTTCGGGTCTGGGTCTTTGTGTATGTGAATATATGTGTTTGTTAAGCCATCCACAATACAGGTATCATTCATAGTGTGAGGCAAAGAATTATTAAAAAAAAAAGACTATAAGCTGTGTTCATTCACTTTTAGTATAATTAAAGATAAATATAATTTACTACTAACAGCTACAATTGGCTAAGCCATTTTACATAATCTCAATATTAGTATGACTAGAGTAAAATAATTCTACTATCCATTCCAAACTCATAGCCGTTGGATGTGACTCATCGTCTTCGATCACTGTTTTGACCCATTTCTCACACTTGACGCGTACCATTTGCACTTCAACTTATAAATAACACACTACTGTACGTTATATCACCGTTTCCTTTCATGGAGAAATGCAAAACTAAAGACATGGTACCAAATCATAGCATAAACAACCACTGGTGTATAATGAAGTAGAAAATGGTATTAGCGTTTCTGAAGCTATTTTGTGATCACCAGTTAAGCAAACCAATTTTATAGGTTAAACTAGAAGTTCATTTCTGGAAACAAACACACTCATTCTTAATCCTTTTTATATATTAATACCTATACTCCTACAATGCTTGATCAAATAGAAAAATCGCTTAACAAAATTCATTGAACATATACTACAGTGAAACAGCAAAAAAAAAAACAGCCCATTAGTTTCGGACTTCGAATAGGCATTCGACAGACATCTATTGGCATTTTTCACACATTCTGCGTGATGCGAAATCCAATCGTTGCGTCGTGTGTCTCGTTCCCTGTAAATCGGGTCACAAAAAGCACGAATACTATGGCCACAAAGGACGCCAGTTCAATTTCACGAAAATGTTGTTAAGCCCTTTGATACACAGCTAGTGTGTTATTGGGTCTTTGAAATGTTTAATTGAAGAGGAATTGAGAATGTTTCTATGAAAGCTTGTTTTAATTGGTGAATATGCCTGTAGAGTCACGGTTATAAATTGCTTCTAAATGAAGTTCAATGTTAGAGTCATAAAATATGCTGGGGAATATTCAAATGATCGGTTTTGGCAACCGAATTTTTATCGTCCATAATATGTAATTATTGACAATAAAGCGGTCACTATAAAGTTCCATAAGCCTTAATCTACTTTAATCCAGATTACATATAACATCACAGAACCAACACCAATCAAAGTGACTGTGGCGTTCCCCAAGGGTCACTACTGTGACCGTTGTTCTGTAAACGTTTACCCTTTGATATATGATTCTCTCGAAGCTTCTTACGTACACAAAATATACTCTGCATTTTAACCCATCTTGCAGAAAGCGTAGCGTAAACATAAAACCGGCGGCTACTTACAAAAATATATTCTGCTCCCGTGTCCTAGTTCATATGTAAATATAATACATTTATTATGTATTTCTATGTTGAATACGTGTTGCCGTATGTTTGACTTGTTTATTTAGGCTCTGGCCTTTATAACTGTATTCTTTATAAGGATCAATATCTTGATAGGCACTTTGTATGTTTGTTTAACATAATATTTTGCGAGGTAAATATTGAAAGTGTTGGAAGTTTCGAGATTTATGTGGGAATTGTGGGATGTGGATGTGAAAATTATAATAAAATCCTCTTTTACTTTCTTGTGATCGGTCGGCTTGTAGGATAACTAGAGTATGATTATTTTGCAAGAAGTGCCTTCCAAATATCCACCGCAAAATGGGTAAATTAAAAGATGTTTCAATTGCGAAGCATAAGTAGTTACTAAAAACTCGTATGACCTTTCGAATGATCGGAACTTCTCAAATTGTATTAACGTTCCTATACTTTCGGAGCGAACTCAGGCTTCAGGCCTTAAGCCTTCAACAATAGACCGGGAAAATGCAAGATCAAGAAGAAAAACTTACATCCAAAAATCCCTACGTATGCTAATACATTCCTCTGTTGATCCGTTGAGGACTGAGGACCGACCGATTATTACGCCGTGCGATTGTGCGTAGTACTCACAGTAGACATCAAAGCCAAAGTTCGTTTAACTAACAACTCCCAGGCCAATTATATTCATAGATGGGTGCCCACAAATGCCTCATGACATATTTCTGTCCCCAACTTGAGCTAATGACAACGACTTTGGAATATCTTTTAATAGAGCCTCCGCTTCGGATCAAGGGATCAAGAAGCTCGCAAACTCTTTATTAATAAAGATCGAAGAATAAGGAAAATTGTTAGCATTTCGAAAGTTTATTATTTAGTAGGAACTGCAATATGGGTATGGGTACTATGGAAAATGATAAGTAACAGTGCAGGTAATAAGATTAACCAATGCTATTAATTTAATATAGGTATCTTATCTCACTTATTTAAATCTTACGCTAACGGAAATTATGGACTCACCTCATTTAATGTCGGTGACGAAAGCAGCTTTCTGAATATTATTAGGATTAGATCCCATAAGCACTCTATCAAGGGCAGATCAAATAAATTTACATTGACCCGAAATTGACGCCAATTTTTTATAAGACGTAAATTAATACCATCACTTGTATTAAAATCCGTAGTGACTACATCAAAGTAATACATTATTTCTTATAAAAAATAGTCGTACCAACCAATAGATATGAACTACGAGCGCGTCAAAAGAGAATTTTCATCATTTTCAATTTCTCTCGTCGTTGCGTTCATGCGTGCGAAACATTGCGTATGTTGCATCACTACAAAACAAGTTCCTTCAACTAGCTAGTGTAGACATAGCTTTGTGCCCGTGATCATGCGAAATTATGTAAAATGAAATGATGTAAAGTAAGGGCCTGTTTGTATGAAATGAAAGTGCCATGGTTCAGTAAACCAAATCCTCTGATATAAGGTGGGTATTTGAATATATTCATTAGGTTTGAATAGTTACTTAGATTGGTTATGGAAGACGGAGAATCGAGTGTTAAGGCACAAATTGGGAAATGCCATGGCCGATCGATAGTGTGTGACAGGACGGCGCGTGGGCTTCTCAGATTAAAAAAAATTATATAGAACATAAACTAATTCGACCCTCTGACCAGAACATTTAAACATTCAACATTTACTGAGGTGGAAATGTGAATGAAATTTAATCATACCTAATTATATTTTGGTATATCTCCATAGCGATTTTGTTGTCTGGGTTTTCAATTATTCTTTTACTTATAGGGAGACGAATGAATCAACTGACTTGTTTCCCAAATTTGGAGTCGATTTAATCGAAACAACAGCTTTGTTTGCGCTTGTTTGTGTCAATATTGAAACAAAAAGTGCCAGATTTGACAAAGTAATTCAGTATTGCTATTATGATTAAAATTTAGAACCGATTCTGTGGCACGCTACACTATCTAAACTTAATTCGACCGATACAAAAGTAGTGCCGTCTTTTTCTGACATCGTGGTACTGAAAAGGATATCAATAACTTTTAGTCCGTCGAATTCAGTATGTACAGAATTGGAACCATTACCTTTTTTCAGCTAGATCCTACTAATATTATACATGTGAAAGTTTGTGAGAATGGATGGACGAATGGATGTATCTTTGTTACTCATTCACGCCAGAACGGCTGAACGGATGTGGATGAACTTTCGCACAGAGATAGATTGTAGTCTAGAATAGCACATAGGCTACTTTTTATCCCGGAAAAATGTACGGGTTCGTAAACCACGCGGGCGAAGCCGCGAGCGGAAGCTAGTTACACATAAAATACTTAGACCCAATGGTGTTAAATATAGGATACTCTCTATTTACCGATATCTTAGTATAAATAAATAAAGACCCTTATAGACCCAAAAAACCTTTATTTTGCTCTTCAAGGCTATCGAGAATCACAATATGTTGGTATTGGGTTTCTCTCCAGGCCACTTTGCATCAATGAATAAATAAATATTTTCTCCATTGATATATTTTTGTTGACGGGTAAGAAATAAACCTGTTAAAACGAATCTGTATAAAGTGTGACAAATCTTAATTTTGTAAAATTCATAGAATATAAATATTTTTCGTGACCATTACACTAGTCGGTAATGGTACGTTATTCTACAATAATTAATTATAAAAGTAATACAATTTTTTATTAATATAAAATAAATTCAACCCATTACTGTCCCACTGCTGGGCAAGGGTCTCTTCTCAGAACGAGAAGGGTTAGGCCTTAGTTCACCACGCTGGCCCGGTGCGGGTTGGCGGACTACACACACCGTCAAGAACTTTGTGAAGCCCTCTCAGGTGTGCAGGTTTCCTTCACCGTAAACGCAAATGATAATCAAATTCTGATCCGCACATGATTCCGAACGCGTTTCATGCGTTAAATCGAGTTTGTCGAAAGAAACTTACACTAGGGCCTCAGTTAATAGATGAGACTATATCATTTAGCGACTCTACGATAGTCTGAATGACATTTGGAGCTCTGAACGTAAAGAAGATTGAATTCATAAAATGTTTACGCAACATAACAAAAAGTGTAGTGTTTACGTAATAAATAAATTCTAAGAATGTAATAAAAAGTGTATTAATCAAACGACTTGCCGTGTGGGTGTTGAAACTTCGAGAGTTGACTAATCTCTGTAACTCAGCGATTAATCCTTTAAAATACTTTCATAACTCATCGCGTTATTTGTTCTATAAATTGATTTAGGCTTCCTAAATTTTATTCGTCGATGTTGGTCTCTTGTGGCTAACTTCCTAAGATCCACTTAAACATAAAATCATTATATCTTAATCTTTTGTTTTTCCCATAGCAATATCGCTGATTCCGAATTTATCCCACTTCATAATTCCCTTTTCGACGAAAACTTATTTGGAACTTCAACGAGAGATTTAATGGATGTCGGAAAGTTGGTAGCTTTTATCATTAATTTGGCTTTTGTAATACGATTACATGATACGACCAGATCCGTTTGTGTACTTTCTGTTTTACTTTACATTATAATAATATTAGGTATATTTCATTGTTCCAAAATTGATCCGATTTTCGAACTCATTGGAATTAATTTTGAAGTTTCGCTGGAAATTAGGTTGTAATAAGTATATTGTTTGTGAAGTTACGCAATTTAGAATGTTTTAGGCAGCTTGTTTGGCAGTATAAGACAGATAACTTAGTAAGTACTGCGCAGTTAGTCTGCGGCCTTCGAATTGGCTTACGCGCCCTGCTAGTTTGGAACGCAGTGGCCACCTGGTGTGTTAATTACCTAATAGATAAGTTAACACACTCCTAGACTATTCCAGTAGAAAACAATCGTTAGGAAACATGGTAACACGCGAATAAATCATTTGTAAAAATGGATCATAATATACATAGATATTTTGCACTTCAGCGCATATTAGCCAAAAAAGTAGTTTCTTCAAAAACCTGTGACATTTCGTGTGACTGACAGCCGGTCCATTTGTTGGCGGAAGGACCATAGTTGCTAACTGACAGAATTGCTGGACCACGGACTGACAAAAAGTATATGGTTCATATATTGTCAGTAAAAAAAAAACTAGTCGAACCAACATCAGGTAGGATGTAAAGTAAGCAAACTTTATTTTCCTTTCACGTTAAAAACACCGAACATTTTGATAATATAATGCAACAATAACTTAATTTGTACAATACACATACGGCAGCAGTTTTCCAAATTAATTAGCCCACCTTTTGTCGCGGGTTAATTTAAAATTTATTTCGATTCGTCCGCCATTTTCTGGGTACGGGGTAATTACGTCGAGTTTCGCGTTTGACTTTATTCGCTTACGTTTTCGTTTTTATATAATTTCGTTTCGCGTTCTATTTTAGTCCTTGATGTAACGTGTGACTGTACGCAATTTAGAAAGAATAGAAAATATTGTAGAGATGCCTCATATCATATAGAGATTATTCGTGGTCTCGTGATACCGTGTTGGAAAAAAATTGACAATCGGCAAACTTTGTTATGGAGCCTTTGTTACTGTCCAGGGTGTGTTAGAAGTACTTGGATAAAATCAGCCGACCGACCACGTTCTGTGCGCAAATTTTAGAAGTAACTAAGTGATTTTTCTTCTGTCGTGTCGACACGAGGGAATATGGGAATTGCTGATGCAGTAATAGAAAGATTAGCCAGTCTTCAGACTTCCCAGGGTGCGCCAGACGATAACATACTTCGTCACTCGTGGAGGCTAGACTGAGTCTTGTAAAAAAGTGACATATCAAAATATTTCAGTTGACAGAGCTAAATCTGAACACCTAACAATCAAAGAAAGACAAACTTCAATCTAAGCACAGTTCATATTTAATATCCAACGAATTAACAATAGTGCCAACATCAGATTCATTAGCGGCAACAAGTTTAATCAAGTTATAGTTTATTACGTTGGCACTACGTGTTAGGATCTGTCCGCGGCATTGTTTACTTTGTTTTATCTTTGGCCCTCCGGTCTGGCCGCTGAAGATAACTCGCAGTCACGATGAAGCCATTTATTTTAGTACATAATACACGGTATTATATTTTCAGACGGTTTTTTACGGAAAATGGATGATTATGACGTGTCAGTGGTGATATTTTGAAGTTGAAGGAAGAATGAGCGTTGAATTTTATATACTTTTCTATATAAAGACGTAAAGATAAATACGACTAAGACTGCCTCATCGGTTGCAAGCGCGACTGCTGAGCGCGAGGTCCTGGATTCAGTTCCCGGGCCGAGCAAAGTGTGATTGGGTTTTTCTGTAGGAAAATTCTTAGTAGCAGCACGGAGTCTGGAACTGTGCCCGGTAGATGGCAATAGGCTCGCCCCCTATGACATGCACTAAATAACGGTATCGGGGAAATATGGGTGTACATAGTACGCCTCTGCCTAACCGTTCTGGGAATCCAGGCGTTATGCTATGTGTATGTTTTGGAGATAAAAACGTAAATAAACAATTGTTGGTACTGTCTGCGCGGTGCAATTTAAGCTATTCGCGCTAACTGTCATGGGTTCGATTACCTACCACACGGAGCAAAATATTTTAACACAAGACATGTGAGGTATATGTAAAGTGTTTATACGTGATACAGGAGAGACCCTAATGTAGGGCGACAAATAAAAAAAATACACATCGTAATCAGCATATTCTTAAAAATATACCAATGAACAATCACAATATTAACATAATGTACATAAAAAAAAGGCGTAACCATAAACAACGCCAATAACTTTATTTTCTTTACAACCATCCTTACCTTCCGTGATGAAATAATTCGTAATATTCGCAATATCCATATTCGAATTCCGGTTTCCTTAATGAGGGTCGGAGCATTTAGCATACGGGCCCCGTAATGAAATGGGGCGTCAGATTCGAGTAAATAAAGTCGAACCCTTGTCACCGCCCACGACATCCTAAAGTTGTAGACACACTAAACTTATATTACTAATGAACTGGATTACTAAAATTGTGTGGACAATAGTTTGTTATCAAGTTTATAAGTTTAGGAACGGTTCCACTGTACTCTGCTGTCTTATAATATAGTCTAGCGTAGAAAACTAGGTTTATTTAAGTCGAAATAGGGAAGCTACTTCGCATCGTATCGGAAACGAGTGTGTAAATCCAAATTCTAGGTTTAAAAATGATTTTCTGTCTAATCTAAACCGCTCACAAGACTTTCTGTATCTTTGATGCGTCTTGTTGCATTGCATCATCTTCTTAACAATCACTTATCGGTTTTTTACGAAACCCACGGCAAGAGGACGTAGCCTATTTTTTTGCCAACGATTTATACTTACTACTATTGTCCGTGGTAAAATAAATCTTCGAATTATACTGGCGCTGTCCAGTGTATGTGGGTCTTAAATCGCTAGTACTTCAGTTGATAGAGAGTGGAATTACAAAAGTTTGAGTTGGGACCGCGGTGAGGACAATGTGGTGATCCACGTTTGTTGACATCGATTTGGGTTAATTTTAGTTCAAGATAAAACACGTGCGTTTTATAGATGTATTTTAATATTGACTGAATTTTAAGCGACTAACAACGCTTATGACCTGAAGCTTGGAAGGTTGTCGGTTTGAACTAGACTTGCTACACGCTTGTTCCTTAAAGTGTTAGTCAGATTTGTACTAGTTCACACCGATATTTGGCCGATGCTATTATTGGGCCCCATTTAATAGCTGGCAAGCCTATTGCCATCTACTGGACACAATTTTAAACACGGAAATTCCATACAGGAAAATTCATAATCCCACAGTTGCAGCATTTGCGCTTGCGACCCGTAGTTCCGAACACGTGTAAAAACATATATTTAGCTTAGTTGTTGTTTTTAAAGTCACTCAAATACAGATTTTAAGTATATTCGATCTTTCATCCTTCGTATAAATAATTTGCCAACCTCATCAACACAATCGCTGAAGTTGATTGCGAAACTTTAATTTCAAAGACATTACAACTACTAAAATTTCTTTGAATCGTCTTTCAAGTTTCTAAGTAAGTTTGAAGTTCAATTTTATTATGAACTGAACAATAAAATATCACAATGATTAAAATTTCTATGCCTGCGTGTCACAGACTAAAATCAGTAATAAAAAATAAAAATTGAATACAAAATATTAGATCGAAAAGTATCATTTTTTGTAAATTTCAATTCCCTTAGCTAAGCCAAAAATCTTATTTATACGCATGCCGATTTCGATCCTCAGACCAAACGGATTACCACATATGAGGATTACGTAAGATTGCGTAGTGGTTCCATTACTCCATTCACAATAGATTAGAAATCGTCTATCTTAAAATCTCCTTTGTGCACATGGTCTTTTTATCAAACACCTTTCGTGAACTAGCGACACCTAGCGTCAATTTCAGTGAATATTGCTTTAGTCCTTTCATTTGTTCCTAGATGGCGTTGTTCTTAATTTTAAAATATTTATACCGTAATCTATATTTGAACCAATAAACAAGGAATATCTTACTTGAACTCGGGTTTTTTTATAAAATTACCAATCGAATTTTTTTTCATTGTTCTTGTTACCCTGTTAAAAATGTTAGGTATTATGTACCTATTTATTGTTAAACTAATAAAATCCCCATTTTTTTTCCTTGAGGTTCTATCAACATTCAGCTTTATTACTTTCATTTAAATATCATTTTACAACCAAGTAATGACAAAATCGTTTTGTCCGTCAATTTAACGAAAGCGTGTCGGTTAAGTTCGTAACAACCTTGATGCCGTGACAATGAACTTCAAAATCTGTACCACGAGCCAGATTTGGGGATTTCGATAAATATCATTGGAATTAATGTTTTTTTATTTTTTATATAAGAATCTTACAATGTGTATTCGAATCTCATTTATTTATTTATTTATTTATTTATTTATTCATAACAACAATTATAAGCTTACAGTAAAAACCAAAGCGCTTATAATGTGATACTAATCATTCAAATTATGCTTAGGTACTTATAGTTTGACAATTATACAAATGAAATTATATTATATTAAATCATTGACTAGAAATTAAACAAATAAAATTATATTGAAATTATTGACTAGAATGGAAATTATGGAATTAGCAATTGACATTTTAATTAAACAGTTGAATTCAATAATTATACCTAATGTTAAATTTTTATTTATCGTTTAGTCTCGTCTAAGTAAAGTATGACACTTTTTGCGATAACATTAGGTGTATCAAAGAATATATCAACATCTGGATGCTTCTGCAAAAAATCATTGATTAGCTTGATAGCTTTAGCAGTAGGACTACGTGCGGCTTGAGGAGAACGCCATGTAGGTGGATAAGTGAGTAATCTGTGTTGCCGTCGTCCACTGCCTCGCATATATTGGTCGGGTACATAGAAACAAATACACTCCAGTACCGAAGGATTGTCCACCTTACCGATCAGTAATAAATAATAATGCATTAGGTGTACATATTCCCGCCTGAGTTCGAGAGTATCAAGACCTACCATCCCAGACACAAACATGGAAGGGTATAGAAATGGTATAGAAGTGATGGTATAGAAGGGTATAGAATGCGAATGTGTTATACGACAATAACTAAGTTACTTCGTCTCTTGATTTTTATCCAATTTCTCGTAATTCTTTCATTCAAAACAAGCTTGAAATCAGAAGCAACATTGATATTTATGATTTGCACATCTACGCCAAGGGGTATTTGTACACATTTTGAATTATCCTGTTTTTTCTCTTTTATTTTTCTTGTATGCATGTTTTCTTCATATCGTTTTGATTTGAGGGTGCGATTGTCGATGGCATTTTGAAGCATTCTTTAATATTTTTATATTTTGACTGCCCTTCCGTGTTATCTAATACATTTCGGTATTCAATTTCCTATCCAGTCTCCTTCGCGTCGCTTGACGGGTTACCAAACTTGAGCTTTAAGTACCGTCCCGATGAGAAAGCGAATTCCCAAACGCCAAATAAGACAGAAAGAAAGGAAGCACAAAAACTTGACCCAACCCCAAAATCCTAGAAGCCATCTGAAGGCCTCAACACGTCTGTTGCTACCTGAGTTCGCTTTATTATATTTTTTACTATCCAAGGCCAAGGCGGTTATAGAGACAACGGTCGAAACGTGTCCTAGTACCACAGTGCGGGATAACGAACATATTTGGCTGTTATTATGGTCTTGTACCATTATGGTAAGGTCTTTGTCACAGTGAATAGTTGTAGGAAGGTTTTAAAGGATATGGTTGAGTGAGATTAATATTAATAAGAAGTGAAATGCGGCCGTGGATAATATGATTTCGGAAGGTGGAGGATTAGGTAGTTTTAGCATAAGTTGTTGGTGCATGCAGGATAATGTAGATTTATAGATAAGACGTTTATGGATTTTTGTTTTGAAATACGAAATCCATTTGTGAATTGCAGTAGTCTGACTCACGGATGTCATGTCACTAAATTTGACACTGACAGATGACCGTGAAGTGATAAATTGATTTTGGCGGATATAAGGACCAGTCGTACAAAAAATTCTTAATATTGTATTATTAGCAAAACAAATTATTTAAAATATATTTGATGATCTTTCTGCATTTCGTGTCTTCCATTTTAATTGTTCTTTTCATGCACCAACGATTTCTAAAATAATTTGGAACAGTAGTGGTACCCAAGTGAATGAACATTTATCTTTATCGGAGGTTCTGAGTTGGATTCGTGTGGAGAGCTTTATTATCACTTTAGAAGAAAGCATCGTAGGGAATTCTTTTTCTACTCGAGAAGGCTCCACAAAGTTCTCGCAAATACGCACTCGGCCAGAGTTTTAGACTAAAACCTTACCCTTCTCAGAGCTTCTGCTGAGTACAGTGGTTCGGATCCTCGTTTGTCTTATAAACTTTGTCTTTTTTACTAATACAAATGTTGTTTTGTTTCAGAACTGACAGTACGAGAGAGACGAGGCGCGCTGGCCGCCAAACATGAATTAGATATCGCACCAACGATATCGAAACGTAAGTACATAGACATTCAAGTACCTTACGTGTAAGTCATCGTATGAAATACCCTATTATCATCATAGTGGGTGTTTTAAGTCCCACGCCACATTGTATCCGCACCGTATCTACTAGTGCTACACTATAAATTATTGAATCGAGTAGCAATGGTGCCATGATAACTCAGTTAGTATAGTGATGGTACGGAGAGGTGTCGTGGCTTCAGATCCTGTTCGTGTCAAAGATGTTACTAGTATTCTGTGTATTTTTTAACAAGTTAAGGCTTATTTTGATAGCCTCATTGGTCTAGTGGTTGTAAGTGCAACCGCTGAGCGTGAGGTCTTGAGTTCGATTCCCAGGTAGGACCCGCACCTCTGACTTTTCGGAATTATTTGCGGATCAGAATTTGATTATCACTTGCGTTTACGGTGAAGGAAAACATCGTGAGGAAACCTGCACACCTGAGAGGGCTCCTTAAAGTTCTTGATGATATGTGTAGTCCGCCAACCCGCACCGGGCCAGCATGGTAGACTAAAGCCTAACCCTCCTCATTCTGAGAAGAGACCCTTACCCAACAGTGGGACAGTAATGGGTTGAATTTATTTTATTAACTAATATACCCCACAGATATTATTAGTCTAGGAGTAATGAAAAGTACAGTCAGCGACATTAAGTAGATAAACTTCTCATAATTTTTCAGTTTATTTATCAACCACAATAATACTTGTTCTTAAGTAAGTGTTGCACTAGTCGAAAAGTAAAATAAAAAATAAATCTTTTAGAATTTTATAAAATGATCCGCTACTTCTGCCTTTGTCTGTACCCCCGGTATTCAAAGGCGCCTTTAAGTTATTATATTTAGTATTTCTCAATTCATAAGTGACAATTCCACCAGACTGTAACAAATTTAATTTATAAACACATTCGGCTTCCAAAAACACACATTTTGAAGATACAATACATATAATAATATTTTGTTCTATAATTTTGTATACTTACAAAGTACAAGTACAGACATGTCTAAGTTCAATTTTAATTCGTTAACTGAACTGAAAATATAATGTTCGCTTCGTCATGTTGTTTTCAAACATTTTTCGTGAACGACACTCAAGTTATAAGCTAAGCGATTTTACTACGCGATTTTAATATGTATCGTGGGTGCGTTTGCAAACACATATATTCATATACACAAAGACCCAGACCCGAAACAACTATCTGTAGATCATACAAACGTTTGTTCCGTACGGGAATCGAACTCACGACACGTAGCGCAGTAGTCAATCTTATATCCATTCCGCCAACCGTGCCTTCAATTTATTATTTTAATTTAGCCCGTATTTCAGGTTAAACCTTGTTACCAATAGATTATTTTCTACGTCGAAAAACTCGCTCATCTCGTAAACTTGATTTCCCGTCGAAAACGTACTAAAACAGGGTTTACTACGTACTTAATTACATTTCATACACAGAACAAGAATTTTCCATTCGGGACCCGCGTTGTTTAGGATAATTCAAACAGAAATAATAATTATTCAAACAAAATTCACCGGGCTGATGTTTGTTTAGGCCCTGATTGTACTAACTAATGAATGAGCCGCAACTTTAGGAATTTATACTTTAATACCTTTGTTTTAGAATACATTTTGCTTTTCATTTGTTAATTAAGACAGCTGTAACTTCATAATTTTCGAATTCAGTCGCAAAGTAAATAGAAGGTACTTTGTGATAGAGTTATGTTTTCGATCGAATCTTGTTTTGTTATGTACTTCAAATCAGAAATAATGGCGATGTTAGGACTGATATAATTAGTTTGACATTAAAAGGGCAACTCGAATCTATTTCTTATAGTAAATACCTAAATAAATAATTATGTTTGGTCAACCAATTTCTTTTAAAAGAAGAAACTGTATTGTTATCTTTAGCGCCTAATTGAAACATTGTTGAGAAACACGTAATTAGTTACAAAAACATGTCTCTCGTTGCTGTTCAGCGAAAAAAAAACAACAATTTAACGCAGTAAATAACAACAATATATATAAGTACAACAGAAAACACGAACACCCACATTGACTTCAACCAATTTAAACCCGAATTTCATTCACCTTTGAACTCGCAAATCCTTGCAATCCATCCTCCCTAGGGTACCACGATAAAGCTAAAACATTACATCATCGTGTAATGAGCGAAGACAAGCGAACTTATTAAAAATTAATCCCTCGAGCTGACTACGACGCATTTAACTTGCAAACGGGCTAAGTTACGTTAAGATTTATAACCAATTCAGTTTGCACCGATATGAATATTTGAACCCACTTAGAGGCTGAACTCACGGCACGCGGCGCGGTTTACCCCGCGACTTCACGCGGTTCGATGTGCGAGTATTTCTTGACAGTCGGAGCCGCAGGCACGTGTGGATTTTCGCCACAAATTCTGCAGGTTTTGGCGGCTCGTGTCCGCATACGAGGGTGTCTGAAGGTCCCTAAAGATTTGGTCGTTAAACAAGTTATTGGTCAATACCCAAGAAAAAGTAGTGTCAGTAACCTACACATTTGCTAAATGACCATCTCAACGCAACTAATAAACTATTGTCCTAGGCGTTAAACACAGTTTCACATGTTTACACTCTACGGAACTCAGTGTTCCGATATCCCTAAATCGCGCGACAAGGCTTATTGCGTCATGGGTTCTCACACTAAGTCTAGACGTTTCTAATCTATATCATAAACTAATGTCAGGTTGGTGATAGAGGATTCTAAATCTTATGCAATACTATTTAGAACCTGACTTTGAATAACCCTGTTAACCTCGGGCCTTACGTAACGAACGTCTTTGAGAAGAAGGCATAGCAATAAAGGGTTGACTAGACTGCTGTGAACTTGAATTCTACTTGGAACATCTGGTTGTGAGTGGCTTCGTGCTGTTTAGACGCAGACGCAGTGATTTATATTATTATTTGAGAATTGCCCTCGTAAATAAGAAAAGTGCGGAATGTAGTATTGTGAAATACAAAAACGAAACGGCATGGTTGGCGCAGTCATTGAGGTATCGACTGCTGCGCTTCGTGTCGCGAGTTCGATTCCCGCACGGAGCAAATATTTGTATAATCCACAGATAGTTGTTTCGGGTCTAGATCTTTGTGTATGTGAATATATGTGTTTGTAAACGCAACCACGATACAGGAATTATATAATTTATTCCTAATGTGGGGCAACGGTTAAAATAAAAGAAAGAAGAAGAAAGAACAAAGCAATATTCATTACCGAGTACGGTGATGACCTGGGAAACACAACCAATAAGTAATAAGTACCTGGACCATTATATGGTTATATACCAGCCCACAGACCAGGTATTATTACATGAAAAAATCATTCAGACACAATCTTTAGGCCATACAATTTGCCCTACTTAGAATCGAATCCGCGGCCTTGAGCTGAAAGCGAAAGCTTTGCCTCCAGTCAAGCATACCTATTTATTAATTAGTCTATTATTATTAGGTACACAAAAAGTGACAAAATGGTGATTGGCTGTAATTAAAAAGTGACATATCTAAGCCTTTTTTATATGACCTAGGCGAGAACACATCCTCGGCCTGGAAGTAGCGAAAGGGTGGGGGAACGCCAAAATCCTTCTAAAATCACCATGATGGTCCACCCTGACACGTCTTTGGGAAACTTTTTTTGGGGCCTAAGTAAGACTTAGAAATTTAAATTGCTAGTCGTGTTAGAAAGGTGAGCCAGTCAATAAAGATATTAACAGGGTGGCTGTCCATCGTGAACTGGACGTACTAAGGTGACGTCACTCAGGGAGTCTATTTAGGATATTTTCTACCACCAGGAAAAATGTGGCCAAACAATAACCACACGAGCAAAGTTACGAGCGAAAGCGAGTCCGCACACAAGATTAATATCTCAGTGTCAGGCCAGTTTATGGACCATGAAAACAGCCTAACGGTTTTAATTGACATTAGTTTCTAATTGTGACGTCATATGACAGTTGCGCAAGAGCATTGTAGAATTGTAGGCGGTGACTTGCCCCTACTTTTGCGCAATAGTGATATCGCCTTACAAATAGTCTTGACTTCATAAGTCCGAGAATGAGCATTTGAATAAAAATCTTTTCAGTTCATTGTCGCTATTGACTCGTTAGTACATCTAGTTACTTATTGCGAAATATACTGGAGAGTTCTTCTCTTCTTCCGATGAAGGCATTCACGGCACGACCATTCAATGTATTCTTTCTATATAGGCAGATCGTCGTAATGATACAGCCGCTTCTCTTTACAATATTTTCAATCAGTTTTCAGCTGAAACAATTTTAATTATCAGCACGGTTGGGGCAGTGGTTAAATGATAAGCTTTTTGCGCTTTAAGGGTCACGGGTTCGATTCGCGCACGGAACAAATATTTGTATGATCTACAGATAGTTGTTTAGGATCTGGTTGTCTGTACATGTGACATGTATGTTTGTACAAGGTTTAGAGAAATACTAGTGTGGGGCAAAGTTTTATTAAAAAAAAAAAAACTTCTCTGTTCTTTTAGTTCTCAGCCTTCCGTATAGTCTACCCAGGCTGCCTTCATCAGGACTTGTGTGAATATGTAACCATGAAGTCTTGATACTTTGATTTGAACAGATATGGAGAGATGTTTTTCGTCTTAAATATTGTGCCTCTAATTCCTAATCTCCTTTCGCCTTTCTTACGCAATTATCACTCGTTGATCACAAAAGCGTGATAACAATAAGCTATGATTTATGAGAGCAATAGTACCAATTCCGAACTCCTATTACGGTTAACCTCGGAGACTGAATGAGCTATAGAGCGCGCGATGAAAGAACTGATGTAATAGTGCGAGTATGGAAAATGCAAGCAGTATTTGTACAGCTATAGTAAAACTAAATTAAACCGCGACGTAAAAAGCGATAAGGGGGTCAAAATTCAATTCACACGTAAAAAATTGTATCTATATACATTTTATGTATTAAATCCCTAGGAGGATATCTCGTGACAAAATTAAATTCACACGTAAAAAATTGCGTACATCATACAGATTTTTTATGTACTAAATCTCTAAGAGGAAACCTCCCGATGGGTGTAAGGTAGCAATAGCAATGTACTTAAGTAACAACGACTACACCATTACCCAAATATCTACTATTATTTATGCTGTGTTACCTTGTTCTTGTCTAAAAAAAATTGTGAACTTTTTGGTAGCGTAAAACGGAACAAGCGGTCAGCTTGTCTTATTCATACTCTTTACTGTATTCGCTCAAACGCCTTTCACCTGTCGCGCGGTCGCATCGCAATCGTAAATCACATTCGCTCATTGCTGACACAACTGTAGCTAATTTCATATTAATTACAGTACTAACACGTTCAGAAGTTACACCGACAATCCTTTGGCAAATAGCAACGATTTTGCAGTCTTGCCACGAATAATATCACAAAGTAACACTTCGGTCGCGCTGAAGAGTAGAACAACGACCGACTAAACGATTACGAACATAATTCTATGTAACTTCTAAACATGGCATTAATATAGAAGAATTATTTGCACAACCTCTTTTGTTATTAAACAATAGATAAACTCCCTCTTAGTCCAGTGGTCGCAAGCTTGCCGTACTGGATTTGATCACCGAGTCGGACAAAATATTGGGTTCTCTCCGTCGTTTCAAAAGAGCTTTGCAAAAGCTCAGTTAAAAACATTTTAGCACGTTCATGTTTGATAGCTGACAGTTACGGGTTTATATGATAAAGCTGTTATTACAGATTTATCGGAGTACACTAGGTTGTTCTGGAAGGTAAACCAGAAAACAAATTTCCCCATTCAAAACAAACCTATAGCTTCCGATTTAAAATCTAACCTAAAAAAGCATCCTTTTATGGCAACTTCGCATGTCAAAATGCAATATTTACCCCGATACCGGGTAGCGTAGTTATTCAAATATAGCTGAAAGGAAGGCTTTCGTTCTAGCTTTTACCGAGGCTTCGCTGCGATGAATTTGTGGCGGAATGCGTTGAATCTGACATTTTTTCATCACAATAAGCGGTTCGGGCTCTTCAAAAAGTTTCGTTTATCGATATTCCGATGACTTTTCAAGTTTTCAATCACGGGATTTTTTTATATTTTTCTGCGGTGACTCATTCGTCCATAAAACTAACCGAAGATTGTAATAACGAATGATTTGGAGGAGGATATATCATTACAATGCACTCGCATTGCTGCTAGGGACTACGATATATGATGGAGGATGCTCTAGTCCAAGCACTTTTGACAGTGTACAAATCAATAAACAAACGTTATGTCTGTACCTACTTACTACATTTATTTAGTACCAACTACCTTTGTGGTGGGTGTCTTCAAACCTTTTAAAGTCACGGACAATTTGCCATACATTCCCAGAGTATCAAATCTAGTAAAATGATTGTACAACATCCAGCTTTGCCAAACATGAAAGCCCGTACACAATCTCGTCATGTCACTTTAGCTCTATTTATTTCGTCTCATACTTTTGACAGAACATCTAAACGAATCCAGTGATGTACCTAATAAGTCTTCCAAAATCCCTATAAGATATGACTTAAAATAAATCATCTTACGCCTACACACTTCCAACGGAAGCGGTGAGGATTTATTCTCGATTCCTTGTTACGTTACGACCGCGTGCGCGTTAACGACGTAACTGACCGTCTAATCAAATAATATTTTGTACGTCAGAGATAAATTTGACAGCTAACACGGAGTTAATTTTCGCTGTAGGCGCGAAAGCGGTTGCCTTAACGGGAACGAAGTTTTCGTAATATAAATTGAATCAAGTTGAATTGTAAACAATGGAAGTTGAGAGTTGAAACTGTAAGGGCAATCGATTTTTGTATTGAATTAGAATTTGTTTGGAAGTTTCAATAACATGTATTGAATGGCTTCTTTACCTTATTTCTATGGGATTTGTAAGCTAATCAACATTCTGTGACCAGTCTTTGCCTGATAACAGTTCTGTGTAACTCTTCTGATAAAAAGTTTCGTCTCGAATTGATATGATAATGACATACTAAACCCACTAAATAAACTGACAGCAACAACAGTCATAGCATAACAAATTTATAATTAATGAGAAGAGGTCTAAGAAGGAGAGAACGGTGGTCTAAGACGCTAGTGGGGTAGATGCCATGGACCTCTCTCACTTGTGCAGATTCATATCGTTAATAAATCTATCAGAATCAGAAATTTTAAAAAATGCTACTGATATTTCACGCAAAAAGTAAGCTAAAATATATATATAGCATAAAATTTAAAAGGGGTTGTCATATTCTCTTGTCGTACAGTCGTCTAGACGTTTCACAAATAAAACTATGAAATGTGCCGTTCGTTCGTTAATGAATCGATTTCAAGCTACATTTTATTTGTTAGATAAATTTTATTCTTTAGATAATAGTGTTCGAGTTTCGAGTATCGCTCCGTCTTGAGCCCTGTTTTAAAGCATTTGAACAGAGAACTTGAAGCTCCTTTGTCTTCAAGTAATGTGAGGATCGCTTGAAACAATTCTAGACATTCGTATTGTGAATTGTATAAGTCAAACGGAGCTTGTAATATTACCTGTGTTTCTCAATCTTCTGTTTTGTCTCTTGACAATATTGGACGTGCTTACAAGGAAAAATGAGCGCGATATTTTGATATTAGAAAACGGTTATTGGAGATAGTGGTCGCTTGTTCACCGGTTTCCTTTTAAAGGTAAAATGGTGGACGTACGAGGAATATACTACATATGTAGTTACAGTCTCTAAAACCAGTCCAAAAAAGGCTCGATATTAATGCAATCCGTCCATCGCTTTGATATGTACATACACGACAGGATTCTAGGAATTCGGGTAGCCGAATCCGAAATCATGTCCGTCAACAGTTTTACCTCTTATTCCGCGTGGAACACCAAAGTCGATACACACTGGCTGATTCGGCGAATGCGAATTGAATTTTACGGTTTTATTCCGATTCAATGTTTAATTCTCTTTTCGGCTCACACGAATGCGGTGGCATTGGACGCGTCATAGAAAACCACAGGCATGCTTCGGTTGCTGGGAATGACGTTCGGTTTTTGAAATGCGATTTTAAACGGAATATGCTGGAAACAGAATGCTTACTGCGCTTCGCTTGTTTTCCTAGATTTTTGAAAAAAGAATATCTTGTTTTCTTCATTCGTATGTACGTCTCATGCAATTATAAAGATTCAGGTATCTTTATTATGTTTGAAATCACGACCAATTTCATTAAATATGTTATAAATAAAATTGTAACTTGATATATTATTGTAAGACAATAGGTTCGGCATCTATTCTTTGCGCTAAATAAGGGTACAGTACATGTCCGCCTAATCCTTCGAAGGATGCAGGTCTGATCATACTTATGCTTATTATGTAATGTATTGTATGAGATATATATTTCCCTTTTATATTTACATTTTCTCAAACATTACACACAGTAAAGGTTTTTTAATCCACTGTCTGTTATTTATCATCCGCAGAAATCTTGTTTACCCTTTAGAATAAAAAAATATATTGTTTAGTTGTCCGTCCTACTGAGATGAGATTGTCTGTACTTGGGTTCCCTTAATTTATATATAACTCAATTTTCTTTTGTGATATTAAAAAAAAAATAAGCAGATTTTCCGGCGTATAAGCAAGTAAATTATGAAAACCGTGCTCTCGCTAATAGGTAACATGAAGGCGATTCCCAAAAAAATAATATAACCGAAAATCGCGGTAGCGTAAAATTATCATAAAAACTTATTTACGTAAAAAACGTACTGTACCGATCCGGGAATAAAACTGCTGTTAAAATATTAAATTCTGTATTGATCGCAACGAGCTCCCAAATACAATTCATTCAAATAATAAGGCCCATTTTACTGTGTCACACATTGACGTCTTATTCAAATATTTGTTCTTTTATTGCTCACCAGCATCCATACCAAAGATTGTATCTTTTTATATAAAACCTCTACAGTACCTACTTGAAAATCTAAAAAAGGAGACATCTATCGGCAACTCATTGATGCGCTACAAAAAAAAAAGAAACCTTTTTATAAACCTATTTCAAAGAAATGTTTTTTTTTTTTCATAAAAAATCTCTATATATACAGGAGCCATCCACTTCTTTCTTTCAAGTACTAAAACATGCGTAACGTAACGTTTGTCGTTTTACACTTGAGTGTTTTTACGTATTACGTACTTGTCTTGATAGTAAACAGATGTTTTTACGTCGCTTTTTTCTCAAGTGTCGTGTATTTGGCTTTTAGTTTCGGTGATGTGAAAATAAATTAGATTTATGTAAGGCTAGATTGTCTTTGTTCTTTGAACTTGTATGAACATTTATTGTTACGCATTTTCTTCACGTAAGCAATCATAAAAAAATATTCTGTGTTAGACAGTGATTGTAGACTTTCTTTGCTTAATGTAGCATCACGCCTGTTTTCTCCGAGGAGTTAGGCAGAGGTGTGCTGTAATACAATTTGATAGTCGCATTTTACTGATGCCGTTAATAGATCCCATTTAATGGAAGGCGAATGCACCGGGCGCAATTTCAGATAGCTAGCTGCTGTCTAGAATATTCTTACAGAAAAATCCAATTCCACTTTGCCCGACCCGGGGATCGAACGCTTACGCTTAGCAACCGCGCATGCCAATGCTTAACTAATGAGGCAATTATAGTTTTTGGTTATTTTTTCTCTTTCTAATCTGTTGACAGTGACAGACAGGCAGTGGAGACGCATTCTATCACGGAATTCCTAACTGACGTTAAAGATTCGACAAAATCTGTCACGGAACCCTGACACTTGTCTCATACAAAGCCTGCTAGGGCTGCACGGTGGAACATTACTTTCGGATTATCCAATTACGGTGACAGCACTATTCTCACCGGTAACCGAATAATTAAACCCGTTTGGCATGTGACGCGGCGCTGTCAACCTACAGATACTATAGTTCAGGATTTGTCACACACAGAATGCAAATTAACAGCCCTGAGTTTAAACTGCTAATGTAATTAATTAACATCCATAATTAAGACTCGCGTAGTGTGTGCGCACATTTACTTAAAACCCTCTCTCTGTTATGTTGACCGAGTTTTGACGAATTTACGTGATTCAGTCAATTTACGTGACAATGTTGAAATTAAGGCAGCCAAGTTGATTGACTGTTTCTTGTCGAAGAAGTTTGTTGGTGGAACATTTGATTGCGTTGCTAGGTAACGATATTTCTTTGAGATTTCTAGTACTTCGTTATTTCATGATTGGCGAGATTTATTGGAGATAATCGGTAGTGAAGTTTATCAGATAATACGGTTGTGATGTCGCCGTTTGTTAAGTCTGTAAGTTCTTCAGCTGACTGCGTTTTTCTACCGCGAACTGAATTATGCACTGGCAGTGACTGTTAATATCAATGTAGTCACCAGTTATTTTATACGGCGTAGTAATTTAATTATCCTTCGAAAAAAAAAATGACTAACTCTAAGGCGGCGCCTACAGTAATCCGTAAAACGTATTTGATTTTTAAAAAATATCACCAGCTAATGCTTTTTTCACATTTGCCTTTCATCCCTAAATAATATAATTAATTAACTACATATATTCAAAGTTCAAGCCATATGTTTTATGAACAAAAATGTTTTATAGCGACTTTAGCAAGGATTTTTAGGTCAAACGTTGAAATAATTTTTGTAAACTCGTTTCACGTTAATTAAACTGGGTACATGCCCCGGGGAAATATATTTGATATGTTTTACAATTTTTTGCTAATAACCCGAATAAATATAGTTTTTATTTTGCCATTTGTAATAGTATTTTAGAGTTATATTTTTATTTACAAAGTTATTATAGCATTTATATAATTGACCACTATAACAAAACTTAGCTTAAAATATGACTATAAAAGGACGGGTTTAAAAATTACAAGTGTAAGTGTCTATAACCCTTTCTGTGAGCACATGTAAGGAATGGCACGGTTGGTGCAGTGGTTGAGTGATTGACTGCTGCGCTACATGTCACAGATTCGAGTCCCGTACGGAACAAATATTTCTATGACCTACAGATATTTGTTCCAGCTCTGGGTATTTGTGCATGTTAATATTTGTGTTTGTAATGCACCCACGATACAAGAATTATTCCTAGTGTGGGGCAATATTATTAAACAGAAAAAAGAAGCTGAAATTCCGCTTGTGTATTCGAGACTCCAGACCAGCTAAACTATTCAATCCTGTCTCAAACAGGCATCAGCATCCATCTTAGTAGAAAATTACATAGACGTAAAACTTAATATATTATAATTCGATCTGATACCATCGCACTGGTGTACGGGACTCCTCTCAGAATGAGAAGGGTTTCGTTATAAATTAAGGTATTAATATATTTTTTTAAATGCCTCTTTGGTCTAGTGGTCCCAAGCGCGACTGCTGAGAGTGTGGTCCTGGGTTCGATTCCCAGTTCGGGCAATGTGTTACTCGTTTTTTGGAATCTGGTACTGTGCCCGTTAGATGGCATTAGGCACGTCCCCCTTAGACACAGGACTCAATATTGGTATCGGCGAAATGTAGGTGTACAGTTGTACACTGCTGCCTGACCCTTCAAGGAATATAGGCGTGATGTTATGTTATGTTAAAAAAAAATAACGAATTTTTCCACGTGTAACATTCAACAATATAAATCCTATAAAACTCGGTAAGAATAAAATAGCAACAATTTCTACTTAACAAAGACACCTCACATCGCTTCGTCTGTAACAGATTTTATCCAATTATCACTGAGTGTGGGTCCGGAATCACAAGTACGAGTAACAGCCTACTTGTTACAAATCAAGTTTGTGTACCTTACCCTTCTTGCTTTGTGATGAGTTTTGAACGCACCATTTTGGTTCTATATTTGTTTAAGCAGCGCTTGACGCGGTCTGTCCTTGAATGGGTGACCATATTTCACATCTCGAGATTCCATCACCATTGTCAGTGTCATACGAAGACCTATGATAGTAGTTACGGGTGTCAGTAGCCCAAAAAGTCTGAAAACCAGTCTATGCTTAGAGTATCAGCGTCTCCCAGTAATTGGGTGACGGAGGACAGAAGGCGGTCGCTCCGTGTTAAATACTGATATTCAGCCGCAACCGGTTAGATTGGAAGCCGTCCCCAATGTAGTTGGGAAAAGCCTACGCAGAGGATTTGTTATCGAAATCTAGATTTAAATAAGTGTTTTCTAGAGACTTTATTAGACGCTTATTTAATTTTAAAACCACTGAGATAATACGGTCCGCATTATAATAATTTCTTAATGTTAATAACACTTTATCTAATTTAATCAGGCAACTTAGTTTAAATGAAAATGATATTCAAAATTATAAACCATTTTAACCCAACATTTTTATCTGAATGCTCCATCGAACCCCAACTTGCAACTCAGAAATAAAGGCCCCAGCGGAGGGTTTATTGTAACAAAGCTTTTGTTTCGAAGGGTTAACGTTGGCCCAATGTTGGCACCAACGTTTGTTTGTATTTTAGTCAAATTCGAATTGGGCTAAAAATATCATTGTTTTATTACATTTTTACTGTTTTTGTTACAGGTAAGTACTTCTAATCTGGACTCAGGAACGTGGTATGGCTTTTTAATAATAATGATTCGGTACAATCAGCGACGAAAGTAAAGGCCCATTGAACAGGACATTTGAAAAAAATAATTATCATATAATAGCATCGGCACGGCAGTGATAGCCTAGCGGTTGAACGCTTGCCTTGCATGCAGGAGGGTCTGAGTTCAAACCCGGCCCGCACCTCTGACTTTTCGGAGTCATGTGCGGATCAGAACTTGATTATCTCTTGCTTTTACGGTGAAGGAAAACATCGTGAGGAAACCAGCGCACCTGAGAGGGCTCCATAAAGTTCTTAACGGTGTTTGTAGTCCGCCAACCCGCATCGGGCCAGCGTGGTTGACTAAGGCCTAACCCTTCTCGTTCTGACAAGAGACTTGCTTGCCCTTGCCCAGCAGTGGGACAGTAATGGGTTGAATTATTTATAGTAGCATTATTTTATCGACTAGTGTATTTAATGAACAATAACTATTTTATTTGATAAATCAATTTCAAAATTACAAAAGGTTAATTTACTGATGTCGCTTCGAGTTATATAATCTGAATTATATAATTTGTACCTACTATTGTGCAATGTATTTATGTGCTACAGTAGAGAAACAGTTGTAAAGGCATGTTTAAGGAGTAATTTATCCATATCGTTAGTTCCGTTATGTTTGTTTACCATGACATAACCTACCCTGACGGAATGGGCGTCGTTGTATGAAAATAATGTATAAATTCTTAGGTCCTTATTACATGAAAACGTTCAGCAACGATCTCTTCTTAAGCGGTATCTTACTAATAAATGTGAAAGTTTGTGAGGATGGATGGATGGATATTTGTTCTCAATCACGCCAGAACGGCTGAACGGATCTGGATGAAATTTGGCACAGAGATAGATTATAGTCTGGAATAGCATAGGCCACTTTTATCCCGGAAAAATGTATGGGTTCGTGAACTACGCTGGCGAAGCCGCGGGCGGAAGCTAGTATTTATATAAAGTCGATGTGCCTGGCATAATACAATACAAATCCATAATGTCAAAATTTCGCCTATTTCTAGTGAGAAATTCGCTTTTTTAAATAATGACGGAACTTATGTATAATGTACGTCAGGTACTTTTTCATACCAACAGACAAATTATAGGTGCACATAACTATATAACATTCGCAAGACACTACTAAGCACAGTATGTACAATAGCGTAGATGACTGCATCAAAAACAAATTCTGAAATCTTGTTTGGTAAATAGTTTTCCTTCTAAAAACTCTGTAAAACTGAATCACTTGCTTATGTTTGGCGTATTCAATTTTTTATTTATTAAAATCATACATGAGTATGTAAATGGCAATGAAAAACTGACGTCACGCTTTTGTATTCCAAACATTTTTAAAACAAAATGTCGTTTTTGACAGTTCATAAAAAGTAACTCAGATGTCTAGTAGTCATCTACCGTATTGTGTAGGAATATCCACACCGTTTTAATATGTTACCTATTTTGAAATTATACATCAATGTTTCTCGAACTTTCCGGATTCTAAATAGCTCAAGAATATTTCGGATAATATTTTGACTCTTGTTATACCAGTCAAACAGATATATTGCGTGATATAAGTATTTAGTACCGTATGTATGTAGGTATGTCTGCCGTGGAGGACTGACTGCGGTCACCAACCTGCTTCAGGGTGGTGTGGGGGAGGTGGTGCATTTCCTCCCCTTTTTGGGTAGGTTTATGTCCAGGCGTGGACATGGAATACTATAACTAAACAACTTTAAACTTTATTACTTGGTGTTAAGAACCAAGTAATAATTTAATGTTATTTTGCTTTAGGGTTTATTTTTAATTGCTGGAGAAACCTCAGATGTTAAGAAGTTATTGCTCTGATAAGTCCATACAAAAACAGTTCCAATTTCAAATTAACAGCTAGATAACTTAACTAGGCATTGAAAAACGGTCCTTTCTTTAAAAACTAAAATGACTGAATTAGATTCAGTCACCGTTTCTGAACTAACCAATTTTGTGCTATTGCGCCTAATAAATAAATATAATTTGTCTACTCTATTAAAAAAATATCCTCTAAACAAACCGTGAGCTTCCCGCCCTTCATCAAGCCATCAGCTCCATTTTGTCCAAATGTCGAAGCCATGACAAAAGACTAATTATCTCGGCTTAAATAATTGGCCGTCACTTGGTAATAAACAATTTTAAAATTCGCCGACGCATCGCGGCTTGTCAAGCAATAGACAATGTTTTGCAGAAAAACAACAGTTATTCGATATAAAGGAAACAAAAGACAGACAAACATCTGGACTTCAGAATATTCACAACACGTGAATATTTTGAAGTCCAGATGTTGTAGGCTTTTTTTATTTGTATGATCTTTGTATTGAATTCTGTTACACAACATTTGAAGTTTTGTTTTTAGAGTAGAATCTCAGTACGTCTATTTGATTTGAGTCTGCTATCCCGAGCTTCAATTAAGCTTCTAATCAATAGTGCCAGTACCTACGTTCCCAATATCAAAGTTCGCATGTCCTAAAAACCTGCAGATAGAGTAGTCTCTAACAAACAAACCAAAAAAAAAAATACTCCGACTGCATGTCAGAATTTTCCCACTGGGCTTTGTTAGTCAAATCTCGTTATTCGTATAGGCTCAGACTTGCATCGAAATAACCATTAATTCAAGGACAGAGCCAATTTAACTTGCTATATCATCCCTGTGGTACGACACAAAGCCTGCCGCGGACAGCGCCCCCAGCGGGGGGTAGGGTGGCTCAGGCGGGAAGGGAGGGCCCGCGGGGCGGAAGTGATGAAACTCCCGCCGCGTCGCCATGGTAACCGCCGTGTTTACCCCGCCATATCGATCGTTGCGTTTCCCTGTTTACATACCGGCGTTGCAACGGGGATTCGGATTCGATTTCTTGTTAAATAACGCAAATAAAAGTTGATGGCGGAGCCTGTAGATGATGTTTAAGGAACAAACTTGGAATCGGCTTGTTTTGTTTATTTTTATGACCTTACTCTTAATGAGAGACAAATATGTCTTTGTTATTCCCTTTGTCTGTTCTTTGTTCATGTTTTACCTCCAACCAAGCTGATGAAAAAGTAGCTACTAAGTGTATAGTGGCATTTAGAGATGCAACACGATAGCGATCTCAAAGAACTTTATTAGCTAAATCAATAATACATACTTACATCAGAAGATTTTTAAAGAAGCCTACCTAGAATATAATTAAGAATTAGTTTTAGGGATTTAGAACTTTCCAACGATCGTAATTTAATTACTCCTGCGACCTCTATTTGTAGTCAATGCGGGTTCGCGTGAACATCGTTTTTAGTTTAAGTAATTGTTTCGTCAATCAAGTGAAATTTATGCGTTTTCTTTGTTACCATTTCGGGTTTTTCTTTGTTCGGGGACACGCGAATATAAACAGACACATTAATGGCAAGTTCCTTGTGGTTGTATGCCAGACTTTTGGATACAGAAAGTAGTTTAAGTAATAATATTGGTTAAAGAGTACGGGTATAATTTTGGTCAGATCAAAAACATGGTACCTACTTAAATTTCATGGTTTAAAATCATTGTGTATAAATATTCTGAATTCTACTTATTCTAGCTTCTGTCACTGACTGACGGTGTCCGGTGGTCGCAAGCGCGGCTGCTCATGTGATGTATTGGGTTCGATTCCCGGGTCGGTCGCTTAGGAAAAGTCTCATTACAGACCCGGAGTTGAGAATTATGCCCGATAGATAGCAAGTCTTGCTTACTGTCCTAACGACTAAAAATGGCATATCGCACCCTCAGAATGAAAGCGACCTAAGTCAAAAAATGCAATTTGCGGTGTGATCAAGAAAGTCTTCAAAAAAGTATACTTTTTAAGGTCAGTTTAGCAAAATCAGAATTATGAGTTAGGTCACTTTCATTCTAAGGGTGCGATTTATGCACTGGTTGTGTAGAAATCAGCCTGACCCTTCAAGCGTGATGTTGTATTATACATTAACAATCACCTATAATCGATACAATTATAAAATCGCACACAATCATCGATTGTCTGTGTCCATACTCGTATAAAAATTCAATTGCGTACATCCAACTCGGATGTAATTGTGAAAGAATAAATTACGTTTTGACATCCACATAACTCGATTCGTATTTACTTATTCGATTGCTTTTAATGTTCGATGTATCGAATCGAATTGTGTTTACATGTAGCGATATTTTCTTATTGGACTTTTGTTTGTTTGTTATTTTGTGCAACAGTTTATGAGGATGGTTTATGTGGTTTGACTAAGTAAATACCTACCTAATTATTTTTTCTACTGACTCCATAAGACCTTTTGTAGGGAAAAAAGAAACCAGTACCCCTATCACGAGTTTTCTTACTATTTACTATCAAAGTAAAGTAAATTTTCATGATATCGATTTTAATTCTTAACCTGGTTACATTAGGGATTAGAGTCGCTTATGTGACATCTAGTCATAGTAAAATTTTGATTTACTATTTACTATATTATAGAGATGTCATATTAGCGACTATAATCCCTAATGTAACCAATTTAAGAACTAAAATCGCTTGCATGAAAATTTACATTTACAATGAAAGTAAATAGTAAAAAACTCATAATAGAGGTACAGATCATGAAAGTCAATGCTGAACTTGCATTGGGAGGCCCAAATTCGACATAAAAATCCTCTACAGATAATATTGCCATAATCACCACGTATGGCAAACAGATAGGCGATCGCAGTATGTTTTTAAATATTAGCATATTTATTTAGTAGAATTCTGCTACCTAACCTATTCTTCTGCTTATTCCTTAGTCGTTTTTTATGGCACCGACGAAAATCTGAAGGGCAACATTCTTTGCCACTAATTGAAAGCAGTTATCCAGATAGTCCATTGAACTTCAGCAACTCACAAAGGAGTGGATGTCGAAGGCATATTAGTAACAATTTCTCAATATTTCTCAAAACAACTGAGAGTTAAGTCTATCTAGATCAAGTAGCAACCTCGACACCTGCAACCTACACCGCGTGATGTAACATATCGTGTTACTGATAACGATACGTGTGTGGTGTGTAACACGACGCCAAACGGAAGGACTAGGTGATCGGCGATGGCTTTTGCAATGTAACAGGCTTGATTTGATGTCGAATTGGTACAAATAGACGAATCTCTTTGTAAACACGTATCGGAAATCAAAACAAAAGAAAACAAAATCATCATCATCATCAGCCAGAAGACGTCCACTGCTGAACGAAGGCCTCCCCCAAGGGGGTGGATTTTCCATAATCCCCACGCTTGGCAGGCGGCTTGGGGATCGAAGTGGCTCACCGATTAGTGAGAGGACGCTGCTGCCCGTCCTCCGGTGTCTGGCCGCAGTTTTAGGACGTACCCGGGTGAAAAGAAAACGATGAGTATCAAATCCAGCAAATACATGGTGATTGTAGCAAAAATGATGATGAGTTACATCTGCCAACCATGTTGCTTATAGCAAAATCCTTACGACTGTTAATTCATTATACTGGTTGTTTTTAAATTATTAATTATTATGTGATCGTCTCATTGATCTGGTCACAATTGAGTCTGCTGAGCGTGTGTTTCTGGCTTCAAAACAAAGGTCAGGCGATGTTATTTGGTTGTTAGTACAATTTTCATTAGCAGTCTGAAGTTAGGTAGCTGGCAATAGGCTTCTCCTGGCACTTGGAATCATGCTTACATCTCTGCTTAACCCTTCGTGGAATACAAGCGTAATTAAATGTTATGAAGTTCTTAAAAAGAACTCTTTTACCAATAACTATAGTCACAAAGTATAAGTAGGTCTATATGAATTAAAATTATAATTCAAAACCCTCAATGAACTGACACATCTCTCATTCTTATCGTAATTCATCATTATCATAACCACCATTGACATTCATTAATGTACTCAAAACTAACCTTTAAAACAAAAGCTAAAAGGTTCTTATTACCAAAGTATTAAGAGACGCGACTCCCGCATCAGTCAGGATGTCTTTAAGATTGATCTACAATGCACTTCGCGGTACAGTCGAGCACGCAAGTAGGTCACGTAAATGTGTGGATCCAATAAAAGGAACTGTTTCAAATGCACTTTAGTATTCTACTCTTTAACATTTATGTATCTTGAGGAAAGCGGAACTTCTGCATTTTTCTGTAACTAGTTTTATTAATTTAGTATAAAATAATATATAAAACAATATCTCAAATCAGCTTGAAGGCACTACACAAAAGTCTATAAAAACCCGGTAGCGCTGAGCCCGATTATACTAATTTTCTTGTTAACCTCTATTTATCCGTAGATTAGTGCAAGGATTATTGTAAGTAGTTAACCTAAGTCGGATTTGAACCTTACGATCTGCTAACCCTTAGGCTATTTCAACCTCAAGTATGGCTTTATCTGCTTTAATCGTTGTTCTGTCATAATTTGTAACGTTTTCCAGGCTGTCGCAACATAATAATAAATACTTCCTATCTATTTGCCACAGATGTCCTGCCAAACACAAAAATACATTTCATTACATAAATTTTTGTCAACCAAAAATTCAGTTCAAATTTCCGTTGGCTCCGACTGTACGCTACGTCTCAAACTCTATTTCCTTGCAACATTGGAAAATCTACGAATTTCCCGTTCAACGATACCTAGTTGGTTTAGACCGAAATCTAGAAGGCTAGTTATAGTCTAGAACGTACATAGACACAGACAAAGTGCTCTGTTCAGACCAAACCGTCTAAAGTCGACGGGACTTCGTTATTGGTTTCGTGATCCTTTTCACTAATGCTTTTATAAATTTAAGGGTTGGCGTATACGTAGTTGAAACTTGAAACTAATCAGATTATCCATAGCATTATGTACATGATCACCCGTGACCATGTGTGACCCGTGAAGGGTTGGGCGTACATGTACTGTCGCACATAGTTAATTTGGCAATGATGCTATTAAGCTTCATACGATAGGGTTGGTACTTATCACATGCGACTTAATAACATCATTGTCAAAAGACATTAGGCGTAACAATTAGGGATATCGAATTCTATTGTACTTTTACTGACCTGACATTTGACCCCTGGGCTTCATTAAGTTCAATTAAGCCACTTATTCAAGTAAGTTAAAGTGCAAAATTTCCACTCTAACAAGACTGCATTATGGGTTCAAGGTTGTCAAATCGACTTATTTGGCTTACAGTATGCTACTGTACTCTACTTGTTCTCCACAAAGAAATATTAAAGCATTGCAAAGATGCGGAAATTATGTGAATGAATCACAAATTATTACAAAAAATGGTTCATCATTAAATCCTGCTTCTACAGAGATTAAAATTAATAGGTACTAAACTATCAATCATAATTATAATATCAGATAATATTCACTACAGATTTCAGAAACACTCAACTGCATGCAAATGTCAAACCTTTTCCTTTTTGAGGCAAAAAAAGTTTAATGCCTTCGCGAACTTGACACCGCGTCGACCCTCCCAGGGTTGCTACCTGATCGGAATTGGACTGGGTGGCCCCAAAATTATACTGTCTTATTGCTCTGCTAGGCAACGATCTGTCTTTCTACACCTCTGTATTGGTACCGCCAGTTCATCCAAGTCATTCATTAAGATATCAAGTTATGCAAAATATTAAAATACTGAATCCTTTTTTGTTATATTTCTTTTATAAAACCTTTTATTATTTTCCGCTAGATCGATCCTTATCTTGTATTTAATAACGCATGTTAATGTAGATGTTTTCGCAAACCCCAATTACGTTTTTGCCAACCCTGAGAACGGTCAACGCTTATTCATTGGATCAACATTTTGTATATAATTTATACAACGCGTATGAATCATATGACTAAAAAAAAGATGGTGGAGTCATCTGGTCAGGTCATTTACCCGGACATTGACCTTCCAGTGGGGATACAACCCTCGATGATTGGGATGTACTTAAGTAGTTTAAGCACTAAAACTTAGCTGTAGGTGAAGGTGCTATGGCTTGGAGTTGACTGCAGTGCTGTGCGAAGAGTCCAAGGCACGTCAGCTGTTCGTGTTTTAGTTATTGTTTTGCGTAATAAGTAAAAACGTTGCGATTTTTTGGACTGACTTATGGTACCAGTGACTAGTGGCGAAATGAGAATTGTCAATTCGTCACAGTTACCATTCGTCACAGGTATCATCATATAGCATCACGCCCTGATACCCCGATAGGCAGAGGTGTACTATATGCACCCACATTTACACTATTTACTACATTTACTTGACATATAACACATCTAAAATTTCACAACATAACATACAGATACTATTCCCGTCTTTTAGTTTCATAGATTCTGATTACGACTTGCGACATTCTGCATATACCTACATAATTTGCCTCACGGAATTAAGATGTCAATACACGATTGAGTCGCTTAAGTAATCTGTGTCGGAGCATACACATTGCGACTTTTGGCAGCGACATAGTCGCGCGTTTTACGACTGCAGCTGCATCGTTGCACAAGGTCAATTGACAAAATGGCTGACGATTGTATCATTGGCGATGTGCTACAATGGCAATATGACCCCGGTACTGACACGTTTTTTATCGATAAAGCGGCATGGCTGATAGCTTCGCCCTGTGTGTGCCGAAACAGTGCGTTAAAATAATATGTTTAGTTGTTCTCAATTCCCTTGTACTAACAAAGGCAACTCAATGCGTGTAATCATACTGCTTAGGTGTGGTAATTTGTATTTCGAAAACATTTGTGACAGTACTAACATCTGAGGCTCGTTTTCGCCAATAAACTTCTAAGGCAAACAGGTAATTAATAAAAAAAAAGAACGAAACACATTTCAGAAGAAAATTGTCCGTCAAAATTCAATGGTACTTCAAGAAATTTTTGAAAAAAAAAAAAAAAAACTTTTACAATACTCCTTAGCATTAGTAAATGTATTGTTGAATTAAATCATTAGGCTCTTGCGAATAGCCCTAATATATTATCTCTTGCAAATGTATCGTAAATGTATCGTCAACAAGTAGTGCGCATTCCCTTACGAAATCACTTACATTGACCTTTCCAATCAACAATACATAAATACACGTCTGTCATCGGTTAAGGTCACTCACCAGTCTATTGACCCTTATATACCTATAGTTACGTTAACAAGCATCCGGCCTGCCTCAACATACTATGAATACGTATTTTATATGCCACGAACCATACTTGCATATGTAGCCAACATTGTTTGCAATTTGTTAACGCAATTCAACCTTTAATTCACTTTAGCAAAGATCATTTTCGAATGATAATTGCGTATGCATTTAATGAATACTCCTACTTGTTGTATACCGGTAATTTTTTAAATAGACGGTCTAGATTCTTTTGCCTGGTAGGGAGTTAAATAAGAAGTTAAATGTGACAGCTGTCATCTGGTAGGTCGTAAAAGATGGGGCAACGTCTTGTTAAATGGATTCATTAATGTTCAAGAGCTAATAATACAGTGAAAACATTTGTTGAACCTGACATCTTAATCTTACTTCTATTATAAATGCGAAAGTTTGGATAGATGGATGTTTGTTACTCAATCACGCCAGAACGGCTGAACGGATCTGGGTGAAATTTGGCACAGAAATAGTACAAAGGCTTTTTATCCCGGAAAAATGTACGGAAGCGAAAAGCACGCGGGCGAAAGCGGGTTAACTTCAAATGGAAGTAATTTATATCAATACTTGTAACTTAATAAACCAAAGTCTATTGCATGTTTGCTCTTGGATAGATCTCTATTTAAAAGGGACAGTATACAAGATAAATACCAAAACATAATGTGAAGGAAATATCTCTTTACTTGAAATTTTTAAACCATTTCTCCTATATCTTTGGTACAGCTTACAAACATACATCTCACATGCGCTCACACCCTGACTCAAAACTGTAGATCATACAAATATGTGTTCCAAACGAGTATCGAACCCGTGACGTGTAACGCAGAAAGCTAAGTTCTTAGCTACTGTGAAATTACAGACTCCAATATGTGATCAGGTAGAGATGGCGGTTTAACGTCGTTGTTTATAAAGACCTTAGTGTACTCGCTTCGACCCTCATTAAAGGTGTACGTGATGTCTAGTACATACAAAAAAATATTGACCTAGAAATATAAATATTCCGAACCGTGTTATTTGTTCAAATCACAAGGTTTTCTTATTAAATCCATTCTCTAAATCACTGAGTCATGATTCCAGAAAACAGTGACTCAAAACGTCATAATGATACGACAACATAAAAACTTCTTCACGAGCGTAACGAGAGTCATATTCTTGGGAATCAAAGAAAACAAAACAAAAGTTCATCATTGAACACACAAAGCACTGAGTTCATAACTTTTTTTTAAATTACTGCTATTCAGACAAATGCATTACACCCAATAGCAACGCCCAGAATAGCCAGGTAGCTTACTAAAACAAAAACAATGTTTAGATATAACTTAAATGATAAGTATAAGCCTAAAGATAAGCAGCTGATTACCCCATTCTTAGCTTCGAATGGAAAAGGTTTCGCGTTTACAGCCGTAGACAATAACAATAACATTACCAAGAATCACCTAAGAATGTTGCGAGAGCCAATAAAATTTTATCAGTCTTCTCTCTCGCTGTAATTATTTGTAAAAGTTTACATAATTTCACACGCCAGACGGTGCGAAATTACAAAATAATAAACAAAAAAGTTCGTTAAGCGATAAAAAAATAATCAATAAATTATCGTTGCACCCCTACGAATTACACACACACATGGCAACGTACGCGTGCCTTGCACACATGCTCACTGTGTTTGTACACGTAGGGACGGCAGCTGCAAAACTTGAATCCAACTGCCTGCGAATATCAAACTTTTATTATTAACTATGTCGGCGCCTGGCGTCGCTTGTCGTGAATTAATGATTCGTTATTACGCTTTTGTTAGGAATTTGTTTGTTAACTTGATGATGTGATGTGTGTGAAATTAGTATTGTTACATTATGTGTCTTGTTACGTTAGGAACAATTAGCGAGCATTAAGATTAATATGAGAAATATTATATTAACTTGAAGTAACAGGTTGTTATAAAACTAATAAATGATATCCAAATAAACATATAAAATAGTATACACTGATTTGAAAATCAAAAATCAAAATATTTTGTTACAAATAAGACGTAATATATTTGTTTCACATATGTAGATGTATACATAACCTTACGTCATGTTACTTTAAAATCAACAATTCAAAACATCACGGCCTTGTTTAAAAACCACGTCCTTATAAATTCAAATACCTATCAATTATACCGAAAAGATGTGTTAAATATAATAAAAACGATAAATCTTTGATTGCCACGTGAAAAATGGAAAGAGGTATCATATAAATTGTTTACGCTAAAACAAGTTATATATCTTTTTTTCTAATAATATAATTTAATATCGGCGTTGTAATAAAGACGAGTACAATGAACGAAGCTGGATTACCTTGAAAAGTTGTCCGAAATCACTCGCAAAAGAAAAAAGTCCGAAATTATATCTAGATATTAAATTGTTTGTAATATCTTTTACTGAACATTGCTTATTAAAATTAATTAATATTTATTTATTCCTGTCAAAATTAATTTTAACGTTTATTGAAATATAAGAAGTTCTGATCAAAGATACCAAGAAATTCTAAATCGTTAATTTTAAGTATACATACAACAAACAATCTGTTCCTTTGTTTTAAAATAACGACTGAACAACGAAATGCATTGGAAACTTTGAGAATTGCCTTTGTCGACCGATAATATTTAGGGTTCTTTTTTGTTGTAATGATCTCGTCCGTAACGTATGGGTGCCTTTGCCTGCTGCACAAGTTTTTTTTTTCGAAAACTTGACCCCACATTCAGTTATGATTCGGCAGTTGACGCGAGCGGTTGTGTCTCCGCTAACGGTTGAATTCTAGTCATTGTGTCCAAAATTATTTTAGTTTTAACTAGTGTTTCTGAACGCACAGTAAGCGTTCTTAGTTTAAAAATTTAGCGGTTAACGGTTGTGTGTTTATAAATTAAGTATTTAAATTAGTTTTTTGAGAAGACTGACTTTAATGAACGGATTTGGATTACTTTGGTAAGTTTGATAAGAAAAAGTTTTTTTATTTTCATCTTTATTCGATTCTTGTGACTTAAGAATTTTTCATACGGCACTGTGTTATCAACAGTACCTTTGTGCGGTGTTTTGAGTTTGTTATTTTTTATCAAAAGCGGCAACAATTGGTCTCGCCATATTTTATATGAGCACAGTTTATAAGTGAAAAATACTTACGAAATACATTATTTATGTTCAAAAACAAGAATAAATAAAACATTACGAGTACATTACATAACATCACCTGCTGTTTCTGACACATGTTCAGTCAGTATATTATATTATTGGGAACTTAAAACATGTTACGCATAATATTAATATTTAAAAAAATCGTCTCGAAGGCCTCAGAGTGACGTCATCAAACAATTTCAATTGGTAGTCTCCTATAAACGTCACGGAGCTCAAACGGTGCGACGTTTTATAACCCATATAAATTGAAAAGATATATTGGCCAATCAACTGGTTTAGCTTTCGTGACCAACTTGATTTAATCGTATTATATTGTCTTGTATACTTTATGCTGCTATGTTTTAATCAAGTACTGTTTGTTCGGAGTTCTAACAGATAAAGTAACAAGTTTCTAGTGGAAATTGTATTAAATTTAAGGGTTTTAGTAGAGCAGGAAGCAATTGAAATAGCTGTTAATTGAATTTTATGTTGTTGTGTAACGACAAGGAAATATAGTTAAAGATAAGTGATTTCTTGAATAAAACAAGCTTACACTATAATCCAAATATTATATAGCGTTTAGAATATTACAAAGCTTCAAGATAGTTGCAGACTCTGACATAAGATAGTCAACTATTTCTTAATTCTTAATATGGTCTGCAAAGATCACGCCAGTGTCTGAAGATCAATCTAATCTACTATCCGTATCGCTACGAATCCAAATATACACAACCTATATATCTCTCCAAAAGCCAAAAACCTTCGGCCAAAATTCCGGCCAAATACCTAAAAGTCAGGTCTCAAATGACTTGTTTCGTACAGTTGTGCGGATATCCGACGGTCATAACGAAGTGTGCAGTGATATTTGCCGGAGCCATTAATCAAATCGGGCCGAACGGCTAACTGAAATCTGAATAGCAAATCCAGAGCGAACTGGCTGTGACGACTGTACTGTTCAAATAGCGGGGATAGATTAGAAATGTTGTTTAGTTAAGGGTGGATGTCGTGGCAACCAATATCTACGATGCATGGCTGTTTGATGAGTGAGACGCGAATTGACAGTTTTCTGAAGTTCAACAAGGATATATTGATAAACTACAATGGCTTAGTCCTTTTACTGGACTTTGACGGTTACAAAATCCCTAGGCTGATATTCATAGTACCTGCATGCAACTTAATTACTCTTGAAATATATATTTTGACTTATTTCCGCATTGAGTCATACTTTAACATTATTTATGCCTGCGATTCTCAGTTCGTAGACAAAAGAACTCGTTCACAAATTTTGGCGTATCACATACAAGAAATCTTATTTCACTCGACGCCCAACATGTTGGCGTTCAAACCGCTCCGCTCGCCGCGGTTCGAGCTCACATGTCGTAACCATTACCACAGAGACGGAACTTGTACTAATAACTATTTGAAGTATCACGTGATAGTAAGACCAGGGATTTCGTACGGACCACCGAATTGTTAACAGGTTTTCGTAGTTTATCTCGTAATTAAATTTGAATAGTCCACTCCGTACTAACAGCCTCTTTTTTTTTTGTGGTCGCAAGTGAGACTTCCTGGCTTTGAGTCCTGGTTTCGGTTCCCGGGTCGGGCAAAGTGTAGTACACCTCTGTCTGCCTACCCTTCGGGGAATACAGGCGTGATGCTACGTTATGTTAGAATCATATCGTCGCATTTTTCGGCTTTATAAGACTGGTTCGATATACACACGTAAATATATGATTTGATAGCAAAATATTAGTTGACAGTGATGTTAGTGTGACCTAATCGCAATCCATTGTAGGACATAAACTTGTTTTGGCGCCACAAAACCGGTTTTGCCATCATCCGCATCAGTTCTGGATGAAGCAAGTTAATAAAACCCTTAAATCTATTTCTTAAACAGTGTCGTACGAAAACTTTTGATTATCTGGCGCAAGTTATATCTGTCTTGCTGCCTATAGAATTTTCTGCCCGAGACTTAAAATATTGAAATATAAAATATTATCTATTCATCCGTCCACGGCCATCGAATAACTTGGATTCCCTACAGAGTCCACTTCCAAAAACTTGCTGGGACTCCTAAAACCTAGTTACGTCCAGTATCGAGGAAATGTCAAGAGCTTGGAGACTCCTGTGAGCTAACAAATTACGAAATGGCATTTCGGAACAAGTTCAGACTAGTCATTCTTTGTTTGATATCGAATTCGCAAATGGCAAAATATAACCCCCCAATAACTGTGAGGGATTAATTCCCGTTTCGTCATGATCGCATTGTATTCAAGAATCCCGTTTCGTCAGTTTCACGTTTGGTCTAAATTTGTACAAATTTGTTTTCAGCAATATGTACATTTTTTTTTATTCTATTTACAAGTACTCGGGGATAGTGTAAATATCTATCGGTGAAAGAATTTTCAGAATCGGGTCATTAGTTTCGGAGATTGCCGCCTACATACAATCAAACAAATGTTACCTCTTTATAATATTAGTGTAGATATCTTTGTTCCAAGACGGCAAACCTGCTTTCTTAAAAATCAACATGTCACAAAGGAAGGTTTACTTTAAAAAGTTTCTTGTTTGATGCGCGATCTATCAAAGGAATGTTTACACTCTGTAACTTGTTTCTCCTGCGGCTATGCTTCCCGCCAGTTACTGCCCACTTCTTTAAAGCCTTTTCATGCGTAACCCCTTTAATGTGGCAAAGTTGCACTGCGTAGAGACGATATACTTTTTTTTATCAGCAGATTTCAATACGTCAATACGTGACAGGTACCTATTACATTCTGCTTTTAAATGACGCTCGAAAAATCGTGTTGTCATTTGTGTTCTTCCTAATCGAAATAGTATGTTCTACAAGACCCATTAGTAAGAAACTAATGTGTTAATAGTTTTAACTACAACGGGTTATAACAATTAAATGGTTATTTTCACATTTATATAATAAACGCACAGAACAATTATTTTCAATTCTGGGCTTACACGCGCTGCTAGCGCCTGATAGGAATATTGTAGCAATGATTTGAGTTATTGGATTTTTATATTCTCATTTGTAAGGCGTTCTATTTTTTATTCATAATCTCTGAAGGCAGTGTACTCACGTAAACTGTCGGTATTCTAGCGATCATATTATAATGCGAAGTAATAATACTTTTCGCGACAAATCTAATTCTATAGTTGTTTAAAAGGATTCGTCACAAAAAACATAATAAGTACCTATCTACTACATTTCTATCTACATTACTTTCTTTTGATAAATCGATACCACAGACAAAAAACTCATGAAATAATGTCAACAGTAATTCCCACGATGCCAAAGCAAACAGTACATTCCTAGAAGCTTTTACTGTTACCAACTTACATTTACATCTGAATAAACACGCTGCACCCTTTGATGCTTTTGGTGAACCACTTTGCGAACAGCAAAAGTTACTTTGTCTTTGTGACTACCTGTTCCCTTAAGGCGAAATCTATTGTACCTTTACTAGACCGTCACTTCAGGTAATATCATTAACGGTATTAAATGTTGCTAATGCTATAGTGAAATCAAGGCTAACTTATTTTTTTTTGATGCTAGGATTTGCTTAAGAATTAATTTTAATATTCATATAAAATACAATAAAGCCGTGTCATCGCTTCAGTGAGTCCACTCATATTTAATTGGTTAGTCCATAAAGCAATTCCATTATAAGTTTCAGTAGCGATACTGAAAAACAAGGCTGAAAGGCGATATACGTATAATTTGTATGAAAACTATACACATACCCACCTAAATTATATATTTATTTTCTTTTATGCAGACTTGTAGAACACACACACACACAGTTTCCTTAAATCTGAATGGTTTTTTGAATAAATGGTTTGCACATTTCATACTAAACAATTTGTAAGGCACGTCATCACATCGCATCCTGTAATAAATATGAATAGGTGAAACAGCATTAGCTGAAAAGCTTTCACAATGAACAAAAATACACACATGAATAACCTACTCGCAATTATAGCACACACACACACACACACACACTCATTAACACAGTCGTACACATACACTCATATCCATAGTCAGGCATAATTGCAAGATTGAAAAGGGAAGAACCAAACCGGCCAAGAATCTTTCCTTAATTTGAGGGCTAGAGGCTCTCCCATAGATCATGGGAGAGAAAAAGGTGAATATCCTCCATTACTCATCGGAGCTATGCCTCGGAGACGCCTTTATAGATTAATCAAATTAATTACGTCCATTTTCTTCGTAAGAGCCCATGGTGGTTTTAATGGTTAGGAGGACGCGGGAGCGATTCTTTAAGCGCTCGAAATCCAGGAACAGTAATAAAAAGTGGTATCTTTAAACTCGAACCCTTATTTGCAAGCTAGTAAAGGCCTGGACTGAGTTTGTGACTTTTGGTGATGCCACCAGATTACAATGGTGAGTTATTTGCGTAGAAGGCAGCCGTAACTACATTCATGCATCATTTTACATGCACTTCGGTTGAGACATGATTTCAACAATTCAGATGAAAATGCTATAAGAATAAAAACATAAAGACCTCTCTGAACCAAAATCCTAGAATTATAGTGAGACTAAGAAGTAGACCTGCGAATATCGCTATTCCTTTTGTTTTGAACACCTGCAATGAAAATTGAATTAAACGCCTATCGCGAATATCATTCCGACAATTATAGGGGCTTTTAGAACATCGCTTTCTTATCCAAAATGAAATTCTTTCTATTGTATATGAAGACTTCTTTAGAACCATAAATTAATGGAAATTATTTGATATCAGAGCTCATTTTATAGTGGATAAATACTATTTGAATACCAATCATTTTGTGAAGTAAAAGCGTAACAGGTGTTTGCACAGTATTTTATATGACAATATGTATATCCTATAGTTGACTATCTGATTGGTGTGATGAAGGTTTTTCTTCTTCGTGTTACTGACTGAAGAGTTACCAATTTACTTTGAAGTAAATAAACTACCAAAAGTTATATGTATATATGTGTATAGTACACATCTGCCTAACCCATCGGGGAATACAGGCTTGATGCTAAGTAATTAAACTTTTGGACGAATTCTTTCCCAACATAACTTTGTAATAAAATCCAGCAGCTATCTGCTTTTGATACAGGTTAATAAACAGTTGATTAATACTAAAGTTACTGTCACACGATCTTGCCAATTGGCCAATGATCCGACACACGACCCATCTATGTCGTCAATATTAACTAGAATGCGGTCAGATTTTATTATTCGCTAGAACTATTAACATTGTATTGTTATTTCTATTGGCCCTGGTTGTAGTGCGTAATCTGTACGTGTCCAGAGTGAAGTAACCTTTGTATACCTATATTTGTGCATTTGGTTAAAACCAATTACAAACCTCTTTTGTGCTATAAGAGCTAATACTCACACAAAAGAAGATAGTTCAAGATCTACAGATAGTTTTTTCGGGTATGCGTGTGTAACATAACATAGCATCACGCCTGTATTCTCCGAAGGGTTAGGCAGAGATGTACTATTTGTACACCCACATTTCGCGCGATGCTGTTATTGAGTCCCATGTAATAGGGGGCGAGCCTATTGCCATCTTCCGGGCACAGTTCCAGGGTCCGTGCTGCTACTGAGAATTTCGACACAGAAAAACCCAATAACACTGCCCGAAGAATCGAACCCAGGACCTCACGCTTAGCAGTCGCGCTTGCCACCACTAGACCAATGAGGCAGTCTCCGTATCTGAGATGTATTTTTGTAAACTGTACCTACGATACACTAGAAGAAATTGGAGAAAGGAAACTATGTGAAAATTTGACTGTCATTAACATAGAATGTAAATTTAGATACATTTTTTTATACCGATAGCTCATCAAGATAATTTTGGTACACTGATTGGATTCAGCGCTCGCTCAGTCTAGTCGCCAGCTTCAGTTTAACCATAAATACTTCAGTTACAGCTCAGCTCACTTAACTGCGATTTCTGCACCATATTTACATAGCCCCAACTCTAAAGTTAGACCCCCGATACCAACGTACGGACAGATTAATACGATTTCTGCGTATTTGCGTCGGCAACGGGCCGTAACGCAATTAGTAGTGAACTAAGTTAAATATATGAAGCGTGTGACGTAGGCAGCGCAGGATTTAACTAAATTACCGAGTGATATAAGAGCAGAAATTCAGCTTATAATTTTGTACTTCAAATTCTCTTAAGCAACGTATCTATTTTCGTACTGATATAAATAAGCATTTGCTTGGTTGGAGGGGTTGATGTTAATTTTGTAAAAAAAATCCATAAACTGAACATCGAAACCTCTTGATTTGAAAATAAATATCATACAAAAGAAGCTAGTTTTTGATGAAATATGTGTGTTCAAAATGAAACCATCCAACCATCTGTACTGTGCACCTACTTGGCTAGGAAAAAAATAGTGAATGAGTAATTAAACGAATACATTTTTCATGACAATTAAATTTTAAATAATATTTTTAACCCGCGCCACAGAGATCAATGACACATGTAGAAGTTGCACTAACTTTTAAGACGAAAGTTGAATGTACCATATTTATATGAAAAGCGACCAAAATTATTGTTAATGCCATTGTCAAACTGAGCACAATCTGAATAAAACTCCAGTAAACCACTCATTTCTTTATGTAAATAATAGTATGCATTCTAAATGCAAATAGATCTGCATAGGTGCAGTCTTGACCGTTATTACGATTCTCACGAGATTTCAAACAAAAAAAAAAACACGCATCTCATACAAATTAGTAAACAACAAAGAGAATAAAAAAGTTCGTATCCATGACTAGGGTTGGTAGAGCCGTTGACTTGGCTAGGGAATTTACTATTCAGCCTTTGTGTGACCCCAAGATTCCCTTTTCTATTACTTTCTCACGATCAGGTGTCTATTTAACAATTTCTTGGGACTAGACCTGTCTCAATATGGCGCCCTAACGGTTTTCTTTGTTAATATTTCATGACCTTTTATGTGGCACCTTTGTTTGTATGGTATTTTTTGGGGTGGCGGTAAGTTTTACGGTTTTATTGTATGAGAGAGCCATTGAAAAATCTTACGAAATCTCAGGATCGATTTAAATGGCTTTTGATTAGAGAGTGGAGTCGTTGAACTTAATCTAATGTGTTGACACAGTTGATTTTATCATAGATATAATTGGTATTACCAAGATAATAATGTATTACGGTGTTCTAAAAAGATAACGTTTGCGTAATGTTATGTTTTAGGATATCGTAAGGATTACATCATTGAACGAGATTGAGACTTAATTAATGTCAGAAATAATCTAAAATATTTTTTAAGTCATGGAACATCATTGGCATAATACAGTAACGGTCAAGAAAAAAAGAAACATATTTTAAATATCGATATAGGTACCGTCTCGCTACGTCGAATGTTTATTGGGTTATAAAATTCTGCGTGAGCCAACCACGGCATGCCGACATCTAGCACCCCATAAGGCGTAACTTGACAATAAATAATACAGAATTTAACAATATCACGCTTACGTGTTCCGGAGTTGTTAAATTAAGTTGACGAACAACCGACGTCGGAACGAAGGGGTAAGCAAAATGGAATGTTTACCGAGCCTTGATATTAGCTCGGGAGTTGTAAACGAAAAAATGTGGTTTAGTTTTTATTTCAGCTTAAAATGTTCATTTACTCTGAAGCGTAATATTAGCTTTTCTTTGTGTCCTTTTACGTCGTAATTACACAATTTACTATTTGTTTTTCAACATAACGCTAGACCGTTTGCCCTTTACTACGTTATTAAAAAAGCAGTTTATTTTTAAGCGGTATGTACCAACGACATTTTAATTTAACATACTAAACGTGAACAACCCAATACAAATAAATACTCAGTGAAAAAGAGTTAGATCTCGCATTTTGAGAAGCTTACAGTTATATAATCTTAAATGTACATGAATAAGCCTGAAATCCAATACGTCGTTTTCCCATCTGCGTAATATTATGATGCCCCTCGTAAATATAATAAAGTAAATACAAAAATAATCTCGAAAATCCGACTCCTGTTCTATCACGAAAGTAATTCTAATCTAAATGTAGATGAATTTTCGTAAATTCGTGCTCTGTTTCGTCGGTGCAAGGCCGGGCGCTTTGTACTGATTTTAATTGGGTACCGGTAGACTTCCCTTTAATATTTTTGAATGAAATGTTCGGCCGTTAAAGTTTTTGCGTATCAATCAATTTATAACGAAAAAAGAAACGGCATGGATACAATAATTTTAGAACTAGTATTTTAAATTGAAAACACCCAAAACCAGTTATTTAAATTTGATGTAAAACTTGATCATATACTACCTACTCACTTCCTGCGGCCGGATGGGGCGAAACTTAGTCCATTAGCCTTTGGGAACGTTTTTAATTTAGTCGAAACCTTGTTGGATTAATGGACTGTTACCGTGACAAAACGTGATAATAACGTTAAAAAAATCGTTACAAGTATTTAGTTTTTTCGTATTTTAAAAAGGTAGAATTTGGTCGTCTTTGTTTATTATTTTCCAGCCAGTTGTATTTTTTTTTTTATATCATGAATTAACTGGTGGTGTTGGGTATCATTCAGCTCTTCTGTTATTGACAAAGTTGCAAGTGAAAAAGAAAGTGTAATTTTATTATACTTCATCATCATCATCATCATCAGCCAGAAAACGTCCACTACTGAACGAAGGCCTCCCCCAAGGTTTACCATAATCCCCACGCTTGGCAGGCGGCTTGGGGATCGCAGTGGCTCACCGATTAATAAGAGGACGCTGCTGCCCGTCCTTCGGTGTCTGGCCGCAGTTTTAAGACGTACCCGGGTCTTATTATACTTACGTCATAATATTTTCGTAACAACAATCAATGTTATAAAGACCTTTAAACAAAACAGTGATTTAATTTTTCACAAGAATGTCTTTTTTATAATATTTAAGACGTTCCCTTTAAAAAAAACTAACTTGTAACAAATTGGAAACGTGTATTAACCACACGAAGTATTTATTTATATATTTATTTAGAGCATGGAAAACTTACAGCTAAATTAATCTAAATAACAACAATTTAACCGTCGGAAAGCCAATAACAAGTTTTCATGTATAGAAGTTGGTTAAATTTTTAAATGTGAGCAAACCAAATACGCTTTACAAAATATCATTAGTTATTTTGAACAGAACTTGCAATCTGTTTATTTGAAAAAGGTTATTCATTTATTATGATCATTCAATAACAACATTGGGTATTAAAGATACCAATGCTATTTATATATTGATTAACAGAATAGAAGAACAACCCTTGAACGATGAACACCAGAAAAATAAAACCCGGTAACCGCCGAACACTCAAACGTAACTTAACTTTAAGGCTTTTTTAAAAGTCATTCTGTCGCTAAAATCCTCCATAAAGTGTCAATGACAGAGTGAGACTTAATGAGCACTCAAAATTGAGTATTTAGCAGAAATTCAGCATCTTTTTTTAGTCTGTAAAATAAAATATTATAACCTTGGACATTTATGGTCTTTGAAACACGAGGTTAAGTTCAAGGCCCTGAAAGAGTTATAAAACCTTTTCCATTAACATTTGGATTGTAATTTGTTGCTAAAACGAAGTAAAAATTTCGATACGATTTATGTAATAACTTAAACGGCAAACGCTGTTATATCGAAAGAAATAACCCTATTATAGATACAAAACTTTTAAGTATTTTAACTTCCAAGGTGACATTTTCTCTAGTGTTGTGTACGCTGCCTATTGCCATGACATAAAATGAACTCAAAAAATAAATTAAGTTAATATCAAAACCAGAAGCGATCTTATGGCGTCGCCATGTACCATAATGTCAAAATGAAATTCATTTTTCAAAAAATCGTACGCACCCCTACTAACGATTAACGTCAGAACGAGCGTGCTTAGTTGTTCCGTCACGTCGCAGATGCCAGATAAAACATGGCGCCGCGTATTTAAATCATGCCCCGTAAACGGACGCCGCGACTTCCCTTTCCCACCACTATAGCTTGAACCACAACAATGGCGCTAGTTGTCACTGAGCCGAACTAGTGTACGTCTCATTACGTATTCTTTTTTCGCCACCGCAGTTCAAGTTATATTAGTTTTTATAAACAGCGTTAACAGAGTTCATTAATTACTTTTTTAAACTTTCACAGGAAAGAGGGTGGTTATGTGGTTTGTACGTCGAGTATTTAAGTGTTTTTTTAGACTTTATAACAGGTCGGATTGTTGGTTTATGGCTATCTGGTATATTTATAGCTTACACCGCGATGTGAAAATGTTGATTAAAATTCATTAGCCTCATACATTCATGTATTTTTTCTTTGATAAACGTAGTTACATAAATAAGTATGGCATGACATTTAATTAGTCAAATGAAGGAAAGATAAAAAGCAATACAATATATTAATTCTATGTGATATAGAATGCTATTGAGTCGATTTTCAAGAGCATAGGCAGCAATATCTATTTTCCACCTAAGCATAACACCAATGCGATCACCAACTCATATACCAAGCGTGGTGTACCCAACATCCCAAATTCTTGCAATATCCTCTCACGAACATCCATTATCCTGAAGCTCTAACCACTATCGGTTTTTCGGATCGCAGAACACTCATCCGATCCTATCGAACCGGACATTCAAGTCTGATGCAAGCGGGGTAACAAAAAACTAGAGCTGTCTAACTTAAGATTAGTCTTTCAGTACAAAAATCGGATCAGATCCTTCAGCCGAAAGCGTTTGAATGATTACCTTCTATACAGAAAAGTAAAGTTGAATCTCGGCCTGTGGCATTTAAAGTTCATGCGCAGATCAGAATTTGAATATCACTTACGTTAACTGTGAAGGAAAAGTTACGAAAAAGTTTTTGGTGGTGTGTGTAGTCCACTAACCGATACCAAGACAGCGGGGACAAGCCTTAACCCTCTTTATTCTGGGAAGAGGCCTGTGCTTATCAGTGAGATGGCTTTTGTTTATACAAACAATTTAATACCGTATATCTGCAATGCGTTTATGTTCTCCGGTTAATCAAACTGGAATTATTTATGTGTTTTCTTCACGTTAATGTTATTTGTGACAGTTTTGCATATTAATGTTGTGTGACACGACAATATATTTTCTGTACTTGCTAATTACGACGTTCAAATGTTTCTTTAATGTAAATAGTTTTGTTTGATTTATTGAGATGCGAATACGAACGTTTTTATAGTACGTTTTTACTTAATATTCTTGTATGGTATCCTTGTATTTACTTTAGAGGTGCTTAATGCCCTCCTGGTGGCCAAATCTGATTGTGATGTGTTTGTGGATGAATGAAGGGTAATTATGCAAGTATGTCTGGTGTTCTTCGAGGGAGAGTATGCAAGGATATCCACTATTACATATTAATACTTTTTTTATATATATACAAATTCTTCTACGTTAATTAATGTAATTGGTGTATTACCGTTTTGATTAACTATAAATAAATGTAATACAAATGTCCTACAACTTTAGTGATAAGTTAACATATCCCTAATTTTAGTATAAGACCGATTTCCAAATTCAATATTGACAAACCAAACAAAGAAAAAAAGAATATCTACCTTCTAAATTCAAATCTAATTTACATTCACACTAAGTGATTTCGTAACCGATTACAGCCGATTTAGCCTACACATCTACACATTTTATCGATATTGCTATGCTCGAATTAACCCGAATTATTCAACCAAACGAAAGTTCGAAATTCGCAAAACGACATTTTAAAGTTACGCTCGATATAAGTTTTTCAATCGACACTAGATTCGGTGATAACTGGAGCGGTGGGCCGAGTTTTGGTGAGATATAGTGTGCAGGGTTGCCAATTTTCAATTCAATGGAAAATGTCGTAAAGATTCAGACCAAAGATCAAAGGTCTTATTGAAAGATTATCTTATAAGATGTTCTTATTTGAGATATTAATACAATATCAAGTTAACAAATTGATTTCTATAATTAAAAAAATGACAGCTTTTAGAATTCATAGACTTACGGTATAGAACTGAAATTGTGCGTCTCTTTAAGTAGATACAATACTATTCTTCTACTTCTACTATAATTCAGATTTCAGCCTCTACAAACTTTAAAGCTTCGTAATAGCAATTCGTAAAAGAAAACTCAAAAAAATCTGAACAAAGAAAACTTAGGTACTTACGTCACATAAAATACTGCTTATATTCTTGCATAATAAAATCCCGGATCCCATAATATCTCAGCCCTATACGTTATCAAGTTAGGCCGTTTTCTACACCATTTGGCACAGCTTAGCATCGATTTTAATTTGTACTCGTTCGCATATCGAGATATCGGCACGGCTTTATTCGGAATCACGTAGTTTAATACGCGCCCCAGTAACGCGATTCGCACGATCCGATTCTCTTGTGGTCTTAAAAGCATTTTTGTATGTTTTTACTTGAAAATATTTAACTTTATAGGGGATAAATAAATCAATACATTCAGTCCTTCAACGTTCACACTTAAGGGTTTTTTTGTGTGATAAACATCTGTCAAAGAATAATAAAATTGCTTTGAGCTACAAACACATGCGCAGTTTTGAATGAGGTACCACATGTCATCACTGAATTACAAAAAATAACATCTCCAATATACATAACAAATTAAAAACAGCAAGATTTGACCACCCATGGAGAAACCGTTATTTATTATAGCTAAAAAATAGCATTCTCAGGCGACCTCAATTGCAACAAGATTTAAGTACAATCCGCAAATAAATTCTATTTATAAACCAGAGTACACACTGTAGCAAATAGGCCAAAGCTATAAATAGGCGTCATAGCAACAAGTGGTGTAAAGCCGCGACACTGTTGTTTGGGCAAGGCACGCCTTATTTGGCTAAAAGTGGGGCCAGTGACATTTAATAAGATAAAAGGTTAGTCTGGTTGGATTGGCTAGATAAAGTGACAGATTGTTGGTCACTGTACTTAAGGTAGTGTGTCATTGGATGTACATTTGTCTATACACTGTTGCACTTTAGGGCAAAAGGACCAGAAACTATCTTATTTGAAATAGATCATAATAAAACGATGGAATGTAAAAGAAAAAAAAAAATTACACTTTGATTATTGGATAGTAATTTTATCTTTGATAAGTTTTTCGGCAAGTGCGAGAATCGTTTTAGTGATCCTTTTCTCTTCCTGAAAATGTATAATAGAGTGTATATGAAAATAATTACGCCTGTACCAAAGTTGAGTGATCAAAACTTCAATTGAAAGTCAATTTTGAATGACCGTTCAGCTCTAAGCTCCACCGTTACATACACAGTAAACACAACGCCTTTTCATAAACTAACAAAAAATAAAATAACGTTTGTAAATATTTTTTTAGTAAAACTATTCTGGGCCGAGCAACAGGTACATTCTGACGCGTAGTATCTAGTTTTCCTTCCATTCTGCGGTTAAAATTCCTTTATACTCGTAACCTGGCTAGATAGTTTTTCTAGCCATTGGTTTTCATGAAAGCATGCATGAACTGCGATAGCAAAGAGCATTCCAATTCCTTTTCGTTTGTTCTGTTCGATACACCGACTGTTTCGACTTTGTTTTGTAAAGCGTCGCGTTGCTATCTGACAGTCCTTTGATTGTATTATTCTGAAACTTTTCCGATACGGTTAATATTTAAAAAATACGTTTACTTACACTATTTAGTCTCCTTTATCGTGGGTGCAGTTTAAAACATAAATCTCATAAGCACACACATCCAAGAAACAAGTGTAGGCATACAAATATTTTTCCGTGCGGCAATCGAACCCGCGAACTGTAGGGTAAGGTAGTCACTATATATTTTGACATATCATCTGACTTGTCTAATTAAGCAAAGTTTTAAGTATTAGCATAATACCTACATAACACATAACAGTAGTACAACCAAGTACCGATTAAAATAACGCCATTTTCTCGACAAAATGAAGTACCAACATTGTTCGTATCTTATTCCTTGTCACAAAGCATCAGGCTCTTAATTTGGTCCTACAGACCTTTGGTACAGAATTTCAGTATATTTTCCACCGAGGCGGTACAATTTGTCGTTGCAGTCCATTTCCGTTTTCTGTCGGATCGTCTTTGTACAACTTCATAAAATATTACATCGTTCTAACGATGTCGGCTTCTGATCTCAGCCTTTGTAATTTTTTTAGTATTATAAACTCGAAATGTGAAATGGATTTGAACTTATGTTTGGAGTATGATATTGAGGTTTGCTTTTGAGAGAAAACAATGAATAGTAACGACAATAATCTTATTTATTTTACGTCCGTTTAATACTATGTACATAGCGAAATTCAAAAGCTTTTTAGAGCTAAAACATTTTTAGAGGAAATCGTGATTGAAATCTTAATCAATTTTACACATAGTATCTGCGGATAAATAAAAATACATCGTCGTTTAAATTTTATGATATTTATTTTACGAATCCGTACATTTTCCCGGGATAAAAAGTAGCCTATATGCTATTCCAGATTATAATCTATCTCCGTGCCAAATTTCATCCGGATCCGTTCATCCGTTCTAGTGTGAAAGAGTAACAAAGATACATCCATCCATCCATCCATCCTCACAAACTTTCACATTTATAATATTAGTAGGATAGGATACCTATCCAAGAATAAGTGTTTGAATTTCGCTACGTGTATTATATATACATATGCTTTTCATGCTGACTGTACATGTTACATATTATAGTCAGCTTACCAAAAATTGGCCACTGCCAAAATGCTACACGGAAAAAAAAAACATTTTTTCCAAGTCGCACTATTTATCTCAGTGTCGTACCTATTTTCATCCCTTACCCCAAACAAAGGGTCGTAATTCTGCTTACGAAAAGCTCCTAAACTGTCAATATCGTTTTTCGCTGTACAATTTGCGTTTATTTGTTGACGCGCTTCTTTTGTTTGCAAGCTTTCAAGTTACTTGGTCAAATATTGGAAGAGAAGGTCAAGGTTGGGTTTAATATGGCTATAAGGTCGTCTAATATGTAGGCACGGAATTAGTGCCTTTGTCGTAAACATTAACTAGGCACAGCGTTGGGTAATGAAGTGTTTGTTGCTCGACTGGGAATAAGAGAATATCATCAAGTCGTTTTTGTTAGGATCTGCCAAATTACATATATACAATATACTAGCTTCCGCTCGCGGCTTCGCCCGCGTGGTTTACGAACCCGTACATTTTCCCGGAATAAAAAGTAGTAGTATGTGCTATTCCAGATTATAATCTATCACTGTGCCAAATTTCATCCAGATCCGGTCAGCCGTTCTGGCGTGAAAGAGTAACAAAGATCCATCCATCCATCCTCACAAACTTTCACATTTATAATATTAGTAGGAATACTAGCGACCAGCCCTAGCTTCGCACAGGTAGCAGAATATATACGCCTACATTTTTGTTTTCTAAAACGATGGTCTGGTTTAATTAACTATATAACTCTACTGGTTTACGCGGCGCACTTCACTAAAGCTCCCAGTCGGCATGATTTTTTCCGATATCTTCAACAATCATCGTCATGTTTCAATCAGTTTATACTAAAACCTTAATGAACTATACACCAAACCTTTCGCATGAATCATTCCGTTCATTGGTGAAAACTGTATGAAAATCCGTTCAGTAGTTTTTGAGTTTATCGCGTTCAGACAGACAGACAAACGCGGCGGGGGCCTTTGTTTTACTACTACTATGTATACTCAGGGGCGTATTTACCCTAGGGCCAAAAGGGCCATGGCCCGGGGCGGCAAGCTGCGAGGGGCGGCACCTCGCGCTCAGCTTTGTGAGACTTTCTTTTGGACTTATAGCGTATCTAGGCGTATAGCCTGAAGAAATTTAAAAAAAGCCTACTTAATTAACAAAAACTAAAACACATTTAGTTGTAAGTTTGATAGACATTAAGACGCGAGGTTATCGTATGCCTGAACGGCGGGCGGCGGCGGGTGTCCGTCGGACTCCATTGCGACTCGGGACTAGTTGGGATGTTTCGACGTTGCTCGTGTCGTTTTCGTTCATATCCATAGGCGAAAGCGGGTGGGGCGCGGGGCGGCGCAGGCGGCGGCGGGGGTGACGCAATTCGTGCTTCACTCGTGTCAAGTTTTTAACTGACTTCAAAAAGGAGGAGGTTCTCAATTCGACTGTATGTTTTTTCTTTTAATGTTTGTTACGCGATTATTCAGCCAATTATGTATCTCATACTTCAGAGGTCAGAGGTCTTCAGAGGTCCCATATAAATTTTACTGAAATTCAACCAGAGCTTTTTGAAAAAATTAACCAAAACAATAAATATATACACAGATGACGTTTTGGTTTGTGGTTCCCTTCAGCAAAAGGTTTTTCTTAATCAGTCAAGTGTTGGCATCTGAAAATCATCATTTCATGATGCTGAGTTGATGATGGATGTCATAGTACTCCTCAACGGTAAAGAGTTAGGGAATGAAACTTCCGAGTTTGAGATAACTTGATATATTTTGACGAGTCCCGTATATAACATTTGGTTTAGAGGGTCTGATGCTGGAGCCAGGAGATAGATAGTGGAACCTTCAGTAGCTACTAGTAAACCTCTCGAATTTGGACTCATTTTAAACCGCTAATATCGACATTGAAACAACGAGTTTTCAAGTTTTAGGCGAATTGTGGAATGGACACGACAAATGCACTTCGCCAATTGCGTCGGTTTATCACTTTTTACTTGGCATCGACTTCAATATTCTTCAACTACTATACTGTAACGATAAACATTTATTTTTTGCTTTTTAGTTAGTGTTGCTTTTTAGTCTTTTGAATTCGGTTTTACTAATCCCACTAATAATACAAATGTGAAAGTTTGGATTTTTTGGCCGACTCACACAATTAAACAGCTAAATTTTGATTAAATCAAAGGATTTTGACGAAATTTTGCACACAAAAAAATCAGAGGCCCTAGTGTAAGTTTATTTTGACAAATTCGATTTACTACATCGAACGCGTTCGGCGCTACGATTGGTGGAGAGCACGAGAAGGACCAATCGGAGCGCCGAACGCGTTCGATGTAGTAAATCGAATTTGTCGAAAGAAACTCTGTTTTGGATTAAAACAAAACAACAAACAAATTGCAGTGCGGAACGTTCGTTTTCCGTACCTAAAAGAATTAAAAATTATCTACGTTTCCGTTTAAGTGCAGAACGTTTAAATAGTTTAACCATTCTTAATATAGAAGCTGACATGACAAAATCCTTTAATTATGGCGGTGTAATTGAAGAATTAATTAACCAATCTGTCCATCGGAAAAAAATGTAAATATTAAAAAAAACCGACTTCAAAAAACTCAAAAACAAAACTAATTAAAAAGCAAAAGAAATAATATTTTAATGGAAAAAAATGTAAATATTAAAAAAACCGACTTCAAAAAACTCAAAAACAAAACTAAAAAGCAAAAAATAAATGTTTTATTATAAACTCATCAAAATATATCGAGTGAACCCAAACTCGGAAGTTTCTTTTCCTAACTCCTTACCATTGAGGAGTACTACGACATCCATCATCAGCTCAGCATCATGAAATTATGATTTTCAGACGCCAACAGCCGACTTATTAAGAAAAAAAGCTCAAAGGCGCTATTCGTCTTACAATAGTTGAGGGTATCCCTCGATTTCCCTAAGATCCCATCATCAGATCCTAATTTGGTGACAATGGGACCAACTTGGGAGCATATTCCTTCAAACAAAAAAAATGATTTTTAAAATCGATCCGTAATTGACGGAATGATCGCGTAACAAACATACAAAAAAAAAAACATACCTTTTTAGAAGTCGGTTAATAAATGATTATTATTATTAGCCCGTAATGTCCCACTGCAGGGCAAAGGCCTCCCTACTCTCCTTCCACTTCTCTCTATCAAGCGCTAATTCGGACCAATCTTCCGAAAACATTAATTAATTAATAATAAATTCGGTTAATAAATGGTGTTTATTTATTTCTTTGTTTGGCCTTTTTACTTTTCTTCATTAATTATCATTCTCAGTGCACATCAACACACTGCTGGATTTTATGTATAAATTAAAAGTTTTTTAAAAGTTTTCCGTTAATTTATGGGGCGGCAAACCTTACAGGCCCAGGGCGCTGAATCTTAAAATACGCCACTGTGTATACTAATTATGTGATGATGATTAACAAATATCAAGCTTAGCTACTATTCTAAGTTTTGATACCTCAATATGATGGCAGATGTTTCATAACGATCAAATATTCTACGTAACTTACTAACAAACAAAACTTACCTAGGTATCTCAGATGTAATACTTGTATAACAACGAACTAATAACTCCTTAAGCTTATTCACATATCACGTAACAGACGAACAATCATATTGTACAAACAAAACATTACTTACATGATGCGAATAGGAAATCCTCTTGAGCTTTGTCGCGTTCAAATCGATCCTATTTCGATACCATTATTCTACGGGTTTGGGCACAAAGAAATCCAAAGAGCCCCTTTATGCCCAATGCAATAGAATTTCCACTGTTCACTTAGTTTCACCTTTTCTTTTAAGTGCAAAAGAAAAACTGTTTGGAGTGGGGCCAGAGATTTGCAAAGCTTTTATGCCAATTTCAAAAACTCCAGTGAAGTAAAAAACTATTATCGAACTTTTCAATTTTCTATTAAAATTTTCCTCCGTCTGGTGTGCGATTAACCGTTTTTTAGGATTTTTTTATCTCACAAGAGTATTTTAAATATAATTAGCTTCCCAATAACTGGTGTCGTTACCACATTTCCGTAGTACCTACAAGTACTTTTCAAACTCCAATGGTAAGCTCATATCGAAGGTCGACTTCGTAATAGGAATTCTTGGCAAAGTAATTAATTTTTCCGCAAATAATTCTCGTTGGAAAGGAATGTTTTATTAATTTTCTATTTGTCTTCTGCCGCGCCTTATTGATTCTTGATTTAAGTTTTACCACAAACTACGTAAGCCGTTTTGAAAGCGCACTTCGACGTTTTCTGTAGCGGAGTTATAATGAATTTTGAATGGAAAAACATTATTTAATGCCGTGTTTTCGTTTCCATTTTTGATGTTTTTATCCTTGGTGGTTTGAAATGCCCACGCTTGCATGTATTTACGTAATTAAGTAAAATTATTTGTAAAACTGTACGTTATGTTCGAATTTTAACAATTAATTCTTTTTTTGCAGGTAAGTAGCTGAATGGACCGAAATGAATAAAGAATTGAAGAAAGTTAATCTGCCAAAACGAAACCGTATGTAATTTTTTGCCGAATGTTTTTAATAAGGAATCTCGACATCATCTTGTACGTTAATATTATCCGAGTTATTCAGAAAAGATGAGGTATTACGTCACATAACCCCGGCGGGAGCTTATTCAATTAAAAAAGATACGAATCGACGGATTTTTAGGATCCCATAACTTAGAAGTGTGAGCCCCATAATAATGAGGGTTGAATTTTGGAGATTTTCACCCTGCTGGTTGTAAAATGTTGTGTTCGTGGAAAGAAAGATTTATTTTATTTTTGGCTGGAAAAAAATCCCGAAAAAACATTTAGGAGACCGAGCATAAAAAAGAATTAAATTCTAAATTTAAAATTAGCCGTAAACCGGTTTTATTGTGCCGTGTTCTAAACTCGAATAATTAAAAGAGTAACGTTTTAATAGCCATTATTCATAAAAATATTCGCTGCCAAAGTGCCCCAACTTTTAATTATCCATCAATTAAATTTTAAATTAAATGAATTGTTTATAAACTTGGTGAAATTCTTTCGATATTGCTTCGGTTTAAGGGCGAAGTTGGAAGCTCATTTTAGGAGTTGTAAATACCGAGCCTTGTATTGATTTGTATTGGCATACTTTTAAAATTCAATTTGGGGTTCATCAATAATGTCTGGCATCTATTTATTGAGTTAAGTACTAAGAAGTTTGTTTTATTTTACTTATTAAAGTTTAAGCACGCAATGGAGTTTCTTATCGATGAAACTAAGTTTGTGTAGTCGACATCGATGAGTCTGTTTTGCTATCTTGATGACTCTGCAATCGTTACGTAATAAGATGTCGTTAAATCATCGACGTCACGGGCAATATCGGGGCAATCTTAAAAATGTACTACGTAATATTAAAAATTAATAAACGAAACCTATTGAAACCGCTCCGATCGCGAAAAATGCGAAAAAACTCGATTCGGCGTAAAAATATACTTTCTCTACCTTTATAATGCGATTATTCAAATCTGAGACGTAAATTTCACGTCACACAATTCAGTTGGGAGCGGTATTAATCCGTATTTATTCGAATATCTCGAAAAATTCTATATGTTAAAGACAAGTTAAGCGTAAAAGGTGCCTCGCGTATCCTCTGGCATGGACTTAGTGATGACAGGTGGCGGAAAACGGAGTCCCTTAGTGACGTTTGGTACAAGTCTTAGGAGATTGTACTATTCACATTTTTGTCTGTTAAAAAGGGAACTTTTGATGCAGAGAGCAACCTCCTTTGTGTCTTTTTTAAAACGGCATTACACGAATCAAGTCAGTAAGTTGAATAAATTTACGAATACTCTGCATAGGTGCTGGACGCCAAAAATTCCGCAAAATCTTATAATTTATAAAAATAATAACTTAATGTAAAATACAATATTAAGTTAAAAAATACAAGTGCCAGGAAAACGTCCACTGCTGAACGAAGGCCTCCCCGGGGGGGGGGGGGGGGGGTTGTTGCCATAGTGCGCACGCTTGGCAGGCGGCTTGGGGATCGCAGTGGCTCACCGATTAGTGAGAGGACGCTGCTGCCCGTCCTCCGGTGTCTGGCCGCAGTTTTAGGACGTACCCGTACCCGGGTCAGATAAGCTCTATCAGTCATCAGGCAATTCTTAAAAGACATTTTCGTAAGACCGTATAAACTATTTTACACTCTCAACGGGAATCGCTGTAACCTTTTTCCTTATACGGTGTCTAGCAATTTAAGTAGGCAGAAAATTAATGTCCCTTTCGATACCGCCCGAGCGGAATCTATTTCATCCTCTATACTCTCGCTTTGAACGTATTTCATTTATGGCTATGAAGCTTATATTAAATCTATTCAGGGTAAATAGAAAAAGGTGGATGCGTGACGATGATTTGTCGCAATTTTTGGACCTGACTTATCATATTTTTAAGGAGCAGCTTACACGGGAAAACACTATGTGATATATGTACATACATAAGCTTCAATTTTTTTTTTCTTGTTGCCTCTGTGTTAAGTTTTAGGTAGCGCTTTTCAAAATGTAGAATTCCGTAGAAAGAAGTATATTACTGATTAATTAAGCTAACAGTTATCAATTTTTCAAATTAAGATAACTCGTCACTAAGGCCTCTACCCACCCCACTTTTTCTAATAAAAGTTTACTATGATCAGTAAAGTGCATGAACGTTAAAACAATTGCACTCAATTGAACAGATGACTGGAGCATTTCTCTTCCCTTTGAACATTAACAGGATGTTACTTTTTCATAAAAAAAAGTTTTAATTATTTCGTTTCAAAAACTGGATTCAAGTTTTTTGTTTTTTCGTTCTTAATTGTTTGCTCTTTTACTTTTATGATACCTTTGTGTATTTAAGCCTATTGTAAAAGCATGACAACAAATAATTACACAGACAAACAATACTATCTGGGAAAAATCGTTGAATTACCAGCCCTCGCAATAATATTCTATACTGCATCATTTAAACTCCGAACCAATTACAATACCAATCATGCCAGATTCGTATCGCTAAAACTTTCTGGACCCAACAGTTGGCTACACAATGGGACGAAATAAACTACCCTCTGATCCCTAGACCGGCACGTGACCGCCCGTTGATTAAATACAATGATTACTTACATTACATATAAAGGATGCTGACGTCATACATCGAGTCCATGGGCACTGGATTAGGGTAGGGCTTGGAAAGGTGTACTTTTATTTTTACCCTTTTTTATTATTATTATTATTCGCGCCGGCTTGTGTGTGATAATAATAAAAACTTATTGAAAAAAAATATTAAAGAAAATAATTCAGGGAATCGACTCAATTAATTAATATTTAATTAAATTAAATCTTGCAGGGTAAAAGTGCCGAAATAATAAGGAAAAAGGTCCGTGTTTATTATGGGAAAAATGTAAACAAAGCTAGAAATAAGCCCTTATAAATAATAATATGAAAAATTAAAGCCATCGAACTGAACAAAATAGAGCTTAAGCAAACACCCTCTTTCAAAATCATCCCCTAAACAGGCCACGTGTCATGCAAAGCCGGGGTGCGACTGAGGGGTGCCTAGCGAAACCAATTTGCCCTTTGTAATATATCCGTCCCTCTCCCACTCATTATAAAACTTCCAGGTGTGAAAGAGATGCCTATTTAATCCAACATTCTAAGAGGGTTGAAAAGTAATAAAGATGTCCTGTGCTTGTGTAGTGAAACAAAATTATTAGATGCTTTAAATATGTGGAATTAAGCACCGTTTGCCTTATCATTTTGTTTGAATATAAATAATTTCTTTTAATTAAGGATTTTTCGGGACAATTCATATTTTATTCTCCCTGGTTAATAGTTGTACATCCATAAGTATGTAAGTAAAGAACATAGGAACACTAATTAGTCGTTATTTTGAAAAGTGGGCTCAATAGCGTCAGGACGTGTTCATGACACCCTGTATACAGCTTGATGAGTGACAGAGCAGAAAACAGTGGCCGAAGCAAATTGTATCCCGTCTGTATAACAAACCGTCGTTACAACTTGTTCACTCGTTCATTTGTTCACTGTTTCAATTAAAACATTCCACACAAACACTTTCAAATTCGAAACGCTAATTGGTCGTCAAAATGCGCGCCAAAAGTGACAGTTCGGAATCCAAAATGGCCGTTGAAGCGTTATTTAAACGGTTTAATTTGTGCCATTTAATCTCACCCCTCGGTTTTAAATTGAATAATTGGTGGATAAAATGCAATGTCATTTTCTGTAGAACGTGTAAAAGAAAATCGTACCGCAGAGTAATCCTTTCCGTGACACCTATTTTATTTAATAGGTAATATTTCTGTTCAGAAAAATTTACGTTCGTAGTATTTCTTTAATAAATACATTGCTTGTTATAAGGCGTTTTGAAACATAAAAATGTTATACAATGACCGTGTTGTGAGGCTTTGCTAGTATATGCAAATTGGTCTTGAAGACGTTTTTCATTACTTTTTGCAAACGTGTTCAGTAATTATGCGCACTCACCGGGCAAAATGTAAGGGGCGCTTTGTAAGACAGCTTCAGTTGAAGCATTGCCTCAATTTATTAATTTTTCATGAAAAGCTACATTTATAGTGCGCTTTGAAATTAACTTCGGGTGAGTTTCGTGTGAAATTGCTTTGTTTTATGACTAGAAATAGGGTGTTGTTTATTTGCAAACGCTGCGTCATAAAATTTTGAATTGTTATACACAATTGCAAGCACATCAAATTGTCAGTATTTTGTTTCATTTTACTTTTAAATTGCTATGGAATATGGCTTCGTTTTTATCAGTACATAAGATATACAACTATAATATTTAGTTTTAATTCCGCCAAAACTACTTCAAGCTTGGGTGCATGCACAGCACCGCCCTCCCGCCCGCAAATATATGCACATGCAGAAGGTACGATGAAAATAATGTAACTTGCAACCAAACCATTAATCATTATTTATCAGTACACTTTGGTAAAAAGGAACCAAATTCACAAAACTTCAGGATTTAATTAAGTACGCCGCATATATCGGCGTAACACATAAAAACAACTTAAAACTAGATTAAAACAGTGGGATATCGCAGGCGAAGCCGCGGCTATGTCTCTACTCATGAATAATTTAGTGGGGCAAAAACTTACGGCCCGGCTTATGCAGTCTACGAAGTTTAAATGAATTCATCCAAGTCGATCCATTTGCTCATGATCTATGGTATGAAGTTTCGTAATGTGCATAACTGAGATAATACTGTTATTATAATGTTTTTGTTTTTTTTATTGGAAACATAAGTACCGCAGTCTTGAGGTCTTGAGTCGTGTTTGTTAAATACTCATTCAGTGTTACGTCTGGATTGGCGGTCAGTTTAATTGAGGAATAAGCAATGATAATGATCATATAGATGATTTAAAAATCTGTCACGATATACAATTATACATAGACTAACAATCTGTAACTTTCATTTACACTATGTGCTTTGCTTTAAAATCTAACCATACGCGATTTGCTCTTGCGCATGACTTGGTATTTTACCCATATTTTTGTTATACTATCTGTCTACTGTTCATCAAACTATATTAAACTAGCCCGCGTGGTTTATGAACCTGTACATTTCGGGATAAAAACTCCAGACTATAATCTATCTCTGTGCCAAATTTCATCCAGATTCGTTTAGGCGTTTAGGCGCTTTCTGACGTGATTGAGTAACAAATATCCATCCATTCATACGTCCATCCTCACAAACTGAAAGTTTATAATATTAAGTGTGAGAGTTTAAGAGTGTCAACATGACGCACCGCGGCACTCCCGATTACTGAACGTATCAGATTGTCTAACACAATAATTGGATACTCAGTCAAAAACATTATCTAGTTTCAGCTAACAAGAACAACTCACATACAAACTAACTTCTAACTCTATTGATATACCGAAAAAAGTTGGAACAAGCCTTGGCCCCAAACAAACAGGTACATAAGGCACTTAAAACTATAAAGCGAGGTCGACACACCACGATTCGTGTCGTGGTGTATGAACAAGGCTGTGTACAGGCAGACGCGCCCTAATGATCACGTTACAATCGATACATGAACAGGACAGTCACTACGTAAATTGTTAGTTTGGACAACGCCCTAGTGTGATGGAAAGTTTTTTGTTTGCTTTTGCGCTGGTTTTCTGTTAGGTATGTGGTCTATTTGAATTTGGAACTTATACCGATTTGTTGTCAGAGCGCTGTTGTAGATATCCCCTTCTACGTTAGAAATGTCAGAAATGTGCAGGCGAGAGAAAAAAAAAGAACAAAATGAAAACGACAGTAATTTTCTCCATAAATAATGTAAACACGCGAAAATTGACAGTCAATTGACAGCTGTCATTTGAGTTTTCGATTACTCTCAAATTGCTTCGAGTGCCTGTAAAACACGGGGTTGCCTGTAAAACATGGTGAATGGAACGTTTACGAATTATAATAAAAGCTATTCAAAACATTATGCTTTCATAAAAGATTTCAGTTCAAAGAAAAATTGTGAGCAATCACGTATTCACTCATGATTCACTCTTGTGTAAATCTGCAAGTATTATTATCAGAACAAAATACATATGTTATTTTTGCCTTTAATACTACGATTCATCATCATAAACAAACGTCTTAGCTTACGAAAAAATACTACACTGTGTCCCTTACGCTGAAAAAATAAAATCGGCGTCATTCCAAGGATTTTTGCGAATGGACTCCATTTACACAAGTTAATAACTTACGATATATTATGATACACGACATACTAGTCCACGCACTCACAACAAAATGATATTTTCTTTCATACGCTCATAAAACTTCCCTACCGCCCTCTATGTGTGGACGAGGCAATTTTTCAACAAGTATTTGTGAGATACACAGCAAGGGACTTGCAGACGTTAATTTTAGACAAAGACAGACATATATGAGAACACGAAAGATAAAATGAACACATTAAGTTAATTTATGTGTTTCGGGAATGTATTTCTCTAGTTATAGATGTCGGTAGTAAAGCCGGGGTTCGGTAAAAGTATTACGAGGGGTATAGTTATTAATGATTCTGAGAAAGTAACCTAAAAAGTCATTATGGTGTGTTGTTGGAACCATGGGAATATGGGCTCTAACATACGATCGATTTTAAGGAGCACAACACAAATTAAAATGTTTTCTTAAAACACACAAATCTCTTAACGTAACTATTATTCTATGTAAGTTTTTTTTTTCCATAAAATAATTAAAAGATCTCAGTTTCATTGTTTCCATTTTTCTTCAGAATAAATATTGTCTCTGACGTTATATTTTCATAAGGAGAAAGTGAAATACATTCATGCACATGTCATAATAATATATGAATGTCTTCAAATCATAATAATATTATACAGACTGTGTTTACATACGACTGTCATAAAATACACTTATTGGGTCGCAAAAGAATAATACATTATTCCAACTTTGACCTCATTTTTAATATAAACGGGTTTGTATAATATATAAAACATTCATACAGTGGAAGTAGCATTGTAGTCACTTGAATAAAAGGCAACTGTGGACAATACGTATACAATACATAACATTAAACATATATTATTATTTTTCTGTGCTATCTGGAATGTTATCTGAATCCATTTTAAGTTTTCTAGTCAGTTGTTATTATATTTTAGTAACTTTTTTTCGTATGATTTGCACCATAAGAAGCCAGCTAAAAGCTAACTGTCCTCTCATTCCTAATTTCAACATTAATATGGCATTGCTACTAATGATATGTTTTTTATTATAGCTAATATATTAAAATATTATTTTACACTTTTATTTATTCAAACAGATAATTCAGTTCAGTATCAAATTAACAGATCTATTTTAAAATGCAGTATGGTAATGAACAATTCAATCAGTAATTATCAAGAACACAGCCACAAACATATTGTGCTTTCTCTCATAATAATACTGAGTGTTAGGTCATGTCACCCTCGGGCAAACATGTTGCCGAGTAAAATGACAATGGCAACATAGCAACTGCATCGAAAACAAAAAAATACAATCGTTTAATAATAAGCTTAAAAAGCGGCTGTAATAATAATGCATAATTACGTGAAAGCGTGCCGTATTATAATACAGTACTTTAAAGCTTAAGGGGGGAAATGTCGACAGCTGCGTGTGAATCGTACATCTGCCAGCCCTAACATGCACACATTGATTGCGCACACACTCGCACCCTTGTACCGACACGGTCTATCACGCACACTAATGGAAAAATCGTTCGATTGTACGCACACACGCGCACGCACCTTGCCGCGCGTCGGCAGGGGTGTTACTTTATTATGCGACAGTGCTTTCAGGACCCGCCCGATAACATTTTGTTTTTACTTGTTGAATGTGATGGATGATGAACGATGATTGATTGAGCCTTTTTGAAGTTGCTTTCAATTGTAGATTTCATGAATGCGATGAGCTTACCCTGCTATTGAATGAGATTTTTGTTAGTGAATATTTGAATCGTATCAAATCATTTACATTATTTAGACTAGCCGCTGGGGTTTCCTTTGTTGTATGGTATGAATAAGGGATATAACTATATCATTCAGAGAAGTCTAAGTACATTTCTTCAATATTGCTTTTATCGAGAGAAAATTATCAGTAAAATATATTCCATTCTCAAATCCCTTCGGAGACCAAAGTAGACAATACAAATCCATACCCTGTTTCCGAGGACAATTTACATAACTCGTCAGGGACAACCCCTGTTGCAATTTAATCAGTTAATGTATTTGCTCTCGACGCTTTTGGTTTTATGGTCTGCAATGGTGATGTTTAAAATTTTGCCTGATTGGCCAAATGTTGGTTTTGTAGTAGAGTAAACTGAACAGATGGCAAATATTTGTGCGACATTTCAAATGATAACTGCAAAGCCCTTCGATATACTTAACGAAGTTATAAGAGAAATTGAGGATGTAATCACAGTCTATAAGGTGAATTTTACGTTATTTGGTATTAAAATGTTGTTTAATCTTGTAGTAAAACACATCAAAATTATTCAACGTGACCTGCTACAAAGAAACAACAAAAATGAAAGTCCAAATTGAATTTAGAATTCATTTCAGATGGTCGACTCAAAACAATTTTCAAACTTGCCAAAAATTACGTCTATATAAAAAAGTTGTATGAATCAAATGTCACTGAGATAGGCCAAGGCAATTCAGTGAGTAGCATTGTCCGTGTTGTTCGGTTCCTTTATACAATTTTATTGGCTTTCTGTGTGCTATAAAACTTTGGACCAAAGGAATTCTTCTTAACAACCCCGAATGCGGGTTTCCTCGAATTTCTTGATACGATATTGTACAGTGTAATTCTTTGTTATTTTTATTGTGTTGTCTTTTTCTTGCGGTTCCTGGTTTTCTTTTATCTTAAAACTTATTAGATGGATCATCGGATGTAGGAGTTTCTTTAATTGGATTTGCTTTATCTCTAAAGATTGCGGGTTTATCTGTAGTTTCCTGATCAGAAAGGGATTCTAATTTAATCAAGCCTTCAATCTTTGCTTTAAAGAAAGGGTAATTGACTTTAAAGCCACTTATAGATATTTTTTCTGACTTTAAAAAATGTTAGGTATAGCATATTCTCTTCACCGAACTAACATATTTTTATTTTTCACATTATTATTGTTCACAAAAGAGAAAATTTTCACCTATTTCTATGAAAACTTCGTGACTTCATAAATAGCGAGCAGTTGCTAGCGACTAGACAAAATATAATAAAGAGAATGAGAGACACGTACAATTTCGGTCCATATAAATTCCCGACGGTAGTCGGTGGTTATCTAAAATATTTGCGGCGTGCACGTATCGTGTGCAACCGACCTATTCCGTCGAAGAGGCGGTCAAAGGAGCCATATTGAACTATTCAGATGCTTGACAAACGAGTTTTGTTGAGTAGTAGTAGTGAGAACTTGACTGTATTGAAGTATAAATAACTTCTATAAAAGAGATAATTTACTATTAGCAAAACAGTATCAGTGTTAACAAGTTACTTGATATTATAATTAATAAACTTCCTGATTGGTCCAGTGGTCGCAAGTACGATCGCTGAGGGTGAGGCTGAGGGTGAGGTATTGGGTTCGATTCCCGGGTCGTGCAATGTTGTTGGGTTTGTTAGAACATTCTTTTTAGAAGCTTAAAGTTAACTGGGCCCGGTAACTGGTTAAAATATACTTACTAAACCATTATATTAACTTTCTTTTACTCAATACGGTGAAAAAGTTAACTTAAGACAGTCAATAAAAAATTTAACTTCAGAATAATAAATTGTCTATTATTTGTTATAAGGCTAAATAAAAATACTACGAAAGTATATTAAGTGAATCTCAGCCCGAACTAAATTTGAATCCATTTTAAATGTAGCTTCAACATTAAAAGTTGGGTCATCAAAAAGCCTGAGAGACCTACTTTTATAAATTAGGAGTAATGAAAAGTTTTTTTAGAACTAAAATATGCCATTAATAATAAAAGACAAAGCTTTTGTTATACAATGACTTGTCAAAGAAAAATCAGAGATAATGCCGAAATATCCAGAAAGACATTTCGGCATTATCTCTGCATCATAACGATTTTCGCATAAATGTTCTCGTTTATGTCAAATGAATGTTATGTCACACATTTAAAAAAGCATACAAACCATTAACCACATCACGCTTGTATTCCCTGACGGGTCAAGCAGAGGTGTCCCATGGAATGAGGGCGAATCTATTGAAATTGACGGACCACAATTTCAGTCTGAGGATCACTTGAAGTTCCTATCAGAAAAATACAAAACACTTTGTCTAACCTGGGAAACAGATCCTCGTACTTTAAACTAAACGACCGCACGTGATACCACTAAAACAAATTCAGTACTAGAAATAAAAATTTCATCCGTATAGTTAGACAGTTTTCGTAGAAAACACATGAATGATTTACTCGTTCTTGTTAGCTAATAAATACAATATTCTCCATAGAAACGGCTCCGAATGTAGGCAAAATTGCTCCAATACGAGTATTATATTGACGTCCACTAATATTGAACCATGTCACATTTTCCGGCTTTTGCCCGCGTAAGGCGCTGAAGCGTACAAAAACGAAGCAATGTATCTTTATACATGAATTACTACTCACTACCTAATCACGGAATTTCAGAAGCTAGTAGATTCTTATTCAGCATTAGAGAAAGATTTTTCATACATACTTTGAACCCAAATTTCACCCCCTTAGGGGTTGAATTTTCAGTTCAAAGTTGTATAAAAACATCTTTCTACGCAGACAGAGTCACGGGCACAGTTAGTTCATAATGTGAAACGGACGAAATTTATAAGTTTCTGCAAAGTACAGAATAGGGTTGTGGAAGGTACTGGGGTATTACAGGGGTTACCCATAATGTTCGCTCGTGTACAAGTGGGGTGTATTGTACCCCATCTCACTGCCGTCACGTTCGTACTACGTGCCGCTTTACAGTTTAATTGACATTTGTTTTTCGTGTCCAAATAACTGTACTATACCCCGTGACTATACCTATGTAATAATAAGTATTACTCCAATTACATAACTGAATACAACGTTGTCTTTTTTTTTAGCTTTTTCATGTTTTATTTGTGAAATATGAACAATAGCTGCAAGCGAAAAAGTTACAGCTATGTTTCCTAACGAAACAAATATTAATTAAACATTTTTAATTAACGTTAAAAAACTTCTAAAAAGTAAATTTTCAACTCAATTTCTACTTTCAGCATTGAAAGCCAAAATGAATACGAATTTCAACCGTCTAAAAGTTTCAGAAAATTCAAAGTAAAAAGACCGTACGGTGGGGTAATAGTGTACACTTAAAACGAAACGCTATAACCCCACAGTTTAACTCGAGCAACTGGTACTGAACGCGACTGTACCTCGGACACGTACAGAGCTCGTTTGGCTTTAGTTTCAAAATAAAACTTACAGCAGTTTGATAGTTAGGAAAAAATAAAATTGCTATAATGCAGTTGTATGCGGAAGCTTTATTTTGAACCTTAATGCTTTCATTTTATGATTACTTATTATTTAATCTACGTATATAACATTTTAGTAATCACAGGTTGTTGACCTAAATTCTAGATGTGAAACGTTCAGTATACTTTATTATTTATGCCTCTTTAAATCCTTTATCCAGGCTATATTGCGCATTGAGTCTTAAATTTAGAAAGCGGCTGATCTTTTCCATTGAGCTCTTGGAAAATTTCCAGACTGATATCGTCGTTTCCTGTACAAAAAGGTAAAAAGCCATACAACATGCCAACACCTAATGTATGTGTCACTTAAAATCCCTTTACCCTGTTAAAATGGCGATGATAAATAATCCCATACATTTCCGTATACAATACATCAACTCCTTCGGAAATATTGCATTCTAAGACATAATATACCTACAGTTTACGAACTTACGACAGTTCTAATCACGTGCCAACCATAAATATTACCATCGACTTGGGACGATAAATCAGTACTATTATCGATACGGAGGCGTATTTAGGTTATAATGCGACCCGTGGGGTACTTAATGCCCCATCTGTTCGCATGTGACGGTTGCACACATTTGCGGCACGGCAGCGGGCGGTAAACACAAGTATCCGCAATATTGCAAGTCAGAAAAGGTAATAAATACGTTTTGATTTGATACGTTTTTATTTTGAGACTTGGGTTTGGAATGTGTCACTTTAAGTCAAATACTCGCCTTGTTGAATCTGTCAAAGATTTCCCTAACTTAAATAAAGGTAAAGTAGCTATATCCAACAAAATGATATATTTACTGAATTTACTGAAACCTATTTCGACTAAAATTTCACGTTTGACTTTGAGGTGTGCCCTTCCAGACAACCTACCTCAGAATTTATAATGTTATCTTATTTACAAACGCTACAGAACGAGCGTACACAAACGTCAGTAGTGTTTGTATTTTTAAACATGAATGAATCTCATTTACCTAATTCAACGTGATTTTCGCACAATACAAGCTCAGCTGAGAGTTGAACAAACATGTCGTTTTGGGGCTAAATTTAGCGTTTAAAAAGAAACGTTTTATTGACTGTTTGATCAACTTTTGATTTAAACAACAAACATGATATTGTACGCTGGCCTGATTGTTGCACGTTCACTCTCGTTTTGTAATTATACTGCATATGGAATCTGTTCTCTTCAAATCAGAAGTCATCAACCTACAAAGGTACAATATGTTTGAAATGAATGCCATAGAATATTAACTGGTTCTTGCGTCTTGGTACTTGTCGAACCAAGTATTTTACGAATACAAATACCTAGCTTACTTCAATGGATAAAATTTTCATTTGTTAAGAAGCCAGATATATAGTCCACCTTTACTATCCAATAATCTTAGATTTACTGCAGAATCAGCAAGAAAATTTCAATAGAGAACACTTGTAAAGCAATAATTATAGAATTAATGGTTAGCGTGTAGAACGAACCGCATTGCAGCTATCTGGTTAACCGGCGTACCCCATTGGGACACACGGGGTAATAGCGTATAGCTTGGTAGTGTAACCTTAATTGTAATATTAAACTGTTACAACTTGAAGTTAGAGTGGACATTGAATTAATAAAAGTTCGACAACCACATACGTTTTGTATGTCAGATAGGACAATAAGGCATTGTTTTTGTGAGTAAGCTTAGCAAATGTGTCTTTCCTTGAATGTTAATATATTTGATTTTAGATTAAGCTAGTTTTGTTAGTGCATATTTGAAATTCGAAATGTGCACAATATTTCATGAATATTTTACTTACATATATTTCATTGCCACCACTTTGCATTTCGACTAAACTATGCACTAACTCATTTTCGTGAAAACTATAAAATATAGTCTGCTATAAAGTCTCAACACGACATTTTAAAATTCACATTTCCCAAAACCAAGAAATCCTTTTAGCCAACCTTCGCAACATGAATTTTCATAAGACCGAGTGAAATGCTCCGTGTATTCCAACAACGTAATACTGTGTTACTTTACTCACGATCTTTAGTTAGTTATTACGTAGGTTTAGCAATGAGGGACACTGTGGCGCCTGTGTTTGCCAATGGAATTTGTAACAATGAAGCAATACACGCGATGTATGGCCTAAGTAAAAATGTTCTGATATTTCCAACTTTCCCCTTTAGTAATAAAGTTTGATTTAGCAAATTTAGGTGAAAATTCAACGTTTTCGTGTCACTCTGATAGCATGTTTATGAAACATTCAGTTATCATATACTTAATGTAAAACTTCATTTTTATGTTCTTATTTGTGCAGGTTTGCATATGCAAATTGCAGTAGAATTAGACTTGAACAATGTCAGTCATGTAATTACAGCAGTATTTTATAATTACAGACATTTTCTTTTACATTTCTTTCGTTCATAACGTTGAAAACCTACATATTCCGTATTATTTAGATTCTAAATAATAATAATTAATTTAACCCATTATTGCCCCACTAGTGGGAAAGGATATTTTCACAGAATCAGAAGAATTAGGCCTTAGTCCTGCCTAATATAAAAGCTTAAATAATATACCTACATGATTAGCATTCCTGTCATGTCTATGACTTGTTTTTTAGCAGACTGACTAAACGTGTAACGTTAGGCATTTATTTTTACTTGTATGACATCACTGTACACGACCGGTAACAACACAAAAACTCGTCTCCGGAAACGAGCCAACACTATAAATCTATCAAACCGGACCTATTGTTCGACGGACTACGTCATATTTGAGGAAAAACCATTTGTAGTAATATTAAAACTTTTGACTGAAACTGTCAAAACTTTTGACTAAAAATCGCAATTCGTGAATCTGTTGAAATGTGAACGGTCCTAAAGTAGTCATAACAAGCTTTAGAGCGTTTAAGGCTCGTCCACATTATGGCACAATTCGCAATACATGTGTCGAGCACATGTACATTATGTGAAACTTTTTTTAATCACTTATGATATATTAAATTCGTAACTTGTGCCGAAACATATAGCAGTACAAATGTGCCTTAGTGCGGACGAGCCTTTATGTTGTTATTGATGTCCTAGCCAATGCTTAGGACAAGTTATACATATATAAACATTAAAGGATATCTTATAAAGTATAGGTGTAGACCTATACGCACAAGTACATGTGTTGCATAAAAGTTATAAATATAACAATATTATTTGAATAAATTTTCCATATTATTTTCTGAACTATCTTTACTTCCCCGACTCACACCTACGATTAATGATTGCGGTAGTACCGCGGTGTAGGCGTACTTCAAACTGTCTTATACATAGTTCAAAGGGCAGACAATATCATTTCTTATTACCCCGCTTCATGCTTCTAAATACCCGCTTTCGAGCAATAACGTCACAACTTAAATACTGCGTCAGTTGTCTAAATTATGAGTTATATTTGGAAACAGCGGCATTTTTTCAGTTTCTCGAATGAGTGAATATTTTTTGTCTCTACCGTCTTCTGGAAAACGATAGTCTGATTCTCGCAAAGTCTAATTTATAGCCTATATTAAGGTTAAATACAGCTTTGCGTTAATTATCAAATAATTTCTAGATCTAGAGTTTGCGCTTGTTTACCTAGACGAGGTTCCTGGAATCAATGTTTGAGTAATTCTTAGGAAAATAATATGAAATTTTGAAGTATACAAATTAACCACGAATTAACCTTTAAACAGACAAACAAGGCTTCAGTTCTGAGGAACTCTCCTTTCTCAGAAACCGATAACAAATTTTCAAGTATCTATCATTAGATTAGATTTCAACGTGTAGGACTTACGAAGTTATTGCAAATTATTAGATAAATTGATTAATATATGCTGTGGTTCCTATCTTTGTTCGTTGATATAAAGCATTGTGTAGAAGATAGCAAGCAGCATCTTTATAAAAACGCCTGCCTCAATGTTAAAATTAGGGGCAATATAATCTAACAATCAGCTCTATAGTAGAATAAAAGCTTGGCAGTTTGAACAATATTTGTAATTTAAAACAAAAAATATATTCTTCTTTTTTTTTCGTTGCACCAATTTTCATGGACGGCACAATATGGCGGCCCTAACCTAAAAATTATTCTTTCTAAAACTGCAATAAAGCCAATATTTTTTATGTTTTAAAATTCAAACTCTGCATTCGTATCGCGTGATCCCCTCAAAGTTGCAATACTTTTTTTCCGACTTCATCACGCGAGAGACGGCGAAAATTGTTTGCTTCGTGCCTGATAGCATAATTTTGTTTTGTTTGCAACTTTTTTTATTATTGAACTCGGCATTAGTAGGGTAAATTACTTCATTATGCTACTTCTTGTCGCATGACGTTAGTTATGAGTTTTAAACTCATAAGTAATGTCCTACATCGGTCTCTTTTATAAACGAGTTAACATATTTTTATTATTTTAAAAGAGCTCGCTTTTGAAATGAGCCTCTTATCTAATATCCGACACGATGACGTCAAAAGCCGTTATAACATGTTCGATTTTTAAAAAAATCTTGTCAAGCGTTCATTGCCTCATTAATGGAGAGTGAAAATTAAAAGCCGCGATAGAGAGGATATAGCGTGGGACAGAGAGAGCTAGTCTCTCTAACAGCCAATATCCGGTCGATCAGCTGTGCAACGGAAACAGCTGGCAACTTGAGTGAGCTAAAGCGTCATTTATTCTCGACGATTTTTTTTCGAGTGACTAACGATTTTCCGTCTGTAACGTATTCGGACCAGTTTTTTTCTGTACGTGTGTGCAAAAAAAATGGCCGTCAGCTGATAGTGTTGTCGTTTCACAGATGTATTTCGATTTGTTTCCGCGACACCCGTTTATTGGCTTATTTTCACCTGTTATTTGATGGATCGGTTGACCGAGTAAACTGTATAGTTGTATGCTGTGCTAAAACATTATCTATGATCATGAAATAAGTCAGAAAATAGATAAGCAAATCTTTCAGCAGACAACGAGTTATCTAAAGGTCCTTGTACCGAATCTTTGCAAGCCAATGTCTTCTTATTGATAAGAGTAAGTCTTTAATGTTTCGGAAACTCGCTCAAGCACGTTCCGTTAACCATCTGTCGCTTAACGTCAGTTCCGAATCTTGTTACCTTCATCCCCTTATAAATATTTCGCTTAGAATGATGCAGCAACGTGACATCCAAACGAATGCTCTTATTAATAATTAAACCCCTTTCCCCACCCAATTTGAATCTTATCTCCTAAATATTAGAGGTTAATTTGTATCGCTCTCACTGTAACTAAAAGTTTGCAAACTACATTCCCGCGTTCTGTATAGAGTGGGAGATTTCCTAGTTCTGTCGCCTGATTAATATGTTAATCTGTGACGTCATACTGTCTTAATGCAGTCTCTTAGTTTTGGTACATTCAGAGATTCTGTATATAAATTGGTAGCTTTGTGTCGCTGATTATGTGGTTCACTTGAAGACAGATTAAGACATGTGACTAGCGTCAGGATGGAATTGTTAATGAAATTGGAAATTTGTATTATCTACGTATTCATCAATTTGCGTTCGTTCCAATTTCAACTCAGTTTCAGGTAGACAGCTGTTTCGTAAAGTTTAGCGTTCTTAATTTCCATTTCATTCGAAATTTGAACGATATTCGATTATAATTCAAATCGTAGCTCTCGGAATCGATTCGTCCCAATCGAGACAACTGTTATCACCGTCTATTCCGGACATCTGTTGTTGGAAACAAAAGTAATCATACGAACGCCGGTCGTTATACACTGCTTCTAAACTGCCGCTTTGCAGATGACACGTTCAACGTTTAGAACGTTCGCTATTTGAATATCGTTCGATCGACAGTTGGGAATTGCAACGGGAAAGTAATTTTTCCCAATCGATTTATTGAATAAGAAAACAATTTATATTTGAACTAAATACTTTTTTTATTTACCTAAGAGCTTTAGATACTTACAAAGTTTCAACACAACTCTTGTAATCGTATATTGATAGAACTTGCCTAACAGCGAAAAAGTTGATAAAACTCGGAGCTAGTATGTGCTGAATAAAACATTCACGAATATCGACCCAATTCGCGCAATTCACACAAACCTAAATAATCGAATAATAATCGAAATGCGATAAATGCGATTCTAATCGATTAGAAGCCAAATGTTGACTATTTAGCACAGAATTAGGCGCAAGAAGCAATCAAGATAGGTGTTGTCGTTATATTTGATTGAGTCGTACCACATTTCTGTGTGCTAATTACTGGCCGTGCCCGTAATTACGACCATTGTGGAACATTAATTACGTAACTTCAGCTATTACGTAAGATGCCGATTTGGAACATCGATATATGTATGACGAGTACCGAATGTATCGATTAGGAATAATCTAAATATTATCTTTAGGTCGTCCTGTCTGTTTGTTAACGACTTAACTTTAAATTAAGCGTAAGACTTGAAGATCAAATTACTGTATTTATTTAGAAAGTTTTAGTTTTAAAACCGATCTCTAAGATTGAAGAAACAAAATCGTAAACATCAATACATCCAACGTAACATCTCTGTCCAAGAACAAAAGGTGTTAAAGAAAATATTGCAACACAAACAGACGGTAAACAAGCATACAACACCCACCCAATTCTAAATCTTATTTCAAAGTGTAAAAGTCGTTTTTAAAATGCATCCTTCCTTGTCACATATAACAAAGTTCGTCGATTCTCATCGAATTCCCCGCGCGAACTGACACGTTCGGTAAACTGGTAACTCACATTAACGAGGATAGTCAAAGTTGTACCGTGTTGGGAATAGTGCCGTACTATCTTGGGAAAAATATATCTCGTTGTTTTTCGCATCACTAGTGTGTGATTATCAAAGTTTTCCCATCATGTGGTAGGATGATGTACGTACTTGGTTTATAATTGGATATGGAATTGGTAAATACATCACTAGTCTTATCCCTCAAGGAGTAATTAAAGTTAGGATTAGTGCCAAATCTAATTTTGAGCCAAGTTTGACACAATTAGGTACCTACCTAGCGGGGTAATGAAATGGCACTTAGTAAGCTCGTTGTCATCATCGTATTAGCCTGTAGACTGCTGAACATCGGCCTCATCATAGACAGCTATAAAGAACATTTCTTTTTTCAAAAATTTGCCCTTCTTTTGGATTTCTCACGTGTCGTCGACAGTTCACAATTGGGTACCGAACCTCCGACATGTCCGATGAAAGATGATACTTTACTCACTGCGTCCATCGAGCCATCAATCTAACAATTTCACGTCAATTTAATCAACACCGTTCCTAAGGTCAATTTTATAGAAATCTATTAAAAAGACACGTAACTTATTAGTTTTCTATGGTTTTCTTTGCCAATAAATTTATATAATATTTGATAATAAAAGAAATACAAAGGTCCCTACACGTGAAAGAGAAATAGATTCTCACAAAGGTCAGGTCTTCTCAGAAGTGGCACCATTTGTTATCTGTCTCTCGACATATTACATACCTCTTGATATTGTTGGCCATCTTCACCAGATATTGGCAACATATTCTCCTCTCAAAATTTATACTAAATCAATATTGAAGTTCACAGTACGAATATTTATGATTATATTAGTGCCATAATTATCTCCTAGAAGTACTGAAAACTTAAATTATCCTTAAAAATAAAAAGGGCCTTGAAGGACGATAAAAAAATCCCGTGTTTTCACACAGCGAAACATAATTACGTTGAAATCAAAATTTAATTTAATTCCGTATTCCAAAGAAGTTCCAAAAAACTTAATAAGACTATTTAGCTTAATTAGCAGGAAAATTCGGGACCCGGTTGGAATCTTAATTTGGCGCCAAAAATGAACGCAACGAAGGTTATATGGCTTTTAAATTGGAAGCGTACTCATTGAAATGTCTTGTAGCAATATCATCATGTTAACCTGCAAATACCCACTGCTAATGATGCGTATTTTAATAAACATAAATTGAAAAGCCCGCACATTACAAACATTTTTTTTTTGTTGCTTTTCCATCCATTTTTTATGGACTGGCAAACTGTCTTATGCTCACACAGCCAAGTCTTATTCCGTTTTGTTGATTTTGAACCTCGAAACCGTTATTATCTTCTTTTTTAAACTATCATCGGCCAAGTACCCATAGACAGTAAATAACGCAGTGAAATACCTTTATCCGAAATTCGAATATAGTTCGAAAAAGTTTAGTAAAAAGTAAACAATGGGATCTATTGACAGACAGTTTTAATTATGTTGCGAATATTCGTTTGTTAACAGTTTACTAGACATTTACTGTCGTAAGTATGAATAACGTTCTGCATTCTGCATTTTGTTACCATCTCGGCACGTGACAGTTGAAATTTAATTTCAACTGCACTTAGTAAATTGTTTTTAATGTATTTTACTCGTTTCAACTAGACAGAGCGTTTTTATTACTTTGTGTAGCAGCATCCTCTTGACTATAAATTGTAATATTACAACATATTGCCCTCGCCAATAGTTGTGTCAATGGTGATAAGAAAGATAGAATAAAAGTATTGATTTTGACCTCGTTACCTAAAATAAATGAATTATCTTACTCACTGAATGAATTAACACCTTAAATTATGGATTAAAAGCCATAAGTCCATAAAAGCAAAAAAAAAAAACTTTTATTAAATATTAAAAAGTTTATTTTTTATTAAATATATTGGTTATAAAATGATTATAAAATTGTTTGAATATCCCCAGTAATATCTTAAAATTCTAAATTCTAATGAGTTTTATGTAGTACCTATAAAAAAATATATTTCTATACTTTTTCTTTTCACATCTCACGTCTGATTACTACTAAACTTGGAATATCTTAAGGGACAGTTAAATATAAATATTCTTTCTTATAATAAAACCTTTTAAGAGCCTTTGTGAAATATTTTCTTCGAAGATTATACTTATGTTTTATATTTTTATTTTCAGGTAAGTATCGAGATTGGGATTAATCAAAATTGAAGAGGAGGTAAAATGTTTACTGTAGACATTTACTGCAGTAAATTTGTAAGTACCTACACTTAACTTTTATAAAAGTACGTAATCATTTCTTAAATAAATGTTCGGAATCTTAGTCATAGTAAAAGCTTTTAGTATCATATCAGATATGATATCAGATATTTTCAAAGAATATAGATCTTTTAATTATTGACAAATTTACACTTAATCCAAAAACCTGAGGAAAGTTGATTGACAAAAAAAAAAAAAAAAAAAAACGGAATGTGTTGGTAATGTAGCCATTAAACATGAAAAAATAATAGGACTTTAATATGTTTTTTTATATGCATCTACAATAATAACAATATTAAGTTAATTTCAAAACTAAACGTAAATCTTACACGTAAAATATTTACAATTATCCAATTAGCGAATGTTTGTTCGTTCTAAATAACCCAACAACGATATTAAGATTTGATTGAAGATGTTTATGCAAACCAAACGCTTTTAGTTTCTCCTTTATTAATATTTATCATTGTCGCTAGTTTCGTGTTTATTTTGTCTATGCCAAGCTTCTTAAAGCTATCAATTGTGAATTCTAAATTAAGTCGCAAACTAGTACAATGATAAACATCCATTTGTTTATGTAAATAAGACTTATTTTCCTATGGGATTTAGTTTTAACAGAAATGATATGAAGGCATAGTGTCGTAGTGTGTTTTAATGAAATGTATGCTTTTCTTCTATTAATTAACAATGTAAAGATGGTTTGCGTTATCTACGTTAATAGATATAAGTAGGGTTTAGTTTAGATTATTGTAAATAACTTGCCTATACGAATGCTTAATTCATAACTTCATAGCATTTAATTAGCCGTGAGTATTTGATTACTAACAATTTCAAATTGACATGTAAATGTGAATCAGATAATTTAGATCGCGGTACGTCACTCGAATTAACGTCGATATTTATTAGCAAGTGCGAAAGAGACAACGAAACGTCATTACAATGTACTTCAAATTCAATTTGGAGGGAGCGCTTAGATTCATTACCTACAATTTCGTATTTTAGATCTTCGCTGAATTTTAATGGTGGCAATTTGCGATGGCGTGTGACGCTATCTTTGTGACGTAATCGTCTTAAACGTAGAGATTGTGTTTAAAGCATAATTAATATTACATGAGAGGGAATTCGCCGTCATCGTCGTGTAAGACGTCATACATGTAATACAGACTCAGATATCTGGTATTGATTGTATTCGGATACGTTTTGTTCGTCGTACGTACTGTTTCACTTGTTGGTTTTGTCATTAATAAATTGGTGAGGTAATTAATTTATATGAATACACACGTAGTTACAGTACAAAAAGTATTAATTACATTTTTCTTTTTAAAAAGAGTAACACAACTAGTAAAGACTAACACCCGAAATTTGTAAAAATTATGCCATCTGACAAAAAAAGCCGTCAATAAATTCTGAATAACTCAAGCTCAAATTTATTCAAATTCGCAAAATCTAATCGAAAATTTATTCGTAATAGCGAATGTAAGGCCTACAAAGGAATATGGGGATTCGCGCCGAGTGGTTAGATTGCCCGGATTAGCATTTTGTGTCATGTGGCGTTCCCTGTTTGTATTACGTGTTTGTGACGGATTGCAGAGTAACGTGACAGCAGCGTAGGTCGTGGGTGTAATCAAAACGAACGAAATTTTAACACAATCAAAACGGGAATTCTAGATTGCGTGGACTTTTTATAGATTTCGAATTAAAATATATGTATATTTATTCGAAATTCCACCTTTTTCCCTATCGTTCTAGTTTCAAAATCCATCAGAAAATTCATATTTATTTTTTATTTTATTAAAATTGCTTTTAGTACATAGGTACTGTTTTTGATTGATTAAAGCTTATCAACTAACTACGTATTATTGGATTAAACCTGTCCTATATCACAATGTAATCAAACAAACCGCGTCACGTATGCGTTTTAGTGGTTACGCGATGATCGTTGATTGATGAGGGATTTGCCCACTGTGACTGTTACTATGTCCTGTTTGAGCCAACAATCATGGCTCACCACTGACACCTCTATTGCATTATAAATGCTGGTATTCGGACTAATCAGGATATAGATATGATATTTAATACAAAAGCGTTGTAGTAGGTAAAATAGTAGCCTCGTTTAGAATTGCATGTAAAACTTTTTACATGTTCATTAATACTATAACAGTACCACTATTACGACTTTTCTTACTATTTACTATCATAGTAAAGTAAATTTTTATGATAACGATTTTAGTTCTTAACTTGGTTACATTACGGATTAGAGTCGCTTATATGACATCTAGTCATAGTAAAGTTTTGATTTACTATTTACTATATTATAGAGACAACATGCAGTAGGTATTTTTAAGAAAGTAGGCTTTTAAAAATTTCTGCCTATCCTGTCTAAAAACTCTGTGAACGCCGCTGACAACACTAATATGTCCTCTTATTTTTAAAATAAATTCTCCGGTGTGACCGCCTCATTGTTCTAGTGGTCGCAAGCACGACGGCTGAGCGTGAGGTCCTGGGTTCGATGCCCGAGTCGGGCAAAGTGTTATTGGGTTTTTCTATATAGAAATTCTCAGCCGCAGCACGGAGTCTGGAATTTTGCCCGGTAGATGGCAATACGCTCACCCCCTATTACATGAAACTCAATAACAGCATCGGCGAAAATACACCTCTGCCTAACCCTTCGAGGAATATAGGCGTGATGCTATGTTATGTTATATTAAATTCTCCGGGTCAAAGACAATCACCATTACCCTCCCTTTTGATCTTCATTTCATCTGAATATTTGATTTTACCTGACGGCAATACACAAATACGTCAAACTTAAAAAAAAAATCCTCTTTACACCCAAATTTATGTTAATCACTCAATCCGTAGTCCTCTCTAGGCTGCTTTGAAGTTTTTATAGCTGTATGTCACTAGTTCTAAACTCCAAAAACTATGTAGTTCGTTTGGCACTTTTACGAACGAACTTAATTGCCCCCGTAAATAATAAACGCAGGTGTCACTTTTATCTTGCGACGTGTCGTTCGAAGCTTCATACATTATTTATTTATAAAAGACAAGGGATTTGCATTTCTCTAGGGTATATTGAACAAGTTTTATGTGTTGTCTTTCAATATTAAAGATTAGGAGCGTCTGGAGAATATTTTTAGACTTTTGTTAGAAATTAAGCCAACTTGAAGTATTATTAAAGTTTTCATCAAACATAATGTAGTCTTGGAAATGTTTTCGAAGATATTAAAAGCGGCCATTGATGCGGAGATGAGCGGGAAAGAGCTATGTAAATAGCCTCCTTCGCAAATGTGAAAGTTGAACTTATATTGCTTAATTTTTGCACAAGCTTGCTCGGTGTTGCACTCGCTACTTGGTACGCTCTATTGCAGTTTTGCTCGTAGTGCGACATCTTGACAGCAGTATGTAAGTACTTAGCTCTCATAGCTTTAGTTTTTCAAATTTAAGTAGCTATCCACAGACACAGACCTCACAAAAGATCCGATTTGCACCTTTTTGTACGAAACCTTGCGATACGGAGATAAGGTTCACCAAACCCTATACTTATGTTTAAAAAACTTCACGTTTTTTATTAACATTAAAAAAAAGCGTCGCCCGCTGCATTAACGTAATACGTGACGTCATAAAAGTAGGGTTGTCGCCTTCCGCGAAATATATGCTTACTGTTCCTACACGGTTCTCATGAATTTTAACTTTTACAAGCGGCAGGGTGTTTTGAATAATGCGCGTGTGGCAACCCTGGGAACCGACAGTCTATTTTTAACGCCCGTTTGATCATATCGAGTGTATGATAATCGTTTTTCATTTAAAATTCATGTTGCAAACTGATAATAGTGCTGCATTGATGTATAACAATTTTTCTATCATTCTATTTATTTAAAAGAGTTCATGAACCCAGAAAATGTATTAATCTGTGAAACATTTTTTATTATTTAAATTCAAACAACTTTTTCCTTAACAAGCGAAATCCTTACAAATTGTCTTAGCAGGTTATGAAATTAAAAAATTAAACCGCATTCCCACAACAAAGGTAGCAATAAAGAAAGATGGCGGTCACAACAGCGCGGTGCGGTCCATTTATAAAATAAACCCACATAAGTCGCGGCGGGAAAAGAAACTCTGTATCTTTTTTTACCCGGACCGTTCCCACTTCTGGGTACAGGATAAACAGGGTAATTTCCAAGGATACAACACGATATTTGTCTACGCAGTGACGAGCAGTAATATTTTTGGACTAATCAGAACTGAAAAGTTGATTTCGTTTTAATTTTTATAACACGTTTATTCTAGACAAGTTTAAATAAGTTTCTATATTAAAATACCCAAGTTGATATAGATAGGACTAGAATTATATATTTATTAATATATTTTTTTAAGTTTAAACTTTTCAGTGGGAAAATTTGGGCCTTTGCAGCAGTCAGTGTGCTAAACGAAGTGCCTTTTACGGCCTACACGAATAAAAAAGTTTTGAGTTTGAGCTGGACAGTTTGGGCTAAAAAAAAACAGATAATGTCAAGAGAACTGATATAAGCCCGATATCAACGTATTACATATTATTCAAATATGTTATACATTTAATTCATAGTCGAAATTTCACTTGGTTTCGTCGAAAATTATTATACTAAACTTGGAATAAGCGACCATTGAACAACAATAAGCCGTAAGATCTTAAGTTAATGACATAACCAGCCACTGCGCATCGGCAGTAATAATCTTGATCTATATATTAAGTTTACCACCAAAATCCTTGTACCTAGTGTAGATGTATTAATGAAAATGTTCGTGATAAGCGTATATGAAATTATTTTCTACTATTACGGTTTAGTAATCTAAGTAGTAAAACTTATAATTACTTATGATAATTCTATTCTGTGCGTGCTTCGCATGATAATTTTGGACTTTCTATTATATTATTGCTCCAACATAAACTAGAATCATGGATTTATAGTCGAGTTATCCCTAGAAACGTATATTAGTCTACATACTATACATATATCTAAAAGTGTACATAAATGATGGTGACAATTGCCCCCTTTTACCTACTCTCCAAAATAATTCTGATGGATCGCGGCTTAAAATGAATGTCAGATTACACGCTCACTAGCGCCACATTTAATGAATTTGATATTTACTGAACTAAAAACATTGGATACAGATTCTCATTGAAATGATTTTCGAGACTAACCACCCTAGTTCCTTGGCCTTCATTTTTTTCTTTAATGGCCACTGGTTGGACTCGCTACTCTACAAACTAAATGTATAGTGGCCAAACAATACTAATAAATAGGAGCCACTTAATATAATCCTACAACCTTTCACCATAGCGTATCTTAAACAATGGTCCCAAATTAGTACATGTTACCCTGAAATAATAGTCTTTGCTTCACCTTACGTCTACCGTCCACAATTCCGAACACCTAGACCCGCCCTAACATTTCAATTGTCACTGCCTACCACGAACGAATAGCTACTCTAATAGCTAGGTGTTTGGGTCTATTTTTGTGTCGGACAAATTGTGATTTACGATAGTTCGGGAAGCCTTTCGGGGTTCAGTAATCTGCTTCGACCCAATCGCAATTAATGGCGGCCCGGGCGATGGTCTTACGAAGATAGGATGAAACTGGATGTGTTTTATAACATATCTATACTTTCTTCAAACCACCATTTATATAGCCAACAGAATAAGGCTAGATTATGTAATCAAAAATTAACACTAATTGAGTAATCATAAGGTACAATTCAGAATTTCGTAGTTTGAATATACCTCGATACTGACCAATTGAATCCAGTAACCGATTCCCGTTTCCAAATTGCTATAAAAACTATCGTGTACCAAAATAAAAGGCGAATAAGCTACAACATTTTTATTTAAAAGGAACCAACATGGAAGAAAGCAATAGAAGCTAACAAATGCTATTCTTATTTACAAGTTTAACATTTACCTCGTATTCACAATGCAGCCTTATCCAGTATTATTATACTTGTGTCGAGGTGAGAAGCCACTGAGTTCTGCTGGCACACCCTATACAATTTTCAACTATTGTGCCGAACACATATAGTATTCTGATACAAATCTTAACTCCAAATTGAGTTCTCCATACAATTTCTATATTTATGTACCTGTGAATTTATTTCATCGATACAAAGTTTGGGAAAGGGACCAATAGAAAGGGCAAACTATCGACATAACTGTGGAGAAGCGTCTGTTATCTTCCAAGGGTTGGGCATGGGCACGGGCAAAGTACTTTACTTTTGTATTCCCCGAATTCGGAGAAATTGGTACTAGTGTGATAAGAAACAAGACGGCATCTTTAGGATATGATCTTTGTCTCTAAATACCTTTTCATAAATAAAAACCATATAAAAACATTTAAGCCTTTACAACAGGAGAATCTTATTTTCCTGTTATAAAGATTCAGAAATAAATATTACACGAAAGAAAGTGAGGAAAGCGTGATCAAGGCTAGCCAAAATGTTCCTAAGTGTATGTGTAAAATATGTCAATTTTTTTATATTCTTGCGAACCAAAATATTATATGTTATCGCATAAAGTGACTATGGCTCACTTCACATTTGCGCAGAGTCCAAAGTTCTAGCTGGCTTTCTGCCCTAAACGTCGCGGGTTCCATTCCCGCCCAGAACAAAAAAACACACAAAAAAACACACAAACTACAAACTGCATGCGGTACTCGTCAGTAAATCCTATAAACTCACAGTCCGATTTATTTACGTATCATGTTTCATGTATAAGCCAATTACCGATTACATCAATTACTGACGGCCCGTGTGTTAATTGCCACATAGATATGCTTGCTACCCACAAAGCGCTGACGCTGGAGAATATCGATGCGGTACTAATTACGACTGATGTGCACCGCAATATGCTTGCAAGGCAACACGACACACATCGCTGAATAAGCGCCGGGGTAGCCAACTGAAATCGCTGACTTACGTGTTTACTGGCAGAATATATGTAGATATATTAAGAGACAAACTAATGAGGAAATTTTAGTGAATAAATGTTCATTAAGAGGATTATATGATCGAACTGCCTCATTGGGCCAGTGGTCGCAAGCGCGGCTGTTATGCGTGAGGTCCTAGCTTCCTATGTCAAACAAAATCTTATTAGGTTTCTCAGTAAAGAGATTAACAGTAACTGTATTGTAATTAAACGACCCGGGTACGTCTTAAAACTGCGACCAGACACCGGAGGACGGGCAGCAGCGTCCTCTCACTAATCGGTGAGCCACTGCGATCCCCAAGCCGCCTGCCAAGCGTGGGGATTATGGCAAACCCACTTGGGGGAGGCCTTCGTTCAGCAGTGGACGTCTTCTGGCTGATGATGATGATGATGATGTATTGTAATTTTGGCCACTGCTCTTGTAATTAATTAAACGCGAACCTATTGTCATCCACCGGACACTTCCGAATACTCAAGTTTGCTACAGAAAATTACCTTACAAAAAACCTAATAACACTTTGTCCTGGGAATCAGATCCACGACTTCACGCTCAACAACCGCGCTCGCTACCAGTAGACCAATGAGGCAATTCTTGCCTTCACAAAAGTATTTTCGCTCCTATATTATTGTTGAGATGTGAACCGTTATAAGCGAGGAGGACGGTAATAAGTGCACAAGTGGATTCCACTGCCCATCCACCTGTTATAATTCACTAAACAATATCTAAGACCTCTTTACAAAACACACGAGCAAAGAAGGGGTGGCTCTTTCTTGACTGGTCACCACGGAATTTTGTTTCTATACATTTATTTTGAAGGAGTATAAAAAGCTTGGACAGAACAATTATTTTGGGGTAAGGGATGTGTTCTGGATAAGATGATGAGTGTCTGAGTGAGATGGCGTTGTGTCAGATAAGCGCACTAAAAAGAGAGAAAACAAATATTCACATTAACAAACATCCATTAAGCCATCGGGATATTCTGACCTTTTCAGTAGCAGTTTGGAATTGTTCTCAGTAGCTGGTAATAGGCAATCCGATGGGGCTAAGTAACGCCTTCGTTGAAATGTGGGTATACAACACCTCTGCCTAACCCTGCAAGAAATACAGTCGTAATGATGCTATTTTATTACTTACCTGTGCCAAAAAAACAACAATATTTTTTCTCAGACGGCTTAGAATATTCAACTTAATCTTAGATATCTTTATTTCAGAGTAATGTATTCTAAAGGCTAGGATAACTTGGATGAAAGTCTAGGTTTCTTAGAAAGGTGTGCATATTCTAGTATTCCAAACAATAGAAATTAATTATTTAAGGGCCCTAGAGATTACTGTTTATTAGTTCAGGGCCAATTTAGTGAACTGAGGGTAAAGTAAATGTTTTAACGTAATTCCCCTTTATTGGTCAATATGGCGGCTGAAGATATTATAGCTATTATGCTTTTAGACAGGATTATTGGGGCTATAAATATGTTGTGTAGTTTCGGTAATGGAACTAATTTTGTCGATCCTTTACTCAAATATATATTGGTATTTGAACAAATTCTATTAACTACCCACATAACTGATTTACTCTCGTAAGATCGTCGTATGGAAAAGAAAATCCAATTACTTAGGTATATAAAACATTATATTCATACTTATTATTAATAGGTACATACTTATTTGTACGAAAAACTTAAAGTAATGTCTTCATTTTAGCTGCTTCAAAAAATCTGTTTACCGCTTCCTTCAATCCCATTTCATTCAATCACTTTACGTACCAAATGTACGTAGTTTGTCGTACGGTACAAATTCGTTGCAATGTCTTCATTAGTCCCAAGTCGGCCATTTTGCATGCAGCATCGGCAATGCAATCGAGCCGCCCGTCACTCGGGAGTCCGAACTAAACTGCGCCCCGTAATGTATTGCGGCCGTTTCCATCTATCACGTAAATACCTATAGCCTAGCTGGATTGTCCAGATATTGACGTGACAAACATCGGTTTCATGTGGATGGAATTTCAGAGCACGCTTCAATAATTTTAGGAGAAACAAAAGCAGTTACTTTTTCTAGAATACCAGTGCTTGTCAATGTTTTGTTCGTTCATTTGTTTTAAGGTTTTTTAGACAAATTATCGGCTTTGCTATAAGATTTCACCAACCTCCTTTTGTTGGTCTTTTGTCACCTTTTTGGTCTTTTGATAACATGCAATAATGTATCTTATTTCTAAATTCTTTGTGATCAAAATTCTAAATTTCCATTTCCACTTTTCTTATACAAGCAGTAACAGTTTTAAATAGGTACATATAGGTAACTATCAGTCCCAAAATGTTAACCCTATGTAGTAAGCCAAACTTGATGTGACGTATCAGGAATTAGACAGGCCAGCTTTCCGTGATGTATTGTAAAGGGAACCGTATACGTGGACTGAATGTCGTAACGTTTAGGACTAAAAGCTACGTACCTATAGGACCAGTACCAATTGTTGTTTTGAACTGGACTGAAATATCGTTACGTGTAAAATGTCCTTTATTTCAATTAGGTTTAGAACCAACACTATGATAACAGTGATAGAAGAATTTTCAAGTCCTCACATACTCAATTTGTATGTTGTAATAGAGTCCACAGTTTACTTATGTGCTAGTTGTCATTGAAATAAAGGTCACAATGCTTAAGTATAAAATAGGTGAAACAAATGCATTCTTAGTTAAAGCACAACATAAATAATATTGCTTGCAAAAGTAACGTAAGTAAAGTTCATCGTTTAATAAAAAGAAAAACATGTATTGGTAGTCTTAGATCATGAAAGTTTTAAAGTAAAAAAAAAAATAACGAAGAAAACAGCATGCTACGCCATAATATGCTTTCATTTAAAGTTCCAAGAACTTGGTCCCATTATTTATTAAAACAAATATGTTCGTGCGGGATATAGCTTTAAAATGTAGATGGTCGTTTATTACCACTACTTTATGTCCGCAAACGAGTTTTATCGCCTCATCGGAGTGCGTTTTTAATTAAAATCCATGTAAATATACAACAGGGGGCCATATTTCATAAACCTTCGCACCGCGAGCTCCGGATTAACGTCATTACAATTCCAAATTTGCAACTGAATTGCAACTCTTAAAAATAGACATTAGAGCCGTTAAACCAACTCGCTGCCACGGCCGTTCACCTCAAATATCTCCCCTAAGGTAAAAAGAGGGAGTCAAAATATTCCACCCTCTAATTTGAGAACGGATCCCCTTACCGCGTCACCCTATGCGTTGCCATGGTAACACCGCCTTTGGGAAGTGCATCTCATGTAAACATTCCTGGCTCCCTGCATTTTCGACACCGTTATTGATGTTTTCGCTACTCCATTCGGCTTCTTCCGGTGTTTCGCTCGGCTGCTCGTAAATTTACCGAAAATATTGAGTAAAGCTTCTCTATTTATCAAGTTTATAGCACGGCTTTCCCTGTATCTAAGGTCACGGCTCCGAAGGAAAATGCATTTACGTAATATCCACTATTCATATAAGAATTTTTATAGATCACGTACCTTGTAAAAGTCTGTCTGATGAAAGATATTTGAGAAATATTAGATTGCTTTCGAACATTTAATATTAGAAATGGTTACCTGGAAATTTATGATCATAGTACGTGTATCAATATAATAATTTGTTTTATAGTTTATTAACAACTCACTTTTATTGTTTCAGGGATGCCGGTTTCCTGAAGATGGCCTCACGCACCCCGTCCCTTGAGTCGCTGCCCGGTGCCAACTCAATAGGTTCGCTGGAGCGTGGCTCCTTATCGCCCCTGACTCTCAGTGGATCCTCGCCCCCAGCGAGTGACTCCGCCGTATGTGACCTTCGCGAATTCGACGGCCTCGACACCATCTGCGCGATTTGCCGAGAAACATTCGTCGACCCTAAAGTACTCAACTGCTTCCATACCTTCTGCCGGGCTTGCCTGGAGAGGGAACAAACGCACCCAGACAAAGTCACTTGCGTCACCTGCCGCGTAGATAGCCAGCTACCGACAGCAGGCGTACCCGGGCTACTCACGAATCTCGTGATAGCCGCTGCCGTTGAGCAGGACGCCGATCTCCTGCCGACCGCTCGTCAGACCAACTCGCCTTCAGCCCGCTGCACCGGCTGCAAATCTAAGGAATCAGACGCCGTTGCGCGTTGCGTTGATTGCGCCAACTTCCTGTGCCCCAACTGCGTAATGGCGCACCAATTCATGCATTGCTTTGAAGGCCACCGCGTGCTGGCATTCACAGACTTGAAAGATGACAAGGGTATGCTCGCATCTACCCTCACTACGAGCGGCGACAAAACCGCTTTTTGCCCGAGACACAAAAATGACATTCTAAAATATTTCTGCCGCACCTGTTCCGTGCCAGTATGCAAAGAATGCACGATAATCGAACACCCAGCGGCTCTGCATGACTGTGAGCACTTATCTGATGCTGGGCCCAAACAATTGGAGCTGATGCAACAGGCTGTAAACGAAGCCAAGACTCGCGCTACTGAAATAAGGCACGTCGTCAAAACTGTTGAACACGCTGCTGGCAAATTACAAGTCCAGTACCATAAAGCTCAAAACGAAATAAACGATACGTTCCAATTCTACCGCTCTATGCTGGAGGAGCGTAAACAAGAATTACTCAAAGAGCTCGAAAGCGTATTCTCCACAAAACAAATTGCTCTCACAGTAGTCGGGCAAAAAGCTCAAGAAACTGTTGATAAGATATACCAGACCTGCGACTTTGTAGAGCGATTGACTAAATGCGCCAACATAGCGGAGATACTAATGTTCAGGAAACTATTAGACACGAAATTGCAATCCTTAATGAGTTCTAATCCAGAACAGAGTGTACAGACAGCTTGCGAGCTTGAATTTGTCTCAAACTATCAAGCTATACAAGTTGGCGTAAGGAACACTTTTGGATACGTGCGCTCTAGCTCAGAGGCGAATGTTGGTCCAACTAAACAGCCTCCTATCGCCCGCCCTACCAACGGGAACCTCTTAAACGGCGGCTCATCTTCCAGTAGTAGTAGCGTTAACGGAAGTTCAGGCAGCCTAAACGGTGGAATCCACCTACCAACTGGATTGAATGGTGTGCTTGACCGCCCCTACACAAATGGGCTCCTTGGACCCACGAGCCAATCGACCTCACCATTCGAGTCTAACATTATCTCGAAAAGATTCAACAGTGCCAACAGCCTGGGCCCATTCTCGACTACCATCGGAGATATTAACTTGAATGGAATTAACCCATACGAGAAGTGGTCTAATGGCGGTTGCGATTCGCTGTTCCCACCGACGGCGACTGACCCATATTCTCTTACAACCGCCGCTCATACTGATCCTATTTTGGACTTGACAAACAAACTTATCTCCACTGCCATTTTCCCGCCAAAGTCTCAAATCAAGCGACAAAAGATGATCTACCACTGCAAATTCGGAGAGTTTGGCGTAATGGAAGGTCAGTTCACCGAACCGAGTGGAGTAGCTGTCAATGCTCAAAACGATATTATTGTTGCCGACACTAACAACCACCGAATTCAAATATTCGACAAAGAAGGTCGCTTCAAATTCCAGTTCGGTGAATGTGGCAAACGCGATGGCCAGTTACTATACCCAAACAGAGTAGCTGTTGTCCGTACTTCTGGCGACATTATTGTCACTGAGAGATCACCTACACACCAAATCCAAATCTACAACCAATACGGTCAATTCGTGCGCAAATTCGGCGCAAACATTCTCCAGCATCCTCGCGGCGTCACAGTCGACAATAAAGGCCGTATCGTGGTTGTCGAGTGCAAAGTCATGCGCGTGATAATCTTCGACCAGATCGGAAACGTGCTGCAAAAATTCGGCTGCTCTAAACACCTGGAATTCCCCAACGGTGTCGTAGTTAACGACAAACAAGAGATCTTCATCAGCGACAACCGCGCGCACTGCGTAAAGGTGTTCAACTACGAGGGTATTTACTTGCGTCAAATTGGTGGAGAGGGAGTCACCAACTACCCGATCGGTGTCGGCATCAACGCGGCCGGTGAGATCTTGATCGCTGACAATCACAACAACTTTAACCTGACGATATTTACGCAAGACGGGCAACTAGTGTCCGCGCTGGAGAGCAAAGTGAAACACGCTCAATGCTTCGACGTCGCGCTCATGGACGATGGCTCCGTGGTGCTCGCGAGCAAGGACTACCGGCTCTACATCTACCGCTACGTGCAAGTGCCGCCAATAGGCATGTGAGTCGCACGTCTTTATCACAGGAGATCCGAATGACCGATGAACTATAGGCCAAAAATCGACACCTTGAGACGTAAATATTATTATTAATCGACGAAGGACTTACCGTTCTGGTGAAGCGTGTCAATTTTTGTAGTTCAAGTGATGATTATTATGTGAACGGAACTTGCTAAAAGTGTGCAAGCGGTGTAACCCTGTGGCTGTCTCGATGTGATCATACTGGCTTACGATGGGTATTCTCTACATTATTCGGCATGAGATCTCTTTATGAATTATTTCTAAACGAAACTGTAATGAGATTAGTTATAGTATTGACATTGTTATTCGAGTACCTATTGATTGATGGTTAGAGATTAAATTCCGTTGGATCGATCCGTAATTTCGCGCGAACGGTGTTCTCGAACCCTTATCATTTTTTGATCTATTGAATAATATTTTTTCATATCCCGCATCGTTAAATTAGGGATGAATATTAAGGGCATTTGTATTATTTAGCCCATTTGTTGGACCAATATTTTAACTATTATTACTTAACAAATTGTTAGGCGTTAAGCGTGTGATTTTATCGTAAATAAGAGAGCATCGAGCGGTATTGTTGTTAGTTTTAAGATTATTTCTACGGCACAATAGCACTTCCTGTTTTTAATTAGCACTTATTCTGTGTCGATGGAAAATATGGATTATAAAAAAAACTAAGTAAGGAGTTGTTACATTATTAATTAGGTAAGTGTTAAATTGATTGAGCTGAAATGGACAATCTTTGGTTACTACCCCACTTAAAGTAGTTACTAAATTTTAGGGAAATAATGATGTTAGGGGTTTTATCAATGACAAAGTTGACTGCGGCGTTTGGACATTAGAAAACAATGACTATTAACCTCTACTGAATATTATACTATTTCTTTTATACGTAATAGTAACATCACAAAGTGGCGATCAAGAATGTTTTATAGACCTCAATTTGTTCCAAAATTTTATGCATTCTAACTTGTGATGCTCTGTTGAGACTTTATAAAGCATTTTTAGATTAGTAAAAGATTGTAAGTTTTTCTCTCGTTCTATATCGGAGGGCAGTACTTCAGCAGTATGTTATCGATACCGCCTAGTCGCTGAGAGCCCACGGACTAAAGTCTTCTGATGTTGTTTTAGTAACATTTGGTTGATATTGTTCGTTTTTATGCATTGATTGTATGTAATAAGCATTGGACACGGTAGTAACTATTAGAGCACTTAGGAAATGGTCGTTTCGCTAGCATCTTTTTTTTTTAATTTTTTGAGATTTTTAGCAGATTTAAAAATGACGCGCAAGCGTTCCTACTTACTGGGAGTATTATAAACAGCTCGGTATACAAAATAATTATACAATTTGTTATTCTGGTAAGATATTTTTTTTATATGGAAACATCCTTATTTTTGTAGTGTTTAGTATTACGGTGCATGTGTAACGTATACTTTTCTTTTGTATTTTATGAATATTGCGCTATTATTATTATTTTTTTACTTCATTACCGTGTGTTTGAGTGTGTTAGCAGAATTATTTTAGTTTGATTTTTTTTTTTCATTAGAATTTTTTGGTTTTCTTAGCAAATAATGGTTTTTTAGTATTTTTTCTCGCTGAATCTATGACAATAGAGAGATCTGATCCGACTCGTGAGTCGGTATCTTAAAGATCTGTTAGTTTTAGGTTACGCGTTTCCATTTTGGTGATATTTCTTAAATAAATTTAAAATGTTTGAAGATGCGTCGGCTGGCGTCGCGTGCGCACCGTGGCGACCTGTATATCGTGTGCCATAAGATCATGTTGTGATTTAATAAGTGATATTTAGTATTGTTTGTAAATATGTACCATACTTTCATATAAATCTAATCGTAAGGGTATCTGATCGAATTACTTATGATTGTTTCATGTTTATACTTGTAGTGCAAGTTATCGTAATGTTATACTGGAAATTATACAAGTCTTTATTTAATATTTAATTAAAATAATATTTATTTACCACCGATTACCTTATTATAGTAAGTTGGCAATGTGTACAATACATTTTTTATCAAAATGACTGCTCAATAAAAGAATTCTATCCGACTAATTGCCAAATGTCAATTATGTTGTCAAAAATACAAATGGCCGACATGTTAGCGGCGGTAACTTTAGTGTATCATCTCGAAGTTCGAATTTTGAATTACCGTACTTGCACTAAAAGTTGAACGGTTTGAGAACAACTAATTTCTTCTCGCATTGTTTTCTGTATTTTGCCTACCACCGTGTACACGCATTCGTTGCCTTGACGCATCTTCGATCAATTAGTTAATGAACACTGGATTAAGTGAAATACGTCACACGCCTTAGTGTCCAAATTTCAGTGATTATTCACCAATGATTTTATTATAGACTGCCCTGTTCCTATATCCTAAGGCGGAGTGATCGATGTCTTTCATTTAATCCACTGACAACTGAACTTTGATTGTAAGTCGACAATTGACCGTCAATCTACTTCACCTCAGTTCATTCCGACGAATTTACTGACGTATCCATTTTATTCACCAATGATTTTTTTTTATTCAAAATTCGCCCTAATGAACTGAGGTTTCGCTAGAAATTGGGTAAACCGTTATTTTAGACATAAATATCCGGATCCCTTTGTGAAAATTACGACATTTATTACAGGCCTCGTGTCGCATTTCTGTTGTAATATTCACCAAAGAAATCCAGTTTTTGGTAACAACATACGCTTCTACTTAATTGAGATCATTTTCATCGTATTATATTTATATTAAGTATAGTATAGTGTATCGAAATTTTATAAAGTAAGATTTGCAAATTATGACAATTTCACGTTTACGCCTAGTAAAACTGTGTAACCCGATTTTATTTTATTAGTTTTTTTGTCGACCGGTAGTTACTCTTTAATTTTTTATCCAGAAAATGGTAATTTAAGTTTTCAGTTATAATTATTATTACAAACTTAATTCCCGTTTATTTTTTTGTGTTTTTGCATAATAATGTTAGTGAAAAAGAAATGATTTTTCTGTACGAGAAACATTTTCATTCTTAAAAATTGCATTTCTAAAGCTCGAGGACTGAATTTGAAACATGTTTTGTCTTTAAATATATTTTGTCGATGTTTGTTGTTATAATTATTATATTTTTTTAATTATTTGTATAAACAATTGTTCTTTAAATTAATGTACATCGTTTTGTTTTGAATTATTTTTGTTGTAATTGCTTTTTATAATAATACCAGTTCATTGCAGTTTTGATGTGTGTTTTATTTTTTCTTTTCTTTTTTTTTACCAAAGTAGCGCTTCTGTAGTTTTTTTTTTTGTGAGTTGTAATTATTTTACTTAAATTAATATAGTTACAACTAGCAATGCATGTTTGTGCTAATGAATCTGCTTTTGATAAATAATAGTGCCACACATTTTTATGGTAGATCTCGTTTTATAAAAAAACTAGTTGTAAATATTTTTATCATAATAATCAGTGCTTTAAAAGTTCACAATGTACTAAATTCTAACCACATTTTTTTGTAACAATAAATTATTAACTATACTACCTTAGGTCATTATCAGTAAGTACGTTAGAATATTTCCTAAAATTAGGTTTTTCTCACATTTGAATATTTATAGGCACAGTCGAATATAAAAAATAAATCGAAACTTATTTCGACAATATTGGTTACTTCAGAACCCGTAACACCACTAGCTGGAAACTGGAAACTCAAATGTATTGTATAGCTAAATGCAATTTGTCTGCGTTAAAGAGTAAGGAACCTTTCGTAGCTCAGTAGACGCGATACCAGCTGCACTAGTAAATCTTATCCAGCGAAGGCACTGCCAGAACTTCTAACACTCAATTCCTACAAGTTCTCTACTAGTTACTGGTTCAGGGTTTCTGTTTACAGACAGCTAAACAACGAGCACTAGTTACACAACCTCTTATAAATCTCTCACATTATATTCTTTAGCACAAACGTCCTGGTGGTAGGTCCTATGTGTGTTACCCGAGTGTGTGTGTGCATTTTGACTAGACTTAATTTTGATACAGTTGGTGTAGGGGATCAAACGGCATGAGTATCGTAAGTATTTGCTTTAGAATTAAGTGCCAGATACACAATAGGGGTTACTCTAATTGGATTTTCAAAATGGCGTCAAAATAAAAATATTGAAGTTTCGCTGGCCGTACCTACCGAAAATTATACGGTAACGAAAATTATAAAACTGCTTGATACATTATTCTCCTTCAGTTATATCCAATTCAACATAGGTGACAAGTTTAGTATGTTGCATTATGTCAAATACGAAAAATGATTTTATAACAATGTTAGTGACTGCTTAGGTACTGACAATTAATCTCAAATTACATTCCATATTCAGAAATTAGAGTAACCCAAACGCAAATTGTAGTCTAATTTAGTATTTTTGACACTTGGATTGGGATTCAAACTTTTTGATCGGAAACTTTAAAACACAAGACTTCAATACATTTTATCAATGATTTTCTCACAAGTTCAGGCTTAGAATCTAAATGAAAAGGCCAGGCTAGCACAAACAACACAACCACACCGAAGAAAGTCATACACTAGTCAAAATAACTTCAAAAATATTGATCCCAATCCAATTCGTCTATCAGTCGGCCGCACAAAAATTGTGTACAATACTTTATTAATGCAAACAATATTCTATCTACCGTTTCAATCTATTTCAATTTTTCCCTTTACCTACAGAGCTTAAAGCTTACAACGACACAGGCCTCCAGCAACACAATAATATTTAAGATTTTACAAAAAGTATCAAATTTTTGTCGCAACCGACTGATGGACACTCGCGCTATTATTTATCACAAACAACATTCCACTGCTTATCATCAGAAGACATACTTCACGAACCCAAAACGATGCTCCTCAGTGAATTAGGCGGTAGATTTTCCAGCACACTAAAATATCTACAAAAATACATATTCTTATGAATGTAGGCTATAAATCTTCGTGTGTAAGTACTATTTGTATTCTAATGTAAGAACCTAATATCCCAACTAAGCTTTACTTTTCTACGAAAACGTAGCTATTAATATCCGTTTTAGGACTCCTTGGATACAGTTCCCCTCAACAGCACTGCTTCAAAAGAGCGCTACCAAACAACCAATATTTCAAAGTCAATTACTCTAGGGAACATTTTACTACTAACTTAGCACCTACTAGTTACGTAAGCGCAAGCTAGGCTTACAAGATCGTTTATAATTTTATACTCAGCAGTTTTTCTTAAGAATAAAATTAAGATCAAAATAAATTATTTCATTCCCCTTTCATTTACTTACATCGACGTAAATTTTATAACACGAAATTCTCTCATTCGATTCGCCATTACATTTTGAGGATAAGAATTTCGATTGCTGCTGCTCCTCTCAACTCTTAAATCATTAATTCGAGCATGTCATTGTTAGAATCGAGGTGAAGAAGACTTGATCATTGATGAAATTTCAAGCTTTCAGCCACTCATCGTTTCCTTATTTGATTTAATTGCCTTTCTAAAACCATAATCGCCAGGAAGTGTGAAGCGAAAATGTAAATAGTTTTAGAATAATGATGTTGGTAGTATTAATAACTAGATTGTAAGGGAAGCCGGGATCTGTACAAGATGGTGACGTCATGACGTGCGTTTTTAGAGAGAGGGTACGTAGTGTGAGAGAGTATTTTTATAAAACGAAAATTAAGATTCAAAATATTTGTAGTGTGTTATTTAGGTATGACAGTTGTTGAGAGCGTCGGACGAGTCGAGGCAGGTTGCATATTGTTGACAGAAATATTGGAACGATATCCGAATTTGACAGGATAACATAAGGGTTTTACATTAACCATATCGATAGTGTATTCTACTCTTAAAAATGATTGTTTGAAATCGAATAATTTTGTGTCAGTTAAGATTCACCTGTTAATGTATTCATCAAGGTAGATATAATGTATCGATGTTAGCTTATCATATTGTATGTGGTTAACGATTTGGTCACTTATTACACTTACTTGGTAGTGCGTCGTTGAATTTTATAAGTTCGTTGAGCCATGCGGAGTTGTAAATACAATAGATGCTTCTGCGTTCGGCTCTTATCTGGCTGACACGACGTCATATAATATATACGCGATCAATTGCTCAGGAATTGTATTCGTTTTCATATACATTCGAAAAGTTTTTTCTATCGTCGCTTTTATATGTAGGTATCAAAGCGATGTTGTCATTGTTGAGAATACGCTAAATGAAGGAGTATAATTTTAGTGAATTGCACAGAACGTTGGTGTTTCACTTAATTTTTGATGTATTTTTTCTTGAAAGAGAATTGTATTCAATGATTTTACTGTATTCACGACTGATGTTGAGTTTGATAATGAATGTAAAATTCGTTGATGTGTTTTGACGGAACTAGAGAGCCTCAAGTTGCCGCGTGATGTTATGAGCCGCTGTTTGTAGAACGGATTCTTTAGAATGTATCCGTCAGAACACGTTATCTCAAAAATTGTGATTGTAATTTAAGGTGATTAACAAAGCACATATTAGCACAAACCATCCATCCTTGAAGAAGTACTACGCTGTATGTTTTTAAATTTGACTCACGTTTGAATTTATGATACATTTTATTGTAAAAATTAAATGCAAAAAATATTTTACTATCGCTTAAGTTAGTTGAGACGTTTGCATATAATAGTGTTTATTTTCACAATGGTGACGATTTTTTTAAGTGACGAAGTTTTGGACTTGTCGAAATGTTTTTATATGATATTGATTCTACTTTATAATATTGACACGTAGGTTAATGTGATTGTGTATTATCATATACATTTCTTTGCTCCTTGTGTACCATAGTAATCGGTGTTGCTACTTTGATTAGAAAGCGTACTGTATTTATAACGCTACCTTCATCTCGCTCTAGCTTTCACATATTACTGTCATCAGACAGAGATGAAGCTAATACAGTAACGATTTCATTTACTTCATCATGTGTAGGTAATTTTTAATCTAAGGTGTGTGATTTTTAGTTATAAATATTTTTACAAAGTGGAAAGATTCCAAATGTTAGTATAAAAGTTGGTAGCAAATGACATATCAAGTAAAGTTTTTAATTATATGGATGGATGCGGCGAGTCGGTTAGTGATGGGAGGTTGGTGAAGTTTATAAGCACTGTTTCTAAATTGACAATACTGACGGATTATGTATTCGAATGTTGATCAAATAATATATTTAATAGAGAAATGTTAACGTAACGCGACATATCGTCCACATAGTGGTGACGTAGAAGAAATTGATAGACCAATGCACGAGCACAATATGAGATTGTCACTGGCATAGAATGTTTAGGTTGGAACGAAGGAAAGTTAAATTTGGAATCTTTCTCAACGATGCTAGTCGCCAAAGAAATTGCTTTTAGATAATTAAATGTTATCATAATATGTGTATGCACGTAAGTTTATGAACCTATATTAATTATACGAAGCTTAAATTGTCCACACACAAATCGATTTTACACACTAAATGCCATCCTGCCAGTTGTAAGGAGAATACAATGCTTATGATGAACTAAATTTAAATTATATCCTATATAGCGTACGAGTAGTTGTGTATTTTTAGATATCGCATTGTCTATGTTAGTTTAGTGGGTAAGGCACATCGTGAGCTTTGAATCAGTGTAAGTCTATCACCAATATTTTTTACGATACGACGTAGTGATGTTACATGTAAAGTTTCAAGCCGTGCTTTCCTCGGTTAGTATACCACTTGTAGATTTGTAAGGACTTGTGATGCTTGTCACTCATGCGCCGTGCTAAAGCTTATGCACACAGCACATTCATTTGGACCTTCGACACGCTATACATACAGCTTCTAACACGGATATCGTCGAGCAATACACACGTGCACGGATGTATATAAGGCCGTTATTAGATATAAAAACATCATTAAAAACATAAATATAATTCAGTAATCTAACTTTATAATCTACTGAAACACCATAATGCGCCGTGGCCTTAAATTTGAAAGGAATGTGTTAAACATTTGATAAAATTAAAAAAAAAATCATTTGGGAAATTTTGTACAGACTTATGATCCTCTGTGTTTCACATGTTCAGTCATTTATCATAAACTGTTTTTTAATATAAGTGCTAATATATTATCTTATTGACGTGTATGGTAACCCTATAGGTTAGATATTAAACAGTAGAAGTACGTAGGATCGCTTCACTTCGTCCTAATGTAAAACGATTATTGATTTCAATACTTTCATTCTTGCATATCCACATTTTAATGAAGATTTGTAATTGTTACCTACGCATTAGTTACTTTGAGACTGTTCAAAATGTACTATCGAGAATTTTTCACTGAGGGAAAGGGATGTACTAGCAGATATTTTTGATACTTTGAGGATGATCGAAGGGAAACGATGGTAGAGTAGGGGTCTGGGAGGGCGAGGGCCCGTCCCTCCGAGGGAGCCTCCCGTGACCACGCTACGAGGATCATATTAACTCCCACATCTTCGTGAGCGCGAATTTTAAATGTTACTGTAAACGAATAAAAAAAAAACAATGTTGTTCTTATATGAAAACGCGATGGTTTTCGCTGATGACTTGTTGTTTTTCATATATTCAATAATATTTCCTTTATTTTTTGTACTCTTTAGTATTAAGAATTAATATTAAAATAAACTATTCAATGTTGATTACTCTAAAATACCAATAACGTATGTGTTAAGGATTGAGTGAAATAGTTTCCCCGAGAGCCTTACTAGTTGAGACACTTTTTCCTTAGACGTATCTATACCTACCTACCTTCAAAATGTACTCTTAACTGTTGGTAATACGATGTGAATGGCACTTGTTAACATCTCTAAATGTTACTCGTCTGCTAATATTAATACCTTTACATCCCCTAATCTTACTTCCACTAAGCTACAGTGTAAGAAAATGAACGCAAAATTCCGACGTTAGAGCAGGCCTAGGAACTTAAATATAAGAGTTCATCATTCTTAGTTAGATGGTATGACTCAATTTTAAGACTGATGACAGAAAAAAGAAAAAAAATCTAAAAAAAAAATGATTAAAAATCCTGGATAACTGTTTCTTATTTTAGGTAGATCTTCTAAGTTTGCTTCAAAACGACTGTGGTTGGCGAAACTGTAGGATAGCGTAATGATAATAATCTTTGATAGCCAAATTTTAGTAAATGAGTGGTGCAACACGTTTCGCCAATTAAAGCCAGTTATGTCACAATATCGATCGATATTCATCTTCTGTCGATACTTTTCTATGTCTTCTATCTTTAAAGACGATGATAAAAATCGATAAAACGATCGGGTTCGATGAAAACAATTGTAATGTTAACTTCAATAATGTTGACGTTACATTTGAAATTGATGGAAAAAAAAATAAAGAAAAAAAATTGAAAATACTATTTGTTGCCAAAGTGTTGTTAGGAATTAACATGTAGTTATAAAAATCGGTTGTCACATGCATAATTAAGTTGTTCTTGGGTGGTTTGAAATTAAGGAGAGAAGTTGAAAAATATTTCCAATGATATATTTTTTCATAATGAACTTGAATGCTAATCGATACTTAAGGTTTATATCTGTGTAGGAATTTAAACTTAACGTGTGGTAATAAAATATATCGTTACCATGATTTGTACTGTGTTTTGCAGTAAACATAACAATTATATTCAATTATTCATTATACTCTTCTAACGTCGTATTAATTCAATACGAATGATATTAAACCCAAAGGGGTTGATGATAACATCGCATATATCTCTCGATACACAGTGAAATCATGGAAAATGATTTAGTTGTTTAGTGTTCATGTTACATTAGATTGTATTCGACAGTTCTGATCTCTAAATCGGTACACCTGTTTCCGCCTTTCTAGCACCTCCATTTTTATCGATATATCAACCCACTTTATTTTCACCGCACTAATGGTTATTGCACATAATGTTACATTTTTAGGAACAATGTCTCTTTGAACGGTTGAATTCTAAATAATGCTTATAGTAGATCTAAAATGCAATACTCAATCCTTGTTCTTGAGTGGTTTATACCCGCAAATATTGTGTTTACAGGAGAGCTATTGCTCTATAAATAGGTACACTTGCCATGTCTAATAACATACCTTTCTGTGACTTGATACATCTAAAATTCAAATGTTTTGAAGGGCAACTGATACGAAGAACGGTTCTCATCCTTGGCACTATTTAGATCAACCGTCAAATAAGCATTTTTCAAAATTGGCTGCAGAAGTAGAGAGGTGAATCGAGGTGAAAAATTACTATCGGGTCAATCAGATAGTAACGAGTATTGATTCATAATAGGACTAATTTCATATTGAAAAATACTTGAACATCGAATTGGCTTAACCTAATCTGTTGTAAATAGAGTGGTTGAACGATTCATTCAATACAATATTAAAACGGACGAGATGGATTTTTTGACGAAAAAGTAGCCTATGTGCTATTTCAGACTAATAATCAAATTTTATGCAGATCCGTTCAGCCGTTCTGGCGTGAAAGAGTAACAAAGATCCATCTATCCATCCATCCATCCATCCTAACAAACTTTCACATTTATAATATTATATATATAATAAATCGACCCGGGTACGTCTTAAAACTGCGGCCAGACACCGGAGGACGGGCAGCAGCGTCCTCTCACTAATCGGTGAGCCACTGCGATCCCCAAGCCGCCTGCCAAGCGTGGGGATTATGGCAAACCCCCTCTTGAGGGAGGCCTTCGTTCAGCAGTGGACGTCTTACGGCTGATGATGATGATGATGATATATAATAATATATATAGTAGGATTGATCAAACAAGCATAGGCATCAAGCAACCAATAAGCCTAAAACATAAACAAACAAGGAAACAATGTTGCTGTTTGAAATAACGATTATCGTGTCCATAATTTTGCACCATCGATACCTCTCTCCACTTCTGTAACATATTGTTTTGACATTGAACCTATCAAAGGCTAAATGATCGCGACTCCGGATACCAACTTACCTAATCAAAGTTTAAAGACAAGTTGATCCGTTAACTCTTGCGGCACAATAGATAAACAATAGACGCGGCTAACTTTGGAATAAAGGACTAAACGTGATTACATGCAAAAGTTAATTTAAACAACGGTTAAATTTGAAACGGTGTTGTTCCCATAAGTATATGATATGGGTTCGTCACTTAAAATTATATTTCTACTAATTCTCTTACTAATCCTTTGTTAAAAATATGCTAACTAGCAGTTTTTGATAAGGGTGTTGAAACCATTGATGATTCGATGGACCGGTTATTAATTATTGATAGCAGTTAGAAGGAGCGGTTTCTTTCATCAATGTTATCTATTAATGTTTTTAACAAATAGGTATCTGTTTTTGTAAGAGTACTAGTATGCAATAAATTTATTACTATAATACAAGGTATTCATTGTATAAATAATGTTAAATTTGGCTCAAAGAAAGGCTATTTCGGGTAAGCTAAAAATGTAATGTTTTCCATCCAGATTTTTGGACATATCACCTCTGATTGGTTCTGTCAAAACTTATAATCTCATCTCATTGAAATTATTTGATTTTGTTTGTTGAAAATATGTAATTTATTAATAATTTATTCGTAATTTATTATGGTGTGTCACCGACGCTAGTCATCTAACTTTCGATTAGGTTAGAACCTAAGTTTTCTCGCTAATATGCGTGTTATGTTATAAGGAACTTTTTGTAACTTTCCCTCTTAATAATAGTGTTCTTTAATTTTATCCCCTTGGGAGCTCCAGTAACTATTTCTTTCTCTAGTCACGACGCCTGACACTTTACTGTGTGTCTTCAGGGATAATTCTGATCATGGAACTCAATCAAGTTTATTGAAAGACCTACAATTACTAAGTCTACATAAATAAATCTTCCAATTCGACTGGTAAATGTGATTTCAAGAAGAATGATGAGATTTGGCAATGTAATCTAGTTTGTTTAACTTTGCTTGGTAGGTAAACTTGATTTTTCATGTTCATAATTACAAATCCTGTGTTTTCCCTAGCTTGTAACTTTTCTTCGCTGTGACTGTCTTAATCGACCCTTTCAATATTTATAATAATATATGGAAAATTAGATTCCCTGTTAGCTAATCGTTGTCAAAATAATACTGACTGTGTACCTATTGTTTTATTTAAAAATAAAAAGTATATTGTATAGTACCTATTTTGCAGTTGGAATTAATGTTACAGTCATTTGTCTTTGAGATAAAAGGAGGTTCGGGTTTTGTTTTTCTTAAGCGCCATTTTGTTACGTCATTTGTCGCACGAAGTCGTTTTTCGCGCGGTTTATGTCTGCGATTATAAAAATTGCTTATCTTAAAAATGTACACATTCTTTTTTATTAAAATAGCCTACGTGAGGTTTAAGCTTAATCACTAAAGCAGTTATAACTTTTGAATATTTAATAAAACTCGCTCATATCGTAGACGCCATCTTGGAAAACTATACTGCCATAACAATAAACGTCAAATGACGTCACAAAAATGGCGCACCCTAAAAAGTTAAGACATTCATCTTTCATGTTTAAGTTATTGTGTGAATTTGTGCGTTTTTGTGTTTTCTTTTGATCAGCCATCATTTTTTATACAGGCTTTTATTGGAATTGATACTTTTTAATACTTACGGAACATTCCATTGTCGGTTTTTTTTAAAAAGAAGTTTGTTAATTTGTTTATTTATCTGTGGATTAACTATGTGTGGGTTGAGCATTTAAATCCCGTACGATTTTCGATACATATCGATACCATTTCGATGTATCGATATATCGATATGAATACTCATACATACCTACTTGTTATTCAAGTCTTAGTTAAGGTAGATCTTAAGAATTGATAAAATAATATCTGATGATAAATTTACTTGTATGTTGTATTAAAATGATGAACACGAAATAAAGAAACTGGTTTGAAACATTTGTGTTTTATTTGCACCTCCATACATAATGTAACAACCCTCTCCCAGAAGTAATGTAGTAAATGGGAAGGATATATGAGACTATAAAGTTACACACAGACATATTCTTCACGCTTTTTATCCCTGGAGAGTTAGGCAGAGGCGTAAGTTACCATGTACTAAAATGAAGACTCCATAGTAGTTAGGCTGAGATTTTTAAAAGAATAAAATAATATTTTCTGCTACCTACCTACTACTACCAATCTACCATCAAAATATAGTATTTAAAAAAGTATAAACGAAATAAATAGGTGCTCTTGTTTTTGTAAGCACGACGGCACAATTTGAGATCTTGGGTTCGATTCCCGGGCAAAGAAAAGTGTTACCGGATTCAACATCTACCTAGCCTTTTCCCAACTACATTGGGGTCGGCTTCCTGTCAAACCGGTTGCAGCTGAATATCAGTATTTTACACGGAGCGACTGCCATCTGACCTCCGCCACCCAGTAACTGGGAGAAACTGATACTCTAAGGTTAGACTGGTTGTCAGACTTATTAGGCTGCTGACACACGTAACGACTGTCATAGGTCTTCATATGACACCAGGGACCATACAACAACTGCTTAACGTGCTTTCCGAGGCACTGAGGGGTCTCGTATGAAATATGGTCACCCATCCAAGGACTGACCACGGCAAGTGCTGCTTAACTTCACAAATCGACTTATCTGCGCTATAGCTATGTAATAATAATAATAATAAATTATTTATGTATTTCTGGTTGAATAAACCCATAGATAACTACCTTAACCTAAGTATACATATTATAAAATAAAATCTATGTTAGTAAATTAAAACTAATGTTAGTAACACTTCACTGGCACTAAATCTTGGTGCGTTCCAGTGGCAATTATCCGCGGAAGCGACGGAACACCACGTCCTGAGGCCAAAAGCTTTCGTTCAACACCAAGTCAAGGTAGCATGTCGGTATGTATAGGCCGACCGTTTAACTCGCGTATCGCCTGCGCGGTAAGAAGGGAGCGGGGGCGGGTAACGCTTAATAAAAAAAAGATACTTATTATTTTATTCTTTACCAACAATGTCTATCTTGAGATAAATCTTTGGATTATTGACTCCGTGTGTAGCGTTACCCGCCCCCGCTCCCTTCTTACCGCGCAGGCGATACGCGAGTTAAACGGTCGGCCTATAGCTATCAGCCCCTCTAAAGTGTTACCGGATTGTTCCTTGGCAAAATTCTCAGTAGATTGGAATTGTACTTGGTATGGTTAGACTGAATAACAGCATCAGCGATATGTCGATGTCCAACAGCACACTGCCTACCTCTTCACTCACTACAACATTAACATTGCATCACGCCTGTATTCCTCGAGGTGTACTATTGTACATCCACATTTCACCGATGCCTTTCTTGAATTCCATGTAAAAAGGGGCGAACCTATTGCCATCTACCGGGCACAGTTCCAGACTCCGTGCTGCTACTGTGAATTTCCATAAAGAAAAACCCAATAACAGGGAATCGAACCCAGGACCTCACGACCACTAGATCAAATAGGCAGTCTCTACAAGCGTATTAAATGTTTTAATTACGCAAAGAGAATTGAACTCACAACCCTCCCTAAACATGTACACATATACATTGTGTGACCTTCATCAGGTGGTCACATGGGACTGATAGAGCCACACGTTTGGTACGAGCTAGCTTGTATGTAATCAGTTACCGTCACATGACCTTACAATTAACATACATACAAGATATGGAAGATAGGGGACCAATGACCTGTTAATTGTTAAGAAAAAAGTATCCATGGAGTTTCTTGCCGGTCTCTTCTCCATAGGACCAGCCCACTTTTGGAACCGTGCGCCTAGTGTCTCGACTTTTTAAAAGTGCCTGTAAAGGCCTAGTTGAAATAACTTATAAATAACTTTGATTTTGTTTAGGTACGGCACGGTTGGCGCAGTGGTTGAGAGATCGACTGCTGTGGTACGTGTCGCGGGTTCGATTCCCGTACGGAACAAATATGTTTATGATCAACAGATAGTTGTTTCGGGTCTGGGTCTTTGTGTATGTGAATATACACCGTGCCACGGAAAGCACGTAAAAGCCGTTGGTCCTGCGCCTATGTCGCGTCCTGAGTCGTGGGTACAGTTTACAAACATTAAACTCAAAGTTAAATTCAAAGTTTTTATTTCAACTAGGCCTTTTCAGGCACTTTTAAAAAGTCGAGACTCTAGGCGCACGGTTCCAAAGGGGGGTCGGTCCTATGGAGAAGAGACCGACAAGAAAATCCATGGATATTCTTTTCAAAAAATTAAAATTTTATTTACCATTTAAAATCTTAAATTAATATAGATTATATAAGAAAAATACAAACTTATTAAAATGTTACTTACATAATGAGGTAATACAATATGATACGAACTCATATGGGCACCCTGATCAGAGAAAATAAGGCGATACAAAAAAAAAAGTTGGCGTATTGTCCCTGATGCCCGTGCGGGGATCGAACATGCGACGTAAACGTTTTAAATTGAACACTCGCAACTACAGATTTTCGCTAGATAATTTAGAATTTTGCCAAGAAAAACTGCTGCGCAAGGCTAGCTAATCATCTGATACGACCCGATTTTTCAATGCCCATATAAAAAAGTTGTCTAGCTGTTAATTTGAAATTCGAACAGTTTTTGTACGAACTAATCAGAAGAATAACTTATCTGAGATTTATCCAGCCATTGAAAAATTAACCCTAAGTAACATATATTGAATATGATTCATATAAAACTTAATATAACATAACATAGCTGATGCCCTTCCCCTTCAGGCAATACAGGCGATCACGCCTGTGGTTAGGCAGAGATGTACTATTGTAGACGCACTTTTCGCCGATGCTGTTATTGAGTCCCATGTAATAGGGGGCGAGCCTATTGCCATCTACCGGGTACAGTCCCAGACTTCGTGCTGCTACTGAGAATTTCCATACAGAAAAACCCAATAACACTTTGCCAGACCCGTGACTCGAACCCAGGAGTCGCGCTTGCAACCACTAGACCAACGAGGGAGTCTTCATATAAAACGTTTTACAAAAACCTACTACTACGCATCAAAATACTCCTCTAAATCGCTGTCAGCGTGTTCTACTATTTTCGACATCGTACGGACATCATACCAAAATAGTAGTACCCGTAGATAAGAAAACAATCTACAATCGCAAGAGTATAGAAACGCATGCAAAATGTATCGAATCGTCATAAGCTGATGAATAGTCAAGTAATACGTAAATGTCATTACATTTATTTTGCTGGCGTTACTCTGGTGATTATAGATTACAAATTGTTAAGTGGGGACTGCGCAAGCGTAAGTAAACGTTGTCAACTTAAATTCAAGTGAATATAAATCTTGTTGGGTCTTTCTGTTCATATCCTTAGTAGCAGCCAGCTTCTTTTTCTTCCTTTTGGTCGATGGAAGTCTAAATCACAGGTTCCCAGACTTTTTTCCTCATAGACCACTTTCAAAATTTAGCTGGTCGCGGTGGACCCCCTGAAGGTACATTTCTACCATAATTTTAATTGAATTTGTAAACCCCCATTTTTTTGTCACACCAACGTAGACCCCCGTCGACTCTGAGTGAGAGTCTGAGAGTGGACCTCTGGAGGTCCACCTGGACCACTTTGGGAACTAATGGTCTATATAGTCCCAGAAGTTAACAACAAGGATTACGCTATCAGTGCCAGCCATTAAATCTTCCAGCGTATAGGTGTGGGGACACGCCAGGCACGATATTAAGTGCAGTATTCTTTGTGGGACCATACCGCAGTCACACATTAAGTTGGATTCATCTACAAATCCCCACCTAAACAGGTTTTTCTTGCTTCAGCCAACCTGAGCCCGAAGCCGGCAATGAAAGTTTTTAACTGTGCCCGGTCAATAGGTAGCAATGGGCGCGATTATTATAAGACCAAAAATAGAATTTTTGTTTTTAAGTGTTACCTCCCTTGTTTACACAACATATTTTTCTCCAAAAAACAAGTGACGCACTCCGAAGCAACGTACGGCGTGTTACGTGTAGGACTACTGAAATGACGCAGTTTCCTGGCACGCGGCGTGTTTCACGTGACGTGGTCGCGTCACGTGTAGCGTGCGTCAATCTTGTGTCGAGCCACATAAAAATGTTGCGGACTTGCAGGGTGAGATTTGTTGTGTGGGTTCCGTACGAGAAAGAAAGAAATATTTAAGGGAATAGCCAGTTTTATGAGGTATTTTAAATACTTTTTGTACGTTGTGGGTTTCTTGTTTTGTGTTTCACGTTGGCATTGATAATAGAATTTTATTTTACTCATGATTTTCTTGATAATTCAGAAACAGAATAGTTTGATGCAAGAGCTCACCCTTGTTTCCTTACCTCAGCAGCAAAGGTGGTTATAGTAAACAGGGTATAGTAGATTCTACTATGGCAATAGTGTGTAAGGTCTAATTTTGCAAACATTTCTATCCTATATCATTTATAAATTATATTATTATTATATAATTATATTATTATTTCCAGGTATAAAAATAAATCATATTGTATCTAGAAGTCTTACAATAAAATAAAAAATGTGTGTGTGTCCTTATGTACGCACGTAAGAAGTTATACTTATTTATTTTTTTATTTCCACTGATATGAAACACGTGTTACAGATGCACAAATATTGCACTAACTACCTTGAATATAACTATCAAGTCCCAAGAAAATTTAAGAGACATTTACCAGCCAACTTCATGGTGTCGCTTTTATCTGTCGGTGTGCGCGCTCATCGTAAGAATTCACTCTCATCAAGAGCGCCAAAAGAAGTATAACTTCAAAAAAGATACACAATCAAACAACCACTATTAAAAAACCAATATGATTAATTTAACCCACTAAGGATGTATCAAACAAATATGTCCACAAAAAATATTTTTTTCCTTTTTCCCATTTTCGTAACTGAACCCTCACCAAGGATCTAAGAACCCACTGTCCAGTGAAGAGTGAGACAGTATCTAATATATCATACTGACTGCCACACACTGACAGATTTATATACTCTGCTGGCGTTTCTAAAATTAGACGGATATCTAATATTATTTACAGTGCGAATCAGTAAAATTAATCGAAATATACAGTGTACAAATATTTGTACTTATTGCTTAAAGGTTGGGCTTTAGGTGTTTGAATGTGATATTTATGTTTTTGAACACAGAAAAAATTCAAATGCGGAACAGTATCTCTATTATGAGTTTTTTTACTATTTTTTTTTTTTTTTTTTTTTTTTTTCTTAAAAACGTTGCCCCACACTAGGATTTCTCCTGTGTCGTGGGTACAGTTTACAAACATATACGTACATGTCACATGCACACACAACCAGACCCGAAACAACTATCTGTAGATCATACAAATATTTGTTCCGTGCGGGGATCGAACCCGCGACACATAGCGCAGAAAGCTAATGGCTTAGCCACTGTGCCAACCGTGTCGTCAGCGAAAATTTACATTTACTTTCATAGTAAATGTAAATTTTCGCGATTTTAGTTCTTAACTTGGTTACATTAAGGATTAGAGTTGCTAACATGACATTTCTATAATATAGTAAATAGTAAATCAAAACTTTACTATGACACATATGTCACATAAACGACTCTAATCCCTAATGTAACCAAGTTAAGAACTAAAATGGCTATAATGAAAATTTACTTTAGGTACTATGATAGTAAATAGTAAGAAAACTCGTAATTGCGGTTCAGCATTAAAAAAATACAAATAAAAAATAACACACACACAGCATCATGCCTGTATTCCCCGAAGGGTTAGGTAGAGGTGTACTATTGTTCACGCACATTTCGCCGATGCAGTTATCAAGACCCAAGTAATAGGAAGAGAACCTATTACCATCAACTGGGCACAGTTTCAGGCTTCGTGCTGCTACTGAGTATTTCCATTTCCAATAACTCTCTGCCCGACCCGGGAATGGAAAATGGAACCCAGGAGCTCACGCTGAGCAGTCGCGCTGGGACCATCGAGCCAGTAAAAAAATTACTTCTAATAAAAGATGATTTTTATTACATGTTACCAAAAAGTGAGTTTGAGTTTTATTATTCGCAAATACTAACTATCAAGAGAGAATAATGGCACGGTTGGCGCAGTAGTTGAGAGACCGACTGTTGCGCTGCGTGTTGCGGGTTCGATTCCCGCACGGTACAAATATTTGTATGGTCTGCAGATAGTTGTTACGAGTTTGGGTGTATGTTCGTGAGAAAATGTATCTGTAAATGCACCTACAATACAGGAATTATTTCTAGTGGGCGATTTTTTTTAAAACAAAAAATAAACTAAAACAAATGCACTTATTCAATGTGGTTTATGGGAGAGGAATTTAACCAAAAGTGAACAACAAAAGGCTAGGCTTTATTTTCAACAATAATTTTATTACGATAAATCAAGAAGGATCAATACGATAATCACCATGTTGGGTAATCGTAATACATACGTATGCAATTATTACCCCCGTGTTTATCAGTATAAACTGGCATAATTTATCCAATAAAGGATTCCTTAAGTTACTATAAAGATAACCCGAGATATAAATGAAAACCCTCTTCAGTCTAAACTAGCCACCAAAACATTACATATAAAATTTTCAATCGAAATATCTCTAAAATTTTCCGAATAGAGTAAACCTCTACGTGACTACGGCGTAGCGTCTCGTAGCCGCGTAGCGTACTACGGAGTCCAAAATTCATGACTAGCCGTTTGAAGTGTTAACTCTCGTACGTGAAAAGGAATATGTCTGGGGTTTAAAATGTTACTCTATGAAGCCACTCACTGTTTAAAATCGCTTTACATTTGGATGTTTCCTACAAATTGGGCTTACGAATTTATAAATTATTACTGCTTTTATGTTTTGAACCGCCTCTTTGGTGTGATGGTTGTCAAGCGCAACTGCTAAGCGTGAGGTGCTGCGTTTAATGCCCGGGTCGGGCAAAGTTTTATTGGATTCTTCTGTTTGGCTTGCTCCCTATAAGATGGCACTTAATAACAAAAATAAGTAAATGTGGGTTCGCAAACTAAACCTCTGCTTATCCTTTCGTGGATACAGGCGTGATGCTGTTATGTTAAATACATTGTATCTACAAAATTCTAAAATAAGATCGGAAATTAAATTAACAATGTCCATCAATTATCGGTTGGCGCAGTGGCTAAGTTTTTAGATTAGCTTTCTGCGCTAAGTGTCGCGGGTTCGATTCCCGCACGGAACAAATATTTGTATGATCTACAGATAGTTGTTTCGGGTCTGGTTGTGTGTGCATGTGACATGTATGTTTGTAAAAATATACCCACGACACAGGAGAAATCCTAGTGTGGGACAACGTTTTAAAAAAAATAATGTTTTAAACATAGATACATATCTGCCTAACCTTTTCCCAACTACGTTGGGGCTTGGCTTCCAGTCTAACCGGTTGCGGCTGACTATCAGTATTTTACACGGAGCGACTGCCATCTGACCTCCGCCCCCCAATTACTGGGAGATACTGATACTCTAAGGTTAGACTGGTTGTCAGACTTTTTGGGCTGCTGACGCCCGTAACGACTGTCATAGGTCTTCATATAACACCCGGGACCAACTGCTAAACGTGATTTTCGAGACACGGAGGGGTCTTGATGTGTCAAATATGGTCGCCCATCCAAGGACTGACCGCGGCAAGCGCTGCTTAACCTCACAGATCGACCAATGAGCGCAGTAGCTATGTAGCTACAAGCCCCTCATGTTTTGAACATAGGCACTATAATTTATAATTTTGACACAGCGAATTTGAAACCTATAATAAATTATTAGGAAATAATCCTGATTTGAACAGAAATAATTACCTTAGAATTAGACATCAGTTTAGAGTAGACATCATGCGTCAGAAACGCACGCGTTTTTTTTTTCTCTCTTTATTGTTATTTCGGGGCTTTTAATCTTACAAGACTATGCCAGCCTATCATGCATCAGAAACGCTTTAATCTTAACAAATATTCATACGTCTGTTAGTTTTCAAACTCTCTCTAGTTTGTAAAAAGCTCAATCTGTATGCAAGTCATAACCACACTTTTTCTCGACACAGTCAGGTAAAAAATCTGTGAGAGCCTCTCGGGAGATCCTAATTCTTATTTGAGAGGTGGCTGCGTTTGTCAGGTGTAGGATTTAACTTGTCCCCGGGTGTAACACCACGACATCATGTAGAACGCTCGAGGATATAATTGATCGGTTTTCATAACACAGTCCCAAATCAACCCGCACCTTGATTACATAATAAAACTCTGACAGGTACAACGACCAACAAATATTCCATCCCTTTCTCGCATACATATTTTTTCTTAAGTAGATACTGAATATATAATGTCCTCCTGACCGGTTTCGGTCACGGCGGCCAATGTCACCGGAGACTAGAGCAGGAGATATTTTAGAGCTCAAGTGTGTGCGCAAACACAGGTACTCTCTCTATTCTTTCACTCTCATAGTCCGATGGGACGGCAATACGACACGACCGGAGAGAGATCATGCGTAGGACCAACGGCATTGCGTGCTTTCCGAAGCGTGCCTCGGTCTGAAACAACTATCTATAGACCATACAAATTTTCGTTCCGTGCGGAAATCGAACCCGCGACACTGCGCCAATATATATGACTACCTTTTTAGTCTATTGGTCACAATTGCGACTGCTCAACGTGAGGTCCTGAGTTGGATTACCGGGTTGGGCAGTGTTATTGGGTTTTTCTGTATGGAAATTCTCAGTAGCAGCACAGAGACTGAAACTGTGCCCGGTACCCGGTAGAAGACAATAAGCTCGTTCCCTATTACATGGGACTTAATAACGTCATCGGTGAAGTGTGGGTGTACAATAGTCTGCCTAACCCTCGGAGAATACAGGCATGATACTATGTTATGTTATGTTTATTTTAGCCTTATAAGGAATATCATTAATAATCGGCATGACCACATTCATTAGCATCCGCATCGCAAACGCCGATACCTAAATGCAACGTTTATAAAAATAAAAATCTTTCTACGATAGCCGAGTCGCAAGCACAGCTAGAAATAATATGAATGAATAAACAAGTGTCGTATGTGAAGTAGCGTACTTACAGTCGGGTCCATTCGTCCTGATCATTTGTATCCCAGCCCGAGGCGAGTCTCCGAGTCTCCGCTCACCTTATGTATAAAAATACCCAAGGTACCTTTGAATGACCTCTATGCATGACACAGAGTAGAAGTCTAGGTTGGTATATTTTTCTTCTAGTTCTGTTTACAAAATCCTATGAAATATGTACGATACATTGTGTTCCTTGAAAGATATCTACGGTGTAAAGAAAATGGGGCTGAATTGGAAACTGATTTCATCAAACTGCACAAACAAATTACTGCTTTACCTGAGTTTCTTCTGTTTCTGGTTAATATTATATACTTGTTACAAAAAAAAGGAGAAATGTTAGGATAACATTTCACCGGCATTGACGGCACGGTTGGCGCAGTGGCTAAGTGATTAGCTTTCTGCGCTAAGTGTCGCGTGTTCGATTCCCGCACGGAATACATATTTGTATGATCTACAGAGAGCTGTTTCGGGTCTGGTTATGTGTGCATGTGACATGTATGTTTGTAAAAATGTACCCACGACACAGGAGAAATCGAAGCGTGGGGGCAGTTTTCATCACGCATGTAATTCCGGTTAGGCATACTAATGTACACCAACTTACGCCAATGCGGTATTACAATCCCATGAAATTGGGTGAAGCTGTCGCCATATTTCTCAACTCCGTCATACATCTGAAATCCATGCTGAAACTGAGAATTTCCATACAAAAAAACCCCAATAACACTTTGCCCGACCCTGGTATTGGACCCAGGAATCGTGTCGCTCAGCAATCGTGGTTGCGATTACTACAGCGACTAGGCCAGAGGTTCACAGACTTATTTTCTCACAGACTTTCAAAATTTAGCTGGTTCCAGTGGACCTCCTGCAGCTTCATTTCTACCATATTGTAAATTGAATTGTAAACCCCCATTTTTTTTGTCACGCCAACGTAGAACCCCGTCGTGTCTCCCGTGGACGCCTGGGGGTCCACCTAGACCACTTTGGGAACTAATGGACTAGGCAATTAGGTTATTTCCAAAAAATATAAAATTTTAATATATATAACCCTATTTAATATCTATTCGTTAACAAGTACCTATCTACCATAAAGAGCCTCTATTCGTACCAAAGAGTCTATCTTTAAAAGCTCTTAATGATCTCCATCTAATTCTGATGTACAAATCTAATTATTAACTTAAATGGATGTATAGACGTCTCGTTGAATTTCAAGAGTACTCGATTTAATATGGACTAATTATTTTATCAATTAAAATTTGATCTCACTTCAATTTTTTTTAATGAGTTATTGGACAAACGATCTTGTCCGTTGTCAGGTGGTATTTCATCTTCATCATAATTCTTCTGCCTTTATATTTGGGGCCGGCATAATATATTTTTCTTCCATTCATCTGTATCAGATGCCATCTCAAAGTTCTTTTTCTTACCAGCCGTGTCACATTTCTTACAATGGGTCTGCCTCATCATCTGCCTAGCCATTTTTAAACTTAGTTGTAGTCGGCTCTTAGTTTACCCAGATGCGGCTGAATATCAGTATTTTTTTTATTTATTATTATTTACACTAATCTTGAGGTTAGACTGGTAGTTAGACTTTTTGGGCTGCTGACATCCGTAACGACTGTCATAGGTCTTCATATGACAGCCGGGACCAACTGCTTAACGTGCTTTCCGAGGCACGGAGGGGTCTTGATGTGTGAAATATGGTCACCCATCCAAGGACTGACCGCGGCAAGCATTGTTTAACATCACAGATCGACCAATCTGCGCAGTAGCTATGTAACTACGAGTTCTATCTAAGATCAAAGGCTAAAATTGTAATACCTCGTGGTATTTTATTCAAAGCGCAATATCTCTTTATTCCACCTTCACACCTTTAAACCTTTTCGTTACCCTACCAAGGATCTTTACGAATACTGTGAAGTTTTAACGGTACGACAACTCTTCATTCTTCAAATTATCCTGAGACAGCATGCATTAATTGCAAACTGCGGCTATCGCTCTTTAACTCTCCAAAATCAGGCTGCGTGGAGGCCTAGACTACCCCTAAGTGACATTTGCAGAACTTGCTTTGGTCAGAGATTCTTTTATTTCCTTGGACGTTTCTTGTATGCGAAGTGTAACAAATTATTGACTATTTACTCCAATAATAAACACAAATGTAAAAAAACTGTAGCAGACTGGCTCCTAAAACTTAGTTATGACGAAACAGAAAATCTCCTCCATTCCAGTCAAATAACTTATGCACATAATGTACGCATTGACACACACTCACATATACTACCCAATCACACACTCCCCACACAGCCTCTCACACCTACACACACTTCTAATTATGCAAGGTGACTAATATAGGTTAACTTTACATATAATTTCCTTAATCTTGCCTAAATGTATTTTTTGTTTATTTGTAACTATTATCTTACATGCTTGCACTATCATATATAATGTCTTTGTATTACGAAACGGTGTCATTCATAGACGCTGGTACTTATAGCACAGGGTTTCCTTTTTTAAGTATCAGCAATACTTTATCTGTTCATTTTTGTGTACAAATCCATGTAAAATTGTATGTAACCTATTCGTAAAACAATAAATAAATACAAATAAATACATAAATACACTTCCACCAAACTTGGGAACTAGTAACAATTACAATAATCAATTGCATACACGTACATGCACCGCACACATGGATATTCCCGTAGGATAATCCTATGACAAATAATAAGTTTGTCTATCAATGTTTATCACACGATTATAGCCTGTAATAGCACTGCATAAAAGTGGTAATGGGGTGCGCTACACGACAGATGGTTTGTGGGGCTATAATGGGGTTCTATGGTAAAGTAATGGTTGCTATGAGGTATTGTTTTGATTAATTTGAAGTGAGCATGACTATGATTGTTTACATGTTTTTCTTGTTCTAGTTTAGATATATTTTCATGTCTTTTTTATCATATATCGTCGCTTGCACAACTAACAGTCCTACCTAATTTTTTAGCTGATTTGGAGTTAGGACAACTATATTTTTCAATTCGTGACTCTACATTTGTCACTAACCGTCGTTTCTCAATGTTATTTGCATCTTAAAATATAACCATTTTGAAAGTCAACGTATCTCATATTAACTCAAATAAAAAAAAAATTACTAAATGACAAATGTAAAGAGTCACGAATTGAAAAATATGCCAGACAAAGAGCCGAGTAGAGCGACACCTCAGTAAGATGGGCTCACTCTGGGTACACACCGTTGCTGATAAGCTAATATTTCCATCACCCACGGCGCCATCACGATCTGTAAAAGTGATAAAAAATACACAAGATTAATTCAATTCCATTGCATGAACAATTCTACTGAAAAAGTTATCTTGACAAAGAAACGTTGTCTATTTTTCGTCTACTACTACTAACTATCAAAATCGAATTTCTCAAAAATATACAATTATTTCAATTGATACAGAACCCTGCAACCCCACTCACACACACTACGGCACTATTACCGTTAGTGGGGAGCGATCGATAGTTTTCCCCCCAGAACCCGCTGTAATCAATATTATGGTACACTGCACATGATTTGCTCGACTTAGGGGACTTGTATGGGGGACCAAGGTTACAGTTACATGTATCGTAAAATGAGAAACTAAAAACATGAATACATAGTAGATGTGTTTGAAGTGCACAAAAATAATGGGTTGTTACTTTAGGTCGAAAGTGAAACCAAGAAAATATTGGAAGACTACAAGTCGCAGGTCATGGGTTTGGTTACCCCGCTCGGTTCGCCCGCGTGGTTTAAGAACCCGTACATTTTTTCGAGATAAAAAATAACCTATGTGCTATTGTATCTATCTATGCCAAATTTCATCCAGATCCGTTCAGCCGTTCTGGCGTTATTGAGTAACAAATATCCTTCCATCCATCCATCCTAACAAACTTTCACATTTATAATATTAGTAGGATTCATCAATACTTTGCTCAACTAACAATTTGTAGCAATTTTGTGAACTACACGAAAAAAAATTAAATTTGAATAATGCCGATGGAAAAAAACATAAAACAATGACTTGATCTTGATTAATTGCTGAAGCGATTTTAAAAGAAATATTACTGAGAGATAAGAGAAATATAACCGTAACTTGAAAACTAAATGAAGACATCGTGAATATTCATCCCGGAATATTATTTCACGAGAACAAAATCAAGCTCACAGATAGTTCTTATAAATGAAAAAGAAAAGAATAAATGAAATCCGTATTACCTATCGAGACATCTGCAGAAAATTAATTAATACCTAGTCCGAATGAGACAATCAGATAAGTCAAGAAATAGCGAGCAAAAAATTTTTAATAGCTTTATCTGTGGAGCTGCAGTTCAGTATCTAATTAAGTTCTAAAGAGGCTGTGACTGTAAAAGAACTTAATTATTACGTATTAAAGGTATTATTAACTTAAATATATATAAGGCATTTGCCAAACAATGGGATGCTCAGCAAAATATAATAATAATGTAAATATCTGGCAGTCGTATACACAAGTACACAAGTTGGTGCAAAATTTGGCAAATATTTGGCAAACGTTCTTGTTATAGTTAGAGAATTCTAATGATAAGAAACTTAAGGTCAATTCTGAAAATATTAAAAACCCCTTTGATGGTTATCTTTCTTTACGAGGAGGGATAATAGTGGCATTTTCAATAACCTGACTTGGCCGAATACAGTCGAACCAAAGGAACAGTATACAGGGTCACCAGATATTTGGGAAGTTTCCATAGCAAATTATTATTTCAAACCTTACTGGTCGGTATAAATAGAATTTTCATAGCTAAGAATTTCAAATAAAATAGTATACAAAATAATTCTTTAATTTGCTTTTGATACAAATATTCAGCCTATTTGTTGATATATCTATATATTCAGTATATTAAGCAACCTTTGCATTAAATATAAGCTACCTCATTGGTCGCGCGGTCGCTGAGCTTGAGGTGCTGGGTTCGATCCGGTCGGGCAGAGTTTTTGGGTGTTTCTGTTTGTACATTCTCAGCTCGGAGTTTGTAGTAGTGCCTGGTAAATAGCAATAGGCTCGCTCTGTATCACATAAGGACTTAACGGCATCGGCAAAATGTGGGTGTACAATAATAATAATAATGTCCCCTTGACTGAATTTCGGTCACGGCTGCCAATCTCACCGGACATTAGCCAACTATGCAGGAGATTCTATCTATTGGATTTTTCATCTATATTTATATATAAATCCACACTATTATAAATGCGAAAGTAACTTTGTCTATTTGTTATACCATCACGCTTATACTACTGAACCGATCGTTATGAAATTTTACAAAGAAGTAGCCTGGGTCCTTTAGAAGGACAGAAGCTTATTTTACATATTGCAACAAAACACTAATTAGAGAATAAATACAATATACACGCAAGCGAAATCACGGGCAACAGCAAATTTTTATATAACTCCCAAAATTACCCAAGAAAAAAGGTTTACATAAAAACTCTTTCGCCCTTCCAAAACAACTTATACGAATATATTTTTATTTGGAATCCCAGTAATCTAAAAATAAATCCAATCGGCGTTGCAAATCGTTTCGATCGTGTTGCGTAAGGTTATGTAAAAGCCTCGAGGAAACTCTAACTCATGAACGAGCTGATAAGGAGTGACAGGAGTGGCGTAATAGGGACTCTGTTATGCAATCAGAGGAGGAAATAGGCGTTTGAAAAGAGCTTTTATTATGCAATGGGAAAATGTTCATACATCAAGCGGGAAACGGGGAAAGTTGGAAAGTTGTGTCTTATTCAACACTTTTTCATACGTGAGTGTTATAATACAGTACAATGAAACCGTTATCTATTGGTGTAGTGGTTGGCAGTGCTGCTGCGGAGTGTGAGGTCCTGGTTTCGACGGACAACTTGTTATTGGTTATTGTATTAGAAAATTCTCCTTAGTGTGACAGTTAGCAAATAACAATAGAAAATAACATAAAACTAACATAGCGCCTGTATTCCCCGAAGGGTTAGGCAGAGGTGTACTTGTACTCCCACATTTTGCCGATGCCCGTTGAGTTCCATGTAATAGGGGGCGAGCCTATTGCCATCTACGGGGCACAGTTCCAGCCTCCGTGCTGCTACTCAAACTCCAATAACACTTTGCCCGACCCGGGAGTCGAACCCAGGACCTCAGCTCAGACCACCATTAGACCAATCTGCCTCATTTGCATTGGTCAAGAGGTCTCAACATAAAACTAATTACTCGTAAAAAGGGTAAGTATAGATTTAAAAAATATTAAAACTATTCCGAAACTAATTTCTAAGCGCACTAAGGTAGTAAACGTTAAGGTTCTCCTGGGAAATCAGAACAATCGCGTGGAGTCCGGAGAATCCGTCTTATAGTCTTACTAACTGCAAATGTCTTACCACACATTCATTAGCATTGGAAATATAGAAAAATAAACGGGCCCCAGACACAAAGCTATCCCAAGGTTAAGTAACTCTTGCCACGGTCAGTTCTTAAATGGGTATCTCTACATGCCCCGGAAAGCACGTTAAGTTGGTAGTCGTGTTTCACTAGTAGTAGATAATTTTTCTTTGCTTTCTTTCAGCCCAAAAAGTCTGACTACGGGTGTAACCTTGAAGTATCGGTGTCCTAGTTATTTGGTGGCGGAGACCAGATGGCAGTTGCTCCGTTTAAAATACTGATGTTCAGCCGAATCTGAGTAGACTGGGAGCCGATTATGTTGTTGGGAAAATGCGGGGCAATTGGGAGGTCTGAAATTTAATCTAGATTTTTGGTCAGATTATATGTAGAGACATCACTCTGACAGGCGGTATATCTCTTTTTAACGCTAAGGTGCCATATAGTGTTATCTCTCTCTGTCATCCCAAATACATTGTCTTCGAGTGCCAACGCTAAATAATTGATTTCATGCGGGTTTAGCGGTAAGCAAAAAGTACTTCTGTTTCATTAAATACCCTAGAAAAAGCTGTCTCTCGATATGATGAATCCATATGAGACCTACCTAATGCTAGCCTTCTTGTCACAAAATTTATTTATGCAGTTTAATTCATGAAACATAATCTGTACCCGTGGTTTTGCCCGAGTGATATTTTCAGAGAGAGAGGCTGCTTTAAGTTTCAAGTTACCTTGTTACATTTTTTTTCTATCAGATTTTTTGATCAACTATAAAGACGTACGTATCAAACAGACAGACATACAAAATTCGTTTTGCATTTATAACATTATGTAGTTCATAATTATACGTCTACGATTGCTAACAAAACATTTTTTTAACAAATTCTATTGTCCTCTTTTCAATGGCTCTACTTAGAACGAATGTATCAGAAATCAGAACCCCTTGAAGTTTTCTATAAAATCACTGAGTCTACCGCAAGGGCGCTATCTAATAGGATTATGATCATTCATCCAAGAAACGGGGCGTAGTGCTATGGCCTCGAAGCTAGATTTATACTATCATCAATGGAGGAAAATTTTCCAAGTTTCATAGAGGAAATAACTTTTTTTTTGTTTAGACTTTTCTTATAATAAATAAATAAATTCAGCCAATTATAATGTCCTCCTGACCGAATTTCACGGCGGCCAATCTCACCTTAGATTAGCCAACAGCGCAGGAGATATTATAGAGTCAAGTGTGTGCGCAAACACAGGTGCTCTCTTTATTCCTTCACTCTCATAGTCCGATGGGACGGCAATCCGACACGACCGGAGAGAGATCAGGCGCAGGACCAACAGCTTTACGTGCTTTCCGAGGAGGCACGGTGTACATGCACATGCACAAAGACCTAGACCAGAAACGACTATCTGTAGATCATACAAATATTTGTTCCGTGCGGGAATAGAACCCGGGACACGTAGCGCAGCAGTCGATCTCTCAACCACTGTGCCATCCGCACTATCAGCCAATTATTGTGCCACTGATGGGCAAGTGGCTCTTCTCAGAATGAGAAGGGTTAGACCTTAGTCCACCACGCTGGCCTGGTGCGGGTTGGCAGACTACCTTCACCATCAAGAACCTTATGGAGCCTTCTCAGGTGTGCAGGTTTCATCACTATTTTCAAATTCAGATGCACACATGATTAAATCAGAGGTGCGGGCCGGGTTTGAATTCACACCCGCCTGCATGAAAGGCAAGCGTTGAACCGCTAACCCATCATTGCTATTTACAAGAAGACTTTTCTTTTATAAAAAATAGGGATCCTTAATGTCTTGCTAGAAGATACTGACATAATTACCAAACTTGGTAACCAAACTGTTGGTGTCAGTATATTGACCAATGCCCATCCTCTTACTCGTCTTTAATGACACCCAGTTACAGAGAACTATTGTCCGATATATTTCCTAAATCAAAGCAAATACGTAAGCAGTCAAAAATATCATATCTTTTGGAGCGTTTTGACAGTCGATGCCAGCGGTGTCAAATACGCGGTGACATTTCGGCCGGAATTACGAAACAAAATAAGAAATCCGTGTACTGCCTTTTTTATGTAGGAACCTACAAAAAGCTCCTGCGCTTCAGAGGGGGTAAGGCTGTGGGTGTCGGAACTTTACCCAATAAAATGGCATCAACGGGCACACATGAAAACAGAACTTGTCTCGCCCATCGTCCTCGCTACATGTTGCCGTCGTCACAGGAAAGCACTCGGACTCCAATGAGCAACCGCGACCCTAACCAGTCTGCATTGGCTAATCAGGAAACGCCCACCACCATACACGAAAGAACCAATTATTTTCATGCAAAAAGAACCTACTCGCGAGATCAAAGAAAACCCATAAAATAACGCCATTGGCTGTAATTGCGAAGAAGGCTAATTAAAAACGACTCAGAGGGCCGGTGAAGATTAAAAGAGATTAAAAGTTGCACTTGTCATTTCGACCCGATGGCGGTGCAATTAATTTGCTATGTAGGGGTTTACGCTGCGTCGAACAGATAAACATATTTATAGAAGATTTTTAGGAAGATTCAGAAATTTTAGTAGGAAAAAATATTATCCTACTAATATATAATAATACTAATATATAATGTGAAAGTTTGTGAGGATGGATGGATGGATCTTTGTTACTCTTTCACGCCGGAACGGCTGAACGGATCTCGATGAAATTTGGCACACTGATAGATTATAGTCTGGAATAGCACATAGGCTACTTTTTATCCCGGGAAAATGTACGGGTTCGTAAATCACGCGGGCGAAGCCGCGTGCGGAAGCTAGTAATATATAAATTTATTGGTTGACCTTCCTTATCTCAATGTTCTTAAAATTATGTTAGTAGTATATTTTTCTTTCCATAGTCAGTTTTTGGTTACGGTTGTTGTAATTTGTGACGTTGTCTTGTGTTTATTGTGTGAGATCTTTTAGTAAGTTCTCGTTGTGAGTGCGGTTTTCATAAGAACTACCATTCTACTACTCATCGGAAGAAGTTGATATTAGGACTAATGCCTTTTAAGGGTGAGAGAGACCGATTATTTGTAACAAAGAAAACTCACTTCTGTTTTTTTCAATGTAGGATTCGCAATCACATGTGTAGTTTTGCGCACATTGGCTTGCATTGTACTCGCATAGTCTTTACCGTTAAAGATTGTAACCAGTTTGAAACTATTATTTTAAAAGAGTATCCATGGAACCTTGCCGGTCTCTTCTCCATGGACCTACCCCCACTTTGGAACCGTGCACCTAGAATCACCACATTTTGTAAGAGCCTGTAAAGGCCTACACGAAATAAAAATATTTAACTTTGACTTTGACATGCGTCAAATTCTTAGGTATGTGTTCGCTACCACTCCGCTAAGTTACCAAACTAACCATATTTTCAACGAAATTCGCAAAAACATCAACGCTTATAATAAACCCATCAAAAACGAGTCTCATCAAAATATTCCACACTATAATACTATCACGCACACATACATACCATATTTCGGACCCTTCAATGTCAATGTTGATTATGTACCTAGAGAGGGGCCCATATCACAGAGGTGGTCGGGAATATTCCATAGGGAGGCAATATTGATTTTTGGCGCTGCACCATGGCTGCGACGGCAGACAGACAGATAAATATACGTGTATAACGATATAGATAGGTATATGATAACTTTGTGAGGGCAGTTTGTTGGTGATGTTTTGTTTTGACCGTTGATGATTTTGATGTTTTTACAAAGCTAAGCGAGATTAATGTAACACAATTATTATGATTTCACTATTTTTTAAGGTAAATAGATGTTGCCGTTTTTATCCCAGGTTCAAGTTTCGGTTTTAGTCATATTCGCGAAATAAATAGATATTAAGGGCAGTTGCTTCACTTCCCACGCAAACCCTCAAAGAAATGGACCTCCATAGTACCTACTCGTCCATAAAATAGCTAGTTATAGAAAGCCATTATTACATGTGTTTATTTGGGGCGTTTTAATACAATATTGCCGACTAATTGTAATGTGTATGAGTATAAACTGTATCTGCAAGAGAAATCCTAGTAACATTATTACATAGCATCACGCCTGTATTCCCCGAAGGGTTGGGCAGGGGTGTACTACGGGTATTGTATACCCACATTTCGCCGATACCGTTTTTGACTCCCATGAAATAGGGGGTGAGCCTATTGCCAGCTACCGGGCACAGTTCCAGACTCCGTGCTGTTACAGAGAATTTCCATACAGAAAAACCCAATAACACTTTGCCCGACCCGGGAATCGAATCCAGAACCTCACGCTCAGCAGTCACGCTTGCGACCATTAGTCCAATGAGGCAGTTAAATATTTTTAAACTAAAACGTAACATTTTTAAAACATTATTGTCGTGTTCTCGTCATAAACGCCATGTCCTCTATTTCCATGAGTATTGTAAATAAAAAATGTTTAATAGTAAAAGGCCATATTAAACCCTGGATTTTGTCTTAAACTTCAATTTTTTGACGACACGGTTGGCCTAGTGGTTGAGCGACTGCTGCGCTACGTGTCGCGGGTTCGATTCCCGCACGGAACAAATATATTTATGACACTACAGATAGTTGTTTCGGGTCTGGGTGTATGTCCATGTGAATATTTGTGAATTTCTCATAGTGTGGGGGAACCAATTAAAAAAGAAGTTTTTAAACAGAGACTTGCGCAAACTTGTTATTACCTTGCAACCCTATATTAATATTTATGTGTGGCAACTTTATAATTAATGTTTAGTTTAGTTACGAAATGAAATTGAAATTATTTTATTTTGCAATTAGGATTTTTCAATCCTTTTACACGTCTTTTTTAAACTAGATGGCGTCGGCATTTCCTATGACTATCCCTGAGAAGAAACGCCGAAAAAAACTCAGGGGTCAAGATCTATTTTAAAGCAGTTATGATGGATTGTGTAAAATAAAATTATCTCAGTCAAAGTATGTATGTAATATCATTTCAAAATAGCGACGCCACACTTGGCGACGAGGATATTTAATTTATTAAACTACAGTCACAATTATTCAGCATCAATCTGGAACTTACTACAAGAACATTATCAACATTTCGCTACAATTGACGTAATAATATGTTAGAGATTCACATTTCCACTTTTTGATGTCCCTTATTAGACATAGGCCTCCTACATAATTATAAGTTTTTGTCGTTTGCGTCCCTCGATCTCTCCCGATCGAATTAATTATTCTGACAAGTCTAAATACTCCTTCAAAATAATTTGTAAATTGAGACTGGCAACATCCTTGAAACCCGATATTTCAAAATAGGCTGCTTCAGGCTAAAGAACATAAAAGTCAATGGTTTTCTTCAAAATATTTAATTAGGCATGTGTACAATAGAAATTAGATCAATACTAAAATTAGACGGTAACGAGGTATCGCGTTGCTGAAGGGCTTTGTTCCACTTAATGTTTACCAATAATTGCTACCAAATTTTCAACTGCCTATAAGTGCCGCGTTACGGCGCAACGCGAACTGCGATTGACTTATAATTTTACAAGCTATATAAAATCCTACTTAATATTATAAATGTGAAAGTTTGTGAGGATGGATGGATGGATCTTTGTTACTCTTTCACCCAGAAGAGAGCCAGAACGGCTGAACGGATCTGGATGAAATTTGGCAAAGAGATAGATTATAGTCTGGAATAATACATAGGCTACTTTTTATCCGGGAAAATGTACGGGTTCGTCAACCACGCGAGCGAAGCCGCGGGCGAAGCTTGTAATAAATAAGAATGTTTCTGATTTTTTTCATTTCAGATAGGTTTGCATTTGACCACAATCTCATGCTTTTGTAAAATAAAACAAAAACTGATTATGTCACCGGTCGCAAGCGGAATAAACTAGTGAAACTTAACGATGGTTTTAATTAATACCGTTTTCTACTCACTCGTAATTAATACCTGCTAATAATAATTAAACGGGTCCTCTTTTGTGTTAACCGTACAAGTTAACTGTGGCAAGTTATACTTCATATGGTTTTCAAAGAAATGTATATCCTCATTGGTCTAGTGGTCGCAAGCGCGACTGCTAAGCGTGAGGGTTCGATTCCCGGGTCGGGCAAAGTTATTAGGTTTCTCTGTTAAACAAAATCTTAGTGGTCCCGGGAATATGCTCGCCCCGTATTAAATGGGACTTAAAACAACAGCATTGGCGAAATTTCGGTGTATAACTCTGCCTACCTCACGGGCCTGCAGGACCTCACGATTAGCAGCTGTACTTGCAACTAGTATTCTAGTGCTATTGTAATCATAAAAACCAAATATTGAATTCTAGCTTCTGCCCGCGGCTCCGCCCGCGTTTTTCCGGGATAAAATGTAGCCTATGTGCTATTCCAGACTATAAATCTATCTCTGTGCCAAATTTCATCCAGATCCTTTCAGTGGTTTTTGCGTGAAAGTGGAACAAACATCCATCCATCCATCCGTCCTCACAAACTTTCACATTTATCTATACCGCATTGATTAAATTAAAAATAGATTCTTAGATAAAAATATTAGTTGAAGAATCATTAGGCATTTAAAGGTGATCGTAAGCTTCTTCGCTCCTCCTCCGTGGAATAATTGAGTTGGAAGATCAATAATCTATCTGACAATACCAGATCGTGGTATATGGTCATCAGTCAGAACTCAAGAGGATGCTATCGGTTTTCTTTGTCCAAAATTGGATTAATTTCGCCACAGAGCTAACTTAGAAAGTTACTCAGGTTTACATCCATTTTTTTTTCAATTTTTGCCCCACTCTAGGATATCTCCTGTATCGTGGGTACAGTTTACAAACATACATGTCACATGCACACACAACCAGACCCGAAACAACTATCTGTAGATCATACAAATATTTGTTCCACAAAGCTAATCGTTTAGCGACTGCGCCAACCGTTTATTTAAGTTTTCGTCCCCAAACCGAAAATTAATTAATATCACATTAAGATCCAGCTAGTTACCCCTTATCATAGCTCGACGATATTTTCTAGAAACTTCCACATAGATTACTGCAATATTTACGAGGGCAGGCAATTAACCAAGAAATACTGGCCATCTTAATTTTCAGACTAATTTACTTGAGCGCTGAATCTCCACTTTCGATTAACTTTAATTTCGCGCTGAACTTATTTTCATCTTGGTTGATGGTAGAAATAGAATAATTGGTTGGTGTTTCTGGAATATGCAAATTTTAGAACATTGTCCTTCTTATTCTGTCTAGACGCCACGCTATTCCCAAATCACAAAAAATTTTGCTTTAGTGGTAAGATTGCAGCATTGGTATCGAGGCTGAATGCCCGCGGTGCACCAGACAATCTCAGGTTACGTTACATGTTGAATCTCATTTCTTGCAAAAAAAATTAAATGCAAAACTAGGCTGATCATGGCGCTTGCATTTTACGTAAAATTAAAAAAATATTAAAAAATTAAAAAAACACAAGTGCCCTGACAAAAAACGAACTAAAAAGTAAAAAACAAGTTGTATTAAGCAATATGTAGTATGTTTTGGAATGACATAGAATTTGACACCCATATTGTAAAAATTTAAGTTTTTTTTTTTTCACTTTTTGTCATTGAGCCATATTGCCGCCATATTCATATTTTTCAAAAATTTATAGCCAGTGTTACTCGGGATAATGTAAGGTTTCTAACGATATCCCATACATCCAAATCTACTCAGGCATTCAGATGTCATGGTGGAACAAAGAAACTCACATACATACATGAACTCTAATAATAAAAAAATATATTAAATCGTGTAAAAAGAAGCATAAAAAAATTGTCATCATCATCTTTTTTTTTTTTTTTTTTAAACATTGCCCCACACTAGGATTTCTCCTGTGTCGTGGGTACAGTTTACAAACATACATGTCACATACACACACAACCAGACCCGAAACAACTATCTGTAGATCATACAAATATTTGTTCCGTGCGGGAATCGAACCCGCGATACCTAGCGCAGCTGTCGATCTCTCAACACACTGCGCCAACCGTGCCGTCGCCGTCGTCATCATCGCTTGTGATGTCTCCGAAAATGGTTAAACACAATTTGCAATTTCAAGTATAATAAAATACATTACTTAGCTACATAATACTGTGTTAGTAGGACCAAGTCAAAACGCTGAAGATCCTTTCCCACAATATTATTTTGGGTAAAAAGGAGCCTAAATTAACATAATACATGGAAGTCCATCTGTCTAATTGCAACGTCAGCTCATGAATATGTAAGCAAGGCATTTGCATTAAAATATTTGATGTGGCTCGAGTTTCACCACTCTGAAATTGAAATTCTTTGTCAATATACTTTATAGTAATAAGTCAAAAAGTTACATTTGTGACAGAAAAAAGAGAATAATTGCTGTTGTGAGTTCATCACACAGCGTAAGATATCATCATCATCATCATCATCATCATCATCAGCCAGAAGACGTCCACTGCTGAACGAAGGCCTCCCCCAAGTGGGGGGGTTTGCCATAATCCCCGCGCTTGGCAGGCGGCTTGGGGATTGCAGTGGCTCACCGATTAGTGAGAGGACGCTGCTGCCCGTCCTCCGGTGTCTGTTCGCAGTTTTAAGACGTACCCGGGTCACGCGTAAGATATCATCACGACTTTATTACGCCACGGTGTATTAAGAAGTACAAATTTGTCCTATACTTACCGTTACTGAGTCCCCAAGTAATAGAAGGTAAATCTATTGCTATTCACCGAACATAATTCCATACTGCTACTGAGAATTTCGTCCTGAAAACCCAGATAACACTGCCCGACCTGGGAATTCAATCCTGGATCTACGCTGAACAGTCGAGCGTCATATACGTCGGTACAGTACAGGTAGTAACAGACTGAGAATTCCTAAGTATACCTAGAATATTCTACTAGGTCTGATGCAACCTGAGATGTGAGACCAAGGTGTGAAACAACAAACTTTGGTGAATGTCTAATCTTTCTATCACGGTATATGGAATTCCTATGAAAGCTTATTCTCATAAAACGAAGAAGAAGGAAGTTGCTGCTGTAATCTTCACAATCTGTCTCGGGGTATGAAGAAAGAGCGAAACATGAGTTCGTCTGCTTCACCATTGCTGACTGGCTAACCTTTCCACTACGGTGCCAGCAATACCCATATTCGTGCCGACAGGACAGAAAAAATCTGTCACATTCTATCGAAAACCACAGAACCTGAGTTACTCTGTCATCATTTCAAAGTCCATCCAATTACAAAGTCTTTTAGTTCAGTAAATATCCGCCGATCCCAATAAAATTGAGCAAAAATGTGGCGCTAGTAGATGTGCAAACTAACAGTCATCTAATACTAATTGCTGTGAATTACTAGCTATAACAAGAACAACGTATATTTTACTGATATTAGCTGTTCAGCGATAGACCTCAGGCTAATGTGGTTAGCTTGTGGTTATCTCTACATAACCTATCGATGTTTCCCCGAGGAGGTTCTGTGATTAACATCAATTGTTATCTAGACAATAGCCTTGTATCACATTATGTGCCTCAGTGCAGCACATTGCGACGCTAAAGTTAGGTTGTCCATAAATGAATATACTTTACCTATAAGTCATAAGTAATTTTGTTCATAGCAAAAAACATTGAGCTGAATAATTAAAAATTGCACAGGAAAAAAAATACAATAATACCAATACAAAGCCAATAATTACATTGTAACATTTATACCTAATTAAAATACAATACATCAATCAAAATTCAATGATACCTTACCATAAAGTCATTTGTCATTTAGTAACTAATCGATACTATAAGAGTCTTCAATAAATATGTCCTTAATTTCTTCCTTAATAAACACGTCACCTACGAAAGCCTTGCACATACTATGACTGTAAAAATTGGTGATGCAGCTAATAAAAAACGTTTTGTGAATGTAAATGTTGGTCACGGAGATCACCGTCAATCTATTGTTTGTACGTGCCCTCCTACTTATGGAATTCATGTTCTGGCTTCTCCCAAGCTGTGTGAACGAGTGTGAACATACAGACTATTCCAAAAACATGCAGTAAGTCAGGTTAGCTTTGGTGCAAATACATCTTATTGTAGGTATCCTAGACGGTACGACGACCACTTTGTCTGCCGGTAACAGGCTGCATGGCTTGTCCCCTGCAAATGCAGGTGAATTCAAAATCATACAGTCCCTTTTTTTACAAAAACGTTGCTCCACACTTGGCATCATTTCTGGATCGTGGGTGCGTTTACAAACACAAATATTCACATGGACAAACACCCAGACCCGAAACAACAACACCGCAGGAGTCGACCGCGCAACGACTGCGCCAACCGTACCGTAGAATGAAATTTTTCTAAGTAAACTTGTTCAGCTAAATAAAACGTCAAGGCTTATCGTATACAGTTACATAGACATATTCTCTCTTAAATATCTAGTAGCATTTCGACAGTTCCGAAACATCGATGTTCTTCATCCTCATCACACTTTTAGAAGGAACTGGGTGTAGTTAGAATGTCTGCTGCGATGACGCAACCAATGGGTTCTTAGCACATGATTTCAAAACGTTTGGTTTCATTTTAAAATAAAATACAATTAATGAAAGACGTCATTACTCAACTTGAAGGTATTCCGTAGAACTTTTGTAACTTTTCCTAATTTTAGAAGCACGTTTCGGTGAATCGATTTTAAATATGTAGGCAGACAGAAAAACACGCTATTTGTTACATTTTTGTAATTCTGCAGAATTCTAGCTTACACCTAAAACGACTCGTCATATACGTAGTGCTCTGAAAGAGTGTGCATATGCATCTAAGAATTGTATCACGTGGCGTTCTATTGTTTTAGCCTATCCCAATGGGAAAAATGTGAAAGGTAGCGTTCTTGCCAAAATAACTGTAACAGTTTGGCAATAGACGTCACGTAAGTTATCGTTTCAGTCACTCTAGCCACCGGATGCTGGTCGCGAGGCTCTGTCTCCTATACATGGTCGTGATTTTAACGATGCTCAGATGAGACCTGAAGATAAACCGGAACTAAAAGATGTTATTTACACATTGGATACATATCGGACACGGAGTCCAAAAATAACATTAAGTTGTTCGAATTTCGAAATTATTCACCGCTGTTCAAATAGACAGACATCACACAAAACAGTCATAACACGCCAGTACCTGCAACTACATTATTGTTCAATCGAATTGTCATTACCCGATAATATGGCTATCGGTTTTGCTAACAAAGCGACCAATGCATTAGCAAATTAAACCTTAAACAGACAAAACAAGAATATAATTCCCGAAAATTCTATCAAAGTATCTGCAAATAAAACTTTGTATAGATATATCGACTGAGTGGATTGTCGCGCAAACTTATAATTACAGCTCTTTACGCGATTCCACACTCAAAACTGAACCATATTTCGTGAGATATAGAGATGTGATGTCTTTCGTACGGTGGTATATTTCTTGGTATAATATTATGCGTCGATCGGCATTACTACTGGCCACTCGTCCAACCAATTACAGCGTCAAGTGGAATGAATATTCACTCGGTATCGTGAATACAGATTCGATTATAGAATAATTCAATGGAACAGTGGAAGCGGTATGAAACGTAGGAGCGAACTGTTTTTATCGAGAAATTATGAAGAAAAAATGGTAGGGGTAACGGAAAAATCTATAAAAAGTAACAATTATGGTACTGAATCAATCCATTAACGGTTCTTCTGCGTTATTTTTTCATTATTGGCTATAACGGGTGAAAGCCCTTTCCAAGTATCTGAAGGTATATAAATAAATCCATTTTTTTCTTCCTAGCACTTACATGTTCCAATTTGTTAGGATCTGTACCATGAGTGCGCCTTTTTTCGTAGTTATCGTCAAGCCAAAAATGTATGAAAACAGTGCGCGGGTTTTCGGTAGAAGTTTACTCAAATGAACGCACACGGATTGACGTTGATTTGACGGTAGTTACCGTACAGCTGAGGTCGAGGAAAGGTTGCACTTGGAGAGGGGCGATGTCTTGCACTGGATGTATTCGTTCACAATACAGTGACTTGCTGATTTTGAGTAATTATTATAACTTAACGTAACTTTTAAATCATCGAAAGAAGGTGTTTATCATCCAAAGAGGACGTATTATGTTCTGAAAGATTCAAGAATCCCTATAGAAAAAGGGTAATGGAAATGACATTGATGCAGGTTCCAAATCCGAAAGATCGGAGCTTATTGCGTCGTGTGTCGATTCAAAAGATTCTAGAACGCAGTTTTATTCAATAAATATTTTGCACCACACTTGACCAACAACGACTTCGCAACGCAAGACCAAATCCTCAATAGCCGTTCTTGCGACCAAAACAGTTTGACCAAGCTTCTTTATAGATAAAAACTACACAAGTCTTATTTTGGTAACCAATAAGGCTTGATAACATACTAACAAATAATCCTAATAAAGTTCAGGTACAATACTTCACTTGAAATATACTGCCCAACCACGCAATCAACTCAACCCATGTCAAAATCATTTCCACCAACATTTCGACGCCATTTATATTTAATAATAACAACCCCACAACTACGGGGGTGAGCAGTGAAAACAAAAATCAATACGTCTGTCTGGGAGGGTCGGTCCCTCCTAAATCCTGTGCATCCTCGTCAAAATATCTGCATTTGAATCGGCCGAATTGCATGGGGTATGCGTATGTACTACACAGTCGCTGTATGTATGGCTGTCTAGTGTCTGTGTGTGTGTATACAAGCTTCGATCGATTAACTATGAGGGATGGTATTCGTTTATGGTTACAAAATGAAAGTGCATTACTTGCAAATATAGATATGCTTGCAGACCAATTTCCATTATTACATACGATGCACGGTTCTAAAGTAACTGTAAGTTTGTTTTGATTGGTTTTGCTTTACTATGTTGCTTTCTTATTATGTCTTATTTCGGATAGATAAACTAGATTTCAGTTGTTTTGGTGCTTAGGAAATTTTACGCATTCTCCTGCTTTAATTCTGTACTTACGTAATCACTGTTATTTGTAGTAGTATGTAGTACCATACTGAGTTATTATATGGACTGTGAACTGGCAACATGTCTTATCTTGATTTTGAGAACTTTTTTATACCATTCTAAATTATTTCATACCCGGCAGTGCTGCAAAAAGCGTATTTTACTTCAATCAAATTAGACGCCAATATATATTTTAATAACTATAGAGTAACTATCGGTCGATAGTTTCTTCTTAATCCTGTAATGTTGTCAAAAATGAGATAGTACCAGTTGCCAGTTCACAGTCGATATACCACATGGAATCAAAACAATTTGACGACGCGGTTGGCGCAGTGGCTAAGCGATTAGCTTTCTGCGCTACGTGTCGCGGGTTCGAACCTCGCACGGAACAAATATTTGTATGATCTACAGATAGTTGTTTCGGGTCTGGTTGTGTGTGCATGTGACATGTATGTTTGTAAACTGTACCCACGATACAGGAGAAATCCTAGTGTGGGGCAAAGTTTTTAAAAAAAAGAAGTAAAAAACAAATTCGTTCCGAACAACTGTTTGCTTAATCTTGGCAAGATAACTCTTGGCAACATAATACACCTGAATTTTACGTATTTTTTGCAAAGTGGCGTCTACCAGTCGACAGGATATTAAAACATTACATTTTTTTTAAATGAATTCTGTATTTTTTATTCCTTTTTGTAATTAATTATCACAGATAAGCATAACTTTTTTTATTTCGCTAGTTACAATAATCTTTATTTATCATAACATGTTACTTATGTAATACATTTAATTTTATTTTATTTTAGGCCTTTTTTAAGTATAAGTAACATACTTGTGTGTCCAGCACCCTTGCTACAGCGGCGTGCACAGAGTTTTTAGACAGGGTAGGCAGAAAATTTTAAAAGCTTACTTACCGATAATACCTACTGCATGTTGGTATTGGTTCGTCGTCTTGTCGATTAAATAATGATGTATGTGATTTGCCACCTCAAATATCTTATAATAGATATTTATCTGAGTTATATAGGGTAGGCAGTGTCTTTTTGTCTTTATGCACCACACGCCACTGCCTTGCTAAATTATGGAAATAAATTGTATTAAATATGCCAGTCTCGACCCCTGAGTGATAAAGGGCTAGCCATTTCAATAGGCAAGTTTATCGATCGACTAGTGTAAAGGTTAATAAACAATAATATAATTTTCTTTTATGATAAATTAATTTCTTAATTACTATCATCTACTAGTGGCAGAATAGTGAAACTAATGGTAGGTTTCATATACCAAAATGGTGAGTATGTATTCTGGAAATTGATTTTTTCTTTTCAGTTACATCAACAACAATTTATTACGTCATCACGTTAATCTCCTGCCTAAAGTATCTTTACAAACCAAAATACAATTTAATTTACATACCTGACATGTCAACACATTTTTAATCGCGGCATGTCACTCACGTCGTGTTAAGTGCAAATTATTCGGGGAGAGATCCTCGACGCTGATGTACTGAGACGCGAAACGGTATTCTGTATTGTGGGGGTATTTAACATTTTTAAATAATAAATTCAATCCAATACTGTCCCACTGCTGGGCAACGGTCTCTTCTCAGAATGAGAAGGGTTAGGCCTTAGTCCACCACGCTGACCCAGAGTGGCTTGGCGGACTACACACACTATCAATAACTTTATTTATACCTTTCCATATATACTTAGAAATTCACCAATTTGTAAACTAAACTAAGGGTAGTAAGTTAGTTAGGTTTTTCTCATAGAAAATTCCTAACAGCTATCACTTACAATTTTTTGATAGCCAAAACAAATAAATAAAACGTTTAGCATTACAGAATATAGGCGCCGTTAAATCAGTTGGTTCGTTCGTATAGCTGTTGACACGCAAATATCGTAGTCGCTTCGATCACCAATATTTAAATACTTGTTACTATAGATTACCGTAGATCCTTCTTTTAAACTAGGCTCCACATCATTATTTTCTCCTGTATCGCTTTAACCACTGCGCCAACCGTGCCGTCGATGTTATGTTACTTTCGCATAATGGGTGCAAAAACCGCCTGAATAAATAATGAGAGGTTACCGCCCCATCGCCTCCAAACACCACAAGAATCTACTCAAATTCTCATACTTTATAGTTTTAATCCCACCGCTAGTTCTCCCACAAAACCGATAATAATCACTAAAGACCAACTTCCATCAGAAACTATTTAACAATATCACTTTGTACAGCCAACGTGGTCATAAGCTCGCTACAGACTGTACATATAGCTATTGATTATATAGGTAACTAATACTTTCCATGTTTGGTTATCAAATATCACGTTTTGTAAATATTACGAGAATTTATTTTACCGGAGTGACATCACTACGTGACAAAGCCAGTCAAGAAATCAAGATAAATAAAAGATTATTAAATAATTTAGTAAAATTACTAAATTGGTCTATGAGTCTTATATACACGTAGCTGGATGGGAGTCAGGGGTTTTCAGATGAAAAAATTAAGCAGCGCCTTTCCTTATTTGTCTATCCCTATGTTCCCCATGGACTCCAAAACGGCTGGAGCGATTTTAATGAAATTTTTAGGTAATCTTCAGATTGGCCCAGCAGGTGATCCTGTGAAGTTTGGTAGCGACCGGATCAATAAACTTTTTTTTTTCGCTTTTTGGTAATTTTGTGTGCTACCGTGTGAAGCCGGGGCGGGTCGCTAGTAGAGTAACAAAGGCATGAGGCGTGAGGAAAGGAAAGAGCTTCCAAGAGTGACGAAACTTAAGGCTGTCTGGCGCACCCCGGGCAGTCAGCCTCGATACCACCATTGTTAACTGGAAAAACTATCCACAAAGGCATGAGCTATTCCCGTGACCGTGGCTGCTCTAAAAGGAGGTGGAGTGAAGGGTCTGACCTTTTTGTGCCTAGATAGACACTTAGTGGACGGCCTAAACAGCACTGGCCACTTTTCAACATGGAGTATTTTGTAAAGCGAGCAAAGTTGACGAAAATGAGTATAAAGGCAGTGGCAATGGAGGGATATATAACCCATAATAAACTCATTTAACCGAATGAAAAAGGTCGCAACAAGAATGCTACATATGCAGGCAAAAGAAGAACTTATTATGAAAACCGATAATAGTCTCGTAAAAGCAAACACTAGGCAAACTATTAAACAATATCACTTTATACGCCAAAGTGGCCTAAAGCCCGCTCTAGACTATATAGATTCTATCTAACGAACTCGAACGAATAAATTTGTTCCGATAAGCTTCAATAAATCAGCAAGCGACTTTTGAACAAAATTAAGTAGAAGTCTTATGAACGTATCTACCTATTTTAGGTTTAAAATTTGCATATAAATAGGTTCGCGGGGAATGGAGACAATGATATAGATGCGCAGAGTATGATAAATGAGTGAGTACTTATTTTAATTTTGAAATGAGTTTCTTGTACATAATTTTGCATCACGACTGTGTTCTGTGAAAGGTTAGGCAGTTGTATGGTTGTATATCCACATTTTGCTGTTATTTAGTCCCATTTAGGGCGAGCCTATTGTCGTCTACCGGGCAATTTCAAACTCCAGTCAACTAAGAATTTTCCAAGAGTAAAACAAAATAACACTTTGAATCGAGCCCAAGACCTTACGCAATAGCCGTGATTGTGACCACATTTTTATTATGTTTACATACAGTAAGATTTGTTTGAACAAGAATACTTTCAAACTAGACAATCCTATTTCCCGTTCTGATAACTCAGTTACACCGGCCGCAAGCCGAAGGAAAATAATTAATTAGAACACGAAGTAGAGGCGCTAAGTCGTAGTCCCGACAAATAACTGAAGTTTCCTTATTAATGCGAAAGCACTTTATACGGGATAGTACTTAAGTACACCGGTAATTACATTTGCGTGTAAGTGTACCCATCGCTTCAAATGGATCTTAAGAGGCGGAGGAACCACGCGATTGGCAGAGCCCTTACATTTTCGTGTTAACGGATTCGATTCGTAATGGAGTGGTTTTATGGTGTAAAAGAGATGCTATTATCCGGCCATGGCCAGGGTTTTTTTATTGTGCCGCGTAAGGTTGCTAAGGTATTTTCTCAAGAGGATGGCGAGCATTTGGTTCTTTTGTTCTGTGAGGATTGATACTTGAAAGAATAGTAGCCAATTTATAGGACTCATTGGTGGCAGGAACTATAAATAAATCCGACTGAAGACAGTCGTCGTTGTAGGAAACTCATGTGACATTATTTCGTGGACAGTTCGCTCCGAAGGATACCGATACGTAATAAACCGAAAGTACACTGAGCGCTGTTCAAGCATGTATAGGTATACCTACTTGTCTGAACAGCCCAAGACTCGTGCAAACACCGGTATCAACATTCATGAAAGCTCTTTTCGTGCACCCCACCGTAAAATTTTGCTGCTTGGCTAATCTGAAACGTGAAGTAATGCCACATTAGTATTATCAGTATTCGTCTAGACAATCCATATTCAAAGTGTGCTCCGCGGAGCCCTAGGGGTCCACAAAGTGTTTGTGGGGGCTCCGCGAAAATAATGGTCACTCTCTTCACAGTCGACTCTCTTCTATCAAGCCTGACATCAAACAATTGATGGAAAGTGAATGTTAATGTCAAGTTATATGGTTATTAATAAAATTTACAGATAAAAACTACTTGGGGCTCCGTCAAATATTTCGTTTTCCATGAGGGTTCCGTCGGCGTCGCCAAAAAAGTTTGGGGACCGCTGGTCTAGACTATCACAAATCCTACATTAAGTCCAGCAATTTACTCCTGAAATACAGCAAAATCACTCATTCGCTGCTATCATCTCACTGCAGCGCAAAGTCCTCCCATCCATCTTTCTCCCAACTGGTCCTAGCAAAGTAAAAAAGTATAAAGATTAATAAACGTCAAGTTAAGTCAAAGGGAAACAGAATAAAATACTCTTGCTGAATCCTTAAACGAATTAACAATAGCGATGCTATCGACAAAGCGTCGGCTGCGTCGTCGGCACATCGTTATGAAGGAAAATGTACTGCACAGGAAAGAGATAAGGTTGAGCGATGTCCCAATGAATTGTGAGCGTAGTGCGGGGAAAATGTGACGAAAGTTCACTGTGTAGGGCTGTCAAACGGACGAGCGTGTATATCGGTCTATTTGAGGTGTTTGGCTAAAAATATACATTCACATAAAATATAATAAATTTTATTTAAAAACTCGTTTGTTTCACAGCCCTACATATTTTGGTCACATTTTTCAATCTGTCATGATGAAATGTAAACAATTTCCTATACAAATAATAGCTGAAATATGATTTCGATTGTAGATAATGTCAAAAGTATTAGAAAAATTTACTGAATGCTGATCACACTTTTTGTGGATACAATAACATTTTGATATGTATTGTTCTGCAATTTTTTTCTCCTCAGTAAATTATGGTACTGTTTCAATAATGTATTAATAGAACAACAAACTTGAACTATATTTAAAATATACATTTGTAAAATACTATTTATCGACATCAACTCAAAAGAAATCTTCCATTTTCAAAATTATAAATAGTTTATTTATTTTTTAAGCATAATTTACTTACATATGTAACGAACCACCATTATTTCTTTTCGATTCTTAGATCGTATAAAATATGATATAGTTATGTATATGTACTTTCGCAATAGAAAATCTATTGCGTCTCGTTGCCGGGCGCCGCATGTGTCTTAATGAATTAAATGAACTGAACCCTACATATTCAAATTGAAAAATAAAAAATCTTTAACCTGATTTATATGTATCTGGTGAACCTACGACGGACGGTTGGCGCATTGGTTGAGAGATTGACTGCTGCGCTACGTATCGCGGAGTTCGATTCCCGCACGGAACATATATTTGTATGATCTACGGATAGTTGTTTCGGGTCTGGGTGTTTGTGTATGTGAATATATGTGCTGTGTAAACGCATCCACGATACAAGAATTATTTTTAATGTGGAGCAAAGTTTTTTTGAAAAGAGAAAACAAAAAACCTGCACACATATCTTTCTTCGAATGTACCAGACAGCTGAATGCAGTTCTAGTAGCCTACAAGTATTTACATGCCCCAGACAGACTGAAAATAAATAAACTTCATGCAAATAATTGTGTATTGAAACTCAAAGCTATTTCGAACGACTATTTGAATAGCAATAACCGCTAGTTAAGGTTGTTATCTATTACATAAGCGGTAGCGATTTTGTTCATGGCATTATCTCATACAAATCCTCAGCTACTTTAAATCAATATTGAATGTGGCCGTGTGTTTGAGCAGTGATCAAATTTAAGGACGCGCATGCGACAAAATAAACTGCAAGGGCATAAATAAATGGAAACCCAATAAAGAAACTAGCGTAACTTTGATCCAATGTGGTGTAAGTGAAATTGCTTTATATTAAACTTGGCGAAAATATAACGTCGTTTGCAGTTATTTTTTTTTTAACTGAATACAACCACGGCTACTTGTCGATAACTCTCGGGACTACCAAGGGAAATGCGTTGAGAAATAAAGGAAAAGAGTTTATTTAATATTTATTCAACTTCCAATTTGGATTTGAAAATTTAAATAATGATCTACGTACAAGTACGTGTGTACAATCACCATCAGAATTAAGAAACGATTATTAGAATTTCAAAATTCTTGAACTATCCACCAAAGATATAGTAGCACTTGGTCTACCAGTTTTGATATCAGTCTCATCGTCACCTTTCACGTTGACTGTACGGCCGCTCCGCTCACCACTATATCCTTAACCTCCCAAGCGATCGCGCGTTCCAATTAACGAACGGATTTGTCAAACAGGGGCGTGAACCAGTCAAACTGTTCATTGGAACAATTTCCACAAACAATTAATCGTTGGGCATTCCTCCAATTATTCCTTTTAAAGGTAAAAGGAACGAATTTAGGAAGACGTGATTAAAGGTTGTTCCAAACGGTTGCTTAGAATTGATATTGCTTTTCTGGAACATTTCGAGTGGTTTCGGCAATTGGGTGATATGAGATTTGTGTTCTATATTTATAACGGTCTTTGAAGTGAGTTTATATGAATGATTTTCTAAGAATAAAACAATATTTATGATATTGATGCTTATTGTATTTTTACCTTATCGTTTTCCGTGGCTATGTTTTTGTCTTGATCGTGCCGAGTTTCTGATACCTGTGCGGAAGAATTAATGGATGCCAATAATAGCTCAGTCCTTGCTAACTTCTGGGCTGGAACTATTTAGATTTGTGTGCCAATTGTCGGCGAAACATGTTGAACTTTGTTAATTACCCATCACCTATAATATTACCATGCTTCAGACAAAGAAATATTATTCTATTCTATTGCTATCGATTAGCTAAGAAGAAGTTACTGATCTTAAAGGATCTGTATGTCGTTTCTCGTTGATAGACGGCTTAATCAAATTTAAAAAAAAAAGAAGATCCGCGAGCAGTAGCTAGTATTATAAATGTGAAAGTTTGTGAGGATGGATGGATGGATGGATCTTTGTTACTCTTTCACGCCCGAACGGCTGAACGGATCTGGATGAAATTTGGCACAGAGATAGATTATAGTCTGGATTACTTTTTATCCTGGGAAATGCACGGATTCGTAATCCACGCGGGCGAAGCCGTGCGCGGAATCTAGTATCCTATAATCCCAGGCAAGGATGAAACTCTCTGTGTAGCGATCATTTACCATGGTACCACTGACCGATGTGCAGAAGCCATCTCCCCACGATCCTCATCATACAATAAATCTTCTCATCATCTGCCTAGCCTTTTCCCAACTAAATTGGGCTCGGCTTCCAGTCTAACCGATTGCGGCTGAATATCAGTATTTTATACGGAGCGACTGCCTTCTGACCTCCGCCACCCAATTATTGGGAGACACTGATACTCCAAGGTTAGACTGGTTGTCAGACTTGGGGGACTGACACCCGTAATGACTGTCACAGTACTTCGTATCACACCCCGACTGCTTAACATGCGTTCCGAGGCACGAAGGGATCTCGATATGTGAAAAGTGGTCACCCATCCAAAGGCTGACCGCGTCAAGCGCTGCTTAATCTCGCAGATCGGCGGATCTGCGCAGTAGCTATGTATAACATAATACAAGAAGTCTTCTACACACACTTTAATATAACCGCTCTAAAATATATCAAAAGCATCGTTTTGACGGAACAATTACGAGAATCGTTACAAACCCCTTCAAAGGGACTATTGTTCTGCGTTCCAATTAAATTTTAATAACTCATTTCACTGTTTTATATCACAAAGCTTATAATAGAGGTAACATTATTACGACATGTTCAAACGGGCTTTATTACCTTCCATTTATCGTTTGTATAAGGTTTTATAACCGGTGGTTGAAAATGGATTCTGAGGCCCTTTGCTATAATTGAATATTTTTTAACTTTTAATTCCCGAACGCTTGTCATAATTACTTGTTGATTTGTGATTGAATCCTTTGATTCAAATAGATATGATTTTGAATACGAAATTAGATCAGAAATAACGGTGAAATGTTGTTTTTTATTTAAATCATAACGACAGACGCACCCAAACAATATAGATTTTTTTAGTGACTAATTTGCATCATTTCATGTGTTAATTACACAATAGTGTGAGTTAGACACGAGATTCTTGCGAAAGTATAAACTTAAATTAACGTTAAAGTATCAAGGTAAAACGAGGATGACGACAAATAATAATAATAATAATAATAATTTATTCAAAAAACATTACAAGATAAAATTATACAGAGGTGCTTAAATGTTAATTATATTCCTAATTCTTACGTGCCTGAACTAGGTAAATCCTGTGTTTCAGGCAAGAAGAGCTAAAACAGTCTAAAGTAATTAATAAACAATCAAAGAGTTATTACATAATGTTCAAAAAGAAAATAATCCTAAATTATACAGATTATAATTTTAAATAGGCTAATTTTTAGTTCCTAAATTAACTAAATGCTTAGTGTAGGTGAAAATTTGTATACTTAAATATATTTACTTCGGCACAACTAGTAGATTCTCTGTATCTTCGTAGGACATACTTTGAAGAGAATCCTTGAGAATTCTCTTACAATTAGTGTGATTCAGGGAATAAATATTCGCTATAGAGTTTAATCTATTATAGAGGAGAGGACCCAGGAACATGTAAAATTTTGATGTAAAAGCATGTTTTGTTTGATTTTGAGGACAGACTAGATCTTTACGTCTTTTATTAGTATGTTCAGTGCTGTATGGTAGAGCTGCGTGTTGTTTTAATACAATGCCCATTATAAATAGCTGTCTAACTGTTAATACTTCACAATATTTGTATAGGAGGTTAGTGGGAAAAAGGAAAGGTCGGAAAGTAGACACTTTGAGAATCGCCCTCTGAGCTCTCTCAATGGTTAGTAATAGTGTTTTACCCGCTCCTCCCCATGTGGTAATACAGTAAGTTAGTAAAGATTGGCATAGAGCAAAGTAGACTTGTCTAATTATTTTTGGGTCTGCAATATTGCGTAACTTTTTAAAAACAAATATCAACTTCCGAATTTTGTTATTTAAGACTTCTATATGTTGTTTGAATGAAAGTGTTTGATCAATTATAATACCAAGATATTTTATCGTATTTGACATTTTAATGTTGGGACAAACACATTGGTTATTTGTGGGACCTGTGCAGTGATGAGCAGACAATTTTGACTTAGTGCCACTTGATTTTTGCTTGTGCATCGAAAACTTAATGTAATTTGTTTTGTCACTATTTAGGGTTAGTGAATTTTGATGAAGCCATTCATTAACAACATTGAATCCGTGTTGTGCAAGCCTGTAGACATTATTTTCTGAGTCAGCCGAAAATAAAAGAGCAGTGTCGTCAGCATAACAAACGATTTGGCCCTGATCTAGATTTAGATTACAAAGATCGTTTATGTATATCAAAAATAGTGTAGATGCTAAAATACTTCCTTGAGGCAGGCCGTAAGACGTGTTTTTCTTATCATCGCTGAGAACATTATCAATCCTTACACATTGCGTACGGTCTTCTAAGTAGCTCTTAAATAGTTTCAGCTGGGTGTCTCTAATACCTATGGCTTCAAGCTTGTGCAACAGGATAGGAATAGAAACCGTGTCAAACGCTTTGGCGAGGTCCAGGAAGATTCCCACTGTGTGGTTACCTTTATCAATTTCTTGTGCTATATAGTCAGTCAGATGGTGTACGGCGTCTTCTGTTGACATTTTAGGCCTAAATCCAAACTGCCGTTTAGATAAAATAGATTTATCCTCCAAATATTGATAAAGTCTTTTATTTATAAGTTTTTCTAATATTTTAGACATAGAAGGCAATAAGGAAATAGGTCTATAATTAGTCACTTGATCTTTACTACCTGATTTATAAACAGGGACAACAACAGCTTTTTTCAGGCACTCGGGAAAAACACCTGAAGATAAACATTTTTGGAAAATATAAGTCAGTGGCGGAACCAAAATATGCCTGAACTGTTTGATAATTTTATTTGATATATTATCCCAGCCAACTGCGCAGTCATCTTTCAAGCTTATAATTATCCGTTCAACCTCAGTCTCGTCAGTATCGAGCAGTGCAAAGGATGATAAGCTAGTGCTACACACAAACGGAGAACTTGTTAGATACCGTGATCGGCCCCGAACTTTTTCAGCCAGACACTTTCCTACATTAATAAAGAAATTATTTGCAATGTTAGCAGATGTTAACTGTGATGAATGTGCTTGTAATAAACCTGAAGATGACTGATTTTGTTTCGAGTTGTATGTTACCTTTTTAATAAAAGTCCAGATTTTTTTACTATTTGTACCAGCCTTTTCCAGAGCAATTTTATCGTAGTTGTTTTTTATTTTTTTAAGAAGACCATTACAAAAGTTACGATATCTCTTATACGATAGTTGCATTATTAAATTATCTGGATAAGATTTAGCTTTCATGTGCAGTTTATCTCTATTTTTCATACAGCGAATGAGGCCAGGCGTAATCCATGGTTTTATGTTGTACTTTTTGTTACTTAGCTGAGATATGACCGAGTTCTTCTGAATTGCATGTTGTACATTTTTTATTAAATGTAGCATACAAAACTGCGGGTCAGCGGATTTGTAGACTGGGTCAAAGTCGATATTGCGTAAGTCATCTTCAAGTTTATGTATATTTAAACTAGAAATTGTGCGAGACATTTCTTTAGGTAATTTACAATTTAGAATAAGTAGGGTAGCATTGTGATCGGTTATTGTTGAGTTAGTTACAAGGGTAAGTGCTGGGAGTTTCGACTTGAGTAAAATATGGTCCAAACAGGAACCGCTTTGATGGGTAGGAAGCATGTGAGCGGGAAGCAAACCATGGAAGGCGCATACGTTCAGATATTCCTCAGTGGTAGCGTCTGCACTTCCTGGAAGAATGTTGACGTTAATATCTCCAGTTAAAATGGTATTTTTAAAGGATGACAGGTTCTGCAAGGTGTCATTTAGCGAATCACTAAATTTGTTTATATTCCTAAAAGAGGGGGGTCGATATACAGCTACTATCGCAAATTCTGATCCAATTTTAATCAACAATCTGTTACAGTCGTGCATGTTTGGTTCCTCGACAGACACATTGAGATGATTTCTTGCATAAACTATCACACCATCGTTCTGATTGAAGGTTATACTACTTTTATACATACAATATCCCGGGATTAGTGGTATGTTGTATTGTTTAGCAAGCCAACATTCAGTTAAGACAATAATGTCACAGTTGATGTCTAGACGTTGTAGAAAAATGCTAAAATTATCGAAGTTCTTAAAAACACTGCGAATGTTTTGAGTTAGTATGGTTAAAGGGCTAGCGTAAGAGGAAAGATATTGTTTACAGTGTTCAACGTCACAAACCTGCGATTCAGATACAGAGAAATTATCTAAGTCACTAATTATATTATTTATCATAGTTATAAAAAACAAAGGCCAGGAAAATACGTAATTAACGGCGCTCTTAGGCGCCACCATAATCAACAGAGTTTATGTACCTCTTTTCGGCCATTAATTTTGCCGGACAGTCAGCTGCACCTGTCTTGTGATTGCTTGGCTTTTTAAAGTGTAAGCAAGTAGCACATTTTGGTTCCTCTGCCTTTTTAGTGCACTCTTTAATGGAGTGATCCAGTTCCCCACAGTGGCCACAGGTAAAGGTAGATTCCCGACATGATTTGGCTGCATGTCCATACTGCTGACACTTGTAGCAACGTGTAACGAGAGTGAAATCTCTCACAGGGCATGATGACCAATTAACAAAAACTCTGTCTCTAGATATCAGGGCTTTGCGTATATCTGCAGATATTTCTATAACATAGTTACAGGTATCAGCGTCTTTCTTACCTGATTTGTGACTTAGCTTAATGGAGGACAAAAAAGTATCGAGGCTGCAATCCTGAAGTTTCTCGGCTAGATTTTGGTGGAAAACACATGTAAAAACTTCCTTCTCTTGCATGGATGACGGCACTCCGATAATTACGACTCTAGGCTTCCTTTTCTGGGGCTCATCGATTGTAAGGCCTGAATTTGTTAAAAGCATCGATTTTTTCACTTTCTCAATATCGTCCTTTGTTTCCGTACTGATGATGACACCACCATTTTTTGTCTTCCGTAGTCCTCTTACTTGAAGTTTCATCTGCTCAGGGCTTATAATTTTTTGGACAAGTGATTTCGTCTCCTCACTAGACTTCAATTTATCGCTGGGATATATGGCCACTGAGCTTAAATTTAAGGGCTGTATAAAATTGTTGGTACCTTTTTTAACCATGTCAGCAAAAGAGGTTCCCGTGACAGTAAATAAACTAAACGTAAATTCTTTCAAGAACTATTAGAAAATAGTAACCTTACTTTCGTTAAGAACTATTAGAGAATAGGTCTTATAACCTTTTACTGCTACAATATATTTTAAAAAGAAAACCACACTGGTTTCATTTAATTAACTAGCTGTATTCCGTAGCACATCCGTAGCATCCTCAAGAGATTGCTACGTGCACGTAACTCGTGCTACGCGCTCGTAGTAGTGCTACGAAAATCGTTAAATAAAGAAAATGCATGGGGACTTACCATCACGCTATTCTCAATGGGTCCTTACAAAACTGTTGATTTCATTTATTTACATTTCATTTCATTTACATCCGTATCAGCTGACAGTATACCACTTAGGACACGTTAAGGGTTACCACAGTTACCATAACACAAGGAATTTATTAGTCATAGCAAGTTGAAAACGCGTCCATAATAATTAAGCACAATAGGAAATATGCATGAAAAAAATATTTGTAATCTAACCACAATCGTTAATCGAAAAAAATACATAAATATCATACTATTAGTGAAATAATAATCAAAATTAATCGTAAAACGAACGAGATATAACAAATTTCATCGAATATTGCTGTCTCTTTCGCAAAAAATGCTGTTTTGTATGGCAGTTCTATGGGCCTGATGTTATTTGACGTCATATGACACGTCGGACCTCTCTTTCTAATTCGTCACTTCAATACTTTATAACTTTATCGCTGATGAAGATATTTTAAAAATTCTTTCACCATTATTTACTAGAGATTATAAATATTTTATTAAGCAAATAAAAAAATACTTGCATATTCCCTATTGTACATCCACTATATTAAAAGGAGGCGGCAATCACTCATCATCAGGTGATGAAAGCCACTGTCTTTTTTCTTTTTCTTCTGGCCCACATGCATCGAAGAAGTACCGCTTTCAAATATAATTTATTCTATTGAATATAAAGAATTTTATTTGCAAGACACGTGGTTTAACAAATATGTTAAATTAAATGATTGAAAGGCTTATCACGGAATATTTATAATGAAAGCCATTGCAAGAACAAAAAAAAATTAAAAATGAAATGCTTCGCGCAAGCGCTGGTGCACGCACTCATCCTCCCCTACCTGTACCCAGTGAAGCGGAGAACCGCTACGACTGGAGATAGTGTCGGTTGCTGTGTCTGGCCGACGGTCTCTGTTGCTCCCTACCGTCGCCCTAGGTCATCCACCTTGACTGACTGCCTCGCCGAGTCCACCAAATCCGTTGCATATCTGCTTTGAATTGCCTTGATGAGACTCTATTCACCGTTAAAACAAGTGAAAATCGCTTAAATAGAATGAAAAAAAAAAACTTGTCCATATCATCTGCCTAGCCTTTTCCCAACTACATTGGGGTCGGCTTCCAATCTAACCGGTTGCGGCTGAATATCAGGTATTTTATACGGAGCGACTGCCTTCTGACCTCCGCCACCCAGTAACTGGGAGACACTGATACTCTAAGGTTAGACTGGTTGTCAGACTTTTTCGGCTACTGACACCCGTAACGACTATCACAGGTCTTCGTATGATACCCGGGACCAACTGCTTAACGTGCTTTCCGAGGCACGGAGGAATCTCGATATGCGAAAAGTGGTCACCCATCCAAAGGCTGACCGCGTCATGCGCTGCTTAACCTCGCAGATTGATCGATCTGCGCGGTAGCTCTGTAGCTACTCCATAACTATCATTAAATTGAAAACAAACAACAACAACAACCTAAAATAATTAAACCTTTACCTACTCCAGCATACTTGCAGAAACTTAATTTAATTTTAAAAGCAAGTATTAGTTAACTGGAACAACGTAAAGTTTTACAAGTAGGTACGGCACTAGTAGGTAATCCTTTACGCTTATTTGGTCCCGGAACGAGAGTTCAGTTTCTGTCCAGTTTTACTTTAAGTCCGTGATCGTAAACTGCAGTTTTTAAACTTAGAGGAAGCTTCAATTGCGAGAGATTGAACGAAAAGATTTAAGCTAAGAAAGAACCTCCACTTATAACGAAATATGAGATCATTCGCGGCGCACCCTGGACAGTCAGCCTCGATACCACCAGGGGTCATGACCCCCCAAAATCGTTCACGTCAAATTGACAAACCTCCTAAAAATAGACAATTTACGTTAATATTAAACAAATTAAATCAAAAATAGGTTGTTTTTTTTTTTGTAAAAAATATTCTAAATTGCTCAACTTTACTGTAACCCCCTTTAATATAACCCCCAAGTTACTTTACTGTTAATATGACCCCCAAAGTTACTTTACTGTTAATATGACCCCCAAAGTTACTTTACTGTTAATATGACCCCCAAAGTTACTTTACTGTTAATATGACCCCCCAAAGTTACTTTACTGTTAATATGACCCCCCAAAGTTACTTTACTGTTAATATGACCCTACCAAAGTCTTTAGCTGCGACCGCGCCTGTATATAGCTCACCTACAAGAGATTAGAACCTTGTTATATAACCTCGTTAAACTGTTAGCTTACTCGTCCACTTTACAATGTAGAGCACACTATTTCAGCGAAACTCTCCCCATTCATAATATATTCTCTTTGAGATGACGCCGTGGAAATATTAATAAATGTGATCCAATGTTTTACCTTGTAATTTTGTTCTGATTTTGTTATGTGATTTTAAAGCTTGGTAGTATGGCGATCTTGACTCTTGAGGCTTTGTCACTTTTTTAAAACATTGCCCCACACTACGATTTCTCATGTATCGTGGGTACAGTTCACAAACATACATGTCACATGCACACACAACCAGACCCGAAACAACTATCTGTAGATCATACAAATATTTGTTCCGTGCGGGGATTGAACCCGCGACACGTAGCGCAGAAAGCTAATTGCTTAGCCACTGTGCCACCCGTGTCGTCATATGTGATCAGTGTCGTCTTTCATTGAAAACGTATAGTTTTAATTAATTAATAATTCCAGTCAAAGTATATTTTATTTATAAATTTTTACAACTACATTTTTAAACAGTTTTATTGTTATGTTGTGACAGAAAATTTCAAATGAAATGAAATGAAATTATTTATTTTTCAATTAGGATTTTTCAGTCACTTTTATACGTCTTTTTAAACTAGATGGCGTCGGCATTTCCTATGACTATCCCTGAGAAAAAATGTAAAATATCGTAATGAAATTTGTGTACAGTGTAAAATTCCTGCTAGTCTTTATCAATAAAGACTCACATCTGTCTAATATGAAAGCGCAACTACTGAGCGTCAGGCCTTGGGTTCGATTCCCGGGTCGGGCTAAGTGTTATTGGGTTTTTCTGTATGGAAATTCTCAGTAGCAGTCCGGAGTCTGGAACTGTGCGCGGAAGATGGCAATAGGCTCGCTCCGTATTACATGAGACTCAATAACAACATCGGTGAAATTTAAGTGTATAAATGTACACCTCTGCCAAACCCTTCGGGGAATACAGGCGTGATGCTATGTTCTGTTGTCTGTGTAATATTGCTGGTGGCCAGGGTTTAATCCAGCAATCCTTGACGGCACGGTTGGCGCAGTGGTTGAGAGATCGACTGCTGCGCTACGTGTCGCGGGTTCGATTCCCGCACGGAACAAATATTTGTATGATCTATAGATAATTGTTTCGTGTCTGGTTGTGTGTGCAGGTGACATGTATGTTTGTAAACTGTACCCACGATACAGGAGAAATCCTAGTGTGGGACAATGTTTGTTAAAAGCGTAAAGCATAATCACTAAACATTTTTTTACTGATGAGTGTACATAGCCTACAGTACTAGAGATTGAATTATAACAAAATATACTAAGCTAGTAGTTTACAAAGCTGTAACACATACGAAAGGAAGGAAGGAGTCCCTAATATATTCTGAAAAAAAAAAAATGCCGCAAGCAATTTCGGTATATCCAAGACAAAACAAAGGAAGTAAACTTAAAATATTCAGCCCAAAATGACACCGAGTTAGTAGAAGCGGTTGCCATGGCAACGTTAATGGGGCCAAGAGAATAAACGTGCACATAAAAAGGTCAAGGTCGGTTTAGGCCCGTTCAGTGTTGCCCGCCTTTTCGGAAATAGGCGAGCGAATTTGTACAAACTGAATTGCCTATGCCTGTGTGGCTACGAAAACAGTGGTTGCACGCGAAACAATATTGAATTTCGAATTTCCATTTAGATTAAAACGATTCAGAATCATTGAGTCGGAATTATTCGTGTTTTACTTAACGTTAGCGAGATAATTTCGATTGGTAAATGAATATTTGGTATACCTAACCTGCATTTCAGCTACTGATAAGCTTCTTGTATGTTACAATCAATAGTGATCGAATATAAACAAAAAACACTTTCATTTTGCAGTAAACCTTGTAGTTATATTCTGTTGAGATTTCTAAGATATAGCCCCTTCTGAGCCTTGCTCTTGTAGCTGATGAAATTCTTTCCATTTTTCTTTCTCCAGTGCAGTCTCCTTTACCTCTTTATATGACATGACTGCAACCTTTTCCTTGATATGGCTCATGTAACTTACCCTTGGTCTTCCTCTCTCTCTCTCGTTCATTCTATGTTTCCTTCAATTATGTTTTACTGAAACTGTCACGTCGTATAAGATGGCCTATCATCTTTACTATAGCCCCATACTGCTGTAAAAAATCAGGTCGGATACGATATTTCAAATCGTATTTTCACGCTAAAAGTCCCACTCACTGACTGATCATCAATAGCTATAGAGTGACATATAATTAAATTTGGGACGGTCTAAAAGTTCTTTTGCTACACGTAAAGGAATAAATCTGGCAATAAATAATTTCAAATTCCATATTCTCTTGGGTCTTTATTAGAGCAACAGACGCCAAAACAACCGTTTTTAGAATTTTTGTCTGTCTGTATGTTTGTACATGCAGCACTGCATGGATTTTAATGTAGTTTTCACCGATGTATTGCTAGAGGTCTAACTTAAAATATTGACAGATTCTAAATTCCACGCGTACGAGGTCGCGGGCAACAGCTAGTTTAAAATAAAATAAAACATGTTTATATTACGGATCTCTTCAGGACCCAGAACAAAAATCTGTAGATGACACAAATATTTGTTCCGTACGGGAATCGAACTCGCGATACGTAGCGCAACAGTCGATCGCTCAACCATCAGTGAGATCATGTTTTACGAGACAGGTACTTATTAGCGACCTGTCAGAAAAAAGTCATTTAATATTATGCCGCTGTTTCTCTAGCCCCACATATTGACAATGTCCTATCGTTGTGAAGATGTCTCTCTCATTGTGCCTAATCACTAGTACCGCTATAACGTGTTTTTTATTCCTCTTCCTACTTAACGAGGGGATGGGATAACAAATAGAGGGGCAGGGTACCTACCCCCATGCCCATCCGTATTCGTTACATTAATATTGTATACCCCCAAAAATGTCTACTTTGGTTCAACTTTTTATGAATCAAAGATATGAATTTCTTTCTGAAACTTCTGTGAATAAAATATGTTTTAACTGGGTACTCGGAAAGTTTGAGTTGTTTTATAACAAAACATCGCTTCTAATTTCATGTTTTCCGAGTTTAGTAATATTACCTATACATCTTTTTATTTACAAATTCTTCGTAAAACAGCAAAATAAAAACAGAGTATTACGAAATTACACAATAACTTATTATTGCGTTCCACGATATTATAAATAGAAAGATAATATCATGCCTATATTCAGAGGGTCAGAGAGAAATGTCCTGTTCTGCAACCAGTTTCACGTTAAGGGCATAATTTTAACTACGAGTTCAGGAATTTGTGAATGTATTTTAAAAAAAATATTTTGCACGACCTAGGAACCGAACGTTAAACATTCATCAGCAGTGCTGTAACCACTAGCCGAAGTTGGTGGATCTAGTTACCCAATAGCAAAAAAATACGGTTTACTTAAATCTCGTATCATTAAAATACATACCTATATTTAGATTCCCAATACCATCTCGTTATCGATTTCATATTAAAATTTTCCATAGGGGAAAAGCCTGGGAATCATATGTCAAATGCAGTGCTGGTGCCTTGAGGTTTGACGAAACTTGAGTTTAACGCCATCTACTAGCAAATGACAGAATTTACAGCTTCAGAATACACAAGGAAGTGCGGATGGAGGGGGATGAATAGGGTCATGTTTCTAGAAGTTGGGTCAACTATCCGTTTGACAACAAAACACATGTACAGTCGGCCTCAAAAATATATATACAACAAGAGAAATTCAATGGTGAATTTTGCAAAAAGTATAATCTTAAAAAACAAAATTTTAGCCAATCTTTCGTATATAAACATTATATCTGAAGATACAATGTACAATAATTTCTAATGATTTCACAAATAGTTCTTCTTAAATTCTCTTTTAAATTTCGCTACGTGTAAACATCTTTTTGAGGCTGATTGTACAATACTTACGATTTTTAATAAATATCAAATGAGTTACCTATAACATTACACCACCCGTAACGTACCTACACATTCGGTCTTTCAGTATAGAGATACTCATTATTTAAAATAAATTGCATATTAGGATTTAATCACGGAAAGAAGTTTTTACGCAAGTACTTACTGAACAAAATTATTATTCTAGAAAAAGTACTGATTGAAATCTTCATCCACAGATATATATAAAATACTAGCGTCCGCGCGCGGCTTCGCCCGCGTGGTTTAGGAACCCGTACATTTTTCCGGGATAAAAAGTAACCTATGTGCTATTCCAGGCTATAATCTATCTCTGTGCCAAATTGCATCCAGATCCGTTCAGCCGTTCATCCATCCATCCATCCTCACAAACTGTCACATTTTTATAAATGTGACAGTTACATAAAAGTCTTGATATCCTATCCTACTAATATTATTATTAGTAGGATAGGATGTCAAGACTTTTATTACTAAAATTAACTGGCTAGACTCACTAAGATACGGGATGAACGATTCTATATATAATTATGTAGATAGCTCATGCTTAAAACGAAAAAAGTAAAACTAAACTATGTCCCCTAATATTGACACGGCCAAGTTTCGAAACCATCTTTTTTCTTTGGGATTCTTCCAGAGCTCCATAATAAAACAAAGTTCTCATACCATATTGTATTACATCACCAAACTTTATAAAGACATACTGTGAATGTTCATAGTTTGGCACTGGGTTTTATCGTACTCGCAATCTGCTTCATCTATTTATAGTCTCGAAGTATTGAGAAACAAACTTAGATATTTTAGTTCAAGATCAATTTTGTATTGATTTATTTTAGAAGTCACACGCAGTTTCTATGATTTGATGGTAAAGTTAACGCAGTGGCTGAACTCTCAAATGCTGCGCTACGTGTCTCAGGTTCGATTCCCGCACAGAACAAATAATTGTGTGATCAACAGATTTATAGTTGTTCCGGGTTTGGGTATTTGTGCATGTGAATATTTGTGTTTGTAAACGCCCCCACAATACACATTTCAATTGCGGGAAAACGGTGTTTTATAAAGAATTAATAACAGACCCGGGTACGTCTTAAAACTGCGGCCAGACACCGGAGGACGGGCAGCAGCGTCCTCTCACTAAACGGTGAGCCACTGCGATCCCCAAGCCGCCTGCCAAACGTGGGGATTATGGCAAACCTCCCCTTGAGGGAGGCCTTCGTTCAGCGGTGGACGTCTTCTGGCTGATGATGATGATGATGATGATGAACTGAATGGGAACTTATAGGAATCCAGGTACTAGGTTTAGGGATGGTATGTTTAATTTGATAATGATATTTAGACGTGCGTGGCTGTGGGATCGTCAACATAGATTAGGTCATCCATTACCAACGGCCAGAAATCATAGTAATTTCGGGTCACGTTGTTTTTAATGCGTAATATTCGCTAAACATCCTATATTAAGCCAAATGTTTTTAAAAACAAAAAAACATCTTGTACCCTATCAACTTGTAGTCTGTGCTTGACTAGAGATCGTAAATAAACAGTCTCGACCAGTGTAGTCACAGAACAAAGTCAGCTTAGATTCTGTGTGGGATAGTACTTAAAAAATGTAACATCGTTATTCTGTGAGAGCGTTCTCACAGAATAACGATGTTACATCTTTTTTTATTTTCACAAGCCTTTGTTAGGTTATTTGAAGAACTGCCACCACACTCATAAACAACACATATGCAACGTATGAAATATTTATAGTAAAGACTCATACAATGCATACAAAATTCACTTCTTGCTTAAGTGAATTTTGTTTTAATAAATGGCGTAAATAGACTAAATGCCCATTTACGCATTATCATATACGCCTACATTTTTTTGTCTAAAACGATGGTCTAATTTTATTTAATAAGAAGTTAACAAGGATATATAATTCTGTTGATTTAAGCGAGGTGCGCCGGTAAAGCCCAGTCGGCATTATTTTTTCCGACATCTTCAACAATCACCGTCATATTTCAGACAATTTACACAAAACCTTAATAAATATTATACTACCTTCCTCATGAATCACTCCGTCTATTGGTAAAAACTGCATGAAAATCTGTTCAGTAGTTTTAGAGTTTATCGCGTTCAGACAGACAGACGTAGCGGGGGGACTTTGTTTTATAGTATGTAGTGATTTCGTGCCGACTGAAAAGAAGAGAATGAGGTTTTAGATTGTGAATAATGAATTTTACTTCGTCCGGAGAATAACTAGAGTGAAAATCCTGAAACAGTGGACAGAGTGACCGAAATAAAATTAAATAAAATTGTTTGATTTGCAATTAGAATTTTTCAATCACTTTTACTAGTCTTTTTTAACTAGATTGCGTCAGCATTTCCTATGACTATCCCTGAGAAGAAACGCCGAAACAAACTCAGGGGTCAAAGTCTATTTTAAAGTCCACACAGATTATAGTAAAGATCTGATCAGATATATTGTTTGGGTAGCTATAACGTTGCCGTATTCAATTAAAAACTATATCGATACTTATATGAAGGATACCAATCTGAAATAAATCGCGATCTCAGAACTATTCAATACAATACCTTCTGTTGGCACGCGAAACCAACATTTATATTAAATATTTTTTATCGAATCCAATCGTGTCAGATATCTAGGTAATAGTTTCTGTTATTCTAGTAAACACTATCTAAAGTTCTCATTGGTCTAGTGTTCGCAAGCGTGAGGTCCTGGGTTCGATTCCCGGCTCGGGCAAAGTGTTATTGGGTTTTTCTGTATGGAAATTCCCAGTAGCAGCACGGAGTCTGGAACTGTGCCCGGTAGATGGCAATAAGCTCGCTGCCTATTATATGGGACTCAATAACGGCATTGGCGAAATGTGGATGTACAATAGTACACCTCAGCTTAAGTTTCTTAGTTTTAAAGTTCCTAAGATTTTGTGATTAGTTGGTGAGTGGGTGAATGAGTGAATGAGTGAATGAGTGAGTGGTATTTTGCTTTATGAATCTACATATATATACTTCAACTTCCAAATTATTAATAAAATTATTTTGAACAGTTAACATTAACATTTAACAAGCATCACACCTGTATTTCCCAAAGGGTTAAGCAAGTAAGTACATAAAGAGAGTAGGCATCCAAAAAGAAACGATTTTCCAAAATTGAACCCTTAAGGGGGTGAAATGAGATTTCAAAGTTAGTATGATAAACATTTTAGCGATTAGCTGCGCCGAGTGTCGCGGGATCGATTCCCGCGCGGAACAAATATTTGAATGATCTACAAATGGTTGTTTCGGGTCTGGTTGCGTGTGGATGTGACATGTATGTTTGCAAACTACCCACGATACAGGAAAAATTCTAGTGTGGGGCAACGTTTGTTAAAAAAAAGAGAAAAATAACAACTCCACGCAGACAGAGTCGCGGAAACAGCTAGTTACTAGATAATATTGAAGTGTATATTAAAAAAAAAAACGTTTGTATTTGCTGTATAAGTTCTTTTTGACAAAGGGCAAACAGAAACGACAGAAAAAATTCAATATAAAATCGTCTGAATCATTAGAGTCGGCTCCGAACCAAATGCGGCTGATTACCAATATTTTACACGAAGCGAAAGCCGTCTGACCTCCGCCACCTAATCACTCGGGGATTCTACTAGCCTAAGATAAGACTGGTTGTTAGGCTTTTTGAGCTGCTGACACCCGTAACGACTGTCGTAGGAATTCGTATAACACTCGAGACCATCTGCTTAAGGTGCGTACCGAGGCACTGTGGAGCGTAGCAAGAGCTTCTTAACAGATTGACTGATCTGTGCACTAGTTATTAAGCAATGATGATAATGTTAAGCTATCTGAATGAAGACTAATCTATATTTACCTTTTAAACCATTTATTTTGTCACATACATACAAGATACTTAAAAAAATGTGTCATATCAATTTCTGGACTCAAAATAGACAATATAGTCTTATAAATCCATTACGCCTTTGACCTAGGCCCTCTAAAAGTTACCAAAGCCAAGATACCTGCTTGTACCAAAACCATCAAAAAAGACCTGATCCCACTTAATTGATTCTTTTACAACACGACCTCTAAACAGCTCGCCACTCATTAGCTTTTTGCAGACGTTTTCTCAACCAATTAGTCTTTGAATGAAACACTTATTATAGGGGAGCCACTTCACGTTCACAGTAGCTACGGGGTGTAGTGGCGCGGGGGGGAACAATTTATGTGTCTGAGGAATTTGCCCACTCTCTAACATTTCGCCCGAAGGATCGGTAATGCAATAAAATGCAGACAGACGCCGTTAGAACGTAAATGGTTGCGTTACTTACCACTTTCTCATTTAAAAAAACATAATTGGTAATTTTTTTTAGCATTACTTACTCTCTTCTTCAGTCTTTATAATGCCCTTGTGCGTTAGGTGCATTATTATCGAGAACATTACTGCTGCTATTGACAATATAACGCTAATTCTTGTTATTTGGATGAAAGCAAAGGCTTCACATGTGACGTTACCTGTACGTCCGGCGCCTTGGGCAAAATCAACTTGGATACCACCATTGCTGACTGACTAGTCAGTATTTCCACGATAGAAGAAGACTTGCTATTGCGTCGTCGTTAGTCGTGTTATTGCGTTCTGTTGCTGGCTTTTTCTGAGATGGATGTTTTTTTCGTCTCGGTTTAAAGAATTTATTTCCCAAAAGAACATTACTTAGTACACTTACACGTCCTTTGATTTTTGAAACCTTTAGTGGATAATATAGCATCATACATATATTCCCCGAAATGCCGTTATGAAGTCCCATATGAAAGAGGGCTAGCCTATTCCCAATCACCATTCCAATCTCCGGGCTGCTACTAAGACTTTTTCTAACAGAAAACCCAATAAAACTTTGTCCAACCAATCGATCCCCAAGATCAGCAACCACGCTTGCGAATACAATTCCAACGAGACAGTTCTTTTTAAAACCGTGGTTTCGAAAGAAACTGATCGTTTTATCTACGAAAATTAACAAAAGCCAAGAGGCCAGTATTGGACTGGATTTATTATATTTATTCTAAGGCACAACGTCAAAGGTTTACGTGCTACCGTTTACAGGGAAGTCTGCCGCCACAAAGGCTGCTACAGGTGTCGATCGATGCGACGCGCCGGCCCGGCCGTCGAACCAACGCAACACCCGGTCGTTTCACGTCAGCCCTATCACTGATATAATATTTATGACTGAAACAATAACTGCACTATAGATATGGACAGTATACAATTACTAACGAAACAATTACTGACGAAATATATGAAACTGACTTAGTAAAAGCTGGTATAAACTATCGAACATTATATTGCATAACCTCATTTTTCTGCCTAATCGGTCTAGTGGTCGCAAGGGCGACACCTAAGCGTAAGATCCTGGGTTCGATTCCCAGGTCGGGCAAAGTGTTAATAGGATTTTCAGTATGGACATTCTCAGTAGCAGCACGGAGTCTGGAACTGTGCCCGTTAGGTGCCAATAGACTCGCCACCTATTACATGGGACTCAATAAAGGCATCGGCAAAATGTGGGTGTACAATAGTATTACTCTGCCTAACCCTTTGGAAAATACAGGAGTGATGCTGTGTTATGTTATGTTACTTATCATTTTATTCTGAAACGTTTTCTTTTTCATTATTATATAAAAGAGAATGTTTCTGTACAACTTTGTCGTGAGAACGACTCACAAGAAAAAGATGGTCAGCCTCTACCGTGGTCAAAACCTTTCAGTTTAGTTCTCTATGTTCAAAACCGATGGGGAGTTTCCATTCCGTGCCAGCCTAACGTAAAAGTGATAGAATATTAATGAAATGCCTTCAGTAATACCTGAATACGTATTTACCGGCTGGGTAATTTGTGGTGAGTATGGAAAAACCGTTTGCGCAGTATCAATCAATATAAATGCCGATATTAGTACCATATACTTCGATAGGTCCTTTAAGTGAGCCATGGGGAAGCAATATACCTAACATAGTATCACGCCTGTATTCACCGAAGGGTTAGGCAGAATTGTAGTTACTAAGCACGTAAAGTCGTCGGTCCTGCACCTGATCTCTCTCCGGTCGTGACGGATTGCCGTACCATCGGACTATGAGAGTGAAGAAATAGAGAGTGCACCTGTGTTTGCGCACACACTTGTGCTCTATAATATCTCCTGCGTAGTTAGCTAATCTCCGGTGAGATTGGCCGTCGTGACCGAAATTCGGTCAGGAGGACATTATTAGTTACTTATTGTACACCCACATTTTGCCGATACCGATATTAAGTCCCATGTAATAAGGGGCGAGCCTATTATCATCTACCGGGCACAGTTCCAGACTCCGTGTTGCTACCAAGAATTGCGACCTGGGAAGCAAACCCAGGATCAACAATCAATCATATCGGTTATCATAAAAGACAGCACTTATCTAAAGACTGGACATTTTTAATAAGGCTTACGACATGTACCAACCCGTATCTTGTAGCAAAGATTCACTAAGAAAATTCGAAGTATGTAGTACCAAAATCCCAAGTTCAAAGAAGACATTAGGCAGTTAGCCAGGCGATATGACGATGGAATGAGATGATTTATTGAGGCAGTTTCCATATGGTGGCTTGAAACTGACGACCACCGGCTACAATTTATTTTTATATGGCTCCATGGATCAAGAAATTTCAGATGGCAACCATTATATTTATTTAAGACAAACAAAAAAATGGTACAATAAAAGACTCATGGTAAATATGGCGTTAAACGAAGCCATCTATAAATTACGAAGCTTAAATTAAATTATGTCCGAAATTATTTATCCTTCCTTTGTTTCTAATGTATTCGTCGAGGATGTGTTGGGTAGGTACTTGCTTAACCATTTACCGATTATAATATTCATCCGAATATTTTATTAGTAATCTTTATGAGAGCTGTGCCAACTGGAAGTGATACTTTTTTCTTACAATTCGTCAAAAACTTACCCTGTAAAAGTATGCCAGGACATAAAGAACTTTTGACGCCAGCGAAGTCACAGACACCTACCTATCTGGGAAATAGGTGTAAAAGAAGGCCGGTTCATGATATTATTCAACTTATAATAAAGATACTCTATTTATTTCTACAAAAGATAAAAATGAATCACCAAGGCGCGAGTATCTTTTGAACCATTTATTCAACTAAAGTTTCACTTCATCTAGATTGACCATTAAGGTTTATAAAAGCATTTCTCACCTAAAACTGCCTCATTGGTCGCACTGACGACTGACCATAAGGTACCTACGGTTCCCGGTTCGGCCAAAATATTATTGTGTTTTTCTGTATAATCAGGAATCAATAACAGGAGTATGTAATATATAGATGTTGAGGGCAATAGGCGCGCCCCCTATTACATAGGACTCAATAATGTCATCGGCGACATGCGGGTGTAAATAGTACACTGCCTGACCCTTGGGGGAATACAGGCGTGATGCTATGGTATGTTCTTAGCTAACAAGGGCTTTATTTGGCTATTGTTATATGAAATAAAGTATAGGTAGAAAGATAAAAGTAAATGCACTGAATTTTTCTCACAGGAAGCTTAACTCGTAAAACGAAGAATCGTAAAGTACTTTTTTATCGTGTTTCAGTTGTTCAATCACACAGTTATACCCCTGAGATTTCGAATGAAATATCAATTCTGTTTGATCTCTTTTACATGAGGAATATTTCAATTGACGAATATTTGAGTGTATATGCATAAAGTTTGATAACATGAATGTATAAAACGAAGCGAGGTATGGTAGACTGGATGAGGAAATTGAAACGCTGAGAGTATAACCTGTAAATAATATAGAAGATAAAGAAATCAAAAAGCGAATGGGCTGCCGCCTCTGAGCCGTGGTCAAATCCATGAAATACTACAATAGACTTTATCAAACGGTATTTAATTGTAAAATCCCAATTAAAATCTAAAAATAAAACACGATTGCAAATAATAATAAAACATCTTGCCCTCCCTTCTAAATACCCTACACAATCCTACAGGTATCCTACAGATACATAGCTACTTAACAAAGTAAATATGATTCAATAAATCTCCCCTGAACACCCTAATCTCAAAAGCTAACAATCTTATAAGTGCATCCCGGTCACGCATCGATCGTACTCACACAAGCTCACGAACGCAAAGCTGCGTCGCGACTGAGCAAATAAAACAAAATGCACCCCCCACCCCGTTCAGTCTAGTCACTAGACAACAAAGGGTGAGCATGCAAACTTAACTGATACCGCATTTAAACGAAAATAACCCTTATTCCAAAGACATAAAGTTGGTGATAACTGTAATTTTCCTATGGTGCGGTACAGGAAGCGATGTGTTAAGAGAAGTTTAGACTTAATAGCGTTTACAGATTTCACGGTAGACATAGTAGTACCTCTTTGCACTTAATTTTCTATTTTTCTGTGTTATGAATATTTTATTTCATGTGGAAAATGCGGAAATATAATTACTGTTTCTGCTTCGTGAAGTCGACAAAGCGGTTTATGCAACAATGTAATTTCTAATTATAGTGGCTCAGACAGACTTTTGCTATTTTTCATGATGATGCGTCGTGTGAGTATATTAATGTAGGGTTTATTACTAAAACAACTATAGGCAATATCGCAGAGAGATATCAGTTTGAACAGAGCAAAAGCTAAACAATTTATACAAATATACATAGAATCATGCCTATATTCCCCGAACGATTAGGGAAAGATGTACTATTTACACCCACATATTGCTGAAGCACTGATTAAGTCTCATGTAATACAGGGCGAGCCCTATTCGGGAACAATTCCAAATTCCAGGCTGCTACTGAGATTTACCTAATAGAAAACTGCAATAACTTTGCCCGTCGTAGGAATCGAACCCGACCTTATGCACTGCACTCGCGTTTCCGCCTGCTAGACCAATGAGGTACCTCCACTATAAAGGCCGTTACAAATATATGTATTACTTAACAAAACTTGAAGGGAAAGCGGTGGCAAATGTTGTGTTGCACAAGCAAGTAACTTTGTACTCAACGTTAACAAGTTTGGGACGTAGTTGAGGGTAGAATGAGAATTTTGTAATAGAGCATAATGTAATTATTACTAACTTGTTCCAGACTTGTTACAAAATCATTAGCTGCCAATGCAGTTAATGAATTTATAACAAGCGTTCGTTCTACGTGACAACAGTTCCATCACCATCATTTAGATGGTTGGCAGTCCACAACTGTGCGTTTCTCGCGAAACTTTCTGCACAACAAAACTGTGGAATGAACTGTCGCCTGCGGTATTTCCGGACCAATACGACCTTCAAACCTTCAAGAAAAGAGCGTACTCCTTTTTAAAAGGCCGGCAACGCACATGTGACTCCTCCGGTGTTGCGGGTGTCCATGGGCGACGGTAATCGCTTACCATCAGGCGATCCGTCTGCACGCTTGCCGCCTATCGCATATAAAAAAAAATATATTGTCTGTATGCAGCTGTGCTGCTTGGACGCTGCACAGAATAAATAATAGTACTATGGGGGAACGAGGTATGGTGTTCCTCCATTGAAAAGGGAAGGATCCTCCGACCTGTGCCCGATCCTGACCGTTAACCTGGAGGGCTGAAGCCCGACGGTTGATGTCGGACATTCGTATATGTGTTAGAATCGTTGTAAATTCTCATAGTACGATTCAGGGTTTGTTCTTGTAAATTCACTCCGATAGATTGCGCTTTACTTGTTGCCACGTTGCGAGTAGTAGTCGCTACAGTACGATGTAGTATGTCTAGATGCATAAGAGTTCCTCGTAATTCGACTCCTGGATCTGCTGCAGTGATTTTGAAGTTTTTTGGTATGGAATTGTCAGTAGTACCCGGGCATATGGAATAATGCCCTAATGCTCTTAATTTCTAAGTCTTGCACTTAATTTCATGGGATATTCCTAATAACGGCGGCACCGTCGACAAAACACGGGTGTACTGCGTAACCCTTCAAGGAATAACTACCGAAATAATACTTAGTATGTATAGGTTCTACCCACAACAAAATAGACACTCGGGTCTAATATATAAAATTAAATAGATAAGTATGTACCTATAAGTAATAAAAATGTGTTAAAAGTGAACCCCATTGTGAACAATGCACTAATTACAGAAGATAAATAGAAAGGAACTTTGTTCGTTAAAAACTGGTCGACCGGCGGAATGAAATATTAACTTTTTCTTTAGGAATTGTAAAATCTTTCATTACAAATGGCGGACATGCCAGGACCGCATCTCTGCCTTTGCTTTGCGAGCAATTAATCTTTATCATAATTTTATTCATGTATCATAATAGCACAGTGATGGCTTAGTGGTTCAACGCTTGGCTTCCATGCAGGACGGTCTGAGTTCAAACTCGGGCCGCATCTTTATCTTTTCGGAATCAGTCCGTCAACCCGCACGTGATAGACTAAAGCCTAAGATGTCTTTGCCCCGGAGGGAAACAATGAATTTTTTATTTTTTTATTTTACCCTATAATACCTAATATAATATTAATTATGTAGGTTGTTGTGAAATGATTATTACTAGTATGTTGGTAAAGGTTTTCCTGGCTAGGAATCATCTCTTCCCAGGGCGGTGGTGAAAACCAACTAAATAAACTATCGTGGTTAGGTCAGTATAGAGCGGCCGGTGTACTGAACCAGAAAGTTGCATATTTGCATTGTTGTAAAATTTTCTTTCCACGATTTATAACTTTAAAAACACATTAATTGAAATTCAAATGGCTTATTAGTAAATACATTTCAATGGATTGACGCGTTTTAACGCGTATGTTATCAATTAAAAACGTTGTAAATACCTAACTTATCAATGGACGGAAAAGTCTAGCATGAGCCATTGCGTACTGACTGTGAGGTTAATATGTATGATTATCGACAGCGCCATCTGTTATGTTTTTCGCGAACTAGTTAAAAGCGTGGATACGTTGAGTTGGAAGCTAGTCCGAACAAATTCCACATAAGTTGGCAACCCTTTGCCCCGAAGCAGAGCGTGGCCGGGTACCTACAGATAAAGATTTTATTCGGTACAGGCGACGTCATCGCCTATAATTTCGGCGCTTCGAAATACTAAGCATTTTAAAATTCGGGAGAGTCCCCTTTTATACAACTATGATAAATATAATCTATGAATCTGTGACACAGGCCAAATCATGCACACGTCACATTATGAGCAACACCTCGTAATTTCATACACAAGCGGTCCAAGCCTTACACAAACGAAATCTATCCGATCCAAAATATACCTAACCTTTGAAAATGCGACCCGACTGTCTGACTACTCCAAGTGCGCCCCTTTCTACATCCAGAGTTCCTCTCCAGTGTATCTTTTCTTCAAGTTCGTAATTAAAAATCTTGAAAGTCAATTAAACTTGGCCAGCACTCGTCGCCCCTCGTTTGGCTTAGGATTGAAATCGTAATGAATCGTGGAAAATCAAACTTCAATATTATAAAGGTGGCATTGTCTAGCACTCTAGAGGTTAAGTGCTTATCGATTCGTTTGTTTTATAAGTAAGTATTTATACTGATAAAACCGCAATTAAATTCGATTAATAGACTTTACAATCGACTTGTACACGAAAAAGGTATTTATCTTAAACAAGTTTGTTGAAGATCTATTACAGATTAGTTATTAAATATGAATTACAGAAGTGGGTACCTAACTAGACACTTTAAGCTGTATATGTATGTTTATGAAACGTTGCCACACACCGGAGGATACACCGGAGGCCCTAGTGTAAGTTTCTTTTGACAAACTCGATTTAACGATGTGACGATGTGTTAAATCGAGTTTGTCAAAAGAAACACACTACCGCCTCAGGATATATTCTCAATCCGGAATCGTGTTTAAAGATTGCAAGCATTCATCTCACATCCACACACACCCTAAGCAACTACATTTGTGTCAAACAAAGTAACTGCCTCATTAGTCTAGTGCAGTGTTCCGCAAAGTGTGTGCCGCGGCACACTGGTGTACCGTGGTCATTAGTTGGTGTGTCTCGGAAAAATAAGGTTAATTACAAATATTGGTTTGTTGATTATTAATAAATATTGTTTTGTTAATTAATAATATATTTTGATTAATATTATGTAAAAATTAATCTTTCATTTATGGTATACCTCCAAAATTTTCCAATTTTCTAAATGTACCTTGACCACTAAAAGTTTGCGGAACACTGGTCTAGTGGTCGCCATCGCGACCGTTGACTCACACAACACGCAAGCACCAAACTCGTCTGATGTGTCTCTTACCTTTGATAAGAGAGTTGCCGATGATCGATTGACGAGTCTCCCAGAGTGATGATACTTTTAAATAGCTATATCCGTTCTCCTACTCAACCCCATTTGTTAACTAAGCCGTGGTGTGTGTCCGTCCCTAAGACGACCCTCTGACCATCATGTCTCATGAAAGGAGGAAGAAAATTGACTACCAACATTATTTTATAAATAATTTATTGCAATTGTACAGCGCAAACATTAAACAAACACAGAATCAACAATCTTCGCAGCTCTTGTTACAGCAGACTCGGCCCTCAAATTTCCTGTTGCCAATCTACTATATAAGTTTTCGACCCCAATAACTGGCGGCGGCTGGAGTTTGACCACCCTGGGCTCAGGGTAACGCGTCACCCAAAACTGAATAGCTACATTTACTGGTGTCGTTTTAAAAGTAACTTTACACGAATTGTGAAGATTTCCACCCCAAGCAAAATGATTCATTTCTAGTCTTTCAAACTTTTGGATGAAGTTAAAAATCAGGTGAAATCAAAATTGAATCTGTTGACAAAATATTTTCAAATTGACATTGAATGACAGGTTCCAGCAAAAATCAAAATAAAATTAAAAAAGGTTAGCATATAAAGGGTTAGCATACAATTAAAAGGGTGTAAAATACAGAAGATCCTGGTGTCTCTTATAATGGTCGAAGCGCGTCACGGTGCAAGTCACGAGCGTCACGTGCCCGTGCTATTGATGTAGGACAAGCCCTTATGGGGTAAATCTACGATTTTAATAAATAATGAATAACAAGCCACTGATTTAAGTAGATGTAAGCTTTAGACACAGACTTCTTTAATTCAAATTGTATCATAGGGGTTAGTGCTTTCGGGTGATGATTACTAGCCACGCGCTATAAATTAAAGCTATAAATTGCCTAGTGTGGCGTTACAACGCAACGTTACACAGTGATCATATAAACTATGAAAATTGCATGAAATGAAACGTTATCGGTCTTTCTCGTTTTCGCAAGCGCCCCATCTCCCTCACTCCTCAGACAGTTCTTTCTTTTTTATACGAAATGGCCGTTCGCCTGTAACTGCCGCGTTGAGAATTTTATTAAAATTAATGTTTAGGACACCGTTGTAAAATAGAAAGATAAAAAGTCAAAATGTCGTTTTCGTTCACCACTCCATCGAGTGCTCCTGCAACGACAGGACTTACAGGAGGTTTCAATTTTGGCGCTAATAAGTAAGTACTCTTTACTTTTCCAAAAAAAAAAAGATTCCACTTAAAACCTCCTTTGTGTAATAACCGCTTTTCTATTATAATTTAAAGCCACTCATATAAAAACATCAAAATAAAAAGAAACACTACTGTAAGAAATTCTAACCTCATTTGACAATCCTTGTGAACTCAGTGATTTCAATCTGTCAAAGTTTATTTTACCCAAACACACGTACGACGTAGTGTTTTTATCGTATAACGTACTCATTTCTTTTACCATTTAGACCAGCTACACCTGGGTTTGGGTTGACTGCTACGTCGCAGCCTTCAACCGGTCTCTTTGGTAGCACTCCTGCAACACAAACGCCAGCGTTTGGTGGTCCGACCCAGACGCCCGCTTTTGGCGGTACAACTCCTGGCTTTGGAGCAACAACCACCGCGCCAGCGTTCGGAGCAACCACTACACCCGCCTTCGGTGCAGCGACGCCGGCTTTTGGCACGGGTACACCGGCGTTTGGGGGTAAGATCCAAGGACCAGTTTTTGGAATTAACACTTTGGGTATTGGTGTTACCACTCCTCGATTTGGTAAGTACTTACTAACACAAGCTTATGATTATCTAGTAGTGTAAACTTGGAATCAATTTGCATGCAAGTATTCTGTGGACAGGTTTAGTAATCAAATTTATATTAAACTAATCTGTTTTAAATTGGATACAATAAGATATCTATTATTTGTTAGCAACTGGTGTCCGACTGTATGTTCATTAATAAATTAAATTTGTTCAGTGCTACAGTAGAACTGCAAATATTGTCTTGACAATATCTATGTTCTGGCATGCTACGGGTTAATAAATCACAGTATTTAATTCATTGTAACACCACAGACTACCCTTATCTTTTCACCTAGTATTCTTGTCCATTCAAAGGTTGTCTGTTAGTGATTGCGGACTGTGATAAGACCACCCTTTGTATATATCTTTTAACACATAAGTTGTATGCAAAATTTATAGTAATAAAGAGTATTCTATTTTATTCTCTATTCTGTCCCAGTTATGCAATATTGTTTCATAGTATATTAACTTGAAGTAAAAAAGTACTTTCTACTTACCAAATCACAAAAGAATTAAAGTATTTCAAGGTTGATGAATAAGAATCGCACCCAGAGGCTATAAGCTATAACTAATCACTACGAGTGATTTATTCAAATTGGTACCCTTATTAGTGTAGTGATTAACTGCTTGGTTTTCTGTATGGTTGTGGTGTTGATCCTGGCATGGAACAAGTATTTGTTCTTCAGAATAATTATTCTATATTTGGGTGTGTGCATGTGAGATTTTTGTTTGTAAACGACTGTTCCCCTCATACAGAAGGTATCCTAGTTTAACCGCACTTTTTAAAGAGTCATTGGTCAAATCCTAACTGGGCATCAGTATTGCTTGAGCATATTGATCATCAGTATGGCAAGTGTGCTTATTTGTTGTATTAATGGTGAACAGATATTGGTGATATGTGCTGTTCCAGACCCCTACAGCAAACAGGACAGTGTTAATAGGCATATACATATTTCCAATCATTTCTATCATCATACTAACACAGTAAACCTCAATCAGTTAGATTTATACCATATTGTGTTATAAAAATATTTTTATACAGGTTCTGCACCAGGTGCCTCAACATTTGGTGTAAGTGCCGCACCCGCATTTGGTGCCACCACTACACCAGCATTTGGCACAGCAGGGTTGGGAACAGGTGGACTTAACTTTGGTACCGGTTCCAACACTACAGCACCTGGAACAGGTAAGCAACTAAATAATTAACTTCTTTGATTAGATCAAATAATTCTCAACCGATTAAAATAAAAAAAGGACGATTTCTTGTTTCCTTTTCATAGAAAACTCATAAACTGAACTAGATTCGTGAACATTTGTAAAAATTTATGGTAAAAAAAAAATGCATTGTATATATCGTGTCACAGGCAAATAACCTGGAGCAAATCTCTTAAGCATTGCAGCCTTCTTACATAATCCGGTGGCTTTCCTCAATGTGCAGCAGCATGGTCTGTGCACAACTATAATCCTATCAACACATTTGTTTGTTTTTTCAAATAATCCAATATCATTAATATCCTTCCCAGGGTTAAACTTTGGTACTCCAGCAGCTGCAACAACTACCGCCTCAGGATTGGGCGGGCTGGGCAGCTTTGGTTTTGGAACTGCACCCTCTACGCAAAGCACTGGGTTTGGTGTATTCGGTTCCACAAGCACTGCTACCACTTCCACTAGTGCGTTTGGTGAGTAGTCTTTTTACAGCTATTTTAAGGTCTAGGATATCAGTGTATTGCGCATTGTATTTGAGCAGTTCCCGTTTGACCTACACAACCATATTCTTACTTCTTTTGGACTATGGAATGCTTGTATCATAACAAAAGTCAGGTATTTGTAATACAACTGCTGAGGCTTGTGTTATGTGATTCTTTGAATATGTTGACCATTCTAACTTCGATTGTATCTCAACGCCATACATGTTCCCCAATACCACATTCCCATCCTTAACCAGCCTCTCTTTTCCAGTACCATGTACCCAAACCAAAGTTCTCCATTCCGAGGTCTTCACATACCGGTCACCCAGACTTTCCAAATGTTGCCCCCATCCACGATGTGCACAAAACCCAGCTTTGAACTCAGTCCCATTCCATGTGAAACGGATTGTGGTTATAAGCTCCTAAGTGCTAAAAGAGATTGTTATCATACCATCACGCCTAGCGGTGAGATGTTTTTTTATCAGCAGTACTTATTTTAGCCATATTTATGTAATGAACTGCCTGGTTGCAAGTGCGGGTGCTGAGCGTGAGGTCCTGGGTTCGAACCCCAGAGTTATTGCGTTTTCTTACAAGAAAAATTCCATGTAAATCATATCAATAGGTTCGCCTGTTACACGAGACCTAATAAGGGCATCGGCGAAATGTAGGCTTCCGTCAAGGACCTATGCCCAAACCTTCAGGGATACAGGTGTGATGGTGGTTTACGCTATGATATGTGTGTATTAAATAATAAATAGATTTCAGTTGAATATTCAATTGGAAATTGTGATGTAGTTGTTATATTTAATATTTCAGGCAAATTGGGTACTACTAGCGTGACAGGCACACAACCTACCACTTCAGGTATAGAAAATATATTAGATCTGTAATTTTTTTACTTCTCCTTTATAAACATTTTCACAGTCCATTTGAAAGCTACATATTATGGTATTTACAAATCTCATAATTTACGGAATTTGTTAATACACAATGTAATTGTTGTGGCGCTACTCGAAGGAAGCCTATGTTGATCAATGATTGTTAGACTGAATTGAATTGATTTATTATAAAATTAGAACTGCCTCATTTTATTACCATGTATGGCTGTTGAGCGTGACGTCATTAGCTCAGCTCTTAGGTATCTAGGGAAGTTTGTCTAATATTGTTGTATGTAGTTTTTTCAAGACAAGCTTTCACAAGGCCAGGGCAGTTAGCCTTATAACATTTTTGATAAGCTGGTTGGCCAACTAGGACAAAGCTTTACTTTATAATTTATTTAACAGTTGTTCATTAGTCTATGCTACCTTCTTTTATGCAAATATACATGTAAGCATCATTTAAGCCATCAAATATCACTTAATAGGTTGATATAACAACTGTTGTTCACGGCAGATTTAAGGTACACGAACAAGTAAATAATGGGCCATCCATAAATTACGTCACACGAATTTCATGCTTTAGCAAGGAAGCCTATGTTGATCAATGATTGTTAGACTTTTTGACCCCTCCCCCGTCCTTGTCACAGCTGGAAACATTTCTGAGACTCCCCCCTCCCTAGTGTGACGTCACATATTTTGCAATTTTATATCCAAAAATTGTTAAATTAAAACAGTTCCGAAATTTGTTTTATTTCCATTTATTTAAAATCACGGCGAGGCTCTCGAGGAACTCGCCAACATAACAATTTAAATCTTATATTCACACAGATAGAGTTGGAAATATTTTTAAGTTTTTCGTTAATAGTTCAAATTTCATGTTTTAATACTTAGATATATTAGATTTTGAAATGTGATGTCACGAAACTTAGGACCTACCCCCCCCCCCTTGTCACACAATGTCACACTTCGTCGACCCCTTCCCCCCCCTTAATGTGTGATGTAATTTTTGGATGGTCCCTAAGATTATTGTTGAATAAGAGCTTTTCTTTAAATAGCCACACCAAGCTTCGGATTAGGCGGCGTTGCCCCGAACACCACTGGCATTGGTGTCTCCAGTACCACATCTGATTCTAAAAGTAAGTCATACTTCTTTACCTTTTCCAACTTAGAATAGAGCAGTCTGAAAGCTAAAGGAGATAGAGCAAGACTTATCCCCTGGGTGTTGCCAAGGATACTACCACATTAATGTATTTTATTAAAGTGATATATTCTCTGCCAAATGAAGTTCATTATGATCATCAGACATATAATTATGCTTGCAAAGAGATATTAGTTTCAAATAAGTTGACTGAGTTTTGTGCAACTGGGCATAAAATATTATTTCTAGAGGATGGGCGGCATTGTATACACTATACAAATAGAAACTGACTGATACATGAACCAAATTTTAAATTTCCAGAAAAAATAAACCTCATTATTGGTTTCAAATTTGAATATGGAACTAAGTATAAAGTAGTGAAATATGTTTTGTTTATCAAAATTTCCATACCAAAGTGTATATCTAACTGGTTAAAAATGTATTGAGAAGTATTTGTAGTGATCCTGGAATATAAGTCTTATAGAATTATGAGCAAAGCATGCACATATTTTTCTAGTGATTAAAATTAAATTGGAAATGTATAAATTTAATAACATTTATTTCCATAAATGTTGTTGGTATGCCTCAATTTAATAATGTAATAAAATACACTGATGATTTGCTTTTCTTACAGGTGAACCACCCAAACAAAATAAGTTGCCAAATGAAATATCAACTACAGTGGACTCTTTCAAAGAGTTTGTAAAGAAACAGAAGTCACTGAGCTCCGAAGTAATGAGGGTGTCTGTCAAACCCTTACATAAGGTATGTGAATAAGCACACAATATCATATAAGTGTAGTTACAGAGTATTGTTAATTTTTTTTTATTCTCGACTACTTTTTAATATCAACATTAAAGCGATTCTGGTTACGAGAGTGTATCACAAATTTATTTATTTATTAACACGGCAAAGCCATGTAATATGCAAGCATATAACACTTTATTTTACTTTACTCAATAACAAATATTCATGCACCAACACTCAGACCTAAAACAATTACACTACTCTACAAAATAAAAAGTGAAATATGCAACTGACATGGCTATAGGTGCATCGTTATCTATTAAGGATCCTAAGTTTGAGTAAGAAAGTAAGAAAAAATCCATCACATATAGATTTCGAGTAACACCAAAATTGTTTTTTAAAAATGTATGAAAAATTGGCTAATATAACGATATAGTTTAAAAAAAAGGTTTTATTTAATTTAAGATGTTTATTTTTGAGGTAATGATATGTACATGTAACTATTGTAACTGTTTTGGGAGCCCAATTGCGATCTTGATTCGCCATACGAAAACCAAAATATTTAAGATATGCTAATCCAGTCACTTTAGTTATTATTCTGGCCTGTGATTTGGATATATACGAGCCACAAACATAATAAAATGAGTCTGTTGATGTTTGACAACCACGTTTTATTATTTTAGACATATTTTATCAAATAATCTCAATTTCTCACTTTGAAAGTAGTTGTAAATTTATTGCATTAATGAACAACAAAGAAGACAGAGTAGACGCGTGAAATTTGTTGTAAATACCCCTAATGAAAAATGTCTAACAAATAAATTTAAATTATATATCGATTCGTTGTAAATAGAAAAACAAAATAACTGGTACTTCGTAAAAAAAATAATTCAGAATATCTCAAAAATCTTACGTGGTGCGGAATTTTTAATTATGGATTGATATTAAGTACAATGTGTACTTAATATTTATAAAATAATATATTATATAATATATATTTATATAATAATTATAAAAATACCCATAGCCACTCAGTTGCATATTGGCTGTAGATCAGTGTTATCTGTAGGGCGTATAAATATTAGTTCGGTGCGGGAAAATAAATGACTGCTCTAACTGCCACTGATAGTGCAGTCCTAATAGCTAACTTCTGGGCGGGGACTATCTTGATCGCCATCGACTCGCTAAGAAGAAGACCGTGCAAATGCGTGTATGTTTTATTAAGATGGTCCTAATGTATTAATATTGTTGACAGGTATCTCGCGAGGCCGAGTCGACCCTGCGGAGCGTGTTGTCGCTGAGCGGCGAGGTGAGCCGCGCGCGCGCACACTCGCGCCGCCTGCGCGCCGCCGCCGCCGCCGCGCTCGCCGCCGCCGAGGCCGCCGCCAGGGACTACACCACGCCGGGTGAGCTGTACCTTATATATACTAACTAGTCGACCCTGCGGAGCGTGTTGTCGCTGAGCGGCGAGGTGAGCCGCGCGCGCGCACACTCCGGGTGAGCTCTACCTTATACAACATTATTATTAGTAGCGAAAGCTGAAACACACGTCAAATATTTTCATTTAAAAAAGTTCAATAATGTATAATGAAAACTCACTAAGTTATGGTATGTTGCCTGTTTGTCCTTCCATAACATGGTCATCCCTAGTTTCCGAGGGACTAGGCATAGTGTGGTAGCGGTGTGAGTGCGCACGCGCATGCCGCTGTATCACGTGTTTAAACATGGGCCGATGGCGCGGGCGGATTAAAGTTCAGTCAATTAAATAATTTTTAAATATTATTTAGACAAAATATAAAATGGGATAAAAATTATGACAATCGGTACTGTTACTGATTCTGAAAAAACTACCTTCAGGTTAAGGATATACTAAAAATAATGTTGTATATACTAACTAGTAATGTATTGGTATGTTCATGTTATGCCGCCGTGTGAAAAATATCACGCAAATTACATGTTCACGAAAAAAACCACGTTACATGGCTTTTTTTATCATTTTTCTAATGAACAGATTAACTTTACATTACCCGTTCTGAAGCTTCTTCAGTGATTTTAAAGTTTACAATAATAATATGTTTGTTTTTAGGCTCGGAGCTAGAAGGCACCGCACCACCTTCATACGTGAAGGATCTGATAGCAGAGTTGGAGCAGCAATTGATCACATTCCGAAGACAAATGGATGTTGCCGATAAGCAGATGCAGTCGTCTCCTAAGCTACTTACTGAACAAGGTGTGTTTTTTTTTTATTTTTAATGGCGCCGGTCCTTCCTTATTCACCAACTTAATATTTTCTATGGACTTTCATTTGATTTTTAAATAAGACATTCTTCTATTCTGTGGGAATCAGCTCAGTTGAACACTGCTCAAAAATAGTCAGCCATCCACTATTCATGACTGGCTAATCTTTCCACTTCGGCATGAGCGTTTCCAGTGTGTTAAGTAGTGCTGAGGTTATAGTGTAAGTTTATTTCGACGAACTCGATTTAACGCATCGAACGCGTTCGGCGCTCCGATTGGTCCGTTTTGTGCTCTCCACCAATCGGAGCGCCACCCTGCACCAATCGGAGCTGATTAGATGAAAGAATCCAGTCCGAATAGTTTGTAATGCGTCTAATTGCCCAGAGTGAGCCAGATGTTTTTTTTTCTATGCCCCTTACCAGAAATTATTCCTTGTATTACGATGATGCGTTTGATGATGCGACCCGAAGCAACTATTTGTAATTCATACAAATATTTGTTCGAACGAAACCGCGACACGTAGCACAGCCGTCGATCACTCGACCACTACACTAACCATGCCTTCAGATGTATGTACTAACCTGTTATCGTTATACAGAAGGCTCACCTGTTCAGCCCAGCCTGCTGTCCATTCTTTTGAGTTAGTCTATACATCTATACATATAAATAAAATTGGAGTGTCTGTTTGTATAATTGAAATAACCGTTTTTTACTACATGCATATGAATATATATACGTACGGTACATACACCAAAATAACATTTTTTTACAATTTTTGTCTGTCTGTCTGTTTGTATAGGCTAATCTCTGAAATAGCTGGACCGATTTTGACGGGACTTTTATTGGCAGGTAGCTGATGTAATAAGGAGTAACTTAGGCTACTTTTATTTTAGAAAAATTCTTTTTATTTGGAAAAAAATAGGGTTAAGTGCATTTGGTCTCACTAAAAAATACATTGTTAAGTTCCGACATCCACGCGAACGAAGTCGCGGGCACAGCTAGTCAAAAGTAAATGTCTTTTTTTTTTTCAGAATTGACTTTGGGTATCAGACGTATGCACGAGTCTCTAGTCGCTCTCGCCGGGCGCTTGCAAGCTGTGCACACGCAGGTAGAAGCGCAGAAGGAACAGTACCTCAACCTAAGGAAGTACATCCTCAAGGATCCAACCAACGTGTTCGATGCACCGTCCCGTGAGTTAAGCATTTACTTCCATGGGCCCATCCATAAATGACGTCACACGAATTTTTGAAATTTTGTCCCAACTCTAACATAAATAACATAGCGTCACACCTGTATACTTCGAAGACATAGGCAGAGGTGTACTATCGTACATTTCGCCAACGCCGTTATTAAGTCCTATTTAATCCCAAAATGGGGCGAGTCTATTGCCATCTAACGGGCTGATTTTCAAAATCCAGGTAACTAAACAAGACTTACATAAGTTAGACTCTTTTAAGCTACATTGTACTCACATAATTGTTGTTCGAGATCAATGTATAAATTAATATTGTATATATAATTCTGAGTTTAAAAGAGTAACCATGGAGTTTCTTGCCCGTTCTTCTCCATTAAAAATCAACACTTTGGAACGTGGCAACTAGAGCCTGACTATTCATAAGTGCGTGTAAATGGTTTACATGAATAAAAATAAATTTGAATTTAAATAAAATTATGTTGTTTACAGCAAGCAACAGCCTGGACCAGATCCTTCGAGATGCCGAGACAAACAGAAAGAAAATGAAGTCAGGTGCTCTGGCTGATATCAATCAAGGCAGTGCAGTGCTCTCTGATCCTAGAGCCGCCCTAGGTAAATAATAATGTAATATCTAGCCCATTATTATCCCTTGGACCTCTTTAGGTTAGGCCTTAATTCAATAGGTCTAGTACGAGTTTTCTTCAACCTCGTCCGTCGTTACCGTTAGCCAAAAATGTATAAATATATCGTGCGCGCGCATTTGAGTGAACCCCTAACGTAAGGGCCTGCACATTATTTTCATACATTTTTGGTTTACGTTATCAGACTACACACACACACCATCGAGAACTTTATGAGGCCCTCTCAGTTGTTTATATTTCCTCACGATGTGACTACGGCTTTGTGAAAGCGGGCGCTGTGCGCGTGTTCCTTAGATTTCCATAGTGAAAACTTCTTAACGAAATCATGCTGAAGATTAGCCAATTAGAAAGGTATTCATTAAATATCTTCTACGCAAGCGTACTTCCATCTTCCACTGAATTTACAGAAACTAGAACACTTATGTTAGATCTATACTCGGTTTGTTTAGGTACTTAAATAAAGGTAAACAATCTTGATGTGACTTTTTACACAAACACATATTAAACAAATAAACTACTGCTTAAACTAGTTGTTCAATTGATTTGGTAATCGTTATTGTTGTTTTACATTGGTTTTTAGTCGCGTTTTATTTTAAACTGAGTTTTTAAACAAAAAATATTAAAAAGACACATCAAGATTGTTTACCTTTAGTTAAATACCTAAACAAACCGAGTATAGAGACTTACCATCAACAATACATCAAAAACCCTTGTTTAACTACTTACACTGTATTTACAGGCAATCTACAGCAGTTGGCGGGACCAACTCCCTTCACTTACATTGCCAGCGCGCTGTCACCATTCCCCACAGCTGATGCCAGTGGTAAGTCATCATTCAGCTTTCAGTGTCAAATGGGCCATTTAATACGCAGCACGACGCGCAGTGACTTAGCGACATTAAATTATATTAGCTTTCTAAACTGACGCGGATTCGATTCCCACACGAAAATAATAGTTGTATGATCTATCAGTCAAAAACCATGCGCAGTGTGCATGTTTGTTTTTTCTGTATTGTCGGTAAAATTTACAAACATATCATGCTTGTAAAGTGTTACCACTATACACGAAAAATCGTAGAGGGGCAAGGTAAAAAAAAAAACAAAGAACACTAAGGGGGTAAATGGGTGTTGTTTGTATGAAAATTCTTTCTACGCGGTCGAAGTCGCGTCGTACAACAATAAAACCTTAATACAGTTTATTAAATGTATTTTCCCAGGTCCAACATGGCAGCCGCAATCGCAGCCCAGTATAAACACGTCTTTGAACACAAGTGGCTTCGGTATCGGCCAAGCCGACACTTCCAGCTTCCAGTTCCAGCTGCAGAAGCCGCCGGGCAAACGCGGGAAACAATGATATTGGCGATAAACACGCAAGTGTTTATATGACAAGAGACACTTAGTGCTCTGTGGTGTTCAGGTAGAGGTGATCTGAATTTGATGTAATATAGAAATGTATTTTGGTTGGATTTTCATGTGGGAGTGACATTATATTGATATTATGTTGTATCTCTCTTCTCAATCTCATATGGTGCTCGATATCCTACTAATATTATAAATGTGAAAGTTTGTGAGGATGGATGGATGGATGGATGTTTGTTTGTTACTCTTTCACGCAAAAACTATTGAAAGGATCTGGATGAAATTTGGCACAGAGATAGATTACAGTCTGGAATAGCACATAGGCTACTTTTTATCCCTGAAAATGTACGGGTTCGTAAACCACACGGGTGAAGCCGCGGGCGGAAGCTAGTTAGTTATATAACCTTTGGACTGCCGTTTAATTTAGAATTTAATGCGCCACGCCAAGCAATACACCCGTCGTGTTTTGTCGTTGGTTGCCGATGTTGGCATATATGTACATATTTTTATTGTTTGTCTTACGACGTCGTCCCAAGTGTGCAGGATTCCTCACGATGTTTTTCTTCACCGTTAACGCATGTAATAGAATTCTAATCGGCGCATGAATTCAAGGGTCGGGCCCGATCTTAGTCGCTCCTGCATGGAAGGCAATCATATCACAAAGCTACTATTGCTTAAACAACACTAATACTTCTTGAGTACAAACATTAATTAGATAAGACTATTTACAATCCTGGTTAACCTAAATATTTACGTAGTTAAGTGAAACATTTCTTCTATTATATCATCCTATTTACAGATCACCTCTAAAGATAATTAAAAAAAACAGTTTTGTCACTGAAAAGATATTCAGTGCTATAGAGATATGGACTCTATACTAATAGTGAGTTTAAAGATTATTTTTTTGGTAAAACTTTTGATAATTAACGAACTGTTTACCGAATTATTGATATAAAAAGCTTGTTATTATGCTAAAAACAAATCAATAGTGTGGTTATAAAAATATGTACTATCAATCATTTGTTTCGTTAATTAAATATTATCTGAATTTAGAAAAGACTATGATCGGAAAATACTTGAAGAATATTACAATTTATTTACTCATTATGAGTAAAATTTGTTATAACAAACGACAATATTAAGAGAAGCCCTGGTTAAACACTGTAAATAAAAAAATAATTACAACCTGCGATATAAATTTATATTTTACATAATAAAATTGAATTCAGAAAGCATGTTACATTTCTTTTATATTGTGTAGACAACTTTATTTTATTATTCAACATCAATAGTGATAAGATAATATCGGAACAGGCTGTACCTTATAAAAGGTTGTTTAATCTTCTTTCGAGTCGGCACAAGCTATCATATGGGAATCGCTCATGCAGTAGTGGAAAGATTAGCTAGTCGGCAGTGATGGCTGATAATGGTTTAATTTTCAAATGGCTTTTGTATGAGGTTATAAATTTAATATTATGAAGATGTCTGTTAGACAGATAAGCGATGAAAAGGTCTTACGCAAGCAACGCGAAATCTGAATTTTTTTAAAATATATATTGCAAGGGCGTTATTGGCGTGACATCTTTTCAATGGGAGCAGATTTGTATGGACTTGAGAATTGTTTACTAGTGTTATCCAACCATTGAAATATTGGCAAGTAAATGTTGTTATTTTTAGGGTTCCGTACCCAAAGGGTAAAAACGGGACCCTATTACTAAGACTTCGCTGTCTGTCCGTCCGTCTGTCTCTCACCAGGCTGTATCTGTATCGTGATAGCTAGAAAGTTGAAATTTTCACAAATTATGTATTTCTGTTGCCGCTTTAACAACAAATACTAAAAACAAAATAAAATAAATATTTAAGGGGGGCTCCCATACAACAAACGCGATTTTTTTTTACCTTTTTTGATCGATATCAATAATGGCAACAGGTAGGCACTTGAAATATTCACAAAATACAAGGAGTATTTTGTGAATATTTCAAGTGCCTACCTGTATTTTTACTTTAATAATAAATACCTACTGTTGTTTACCTAGTCAATGGTACGGAACCCTTCGTGCGCGAGTCCGACTCGCACTTGGACGGTTTTGTTTCCATATACCTAAAAACGTTTGTAAATGTTGAATGTTTTGTATATGTATATAGCCGGTCAAAAGAAAATATAACTGAAAAAAACAGGCAAAAGTAGTTTTGTCTGAAAATCATTGGTTAATAGTACTTTTGACTGCAAATATGCGATTAAAAGTTGCTTTGACTGACGCTCTTACAATTAGTCAAAACTACGTTTTACCAGCTCCATTGGGCAAAAATAGTTTTGACTGTTATTTCAGTCAAAAGTACTATTGTCGAGCGCCTGATTTTGATAGTTAAAAGTAGGGTAAAGGTTGGCTATATAGTGATAATAAGGTTAAAACACAATTTTTTTGACGTTAAATCAACAGTTATTTTTATCCTTATTTCAATAACACTATGTTAAACAATTTAAGTCTCTAATTTGGTTACAAATTTCACGATCAGTCTTTTGGATCATACATTTATTATTCATAATAATTCTCTCCTGAATATGTGCCAATATGGTGGCAATAGAGTAATACAGTGACACCTTATTGGCAATATTGTGATTATTTATTCTGGAGCCCAATCATCGTCGTCATTGCTCGAAAAGTCACAATGTGCGTCACAATTTTCACCGAGAAATTGTGGTGAATAGGAACCCACGCATTCCTGGTGCAAATAGCACCATTTTTGAGGGCTACATCTTCAGAGTAATAGCCTCCGCATATGTCACACATTGCGTTTTTTTGGGAGCCTGGTCTTTTGTTTCTGCCTGAAGAACGTTCGGGTCTTCTTTTATTTTGTGACGACCCAGAAGATGGCTGTTGTTGTTCAATCCAAATTCATATCAAAATTAATCTCCCTTCCATAACGGTCGAATATCTCCACATACTCTAATGGACAAATAATTATTTCTTTTTTTTTTTTAATTCCCGCTCAATGTGTCCAAATACCCTATCAACGGGAAGAAAATGATGCGGAATGAAAAGATGAATTTCCTGACACCGGGAATGTCCAGTCACCTCCTCTCGTCTCTTTCACCAAACCTGTTGTTTTAAAAGTCTTAGCGAAGCGGCGTACGCGATGAACAGAGATTTGCAAAATTTTTAAAAAACTTTTCTGACATACTGGTATAAGTTTTAATGTGTGATTTTGTTTCACGTATAGCTTTGTGTTGTATTTATTTAGTGTTCGAAGACTCACTCGTGCTCGTCGTCGTACTGTATCAGTAATCTTACAATATTGTAATAAAAATGTATCCTGGTGCTGTTTATTTTTTGATGATTGAAAAAATTTGCGAATGTTGGTCATTGTCAATTTAGGACATTGGTATGCTTCTTTCTCGTTCTTACTCGTTGGATATTGAGGTAGTCTTTTAGCTGAATACCTAAAAAAAAAAAACTATGCGGATAAAGATTAATGTATGATAATTCTAAGATGCATCTAAATTGTGTATGTAGTTCTGAAATAAAATAATATAAAAAAATAATCAATTTTTTTAATTTTTTTTTTTTACTTAAGAAATGTTTTTTTTTTTTTAATGAAGTAATTAAATTGTTGTGAAATTCGAAATTGTTCATACCTATTAGCCGTTTTAAAAATAATTCAAATTATCAGCGGTATCATTTACAGGTTACTTTACTGGTGTATTTACCTTAAAATAACGTGTATGTATAGACTATCTTACCGGTCTGCCTTCTGTTTAGCTCGCTTCCATTTTTCTGGATTGCGACTACGTTTCCTAGTGATCCCTGTAGTCACCGGTTGCACATTATCTTCCATTATATCACAAAATCTTGCTTAAATCACTTAAAATGCTAAAATAATTTTAGAACACTGTTGCATTACAAACACAGAAAACGCCATCTTGAAAATTTCTAAAATAGTGTACTGTGATTGGTCTAAAAGGATATTGTCATGTTTGCTTCTGGATGTTTAAGGAGAATGGCGTGTTTGCATCGGTACGTGTTTTTATGATATAATTTACAAGTGAATGATACGTTTTTACACCTGAATGAAGATAGGGGCGTATAGCTTTTATTGTCAGGGAAAAAATGATATCAAAATGTCAAAATATTTGAAATTTGGACAAAGGCGTTTTTGCTTCTATACCCCTCATTTGTGATGGCTATAAGACTCACGTTGAAAAAAATAATTGCCACTTTTTTTGTAAGTACACATGTGCCATCAACAATAGCGACTGCTTTTCTTTCTGCTTCGGGACTCTAGGGGTTCCCGAACATATTGTTGGGCAGTGTCAGGTTCCGTTGCGCCACGTCCCACTGTGGTACGAAAATCGACTTTCAAAGACAGGGAAAAATAATAATTAAGTGTTGTTTTTTTACTTGAAACGGCTTCTGTTAATCATTTTTTTTATTTTGTTTATATTTTTTTATATTCACATACGATATATAACATTGCATACTGGCAGACCAAAAACCATTGAGGTTTGTCCGGAATGCCATATATTCTGCTTAAAACGACATCGATAATTCAATACACCAACAAGAATCATGAGTACATATAGCTAAAACAAACAATATATGCGCGCGGCCGCACGCCGGGTGACTGCATGCATAGATACAAAACCGGTTTTATACAAGGCAACTACAGGTTTTTCAAAAAGTGAGATTTTAATTTACGTTTAACGTTTTCTTTGGTGATGTCCTGTACAAGAGACGGATTTAGATTATTGAGTAAACGTGGTATCAGATACAGAGTGGTTCTCTCACCGTAAGTATTAGTAGCACATGAATTTTCGCGAATAATGTTAACGATACGAACGTATGTCCTTGTTCCGCGCTTCTTGAGCGTCTTCGGACATAAGACCTATAGTAGTGTCAGCTGTTTCTATGATTTCAGAACCATGGATGATATACCATGGATATAGAAAGATGTATTTCTGCGCAGTTTTCAAACAGTAGGGGCAAGTGCTTTACCTATGGACATTTTCCAAAAAACGAAATAAAACATTTTTTAAATCTGAACTAAATAACTTTATTTATTTTTTAATAAATCACCAGTCTTGCATAATAATCAGCCTTTCTTAAAAATCAACTTAAACCTCGAAATGAATTATACTCATGAAAATAATCAACTTTTCTTAAAAACTACGGTTTTGTCCACAGGTTCATAACTCAATTGTTCCTATGGACAGCAAAGTTGTACCTATGGACTGTGTTGTACCTAGGGACGGAACTCTTTAATATAATAAAAAAACATAACAATAGACCTCTTAAAGGTGTTTTTGTTTTAGCCGATGATAGCTTTATTGATGAATAATATTATTCATAAGCTTTTGGAACATTCTTCAAATAGATTATTAGTAGATTCATCACTAAAGCTATCACGGCTAATACAAAGCAAGCCATGCATACAAAACTTTCACTCTCATCGTCAGAATCAAAATTCTGTCTGTGTGACTGTGGAACACAATATGATAATTATGATGGCATAGACTACATTTAAGCATTTTTTTACTATCTTTGGCATAAATTTTACATTTCGAACACATAACATATAATTTTTCTTGTTTCAATATTTTTGTTGAGCGACTTTGAGCAACTGGCAACTGAAAGCAGGATTTCCGTTATAGTGGAGGAACTAGTATTAGCTGTAGAAGTACTTGGTTGCGAAATATCTATAGTAGTAGAGGTAATTTTAGTGATTTTCGTGTTAGATTTCTTCTTAGTGGTCTTTTTTAAAGAGTCATTTAATATAGCATCCTTTTCTGGCGTATCTGTTAAAATTCTTGTTCTTCCAGGTTTTCTTCCTCGTGCAGCTTTTCGCGGATTAGCTTTAATAAACGGGTGTACGGTTTCGGGCGTAATTATTGCTGGAGTTGGCAAAACCTCCCGGTTCTCCCGAATGTAGCTGGTAATCATTTTCAATAGAAATATTGAGTTCAGAAGCAGGGTCATTTTGAATGGTATTTTGACTATCTAATTGTAGTGGCAGTGTTGTTGAAGTCTCTTTATTTTGGCTTGGTTCTGGACGATCAGTCATATGAGCATAAAAAGTTTTCTTCTGAGAAAATATCCCTGTTGAATGGATATATGCCGGAAACTTCAAAACCTTTCACTATATTTTTTGGTGAAAATGAGACTCCATATGCTTCCCCTGCTATTTCTGCTACATCGTAAATGGTTATGGGTCTACCAGGATGATTGAGCATCCATCTATCTGCAGCTTGACTGAATTGGGCTTTGAAAGGCCCAAAAACTGTTCGATCTAATGGTTGCAACCGGTTTGATGTATGTGGGGGCAGTGTCAAAAGGATGATTCCATTTTCTTTTGCTTTGTCAATAATTTCTATGGAAATATGGGTTTCATGATTATCCATTATTAAGAGAACTGGATCATCTTTACTTGGTTTGGCAATTTCGATAAAATGGGCCAAAAACTTTCGATAAATTGGCTCTGTTGACCATCCAGCCTAATTAGCAACACCCAGTGAACCTGTTGGAGCTCCTTGCAACATGTTGTCTTTGAAGAAAACCCTTGGACAAATAAATACTGGAGGGATGGAGTAGATAGATAGATAGATATATATAATTGTTTTTATTTCAAATAAACCTAATACAGGCACTTATGAAACGTTATAGGACTCTAGTTGCACGGTTCCAATAAGTTGGTCCTATGGAGAAGAACCGGCAAGAAACTCCATGGATACTCTTTTAAAGTCTCTTTTAACAATCTTGCCATGAACATAATGTGGAAAAAGTATGGGAGAACAATGTAGGTTTCGTCAAATAAATACTAAATGCAACTTTAATATAAAGTCGGTTAATAAAAATAAAAGTAAAAAGAATACCCCTACACTGTGCTCACATTTACAATGGTATCTGTAACAAGCGTAAGATTATACTATACATGTATATAAAGAAATTGATTATCAAAGATTAGCTTACAATGGCAACTAGCTTACGGATACATTAAAAAAATAATAAAATAATTGAAAATACAAAAATCTAATATAATACAAAAATCTAATATTTCATTAACAAGATGTCATAGCAACCTATGAAAAAGAGAGAATAAAATAAATACAAACATGATAAGACATGTTAAAAAACTATTAAATTGTAAAAAAAATAATAAGTGTGAATAGCTCAACACATGAATGAATTGATTGTGATTGCGGTTCGGGTGGTTGCCAGCAGAGTTGCCCAACTATCGATAGTTTCGCTATCGATAGATGACCTCGAAAACTAGTAACAATATCGATGGTGCTATCGATAGTATCGATACTATCGATACCATCGATATTATCGATATCACAAATGAACTAATACTATTGATTGGAAGCAATGGTATCGATAGGATCGATACTATTACATGATAATACTATCAATAGTATCGATAGTATTGATTTTTTTAAAGTAATAGTACCGATACTATCGATATTATCGTTGTATTAAATCAAAAAAAACTATCAAAACTATCGATAGTATTACACTATCGATAGTTTAATAACCGCCGATAGTATCATTTCCCAATTATAGCTTAAGTAGCAAGTAGTGTTAAACCATTCTCAGTCACTGTGCCTTACGTTGTGTTACTGTTATTAGCAATAGTGATAGCTGATTGGTTGCAATGATGGGTAAGTTAAACATAGTTTAAATAAATATCGGTATGACTTTATCAATGACCATTTTTAATTTTATTTGATTTAGTTTTCTTTATTTTGTAAGAGTATCACTTGAAAGTTTTGCAATTGGGGTAAATTGAGGACAATCTTTGACCACTTTCATTATTGTTCTAGCTAAGAAGAGATCTCTTGTCCTATTTGAAACTGAATGTGAAACACAATCCCAATTATCTTATGATATGGGACCACACAGTCAACGCTGGGATTGTGATCAGAAAGATCACTTTGAAGACGAATATACTAAGGAATCTAAAGATGACGCACTTAAAAAACTAAATGTCGAGAATGCTAGCACCCAAACGCCAGAATATAACAAAGTTATAGATGCTAATATAATAAAATCTAATGAGAGTTTTGGTGTGTTTGTAGCGCAAGAGTTGTTAAACGTACCATTAATCAAAAGGAGACAGATTATGTCTGAAATTATACGCTTGCTCGAACATCGAAGTCAATAATCAGAATTAGGAGTAATAAAAATATCAGTGAAATGATTAAATCTGTGATTTATTACAAACATAAACAAAATATTGGTTATCTGTGAAAATATAATTAAAATAGGGATACTCAAAACATGTGCAGCAGTTGTTGCATTAATTAATTAAACCAATATAAAAAAATTCAAATAACAAAAAAATCAACTAAACTTATAATCATTATCTTGTTCCCTTATTCATTATAATTTAAAAAATACAGTTTCACTATGTACAGGTATCAATTTCTTTTTGATAGAAAATCTTAGTGGACGAAGATCAATAAAGATTAAAGAAACTGGTACCTACCCAAATATGTTATTCCTTATATTCAATCAATACAAAATAACAGTATTATTAAGTATGTCTTACTACAGCATTTATTTACTATTAACGTTGTGTAATTTAAATTTGTACTCTAGTTTGATTAAAGCAAATCGTAAATTATTCGAATAAAGGTGTGTTTTGATTTATAAATAATAGTTCGTTCAGATGTTTGCTGCTAAGGCGACTGCGACGGTCGGTCATAATTAGACCAGCTTTGGAAAATATTCTTTCCGCCGGAGTTGACGTTGCAGGTATACATAGATATTTTAAGGCTATTTCTTTTAGGTTATTCTCACTGTGATTCCAGTATTCTATAGGAAACTCTGTTTTTGGAATGATAGGTTTTTCTACATACTGCCTGATATCAACGATCGCATTAGCAGTTGAATTTGATCTCTGTGGAGCATTTAAAAAGTAAAGCAATTTATCAAGTTTTGACTTTTTAGCTGGTGTGTTTTCCTCTTCTGCATTTGAATTATTTATTTCTGGACTAGCCGAGGCAGAGGATTTTCTCATTAAATAACTAGAATATTCTCTTTGGACACCAGCTATAGCCCTTTCACAATCATTTTCCGTCTTAAACCCCAATTTTTTAAAATGGGGATTTAACATTGTGGCTATCATGCATGGAGTTCTAATCTCATATGGTTTTAATCGCCTATTAATAGACTCCTTTATAAGCTGTATGAAATTTTTCGAAAAATCAGTCAAGTTTTCCCTTTCAAGTTGGGCAATCTCTAATGATAAACCTTTTATTAACGGAATTATAAGAGATATGGTAGGATACGTTTCTCCGGATATGGCAGTTGTGCAAGCCTCAAGAGGATCAAGCATTTTTTCTATTTCTTCCAATAACGTATATTCTTCAGCACTCAAATTTGGAGGAGCTCTTGAATTTTGATTTATTACTAATGTTACTTCTTCTCTCACTTTCCTCAATCTTTCCAGCATGTAAAATGAACTGTTCCACCTAGTTTCAACTTCTTGTAATAATTTCAGTTCCGGTTTATTTAGACTTTTTTGAGCGGCTTTTAATTGGTCTGATGCTAATGTACTATGTTTAAAATACCTTACAATTTGTTTGCATTTCTCCATTAATTCTTTAAACCCAGGCTGATTACACGTATCTTTATACACTAAGTTCAGTGTATGAGCGAAGCAGGGTAGATGACGCAACATAAGAATTTCGGCGACTTTTAACATCACAGTTGCATTATCTGTTACAATGGCCATTACTTTTTGTCTTAATTTCCATTGATCTAAAACAGCAGCAATGACCTGAAAGAAAATTCGCCAATCATTAAATTATTTAGAAATATTGTAAGCTTGTAAAGACGAACGGTCACGATCCATACAAAACAACCGGCGCAAACGAAATAGAATAGAATAAATATTTAAGGGGGCTCCCATACAACAAACGTGATTTTTTTGCTGTTTTTATAGATAATGGTACGGAACCCTTCGTGCGTGAGTCCGACTCGCACTTGGCCGTTAACTTCATATCCTTGCCTTTTCAATTGAACTAAGTTAGACCGTAAAATTAAACAAACGAAATATATATTTAAATTTGATGTACACAAGACAACGAGCCGAGACCGGGTCACAGATGACCCTTCTTAAACAACAAGTAAAAAAAAAATATTAAAAAAACTACTAACTAGATCTCGTTCAAACCATACATATATATCGATGGTTCAAACCAATTTTCGGTGGAAGTTTGCATGGTAATGTACATCATATATTTTTTTTAGTTTTGTCATTCTCTTATTTTAGAAGTTACAGGGGCACTCATTTTACCATTTTGGAAGTGTCTCTCGCGCAAACTATTCAGTTTAGAAAAAAATAATATTAGAAACCTCTCTTCTTCTTCTCTTCCTTTAAAATATCCCCTGAAGTCCCCCTGAGTGAATGACCCCTGAGTTTGTTTCGGCGTTTCTTCTCAGAGGTAGTCATAGGAAATGCCGGCGTCATCTAGTTTAAAAATAATGACCTGTAAAAGTGATTGACAAAATCCTATTTGCAAAATAAACAATTTCATTTCATTTCATATCATTTTTGAAGACCTATCCATAGATACCCCACACGTATGGGTTTGATGAAAAAAAAATTTTTGAGTTTCAGTTCTTAGTATGGGGAACCCCCAAAATTTATTGTTTTTTTTCTATTTTTTTGTGAAAATCTTAATGCGGTTCACAGAATACATCTACTTACCAAGTTTCAACAGTATATAGTTCTTATAGTTACGGAAAAAAGTGGCTGTGACATACGGACGGACAGACAGACAGACATGACGAATCCATAAGGGTTCCGTTTTTGCCATTTGGCTACGGAACCCTAAAAAGTATATCTACCATTTAGAACTGAGGCATATATTCAAACAATCAATATGTATATTAATGTTACTCACCGATGATAAGTTATCAGCATCGTGGTGACCGTCAACTGCTATTGCTTCTAATAAAGCTGAACGAAGCTGATTGCTTAATATAAAATGACATGTTATGGCGCATATACCCTGGTTGCTTGAAGAAGTCCACATATCAGTAGTGATTGCAACATTTTGAACTTTAGCCAACAGTTCCATCAGTTCACCTTTCATTCTATTGTACATTCTAGGCAATAGTTTATCACTCAGTATATTTCTCGATGGCATTTCATAACGAGAATCTAATGCCCTTACGAATTCTTTTAATCCTTTGCGCTCTGATAGACGAAGCGGTTCCATGTCTTTGGCTACCATTTTAACAAATAAACTGTCAAGCATTTTTTTTCTTGATGAATTGTCACTGTACCGATCTGATCTATTTTGGTCTCGAGTACTGTGACTGCAATCAACTGTTATTTCATTACAATCGTGTGATGAACTTGATGGGGGTACTAACTGTTCAGGATGTTTTCGCTTCAGGTGATCCTTTAAATTCGTTGTATTGTTGCTGTATTTGAACTCTCGATTACAAATTTTACATATTACTCGCCTATCACCTTCCTTTCGAAAATGTAGCCACATCACAGATTTTCTTCTTTCCATTATAACTATACCAAACTTTTAAAAAGTACAATGTGGGTATTAACGCTCGCAACTCACTGTAGTTTTAAAGTTCAACGAAAAAATTGAATTTGACAGGGCTAAGTGTTGCCACGTGTCAATTTTTGATTGTATTTGGATACTCTTTAGGATTGTTACGTTTTCTAAATTTAATATTTTTATGAGATATTTACTAGCTATGTAATTGATTATTGGAAGGCAATACTATTGCAGTTTATTAAACTATCGATAGTGTAAGCTATCGATACTATCAATACTATCGATAGTATTACTTCTAAACATATGCTGGTATTCGATAGTATCGATACTATCGATAGTATCGATACTATCGGAACTAATACTTTCGATACTATCGATACTATTTTTGTACATCAATATTATTGCCCTGTATCATACTATCGATAGTATCGATGCTATCGATAATATCGATACCATCGATAGGCTATCGATACTATTGTTATGACGTCAACTATCGATGGACTATCGATAGTTTAGCGATAGTCGACTATCGATGGGCAACTCTAGTTGCCAGGGAAGCCACATGTGCAGTGACTATGTGCTGAGAGAATTACCGCCAGACATCTCTATCTCCGACATAATCTTTAATTTTGTAGTACGCTTTGCGTATAAGGATGGATTTAACATATGATTTGAATTTCCCATCAGTTAGATCAGTGACAGTTTTAGGTAACTTGTTGTAGAAACGTACAGAATTCCCCAAAAACGAATTGTTCGATTTGGCTAATCTGAATTTAGGGACAACGAGTTTATATTTATTTCTAGTATTTATGTTATGTACGTCGCTTAGAGTATTAAACATTTGCAAGTTTCTACGTACGTACATAGTATTTTCAAAAACGTAAAGAGAAGGCATAGTAAGTACATTAATAGTTTTAAAAAAATCTCTGAGGGACTCACGAGGACCCATATTATAGATGGCACGGATTGCTCTTTTTTGTAGTATAAAAATTGAGTCTACGTCTGCCGCTGCACCCCACAGTAAGATGCCGTAGGACATAATACTGTGGAAGTACGCAAAATAAACAAGCCTGGCCGTAGCTACGTCGGTGAGCTGTCGAATCTTCCTGACTGCATAGGCTGCAGAGCTTAACCTACTAGAAAGAGCAGTTATGTGAGCACCCCATTGCAATTTCGAGTCGATTGTTATGCCTAAAAATACAGTTTCCTTAATAAAATCAAGTTTGTTACCTTCTATAATTACGTTAGAATCGACATGGGGTACGTTTGGTAACGAAAACTTTAAACATTTGGTTTTTGTTGCATTTAATAATAGATTATTAGCTGCAAACCATTTAGAAAGAGTAGATAACCATTCATTAACATGTGCTAGTTCGGTATCCTTTCGACTAATCTTAAATATAAGTGAAGTGTCGTCGGCAAAATTATATCGGACAATTCTGCCATTGTGTAAGGAAGATCATTAATGTAGGCTAAAAAGAGGAAAGGGCCTAAAATCGAGCCCTGGGGTACGCCCATTTTTACTAGAGTCCCTTCAGATGTTACACCATTAATCCCCACTTTTTGCAATCTGTTTGTAAGATAGGATAATACAAGATCAAGAGCTCGACCACGAATTCCGTAGTGCTTTAGTTTACAAATTAGCGTATTGTGATCGACGCAATCAAAAGCCTTGGAAAGATCACAGAATATACCAATTGCGTCCTGTGAGCCCTCCCAGGCATCTAATATATGAGCTACTAATTTCACACTCGCGTCCGTTGTTGACCTACCCTTCGTGAAGCCAAACTGTCGCTCGTGTAAGATCCTGTTTAAATTGAAGTGTGACATCATCTGATCAAGCATAATTTTCTCAAAGATTTTACTTAGCGCCGGAAGTACAGAAATCGGTCTATAGTTTGATGGATTAACCTTGCAGCCTGATTTGAAAATTGGAATAACTTTACTGTGTTTCATCAGGTTAGGAAAAGTACCAGTATCAACACAAAGGTTAAAAATTGTAGTGAGCAAGGGGGCAATATTATCAATAATAGAAGCAAGAACTTTAACGGATATACCCCACAAATCTTCTGTTTTTTTCAATGTTAAGCTTTTGAATGTTTTTATAATTGTTGTCGTATTAATATAGTTGAACTCGAAATTCGGAATATCTCTACAAAAGTTCTGTTTGAGTAATGTTTCTGCGAGTGAGGGTGATAAAGCAAGCGATTTAGTTAACTGTAATGGCGTGTTTATAAAAAAGTGGTCTAAAGCATCAGCGACTTCTACCTTATCTGAGATGGTTTTGTTGTTGATTTTTAGTATCAGTTCAGTATCCCGGTTTTTCATTTGGCCAGTTTCTGTATTTATAATCTTCCACACTGTTTTAACTTTATTGTCAGATTTCGAAATTTTATTTGAGATTAATTTTGATTTGGCATGAGTACAAACCATTTTAAATATTTTTGAGTAGTTTTTAACATATTTTGTGAAACGATGGATCTGATGTCATTGATTTTTCATTATATAAACTATACAAAATATCTCTACTTATTCTAATACCTTTAGTGGACCATTCGTTAAACTTAGGTTTATTGCTAACTTTAAATGATTTAACAGGACATGATTTATTGAATTCGTTGCATAGAGTGGAAAACAGATTATTATAGATTGTGTTAGGGTCGTGTGACTTTATACGAAATTCAGACACTTTACTTGCAACATTTTCTTTTAATCTCCGTAATTTCTTTTCCGTAAGTGGTCTAAATACATAGGAGCTATTTCCAGGTGATTTTTTATTTATTTTGAAACTAACAAGTTGACCTTTATGGCCCGATCTAATACCAGAAATTAAAGAATGTTGGTGGAACCCTTTATTCGTAAAAATATTATCAATACAAGAAGATGAAGTGGCAGTTACTCTGGAGGGTTCATCAAAAATATGACTAAGGTTAAATGACATAAATAATGATAAAAGTTTGCACTTCTCGGGTGATTCTATTAGTATATTTATGTTGAAATCACCACAGACAAAAATCGGCTTATTACTATTAAACACTTTCCTAAGTAAGTCCTCCATAGTTGTTAAGAAGGAGTTGAAGTTCGAGGCAGGCGGTTTATACACACACAGGATGACATGACTTTCTATCTCCGCACATGCCATCTCACATAGGCGTTCAACAGACAAAGAGGTGATATCTTTCCTTTCTTTAAACTTAAATTTGTTGTTACACAAGATTAAGGAACCCCCACCCTCAGCTGAAACTCTGTTGAACGCACTGGCAACCATAAAATTATTAATGTTAAATAACATCCTATCAGGCTTTAGCCAGGTTTCACAAAAACATAGAATATCTATAAAATATTTGTCTGCTAAAAGTTCGACATCTAAAATTTTGCCAGAAAAGCGGTTAATGTTTTGATGATAAAGTAGAATATCATCGTGACGCTTCTCTATTGTCGAATCGTTAAGTTTAAACAATCAATTAAAGTGTAGTAAGTGTAGAGTTACCAACAGCATTGATGCAGGCAATCATTGTAGTATTCACTCCTCGTTCTCCTGACGTCATTTTTCCGAGCTGGCGTATTTCTTTAGGGGCCAACACTCTGCCTGGCTTGTGAACCGTGGACACACCAGTTTCATCGACATTATATATCGAGCCCGGTGCAAAATTATATCTTTTCATAACAGATTCTAAATTATTGAAAAATGCTGTCACATTAAATTTATTAAAACTAGTCGCTCTTGCTATACTGGTTGTCTCGGGTTTACGCAATGATAATTCTGGAAACCGTTGTCTAAAATTTCGCAGCCATCCAATTCCAGCCATTTTATGTAATTCCCATTCTCTGCATTGTTTTGTAGTCAAACCCAAATATAGAAATGCAGCTTTTCTTAAATATTTACTCAGCAACGCCTCTTCTTCCGGAGAAAATACCTTCTTTACGTCATTTTTTAATAATTGAAGAGTCTTTTTTTTAAATCTTTGTTTTCGTGAAGCTTCAAATATTTGAAAATTGTAGATTTTGGTAGTTTGAACTTTTCAGCAACTTTTCTTACGGAATTCCCTTGTTTTGCTTCGTTAACGGCTTTTAGGGTCTCTAGACATATACCTTTTCTTTTTATACCGGTTTTACTGCGAGGCACTGAAAAATACAAGATAGGTACAACTAATTAGTAAGATATTAAAAAAAAAAACCTGAACTGTCCATACGTACAAACACAATTTTGTATCTGTGGACAGTCCATAGGTACACACAGTTGTTTGTCCATAGGTACAAATTTCCGCCAAAAAAAAAAAAATTAGGTCTGTGACCACCGGTACGTTAGTTAAAGCATTAGTTAAAATCAAGAAAATAAGCTAGAAACTACAGAGACCACATTGCACATATAATCTATCAGTTATGTGCTATAACTTCACTGTAAAACTTAATCAAATACAGCTAAAAAACATACTTTTTCGGTCCAAAAACTTTCTGCGCATAACAAAAACAACACGAAAAAAAAGATGGCGATACGTCAAATCTGTCAACCATAGACAAATGCTTACGGCTGCGTTCAAATTAGAATTTTAGGGTTGCCCGTTTCCCCAGAATTAACGGTGTCCACAGGTAAAAGCGTCCATAGGTACAGCACTTGCCCCTATTTTTTAAAACAAGTAATATTAATTTCATGACCACTTGAAAGTACAGATAAAATTACGTGGCATCTTTTTATTAGATCTTTATCGACACGAGTTATTTCAGCAGTTATATCAGCATTCTGAAATATAAATCGTGCCACGTTACCTGTTGTAGATGTTCCTCCTCCTGTTCTAGGTTTATGCACATGTAGTCCTAATTTAGTAAAAAAAACTCCCTTTGTATGCGTTATTTTTTTAAGTTTACGCGATTTTTAGTATCCGCTCCTCTAGCTTGGTGTTTTGCCAAGCTTAATTTATACCCTAAATGTAATATACATTCTTAAAATCGAATCCAAGCATGAAGGGATGAGATTCCAAGTTGCAGTGAAGTTGCACGAATTTCTTTCTTTAAACAATATTGGATTCGATTGAAATCTTTTGTTGTAGATCCACAAAGGTAACACTTTTGAGCTGAAGTCGTATCTGTAATGGAATTAATCATTTTTCCATCTACCATCGTCATTTGAAGTTTATGTTTATTGTTTGTGAGGCTAGTGAGGCCTTCACTCAGGGATAAACATAATCTTTTAGAGGTGTTGTCTAATAAACTTTGTAATGAAACTTCTGCACAAGTTTCTGTAACTGATATAGGTTCAGGATAGCAACTAGCTTTTGATGACGTAATGGTTTCATAATTTGGAAAAATATGACAATTAGCCTCTCGTGTGTATGACACAATCATATTGTACTGACTTTTTGTTAGTCCAGCTTTCAAAACAAGCGATAAAGCTTTTTCCGCAGCGAGTTGTCTTTGACAATGAGTTTCGATTGCTTTAGTATAAGTTTCAGCTTGTTTAGGGCCAAAATTTGATATATCTTTTAATATCTTACACGCTGCTATTTCTCTTTGAGACCGGTATTACATTTGCGCAGCATATCGTCGGCTACGAGTGTAAACCTGCTAACTCACTTTAAACCAAATTTACAGGAGAAAAATAAAACTTAATAAATTTGAATTTTACAATTTTAGGTTAAAACCAAAAATACAGTTGGTGTATTTTTGGATATTCTACATTACTAGAAACTAATGAAATAGTAAAATCTGGTCGTTAGTAAGTTATAAGTGTTTTTATGATTTAGAAAGTTTTTTGGTAGCAAACGATTTATTTTATAGCAGGTTTTTCGAAAGATTTCAAGGATAGGTAAAATAAATTTAATTGTGTAGTTAATCAGTGTAGTTAATGTAAGTTAATCAGTCTATTTATTTCTTAGTAATCATCACAGTTATATATTTGGCTAATACTTAAAGAACAGTCTTTTAATCAAAAAATTTTTGACAAAACAAAAAATGGAACAAAAAACTTAAATAATCTGAAATTCTCTTTTCATAAAATTATAATCAAATTAACAAAACAAAGTATTATTCTTCTTTTCCTTAATATTATCACTTTTTTTCTGTTTCAATCATGAGGTAAGCTATCGTAATAAGAGCGATAATCTTCAGGTAAGGTGTTTTTCAAGTATTGAAGATCTTCGAACTTTCTCGCGCTAATTTTTGGCCTGTCACTTTATAATAAATATCTCCATTTGGAGTGTAGCGAAGAGCCCTGATATCTGTAACCTTACCATCTCCTTTAGATCGGCCAGGACAAATGCTTTTATAAAATTGAATTCATTAAACTTTTTGAAGAATTGGTAGTTTAGATATTTTACTTGGTATGGACGTGGTTATTTCCTTGCAGATCTACAGATGGATATATACTCTGCTGGTACATGAATATCTTTGTTTTTTAAAGCACGCTCTATGGTCGAATGCATGGAGTCCGTCTCCATTTGTGTATGCCCAACCTCAAGGAATTTTTGCTCTATCACAATATTTTTATTCATAGCTGTAGTGAGTAACGCATTACTCAAGACAGCATTCCTGTTTTGGTAAGTGCACCCATCACTATAAAAAAATCAGTTTCATCAGTTCAGCAGTCTTCCTGGAGTACAATATTGTTTTCTATTAAATCCATCCAAATAGTAGCAAATTCTTCGGAATTTAAGCGTGGTTTTTGGATTATTACGTGAGAACAGCCGACGAAAAAAATACTGTTCAGATATAAAAACTAGATACTCAGAGCTACAAATTCCTTTTTTAAGTTTTTTGTACGACCATTTCTCTCTGAGTTATCCCTTAATTTTTGCGAGTAGTGTATTAAATCGATACCCTTGTTTTCTAATAACCGCACAATTTTTTTATATGCTTTCGGTACAGCTGGACATTCTTCATATAATATATCCTGTTTGCAAATATTCAAGTGTTTATTAATTTCATTTTGTGACTGATTTTGAAGACAATGTTTAACATGTTCCTTGCGTCTAATAACTTTACCGTTCTGAAAATAATGATGTTGATATATATAAAATGGGTCTTAATCAAAGAATAACATATCAACAGGCAATAATAATGTACCTGTAAAGTTAATGATCCACTACATTTATATTTTTGATATCCAGAACACCTTCATAGCCAGGATTCATTTCTGAATTGCACTTTTTTGTGGTATTGATGGCCGTCATATAACAAAACAGTACCTCTGCCCCTCTGAATATAAACCAAATCTGAGGTAGACTCCATTTGATTTATATTATTTATTATACAAGTAATATTAACTGCACAGGAAGATAAACGCACACAGAAAATAATCACTAGTTTTAGATAAACGAAAGAGCTATGACAGACTTGACATTGCCGGCATGACATTATAATTATGACTATATAGTTATGACAAAAGAGATGCATTAGACAAATTATTTATTGGTGGAATATAGATAAATGAAATATCCAATAATATTACTTTAGTGAATTTTAATGGATTTGTTTAGTGGATTATAGTAGAACCGAAATCCATCGATGGATCAGAATGGAAAAAAGTGGAAACAAATCCATCAATGGATCAGAGTGGAAAAAAATGTGGAAACAAATCCATCGATGGATTAGAATGGAAAAAAAGTGAAAACAAATCCATCAATGGATCAGAGTGGAAAAAAATTGCTTTCCACACCATCATAGGTAATTAATATATTATCGAGATGCTGAGCGGGAGGTACAACATTGTCTTGGTACCTAGCCCACCCTACCATATTATAGATAAAATATGTGCACAGCAGCCTACTGTTCTCTTGCCCACATTGCAATTGCAATAGTGTTGCAGTATTGCGTCTCTACCGTGAAGAAATCCGTCGATCAAAATATAAACAAAATATATTTTACGGCCTATATGGCGAGATTGAATTTTGCCTCTTAGCAGCCAAACACTATTTTCAGTCGACAGCTCTCTCAATAAATTGCTGTCAACCTCTCTGCATATTTCAATTGTGTAAGATCCATTGGCTCTTATATGCTCGCCGTAATAGGAACGTGCTTGTTTTATTTGATACGTGCCTAAACATACCAATATCAGCTCATTGTAGGTGAGCCGGGGAAAATCACTCACATTATTGTCATCAACATTTATTCTTTGGAAATTCGTTCGTCTCCTATTTAAATTATTATTGTCAAGTTGTTATGTCATCAAGTCCTGTATTTGCAAAGCAGTAAACATGTGGTTGCTATTGTGTGGGGGATTATTCAAAAAGTCCCATGAACCTTGACTTACATGTCTAGAATATGCACGGTTATTGTTAGGGACATAAAAATTGTAGTTTTTTAGTAGAAATTGTCTTAAAGATACACGGTAAGACGTTCAGTGCGATGGCAGCCCGAGACAAAGCAACGATTTTGTGACTCTGCAGCTCTTGCATACAGAGGCATCATTATGTGATCTCGAACATTTGGTGGTACCTCAATAGAAGGCTCAGGAATAGGATCGTCGCTGGACTCTCTTGACGTTCTGACTAGACGTGGAGCTCGGTCAGCACGTTGCCAGCATGGATGGCAAATAGAGATTGTAGCACTTACCTATAAAAAAAAAGTTTTATCTATATTCTATCAAAGATCCTTACACAAACTCAGATAAATTCTAGAGTCACCAATTACACTAGGAAAAAAATTGAATGTGTTTCATTTATATGGGGAGTAATAACACCGTATTTACAAGCCAGGACTAGAAACTTGTTTATTGTTCTTTTAATAGCTGTCTACTGTACTGTCAGATTATTAAGTACTTATTTGTCGAGGGTGAATCCATTCTGATATAATATAAAAATTAGGCTTTCACGTTGTGTTGAATGTTGTGTCAGTGTATGGGATCTAATGCGTAATAAAGATCTTCCACAATTCATGCAAATATGACGATGGCCAACATTCAAGTTAGATCCAATACTCGAATCAGCACTGGTTCCAGGCAATGATTGTGTAGCTACCATCCAGCAAGAGTCACACACATGGTCCGATGCAGTGACCTGAAATATAGATTGAACTAGCTGACCCGGCGAACTTTGTTCCGCCCTATAGGCAACAAATGATCACATTTTTTACTTTTTAAATTAGGATAAAAATATCTATTAATTCAGTGATTCTTTATTTGCCATTTTATTTTTTTGCATGGGTTGCACTTTTCAGTGTAGCACCTTGTGATAAACGACATTTTCCGTTTTTTTATCAGGCGCGAAAAGAAATAACGCAGAAGGTCTTCCGACCCTTGAACATGCCACATATAATTGACCATGGGAAAAACATGGATGTTCTAGATTAAGACCACAAACTTTCCAGGATTGGCCTTGTGATTTATTTACAGTCATGGCAAATGCAAGACGGATCGGAAATTGAAGTCGTTTAAACTCAAATGGCATGTCGGTTGGGATCATCGGGATCCTCGGAATGAGAACTTCCTCACCTTTGAATTTTCCTTTAAGTATTTTGGCGTAAATCAAATTGTTCATTAATTTACTTACCACCAAACGTGTTCCGTTGCACAGTTTTGGTTGGTTTAAGTTTCGAAGCATGATTACTACGGAACCAATCTTTAGTCGTAAATTGTGCGGTGGTAAGCCAGGCACATCCAAGGAGTTTAAAAATTCAATTGGATAGTTGGTGGCATCATCTTCATTTGTTACACAGTCAATAGATTTGAAAGAATGCAGTGTACCAATGATCTCATTCTGAATTATGTAGTATAAGTCATCTACATCTTTATTCTTAGCCGCCAAAATTGCTCGCTCACTCAACCATTCAATATTTTTGTGGTTAGTAATGATGTTTGGGAATACTTTGTTGATGAGTTCGTCTTTCGAATTCAAACAAATGCATCAACCGGTCAATTTCTTTTTAAAAAATATGTTCAGCTGTCAGTTGCGTTTTGTTATACCATTTTTAACAAATGAACTGCTGACTTATATTTTGACCGAGTTGTTTTGTTATTCCATGTCAGTTGCGTTTTGTTATACCACGTTTTATGTCACGTCCCACGGGAACGACGGGAACGGGATAAAAAGTATCCTATGTCCTTCTCCTAGTTCTTAGCTACCTCCCTACCAATTTTCAGCCAAATCGGTTCAGCCGTTCTTGAGTTATAAATAGTGTAACTAACACGACTTTCTTTTATATATATAGATTATTATTATTTATTATTATTATTACTTCCAGACTTGGTACGAAAACCTCTATATGCTTCAGTATAGTTCTTACCTCTAGAATAAAAGCACTCGATGAGATACACCTTTTTTTCGTTCGTAAGGTCACTCACTCATTTTAAAGTACACGTACTGCTCTTTACGGCGTCTCAATAAAAACTGACAACATTCTAGAATATAACTATGTGGGCCCAGCCTTATACGGTAGAGTAGAGGGGGAAAGAAATGGATATACTTTAGGCAACTTCCCATTTGTCACCCTGTAAAATGGACTATGATCTTAAAGGTACGGACTCAAAAAAAGCGTGCTTTTATGCTTGCTTAAAGTTAGCATGCTCATGCAACTGTTCACATTTGCCAGCAATAAGCATGCTTGCTTGAAGCATACTCATAAATAAGTATGCTCAAAGCAAACGTACCGGACAGACGTGCTGTTATTTGGCACCAGGCTCTTGGACAAAATGAATGTACAAAGATATAGTGACAGTGCTATCCATACAGAACTCAATAAAATAATCATATTGCTTGCAACGGAATTGTGTAACAACATTTTGGTGAAAGAGAAGGAGAATTTGGGTTCGTAATTGGATAAACAGAAGAGAATCACTAGGAGCAAGTAATCGATTGTTGGCAGAGATGCGAAGCGAAGATCTCGACAGTTATAAAAATCATTTGCGCATACTCCCGCACAAATTTGATGAGCTACTTTCTAAAATTGAGAGTGTCATACAAAAACGAAACACTTGTATGCGAGATGCTATTCCAGCTAAAGTAAAACTGGAAATTACATTGAGATATTTAGTTGTCGGAGATTCTTTATACACATTATCAGCACTTCACAGAGTTGGAAGATCTACAATATCTGAATTTATACCTGAAGTTTGTGCTGCAATATCCATTGGCTTTAAACGATTACATTCGGGTAAGTAAAACAATGTTGTATGAATATTTGAAAAGGTTTTATTTAGTTTTAATGTAATCATATTTCGAATATAAATCAAAATGGCAGCAAATAATTTTTGTAACACGTTTTCATATTTAGAATATTGATCAAAACGACAGCGATTTTTTTTTTATCATGTATTCATATTTAGAATAATAATCAAAATAGCAGCGAATGATTTACGAAAGTTTCCATGCCTCACTCAACAAAATATTTGAGCATGACCTTGTTGCGATTGGGCATTGCGTGTATCTGCGTCATTTTGTATGTTTAAGGGTGGAAGTGTAGAATAGTTCGAAGCACACGAAGGTTGAATGTTTGAATATGAAAGCATGTGACTGTTCGAAGATTGAAGGATGTTCGTTTGCGTGTTCGAAGCTGGGAGTGTTGAAGTGATGGGTTTAATGTTTGAAGATTGAAGGATGTTCGTTTGCGTGTTCGAAGCTGGGAGTGTTGAAGTGATGGGTTGAATGTTTGAAGATTGAAGGATGTTCGTTTGCGTGTTCGAAGCTGGGAGTGTTGAAGTGATGGGTTGAATGTTTGAAGATTGAAGGATGTTCGTTTGCGTGTTCGAAGCTGAGAGTGTTGAAGTGATGGGTTGAATGTTTGAAGGGGAATTATTGTAGGTTTGTGTGTTCGAATTTGGAAGTACAGATAAATTAGGATACATATTTCGACGTCTAGCCGCAGTCAAAATTGCTTGTATTTCATTTTGTACGCCTAATGCTTCGTACAATGGAAGTTGCCGCAGTTGAGACGCTACGTTCAATCCAATAAAATGAAACACATCTTCTGCGTTTCGGTTGTTTATCGCGGAAAATATATTTTGAAAGCGATTTAGAGCCTCAGCAACACCAACTGTTTCGCCTATTTTTTTCACTTTTTTTCGCCTTCCTGAATAATCGTCACATGGGCGTGATTCTTCAGAGATCGACGCTGACGATGGCGGTGTCGGTGTCGGCGGTGTCGGTGTCGATTCAGTATCTTGTGTTGATGTATCTGTCTCCTGTAAAAAATAATATTAGTTAGGTTCTTATATAGGTACTTGTACTTAATTTGTTAGGTATAGTCGCCTGCAGATAAAACGGACCCCTCAACGCTCACTGCTTATAGTTTATTTGTAAGGCGGGGGGGTCCGTTTTATCTGCAGGCGACTGTACTTATACATACTTGTGTAAAATGTTTTAAGATAATGTTGTTGTTTTATTTCAGATTCCTTGCTATGAAGAATGGAAGCGCATTGAACATGGATTTCGAACAAAATGGAATTTCCCAGGATGTGTGGGAGCGATTGATGGAAAACATATAAATATTTTTGCTCCTGATGACTCTTCAGATTACTACAACTACAAAGGTTCTCACAGCGTTATACTCCTGTCATTAGTTGACCATCATTATTGTTTCTCGTATGTGGATATTGGAACCAATGGAAGGGCTTCCGATGGAGGAGTTTTTCAACAATCTAACTTGGGAACGGCTTTGGAAAGAAATACTCTCAATTTACCAGAGGAATCAGTCATCGTAGGAGACGCTGCTTTTCCACTAAAAACTTATATTATGAAGCCATATGGAACGACACCAACGCATAAAGAAAAAATATTCGACTATCGTTTGTCTAGAGCCAGACGAATAGTTGAAAATACCTTTGGGATTTTAGTTACAAGATTTCGGGTTTTTCTGAACAATATAGATATGACACCAGATAAAATTGACACGATTACATTGGCTGCTTGTTCTTTACACAATTGGCTTCGAAAAACGTCCGATATGTATATTACCCAACGATGTGTTGATTTTGAAGACATACTGTTCATGATCTAAGCCTCGCCCCACTCAATACACACATCCATACATCGCAATAGCCGCGGCTGGGCCCGCGGCGCGGGCGCGCGGGACGGATCGTCGTCGTCGTCCTTCAACACTCCGGGCGCAGCGGCACCACTCCATCTCCTTGAGCGTCCCGCAAACCACGTTACGCATCAAATATTGTGTATTGTCTAAAAATACAATTAAATAAAAATTACAGTCCATATCGAAGCATTATTCATATACACATACAACAATATGTTGTTATACGAGGATCATGGAGAGATCAATTGCGCATAGCCATGGAAAGTTTACCAGCAACTCGAAGTAATCACGCGAAATCATATATCAAATGGCATTACTTCGTGCTAGTAATGAGCATGTCTATCTGTACCTTAAATGTTCTTCATTTGCATCATCCTCGTTGTGCACGTTGAGTGCCGTATTTGCTATTAATTTATCATAAAAAGACAGAACTGAGTAACTCTTTTAGTTGACGTCAGTGTGAAATCAATAGTTTATCGACATCTTTAATTTTAGGTTTTAGTTTACCTGCTGAGCACTGAATATCTTTAGGAACAATCATGTTTGCTATTTTGCCACTTTTGCAAACATTTTTGGATATGAATGTCTACACTTTTTTGAAACTATACTTTGTTTGATCAAATTGTTTGTCGTTAACCCCTGAAAGATACAATTTTATCATTTGGGCTATAAGTGTCCTGGTTTTTCATATTTATATATATAATAGACTGCTATTTACTTGATTCTTGGTTGAATACAGTAATATATACCAATCAAAGTGCGCTGTTTAGTACTCGTAGATGGCACAGCTTCCTCTTCCATACCTGAAATAAATTGTATTAGTACTTACATATATTGTAAGTTTTATAGATCCTAAAATTTAACTTCATTAAATTTATTTTTTTATTTAAGTCGTCTCAACGACCTGTGAAACATGCCTTCCTTGAGATTGCAAATAATCTTTAACAATCATCATAAGATCAAACTCACAAAGAGGGAATCCATACTCCGAGAGCGCGGTTACATTAGCTACGAAAGACTCTTCTTCTTCCCGTGTAAATACAGTCGGACGCCCCGGTTTGTTCAATCTCAAGCTCTTTAATTTTTTTGCTATCGTGCTCCGTGGTATTCTGTACCTTGTTTTTGCTTCTCGTTGTGTAAGCTGTTTAGATCTGATTGCACGCAGACACTCCTTTATTTGTAAATCGGAGTAATCTTTACAGCGTCGAGACCCCGGCTCACGCCGGTAAACCGTCGTCGGCATGGTGTTATTATAAAGAAAACTGATAATAAGTATAGAAATTCACACAAAAACTAAAAGGTTACCTTGACTCGCGGTGCAATTTTACCCGTTTTCGCGTTAACGTACACTTGACTTAATGCTTCGCAGTTTTTACTCTAAATATTGCAGATATTCACTCAACTTTGTTATCACATTTTTGTAATTACTTGCTCATTACAATTAAATAACAAAGACAACTTTAACTTACCAAAAACTTGAGTTCCCAACAAAATTGCACAACATTTTCAAAAGCGAAAATTTACCACCTCTTGTATTTTCGAAACTCATCACGAATTGTCGTCGCGCCAATCAATCAGAATTCATTCCGGGGCACGTACTGGTACTTTCATCTATGCATTTAGGGCAGTACTACGTGTCCATTGTCCCTCAAGGTTTGGTTCGAGTGGTTTATCGGTAATATCTATTGGTCTGAATCTGTTCCAAAGATGAAACAGCGGCTTTGTCCTGCGGCAAACTGGCTGCTGTAGTGTCAGCGGGCTGGTAAGGTCATGCTGTATTTTCGACACAGGTATGACCGATGAAATTTGCTGTGGAGTCTCTGAGCGTGTCGGAGAAGATATAGCAAAGAATTCAAGTTCTGCGGCAGACTGGTTGTTGTGGCGTTATCGATCCCGATGACGCATTTAACATGACCATAACCATCCGGCTATGGTCATGTTGAATTTCCGACACAGGTATGACAGGGAAACCTGGCTGAGGATTCACTGAGCATCTTGGAGAAGATGGAGGAAGAACTTCAGTTCTTGCCGTAGAATTTGGTCGTGGAGCCATCGAGCCATCGAGCCTGTCTGAGTGAATCGCACTCGAGGTTCAGCTGCACCAGAATAAATTTGCTGTAAAATCCCTAAATTTTGAATATTCGGGTTTGGTCTGTCCGTGACACATGAGGGTGGCTAAACTCTACCGGCTGGGTCAGTCTTGTGCAGTCCATAGATAATTTAGCGAATGCAATACTTGTGTTCGGAGATAAGATTGCACAAGCATTATGCAACAGACATTCGATTAATTTAAGTATAGAATAAAATACCTAGATGTAAAAAATATTTTTATAATAATCTTAATTTGTAGTAGCGTATAAAATAGTTTATTCAAAATAGTGTATAATGTATATTATTTAACAAATAAAGCCTAACTTAGTCTTGACACAACTAATTGTTTATCTTTGCCTTCTACTTCTCCATAAAGTATCGATAAGACGTTGTCGCGCTGCTAGTCCCTGTCGTAACTCAACACTTTGTAGTGTTGATGGCTGAACGTCATTGACTGGGTTGTTTATGACGTCTCCGACATCGGTTACATTGGATGTGTCGGGTGCTGGGCAGTTATTTGAGTTGCATAAGTTTTGCAGCACGCAACACGCGTTGTAATTTTGGTTGCAGTCTGAGGATTGTAATGTAACACCCGGTGACGTAATAAAAACCTCAGCTTTCAAGAGCCTTATTGTTCGTTCTACTGTGTTTCCAGCAGAGCAGTGTTTCTGACTGTAATACTCCTCAGGAGATCCAACTTCTGCATTGACAATAGGTGTTGTATACGACCGAGGGTCCGTATGGCGAGGAGTATAAATAATATAACACTATGCTCGCCTGTACGTCTCTCAAAGTTCACTCAAAAAATAAAAAATATTAAATTATATACCAAAACAGCGGTAACGAAACCATAGCGCGATCTAATTTGATCCCAACGCCATCTAGGGAAGTAAAACTACAACTTTTCACAAAAATCCTATTTATCGCGCTATGATTTCGTGTACAACCAAAACAAACCGCCCACCAAGGACATATTGCTCAATGTCCTTCTACACCGCCCACCGTACTTAATAATTTTGAGGTTGGTGTAGTATTGGGAATAAAAGGAAACATTTCCCGTAACTAAATTTAACTTTTAGGGTTACAATAGTTGAGCACAAAACAAAACTCATAGGTATTAATAAACATTTGGTACTTTCTTAACTTACTTATAACTAAGTTGCTACAGGCAGAACACATAACTTCGACGTAGGTCTCTTTATGGTTGCCGATTGAGTGCGTATTGTGACAACACGGGAAATGACGTCTGACCCAGGATGCTTTCGTTCTATCTTACCCAATAACCACTTGCCTGGGGGCATATCGTCCTCTTTTATCAATACTGTGCTCCCAACAGCTGGTTCTGGAATTTTATAATTCCATTTTTTTTTTTTTTTTTTTTTTTTTTCAGTCGGCAAAACAAGTGGCTCCCCCACCAGGAAATGACCAGGTGTTAGATTCACTATCTTTTCCTGATCTTCAACGTAGGATAAGGGCCTCGAATTGAGGCAGGCCTCAATTTGAGCAAGCACCGTCATGATCTCCTCGAAAGTCAAGGTAGATATGCCAATTACTCGCTTCAGATGGTACTTCATGGACTTTATCCCTTCTTCCCAAAGACCCCCAAAATTTGGTGAGTGAGGAGGGATAAAGTGCCACTCCGTGCCATTATTTGCTAATTCCTTCCGGATTCAACGTTGTCTTCTGCTCATCAAATAAAAATCTTAATTCGCGTGCAGCGCCTACAAAATTTGTTCCGTTGTCGCTATGTAGTTCCGCACAGCGACCGCGTCTAGTTACAAACCGCTTAAAAGCTGTCAAAAACGCCTTAGTTGTTAACTCACTAACGGCTTCTAAATGTACTGCCCTTGTAGCCATGCAGACGAATAAAGCGATGTAGCCCTTATATGACTTGTTACCACGACCTTTAGACAACCTAATGTTTATTGGGCCAGCGTAATCTACACCACTACAAGAAAAAGGTTTATTCGATGTCACGCGACTAGATGGTAACTGCCCCATTAGTTGTGTCCTTACCTTAGCTGTATGTCGAATACACCTAACACAGTTCCTTATGTGCTTTTTTACTAAAAGCTTAACACCTATGATCCAATACTTGGATCTTAAAAACGTGATCATTAACAAGACACTGAGAGCGGACCACCATGCAGTCTTATTATGCGCGTCGGCAATCAAAAGATCCGTTAGGAAAGACTCTCTAGGTATCAGAATTGGATGTACACGATTGTAGCTTAGTTGAGCCATCTCAAGGCGACCTCCAACTCTGATAATGCCCTTAGAGTCGAGGAAGGCGTACAACGATTTTAAATTACCCTTTTTCTTTTCTTTGTTACTATTTTTAAATTCTTCCATTTCTTGAGAAAAGACTTCCTGACACTTCTTCACACAGATTTCTAATGCATCCTCAAGTTCTAATTTTGATAAATATTTTGTTTTATATTTGATTGTGGCTGACTTCCTCAAACTTAAAAACCGACGACAATAAGCTATTACTCTGACCAATCTGCTCAGAGATGAAAACTTGAGGCCTAATTCTTCGTCAAAAGTAGTGATATGTACTTTCACTTCTTCCAAGTTCGTCATTAAATGTTTCGGCTTTTTATACTCCACTACCTGTTGTTTTAAGAAGTCCGGACCATTCCACCATATCGAAATAGATTCGAGTTCAGCAGGGGAGACGCCGCGAGATGCATAATCTGCAGGATTGTGATTTGACGATACGTGAGACCAGTGTTGTGTGTCTAAAATATTCAATATATCGGAAACTCGATTGCCCACAAAAGTTTTCCAACAACTAGGGTGACTGCTGAGCCAAGCTAGTACCACCTCACTGTCTGTCCATGCATGCCAATTTGTCCTTTGAATATTTAGCACGGCACCTACCTCAACCATCAATTTGCCAAGTAAAGCTGCTCCACAAAGTTCTAGTCGTGGGATAGACACTTGTCGAATGGGTGAAACCTTTGTTTTTGATGTCACTAACGAAATATGAATATCTCCCTTGTAATCCACCACCCTGAGGTATATGACTGCTGAATACGCCATTTTAGAAGCATCTGAGAATCCATGCAATTCAGTCACCAAGTTCTTATCTTCATGATATAACCATCATGGGATTCTAATGTTCATCAAACAAGTTAAACTGTGATGGTAAGTCAACCATTCTTGTAATAGATTATCAAGTCAGCTATTTCTTGGAATGTATTAACTCCTGCTGCATTCTTATGTTTTAAAACTTGAGCCCAGAACTGAACACTGTCTCTTGAAGTGTCCCATTCTGTGAAATGAATAGTTTTCCACTGCCCTGACCAAGTTCTTGAAACCCCATTTTCAAGGCTTATTTGGGTTATATTGACGACGACTTCCTGCTTTCTTCCCTTTGTACGGTATAACCATTTCGTCGATACTAAAAGCATTCTCTTCTACGGATAAACACTGTGTTCGAATGCGATCAATTACAGGACGTAGTTTATAATATCTATCTGATGTATCGGCTTCAGAATTATTGGTAAAATGTAAAAATCGCCTGATTTGTTCAAATCTTTTTAGGGACATTACATGTGCTACTTTTGCATGACGAAAGGACTTTTTCCAGTAATCTTTGTATGATGGCAAAACTACAATACCCATAATGACATTTATTGCCAAAAAGTCTAGTATTTCTTCCCTTGAAACTGTTACGGGTCTTCCTGTTCTTTATACGCTATATAAATTTGTGTGAGTGGTAATAATATCTACTAAGTCTTCAGTAAAAAATCTATAAAAATAATCTAAAGGTGACCAATCATATGGTACATTTTCCAAAAATGTAGGTCCTATTTCAGCCTTGTGTTGAAATTGTGCTTTTTGCCAACGAAAAGATAAATTAATTCTTCTGCTACACTGGCTTTTTATTTTTCGTGCAACGATGGCAGGAGCTTTGCGTTTCATTTTTCGAGCGCGCGTCTAAAGGTCTGCCGACAGGCGTGGATGCAATACGCTCGTCCCCCTATTACATGTGACTTATTACACATATTGGAAAAATATGGGAATACTATACACCTCTGCCCATCCCTTTGGGGAATACAGGTGTGATTTTATGAAAGGCTATCTATAGCTGGCTGTGCAGAAACTGGTAAAAATGTAAAATAATTAACAATTACTTGCAGAAAATCGAATGGCACACGATACTCGTTGGCCAAGTACCTGTGCAGCTAAACTGTTTTTTTTCATCTTCATTAAAATGCCTTTCTGTCAACTTATTAACAAGACGAACGTCATCGTCACCAACATCAATGGCCAGTAACATTTCTAAATGTTCCCATTTTGCCAATTTCTCTTGTCCGTTTTGAATAAACTTTGCGTTTTTAACCAATAAATTATTTCTAATGCCTTTAAGCAAATGAGGCATATCAAACAAAGGGAATACTTTAATGTTGATTACCTCAAAGTACGTTGTTGTCTGCATTATTGGTCTTCCCTCAATGGCGTATGTTTTACTTGTTTCTTCTCTCAATTCTTTAATGACTGCAACATTTGTGGGACACTGATCACAAATCGTATTTTATTACGTTTATTAGTAGGGCTTTTAAGTCTTCTTTTTACCCATTTTTTGCAAATGTAAAGCAAAGGATTTGTTTTGTGTTGCTTTTGATGCCCTTGATCATAAAGACAATGGCATGATCAGCAATATCATTTGTATTTTTATGCCATTATTGTCTTGGAAATCAATAATTTCATTCAAAAACGCATTATACACTTCATTTAATAACAAACTTATCATTTTTTTATCGTCAATCATACGTAGAACATGTTTTCTTAAATTTACGATATTTATTCATTAAGGCCTGGTCTAATTATGAATGCACTTAATATTTTTTGCAAACAACGTTATGTCGGACTCGCACCGCCTAAACACACAGGGTTTCCCACTTTGCACCATTTCTGCCGATCCGCTTATGCGCACACCATCTCGTCACGAGTTGCTCAACCCCCCTTAACCTCAACCACTGAGGGGACGCATGGGACACTTCGCGCCGCCGATAATCTCGGCGGGCATATATAAAGAAAGAAAGAAAGTGAGAGGGCGTTTCTATTAAGTTTATTGCTGAGGACGGAAAAAGAAACTTGAAAAAATCCATTGGTGTTTCTAGCCGCAAACTCTCGTCTGAAAGGGATTCACATCCAAGAAAAACGTTACTCGATTCATTATACTCGATGACTTCATCTGTCCACACTGCCTTAATTTTCTTAGTTTTTTTTTTAATGTGAAGATGTTTTAGAAGAAGTGTTATTTATTTATTGAATAAATGTTTGTCTGTCATCTGGCGCAGACTTCCAGGCAGATATAAAGTGTTTATAACTTTCTGGCCACGACATCAACACTTCAGTGATCACAAGTTTGTCCGATATATCTTCACCCGTTTGTTGGAATTGTTTTTGCAATTCTTGTATCTTAGACAAAAATACACACTTCTCCGCGTCATGCTCGTAATTAAACTGAAAGAACCGTTGCTGTGCAATATGTATAATTGTTTCGGTTTTCTGTTCATACACTCACGTTAACCTTTACAGGACTATAAGATGTCCAAGACTAAATATGCCAATACAACACAATATTTTAGCTATTGTGGGTGTAAAGTAACAGAATATCACCAGAAAAACATAGCAGGGTGTATAGGTTTCCTATAATTTCATGGGAAATATTTTTCCCTATGGACGATAAAAGTAAATATATGAAGAGTTAGGTTTATTATATCGGTATTTTATTTATTGCTTTGTAATACAAAAAGCATAATTACACTATCAGAAAAGTAAAATAAATAGTTAGTTATGGTATTCTACGAAACAATTTCGTTTACTTGTGAAGCACAAGTAGACATTGCACATAACACATTTATTATGTGTCCTATGTTCTATACGTCGTTTTGCACAATTTACGCATCGCTTCAGTTTTTCTGCTTTTTCCATGTTGTGAGCTGGCAAATTGCGGTTCCATTTTCTACATCTTGAGCTATGAACTCCAAGATACCGAAAAAACAAAAATCCCAGATTCTGTGACACGATGACTTTATTATTTTTTGACATATTGATGTAATTGAAAGATTAACCTTTTTTTTTGTGTTTGACACCTTGCAATTTGTACATTCTCTCCCCCCCCCATTACGGGCAACTGACAAAAAAATGATATTGATGTTGGGTAATTACTAACTTAAAATAGTTTCTTAAGTGTAGCTATAAAACCAAAAAAAATAATTAAATACTTGACATAATCATCATTACTACCATGATAATAAAAATACAATTTATTCAGTAACAGGAAGCAAACATAGCTTAGACGCAGGTCTTTTAATAATAGATTTTTTTGTTTTAATAGTGACCACTCGCTCCATTCCGTTGCTTCCCGGATGCAAACCGGGAAGCAACGGAATTTTCCCTTTTACTAAACCGTATAACCAGCGACACGGAGGAAGACTGTCTTCCTTTACTAAGACCACGTCTCCCTTTTTTGGAGATGGAGTTTCAGTGGTTTCAGGAATATAAATTCCGCATTTCGAAAGATTGAGATCCAAACCAATAGATTTAAACTTATTATTCAAAACATGCAGATCGTTTAAAACTGTTTCTACATCGCCTCCCAGAGTTCCGTCGTCTAAATACAATACATTCAATTTTGAATTTAGTTGTTGAATGATGGGTGGACGGCTAAACTAAAAATGGCTGGCCCGAGGGGATCACCTTGTTGGCAGCCAACTGCTGATTCTAATGAATTGTCTATGTATAGTAATTTGGATGAATATCTATAACACTGCCAGAGGTATAAATTAATAAACTATAAATTTTGGGTAATTCCTTCTTTACTTCTGCCAGCAAAATATCCTTGTTAACAGAATTGAAGGCATTTTTTATGTCAACCTTAAGGATGACCTCGCCTTCATCAGAATTTAGATAGGTAGAGAGATCATGTACGGCAGCCTCACAGCCCCCTTTCGAACCAAAACCGGGCTGGAATTTCTGTTATAATTCATCACTATAGTATTTACAGCAAATTTTGGCTGCCATACGACGGTACGTACTGCCTACGGCGATGGGACGAATTCCGCCATCCTTTTTGCGTAGGGCACATAAGTTTGCCCCATACAAAATATCACTGACGTCTTCGAACACCTTGTCGGAGAGCATTAAATTGGTCAGAACCGTAAGCTCCTTCAAAAGCTGTGGGGTGCTAGGTAAATTTTGGAATTTGTGGACCTTCCCAAAATGCACATTTAGACCTCGCTTACCTTTAAAAAAGTATCCTCTGGTATGATCGGTCGACATGTAGTGCTCTCCATATTGCTTCCACTTAACAAACAGTAACTATAAATATTTAAATAACTATAAACTTATCAAAGTAGATACAATATTTACAAAAAAACCTGAATACAAAAATGACAAATGAATTGACGCTCTCTTCATTGTAAAGCCCAATCGGTAACGGAGTGTGGCACTGATGCGCCACGGGAACTATTACTAGACACCAATCGGAGACGAGCATTTCTTTGCTACTTAGTAACATAAAAATGTACTCTGTGACTCAGGGAGAAATGTCAAATGTTTATGGGAGTTCTGATGCTGCGCCTCGCACCTGAGATATTGCGGGCCAGCTGTATAGTCTAGCCTTTGAGTATTTTGATATTTTAAAAAGATTTAATACGAAGGAGCTAGATACAGGCTACACACAAGGCTGTGTGTACTGTGTCTAGCCTGTGCCTAGTTGTGCTTTTTGGTGAATGATGCAGTGGAATTCAAGAATCAAATGTCCTACGTCTGTTTCAAATAAACTTATGGAACCATTTTTTTTGGAGCAGCATACTTGGAGCACCATCAGTTGTTACGGGAACATTATTTTTTTTTAGTCAATTTCTTTTTCTCCAAGCGAATTTTTAACAGCCGTACAAATATCTGTGCCCTTTAAAGTTGTTAACAACGATGTTATCGCCATTAATTCTTCCTTAATGACGTTTCCTGCGCAATATCGAGCAAAAATAGTTAAACGTGCAGATTTAGTGACGTTAGTGCTTTCGTCAAGACAGCGATATAAAAGAAGCGGAGTTAATGTCAATTTGTTGTTGATCTGTTACATTTTCGGCCAGTTTTTTTCTTTTCTTGGAGTATCTTTGATGCGCTGAATTATCTTATCTTTATTACAGAAATCATCAAAAAGAGAGGGCGCGCATGCTAACCAAGCTTCCTTCAAAAACATTTGCAGCCGCGTAACTTGCCGCGCTCGTATGACAATTTTACCCAACATATTTCATCAAAGACGTTGACTGTTTATTTCTGTCTTTCATTGCACTTGCAGTTAATTCCTTTTGCTCTGGTTCGCCTTTTTGACTAACGGATTTGTGATTGACGATGTCCTACATACCACTGTTCCAAAACATAAAACACACACCGCTTTGTCACCTTTACTAGTCATGCCATATTTCTCAGTCCACCAAGTTTGAAATTCTCCGATACACTTACTATCTTGCACTTGGACGGGGGAATATAAACATGAGTGGCGTAAAAAGTGCTGTGGTACTCATGCAAATTTTAATGGTAAACAGTTGCCCACGCTCTGCATGACAAAGACCCAACTTGTTTTCTTCCTTTACTAACCACAACTTTTCCGAGGCTTTTTGCTACAGCAGTCATTCCGGTCTCCACGGTCTCAATCAAAATTTTTAATAAAGCCCCTACAGCTTCCCCTAGTTGAAGCCCATGGCTCGAGTAGCGGGTGCGGTTTCAGGTTTCAGGCTCAAAGATAAAGAAGAGTTCCGTTTTAAGAAATTTTACGTTTGCAGTTTGAGTAAGTGGATCCAAATTATATGGAATGTCATTTTTCGTGGCCAACTGGCCAATTGACGTACTTCTTATGGACACAAACCAAACAATCTACTCTTCATATATTTAATATATGAAACTAATTCTTCTTTTGAGCAACAGAATACAAGTTTAAGGTTACCTAGTCTTTTTGGTGTTAAAAATTGTTTATCTTTGTATTCTTCTACTTTTCGTTGCAATGTTGAGCGCGGCTCATTTAAAGCTTAGTTTTCCATTTGTGAGATCCTTGACGGCTGCATCTATCTTCTTCAAATACCATTTGCCCCGATCTGTCTCCCGTTAGCAGTGACGAACCAGGTAAACAACCACTGGCTCGCTACCGCGCGGTCGACTGACAAATGATACGACCAGTTCCGACTGCCTCATGTTACATTATTGAGCGAAGGAGAGGGGATGACCGTTTTAACCCTTTTTTACCAGTAATGCCCCGACTTATAGGGGTATTGCTTAATTCTGACATCAATTTCCATTATCCAGCATATTAAACAAATAGCAGTACCTTCCTTATGTCTAGTTGTAAAACAAAATTCAACGGTCTAATAACGAAGGCGGCTATTTAAAGGACATTACATATTACCTGTTGTAATGTCTATATGTAAAAGTTTGATAACGTTTGGTGAGGCGTGCAAATAGCCTCTCCTATGAAAAAGAGTTTGTAAGAGGAGGGAAAAGCGAAAAGATTCGAAATAAGAACCTACTGTTATGAAAATGGCGGACTTCGAGAACGAAACTAAAATCCGTAATGATGAATCCTCGAGAAAACCAATGCCCACGTACCTTGGCAATCCAGAGATCCCACTCAGACCCAAGGAGATGGGAAGATACTTCATTCATGCGCGCGTGCTGGTTTGTATGGGCTGCCGGCCGGCGAGCAAATTCGTAAATCCACCGGTGGACTGGTATAAACTCCAAAAATCAACACTGCACTATAAGTACACTATCAAGCACAGATGCAGGTCTATTTATTTCATGAGAATCTTCAAGGTTTCACCATCACGGAATTATCAAAAAGCGGAGCGATGCGCACATAATGTATTGCGAGCGGCAGCGGGAAGGGAAGTCTAATTCGCTCGCTTATGCCATCTATTGGCTTTGCGAGAAAATTCAAGACGCTTCAATACGTTTGGGCGTTGCGGCTACAAATATTAGCGCGAGGATTCATCAAATCAGAAGTTAAATTATTTAATTTTATAAACTAACATATTGTATTATGTGGAAAATTCCTAAATTATTTTTAATTGATTTATTTTAATATTGAAAAAGGCATTGACGCTTCACCAACGTTTATTTTAAGCTGTATTTTAATGCTAACACAATTCAGGTAACTTAGAAACTTAAATAATGTGATAGACTATGCCACGTTTTTTAGTAAAACAAGGATTTTTCCATTTGTCTTGTGAATGGTTACGGACTTTGCCATATTTGTTAGAATATAATTTACATAGTTAACTGTTAGGGTCGTCAAAATAAAACATCAAATTTAATTAAAATGTTTTATTTAAAATTAAAACAAAATACCAAGAATAATCATTTTTAAACCAATACAGTGTTCACCGAACGAGACTCACAATCATTATTAGATATGTAGATTGATAATATTTTTGTAGTAGCTTAATTCGTTAATATCTTGCCAATCTGATCCGTAATGTTTTGAAAGTAACGTAGATACATCACGCATTTTCTGTGATTTCCCTGTGACACTTAGCGAAATTTCCCGTGGCGTAATCGTCATTACATTTTTTTCTCAGCGACACACTACGAAAGGCCCCCAAATCAGTTTTATAGAATACTTCACCTTGTACTAATGTATTGTGTCTGTGCGAAATCGTTTGATTATTTGATGGATCCCATGAATTTAAAATGCCACTGATCTACAGGTTTTAATATTTTCTCCACAGAACCTTTCCAGTCGAGTACTACTGCACACGTATGCAGCTACACCGCGTACATAAACCGCTGATTGCCGCGGAATATGGTACGCGCGCGAGTACGTCTTTTCTATCGAATTCTTTGTTTTCTATCGACGCCAAACACGCTCGTAACGTGTCGGAGGTGTCATTTTTGTAATTTCTGGTGCCTGAACATTTTTTGTAATTTCTAGGCATCTTTCTGAAAATAAACAGCAATCCCCTTGATAAAAAAGTTAATTTATTACCATTTACAATTAATGGTTTCAGTTTATTTATGAAGGCATACTTCTGGGTTTACTCTGCTCCAGGCGCAAAGTAACCCAATTGTGTATAAAATAATAGAGAGAAAAGAGATTAGGTTATGATCAACGCAGCAATACAATAAAATATTTACGTTTTTCTTTCTCTTATTATATACACAATAACATAAAAATATAATTACGTTAAAGCTCTGTGCTATTTTCGAGATGGAAGTGGCTTTTGCGGATACAAAAAATAATGCGATTATAATATCTTGTACAAAAGTGGCATCGATCTATAAAAAGTAATAGCAGATGACAAAGGGGAATGCCCACAGGCCATAGAGACTCGGCCCTGGGTGCACACATATAAAAGCATATGGAAATGATAATATGCAATTCAAAGAATGAAATGGTAAAGGAATTGATTTAAAAAAAGTCTGGGTTTTTAAGATATAAAATGGTTTTTATTTTCACAAATACAGTTTTATAACAATCATTTTACTGTATTAAGTTTTCAAGTTTTTATTAGATCTATGTATTTTATGATCTTATACATCATTTGTATCATATACAATCAGCACATCATCCAGGGATTGAGCAGGAGGGAAAATATTAGTTTGATGCCGTGCCCAACCCAAATACCATATTACTGTCATAACATGGGCACAGCATCCTACTGTTCGCCGGCCGACAATACAATTGCAACAATACTTTTTAATTGCACTTCTACCTGAATCATTGCTATTAATTAAAATATACAGTGGACCCCCGGTAATCCGGCAAACATTATGCAGGGCAGTGTCGGACTATCGAATTTGTCGGATTATAGAGCACTGCCTAAGACCCCTATAGTCCGGATTTTTTTACGAAAGACTACCTTGTAATCCGACAAATTACATATCTAATGACGAGAGTCTATATATTATACGTACATATGTATGTACTTTGAAGTACAAATCAGACTTAATTTATGTAAGTCGAATTTAGTAAATTAAATAACAATTGAGAGCTTACGTTTTATTATAAAATTAAGCATAAATGCACATACATATCTACCAAAATAATCAAGAATTATTAATCAAAATCATGTAGTGAATACTAAATCAAATTATGAAGCTTTGAAATATTCATCAATTTTTTTTTGTTTAAGGTTGTTATAACGCGAGATCAGAGCTTTGTCCCTCAGTCTTCTCAAAAGTAAAAGTTCGTTGTAGGATGTACCATTCTCTTCAGCCCATTGTAAACCTAGCTCAAAAGCGTTAACTGTGTCTTGATCTGTGACTTGTGGAGCAGTTGCAATCACGTCGTCGTTATCTTCCTGATCGTTTGTTGTATTATTAGAAACCTCTTTTATAATATCTTCGTCAGACATTTCAAGAAAAACATTTTCTTCTTTATCCATTCCACGGCACCAGACTTCCAAATCTTCCGGACTTATCTGTGTTTCAGTAGAGACTTGTTCTATAACTTCCGAAGTTACACTGATTTGTGGATCGTTGCTAGGAGTGGTGATTATATCTGGCCATAACTTTTTCCAAGACGATTTAATAGTTTATGACGGTAACGCACTCCACGACTGACTAAGAGCAAAAACCAAGTCTTTCATATTAAATTCTTTTAAAGTTTTTTCTATTGGTTGGTCTTTTGATACGGCTCTCAAAAGTAGGTTTTTTTTATAGTCTTGCTTAACAAACTGAATGATGTTCTGGTCCATTGGTTGAATCAGTGCAGTGCAATTTGGCGGAAGAAACATCGCAGTGATGCATTTATCCTCAGTTGTCAGTTCTTCTTCAGACGGATGACCGGGAGCGTTATCAAGAAGCAACAACGCTTTTTGAGGAAAATTATGATCTTTTAACCATTTTCTAACTTCAGGTACGAAGCATTCATCAAACCACTTTTTGAAAAGGTCTTTTGTCATCCATGCACTTTTTTGTCCGTAATAGTGTACAGGTAAATCAATGTTTTTGAATGCCCTTGGTTTATTAGATTTCCCAATGACCACCATCTTAAGCGCGTGTGTACCTGCAGCATTATCACATGGTAGTATGGTTACACGCTCTTTACTCACTTTTCGTCCAGGTACGTCTTTTTCGTTACAAGAAACGAAAGTTTTGTTAGGCATCACACGCCAAAAAAGCCCTGATTCGTCTGCATTATACACCTGTGACGGGTCAAGATTTAAATCTCACCTTTTGCAAAAATCTTAATTTAAAGGGCTCTATGCAGGTGGCATCGTTAGAAAGTTTCTCTCCTGTAATAGTCATTAAACGTATGCCATGACGACTTTTAAAACGTTCTAGCCATCCTTTGCTGGCCACAAAATCATCTTTTTTTGTTATTTCCTTATAAAAAAACTTAGCTTTCATCGCCAACATGGGTCCCGAAATTGGTGCATGCCTGTTTCTTTCCTGAAGAAACCACATGTACAAAGCTTCTTCCACTTCTGGATGTTCAGCTTTCTTGAGTGTCTGTCTCTTGCCTGGCCCGCAGTCAGTAGTTGACACGAACTTCTTAATCTTCTCGTGGTTTTTTTTAATGTCATAAATTGTAGATCGGCCTACGCCGTATTCACTTGCTAAACTACTGAAAGTTTCATTGCGATTTAAGCGATCTAAAATATCACATTTTTCTTTAATTGTCAACGTTTTGTGCTTTCGCTTCTGAGTTTGTGACGACATTACCTAATACACAATGAATAAATAGTAAACAATGAACGTACGCTAGGCCGTACCGCTATCACTAGGAGTCAAATTCAAACTAAGTAAAACAATGCATACGCGTCGAGCACAATAGCGGTGGCGCGTACGAGTTGTGACCTGTTCAAACTTGCGTGATCTATATTAGCAAAGATTGTCAAACATAATTCTGTCATGTCGGATTACAGGGGGCGCCGGATTAGACAGGGGCCGGATTATCGGGGGTCCACTGTATATGAAATATACTTTACGACTGATAATAGTTAGGACTTCAGTTAATTCCTTCCATAATGCTGCTCCTGTGGTCTTCACATAATTCTATCCGGTAGCAACCATTAAATCTCATGTGCTCACCATAATAAGAGCGATCTTGCTTTAATTGGTATGTGCCACAGGCTAATAATATTAAGTCACTGTAAGTTAAAACAGGAAATTCCCTAAAATTTTCAGAGTCTACATTTATATTTCTAAAGTCTGCCCTAGCTCTATTTAGATTGCGTTCTCTGACATACTCAGATATATCATTATCTGTTTCCATATTTTATTTAATAAACTATTTCTAGTATTTGAGCCGCATCATCCCTGTTCCTTATTTTTGTATGGAATTTATTAATTTAACTCAGTAATAAAGTATGTCTCAGAGGAAGACATGGCAGTGTCACATGGTGACATGAATCAACTATTTACCTGCTGTGGTTGTACCCATTTTTGTATAAGATTTCGCACTTCTGCAATTTCCAGCAAATGTCTTCGTATTTTCGTAATAAAACTTGTATTCAAACCACAATTGACACAGCGTAATTTAGATTGCGTTCTCTGACATACTCAGATATATCATTATCTGTTTCCATATTTTAATGAACTATTTCTAGTATTTGAGCCGCATCATCCCTGTTCCTTATTTTTGTATGGAATTTATTAATTTAACTCAGTAATAAAGTATGTCTCAGAGGAAGACATGGCAGTGTCACATGGTGACATGAATCAACTATTTACCTGCTGTGGTTGTACCCATTTTTGTATAAGATTTCGCACTTCTGCAATTTCCAGCAAATGTCTTCGTATTTTCGTAATAAAACTTGTATTCAAACCACAATTGACACAGCGTAAATGTCCTCTTGAATGAGTTACTGAGGGCTGCGAAGAACTCTGGCCGGTTTGAAAGCTGGGGTTATCATTTTCAGTGTATATCGAGTCCAAGTTCGTGCAGGGGTTATTGTGAGAAGCGGGAGCGGGATCCATGTTCACGTCGTTGTCAGTAGGGTAAAAATAACTATCGGAGTCCATTTAGAAAGCTTATTCGTTACTTAGATAACAAATCCGAAAGAAAACAAAAAAAAATAATACAAATGCAAACAAAGTCGACTTGTGATTATTTAGGTATAGCAGACAGCCGCCTAGCTGTCATAATGTCAGACTCAATGTTGCCACTTAACAGACATAAAATCGATAAATCGATATCGATTTTTTAAACAATCCATAAATTGAAACCGATTTTCGAATTATAATTCAACATGAATTTACTAACGAACGAATTAATTAAAGCGCCTCAAAGATTATTATTTTAGTCCTTTTAGTTCTTTTAAAATTATATTTTTATGTATTTTTAAAAACAGATAAGTCAGACAGTTCAATTGTACAGTAGCATTTTTGTTATGATTTAAAGAATTCATAGTAAATAAACTAGCAATTCGCGCGTTTAATTATCATAACACCATAATAATTATCTAAAAAACGAATAATATTGGCATGAAAAATATCATAATACATTATACAAATCGATGAAAAAAAAGGAATCGATTATATTTTGAACAGAATTAGTAATTGGCAACACTTTTTATTTTATCCACAAACCAATGAATTACGAATTTACCTAATTTCATTTTATCTTTTCGATACTTTTTTTTGTGCAAAATTGGTGCAATCTTACTAGGATAAATGAATACAGCGATTAATAAAAGTAAAACAAGATATATTTTTTTAACGAAAGCAAATTGTTGGGCGTTTCATGGCCAAAATTGGGCATTCCCCTTTGACAGTTTAGTGCTACCACTTAAAAGTCAAGGTTTAGGTAGTAGGTATTATACAGAGTGTGTCGTAAATAATGGATAACCCTAAAACTGTCGACTGGCCAGATTATTATCCATCATTTACCCCACTTATATCACCATACGAGTATGCCCATGGATGACAAAATTATTGATATTTTAAATAAAAATCGTACTTACTCATACAAAATCATCTATTTCTACAATTGGTGTTTTTTTGTCGTTCTGTTTTTTTTTTATGGCATTCTTGAATATTTGTTTTATCAGACCAGTATCAACAATTTTTATTACTATCTAAGATAACTTCGCAAAAAATACTTATTCTCAAATTTTAACATTTTCTCTAAGGAATTACGCAATTTTGGAACCCTGTATCGAAAAAAAAAATGTACTACACTACGGTGGCCCATTATCATTAAAACTTGCTCATTTAATGCAGATTCTAAAATGATATAATAATAACCAGTATCTTAACAAAGCATCAAGATATTGCTGTTCGAATCTAAAAGGAGAATTTTTATACAAAACTATTTTTAAATTAAATTACTTTAACACTGCTGTAACTAATATTAGACTCAAAGAGACTGAGAATTCCTTAAAATTTGATCATTATGGGTTGGTTGACACAATAAAAGTCATTAGTATTATAATTAATAAAATTTATTGAAAAAAATTAAACAAGTTGTTCGAAGTGGGCTCCGATGAGCTGCTATGCAAGCTCTACACCTTCTTATGAAGGACCGTTTCAATCGGCGATATTTCGTCAACAGCTGACCGTACGCATTGTCACAGTTGTTCAACTGAAGTAATTTCTTCTTTACAAACTTTCTCCTTCAAGCAGCCCCAGTAATAAAACGTCCAATTGGTTTAGATCTGGCGAGCGAGGTGGCCACAATATTGGACATCCTATCTACCTCTCTGGATAGGTTTCGTTTAGATACTTTCGTACTCTCACCGCATAATGCGCGAGGCAGCCGTCGTTTTGAAGACACATATCGTCGTTCATATTGCAATTAGTTCCATGACAAAAATGACAAGTTTACAGGAGAGTAAAAAACAGTGTACTGGAAAAAAATCCTTTATGACACCAAAATGTTTTACAACTAATGTCTCTTAACTATTGTGTTCTATTAAATGTGCATTTTAAAACTTCCATAAATAATTATATTTTGTTAGATATTAGACATAGAACCTATTGTAACTACAACTGACGTAAAATTTTTGACATATACCATATTGATATAGTTTATTTGTATGAAATAATACACAGATAATTTCAAATAACAGGTATAATAGTTATTCAAGTTATTTATAATTAAAGTAGGAACAATAAAAAATTATACTTAATAAAAATAAACAACAAAAATTACGTTTTCTTGACAAATTTAAATGTGTAACAAAATGAAATTGAACTTAGTTTAAAATTCACGAATTATGAAATTAAATGAAAAAGCTTATGTAACGAATGTAGTAATCAATGGGACAATTGCATACTAATTATTTCATTTATGAGGACAGGCATCAGGATCTGAACAATTATGATCCAAGGAGTCATAAAAAGGGTGATAATATTAGAAATCAGCGGTTTTAACTCTTGTAAATGTATAAATTTTGTGGTGTCAATAGGGAGATGCGATTGATAAAGGGCAGTATTGTGAGTTCGTGCGTAGTTTTTGTTAGAGCGTCGTGGTAATTCTTTGAAGTCATCATTGAAGTCCAACTTATACCGTATGATCCCATCTGGATTATATTGCAAGCTTACAATGTCAACTACAAGTGGATCGTCTTTTTTGTTTCCTGGTCTAATGCTGGAGTATCTACCACCTTCACATCTGCTGAAATCACTGTAGCTTAGAAAAACTACTTTATAGGGTTCAGGCTTGGTTCTTGCGCTTTTTATTATATTGATGTAATCTCCAGGTATGAAAATATCTCGGTGAGGTGGCAATTTTCTTTCAATGCTGCTATGTATCGAGTCGACCCCCATCTGGGTGTGCCCAACTTCGAGGTATTTTTGTTCGATAATTATATTCTTTTCGACCGATAATTCAATTAGAGCATTGGACAAATTCAAGGACCGGTTTTGGTAACCACATCCGTCACTCCACAGAATTATTTTTTTGGTATTTGGTGCCTTTTCAAGTTCTGCCTTTAGGTGCTTCATCATAATAGACGTAAAGACATCACTGTCTAAGCCACCGCTAACCTCGGGCCATAGATAGCAAATCACTTCTTTTGTTTTTAAATTATAGTGTGTGTAATTGTGAACTTTCATGTTCCCCCTTGAGTTCCTCCAGTCGCCCACTCCACCATGGTGGTTTGGTTTTTCTCTTGCCGCTTCTGATGGGCATTGTTCTTTCGCAGACGGCTTGAATGATACTGGTTACTTGGTCTATTAGATTGTCCAGCTGTTCGGGGTTTAGTTGGTTAATATCTGTATCCAGGATATCTGATTGTGCCATGTGTGTGAGCAGGGTGTCTTTGAACTCGGTCCAGTCAGCTTTTTTAGTTTTATATCGGAAGGTGGATGTGTGGTGGGGTGGTGGGGCGGCCTTTGTGGCGATGGTGAACTGTACTGCGTTATGTTGGGAGGAAACGCAGCTGGTAGTGTTGACCTGCCAATTTGTAATTCTTCCGTGAAGTGATGTTGATGCTAGTGTGATGTCGATAAATTCGAACGTTTGCGCCTGCCTGAAATCCCAGTCTGATGATGGTCGGCACTTAACAACTAAAGATGATGCTAAAGATTTACAAGAAAATAGGACTGGTGAAAAGAGTCATGTTAGCCATCAACAAGTAGTAGTAGCACAAATACATCACCCAGAATCATATTCAGGCTTACAAGTCGAAAACAAAACTGCAAGGATTTTCCGAGCAGACCCATGAGGGTCAAGTAATTAAATTAAAAAAGGCAATCTACGGGCTTAAACAATCTTCGAGAGCATGGTACAGGAAAGTGGATGAATGTTTGTTAAATATTGGTTATAGGAGATCTAATTTATTATATTTTTTTTATTTTTACTTACTATTTGACTTCATATGGTATTTATCTTGACTCAGATTCGGCTTTATTGGCAATATAGTTTAGTATTGACTTGTATTGGCCTTATTGGCATTATTGTATTATTATTATTATTTTGACATCTTTTGGCTTTATTGGCCTTATTATTTTTCATTGACATTCATTGGCTTTATTGGCATTTTTATTGTTAATTTGTATCTGCCTTGTTGTATTACCTGCTATTTTTTGTTATTATGTTGGCAATTTCTAATATGTGAGCGCCATGTAGCCCTAAAGAGATATTTTATTCAATTGACGTGATAGTTGTCTGGCAGTTTGAGAATGTCATGCTCACTCAAATGTCCTGCTGATGGTGGCGTCTGTGTCGGGTTGTTGAGTTCCATGCTATGTGGTTGAGTTGAGCGATGCCGGTACGCGCGTCATACTCGTGAAAGGGTGCCGTCTGTTGGGACTGGTCAGCTCATAGCTGCCATGTCAATCTCATCAGAATATTTGTTATTAATTTAAAAATCAGGCTTGTTTAGTTTAGACTTTTTTTTTTACATTGTCCTCACATAAGTTTTCGAGAACAATGTATTTTAACAAAATATTGTAAGAAATTCTGAATTTAAAAGAGTAACCATGGAGTTTCTTGCCCGTTCTTCTCCATTGGAAGTCAACATTTTGGAACGTGGCACCTAGAGTCGTAACTATTCTTAAGTACCTGTATATGGTCTACATGAATAAAAACATATCTTATCTTATCTAAGATAGAACCATGTATGTACACAAAAATTAGAAATAATTTGAGGACTGTTGTTACACTTTTTGTGGATGATATTTTTTATTTTTTTAAATGATTGTAAAGAAACAGAATATTTGAAAAATGTATTAGCTAGCCATTTCAAACTTAAAGATTTAGGTGAAATCAGAAAGTGTCTTAGTGTCAATGTAAGTGTTAATAAATCTGAGAAAACTATCACATTGAACCAGTCTGATTATATTGATCAGGTGTTACAAAAATTTAACATGAGTCAATGCAAACCCATTCAGACTCTTATGGAAACTAAGTTGCATGTATCTAAGGGGGAAAACTATGTTGGAAAATTCCCATATCAGCAAGTTATTGGTTGTCTAATGTACTTAGCAGTTCTAACCAGACCTGAAATTACATATACAGTTGGATTTTTGAGTCAATTTAACAATTGCTATTCTAGAGAACATTGTGCATATGTAAAGCGTCTATAGAATAGAATAGAATAACTTTTATTTCAGACATTTGTCCATATATGGTTAGTGTGTTAGTAACAATATTAGCTTATAATTATGTTAGTAGTGTTAGTGTCTATTGCGATATTTAAATTTTACTAAAAATTACGGTTTGAAGTACACTGCTGATGGAAATTCTATATTAGAAGGATATGTAGATGCAGATTGGGGTGCAAATGTTATAGATAGGAAGTCATATACAGGATATTGTTTCACTTTATCTGGTTGTGTAATTTCTTGGGAAACTAAAAAACAAACTACTGTAGCCTTGTCTAGTAGTGAGGCCGAATATATGGCTATTACAGAAGCATGTAAAGAAGCTGTTTATTTGAGAAACTTACTATATGAAATTACACAAAATTTGTATACCATTGATTTGTTCAACGATAATCAGAGTATACAAAAGCTAACTATGAATCCAATGTTTCACAAGCGTACAAAACACATAGACATTAAGTTTCACTTTTGTAAAGAATGTGTAGTAAATAAAATTGTAAATGTGAAGTATTTGCCTACAGCTGAGATGCCAGCTGATGTATTCACGAAGGCTTTATGTGTTGTGAAACATTATAAGTTTTTGGATGTATTAGATATTTAAAGATTGTAATATTTTTGTATATCCATATTGTTAGATATAGTGGGGGTGTTAAAGGTCTAATATCTACACAATATGTTACTAGTGCTGCCATCTGTCGTGCATTGTCGGTAGACATGTTTGTTTGTTCTATGGTTTTAAATAAAATTTAGTCTGTGCCACTCGTCAATGCGAATACGTTGTTTTATTTTAAATACATCATCTAGTTCAGAAGAAATCGAAATGAGTATTCACAGTGACAGTGACATCATTGATATATGCTAAAATTATCGTTCGTACATCTGCAGGCTTAGCCAAGTTACAAACGTTTCAAACGTAATCTCTTTCTATAATTGTTAACGTCTTAGCGGGAGCGATTTTAGAAAACTATTATTTGCTAGCCAAGTCAACACAACTGTGTCGATCGCTCATTCTACAACGTGGATAGAAAAACAATGTGTAATAGTCTATGGTGAGCGCTCTAAACCGTCAAAGCAACGTCAAAGTCACGACTGTGTACTTTGTGCGCGGCAGAGTTTAAATATATTATAAACCTAAAATTTGTTTGAAAGTGTATGAAGTTTATTTTATTATTGATTGAAGTTATTTTATATATTATATCTACAGTGCACAATTTAATTTTAAACGACTATTGTGACTTAAACTTATTACATTAATCTAAATTGCTGCCTAGGTTTAAATAAAGGATGGAATCTAGATCCCGAGCTAGCCCGGAATAGTTTGCGGCTCGGATACGTTAATGATTAGATATTACTTAAAAACGCCCTTTGTTGACTGAATCTTTCTCATATTTAAGAATGTATAACATAAACAATGACGTGATACGCACGCAACTTGAACTAGGTACCTAGATAAGAAACAAACGAAACAACTCTGTGTAAACAAAGTACCTATCCGACATTAATTCTCTTATTGTATCCATGCACTGACAATATAAATCTCTTTTCCGGCGATTTAGCCACACTTTTTCATGACGAGCACACCAGAAATATTTTAAATATGCATTTTCAATGTTAACTGGCAAATAAAATCCAAAATCAACTTGAACAAATAATAAACATCCCAGTCTTAGAACAGCTGATTCCAAATGCGCCATCTTTTTAGCGTTATCTCGTGGGTCTTAGCGATCGCTAATGTAGCGAACAGAAACTTAGATTATGAGACGAAAGCGATTGTCAAAAGTGAAACTTGGCTACCATTTGTATGAGTTAGCGTGATCAACGTTGTAGAATCGACAACGTTCTATTCTATTTGCTTGAACGAACGGATATCTTGTAAACTTGGCTACGATTTGAAAATTCGTTTGCTCTGACCACGTGACATAACGATGACGATATGTAAGTCCCATACATTTGCTGAGTTTTCTAAAGCGATAGCGATTATAGATAGTCAACTTGGCTAAGCCCACTGAAAGCGAAGGTGGTATCACTAATGGGTCGCGACTTAATTATTGGTAATGAGACTACAGTGGGTGAATTAAATCAATTCTTCTCTATATTAATTTATATGTCATTATGTAACAGAGGTAGGCTCGATGAATCCTTCTTCTTGCTCCTTGCATTAAAGCAGACACTCATTTACAGACATTATTAGGAGACCACTTGACCTTTGAGTAGTCCAACAACCATGATTCGTTGGAACACGGGAGACATTCACTGGGACGCCTGGTCCAATTTTCCCAGTGATTGATAACACGAAACCATCTGATGTTTTTTAAAGCATTTTGACAGCGAGCTTCTGGACTTCCTGATCGGCGAAATCAATCAGTACTCGACGCGTGTAATAGGCGCGCAGCACCTGAGCCGGAACAAATATTTGTATGATCTACAGATAGTTGTTTCGGGTCTGGTTGTGTGTGTATGTAACAGGAGAAATACTAGAGGGGGCAACGTTTTTTTAAAAAAAACGGAAAAAAATAATCGAACATAGCCTATATTCTAATTAATTCCCATAGATATAATCTTCATATTCATCATAAAACATCTTTAAAGACAGATAATATACATATCTAGTCTATATATACATAGTCGTAGTCTATATATATATGTACATGTCTAGTTGCAACTGTACATTTAGTAGGGGGGCTTTTGTCCATTCAATTAAAAAAAATCAGGAAGAGCAGACTAAATTAACGGTACTAGCATACATTCATATTTACCCTTTGCTGTGCCTAATGATTCAAGAATTTGCAAATTAACACTTACTTTGTCATATAAAACCTCTATTAATACATTATATTTTGTTAACACTAAATTTAAAAGTTCTTTAACATATATCTGTATAAGCAATTCATCTCCGCCATACCGACTCTTATGTGTCTTCATTAATTATGTGGTAGTTTTTTTCCGTCGTAGGGTAACTAGATACTAGGGTTCTTGCCTGCGACCCCACAACCATCGCCTGCAGACGGTACTGGTATGTGTCAGATACATAAAGACAAAAAGACACTGCCTACCCTACATAACTCAGATAAATATTTATTATAAGATCTTATCTTTGAATTTAGTTTGAGTTAGAGACAAATAGTTTTGTTAATCACTAGGTATTTATTCAAATAAATTAGTATTTGTGAACAAAAACTTCTCGACTTGTAACCATAATTATGCACTAGATAATGTACTTATAAATTAATAATTATAATTTAAAAAAAAAAACTTAATAATATCTACAATAGTTTGACTTTGCTAAAATAACATAATTATAATCACGTTTGGTATTTATTCAATAATTAGCCTTGTTTGTAATCTCTTATCATTAATCAATAGCTAGGTATTTAATAAAATAATTCTTAACAAAACTTATACATTTACTAACAAAAAAAAAACACCCCATTACAATCAGTCTCAAAATTGTAATCGCGTTTGGTAGTCATAATCAGCCTTGTTTTCTCTTATGATTAATTATAATCATATTGTTTTAGTACATTGTCAAACCGTTATTTTATGATTGGCTATGTCATTCTTCAAAACAAATAGCACATAGTGCTGGCTTCTCTTCATATCCTTTGCATCTTATACAGGTTTCTCTTCTTATCTTCTTTTTTGAGCACATCTTATTCGAGTTAGCTCGTACTGAAATCTTTTCCGACCAGTGAGCTAAATTTTCACGGTTTCCAACGTCTCCTGATGGCAGAAACTCAGCCCTTTCTTTCAGTAGGGAATCTTATTTATTTATTTTTAATAGCTTGTCTGGTTTTAGATTCAGAGGCAGGTGTATGAGTGTTTTTAATTAAATTTTCTCTGAATGTCAAAAAATTATATCTATTGACATTATTTTTAATATTTTTTATATATAAAGGAGCTATTCCACACTGTGAGATCCAGTAAATGCAAAAACACCTTTTTTGCCATCTTAAAGTACGGGTATAGTAGTATGAAATTGTTTGGTCTGCTCTAGTGATTCCCGACATAAATTGGTTGTCTATTTTTACTTCCTGCGGCTTCACACGTTTTTGTAATTGCTATGAGTTTGGGATGATTTAACGTAGTTACCATAAGCATACTGCCCTCATAAGCCAAAAAGCGTCATCTCAAAAAAGTGAGACTCGAGAAAATTCATGTTTTAGTTTTTTTGATTTCGCGTCAACTTAGTAAAGTAGTTTTAAAATTATTCATTCATAATATTAGATACTCATACCCATATTTCTTATTGATGTTTTTAAAAAAAGGAAAAATATGTTTTATTTACCTCATTTTTGAGATACCGCTATTGGGCTTCGAATAATATGTTTATTAATATGAGTTACCGCTTTTAGTTATAGTGTGTTCATAGGAATTTTCATACAAATGTTTTTCTATACATTTTTGCTAAAAATCCATGTAAAAGAAAATAAAACACGAAAAAAGCGCATTTGGAAATAATTTTAATAAACTTAAGATTAAAATAATTAGAAAATTTTAAATTTTGAAAATATGCATCTATGTCATAAATCACTCAGAAGTAGGGAGCTCCCTCCAGAAGGACAGTCTATTGCCTGGTATTATATTTTGAAGGGATTTCAAAATATTGTTCTTCTAGGCTTGCGAAATTCCGTTAAGCATGGTTTTCTTCTTTGGAGGTGGAAGAGCATTCGTTTTTAAAATCTTGTTTCCAATAATACTAGCAGTTATATACTAACTATCAGAGGATGTCTTGTAATTAAAATCGAAACTACCTCTCGTAGCTTCCACTTGCACTATATCGCAGATATAAGGACGTAGATTAAGGCGAGACAGTTTGTATTGCGTTGTGTAATCTTGCCATTCATAAAAGTCATTGTGGTCCATTTTTTTTGGAATCACATTTTTCCCAGCACCTAGTCACAGCGGTATAAAAATCTTCAAAGTCATAAATCTTATTCTTCATCCGCTTCATAGACAATTCAACTCTGTGATGAAATGAGTCGGCAGACATAAAAGTGTGGCCGGCTTCAAAAAACTTTATAACAATTTTGTCAGCATTGATTTCACCCGAGTTAACTATATAAATTAGAAAAGAAAAGAATGTCCAGTTTTTATTTTGCGCTGAACAGTTATCAACCCATATAATTATATTTTTGGCATCTCGGTGAAACAGTAAAAAATGGTAATATGCACTGATAATTTCGTCCTTCGTCCTCCCAAATAATGCCTCATGCCACAACACAGGTACGACGGAATTTTGTCGACCTTTACCAGTTGGTACAAAACTCTCATTATAAACGACTATCCTGTGAGTGAAAACAGCAGACTTAAAATATGACTTAATATAATAAATTTTGGCCAGCAATTATAAGAACTTTTCTAAGCGATTCCACCGTAAGTAAATATACGGCCATTGTGTTTAAAAATAATGATATACCTCTCAGCTCCTTAGTAATATCGTATAAATTTGAGATATGCAATATTTTCTTAGTAGGTTTTAGGTGGTTTCTGGTTGAGATAGCACCATGTAACTTCATTTAACCTGTAGGGAATTTGTTAAGCTATCAGATGCAACAAAAATCAGAAATTTGTATTTTTTTGAGATACCGCTTTTTGGCTTATGAGGGCAGCATAGGCCCTTTGTCATGCCGTTTGGACATATAGGCGCAGGCCAGACAGAAGAGACGTAAGACGAGGACGCGTCGCGGACAGGGCGGAGACGAGACACGGACGCGACTTTTGAAGTTATATAGAAGAGACGGGGCGCGGACGCGACGCAGTCGCGCAGTCAGGACTATTTTCGGCATTCAACAGTCTGATTTTGTCACGTCGACATGTCTTCTTCTGAAGATGAAGATGTACTAGCACTGGTACATCTCGCTAATATACAGAGGGTTAGACGTTACTGGGTACATCCGGTATTGCTAAGCAATCAAGACAATCGATTTTTTAAAATAATGGAGGACCTACACAATTACCCAGATCGTTTTGTCACAGTGTATAAAATGACTCCACAGTGTTTTAATATTATCATGTCCAAAGTGAGAAATGCTTTACAGAGAAAGCACACAAATTGGAGAGTATCTATTAGTGCTGAAGAAAGATTACTTATAACGTTAAGGTAAGTGAAATACATTATCTTTTTTAATTACTTTAATACTAACAGAAAATTGTGTTACATAATAAGGTTTAATTAACTTTTGAAATATGTGCACGCTCAAACCGATGTTGATGTGTATAATTTTTCTACACTAAAGTAATCCGATGGATTACTTTGGTGTAGAAAAATTGTACGTGTAGTTCAGAGGTAATTCTTCATTCAAAAAAGATGTATTGGTGACGTGTGCAGCCGAAACTGAACTAATTGTTGAATAGGGTGATAGAGTGAAAAACGTTGGGGTATTCTCATCCTGCACAGATATTGATGGAGATGCAACATTCTGATTTTGCTCTATTGTTGATGGAGGTGCAACATTTTGATTTTGCTCTATTGTTGATGGAGGTGCAACATTTTGATTTTGCTCTATTGTCGATGGAGGTGCAACATTATGAAACGGCTGTTGTATAGAAGACACCGTGGCTATGTTGTTTTGAGAAATGCGGGTAGAATATGCTGGTTCTGATGTCGATGCTGCCTCGTTTCCATCTAAGATTTGCGCCGCCAACTGCATTACTCCCATCTTGAACCTTCGTTTTTGAACAAGATTCATGGCCTTCATATCAGACAACATGCTTTGAAGGAAGGCAAGATCTGTATCAAGAGGTTGCATTTGTTTCTCGCTATTTTGTCGTTTTCTGTTAAAGTAATCAAAAGCAGATTGATTGACGTCTTTCAAAGTAGGCATTTTACTTTTTTTACTCGAGTCCGATGATAACGGCGAAGGATGATTTTGAGCCTGTGGAGAGGGTGAATGGGACGGAGGCCGAAACGGCGACATTGACTCCTCCTCATCAAGTTCACTTTCGTCCGTATGAGTATCTGACCTGCATTGTGGTTCTAGATTAGATTTGGAAGGTCTTGATTTCAAATATTTATCCAAAAAATGCAAGTGCTGGGCAAGGTAATATTCTTTTACCTTCTTGGCTGCAGAGCCAGATGGAAGTGATAGAAGTTTTTTGTATTTTGCATATCTGTTCCTTATGTTTTTCCAACGATCTTTGCAAGCTTGTACTGAAACAATCAAATCATCGAATAAATATAATGAAGTGAATTACTTATTGTGAGTTTTTATTCGCAGAGACTATAGAGCCTATATCAGTAATACGAGTACCTACTTATGTAAAGAATTAAGAATGTTACTTTCTGGCTCAATAGCCTCCGCGAATAAAAAATCACGGTGCACAGTATAGTAATATGTATACCTAATTTATATTTGTATATTTATTTACAGGTATTTCGCAGATGGGTGTTCATTTAAATCACTGTCAGTTTACTTTCTACGAGGAAAATCTACAATTCGAGAAATAGTACATAATACCTGTCAAGTTCTATGGCAAACATTACAACCTGAATATATGCCTACACCCAATGTAGAAAAATGGCTAGAGATAGCTGCGCGTTTCCATACTCTTTGGAATTTACCGAATTGTGTGGGAAGTCTGGATGGCAAACATATTAGAATAAAAGCTCCATCTAACACGGGATCAGCGTACATAAATTACAAAGGATACTTTTCGATTGTGTTATTAGCATTGGTAGACGCTGACGGGTTATTCGTAACGATAGATGTTGGGGAATACGGGAGAAATAGTGACGGGCGTGCATTTCAAGCCAGTGCTCTCGGACAAGCAATGCAGCGTGAAGACCTTAATTTACCGGACCATAGTCCATTGCCCGGAGAAGTACAACCTATGCCATATTATTTTGTGGCAGATGAAGCTTTCTCTCTGAAAAAAAACGTAATGAAACCTTATTCGCGGAATCAATTGACAAATGATAGAAGAATATTCAATAACAGACTAAGCAGAGGACGGAAATCAGTAGAATGTGCCTTTGGAATGGCAAGGACTAAATTTCAAGGACTGAGCATGCCCATGTGCTGTGAACCTGCTAAAGCTGATGTAATTATACAAGCAATGTGTATATTGCAGAATGTTATTCGAAGATGCGATGGAAAATTTACAGCGCCATACATCCAAAATACGTTGGTTGGAACAAGAATTGATTCACTATACAGAGAAACTGCAGATGGTGTCAGGGAATACCTCACCAACTATTTTGTAAATCGGGCACCTATTCCGTACCAAAATAGGCACAATGTATAAACACACACACACACCATCACACACACACACACGCGCGCACACGCACGCACGCCGCACCCTCGCACACACACACACTCACACAACGCATACACACAACACGCAGAGGAATTAAGAAAATATTACATTAATATTACATTAAAATATTTCTGTTTTACCATTAAAACAAAGAGTACACATTTTTTTATTTCTAATGTACTACGTAAAGAACAGATGTAGGTACGCACGAGGATAAGTTGATGTTTTTTAAATAAAGAATAGGTACTACTTACCGTTTTCGTTTATTGTCCTGGCAATCGATTCCCAAGCTTGGTCTTGAACATTTCTGTTACAATAGTCAGACCTATTGTAATCATAAATAACAGAATGATTCTCAATTAATTCACAAAACTGAATATTAAAAGCTAGGTCGTCACGCATTTTTATGAAAAAAATTATAACAACTCAAAACATGACGCAACCATTCAACGTCAAGACGGTACACGTGACTGTGCGACGCGAGCGAGCCCCTCCCGGCGGGCATGCCACCCCGCGCCCCGTCTTCGCCCCCGCCGCGTCCGTGCCCCGTCTCTCCTGTGTGTTTTGAACAAAAGGCGCAGACGTAAAAGCGTTGCGCCCGCGCCCCGTCTATTCTGTATGTTTTGCGTCACGACGCTTCTATACATTTTATATGAAAGGGACGTGGAAGAGACAAATGTCCGCGCCCCGTCTGCGTCTTACGTCTTTTCTGTGTGTCCAGCGCCATACACTTTATTTTTACGTAACCAAAAATATTTTTTCTTCAATTTCCTGTTTATTAGGTCTTTTGTTATTTAAATAGGAGCGCTCATCTCTTGCAAAATGAGCTGGACCATCATCTAATTGCAGCCACATCCGACACCAGTAATAAAGCGGCAACTCCATTAACGCGTCAGAAAATTCAGTTACCAGAAAATTTTGAAATCTTGCTCCATTTAATGATTGTGGCAACACAATAGGACCAATCAGCTGGTCGCTAAAGCCTATGTGCTATTCCAGACTATAATCTATCTCTGTGCCAAATTTCATCCACATCCGTTCTGCCGTTCTGGCGTGAAAGAGTAACAAAGATCCATCCATCTATCCATCCTCACAAACTTTCGCATTTATGATATTAGTAGGAAGGATTCATGCTGGAAACTTGCCGGTCTCTGTATAAGGGCTTTAAGCTGCCCAATGATGCAGGTTGCGAAAGTTCGTTATCCTCGTCCGTGCGAACTTAGCTTCATTTGTGTAATCGATATTTAGTTGCAAATTTTGGACTTTGCGAAAATGATAAGGATGCAGACCCTCCTTTTTTAATATCATAAACCAAGGCGTATTCCAAGTCTTCGCATGCTGAGTCTTGGATCCCTCGCTATTTCACTTAGCACATTCACTTCATTTTCATTCATCACATTAGACACGCGCTTTGTCGAAGGTCGGTAAATACTATTTTCAACTAGTCTATTGTGTATGTTAATAAATGTCCGGAAATTAAATTTTTTACAATGAATATTTTACCGTCACCGTATGTAATTCTACGTTGTTTATTATATTCCATTTCTAATTGTAATCCCGTGTTGCCATCAAGAATAACCGTCCCACGCTAGCTGGTCGGCGGCATTTGGATTGGCAGGATTCCTAGCACCTAGATCATGCTAAAATCCTCCTGGCGCCCTCATAATTAAGATAGATTAAGGTTAATTGGTTAAGTTTATTTTCTTGTAAAACTTACTTAGATTATACAGGTTAAAGATCATATGAATGGTGTTCGTTTAGGTCATAACCTCCCACTTATTATTAAATGAACTAGTGTAATTGAGGCGTCCTTGTTTCATTGGCTTATCACCAAAACAACCCATAACAATATTTTTATGTTAATTTAATTATAAGTAGGTGTAACTACTAATAAAAATTATTGCTACAGTACTTAATGTGATTCTAGACCTTTTATGTCGGAAGTCTGGAATCACCATAACTTTCCAAATTCATTTTTTTAAAGAAAACCTTCTTGTAAATTAACAATTAATATTGTAATAAAAACGATTTAAATGGCAAGTTTGTATGCAAAATAATGTTTTTAATAACTGGTAATTTTGGTTTCAAATTTGTGATTAAACATTGCATCCGGATCATAATCTTATAAAAAGATAGACTTAAAAATACGAGTAATATTGTAATAATTCTTATGATTTAAATAAGCATTTATCACGTAATAATATGTTGTGTACGACATCTGATTGTTTTGTAAAGTTTCTACAAAAACCCACAACTTCCGTCGAATGATGTCATGGCGCCATGTTTTTGGAAGTGTCGATGTGGATGGGTTTTTGGAGAAGCTGAAAAATAAAATATTCCCTCAGGAGCTGTTATCCTATTAGCGAAACACGAATAATCTCTAAGTACCTAAGTAGGGTTTCCTAATTATAATTGAAATATTATTATGAATTCTATGGGTTTTTAATTTGTGGTAAAAACTAATAAATCCTTACATGATGAATACAGATCAAATAAATTGTGACGTCAGTGAAGATTTTAAAAATCGTTTTAATTGAAGAAGTGAAGCTTTTATATGCAGTTGAGACATAGAGATAAACTGCATATATATAAAAGCTAAATGTAACCCAGACAAGTCCGTATTGCAATTATGGTATAAAAGATACCAGAATTTTTATAATAATCTGCTAAAAAAAGTAAAAGCATAAAAATATTTGGAACGAAAATGAGTTCGTAATCCTTTTCGAGCAAGCAAAGCAAATGAGTTCAAGCGACATAATTATTCCATGAACGACTGGAAAGCTGGCAAAACCACAATTGATGCACGTTTTAAACCACATGAAGAGATAATTGAAGGGATTCAAATGCTTTTGCCTGAGAAGACCAATAATGATCCCAGGATAAAAGAAAGCCTTAAAAAATAGAGCTATTATTATTAGGAGCAACTGAAGCCAATATTTTTTCAAGTGAGTATGAGAGATGGCAGAATCATTGGGAATCTATGGCGGAAAAACCAAACACCGCACTAGAAACTTTAGACCAGTGCGAGTATTAATTCTTTACCCCAGTAACCCCAGAAAGATGTTTTTCAACCCTAAAGAGGTTGAAAAGCTACTTGAGAAACAGCATGGGAGATGAACGACTCACTGGGCTTTCGTTGATGAGCATTCATCATGATACGCGGACGAACTGGATTCTGAGGAAATCATAAATATGTTGATCATTAGACGTAAAAGGCTAAATTTAATACTTTAATTAAAGTTTTCTATTTAGTTTCTGTCGTTGGTGTGAAAGAGACGAAACATTTTCGTATCTCCCTCATAATAAAGAAATATTTAAGCTAGTAAGTTGCTACGTCTCTTACGACGAGGTTGTGTTAAGCTGTCCTTTTTGTTGAATTCGTAATGCCGCGCGCAGGTTACGAGTACTCTAATTCACATGTCACAGATATGCATTTTATTTATGGTTTCTGAAATGGAAATGCAAGCGCCCCAGTGCGTGAATACGCAAGAAGATATCCAAATCAACCAACGGTGTCGTGACACACACTGCATATATATATGCACGCTTTGCGCATGACGAGAGTTAGCGTTTTAGAGGTAGGAACGGGGAGACGAGGGGGGTACGAATACTTTATGGTGTCAAACTTACATGCAATTTTTTTTTACAATATTAAATCAAAGCAATGAATGTACAATGCATAATGTAAATACTAATAAAGTTCAATACTTTTCACAACTTTGTTCTCATCACATCACTTTAACATTGCTAAAAATAATTTATTACAATGAATATTTTAATAATTTTAATTATATATAATATCATTCAATTATAATAATATTAATAATATAGGCATCTTTAAGTCCTCCACTGTTACACAACCTTAATTACGACGATGTTAATTCTTATAGTTATCTATTTATTACAATCACGGAGTCATTTAAAAATTCTGTAATACTGTAATAGGCTTTCTGTGCCAAAAACAATTTCATTGTTTGTTTTAGTTTAGGTATAGTTAGTTCTTTCCAACTTTTGGGCAATTTATTATAGATAATTGGTGCCATGCAAAAAACACTCTTGCGCATAAGTGCAGTTTTTGATGTATGTAAACATAATTGGCTATCATCACGTCTATTTCTTGGAAATCTGTCTGCCATACGAGGAAACAAATGTGGATTTGTTTTTACGAACATTGTTATTTCTAATATATAAAGTGAAGGTAATTTACGATAGGTTAGGTTAATATACGATATTTAGTGAAGTATTTTTTACAGCTATCGGTAGTTTTGAGATTAAACATAGAGCGCAAGCAGTATTTTTGTCTTTTAAAAATGATATCCCTATCGGTTGAGTTAGGATATAAAGCTAATGCCCATTTGAACCATAAATTATCTTCATTTTTACAACTGTTTACATTAATGTGTTATTACGGTCTACAGCATTTTTGAGCATGGGACATTGGAAAAATATGTAGTTCTGTATTTGATTTTGTGTGAAAAAAATGCACAAAACCAAGTAAATTAAAATACATTCATTTTTTTTTCCATAAAAATGATTTATTAAAAGATACAGAACGTTAATTTATGATTTATTTGCCTTAAAATTGAGTCCACATGTTTAAAGATGAACTGTTTTGCTTATACTGTCATTTTCAACAGAAGTTTTATCAACTCCCAAATATAATCCCCCATCATACTTTCAGTGGCCTTGGCAACGTCTCTCAAATTCCATTATGTCTTGATGGAAGCGTTCCCCTTAGTTTTCCGAATAAGCTCCCATATTATCCTTAAATTTATTTAAATGAGAATGTAACATGTGCATCTTTAGGGACATTCTATATCCGATGATACAAAAATTTTTAATCATGTCAGTAATCAACTCGTCATAATTTTCAGCTCTTAGCCTTAAAACTGTTCCAGCCATTTCTCTCCTCATTACTAAGTAACCGAGGAAAAATGTCACAATCCATATTTTTTTTTATTTGAGGGCCTATGATTCCAGCTTTAATTTTCGCATCTGAAAGCTTTGGAAAAAAACTCTTCAAATATTTGAAAGCTCCGGACTCATGATTGACAGCCTTTACAAATTGTTTAATAAGATCCAATTTAATATGCAATGGCGGCATTAGGGTCATACTCAGAAAAAGTGTACATTTTAAATTTGTAACTAAACTGATAGGTAACGATACTGAGAATCTCCGTTACGAAACTGATGTCATAAGGTATAGTACACATGAATTGGGCGAATAAAATACGTGATTATATTTGGCTAATCAGTTTATTCTTTATTCTTTATTTGCAATTCCACAATGTACATAGGTCACTAGATAAGTTTTGCAATACAGCTTTATTTATTACAATCTTTCGAAATAATTACCATCACAGCTTATACACTTATTCATTCGTTTAAACCAATCATTAAAAATTTCCTTCCATTTTTCTTCTGGGAGATCGGAGCAAGCCTGGTCCCAAGCAGCTAATAACTCGGTGTCTCTGGCAAACCTCCTTCCCTTGAGCTGATCCTTAATGACTGGAAATAGACCGAAGTCACAGGGTGCAAGATCAGGACTGTACGGAGGATGTTCAAGCAATTTTACTCCGACATCTTGTAAAAAACTCACCGTTTTATGCGACCTATGTGCAGGAGCATTATCGTGGTGAAAATGCCAATTATCGAGTCTTGACTTTGGACGAAGCTCTTTGAGTTTTTGGATTACCTGAGGCAAACACTCTTTTGTATACCAAGAGGCCGTAACTGTACGCTGACTTTCCAAAACTACTCTGTCTAAAATTCCACGTCTTGTGAAAAATACAGCAATCATTTTCTTTTTTACTGACCGAGATTTTCGAACTTGAATTGGAGTAGGCTCATTTTCAAACACCCAAATTTTGTTCTTGTTTTTGGAGGGCACATCAAAATAATATAGCCATGTTTCATCACCCGTGACGATATTATTTACATAGTTAGAAGTTCCATTTTCATACTCTTTTAACATTTTCTTACACCAATTAACTCTGCATACCTTTTGTTCTCCTTTTAAATCATGGGGCACCCAAAGCGTAGAATGTTTTTTCACTCCAATGATATCGTGCAGAATTTTATAAATGCTTGGTGCACTAATCTGCAAGATCTCTTCTATTTGCCTATAAGTTATTCGACGGTCTTCTCTTATCAATTTTTCAATTTTCTTCACATTCTCTTCAGTGCAAACGTCCGTGGGACGTCCTGACCTTGGCGCGTCTTCTACACCAAAATTACCGCGACTTAATTCCCGATACCACCGAAAAATCGTTGTACGATGAGGGCAGGCATCTTTAAGTACAGAATTCATTTCTTCCATACACTCATCGATTGAGAGACCGCGCGCGAAGTTGTACCGAATAATAACACGTAATTCGTCCCTAGACCACAGAGACATTTTTATACAATCAAAAATTTGCTGTGCAGCTGCGAATGAGAGACTATTAAAATATTATGTATCTATCGACATATGGTAAGTGTAACTTTCTAGTAAAACTATTTTCATCTACCCACAATTAAAAATATCGCTGTATTGCAAAACTTATCTAGTGACCTATGTAGATTAGGTGGTAAATTAAAATTAAGTAGGTATCATTATGGACCCTGTCTGGGCACAGCAAAGTTAGACAATTATACAAGTTAATATTTCTTACATGCTAACACTTATTTATGAAACACAAATATAATTACACTTCTATTATTTTATACTAAATATTACCATAACATATATTAATTTACTTTTGGTACACTTACTTTTGGTACACTTTTGGTTTTATTTAGATTAACGAAAAAATACTTCTTATAAACATCGGTAGTTAAATTAGCAAATTAAGAAATCAGACTAACTTACCTTAAGTGACGTCTGATGGTAATTTTGTGAACGGCTCATCCTGAAAACAATTATTCTTACAGGTAGTATTCATCTCCAACGAACTCGTACGCGTAGATCATTTAGAGCTTTATAAAGCAAAAAACCCAAGTCTCAGTTTTATATCTTATCCTGTCTGTGTGACACCTGTCAAAATCACTTTCTTTAGAGTAGCTGACCAAGTTATCACAGTAACCAGGGATGCCATTATTTGATGGGTGGGTGACGCTTAGTATCAGGATAGGGGGGGAACTTAATTGTTTTCAGGATGAGCCCTCTACAAAATTACCATCAGACGTCACTTAAGGTAAGTTAGTCTGATTTCTTAATTTTGTTTCACGGCTCATCCTGAAAACAATTATTCTTACAGGTAGATGTTCAGAGACAAGTAATGGCATACCTTTAGGTAATAGTGAAATATACTAAGTCAAGTTTTATGTTTGTGGATAAACAAGTTATGAAAGGTAAACGCCCAAGAATATTTTCCAATACTCTTTAATTAATTATCTACTCAACACACTTGGTAGATTATTTATATGCTTTAGGCATAATTAATTATAACTTAAACTTGTTTATAATAATTGAATAAATTTAACAACAAAAAAATTATAATCAACATTTTTCTTCCTTAATTAAATTAAATGAGATCTTTATTTTGTTTTAAACTAAACTAAGATCTTATTACCCTTAGGCTATATATAGCTCGTATCCAAAACTAGTCAGACTTAATTTTTTTTTTTTTTTAAACAAGTTATTACCATTATTACTTATTCTAGAATAGAATTAGCAAAAGTAAGGTCTGTTCTATCATTTACAATGGGTAAATTATAGTGTTTTGCAAAAACGGCTGACCTGTCTGACCAACCAGCAGTCTTTTTAATAATATCAATTGACACACCTAATGCTTTTGCTTTTGAAGCAGAAGCATGTCTTGTGCTATGTGAAGAAAAAATGTTAGTGTCAATGCCACTTTCTGTTAAAATTTCCTTAATCCAACGGCTTATTGTAGCAGTTGAAGCTTTCTTAACAGGCTTTTTAGTCGTGATGAATAAATAAGGGATGTCACCTCGAGCTTCCTCAGTCTTTTTTAAATATGATTCTAGAGTCCTAGCTGGACATACAGTCTGGTTTTCAAAATAAGGCAACCGCAAGGTGGTATTTGTTTTAGTTTTGACTGATGTTTTTAAAATATCTGAGATGTTAATAATAACAGAATTATTAGTAAAATTAATGTCCTTAATTTGAATACATGAGAGAGTTTGAACTCTGTGTGCAGTGGTTAGAGCTAATAATGTTGCAATTTTTTTTGATAATTCTTTAATATTTAGGCTAGTTGACATTTTCTTTATAAAATCAAGTACTACTGTAGGATCCCAAGTTTCTTTATATCTGGGAAGAGAGGGCCTTTGCCTAAATGCGCCCTTAAGTAATCGGTTTACGTTCTCGTCCCTCCCAATTTCAGAGCTTATTAACAGCGACAATGCTGATCGGTGTGTGTTTAAGGTCGAGTAGTTACTGCCACTGTTGTATTCTTGCGAGAGAAAATCAATTGTTTGCAGAGTAGTAGCCTTATAAACATCAACATTGTTTGTATGACTGTATATCCACCACTTTTTGTATGAGCAGTCATATTGTTTTAATGTACCATTAGCTAGTGATCCTAACATTACCTCTAAGGAAGCTTGAGGTAGACCCCTTAATTGCAACGCTGTCCGGAGAAGTGTCCTGCAGCCAGGGTAAGTTGGGAGCTCAGAGGATGTTGTGTGCTAAAAGGAGAAGAGAGTAAATCATTGTTAGCCTTAAATATTATTGGTTCAGATATCATTAATGTTTTTACTAAGGGGAACCATGGCTGTGAGGGCCACCAAGGAAAAACAAGGATTCCTTCAGCTTGTTCATTCCTTATTTTTTGTAAACATTTTGCTATCAGTGAGAAAGGCGGAAATGCATAGAAGAAGAATTTGCTCCAGTCCAATGTGAAGGCATCAATCTCAAATGCCATTGGATCTCTTTTCCAAGAAACATATTTCAAACATTTAGTAATAATTCGGGTTGCAAATAAATCAATTTCAGGTATTCCAAACTGGTGAGTAATTTTTTTTGAATGCATACTCCACTAAGGACCATTCAGTATCATGATTTAAATTCCTAGATTCTCTGTCAGCCTCTGTGTTTTCTTTGGACTTGATATAGGAAGCTGTAACAAATATGTTCCTATTCTCACACCACTGCCATAACTTTTGTGTAATAGAATTTAAATGTGGGAATTGGACACTGCCCATCTTGTTAATACAAGATATGGCAGTGGTATTGTCTATTCTTAACAAAATATGACACTTTGACATGTTTTTAGCAAAAGATCTTACTCCAAAGTAAGCTGCTACAAGTTCCAAATAATTAATGTGTTCTTCTTTCTCAACTACATCCCATAGTCCCCCTATTGATTCACCAAGGCAATGAGCTCCCCACCCAGTCAGTGAGGCATCTGTGAAGATTTCTAGTTTAATTTTTTGTACAGCAAAAGAGTGTTTTGATGTTGCAATGTTAGATAGCCACCATTCCATCTCAGGTAGTAATTTGGAAGAAACATTCATTATAAAATCATAATTTTCATTTGATGACTGTAAAGCTAGGAACCTTTGTCTTTCCATGAGCTTAGTATGTCGCCTACCATATGTAACAGCAGGACATGCTGCTGACAGTGTTCCAAGTAGTTGGCAAGGCCCCTAATTTTACAGGACTTATGTGACATAAACTGCTTAATCATATTAATTATTTTTTCTTTCTTATCAGATGGTAATTCTATTGTAAGATATTGAGAATTTATAATAAATCCTAGAAATTTACATTGCTTTTTAGGGATTAAGTCACTCTTTTCATAGTTAAGTATAAAACCTAAACATTCCAGAATCTGTATTATATGTTGTGTTTGAACTTCACATTTTTCATATGTATTAGCTATGCATTGAATGTCATCTAAATAAATTACTGTCACATAACCCAAACTCCTAACATATGACATAACAGGTTAAAGTTTTAGTGAAAACACTAGGTGCAGTGCACAATCCATAAGGAAGTGCTGTAAATTCATATAACTGTTTATGATAAAATCTAAGATATTTTCTATCTTCTGTAGCAACTGGGATTAAAAGATATGATTCTTTTAAATCTATAATTGTCATGAAACAATCTTTATGTACTAATCTAGTGGAAGTTCTTAAATCTTCCATCTTAAAATGAGATGTGGCAATAAAATTGTTTAGCGGTTTCAAATTTAAAATAAACCTAAATTTACCATTAGGTTTGGGCACCAAGAATATGTTTGAAAGATATTGTCCATCTACTGATTCACAAGGTGCTATAGCACCCAATTTTAGTAAGTCATTAATTGACTTATTTATGTTTAACTCCTCAGATTGAGAAAAAATATTAGCAGGAACATGAGTCTGTACTGGTAAAGATGTGAATGGTATATGGTAACCTTGGACCCAATCCAGTACGACCACATCATTAGTAATAATCTGCCAACAACTTATATGTCTAGCTAGATTGCCTCCATGTACCTGTTGTGTAGTTAGCGATGGTGGCGAGCACGCTGGTAGTCTCTGTCGTGGCGGCTGACATTCGCCCGTTTTACTGGTTTTCTGGCTGGTGGATGTGCCTTCTTCATCTGCGGCTGAGTTGGTGCTCGCTTCTGCCCCCCACGTGCAGTATTCTTCTGTTGTATATTTTGGCGTGAGGGGCCGTTCCAGTTTCCCGAACGGTTGGACACAGGAGGTTTAGGTTTCCTCAATTGCAGTCCAGATTTTTCAATTTCTTTGTTGCTTTTAATTTTTTCACTCAAGTTTTCACCAAATAAGTATTTATTCCTAGTTAAGGATTCAGCCATTTTTGTAAAACTCTTATCTAAAAGGGGTGTTATCAATTGTCTTCTTGTGATAGTTTCCTTGTGGTGGAGTGACGTTAAAAGTTTTGCACCGTCACTCACTAGTTTAACAGCATCAGTCACCTCTTGTCCGGCTAACAATATAGACATGGCTTGACCTATACAAGTCAATGCTACACCGAGCTGCTGCTGCTTGTTCTGTAAAAGTTCATCCCTGTTGCGAGCAGAATCAGTCAGAGCAGCTTTGACCTCAAGGTTGAGTTCCGGAGCCTCCAACAGAGGACAGTTGTCAGGGATTTTATATCTGCTTAGAATCTCTTTGGTTTCACCACAGTCATTTATAATGAAATTCTCCCATCTGCACGCAATTAGATTGTTGATCTTAGGTCCAAATCGTGGTTCCTTAGGTTTATCGGCTCCTAAGGCAACTAACAGTGTCTCTGGGATTGGGGCCTCTTCTCCAGCTTCGACCACAACAACTGGATCTAAAATAACATAAATCTTATGTTCTTGTGACTGTTGATGGGCTGGCACACCTTTGTTAGGCCATGGATGGGTGGGTCATGTACAATGTTTGATCTACCATGCAGTGTCACGCACATTCTGGTAGACTACATCAGAAATGATATCTCGTATCAAAATCTGATCTTCGTGCGGATCTCGTACTGACACGGGTGGCGGTATGAATCGCCTTTGACACACATCCGAAACAACCATATTGGAATCTCGTTCCATGGCTCGTCTGTAGTATTTGAACTGTCGAAGACGATTTCCTTTCATAACCTAAAACAAGACATAAGTACTTACCAGCATCATCTTTTTGTTGTTCCTCAGAGTCAGAACGTTGGGATCGGGTTCGGGATCGTCGTCGGGAACGGGACCGGGACCGCTTCCGAGAATCATGTCGGCGCTCACGTCGACGCCGGCGAGAAAATCTCTTAAGTCTTTTCTTCATTCTCTCAATTTCATCCAATAAATTTGTCTCCGTGTCGGAATCGGACATCCTCCCTATATTCCACTAATAACTAAAGATTTAATTAATCAGAGACAGGATTCTACGCGTTAGCGCGAGCGCGAAAAGTTGAAAAGTGATTTTGACAGGTGTCACACAGACAGGATAAGATATAAAACTGAGATTTGGGTTTTTTGCTTTATAAAGCTCTAAATGATCTACGCGTACGAGTTCGTTGGAGATGAATACTACCTGTAAGAATAATTGTTTTCAGGATGAGCCGTGAAACAAAATTAAATATTATTTATATAAAATTAAGTAGTCATTTCAAAATATCAAAACGAGTTTTCAATATTTACTAAGAGTATTTATCAATCACAATCATAGTCAGTATATTTTTTCCCAACCCTAATTTTTCGAATTAATGAACTAATTTTAATGAAACTTACGTGAGTAAGCTAAATAGACACATAATAATCAGATTAAATACTTAGTTAGAAACAATATGAAGGCTAAATTAGAGCGACTTAATTGAAGCTACATTAGATTGACCACACTCGTAACGCGAGCGAAGCCGCGGCCATAAGCTAGTCGGTTTATAAATGACGGAGTTATGAAATAACAAACACAAAAAAACTTCGTCTTTGTGAACTAAGCTTAACAATTTCTCAGTTTCGTAACGTAACGCAAAATAAGGAAAATGAGAATAAAATCTGAGAAATTATAACCTCTAAAAATATTTTAACGTAAACCACGTGTATACTATGCCATCACTGAGCGTATTCGTTAAGATAATAGATAAAAATAGAAAAGAACATATAATAAACAAATTTTTTGACACTCAAAAAATTTACTCTTTTAATGAAAATTAAAGTTAAAATAGCAGATAAATCTTATCTTTAATAGACTAACATAAAAATTTGGGGGTGAAATAGAAAACATTGTCATAATTTGGATATTTACTTTAATATGAAGTAGCGGGACAAGAAAAGATACCAAATGTACACTTTTTCTGAGTATGACCCATTAATATATTTTTAGGATCGACAATTACTTCCCATTTAATATTGCATTTTCCTACTTCTTACTTAGTACGTTCAGGCCAATGTTTTTGGCGGTAGTGAGCTGCATCATTCCTACTATCCTACAGGCAAAGATAGCAGGAGTATTTAGTATATCCACCTTGCATTCCATTTAAAAAATACACCATCTTGTGTAATAACTTTTTTTGTCTTTATATAGTAGTAGGAAGTTCGATATATGAGCTACCACGTAGGGGGTTAAATATATTTACATTAATGTCTATGAATTTAATATCCTTAAGACTCCAACCACTATCATTAATGCATTGGGTGACTCAATACCACCATTTTTCATATTCCCACGGGTCAATTTCAAAACATATATGCTAAATGATGCCCCTGTTGGTTCAGATGGAGCAGCACATCCGTCAGGGTGGATGACAGCACCAATTTTTTTAAAATATATGCACCTTTTCGCTAAACACGCAAAAGCAACGCCTTCCTCGTCAGTTCTTTTGCTGCTGGACAATCACGAGAGCAATATTTCAGTACCAGTTCTCGATTTTTCTAAAGAATCAGGCATTGTTTTAATGAATTTCCCACCGCACTACAGCCATAAACTGCAACCCCTAGACCTGACTGTCTATGGACCACTCAAAACTTATTATAACACTGCTGTAACAGATTGGATGGTAAGCAATCCCGGCAAAACGGTTATAATTTATGAAATCCCAAAATTAACAGCAAAAGTCATCCCACTTGCATTCAAGTTGCAGAATATTCAAAGGGGATTTGAAAAACCTGGCATATGGCCATTCAATTCAAACATTTTCTCCGATGAAGATTTCGCTTGTTCTTCTGTAACTGATCGCTGCTTGCCGGAAGAGGATAATGTTCCTACAGAACAACCGATTTCAGACCAACCTGTCATGGAATAGCCTTCAACAGAAAAAAATCAGAGTCTAGAGGATCGTACATGTTCAAATGTGGAAGTCACTGGGCCGTCTCAACTGGAATCTCCATCTAGAAGCCAGACTAGGGGCACTGACAATGTAACACCTGATTTAGTAAGACCATATCCGAAGACCGCCCCAGGAAATTGCATGGCATGAAACGGAAGAAGGGAAAAACTAGAATATTGACAGACACACCCTAGAAGAGACTTAGAAATTGAAGAAGAAGAAAGACAAAGAAAAAATAAGATCAAATAGCTCAACAAAAATCGAAAATGCTCTAAAAATACAGGACAGAAAACAATTCCGAAGCTTGCTGATGAATTTACTTCCAAAACGAGAGAAAAACAGGAAGATTAGCAGCGATGATGAAATAGAAAATGTTTCCGTTTCTGACGAAGCCCTTGTTGAATCCAAAGAAGATTTTGATGAAGACGATGTGATCGTTCTGGATAGAAATTTCCAGATCAATAACTTTGTGTTGGTTAAATTTGACACCAAAAAAACTGTCTATGTTGGAATAATCGAAGAGGTTAATCACTTCATGGCAACTGTCAAATTCATGAGAGCGAGTAAGATAAGAAATACGTTTATATTTCCTGACATCGAGGACGTAGCCCCAGCGTCCTTCTGGAGGATATAAAGACAAAATTGCCTACACCAACGGGATGAAACGTGGCAGCTTAAAATATAAATTTGACAAGCCTCTCTGGGTCATACCAAATATAAGTTTAATTAAGTCCAACATCGTGCATTATTGATTCTAAGTCACATTGTTTAATTTTTCTAAAGTCTATGATAAGAAAAAATGTTTGTATTACAATTTTTTATAGCAATGTTATATAATAGTTAAGCATAATAGTATAGTAAAGCAATATCGTACAAATTAAATACAGTGCCCAAACCTCCTTACATGTGTTCGAAGATCTATCGTAACATTGAGACTAATTATAATACCAAAACTTTTCTTAGCAATAATTACTGCCAAATATGTGTGCTCGATATATTTGGAATAAAATTTTGATTATGATAAAAAATAACAGTTTTATTAACATTTATGTAAAAAAGTGCCCAATGCTCCCCTACCTCACCTACATATTAGTAACTTAAATAGGTACTGAAGGTACTTACTTAGTATTGCTGTAATAAATTTAGACATATTTTTGTAGGAACTCGTGAACGAGTTATTACGACACGACTTACTCTTCTACCAGAAGTACTTACACCAAAAAAAAGGAAATTAGAAAATCAGAAATAATTGACACCGAGAAAATTAAAATAAACAAAACAATTGAAATTAAAAATAAATCAAATCAAAAGAATGCAATCAAAAACACGTTACCTAAAAACTAAAGTTGTAACGCGGCGACACGGCAAGACAACTCGCACTCAAGCGGAACGACCGAGCGCACGCCCCTCCCGCGCCGCACGCATCACCCGCCGAGACCCGGAACGCCTATAAAGCAGCGCACGGAGGACAGCTACGGCACATCATTCCGACTCTGACGCTCGCCGCGTGCAGACGTGTCGCGCTCGCCGCTGTCACGCTCCCGCCCCGTGCGTCCTCTGCGCCGTGCCTGCCACAGCGCTGTCCGAAGTCGCCTGCGACTTTCACCACATCAAGACTCGTGAATCAAAACTTGCCTTTTTCAAGGCGACGCTTGATTATCCCTGTTTCCTTGATTGATAAAACTCGCGTGTGTTGCCCCTTCAGGGTAAAAACCACTGTTTTGTGGTCCTCGGTGGAAACCATACGGTGCCAACGAAACCGAGTGGGGTGTTGACCCAATACACCCGCTGCGCCCCTTCAGGGCAAAGCAATCAATTGGAAGGAGCTAGAACCACCGGCCTTGGGGGGTCTCCTAGTCGACACTAGCTCACTACTTCCCACTTTCCCTACCCTTTTTCCTATTCTCTTGTGTTGTTTGGGTGCTGCAAGCTTCGGCCCATATCACCCTCTGCACTTGAGCTGTTAGGGACCCGTTTGCACATTAAGATCGGCAACGGGATTCAAGCTTAGGGCACACCCTACGGACACACACCTCCCTGCCTATACCCGGCAGGGAGGGTATACAACACCCACACACCCCCGGGCCCATCCAACCCGGGGTTGAAATATTGATAGTAGGAATAGGCCGTCATTTTGCTATACAAAATGACGGATGCGATCATCTTGTTCGTTAAGGAGGTTCTCCTCAACGACCCCGATTTTCGGGCCAAATATGGCACGAAAATAACCGCTGTGTTAAAACAGCAATCCCCCAGTACAGCGACGTCGCCTTTACCTGCGGTCGTCATTAAACAACCCGCCCCCATTGTTTTCGCCGAGAGCCCCGCTAGCCCGGCACCCATTGTCCCATTGTTGCCCGATGGCAACAATGGTCCTATTGTGCGCACACCTGCGCATGTCCCGCAGTCCTCGCATTCCAATGCGAGCTCCCGCCCCCCGTCCCCCGCTGACGCAGAGATGGCTGAGGCCACCTCTGAATTATCAGCCTGTGAGTCTGAAGGTCCCTCCTCTTCAGACTCTAACTCTTCCTCCGCCTCCGACGAGTACATTACCGTCGAAGGCAAGGGGAAAAAGCGCGCCCGCAAAGGGAAGAAGCAAGCTTCGAATATTCCCTCCAAGAAGGCGGCCGTTCCCTCTGCAACCCCGACCGTGGCCAGCCCCTCGCAGGGTAGCCGCCCTCCCTCACCCTCAGCCGCTAAAGCGGCCATCCCAGCCCAGGGCAACCGCCCTTCTCCCCCTAATCCCGCGGGCTCCGACCCGCCTAAACCCCCCACCCCGCCCCCAGTGTTCATTCACGACAAGGGCAGCTGGACCGACATGTCCAAGTTGTGTGTTCAAAAGCACATCAACTTCACCCACGCCCAATCCCTCGCAATAGGGATTAAAGTGTCAGTCCAAACCCCGAAAGACTATCGGGAACTAACCTCCCTGCTTACATCGCGTAAAGTGCCCTTCCACACTTACGCTCTCAAAGAGGACCGTCCCTTCAGGTGCGTCATTAAAAACATGCCGAAGGAGATCGACGTCCAGGACATCGTCTGCGACCTAAAGGCGCAAAACATCCCAGTGCTCAGTGTCCACCGCATGCACCGCGCTCGCGGCCGAATCCCATACAACATGGTGATGGTCGCCTGCGAAAACTCTTCCGCTGGTAAAGCGATAGTCAACATCCGATCCCTGTGCCATTTGTCGGGTATTAAGGTCGAAAGTCCTCACAAAACTGGCATTATAAGCCAGTGTCATAAATGCCAACTTTACGGCCATGCCCAATCAAACTGTTTCGCCAAACCTAGGTGCGTAAAGTGCCTAGGTGACCACGCGACAGGTGATTGTTCCCGTCCCAAGGACTTGTCCTTATGCACCGAGCCTCCGAGCTGCGTTCTGTGCCGTGAGCAGGGGCACCCCGCGAACTATCGTGGCTGCCCTAAGGCTCCGCGCTCGAATCGCAAGGTGACCAAGCGCGAAGAGACACGGCAGCAATTCAAGCTGCCCTCCTCTACCATGCCCGACAATCTAAGACCCCAGAGGACTTCACCCTGGAACGCGCTGAACCATCAGCAATCGTTCCCGGCCCTCAGGCCTAAACAACCCTCCACGACCACGGCTATCCCTCCGCTGATGGCCTCTCCCATCCCCGCCCCCGCTCCAGTGCTCGCTCCCTCGCCAGCACTCCCTCCACGAACTCAAAAGCCCAGCCCCGTCCCCGTCTCGGCTCCCCAGCCGTCCGGGCCCGTGGATGTGTTCGGATCCTTGGGCCGTCTTTTTAACCCTACAATCATGGCACGCGGCCGTGAATTACTTGGCAAGCTCAAGATTGCCGAGGGTAACTCCACCGCCGTCTTCAACCTAATGTCGGAATACGCCGACTTAGCCGAGTTCTGCGAAAACTACCGTGTTCATTTTTAAATGGATCCAGTAAGCCGCAGATTAAAACCCCGATCCCTCAAAATAGGCTTCTTCAATGCCAACGGCATTGCAGGTCAACGCGATGAGATTGCGTCGTTCCTCCGCGACCATCAAATCGACATCTTCCTCGTACAGGAAACCTTCCTTAAGCCTTCCCACCGCGATCCTCGAATCGCTAACTATCGTCTAGTTCGCAATGACAGGACCCGCGCCGCTAAAGGAGGTACCCTCATATATTATAAAAACTCCCTGTATTGCATACCTATGGACCCCCCACCCCTATCCCAAATAGAGGTTTCAATATGCCGGCTAGGCATGACCGGTCACCAGCCGATCACTATCGTATCGGCTTATATCCCTCCCAGCAATTTTCATACTAATATCGAGCCGGACATCCGTTCCCTCATGAACCTAGGTGGTTCCGTCCTTCTGGCCGGCGACCTTAACGCCAAAAGTCCATCCTGGAACTGTCACAGTTCAAACCCTAGAGGTAAAAACCTTGAAGCCTTATGCATCAAATATAACTTCGATGTTATCGCCCCGATGAATCCCACCCACTACCCGGCTATTGTTAGCCATCGACCCGACGTCCTCGACGTAGCGCTGCTGAAGAACGTAAACCTCGGTATACGCTCTATAGAAACGCTGCAAGAGCTAGATTCAGACCATAGACCGGTGACCCTAGAGCTAGGTCCCCGTGTAGGTTCCCCTGTTCCCGGTCAGCCCCCTCCAACCAAGACGGTAACGGATTGGAATAAACTCGAGCAACGCCTTAAGTCTACCTCATCCGCCCATCTTGACGTTATCCCCGATAGCATTGTGTCGGTTGCCGATACGATAGGTGCGATCGACTCCCTCACCGGTCACGTACAATCCGTAGTGAACGAATGTTCACGGCAAGTCCCCGCGATGGATGACCATCGCTGGAAATTGCCGGATGACGTGCGAGGACTGCTGACGGAGAAGAATGCAGCTATCCGTGCCTATGATGCTTTTCCCGACGAAGCTAACCGCGCCCGCATGCGTCGCTTGCAGCGTGCTGTAAAGTCTCGCATAGCGGAGATGCGGAAGGATCGTTGGGACAAGTTATTGAGCACTCTCGAACCCTCCCATCAAGCGTTCTGGCAACTGACCAAAAAGCTCAAGTCCGATACAGTAGTATCCATGCCCCCTCTCAATCGTCCCAACCAAAGCCCCGCATTCGAGGACGACGAAAAGTCCGAATGTCTAGCCGACAGCTTGGAAGCCCAATGCTCCCCAAGCACTCTCCCAGTCGACCAGGCTCACCTCTTCAAGGTAGACGCCGAGGTCGAACGTAGATCCTCTCTCCCTCCCTACGAGGACCCTGACGATCCCCTCCCCCCGGTCACACCCGATGAGGTTCTTACTCTCGTTAAGAAACTCAAACCCAAAAAAGCCCCTGGCTCTGACGGGATCACCAACAGAGTGATCAAACTATTCCCCGCCCCGCTCATCGTCTTAATGACTGCCATCTTCAATGCGGCTTTAAGCAACAATCTCTTTCCACAGTCATGGAAAGAAGCTACCGTTATCGGTATTCCGAAACCCGGCAAACCCAAGTCTGAGCCGTCCAGTTACAGACCCATAAGCCTCCTAAACGTCCTTGGGAAGATTTATGAGCGTCTGATCTATGTTCGTTTAATGGATTACGCCGAATCCAACAAACTCATTCCCGACGAGCAGTTTGGTTTTCGAGCCAGACACTGCTGCGTCCGTCAGGTTCACCGCATAGTAGAGCATATCAGTGCTGGTTTCCAAAAAGGCCTCAAGACAGGCGTTCTCTTCTTTGACGTGGCGAAAGCCTTCGACAAGGTCTGGCACAACGGCTTATTATATAAGCTGTATCAGCATAAAGTGCCCGACCGTCTCGTGCTCATCATCCGAGACTTCCTGTCGAACCGCAGTTTTCGCTACCGCATAGAGGGTGCGCTCTCGTCCCCTCATCCGATCCGAGCCGGAGTCCCTCAGGGCTCAGTGCTCTCCCCGCTTCTCTTCACGCTGTACACAAGCGATATCCCGATCAGAGGCAAATGTCGATTAGCCTTATTCGCTGACGACACAGCCATCTTCTACTCCGGCATTAATCCGGACTGCATCTCCCGATCCCTCCAGACCGCAGCCAATGCCCTAGGGAAATGGTTCACGAACTGGAGGTTCGAAGTCAACCCGACTAAGAGCGCCGCCGTGCTCTTTTCGAGACGCGGCGTGGATCCTAGTCTCATAAGTCCCATCTCCATGTTTAGTCAACAGATCCCCTGGGAACTGACGGCCAAATATCTCGGTGTGACCCTCGACGACCGACTCAAATTCACCGAGCACATAAAGACGGTTCGCCACCGCGCCGCCTTTGCTCTCGGTCGCCTCCATTTCATCCTCAATGCGCGGAGTAAATTAGCACTCAAGTCCAAGGTGCGAATTTACACCACATGCATCCGCCCTATCATGACGTACGCTAGCGTCGTGTTCTCACACGTAAAGACGTCCAGACTCCATAGGTTGCAAATCCTTCAAAACCGTTTCTTGCGCAAAGCCACAGGCTCGCCCTGGTACGTTCGCAATAAACAGCTCCACGCTGACCTAAACCTCCCGACCATCAGATGTTTCATGAAGAAAGCGTCTAAACGCTTCTTCGACTCTGCTCCCTCGCACACAAACCCCTTAGTGGTATCTGCCGCCAATTACACCCCCTCCCGCATATCCAAAATTCGCCGTCCTAGGCACACTCTCACGTACCCAGACGACGATATCACCCTCCATCAGGAGGCGCTCCGATTGGTTAGGAAAACTACCAACACTACACACAACCGACCGTCGTACCGTCCTCGCCGGCGAGGCCCGTCGCGAAGACCCGTTCATTCTCCACCCCGACCCTTGCTCGAGCCAGCCCGCGCTGAGCCAGTAGTAATAAATCAAATGTCCCCAAATAATCACAATCAGATCCAGCAAGTCCTCTCTTGTATGCCCCCCAGCAACGCCCTAAGCCGAGGTTCGAGTCCCACTATGGGACACCCTTAGCAGTGTTGCTTAATATTATATAATTTGCTCGGCTGGAGGCCCTTCTGGTCTCGCCATTTGCCCGGTTAAGCAGTAAAAGCTCCCTGAGCTAACTGCGAGAGACAACACAAAAAAAAAAAAAAAAAACAGCTACGGCAGTCTGAGTTCGGCACGCTCCGAGTGTACGCACCGCATCGACTTAGGTCGGTCACGTGTATTCCCGCCCCTTGCCGAGTTCAGGCTAGCGCCGTATATTGTGTGCGCGTGGTGTTGGCTTCGCTAGCGAACCGCATTAACGACACACACTGATCGGTGTACTTAGGGCTAGCACTACTTCCATTGTTTACTTAGGCTATACCTTTTTTTCTAAATAAATTTATATTTTGTTCTTTATAGTGAGTTTAGCTTTATCTCTCCACACTAAACCCCCTTACAATTTGGCGTCCCACCGGGGCCTTTCTTTTCGCAGTACATATGTACTTATTAGATTTTTGTCTTTGTTAAATCATCCCTAATTTTATTTTTGCCTTCACAGTTCTTTTTAGTTTTTATAAACAATCTTCACGCTAGGTCCCTTTTGTTAGTGACAGTATTGCTGTATTAGTTTGAGTAATCAAATTTATTAAATCAACATTGATTTTTATAATATTTTACCGAGACGTAGCCGAAGAAATAAACAAATGGCAAACGTCAGCTTTACCGACGATCAATTTCGGGATCTTTTAGGGGTCTTAGCAAATCGGGATAGTTCCCTCGCTTCACAAAAATCAGGTAGTTTTGCATCATGCACCGCCCGTTTCGATGGATCCCGCTGTGTATCAATGGTTGAGGCGTTTATATCTACCATCAATACATTCAAAAAAATCGAATCCATCAGAGATGAGAATGCTATTGAGGGACTTACGCTATTACTGATTGGAGAAGCATCTATCTGGTGGCTAGGAGTAAAAGAAAGCATTACCACCTGGTATGAAGCTGTGTCCTTGATAAGATCAACGTTTGCACCGAAGAGGCCCGCCTATCAAGTATACGACGAAATTGTATGCGACAAACAGAAAAATCCTGCAAATACGGAGTTGTTTGTTGCTAAAAAACGAGCACTTATGGCGGAATTACCTAAGCCCTCTCTCACGTCGTCGCAAGGCCTAGACCTCCTATATACGTCGCTACACGTCAAAATAAGGGACAGGATACCTAGGGATTCTGTTGCCACCTTTGACGAATTTTTAATGAAGGCTCGTCAAATTGAAGTGTCCCTTGCTGAACGAACGGGAAACAATACCTTTGCCACTCCGCTAGAAAAGAGATCTCGGTGTGCCTTTTGTCGTGCTTTTGGTCACAATGAAAAGGAGTGCCGCAAGAAATCAGCCCAGAGCAAGGCTCCAGCTACAAGTGCGGCAGCAGCGCCCACTGCATCCAGACCACCGTCTGCCTCCAAAATTACCTGCTACGGTTGCGGTGAACCCGGCGTAGTCAGGAGCAAATGCTCAAAATGCAACAAAACCAAAGTTGGCGCAGTAGAAGTAGGATTTTATGCGCTCAGTCCAATCCTGGCTTCAGCATCTCGTCTCAGGCCAACTGTCAAGATTTCTATCGGTGACACCCACGGTCAAGCTCACATAGATTCTGGGGCAAAGTTAAGCGTCGCATCTACTTCGCTGTATGACATACTGAAACGAAAGGGAGTGTCATTCCAAGCCGAAAAGGCCACCATTACCCTAGCAGATGGCTTACGGCGAAGACAACAAGTACAGACCGCGCTAGTACCTGTCACTTTGTGTGGTCGGACTATCCCCACAAATTTTATCGTGTTGCCCGAATCACACGATAACCGCACCCTCCTAGGAGTAGATTTCATCCAAGATGCAAACATGGTACTCAATCTACCGCAACTACTGTTTCACTTCCTGGATGAGCCAAGCAAGAAGTATGAGCTTCTGAACGAGGTCGAAGATGGTGCATCCATGTCCACAGTGCAAATGGAGTCTGAGGAAACCGAGTCGGTGATTACAAGGTTAGCCAAGATCACGTCTCTGGAGCCGATGCTGAGTCCAATGTTCAAGACTCCGTCCCCAACTTCAAATATTCCAGAAGAAGAAACCAATATGGCGGACACGTACGGACCACCACCTTTGATTGATTTCTGCACGCCCCCGCATTCGCCCTCGCGACAGGTTTCTACGCTAACCGGTTACTCGCCGAGGTTTGTCGGATCACTGTTTCGGGATGCGCAGTCAAGCATTAATAATGCTGAAATTACCCTCTCACCACAGAGTAATAAATTATTTGGTCCTAATATTGACATAGCTATGATCACAATAGCCAGTATTGGAGGCTCCACCCCTGATGAGATCACGCAGCTTCAAGATATGTTGGAACGTAACGCTGCTGTTTTTATTAGTAATGGGGCACCGGCAAGCCTAGTGGAACACATCATAGAAACTGGGAATCACAAACCCATTGCTGTTCCACCGTATAGGATATCGCCACAGCGTAAAGAAATTTTACGTAAGGAAATTAATCAGATGTTGGACGAGGGCATTATCACGCCATCAAAATCTCCATGGGCAGCACCTGTTGTGATGGTCCCCAAGAAGAACGGTGATATAAGGGTCTGCATCGATTACCGCCAGCTAAATAATATAACCGTAGCTGACGCATACCCTTTGCCTAGGATAGATGACCTATTGCATGAAGCCAAACCAACCCCCTACATGTCATCCTTGGACCTAAGAGCGGGTTATTGGCAGATTAAAGTTCGTGCTGAGGATGAGGAGAAAACGGCCTTTGTCACACCTTTCGGGCTGTACCAATTCAAGCGAATGCCATTTGGGTTGCGCAACGCTCCAGCAACCTTCCAGAGGTTCATTGACAGGTTGAGGCTACAGTTGGACGGTGTGAAATTACTAGCTTACTTGGATGACCTTATTTTGTTCTCTGCGTCGTATGAGCAACACCTGCAAGACTTGGATAGACTTTTTCAACTCTTACAGAAAAACAATGTGGTGGTAAATAGACAGAAGTGTCGATTTTGTGAAGAACAGATTCCCTACCTTGGCCACATTATAACAAAAGCAGGCTTATGCACAGATCCTGCTAAAATATCAGCTATACTAGATTTGCCAACGCCGAAGAATGTCCGGTTGGTACAATCTTTCTTACAGACTTGTTCGTGGTATCGTCGTTTCGTACCAAATTTCGCAAAAATTACTCAACCACTTTCACGATTGACGAAAAAGGATGCAACATGGGAGTGGGGAACTAGTCAGGACAATGCTTTTCGTGAACTCAAGCGGTGCCTTACCAGTGCCCCTATCTTGCGTCAAGCAGATATGAATAAACCCTACGTTATCAAAACAGACGCTAGTGCTTACGCCATAGGAGCTGTTTTGGTGCAGGGGGAGGGCGAAGAGGAGCATCCCGTGGAATATGCAAGCCGCTTATTGTCCAAGGCGGAACGAAATTATTCCACTACTGAGCGAGAAGCCTTAGCAGTTATATGGTCTGTATCAAAGTTTAGAGGTTACATAGAAGGATCCTCGGTAACAATAGCTACTGACCATCAAGCGCTGAAATGGCTGATGTCTATTAAATCCCCCACAGGGCGACTTGCTAGATGGGCACTACAACTCCAGCCATATAATTTGTCGGTTAAGTATATACCAGGTAAAACGAATGTGATTGCTGATAGCCTTTCAAGACCTCCTAGCTCCGAATCTCAAGATAACTGTGGAGTAGCGGTAGTCTCCATAGACATGCCTCGCCGCTCTGGAGCCGAAATACGACAGGAACAATTGAAAGACATCTATTTGAAGACAATCATTACCGCACTGGAAAAACCAGTCCGAGATGAAGACGCTGTTTATTGGTCTAAGAAGGGTTACGTCATGAGCGGTGGAATGCTACACCGTTACATTCAAGACAGTGGCAACGACGCTGCTCAGCTGGTTATACCCCAACATGAGAGAACGACTATCCTTTCACATTATCATGACGCACCCACGGCTGGTCACTATGGTGCTGACAAAACATTTCACCGTATATCCGTTAGATATTATTGGAAAGGTATGCGAAAGGATATCGAAAGTTACGTTAAGGACTGCATCAAGTGTCAGCGATATAAACCTTCTAATTTAAAGCCTGCAGGGCTATTACAGACTACTGTGATGAATCAGAGATTTGAGATTTTATCTTTTGACCTATTTGGACCTCTTCCTCCAACCCCAGATAATAAAACCTGGATCTTTATTGTCGAAGATATCGCTACTCGGTGGATTGAATTATTTGCTTTAGAACAAGCCACAGCTGAAGCTTGTGCAACCGTTTTGCTCAATGAAATCTTCTTGCGTTATGGAGTTCCACGAAGATTAATAAGCGACAACGGAACGCAATTTGTAAGCGCGATAATGCAAAAACTTGCTTATTGCCTCGACATCCAGCATGCATTCACCCCTGTCTACCATCCAGAGGCGAACCCGGTCGAGAGGAAAAACCGTGATTTAAAAACACAGCTCGCGATCCTGGTAGATGACGATCATCGCTCTTGGGCTGGAAAACTTCCGAGCATACGATATGCTATGAATACATCAAGCTGTATTAGCACCGGTTATACACCCGCGTATCTTACCTTTGGTAGAGAGCTAAGGACTTGCGATGATGTTAATCACGATCTTCGTCAGATATCCCTGTCAGAAAATTTTATTCCTGAAATAACCCCTAAACTTGTTATGTTAGCAGAAACCTTAAGGAGAGCCCAAGAATTGCAGGAAGACAAAGAAGAAACAAGAAAGAAGTCGGCGGATGAACATCGGCGACCTGCTTCTGTCTACCCGCCCGGCACCCTTGTCATGGTGGCGGCCAATGTCTTGAGCAACGCGGCTCGCTATCAAACGGCAAAGCTGGCTCCCCGGCGAGACGGACCCTATGTCATCCTGCGACAACATGGGCCCTGCTCTTACGAAGTGGCACATCCGGGGGAACGTAAAATCCCTCTGGGAATTTACCATTCCTCTGCGCTGAGCCTATACCAAGGCTCAAATCTTAATGTACCTAATCCAGAAAGACCTTTGCGCAGACGCGGACGACCGAGGAAGCAGAAGGCAATCACCGCTGCAGAAACTGGTCTCCTTGTCGGGACGTCTTCGGGACCAGAGGGGGAGACTGTAACGCGGCGACACGGCAAGACAACTCGCACTCAAGCGGAACGACCGAGCGCACGCCCCTCCCGCGCCGCACGCATCACCCGCCGAGACCCGGAACGCCTATAAAGCAGCGCACGGAGGACAGCTACGGCAGTCTGAGTTCGGCACGCTCCGAGTGTACGCACCGCATCGACTTAGGTCGGTCACGTGTATTCCCGCCCCTTGCCGAGTTCAGGCTAGCGCCGTATATTGTGTGCGCGTGGTGTTGGCTTCGCTAGCGAACCGCATTAACGACACACACTGATCGGTGTACTTAGGGCTAGCACTACTTCCATTGTTTACTTAGGCTATACCTTTTTTTCTAAATAAATTTATATTTTGTTCTTTATAGTGAGTTTAGCTTTATCTCTCCACACTAAACCCCCTTACAAAGTACGTTTATTGCAAGATATTTTAAAAACATTAAATGACAAATCCTTGATAAATAAAGAAGATAAAATATTACTTGAAAATATTGGGGTCAACAATTCAGAAATTTTAAAAAGACAAATTACCAATGTCCAGTCAGGAAAGCTATCGCGAAAACGGTTTTCACCAGAATTACGATGTTTTGCATTAACGTTGAGTTTTTATTCACCTATGGCATACAAATTTGTTAGGGAAACATTTCTATTTCTAACTTCATTGTCTCATCCGAGAAGGCTCACAAAATGGTATGCAAACATAGACGGCCAGGCATTGAAGTTAGTACAAGATAAAAACCAGAATAAAAAAATATTCTGTTCATTGATTATAGATGAAATGAAAATAAAGTAATTCCCAGAATGGGATCCGAAATCTCGAAGATTCTTCGGTAACGTTGATTAGATAATACAGAGGAAGCTACTGATGCTCTGGTATTTCTATTAGTCCGAATTAATAAAACCTGGATGATACCTTTGGGTTATTTTTGTGTGAAACGCACGTCCGCGGCTTTAAAATCTCGTCTCGTAAGCCAAGCCTTTGAATTAGTAAATGCCACTGGCATTCAAATCAAAGCGTTGACCTGCGATGGAACTAAGTCTAATATTGCTATGGCTGAAGAATTGGGCTGTTGTATGGATGTAAATAATCTTCAAACTACTATTTTAGATCCAATCACTGGCAAAAAGACATATTTCTTCTTAGATCTCTGTCACATGCTAAAGTTAATTAGAGACACATTTGAATACAATCAGTATTTGATAGATTCTAGAGGCAATAGAATTAATTGGAGCCATATCGTTAATTAGCACCAACTACAAGACGATGAACTTTTTTACGTAGCTAATAAATTTAGAGCAAATCACATATATTTTAAAACAAAAATTATTAAACCCCGCCTAGCAGCCCAACTTTTTAGCGACAGCGTCGCAGATGTTTTGCCAGGGTATTCAAAAATATCAAAAATGTAATAATGTTACACCTACTGCCGAGTTCATTAATTCTAATGAACTCGGCAGTAGGTGTACGATAAATGATATTTTCGATATTTTAGACTGTAAAACATGCGGGTATGGCTTTAAAAAGGCACTTTGTAAAATTAATTATAATAAAGCACTGATTCGTCTTGAGGAAACGAATTCGTATCTAATGAATTTATAAGCAAATGCGAAAACACGGAGTGGTGAGATAAAAAAAAATGAATCTTTTGCGATCCCCTACGGGTTTCTTAGGTATGTGTGTCTGTATAGACAGTGCAAAATCTTTATTTCAGGACCTAATTTTGGACATGGATACCGATATGAGTTATCTTCCTTTACACAAAGTCAGTCAATACCACATCGAAATTTTGTTTTCGAGCATTAGGAGTCATGGTGGATTTTCAGGGCTCGCCAATTCGAAAGAATTTATAAAAACATATTTTTTCACAAAGAATTGTTTCTGACTTCAAAGGGGTCAATTGCATACCCCTCCAAAAAGTAAGTATATTAATATCTTCATCTGCAAATTCGTCTACAGATAAAATTAACATGATATCTTCGAGAGTCAATGAAGCTAAATCATATCTAAGTTACACAAATTAAAAACAACCTATCTGTTTCGTAACTGTTTGGCAAAGTAGATTTTTATCAAAATTAATTGCAGTTTGAATCCTCTGGTTGGTAAAAATGCAACCAATGTCAAACAATTTCCTCCTCTAGACTACCACGCCCATTATTTCTGACTTTCTTATTGGATACAAAATCTGTCAAAAAATCAAATCTGTGAAGCTGTTACTTAAAAAATAACCTGGTGGCAGTTTATAACGGTAATTTAACCAACTATAAGGAAAACTAAAACTTGCGACGCTAAAGGAGAATTCTTGAATAATACCTGTTCCCATATCTTCAAGGCATATATTTTATACCAGTCCCAAATTTTCTAAGGCCTAATAGCGACCTCATCAAACAGCAAAGAGCACAATGGTCGATGCTGGCTCACTTATACTTATGCTTTTTGATGATATTAAATGAAAATATCTCTTTAATAATTAATTAAAGAAAACTTTATTTATATGGAAATACACAATACTTTTTGCTAGTAATGACCACAGAGTAGAGAGAGATGTTAAAACATAGACTATATATACTAAGGCTGAACACAGATTATAGAAGGCACAAATTTTTATTTCAACACTTCCCCTAAATTGACGCCTTCTAGTAACAACTTTTACATTTTAGACAAGGCAAAATATAGAAACTATAAGTTTAGTATTTAGGTATTCTTGATTACATGACACGATTTGATTCAAATTTTATCTCTAAGGTAACAAAATTTGGTTTTACCCAAAGGTTTGGTAAAAATATCAGCATATTGCTCATCACTGCACACATAGTTTAACTCAATCACTTTAGCATAATATTTTTCTTTAATAAAATGAAACTTAATGTCTATATGTTTGCACCGTTTGTGAAAGTTTATGTTTTTAATTACACTTATAGCTCTTTGATTATCTAAGTTCAAGCAGACAGATTTTTGGTTAAATTCACCTATGTCACATAACAATTGTTTAACCCACATAGCCTCTTTAGTGGCAGCACAGGCTGCCATGAATTCTGCTTCAGTGGTTGACAGGGCCACTGTCTGTTGTCTCTGTCTAGCCCATGTCACTGCTGCTCCATTTTGAGTAAAAACGTATCCTGTGACTGAACGTCTCGTGTTAGGGTCGTTAGCGTAATCTGCATCACTGAAGCCAATTACTACATTATGCTCTGACATTGGCGTGTAGCACAGACCATGATCTTTAGTCTCTTTTAAATACTTGAAAATTTTCTTCACAGTATTCCAATGTGTTTCATTGTAAGAGTTTAAAAATCGACTCACCAGGCTTACGGCGAACGAAATATCAGGTCGACTTACTGTAGCTAGGTGCAGCAATGATCCAACTGCTTCCCGATATGGAATGTTCTTTTCTATTTCTCCTTCTCCTTTTTCTAACTTCATTTGTGGGTCAACTGGAATGCTGTTGGGTTTACAATTATAGAAATTAAATTTATTTAATAACTTCTCAATATAATTTGCCTGATGTATAAAAATGTACTTGTCACATTTCTGTATCTCCATACCAACATTTTTTTTAAGAGAACAGGTTTTTACTTCAAATATTGACTGCAAGTCATTAATTAACTCCTGTAGGGTTGATGTATCTTTTGTAAATATATTACAATATATAATATAATTATAATATAATTATAATAGCGTCTATTATTTATAAAATAACAAAAGGATCATCAGAACAAAAGGATATGATTAAATCCAGAGGTACCTTGTTTTCTACAAAATTGAATTCCGAAAAGACGAAAAATAAACAGAAAATATAAAACTAGGCTTTCAATCAATAACCGTAGTTACAAAACTCTGTGAACTTATACAATATTATAATCGCAGTGTACTTGAATACTTCATACGGAAATCCAAGCTAATTAATTATCAAACATTTAATATTTTAAAAAAATGTTCAGGGAAGTGACTTCTCTTCTGTTGACATTAAATAACAATAAGAAAAATAATTCAAAACTAAGAATCTACGGAAATAGGTAAATATAGTCTTTCAATCAAAATAAAGATTCTTCATCTTCACTGTCTATGAAAGGTATGTTTTTTTTTTTTAGTTTGCTGCATAGGAAATATGTCGGACTCATCGGAATCGGAATCGGAAATTACCTTCAATCTTTTCTTAAGACTAACAAGAAAACTTTGGAAGACTCCTTCTTCTGGTGTTATAAAATCAGACCTAAAAGTGTCTGTTAAAACTTCGGACGTCGCTACATTTCTTGGAAATAAAGCAACTACATGAGACACGAAACTTGGAGGAGAATTCGATGTAGCCGTCTCATGTTGAACTGTTATCTATCCGATTTAAAAATGTGGACAAATCGTTTGTGCTGAGCATGATAGACTCGCGTCGATATTCTAGCGTGTAAAACGTTTGGCTTGTTTCAACTCCAAGATAGTTGATGTATCTTTAATGTCCCTTTAAAAGTATTAATTGACCTCTGATCCAGGATTTCTTTTTCTTCTTTTAATATTCGGATCACCAATTCTATAAATTCCTATACCTCTACAATCTTCCTTTAAGCACGTCATAAGACAATCATAACTGGACACGTATTTGCCTATAGCAACTGAATTATCACACAATCTCTTAATGCAATCACCTACGCCATCAACGACTCCTTTACCGTGACCATTCCTGTGCCTTCGCGATAGTACCAAATAATATTGTTGACATGATTAAATTCTTTCCTCAAAAAAAAACTGCAATCAAATAAAACATTGACTTATTTCTGTATTGGGTGGTTGGGCTGTCACTCAGTATATGTAAATCTTATAAGATGAGCACATAACTGGATAATTTCGCAAGTTTTTTGAAATAGTGCACATTGATGTTATCTTTAAACTAATGTGTAGAGACTGTAAATTATTGTTGTAGCATACGTATGTGTAAAGCGTTAACCGAGGATTAGACTCGCCACGGAATGGGGTGTAATGGACGCATTTCATTTTTTATTTCGTTTAGACAATTAAAAAAATATAGAAGTTTTAACGTAAATTAATAAAATGTTTGTTTAATATCATTCTTTCACAAAAATAATAACTTATAAAGTATTTTTTTTTAATATAATTTGATAATGAGTACAGGTTTTTTGGTGGTTCTATTTATGACACATAAGTGAGATATTTAATTTTTATTTATTAGGTAACGAAACCATATCGTGATCTTATTCGACGACACCGCTATCTATCGAAATTAGGTGTTAGTACTTTCTCTATTCCATTTTGCCTTCATTCATTGCCAACATTTCTTTTTCTGACAGGTTGTATTTATTTGTTATATTAGAGAGTTTCTCCTGAAGGTGATCCAACTGAGATGCATGTTCTGTGTTTCAATATTGTATTTTTTGGTTCTTTTTTAGTATTAATGAATACATACTTAATTTATCAATTAATTTCAGTCTTTCTCTGTTTAATTTTACATTCCAATAAAAAATGTATGCTATCTAACAAGTTTTTGAATTTTTCTTATATATTTGTTCATTTTCATATATTTTTTCAGCCTGTTCTTGCTGCACGTAATAACCCCCACAGAATGACTGGCCTTGTGTGTGTCATCATTTGTCAGATCTACTGTGACTATGCGTATATGTTAAGTGTGGTAGAAACAATATTCGGGGAGCAAGCAACCAACTCATTGAACGGACTGTTACTCAACGACGCCCGGATGTTCTGTTTTGAATTTTCTAGTGATAATAATTTTCTTTTAGCTGTTGTATGTATTGTCGGGAAATTATACCATAATCTTAGAAGACAATCATGTGACTGATATTATAGAAGAAGACTAAAACCCTAGGATGATTCTTGATGAATTTACAGGTGAGTTTTAATAAATAAAACCGAAGAAAGAGAAGATGAAAAGAAGGAAGTGTATAGTGAGCCGACACTTCAGAATATTTTAATAGAACATAGTCCCACTCCGCAGCCCAACGCATCAAAACAAATCATAAATTCAAGGGTTTCCATAATTTTACTGAATACTTGAAACAAAACTTACCAGTATCACCTAAACGCCAACGAAAGCGCCAAATAGAAAGACTGTCATTTGCTTTAACTTCAGACCAGTACGTGGAAAAAATAAAAGCAAAACAGTTAAAAAAGAAGAAGCTGCAAAAGAGGAAAGAAAGAGACCACGAGAAGAAAAGAAGAAGGAAAAGAGAACAGTATACCTAAGAAGAAAATCAAGAAAAAAGTAAAATAAAGATAATTAAAGAAGATACCTATATGTAAAGAAAAGACTGAAAATACATATGAGGTTAATGAACAATTAGTATTTTGTGATTTTTGTTTGAATCTCATTACACGTAGGGGTTTAATTTTTTGCTTGTGAAGAAGCACAAAAGCAAGCTTTCGTACTAATTTTGTTTTATAAAACTATATTAATCTTAGATTTGTTTTTCGTATGAATTGAAAAAGTTCCTATGTCGTATTATTAATGATCTCATATTAATATTACGAGTAAAATGTTGATTTATTGTCTAACATAATGAATGTTATTTTGTTTAAAGTTTATTGTTTTATGTTCCTTTATAGATAGTAGGATGAAACTGAGACTTATTTCATGTGGCTAATTAATAGTTTAATGACGCCGAGTTTCTAAAATTAGTGGCTAGTAACTACCAAAAAGTGATAGTTTTTTGATTTTATTAAAAATTTATTCAAAATATTGTTTTATTTTACTTTTAAAACCCTGAATTACATAAAAGAATGTGCATATTATTGTGTGGCATTGCAATAAATCTAATATAATAACTTATTATGACATAATTCAAGTGTGAATTGGTGAAAGTGCTTAAGTGGCCAGTTACTGGTGGTTTTACATTGCTGAAAAGCGTTTCTTGACGAATACTTAAACAGGACAACAAACACTGGCCAAAAAGGTCATCAAGTTGTTCGATTTGCAGACGACACTTCATCTAAGCGATGTAGAAGTCGCCAAATGTTAGCTGTTCCGTCTTCAATATTTTTGATAGAATCCTACTGGCTTTAGAAAGTTTAAATAATTTTCGATCGAATCATAAATAGTTTTTTGTTAGTAATCCAAGTTGGCAATGCAAAAATCCTTTAATTTATTAGTTTATGCAGTCTTTTTGATAGAAAGACTGCATAAATTAAAGTATTTTTGCATTGCCAACTATGATGTAGATATATGATTATCTGCCGTAGAATCCCATCGAATAGGCATATCTAATTGCAGTTTAAGTTCTTTTAAACGCATTGCCATTATTGGCGTACGTAAACTACGTGCAATTCTTTCATCGTACGCTTGTAACTGTGCGAACAACTTCAGGCATGGCTATTTCTAGCTCTAAACCGTGTTGAACAAAAGAGGAGGACCCACCTCGTTGTATTCATTGTCGGTTTCAATGTCAGATTCAATAAACATCTCATTTACTGACTGACTTAATGGCTAACTAACAGCCTCGTTTATTTGATTATTCATACTTATCATATTTGCTCCGCTATCAGTAGTTATCGTTTGGATTTGGTTAAGCTAGACGCCATATCTACTATGACAAAAAGCTAGATTGTCTTTTAAATACTGTCCTGTATTTCTATCGTGTAATTCTGCAATGCTTAAATTTCGAAGGACGATTTTTCCATCTTAATCTCAATACTTAGTGATGCTGGAAGAATCCTAACGGATTTATATTTTATCCAATCAATATCAAGGAGGAATTTGGTCTATCCTGTGCTTGATAAAAAGTTTTTAGATGTTGTAAAAGAAGTTGAAAGAGATGAATATATTTATGGATCTAATCTTAGAAACAAGATCAAAGTTTCAAAAACTTGCCAACAAAGTGGCCAGTTTATCAAGAAACCAACAATAAATAAAAAGGGAAACTCATAAGATCCCCCTCACTACAATCCGAGGACAACAGCGAGATACGGACACAAGAAGACCGAATCCTCGATGCAGGCTCGGAATCATCACACACACGCCAAGAAAAGCAAAGCCTCACAGAAACCTGGTCGAACATAGAGGTAAGTCATGCCAGAAGAATAGGACATTTTTTATCTTGCTGAAACAAAATTTGCAATGACAAATGCATTTTTAACTATATCAAAGGATATTCGACTACGTTTGTTAACAAGCCTCATTAGAACGCTGTGCCACTAACTTCTTCAGAGAATTCAACTAAGGAAGATACTGATATGCACACAGCTATCTGCAATTTATTAAAATTGGAAGCTATATTGTAAGCCATTTAAGACCAGTTCATCTCTTCCATATTTTTAATTCCAAAACATGATGGTACAAACAGATTAAAATCTTAAACTGAAGGTCTCTGAATAAATTTGTAGACATATCCCATTTCAAAATGGAAGATTAGGACGGCAATAGCTTTACTTTCTCCAGGAGATTACATGTCAAAAATTGATTTGAAAGAATAATATTAATTAGTAAATATTAATCCAATATATGGGTAAGGTCGTCAAAAAATGTAATATAACGCACTGGAAAATATAACACACGATAACACATAAACACACTGGAATAATGTAAAGGTCAATGTTCACTTGGAAATAGGTGAAGTAAAATCCATTTCAAATATTATGAATTATTTATTTTCATGAAATTAAAATTCAATAATCACAGACTACAGCTTGCAGGTTTCAAAATAACACAACACAATAGAAATAAAGCCTTTAACAAAATAATGTGCTTACAACTTACGATAAAAAAGAGTAGGTACTAATTATGTGTTTATAATCAATCATTACAAAATCAAAAATTAGTACAGGTACTGTAATTATTACCACATATCACGGAGTTTTGTTTTACGTTTTCTTTTTATTATTAATTATAAGGGCTATCTCATTTGACACTACTCGCATTCAGAGCCGAATTTATCAAGAAATTTTAATTTTAGAATGCGTTTTTTTTTTAATGTAATCAATAGGCGAACTATAAAATAATATTAATTGTAAAATTATTGACTTCAAAAAAATGTTTTAATGTATTATCTAATAAACTCAGCGTATTAATTGATTTTACTAGCCCAAAAAAGCACATAAATGTACTAAATACCAAAATAAAAATGTATTTTTAGTTACTTATTTATAGTTTGCCAATTAATTACATAAAAAAAAGCTTCTTATCATTTAAAGCATTAATACGGTTCTGTGCGAGTGAAAAATATGACAAAGGGAGACGACCCTCATAAAAAAAGTATAACAATACTAACAATCAAAAATACTAATACTCTTGTAAAATTATTGTCTAGTTTAAAAATCAGCTTCTTTTCATAACATATTATTCAAATATCGAAAAAAACGTAATTGTCATCGTTAATTAAATACTCCTTGGGTTTTTCAATATTTTGTGTCAATACAATTTTTTTTACTATTGATTCTGCCGTGACGATGTCTCGATCTATTTTTTTTGTAACAACGAAATGGAGCCGTGGCTTTTTTTGTGTTTTTAAAAACAGTACTGTGAAGTAAGTTTACTGATCCGTAATATTTATGTTTTCTACGAAACCAACATAATATTTCCAGGAGTTCCTTTGGAAGTACCTTACTAGCACACTGTCATTTGTTTGTAATTCTATAGAATTATTATCATCATCATAAGTCATATCCTTAACATTATTATCTTTTTCATTTGTTCTTTGGTCATGCTCTATGTTAAAATCATTATCTGTACTTATATTTGATATTTTATTAATATTTTCTTGTTTTTGTGGCATCCTTACATCATCACTGAAACCGATCTTTTTTAACTCCATTGTTTTTGTACTTGTTACATTGCCAATGTTTTCATCAGACTGTTCTTTGTCACTATCAGAAATAAAACACTCGTCTTCTGAAGAATTATGCAGGGAATATTGTTCATCAATATCTGTATCTGTGCTACTATCATAATAATTTTTTGATTTTTTTGGCTTACGTGCAACTGGTCCAACAGATAATTTCTTTTTCGGCTTAATGCACTTTTTTTGTTTAGTACATGTTCTGGAACACGATGCGATCGGGTTTTTGTAAATATCTTCACATGCAACAGCGTTAGTCTGAGCTTGGTTTGCTTTAAATAGTTTAGTGCCTGGTTTAACAGTTGTAAGCGAAAATGGGCCAAACTTATGCAAATCAAAGAATGCTTTGTTTTCCAACGTATTTTTGATATCAGCCAGAATTTTTATTGCGGGTTTTTTAGATTTTGTAATCACACGTTTTGTGTCTGTCTCTTGTTTTGTCAATGTAGCTAGTTGCAAATCTAAGCATTCACAAAAACCTGGTTTAGTTCCTGTTTGTGAACAAAAACAGCTTAAGCTGCGATATGATATTGTGTTTTCTGAATTCATATTAATTATCTGATGTAATGTCATCGTCCCTGGTACAGGTATTAAGTCCATTGTTTGTATTTGAATGGAATCCTCAGAGATGTAGAATAGTTTTATTTGAATCCCCGATTTCTTCAACAGCTCAAATGCTGATTCAGCGTTCGTAATATCAGATCCGTAAGCTACTAAGGAATCCATTTTTCTTTTGATGGTACCGCCTATACCGTCGGCAGCACCCTTACCGTGGGATGCTTCAAAAAAGTTCCACGTAGCCCTGAAGCCATACATTGTAGTGTATTTCGCAAACAAATAAAAATTATTTTTTTGCCTATACTGGCATGTGGGGCCGTCGGAAAAAAAATGGACTGTATCGACGGTGGGATACTGATCTCTAATATAATTCAAAACTGGTTTTAAATGTTCCCAAATAGCTTCTGGACCATGATAATTGTTGGCAGAGATAGAACAGAATGGAACAGGATCACGATTACTATAGATTAAACCAGTATGGAGGGTAATCTGATTTCGAGATGCACCAAAATGCATTGCTTGAATTTCTGTGTTCAGTTTGACAGTATAATTTTCGGAGAAATCGATGTGTATTGATACTGTGTTATTATCTAAATTTTTAATACACCGCTGGTGTTCAATATACTGATGATGAATGTTGTACGCGTGTTTTTTTAAACTTAGACAATTCTTGGGTAAAACTTTCAACCAAATCTTTCAATAGTCCAGTTTTTTCAGTTTTCATAATTTTTTTCGTAGTTTTTCTTTCTTTACTATTTACTTTATCGGTATATTCATGTGTTTGCATCAACCACTCTTTCCATTTTACAGTATCTTCTAGATTTGTCTCATTTAACTTGAGTTCTAATGACTTCTTTTCACAAGTAGAACATTCTCCATAGGAGCAATCTTTTGATTTTGGATTACATAAAATTAAGGAAAGTATTTCATCAAGAGACAGACTTTTGATCAAACCCAAGGATTTTAGAACTTTCATTTTCATAAGTATATTTTCATGCTTTATGCAAGCGCATGTTTCTCGCCTATCAACTTTAGGTGGTAAAATGTAGAATGGTCTGTATTTTTTAAATGTCGTCAATTTGCCTTTCCCTCCTTCAGATTTATATTTCCTGAAGAGATTGTCTAAAGTGTCCAATAAATACCTTCTCTGTCTTTTGTCTTTATGCAACGTTTTAAATTCTTTTTTGCCTGCTGTGGCCCGACTTACATCATCCCTTTCGAAAAATTGTTTAAGTTGATTTAGTAGAGCATAATTCTTTTTCTTCACTTGTATGTAACGTATTTTACCTTTCAATCCTAAATAACTTGATATTTTACCCTTCATTTTGTACTTCTCAACGATAGAACCATCTACTACACTCTTAATAACACGTTTAGAATAATTATTTCGTGTGGTTTTGTAACACTGTTTTAAAGAATCTACTAAAACATTATGCTCCAGAAGTTGTTTTTTAACTTTTTGTTTTTCTTCTGTAGAAATGTTTGGTAAGTTTTGGTTAATAAAACTATCCGCTTTTTTACAAGGAGTCATTTCGACATTTTCTTGAGAAACTGTATCGCCTGTATGTTGCGTTGCATTATTTTCGTTTTTTAACTGTTCAATATATTTCAGCAAGTCTTGGTTTTTCCGCTGCATTCTGTTGATCTTTTTTCTATATTTTTTCATATCCTTAGTTATTGATAGTACTTTAGCCTTTAATTCTACGTTTTCCTTTTTTAATCTATAATTGACTCTATTAATCCTTTTTTGAGCATTTTTATTTTCATCTTCAATATTATTAGATTTTTTGTTTTTTTCCTTTATTTTATCCTCTCTCCATTTTTTTCGCATCTCTTGTAGTTCTTTCTCAGATTGACAATCACTGATCCTTTTTCTATTTCTGTTTGTCCTTTCTGCATTTTTCTTTTTAATCGCTTCATATTTTTCAGGATTTTCTCGTTTCAAACGTTCTCTATATTGGTTTTGCCTTTCGGCTTGAGTAGGCATCTGTAATAAATAAAAATAATAAAACACTTACAGACCCTTTTAAAAAATAATGCGCGCATGGTATAGTTGAGTTTATATGAAGGATTGCAAAAAGCTAAAAAACGGACCTAGTTCGACTACTGAGGGACCACTAGTAATAATAAATCAAAATGGTATAAGACTCCACTCGTATCTAGGTACATCGGAATAACATTACTCTTTTTTTATTTCGGCGCAGTCGGTTAAGTTATGTGAACAGTTTCCTTTATAGCATTCCAGTGTGTAACATAACACACATAACGAACTGGAACAAACACACTTGAAAATTCAAACCTCAACGATGCATACCGGCCACAAATCATGCGCGATTTCGTTAATAAAACTTGACAAACACTGGTCATTTACTATAAATTTCGAATTGGGAACTTAGTAAACGATATCTTCGTACTTACCACTTAGAATGCACAGATAAACTGCCTGAAATTTGTGCACAAAATTATGGTATTTACAATGGTTTACGGTCGCAACCACAAATGAAAAAAATATGTCAAAACTGACATTTGACAGTAAGACTACGGTGTTGCCACATCAAAATTAGCTAAATAATGTTGTCTACTGTTGAAAACTTAAAATATACCCCATATCGAATCGGAATAACACACTGGATAACTTTTGGAGACACAAATTAGAACAGGTTTTTTTTCCACTAGCATTGTATTATTGCAATAATTTATACATTATCATACGGCATCTTTATTGCTTTAACAGTAAACTACAAATTTAAAACCATAATACTATACTATTATTATTTTTGCAATTTTTTCGTCCTCTAAGTTATAGGAGACAAATAAATTTTTGTATGCAGCTTTTATTTTGTTGATTTAAAAATATTTTTTATTTTTTATGTTTAGACCTCTCGAATATTCTGGTTATTTCTACATTATTCTAAGGTTGATTATCAATATATTATTAAATAATAATATTATCATACTGTTTGTTACCGCATGGTATTCACAATCAAACATGGGTTCACCTCAGAACTTTCAAATAGTACATTTTTTTATGACCTTACCCATATAGAAAATACCTAGGCTTTCAATATGACGTTTGGTGTCAGGACATAGAGAATACACATAATAGTTACGTTTAGTTTTAGCTCTGAAAATTGCTTCAGTTGCCGAATGACGCGAGGAAGCTGCATGGTTAATAACATTTATCTTCAAACGAAGCACTTCGTATAATAATGATCGAACATCACAGAAAGTTCGTTTGATCATTTATTATTGTCAGTTGATATTTTTATCGTAAGTCGAATGCCTGAACGTAATAAAATACCTTTACATTAAAACAGCAGAAATATTGTAAGCGCCATAAAAAGCCTTAAATCAAAAAATCAAAATCAAAATACCTTTATTTTCAGGCTACACTGGCCCATAGATATATACCTTACAGACTAACATATATATTATTATATACAAAACTTGTTAGTATATAGAACTTTAAATCTATGTTAGTATCACTTCCTATGCACTATGTCACTGTGCGCTCGGGTGGCACTTGCCCGCGGAAGCGACGGAACACCACGTCCTGTGGCCAGAAGTTCTCATCCAACACGAGGTGCAGAACACACGTTGGCACTCGCACCACGAACGCCTTGAAGTTGGCGTTATGGCGCGACTCCAGCAGCTGCACTCTCGGGGCGTACTTCAACTTCTGACGCACGTACTCCACAATGTCCTCCGCCTTAGTGGTGTAGTGTAGGCGGGAGATGTACACCGGGGTGTTCGGCTTTGCAGCACGTATATTTATGTTGGGCTCCGCCGGAGCCGTGCCGCAGCGATTCTTGTTTGTTCGCTGACGGCGCTTCCTCCTTTGCACCGTCACGAACCCATCATCGTCAGCCCGATTCGGTTCCTTTACGGGCACGGGCTTTTTAGTAGCACTGATTGTGCTCCTGGCGACGCCGGCGTAATCTCGATGAACACCTTGATGTTTCGTCGAGACTGCAGAATCAAGCAGCTTGTCTAGCGGTCGAGCGGCTGTGACGGGAGGTCCCGCAGGGACGGGAGCGGGGCAGCGGGGCGCGCGAGGCGCGCACTGTGCCGGCTCAGCATTCGGCGGTGACAGCGGCGATGATGACAAAACTGCTGACGCGAAACTTGCACTCGATACATCGAGGCACGCTCCGCGCCGCATGTTTACGTTCAATGCACCCGCCGGTGACCCAGTTACCGTTGCCGATTTACGCAACTCATTGAGTTCGCTGCGCAAATCGGCGACAGTAATTTGGGATGCATCTAACTTCCTCTGCACATCCGCAAGACTTGCCTTTAGAAAGACGATGTCTTTCAACAGGCTTGTAACGTCGACGTGGTCGAAGGTGACGGGCGGAAGCTTATTAAGATTCTTCGCCACAAACGTTGGCACGTCGTCCGGATCGGTCTCCTTTAGTAGCGTGATGATGTCTTGGATGCTCTTCTTTGTCCCGTCACGCCGGCGGGACACCATCTGGTCGCACTTGTTGAGCAACCGGTACAGCAGCTGCTTGGAAGCAGCGACGTCATCCTCGCTGAAGTTTGTTGTGCAGATCTGGACAGCGGACACCTCGTCCATCACGTCCAGTTTCTGCTGCAGGAACGCCAGCAGTTCATTCGCCACAAGTTGTTCACTCATGGCGATTAAAAAGACAAGCAACGGCTTGCGCCGCGCTTAAACGATTTGTATTAAATAAATTACACGCGTCAGCAGCACGACTGCATCGAATCGCAGCTAGTACGAGACTGATGACCCACTACTTTTCATAAATTATGACTATTATGTAAAAATTGATATAAATCAAAATTCTATGTTAAGTTTCAATTTAATAGTACATTTTGTGTAAAAAAATTTAAATAAAAACCCTGCTGTAAAATTTTATTTTTGTTGGTCATATTACAGACGGCGGTTATGGCTCGATATAGTTTTTATGTTGTGAGTTTAATTATGTTCCCAGGGACAATTTAAAATATAAGAAAAAGATATATTTTTTATTATATTACCTATCATTTTAATGTATGGATAAGCGGTACAATATATATTTGAGCTATTAAATTGACAAAACTTTTGGCGGTTCGTTAGAAGTTTTGATCACTCTTGTCTCGTCCAGTTAAAAAAAAAAAACATTTTAGGAACAGTGTTATGTTTTTCTGTCACTTGTTCCAGTAGTGTATAACACTTATCTATTGCCGGACGGTTAAAGCCTTTTACTCTTGCAACTGATGTAGGCTCAAGTTTTTGTAGCACTAATTCAGGATGCCCAGCTTTAAATTTATTAAACCAACCTTTTCCTGGTATATTTCCAGTAAAAAGGCCTTCTTTGCCTTTTTTTTACAAATTCCCCGACAACTTGTAGAAATTCAGATCGTGTCAAGCCGTAGAATATCGAGTCCATTTTCTTGGCATAATTTACTAGATCGTTTTCTTCTGGTGTAAAAACGGTTCCAAAACAGCAAAGTTTCTTTTGAGATGTACCTGTTTTTAAATGTCTATATGTATAGCTTAGCAGATCGGATTCCATATTTTTTGCACTTGTAATCGAATATATTTGGGCTTTACGCATTACCTTCTTCAAGGATTCTTCAGACCATCGGGCGCCATTAGTCTCCCTTATAGTTGTACACCATACAAAACAAATGAAATAATTTCCTTATCAAAAGCACAACACCTGACCTGGCCTTTCTTCCTTGCTTTTGCCCGCGGCTTTCGCTCGCGTTAATTTAGAATTTGACAATAAATTCGGGTTTTACTCTGCTTGCGAAAGACACGTGGCGCCATCTAAATTGTTTATAAAAAAAAAAAAAAATTATAAACGCGTTACATAAAACTTATCAACACATTTGCCAACAGAGCATAATATGTTTTTTTTAATTAACTCACATTTATTACCTTTAATCTAAAACATATAGCCATTATTCGCAGCTTTTGTAACAGAGAATAAATTTACCTTCAGTTCAGGAACATATGACACATGACTTAGTGACGTTTCCACATAATTATTACTGTCATAGGTCTTGAGAATTATTTGTCCAATTCCTTGTGCTTTTACTTTTCTCCAGTCTACAACTATGACATCTGTCATCTGATCTCCCTGAAATGCTGAAAAAATAATTTTTATTAGAGGGTCATGTGGTCCACTTGCACCACTGTCCACTATCCATTCTTCTAAGCTATCGTTATTACCGATAAATGCGCTTGAAACAAAGGCATTCGCTTCTGAGCTGTCCCTTTTACTGTCTTGCGAGCTATTTCCTTTATTATCCTATGTTTTCTTTGAAACCTTGTCTTTTATTTTCCTTTAAACTGTTTCCTTTTTCATTATTTTTCTTAAAATGGCACTGCTCTATTGAGTGTCCCATCTTTTTACAATAGAAACAAGTCGCGTTTGATCTGCATACATTTTCTTATGACCAATCTTCCAACATTTGAAACATTTTATGTTTTGCACAGTTAAGGCGACGGGCTCCTCAATTTCTTTCATGCGCTCTTCTTCTATAAGCAGTCTTGCCTGCACGCCATTCAAAGATTGGGATTCCTGAGGAACACTTTCCCACTCCGAAACGAAGTGTCTATATTAAGGTGGTAATGTCATAAGCAACTTCGTGATTATCATTTTGTCAGATACCGATCCGCCTAACTGTTTTAATTGATTTGTCAAATGTTCTATTTTACTAAATTACTTTGCCATACCTACTTCTTCATATTTAAATTTCATTAATCTTTTATGCAGTAGATGAACGCTCGTTGAGCTTTTAAGTTCGTAAATATTTAACGATTTACTCCTTATTTCTGCCGCAATACAACACGTTAGCAAATGTTACATGACGTGTTCTGCTACTCTCGACACGATGTGTTTGTGCTTTTGCATCTAAAAGTTCCCATTCTTTTGGCTTCTAAACTAGCTAAAACTATTAATATGCCCAAAACTCGGAAAGATTTGAGTTGCCCTGTGTTTGCAGAGTCACCGAAACTTACTGAACCACAAATGAAATACAGTGACACAGACATAACAAACATGAGTTCCTCAAGAGCAAAACTGTATTGTCCTAAGTTCCCTTGCCACACCCAAGCAGTGTAAAGGTTAGTTAAGCTTGTAACAGAGGCTGCTTTATTTGTTTGTGGGTCAAAAGCACGAGATGGTTACATAAGAACTAAGATTAAAGGTAGGTAGTAACGAAATACTGCAGCATTTTTTAAAGATACAGTGTTAGTAGTTTTAAGCCATTATGGAATTGAACCTCAGTAACTGTACTCCAATACCGCGGACAGTGGAGCTAATATGCTTGCAATGTCTTGTCAAATTGAAAAGGAAATACAAGATTCTTTAGAAGATTTTAATAGCATTGAATACACCCGAGAATCTGAGATTAATTTTTCTCAAGCAGATGACCAGAAAATGCTTGATTTGGTGGAAAGTTTGGAATTTGAAAGGAAAAATATAGCACAACCTATCGTAACAGCTGTACGTTGTGCCGCACATACCTTGCAGCTCGCAGTGAGAGATGCCTGCAAAGAATTTGAACGCATTTTCGAATTATGTCGTCGTGCAGTGAGAACTTTTCGTACACCTAACATAGCGCTAGAGATAAAGCGAAACCAATTGCTTCAGGAACTTCTGGATTGTCCAACTCGATGGGACTCTTGGTAAAATAGAAAGACTTTTTTGAAGAGCACTACTCTGATTTAATTGACAATGAAACAGGGACAAAAATTGAAGAGAGCTTGCAGACACTTCAACCGTGTAAGATACAATCCAAACGATTGCAAGAGAAACAGTTAACATATGGTGATTTTTACATTGCGTGAATAAAATGTGTAACAGAGCTAGGACAAATAAATACTGTATCTGCAATATTTTTGGTGATTTGTATGAAGGAGAGAGAGAGTAATCTTCTAACAAACGAAACATTTTTATCTGCAATTTATTTAGATCCAAGAGTTAATTCCATACTTTCGGAAGAACAGAATGAACGAGCTCGTAGTCATCTAATATATACATACCAAAGATATAATAATTTTCAGTTGCATGAAAATAATATTTATATATAAAACAAGTCATCCATAATAAATCATAATAACACATAATTACGTTTTATCAATAAAATAAAATGTCTATAAAATAAATCTTGTCTAAGTTTTATACTGGGTGATTTTTATTACCGTCTTGAAAAAAATAGGGCATGATAGGTAAATGGAGTAGAAGCCTATGGCATAGTTATTTTTTTTACTTTTTTTACTAACATAGTCTGATTTTAATCTACCAATATACACTTATAATTTACAATTTATTTTTCATATTAAAATAATTAAAAATTGTCACCCTACAAATACGCGATAAAGTAGCTAAAACTATCTTCAAGGACACTCGCACCCGCCGGGCGCCCCTTCCCGCCGAGCCACCGGCGCAGGGCCCGCGCTCCCGCCATCCCCCGCCCGGCGCGCCCGCTGCCTTTTTATTTTCAGTCGCATGCGATTAGGCACTTTGTGACGTCGTGAAGTCTATTCGCATTGTTTACATTACCGCGCACGTCGGTCACTCGTAAACAATAAACATGTTCGAATACAATAATGTAGAGTATTTAGCAATGGTGCGGTGTTACATCCTATCTGGCGAAAACTTAGATGGTGCAAGGCAAATGTATGCAGAACCACAACATCTACAATCTCTTCGCCGACAGGGTATTCCAGATCCACGAATTCCCAGCACTACTTTGATTTTAAATACGTATCAAAGGTTGCTCGACGATGGACAGTTCCGTCTTCCTAGCTACGACAGGGGCAGAGGCCGATCACCTTTGTCCAATCGTACGGAAAACGCAATTTTGGAATACTTCGAACGTCACCCAAGAAGGAGCACTCGGCAAGCCGCTCGAAGATTTGGCGTAAGCCAACATGCAGTGTGGAAGCTGCTCAATTCGTTGAGTATGCGTCCAAACCACTTCAACCGCGTGCAAGCCTTGCATGCGCCGGACCCCGAACCACGCATGGTGTTTTGTCGCTGGCTGCAGGAGCATGCTCAAGACAATATCTTGTGGAGCGACGAATCGACATTTACACGCGTTGGTATTTACAACGTACACAACGAGCACTGGTGAAGTTTTCAAAACCCACATAAAATCAAAGAACATTCGCATCAAATTAGATTTAGTGTAAACGTATGGGCTGTAATCATAAATGACCAAATCATTGGTCCAATATGGATCGAAGGCCGATTGACAGGAATAACGTATCTACAAATGATACGTTCCGTCATCGACTCAATGTTAGAGGACGTTCCTCTAAGTTATTTGCGAGGAATGTACTTTCAGCACGACGGCTGCCCAGCCCATTACGAAAGATCGGTGCGCGACTATCTAAACAGTTAGTTCAGTGAAAGGTGGATTGGTCGCGGGGGACCTGTGAACTGGCCGACCAGATCACCAGACCTAACACCTTTAGACTTTTATTTGTGGGCCGAACTAAAACGGTTGGTGTACACTGAAGAAGCTCGCAGTATCAGTGAATAAAAACAGCGCATAATAGACGCTTTTAATATTTTTAAAAGTGATAGAGACACCCTTCGTAATTTAAGAAACAATTTACAAAGACGTGCTAATTTGTCTTTAGAGAGAAACGGTGGACACTTTGAACAATTACTGAGATACCGCTAAAAGGTACATTTTATTATTTTCTAATTTATGATTGTAATTTGTAAAGAAGTCGATTTCAATCTTTTAAATACGCCTAGTATGTTGTAGTTTACGCATAATACTCGTACCTAATATTTTATTCATTCCGATAAATTATGATAATCTTTAACATGTAACACAACTACAGCATGTTAGAAGATCCTAAGCCCTTAAAAGTATGAAGGGAAGATCGAAATCTCTCGAACGATAGCAAATCGTAGGTATTGACGCTATTTAGCTCGCACTTTTCATTCATGCGCGATCGCGGCATAGGAAGTGTACCTTTATTGCTCTGCAAGGTCAAGGTCGGTGACAGATTCTGTGAATCTTATGCATTAGACTATAAGAGTTATTTATGAATGGACGTAATATGGCCCGCGCGGCCCATAGTCGCGTTCATCGGGTAGGTACCTGTTGTACTATTACGCATGCGCCGTGTAGGGTGCCTTCTTTTTATGTATTTTATTGGATTTTCTGAAATTTAATAATCGAAATGCTAGCACACATATACTCTCATCCTTAGATTCTATTCCATAAACATAACACACCATATAATTATCAAGACGGTAAAAAAAATCACCCGGTATATGGCGTTAATTTACTAAAACTTAATACTATTTTAAATCATTGAAAAATGCATAAATTTTGTTAAACACATTCGTTCATCGCTATATTTAACTAGAGCATTAATATTGGTAATTGCGTATTCTTATGTTCTCCTCTGTAACAGTAAAAAATGGTTGACTGTCTGATAAACCGGTAATTGAATTCACATCTTCTTTATCAGTAAATAATGGTTGACTGGCTGGTAAACCGGTAATTGAATTCACATCTTCTTTATCAGATAAGTGTGTAGAATATCTTATCACTGATTTTATTTATAATACTTTCCAGATTCTTAACAACATGTACCAGTTTCAAAGCTCTGTCTTTCAATTACCGCATGGGATTATAGTACTATAAGATCGATCGTGCATGAAACGTGTGCGGCCATCTGGAAACTACTCAGACCTATAGTTATGCCTAAACCTACGGAAGAGTTATGGAAATCCGTAGAGGAAGATTTAAAAAATATTTGGAACTTCTCAAATTGCATTAGCGCTATCGACGGCAAGCACATTCGAATAAGGGCCTATCCGATCCTCTTTGATGCTGGTTAAGCCTTGTCTAAAGTGAGCAAGCCATCGCTGAACAGTCCTTAGAGGATAAGCTCGTTGACCTATTGCGTCTATAAGGTCACGGTGGATGTCAGGTCCTGAACGTCGAAGCAAAAAACAGAACTTTATAAAGACACGTTGTTCGATATCGGTCACAGAAATAATTAAATTTTGACGATCCATTGCGGAGGAGACAATTTAAATGCGCGGTGCCGCTGATGCCTCTCTAACGACTGATTCAATCGCATAGATAGTTAATCAAATAAACGCTAGAAATTTTGGGAAAACTCAAGATTATTAGGTGTCACTTTGAATGGGACAACGTAATATGTTGCACAATGCACAAGACCGGATATATCATTTTCAGTCAATATGCTAAGTCGATATAATAAAGAACCCAAGACTGGACACTGGATTGCAGCCAAGAGAGTACTGAGATACCTACAAGCCACCAGGATGTAATGTTAGTTTATACCAGAGATGGTGACGGATCAATCACAAGATACTGTGATGCTGATTGGGCAAGTGATATGCATGACCGTAAGTCGTGCACTGGTAACATTTTTGTGTTTCAGAACGGTGCTATTTCTTGGTGTTCACGTAAACTGCAAACTGTGGCTTTATCGACAGCTAAGGCAGAGTACATGTCCATGTCCTCTGCAACCCAGGAGGCTCTTTGGCTGCAGCAACTGCACGTCGAGCTTGGACAGCAACTGACCAGCCCCATCATTATTCACAGTGATAACCAGAGTGCTATAAGACTCTCAAATAGTGATTGTTATTTACCAAGAACTAAACACATTGATATTAGGTTTCATTTTCTCAGGGATCAAGTGAATAACTCTAAAGTTTTGTTTTTGTAAGGGTAGTGAAATGGTTGCAGATATTTTAACCAAGGGTACAACCTTAGACAAATTCTTGTTTTGTATAAGAAAAATGGGCTTGCATTCAAGGGGAGATGTTAGTATTGGAATGCAACCCTAGTTTATAGTTGGCAACACTGCTCTCTCTCACTCTCTCTACTTAGGGACTAATACTGTGAAAAATACGGTTGTCGCATTAAACTGGTGCTTTTTATATTAATCTCTCTCTCTCGTTTCACTAAAAACCTTCAGACTCCAACTGAACGAACTAAGAAAATAATATTAAATACAGATGACAATACTTTATCCATCAATGCACACAATACTCAAAAACTCGTGACTTCTGTAGCTGGACCTGCAATATCTGCCAACAAAGAGCTTTATTGTTGTCTGACTCTATCTAAAAGAGCGAAGCAAACGTGTTCAGATTTGGATGTGGAAATTTTCGGCCCGAAACGAGAATCTGGCCAAAAGTCAGTTACAATTTTATCAGACATTAAAGTAAATTACTCACGCGATGACCTAAGAAAAATTATCAAAAGTTCTTCTCGTTACAATATTTCATCAATAGACATACCAAAAGATTTTCCTAATCCTATTATACAAAATCACAAAAAAAAAATAGTTCATTTTTTTATTTCAGTAGCGATAGTGAAAATTGATCTCATAATTTGTTTTACTGTATATTGTGAAAAGTTTTCATATTACGTACTATTATTATTACTTATCTAAATATCTTGTTTATTTTTCATAATAAATTTTATAATTAAATATAAGAAAAATGGAATAACAGTTTGAATCTATTATAATATAAAATAATCTCTCCACCATTGCGCCAAACATGCCGTCGACACCCACTGTTCTGGATGAGACCCAGGAGACTGAATCATGTTTTTTAGATTTAATATTAAGGTGACGAGCCCTTATTACCTGACCACAATTAGAAGGGGTTTTAGTCCCTTTAACTAGTTCTTCTAGAGTCCAATCAATAGGGATGCTTCTAACAATACCCATACGAGATATATAAAATTTTGAAATAATACCAGTAAGCTTATTAGACACTAGGAAATCGTTAAAGATGAACTGATTAACCTCTTCATAAGAATTGAATTGTACCGAGACCCTATTAATCCCTAAAGCCTTAATGCCTCCTTCCGTGATTCCAGAGGTTTAGTTCCTGTGAATGAGTTGGGCAAACTTGAGTAGTCTTATTGACTGCGCAGAAGATACAATGTAATTATCAAACTCGTTATAGATTAATTTGAGAGTCATTCTCAAAACCCGATTTGTAGTACGTCGATTAATATGATGTGGAAGGTGGAATGGTCTTTTTATTTTCGACACATGACGTTTAAATTTTTCTCAAATTGGGCATTAGGAACGAAGTGGGAATACTGAAGGTTTTCTTCACTTTTCACTTCAATTGCACTGGTAATATAACGTTTGCTTCTTTATACGCTTACTAGGCTCCCTCTTTTCAGGCTGTGAAGTCCCATCTGGTTCGTCACTGCTGCACTCTTCACTTAAATACAAATGGCTATAAATGGCTCATACAAACGATTATGGTCAGAAGAGTCTGAACTTATCATCACACTCAATTCTTGACATCTTTCCTCGAATTTCACTCTCTTCTTGTTTATCTTCCAACAGTGTAAGACGTGGTGCATTGTGATTTATTTCTTTTAGATTCTCTAAAAATACTATGTCTCTCTTTATCTGAACCGGGTTTTCTTTTCAAAATATTACTTATATCCTTTGGTTTCCTTTCCATACCCAACCATTATTCCATTATCACCTTTAGAATCCCACTTTGTTTTTTCCTTCATCTTCAAGTCTTAAATATCAAAACTTTTGACCGTTGTCACGTTTTTGTCGAGTAAATAAAACGAGCAAAAATCTCAAAGACAAAGAACGTATATTAGGTATTTAGAAATCAAGTAGAGGGTACGTGGGTTAAGGCCGGTACAAAGGTCAGTCACGTAGGTGGTTCCAGAATACCGCACTCTCCTGCTTGGTAATAGGCCCTGGCGAAGCTCAGCGGGACACAGCGTAGCGCAGCGTAGCACAGCATGGCGTGGTCGGGCAACCGAGAAGGTTTGATGACGAAAGCACAAGGCGCAGATCTTCAGCCGCTTAGAACTTCCTGGAATCACCGTTCCAAGCGCATTAGCAACTAACAACGATAGCTACTAGCAAGGGTAAAGCTATACCTAACAAAAAGGGATTGGCATCTAGAATACTACATGGCTAGTCTAGGTTTAGAAGGTAATAAGCAAGGGATTGCTAGGTACTGTAGAAAATAAATAATAAAAGCAAGCTAATTACATTCTAAGTAACGCTAAAAAAATGGTGTTTGTAACAGTAGACAACACTATACAGTTACTATATTGCATTAATATGCATAGTAAGCGAGCGAACGGTAAACTAGAAATTAAAACTAAATAAGAACACTGGTTCTGCTAGATTATAGCTATAAAGTTAATATTATACAACTTACCCAGTATGGGAACAAACAAAACTCTTAATTAGAAATTTTCTATTACGTTGTCGTAATTCAGAGTAGTACGTGAGGTCTCAGATAGTGTTTGAGAGCGTCTGCCCATGACCGTGCAGCGACTGTGGTCATCAGGCGGCGCCGACCAATAGAAAAAGTGAAGGCAACGGTCAAAATGTTTATATAAAACAGCTCGCGGGTGCGTGGCCTGCGTGTCTGTATGTTTGTGGAATAATATTTATTTTTATGTTCAGTTTATTGTATATTTTATTTTTATAAGTAGGTTTAAATATGTAGTTATATAGTTTTAAGTAGACTGTATATGATTGTTTAGTTTTAAGTAATTCATTAATAGTATAAGCAAATGATCGTGACACCGTCCAAGCTTCATATGGAGTTTTAACTTAATCCTGTTCTATTCAGTACATAACATGCAGTGTTTGTAGGTTCTGCCAATAATTTCTTTGGTAGTCTTTTGGCACGCAATAGGGATCTAGCCACTTCAACTAATATCCGATTTTCATGTTCGGCTTTTCCATTTTGTTCTGAAGTGCATGTTACTATCATCTGATGTAAAATTCCAGTGAGAAAACAGTCTTCTCATATACCTGTTAACAAAGACTAAACCGTTGTCACTCCGAAAGTAGATAATTTTATTACCAGTATTATTTTCACTTATTTTTATAAACTTTTCAACATAGGTTCCGAATTCATTTTTCCCTTTCAAAAAATTGATAATAATAATAATAATTTATTTATTTGCTTGAAATATGGTACATAAAGTTGTTAAATAATACATTGATCGACCGGACATAGTTCACTATACAATATTGGCATGCAAATCATTGGTATAATGATATAATTGGAATAATCATTAATATATGGTTTGATATTTAATAATCATTAATATTGGTATAATTGGAATAATCATTAATATATGGTTAATTTTAAGTTTAATTTAAGAAACAAAACAAAACAAAACTTGGATAGTTCGAAAAATCGTTCTTCAATAGTAGAAAATACCTCGCTCGTCCATTGGAAGCCCCAAGAAGTAGGGGCCGCAAACATCGGCGTGCATTATTTCGTACGTTCTTGAAGTTGTCGTTTGTCTCGTATTAAAAGGCTAAGATGAGGTTTCTCCTACAAACATCTCTGACAGTTATCAACGAAGTCGTCCTTTGCCTCAATGTTATTGTTTGCAAGCACCTTTTTCACATGTGGAATATTTTAATGCGCGAGTCTTTCGTGCCACTCGCTAAGATTCAATTTCACTTGAGTTGTTTGTACAACACTACATTTGAGACGCAAATCCATTATATACATGTGTTTATGGGACATCTCTAGGTGAGCATTTGTCGATGGTTTGACAGGGAACCAAGGAGATCCCGCGCAATTTTGACAACTCTCTCTTGTTCATGGCGATAAGCAATAAAGACGTTAACTTTCACAACATCATTTTATTAATAATTAATTAGCACACGACATAATAAAAATGGACACAACATGTTTCCACACCGATTTGCAACCGCACAGTCTTTCATTTTAGTAGGTAGAAACTACATTTTAATTCAATTGCTGCAACTGGTTTTGTTTTTTTTTTTTTGACAAGAATATAGACGTTTTTCAACTGAAAGAAACGTTGCTGGATGATGAGTCATTCATTTTAGTAGAAACTACATTTCAATTCAATTGCTGGAACTGGTTATGCATTTTTTTTTACAAGAATATAGACGTATTTCTTCTGAAAGAAACGTTGCTGGATGATGTGTATGTTTGTTGCACTGTTTTGTTCATACACAGCTATCAACTTCTTGCATATTTCAGCAGACGTGATGCACGATATTATGTGTATCATAACTTCGTCACTGATACTCATTCGAGATATTCACTTGCAGTATTTTCTACTACTGACTGACTATTTATTTAATTTCTGGAACTTCCTGTTTGGTATTAAGTTTATTACGCTTTTTATGAACATATTTGTTGATATTATTATATAATTTAAATATTAGGTTGATGTCTATGTGTAAAGTTTTATATTATGAACGTATATCCGATTTATTTATTTATTTAGAGTATTTTTTTTGCAGATTAACCTCTATTATAACGATGAATACATCAAGTAGAAAGGTGGTTGAAGGAAACTGAAGACGTTGACGATTAAGTTATTGAGAGTGAAGAACATGAAGCAGAACCTGAGCCAGACTTACAAGCTTTGATTCGCGATGTTGAAATAGAGGAATCGGGCAACGAGAAATCGTATCTTCTGTAGAAGATAATTTTCCACCCTCGCAATTAGCAGGCAGAACACAAAGACGAGTTTATAAATCTGGTAACTCAAAGGATGTCGCAAAAATGATTCGAGAGTCGTGTCACAAAAATCCATTCACCGTGGTTAATTTAGACCAAATGGATTTTAAAGACTTCAATCAGGCATCGACCATCTTTTTAAATACTTGTTAAAAATCTCAACAATGTGATTCAATACCGTGGGACAGTATAAACTTTTTAAACAGGGCAAGTCACCAGGTCAATTGGATAACTACGTTTTGCTAGTGCTTGAAGCTCGAAATAATATTTCAAAAGAAAAATTAAAGGTTTTAAAGGAAATTGCTACCATACATACCCCCCGAAAATAAACCTTTTTACGAACATTTGATTAATCAAACCGAAGCTTAAGAATTTTTTTAATATCTTTTATAAAGGCACTTAGCCCATTTTCATTATTATTTCCTGAGGCACTTAAAGACCTTCTAAATTACTAAATGTTTATGTTGTATTACTTTCTTTATTGCCTATTTTTTATGTTTTTCACATTTGTAAGAATTCAATACCACCGTAATAATAAATAATACTCACATCTAGATATAACTTCTGTTTATTTCTCCAATTTATCCAATCGGGTAATCTACGTAAACACGCTTACACTTTTTTTACATAAAACAGTAATTGCTCGGTAGTATGTACACAATACTCGCACACGACTCCTCTCCAAGACTGCTCAAGTCAAAGTGTGTCTCCCTAAAATATTCCTGCCCCCAATTTGAGTAATATTTATTTAAAAGTACTTCGTTTGACTTCCGGTGACGCGTCGGTGTTGCAAGTGTCAATATTAAATACGAATATTTTATTAAACCTACGAGAAAGTCAAACTGAATACTATATTTTTATTAAACCTAACACATTGTATAACTAAAAGATATGTGTTAAATTGATTTAAGTAAAAATAAATAATTATTTCATTAATTTGTCTATTTCACAACCTTTTTTATTTATCTCTAAAACATAAAATTGGCACTTATACCCTTTAGAATTAGAACCGTTCATTTACATACATAAAATATTGCCCGATATAAAACTTATGGTTTTAGCAGATGACACAAATGCCGTAGCCGCAGCAAATGATATCCAAACGCTTACTGGTAAGGTAAATGCAGCTCTGGCGGCCTTTTAATCTTGGTTTACCGCGAATAAACTAACAAATAATACAAATAAAACGAATATAACGTTATTTAAAACAACAGCGCGTAATGCAGATACTATGGACATTGAGATAAATAAAGCTAAAATTAAGCTTGTCACGGAAGTTAAGTTTCTGGGAATAGACGTGGACAATTTGGTAAATTGGAAAAAAGAATTAGTAGCTTTAGATTTATCCATATCTTCGGTTTTCTATGCTTTAAGAGCCCTTAGGGATGAAGTGAGTACGGAACATCTAAAAATGGTGTAGTACCCGCTAATAGAGTCCAAATTAAGGTGTAGCATACAATTTTGGGGAAATAGCTACAATTATAACTGCCAAAGGGCTTTCATTCTCTAAAAAGAGCAATTCTTACTATTGTACATTTTTCTCAACGAGATAGCTGTTGACTATATTTTAAAGAATTAGGCATTCTAAACGCTTCAAAAAAATATTTATACGAATATGAATCAGATCAAGATAGAATGGTAAGGGAAGAACGTGTCGAAGAGATTTTAAAAACAAAATCATTACGCAATTCAACACTGTTAAACATAGTCCGCAATATCAGGCAGTTCAAATATTTAATAGGTTGCCTCCTGAATTAAAAAGCATACTGTACACAGGCTCATTCAAAGCAAGGCTCAATGCATTCCTGTTGGAAAGATGTCTCTAATGCACGTAATTATTGTTGGTAATAGTATTATTATGTTTTATGTTTCATGCTTGTCAATATTCAAACACAATGTAAATTGTTACTGAATAAATTATACAAAATTATATAGGTTTATATATAGGTTTCCGCTTTTCCTTATACAAGACCTTAATTTTCATATATTCCTGCGCGTCTAAATTCTATTCGTAATCTTTCTGAAGTTTTTCACTGTTCCGAATTTACTTTTTGACATGCCATGGCGACGCTTATCTGCCACAGATGTGGCTCGCATCGTTAGTCTTCTTCAAGAGGTACACACTCAGAAGTAGCAGCAACAATGGGAGTAAGCCAGTGTGTTGTCAGTCGTGCCTATGCGCGATTTAACGAGACCCAAAGTTAAAATCGTCATCCGGGTCAAGGTAGACAACGGATCACAACCGTTCAGGTAACGATGACCACAGAAAGGTACATCGACGAAGTACTGGAACCACACGTATTGCCCATGCGTCAAGACACCTACACACGCACACATACACACAGGCACACGCACGCGCGCTTGTGCTTGACAAGCGCGGGCGTGCGTTTAAGAAGCGTAAATCCGACCGCACAACCTCCACGTGGTACGCTTTGGGTGACGATAATACCGGCGGTACAAGAACGCGATCAAGGAACATCGACAAAATTGTTTTTGACAGTGAAAAAGCGTTGTAAACAAGCAAGGAAAAAAAATTGAAAAAAAAATTGTTTTAATTTTCTTTCAATAGCCAATATTTTTGATGAAAAAAATATGGATTATTAAAAAAAATGCTCATAACGGTGTTTTTAGCAAAAACGATAAACGGAAAACTTCGGGACAATAAGAAAAAAAATACAGCGCTTTACGACTTTTTGGGTATTTTTGGAACACTATGAGATTGAAAAATTACCAAAGATATCCTCGGTACGAGTTATAATTTTTAAAATTTTAACTTCGCCAGATCGTTTAGAAGAATATTCCTCGCCGGTATTAGAACTGCTCGAAAACTTCTCTGACTATGTATCAGCTGGCGAAAAGAAAATGAGGCTGCCTAATGGGAAATCGAGGCGCACTATCATACAAGTAGTGCTTCTAAAGGCGAAAGTACACCAAAATTACCAGTTTTTATACCATGTTCTGATGACGATACAGTGAGTATTAATGACGAAGAAGTTACCAAAGGGAGACCAAAAAAGGGCCGAAACTATCTAGGACGGAAAAAAGAAAAATAGACATTCTAATAAGCCTTTTCACAACTACAAAAACACCGAAGTCCAACCAAAAGCATTTACTGATTTTAAATATAATTGTAAAACGAAGTGCTGGGAAAAAGTAGATTCTAACATTCCACATAAAATATTTGAGAGTTTTTACAAACTAGAAAATTACAATACCCAAAATATGTTCATCGCAGCGAGCGTCAAAGAAGCCGATGTAAAAAGAAGGACGACTAATAGCAATATAAAGAAAAAAAACTCGTAAATATCTATTGGTCAAAGTCGAAGTGTGCCGAGATTTATTTGTCAAAGCACTTGGCGTTTCTACAAAGAAAGTTAATACTGCTTTGATTAAAATGAGTTCACAAGATTTTATAGATAGAAGAGGATCGAAAAGTGGAGGTAAGAACGAATGCAGCGATAAAATAGTTTCACAAGTGAGATGCCACGTAAAATCTCTTCCTAAGTATAAATCACACTATAGAAGAAGTGAGTACAAGACCCAATATCTTATGCCAGACATGACTTAAGACAAGATGTACAATTTATACTGTGAACCTATAGGAGAAGCTGAGAAGTTCAGTAAGGCAATGTATTCAAAGTTATTTTACAAATATTTCAATCTTAAACGAGCGCCTCTTAAGAAAGATACATGTAACAAGTGTGACACATTACAAGCCAAATTAACTCGTTAAAAAATTGCTGAGGAGAAAACAGATATAGATACACAACGCGCAGAACATTGCCGGAAATAGGAAGCGGCTCGAAATAAAACGAAGTCTGTCTTTATTCTGGCTACTCAATCAATGCAAGGAAATAGAATGTCTCACGTTTGATCTCCAAAACACACTGCATTTCCCTCCTTTAAAGTGCATGCCGCACACAGTGTTGCTGGGGAGTTTGTTGGGCCGTTTCTTCTCCCCAAGCTAAAACACAGGAAGCGGTCAAGGGCGGGCGTATTAGTTCTGTCCATAATATGTTTGTCCATCATTATACGTTCAAAAAGCACTAGTAGTAGTCTATTTTGAATAAATGAATTTTGAATTTGAATTAGGACGTTTTAAATATTAACCCTTAACTTGACAGATTTTTTTTTAATATCAAAATTATATTCCTGCCACTTAACCCTTATGACCCAAGGATGTCTAGAAAAATAACTAAAAAAAATCTCATGAGAGTAGTTAAAAAAATCACATGTATCTTTTGGGATACATTGCCAAATTAGCTATGATTTGATTATAAAATAATTTATATGAAAAAAATTATAATTAAACCGCATTTATAATCAGTAGTCTGTACCATTTATTTAAGTAACAAAAATACACTACTCGCAAAAATTAAGGGATATTAAAAAAAAAACCAAATTTTAGGGTGATTTTCAACAAGGGACAACTCAGAGACGCGTTTTATGCACATAATAGTAGTCTGGCCTTTGACTCATAGCTTGCATCGTCCTTTGGACCCAAATGTAGCGAAATGATTGTACCCATCATATTTCACGTCTGCAGTTGGCCTTACGCTACAGGATGTTTTTTTTTTTTTTGGTGCTGGTGAGGATTTTATAACCCTATAACCCTTGTATAATATGATGCCGGAACTTCTTTAAGCTCAGTCGTTTTATATTATTCACGGCAATATGTCTGCGATACAAAATCCAGCTATTGTTCACGCATATATCTAAAATTTGGGAAAATATGGGTAAGTACCATCGGTAGCTTTTCATCTCAGTTCTGTACAAAGCCACCAACATATCTGCAAGGTCGACCCCGCCTATATGCGCGTTGTAGTGCTTTATTATATTAGGACAGGGCACAGCAGCTCTCTGTTTTAAATCCTTATTGTACTGCTGTATAACTGCAACAGGCGTTTCCGAGACATAACTGCTTGCCACAGTGACCACTTTGTTGTCATGCCATTTCACAATACGGCTATAGGTTTTGCATATTCTAAAGATGCATCAATACTCATGACACCATTATGTGGTGCAGTATTCTCTAGAGAGTCAATTTCTGGTATGGCAATGGAACTTAAGAAAGAGCAAGTTGAGGTAATTAAAATTATTAATGAAAGTACATGCAGTGGTGGGCAATATCTACCATCATCAGATATGGCATGTGCTATAGTAGCAATCATACATGCAACTAAGAGAGTGACTAATCCTAATGTGAGGAATATGATGATAACAAAAGTTATCAAGCAATATGCTGCAAAACACAAGACATATGTATCAGATAACTATGTTATATTTGCTAAATATGCACTCGGTGGGCTGCCTCCTGGACTTGATGCGGAAACACTTATCCAGAATTATACAAATATCCAAACAAATGAGATAAATATGCGTGCTCAAATGTTGGCTAGGAAACAATCTGCAATTAAAGTTTCCATTCCTTCAACTTCTCTCCTACCATCAGCACCATCTCCAACACAGACTTATCAAGCTGCTCCAAGGCCTCATGCTACCACAAGGCCTAAGTAATATTAATATAACATATGGTGAATGAATATTGCTAATATTGCTATATTTATTACTAGGTTAATCAATTTAAATATTAGATATTAGGATAGTTGTTAAGGTAGTTATTAATATGGTTTATATTTCTAAATTGTGTTTTTTGTCTATAATAATTGTGCGTAAAAATACTTTAAAGATAGTTTATGGTTTATTTCCATTATTTTAAACATTTTTTGCATTTTATGTTTAGTCATGTAATGTAATATAGTAAGTTAGTTTTAAGAGAAAAAACTCCGCTTTGATCTGTTTATCCCGTTTTTAGTTTATATTCGAAACAATTGTTTAACTCATGTTGTATTGCCTCATTGTGTAAGTAGCATTCTATTAAGTTTGTATTTTTTCTTATATAATGCATGTTAATTTAAGATTTTAATTGTAAATTAACTTTTTGTTTTTGAAAAGAGTATCCATGGAGTTTCTTGCCGGTCTCTTCTCCATAGGACCTACCCCCTTTGGAACCGTGCGCCTAGAGTCTCGACTTTTTAAAAGTGCCTGAAAAGGCCTACTTGAAATAAAAAACTTTGACTTTGACTTGACACTTTGTTTTTATTGCATACCACTCGTGAAGACCCTCGGCCTTTTTTTTTCAGGGCTTTATCTGATAACAGTTTCTGTTCTGCACCACGTAGTCGATTCGATCTTATTGTGCCTAAAGAGAATATTCCCATATCATATCGCAGCATATGAATAAGCTCCAAGCTGGTGAAAAAGTTATCAAACTAAACAACTGAACATGCTGGATCAGAAATAGTTTTACACAGTGATAAGACGACTTTTGCCCCAAAGCCCAAATTCATCTCTTCTGGTGGAAATGTGTGATATCTGAAGGTATCTTCACCACCATATACGACAAAATCGTAAATGAAGCCCGAAACTCCCGCTCCAACAAATATTTTGTACCCCCATTTGCGAGGCTTGCTCTTTATGTACTGTTTCCGATTACCGGCTTTTTTGCCCTTATATGGCACCATCATTTCATCAATACTAAATCTGGTTTCATCAGGAACTCTCAAAAAATTGGCACGTACTTTTTCAATGAGGGGCCTAACTTTAAAATATCGATCACCGTCATCAAGCAAATTGTCGTTGAAGTGGATGTACCGTCATATCTGCTGAAATTTTTTGAGTGTCTTTACATCACATATTTGTGCAAATCTAAATTCTTGAGACCAGTAGTTAGTATAGGACGGTATATTCACGATTCCCATGATCAAATTAATTGCGATAAAATCTTTGATATCAAGTTTTGAAAAATTAAGAGAGCGACCGTTTGTTTGAGTTGAGTATAAATTACTTTGCTGTGTAATCATAACAAGGATGTCATCATCAAAGAAATAATGAAAATATTCTAGTGGTTTTTTGATGTTGTCGATAGGTAACTGTTTATCATGTATTTCGGCATTATGTTCAAATTTCTTGTTTATACAATGGAAATTCAGTTGCTTTCTTTGTATAGGCGCAGGCCGTCTTACAGCTAGCCTTGGCTGTTTTGAGCGTGTATTCTTTATATTTGATGGCGATGGTGAGGCTGCTACTGTTGCTGTGGATGACTCAGGTGTTTCAGGCACTATTCGGTTAAATCTAGGCCTTTTATTTCGAACAACATTCACTATGGCGGTTGGTGAAGGTGGTATAACCGAGTGAAGAGAATCTTGAGCTGAACAATCCAAGGAAAGATTTTCAGTAGCTGGTTTCATTGATACTGGAGGGCAGGAAGCAGTAATTTGGGGCACGGTGAGGTTGTTTTCATCGTCAGAAAGTATGTGAATTTTCAAGAGAAGAAGGAAGCGAAGGACCAGGCGAAGATTCAGTAATGTCACGTTTTTGAAAATTAAAATTCTCATCTTCACTACTAGAATCCGAACTTTCTTCATCATTTGATGATTGATTGTGTTTTGGCACCAATGTGAGTATTTTGCTAGCGTATGTACCTACAACCAATAGAAAATAAGCTAAAAAAGCATAAGCGGGCGGTTATCCACTATTGCGTCATTCTGCGCGGGACCTTCTCGCTCGCTCGTCGTGTGTGCGCTTGCGTGGCTAGTGCCGCGTCAAAATGTTTGACACGGAGCGTTTTATTATTGAAGTACAAGAAAGACCTGCTTTATATGAAGTGAAGTCGAAGGAATACGCCAATCGGGAATTAAAAGCGAAGTTATGGATGGAGATACGACAGGAAGTGGTTGCTCATGGGGCTGATTTAGGCCCAAAAGAAAAAACAAAGCTGGTAAGTTTACTTATTATTTTATTTCTTATTTTAATGTATCATCCTGTTTTGCCAAGGAACCGCTCCAGGGCCATTGAAATATTGAACAAACGAATCTCTTACTGAAATGCCACTAGATCGGCCTCCAACTGCCTGGACTTCGTCGAATTCTTACATATCACATCGAATCATATCTTCAAATTGATAACCATCTCTGCGTCTTACGAAATTGTGTAATACACAAGCAGCTTTTATAATGTGTTTTGCACTCTGTGGATTGATTATGATGCTTGAATGAAAAATTCGCCACTTGTTGCTGAGGATACCAAATGCACATTCCACAAAGCGGCGGGCTCTAGACAGTCGATAGTTAAAAAATTTCTTAGGCGTGTCTATGTTTCGTAAAGAAAATGGTCTCATAACATTTTTATTTAAACCGAATGCAGCATCACCTACAAATACAAAAGGCGCACGAGGATTTCCTATATTGTTAGGAAGATGAATTGGCTCCGGTAAATCCAATTGAGAACGAGTTAAACTTTGCCCGAAATTTGAACTTTTAAAAATTGAAGAGTCACTTTCTCGGATACATTAACTCCAATGACTAGTGTCGCATCGCCACAAAACGATACTGCTTCGGACACATCAACGGAAAATGATGATTATTTTAATGTTCTGCATTACTTACCCCAATAAAAAAGATTACATAATAAATAAATCAATATTATTATCATAATTATAAAAAAAAAAAATTATTTACCTGAGAGTTACAGCCAAACGTTCCGCAGGTGTGATGGATCTTCGCATATTTGTATCCTGTTTCTTAATACGTTGGCTTATAATTGATAGAAGTTCATCAAATGAGTTCACAGACATTCTATAGTAAGAGAAAAACTTATGAGGGTTATCACGGTGTGCACTAAACATTGAATGAAATATTCCCGAAGTTAAACGGTTACTTAACACTGGTTCCACCTAAACATTGCGGTTTACTTTATTTTTTAATAATTCTAATAATATAAGAGCTGCAAGCGCAGTTATCAATGGCGGATCCATGTTGAAATGAACACAAAACACAGCGGTAAACGGCGTCCCGTGTAGTTTGCTGGTTTGCGGGAGCTTTGTCGAGCGGATTCCCGCGGCGGGAGAAACGCCCGTGTAGTATAGCCCTTAATCAGCTTGGCAGTGTGCTCATACAGATACAGGACGATTCTATATATGTTGTTAGTGAAGCTAGCAATGTGTACCATGAGATACATGTCAAATAAACACAAAATTGTTAGTTACTTGGCAGTGTGCACGATGAGATACATCCATTAAAAAAGTCAAATGAATCATCAACCAGACAATTATAGAAAGTCCAAATTAATTACGTTAGTGCAAAATATACTTAAAATTTATAATTTTACGCACCCATTCATAAAACATGTAAAAACAAAAATATTTTCTTACCTTCTTGCGTGGCAACATGGCGGAACTTGAAATAAAGTGAAGTTTGACAGCTCATCAGTCTGGCCAACAGAAAAAAACTAAACGTTCGTTCGAAAACTAAGAAATTACCTAACATTCATATAAAAATATTAAGTTTGCGCTAAAAAATAATGGCACTAGATTTTTTTAAATTCTGATGTATCTCCACAGATACATTATCAAGAATAGGGTTAAGCAAGCTATGTCAATACGGGTCGGAGATCTATGCAATTTTAACCTTTGTCATCACATCAATAGATAATATTTTAGATAAAGCATTAATAATCATATTTGAATCCAAACTCTTTAGAATTAACTATAACACAGAACAAATGTTTTTCTTTTTTTCAAAACTATGTTCCGAACTATTTCGATTATAAAATGACAGAGCCAAAAAGTCACTCAGTAATTGGTGTCAAATAATAATTTCTATCAGAATAAAAAATAATTCATTTATATTTATATCGTATAATGGCAGAACAAAGAGCTTGGATTATAGTTCTCAGTGAGCAAGGCTACGATATACGAGAAATATCTCGAGAGTTAAATATATCTCGAAACACAGTGAGGACCTGGATCAGGCGATATGAAGAAGAGGGTAATAGACGACGATATAATCATGGCGTTCGGCAAATCACGAATCAACAGAAAACCGACATGCGTCATCATTACGAAGATCATCCGTTTGCAAAATACCGAGTGGGAGCACTCGGTATTTTGCGGCACTTTGTCTATAAATACTGATTCTTTATCTTAAATGAGGATGATGATTGTTCCCTACGTTTTCTGAAACACGGTGAAAAGAATTACAAAAAAGATAAAGTGTGATGTCTGTGTTCAGAGTTTAATAAGTTCATCCGAAATTAATTTCAACTCATTGATAATCAAGAAAGATTACACAAAAACAAGTGCTGGTTATCTGACGTACCCGTCCAATGATATTATCAAATTGTATAGTAGATCTGAAAATCACTTCCGAGAGAACATGAAGAAGAGACAAATGGACAACTTCATTTTTGCAAAAAGTGTTTTAATTCTTCCTCGTTACAATCAGTCTTTACTTGACTGTCTTAAATATCATGTTTGAACTAAAAACCATGGAAAAATCATAAATATTGACTAATTGAAAATTATTTTAGTATCCGCTTAAAACAAGAGAATATATTAAAGTTTGATAGGGCAACCTGAAGAACACATTTAAATAAAACTATAATACATTCTATAACGTTGCGCGCTGATAGAAACCTTAGTTTAACTAACATTATAATTCAAACCGATTTATCATTCATTTTCAACATTTGCACCGATTCCACATATTAATTGTTAATAAGTTAATGAGTAGTAGGGAGTAATAGTTAATTTGTTACTACATTGTTAATACATGAAGAAAGAAGTAGTCCAACCGACGCAGAAGTACTACACACCCATAGCGAAGTGAAAGCGATTCGAAACTGGGCTACCCAAAGAACTACAGGACAGGAGGGTTACCGAGGAGGACTTTAGTCTTACAATCACCAGAGGCTCTCGAGAGCCTCGTGGAAGATCGCACTGCGGCTATTGAGAGCGCTTACAGGGACTCCATACCAATCATCAATCGTCTTAAAAATAAACCAGCTCATTAGTGGTCTCAACTTTTACAAGAGTCAAAAAAGGACTTCACCAAACTAAGAAGACTATTAGAAACGCTTATCCTACCAGAATAATACAGTGTGAGTCTTCATAATGTACACATAGTAAAATGAGGGAAACTGTGCTTAATTTTGTCGACGGAAAACGTATTAAAACGGAAACAAGTTACGACACGACAATTGGAACTGCTGCTCGACTTTTCGAGCAGCATCAGTCGTTGGCACTTGGCCGCGTACGTGGAAAGGAAGGAAACGCACTTTCCACCCGATTATTGGCTCAGTGCGCTAATATTTTGAACACCGATATAGGAGGCGTACAAAAATCGGCGCAAGATTGGAAAAAAGTAAGTAATCTATCATGAGCATCATTAAGATAAGCTCAAAATTGTTATTTTCCGTACTGAAGTGTTTTAATTAAACGTTTGTATATTGTAGTATTATAATCAGTACAAGAGCCGAACAAAGTGTTTGATATGTGTAATCAGTGTGACGGCAGTGGTTCCTTTCTTCGAAGGTATATGGAAGTATGCGTATAACCAAAATGAATATTTTATTTCTTTGGTCAGAAAATAACGTTTATTACTATATAAGTAAAGAAATCAACACAGACAAATCGTTTAGAGGTTCGAACGAGTGAAGACAAAAAGCAAAGCAATATAAAATGGAGTCGCGTGAGTCGACGAATATCGAACGCGCATGAAGTTCTCAGGTGGTGCTCGTCGCTGATTGGCTACACGTCACGGTAAAATAGTTTCTACAAAACGGGCGGTGGACCTGCCGATATAAATAATTTGACGCCGTTGGAGGATCGCCTCATCAGCATTTTAGGAGGCTGCAGTTCTCCACTGTCTGTCAGGCATAATTCATTTGACACATTGGTAAATATATGAAATGATACATTTTTATTAAGAACTATGTATATAAAATAAAATATAATACTAGAATGATTTGCTACATTAATAATATTTGTATTTGTTCAATTAGACTATTGAATTAGCTTGTGGTGAGAACAATGTTGATAGTTCAGCTGACAATGCTATTGCCAGCACTAGTGCTGCAATAGATCACGAAGCAGATCCAAATTATTTAGAGTAAGTTATGTTTGTAACTGGAAACTATTTAGTAAATATTGGAATATTTAGTGTTTTCAATGAGCATAGTGTGTTATAAAATAAGAATAACTACACTTTTACTTTTTGTTGCAACTGCCTAATGTTTTTGATCTGTATCTAGTTATCAAACATGTTAAATTAAATAAATTTAGCTGTTCAGAATACTCAAGTAATGGTTGCTTTTTGTATTTTCAAGGAAACAACTGACTATTTTGTCATACCTAATGAGTAAGTTCCTCTACAATCAATACAAATTTATAAATGTTTTATTACATGATTAATATATTATAATAACTTTTTCAGTAATATACAAGTTGTATCTGATGCAGCAGGTCCTCCACCCGACAACCAGACTGAGTAAGTTACTGAGGCAGAAGTATATTTTCATTATTATTTACTGTACAAATGAAGAAACTGAGGTGGAGAACAAAGGAGCAAAGAGTCCTCTAAGGTGACTTTTTACCTAAGTACTCTCAGTTTTTAATAATGATGTGCTTTAAAGTTAGTTAAAGTAATCATCAAAATGTCGATAGAATATTGAAAACTTTCAGTTATAGTAAAAATGGTTATTTCTTATTTAAATTCAAGTATCCGCAATTGCAGGAAAAATAATGTTGGACCATCAAAGCATCGCAGGCGTCGCCGTTCCTCGTCTTCCAAAAGTAATTAGTACTTATATCATTGAATAAACCGATATTACAAGACTTTATGACCTTGGATATAAAGTGTATGTTATTTATTTTTCAGTAAAAAAGGAATTTGAACTGGCAGAGTGGCTAGCTAATATGGAAAAATCCCGTATAGAGGTAGACCGGGAGATGACACAGGCCATACATCGGCTAGCATCTAGCATGGAAGAAATTGCCAGTGCTATAAAATCGGTTGGTGCTGCTTTCTCCCAAAATTAATCTCATGACTACTCAGTATTAATAGTAATCACCAGTAGCAGGGCTGATAATTTATAAAAGATGTCAAGGTAATTGGAAAAGCATTCTAGAAGTTAGAATTTAAGCATAATATTGTAATGTAAACAAAATCTTTTTGATTTCTTAATGCCCACAGTGTTTCAAAGATTTGCTACTGAGCAGCTCGTCCCTGCGCCAAAGGTTGGTTCTGTCGGCGCCCCCGGTCTGTGCCGGACGTGCTCGCAGCATCCGCAACGGAAGGCGGCACCGCCCCATGTTGTACCTGCAGGCGTTGCTCCTCATCGCCCTCGCGCTCCGACAGCGCCGGTGTTCCCAGCCGAGCTCTGTTGGCCATATCATACAATACGCAACATGCATTTACAATTTTGGCGGCCATTCCAGGCTTATAATGTTATTGCCGCGCAACTAAGAGGCACCTACAACAAATGAAAAATTATTTTATTTATTTTGTTTGCAATCCACCCATCAACAATTTTGCTAAAGAGGACTTAAATAAAATATATACTATAAAATGTTGCTACAAAATAAAAGTAAACTACGAAATGTTTCAAAATAATATTAGCATGCATAAAACATAGTATTTTGTACGATATTATAAGTAAATTTTATTGAAAATAATAAACAATACACACAATTTTGACAAAAACAGATTTTTCTATCTACTGTTTTCTATCTACTATCAATGTGTGCATTGGTTCGCGTTTGCATAAGTAGGTCCATGTACAAGATCCATTTGTAGCGAACATCAGTGATGTGTCCTGAATGCAAGCCAACAGTGATATATCAATCACTTTGATATTGGTTCTATAAGAAGAAGTAGAAAAAGTTATGTTCTTAAACGTAAACCTCGATCCACATAGATTTATTTCGATTTGATTTGATCGGAACGTTTATCCAGTTTTCAGTTAATTTTTTTTATAATAGCCAGTTGCATTTTGGTTCTTCAAAATGCTACCAATTAGACTCATTACATTCGGCTTACTTCAGTTCGCGACATGATATCGTACTGAGTGCATGTGCATGCGGCGACGGCGGTCACAGAAAACATTATAGGTGTTTTAAACACAAGATAAGAGTGGTCACAAGAACAAATTCTTTTGTTTCTGGAATCTCTGCATTCAGAGCCAGTTATTTGGGACCCAAATGACAAAGGTCATAAAGAAAAAAAGAAACTCAATGATGCTTGGGCGCGTATCCAGAAAATCGTCGATATGCCCATAGAAGTATTGGAAAAAAAGGAAGAATTCTCTTATTGCTACATAGAGGTACTTTTGTTTTTGTGGTGGCTACCACAGGAAAAAAACAACTTGTATTAAATCTGGTGCCAGCGTGGACGATGTTTATCGTCCAGTTTGGTTTGCATACGAATATATGAACATTTTTTTGGGATCAAGTAAAAATGTAAAAAACATTGAATACGGTTAGTTTTTTTTATTAATGAATAAGTATTTATGTGAACTAAGTACACATTTATTACAAGCCATCATAAGTATTACCTTAACATAGTAGATACAATAGGATCCACTTTTAAATAATGTGAATAGGTACGGTTTTATAAGTATATATGTATATATACCATGTACGATTACCGCTAAAATATATTTTTAAAAGTGCAGACTTCTATAATTACTGTCGCCACTTGCTAAAAACCTCAAGGTAATTGCTAAACGAATTCTGGAAATTTTCGAATTCCCCAAATGGTTCTTGAGTGAATTCAACAAATTGTGCTCCATAGTATGCAAAAATATTATAGTTATGAAAAACATCAAGTAAAAGCTTTAAATTCATTTTGTCATATTTATTCACTAACCTGTGGGCTTACCATGAAAATGTCTATCCGAAATTTCGGAGCGAAACGAAAGACGAACGAAATAAGAAGTAAAAGCTACCATGAAGTTGTATCGGATATATACCTTTCGTTCGGGAACCATAAACTATGTTCGTGATTGAATGAATCATGAAAAGTCTGTTCTCGCATGCAATGAAACTCTGTTAAAAATGAAGTAGTATAAACCGGTCACATTTAAATATACATTCTTTGGTATTAGAACTATGATAAAATATGAACCATTGAAATAAGTCGTATAAAACTGTCACAATCTGTCAATATAACGTAAATGTGGCGCGAGATTTTTAAACAATTTATTGTTGTTCACAAAGCTTATTAATATTATCGTTGGTGGTAGTGTAATAATATACGATTATTCATTGCGAAATTTGTGTTTATCATAGGAAGACCCTTTTTAATAGGAAGTAATTTCTATATCTTTATCTTGAATAAATCAATACCTAAAAATGCAACCCACGAAGTATATTTAAAAATTTACATGAGCAAACTGTCCCACTTCTTCCGTGGATGTCCTTTTGACGTTCCTCGAAGAGCATCGGGAGTTAGCTCGGGGTAATTTAAGGAACGCTGAAGGACGCAGCCGTTCTAGGAAATTGTGGGCTCGTCTTACCGATGAGCTGAATGCACTAGGCGGATACGTAAAAAATGTAAAGCAGTGGCAAAAGGTACGCAAATATTTATTGCATTTTATTCGTCTTTTAAGTACGTACTAATAAAAATTATTTATATTTGTCTGTACATTTTAGGTTTGGGCTGATAAAAAATATTTAGCCAAAAAGGCAGCTGCCGCTGCCCGAAGATCTGCCTCGGCCTCAAAAACCAATGCTAATCTTGCCATTGTCGCCACTAAAATATCAAACAAAGTGATACTACCTAAATCATATAATTATGCATTAGAAAAAGTATAATTTTATAAGAAACACCAAATAGTTGGACTTTGAACACATTAAGCATATAAAACAATACCAATTAAATCACTTTTATGTCCATTATAGCACTTATAACTTTAAAAATAATACTTACGAAAGTAAAAAGTTACGTCTTTAGCTTTCGTGCAATTTGAGGTTAAAATCCCGAAAGAAGTGCTGTCAAAAGTCCGTTACTTCGTTTGTTCGGACCACTTCATGGTACGGTTTTCAACGAACGAAATGTCACATGCGATCTTCGGGACCGATTTCGGAATGAATGTGTTTCATGGTACGAATCGCACGAAATTTCGGTCCGAAACTTCGGAATTACGTTTCATGGTAGACCTACTGGTTCGATTCCGGTTCGTCGCAATCATCCACTATCTACTTTTTCTCCATTTCTTTTTAATTTTCTTCGAGTGATAAATACGAACGAAGTTATAATACGCGAGAGTGCACATACTTCGGACTTCGGTCAATTTCGACTAATACTTCGTCAAAGCAACTTCGTGAGTAATGTAGTGGAGGTTTAAACGTGTTTCCGGGACATGATGGAAAAATTAGGGCTGTGATGGTAAAGACCCCAAACGGAAAAACTCATACCCGTGCCTTCAATAAAATATGTCTATCGTCAATAGAGTACGATGATAGTTCTTAGATAATTATTTCTCTGTTATTGTTAAATTTTAGTCTTTACTATGACTAAACATTACGTCCTAGTAATACATGTAAAACTTATGTAGGCAACACCCAACACAAAATGTAAAATATAGACTTTATAGGGCAACTTTGCCCTCTGTCTCTCTTCCAACTGTGACACGGTCCAATATAGACGTACGCATTTATCAGTGCCTTTTATTTTCACTCCACCGGTGATTTAGCACTGAAACACCAGCACCTACAATACAGCTAGCACCCACCATCTAAGCTAAGCCTACACACATACTCGTACAAAGTATTTATTTCTTGTTTGTTATTTTCCTTTTTATTGCCAGCTACAAAAATCCCACATGATAAAATGGAAATCATGAAGTCTAAGGATATAGAGGTTAAATTTAGTTTAGTTTATATTCACTGACGACATTATCAATTTTATAAGAGAGGAGACAAACCTATACAGCGTCCAAAAAGATGAAAGCAAACCTATAAATGTCACAAGCCAGGAAATAAGACAATTCATTGGAATTATTTATTTCATGTCCATTATTCATATGCCTAATTTACGAATGTACTGGTCAGATAAATATGGCTATGCTCACATACGCGAGACCATGACACTAAAACGTTTCGAGTTTACAAGACAAACATTACACTTCAACGATAACTCTAAAATGATACCATATGGCTAGCCGAATTCAGATCGGCTGTATAAAATTCGACCGATTATTGACAAATTGAATCGTAACTTTGCAAAAGCACCATTTGAACAACTTTTGTCTGTTGATGAACAAATGTGTTCAACAAAAGCAAGAAGTGCTCTAAAGCAATATTTGCCCGATAAACTACACAAGTGGGGCTTCAAGTTGTTTGTGATTTGTGGTGTGAGTGGATATGGCTATAAGTTTGAAGTTTACAGTGGACAGGAAAATATACGCGCTAATGGTGAACCTCAGTTAGGTGCATCATCCAATGTAGTAGTTTGACTTGCCAGAGAGATACCTACCAACCAGAATTATCGATTACCATGTCAGTACATACCCCCCAAAGATGTGAGATTAGATCAGTGTGTGCACTGGCCTGCATGGACTGAAAAATGACTTAGATGCAAACTTCCAGGATGTACTGGTACAGCACTAACAGTGTCAAAAATGTGGCTTATCTTTGTGCTTTAACAAAAGTAACAATTGTTTTAAAAAAATTCACACCTCGTAAATTTTGAGAGCTTTTGACACCATGATTCATTTCTGCATCAACATGTTTTTTTTCCAAAACTAATTAAATTTTTCGTAAATATTTTTATTATTATTATTCCCTTTACTTGTATGCCTTTTTTCACAGATTAGTAATAATAAAATTTAAAAGTCACCCTTGCACCGTAAAGGGTTAAAACAGGAGACGATTTTGCGACTCTCGTGACTGTTAAGTTCTCGAGTAGCTAAGCGCACGAGGGCGCAAGGCAAATTGTAGTCATCGGCAACCGTAATAAGCCTTCAGGCAAATAGTCAAGAAGTCGTCTCATGAACAGTTATGAAGCATTAAGTGATGTTTTTATTTCAACGGCAACGTTCCTTTCCTCGCTGCGGCTGATCGGCGTACAAGATTCGACAGCTATTCTCGCCTATAATCATAAGTGAACAATCATAACTAAACCTTATTACGAGCACCAATTATTTAATTTAATTTAAAAAAAAAATAACTTTATTTTTAAGAAAATAACAAACAAGAATTAAATACTTTGTACCAGTATGTATGATACTTGTCATGAAAAAGTATTGACTTAAAACTTACATCAGATCCCTATTCAGCAATATTATTTTCTCTGATTATTTCTGACGTTAGTTTATGTTCCAGCTTTCTCAATTGAATAATGGGATGATCCTTGCTTGTTCTTTGTTCTGAGATTTCGTAGCTACATCGTAATAATATAACCACGTTTCATCTCCTGTCACAATAAAATTAACCTCCTTAGCAGCGCCAGACTTGAACATTTTTAGCATTTTTTTAGACCAATTATTACGTTCTTGCTGTTGTTTATCGCTGAGAGTGTGAGGTACGGTATAAAGTGCAGAGTTTTCTTACTCGTAAGTCGTCCAAAACAGTGCGATGTAATGTTGTTTTAGGAATAGGGAGAGTCTCTTCCTCCTCTCGTTCCTTTTTTTAATTAAATTAAATAATTGGTGCTCGTAATAAGGTTTAGTTTAGATTGCGAGTGTTTCAATAGATAGTGACTGTTTTATATTATTATTTTAGCATGTTTGTTTAATATCTATACCTTTGAAGATAAAGAATTTTCAAGATACATATTATGGGCTCTTGGACGAACTTCGCTACAGTACTATTTCTGAATCTCAACGTCCGAAATTCAGAACTAGATGGGGTCCATCGAACAATGCCTAAACGAGATCTGCTCTATTACTACCGAAGGCAAGCTAAACTCAGAACAGAAATTAAGAGTGAGTAACCTCTGCCGAAAAGTTGGACATAACGTATCGCAACTAGGCGTTCAATACCAGTCCTTAAAACAAAAAGCCGTGAAAACGCATTAATCTCTCCAAGCTTTGAACGAAAAACAAGACCTTGGCGAAAATCTAGCTGCAGACATCAAGAAAACAATAAAAGAGTCCTGTACGAAACCAAGTTCTGAAATCACTTCCTTTGCGGATATGGTGAAGAAAGGGTCCAACAGCTTTGTTCGTCCAATTCATCATAGCACAGTGGCGATTTACCCGAGCGATAACTCAAAGACAAGCGATGAAACTAAAAACCTGGTCCAAAAAATCGTGTGCCCTAAGAAATAAAGATGAAAGTCCGGGGAGTTCGTAAGGTTCGAAATGGAGGCGTGGTTATCAGCACTGACACCAAGAATGACCTCGAAAAATTAAAGTAAACCGTCCAGCGTGCAAACTCAGGGCTCACCGTCGATGAACCGCAGAAAAGGAAGCCCCGCATAATAATAATAGGAGTCCCTACATTAATGGCAGAAAGTGAGGTCTTCAACTGTATCTTTGAACAGAACGTGGTCGACAAATTCCCAACTATGTCTAGAGATACATTTTTGTCCTCAATAAAACTAAGCCACAAATCTGGCAGGAAAGATTGAGAAAATCATAACTTGATCTTAGAAATGTCAGCTGACATACGTATAGCCCTCATCACCCAAGATCGAGTTTTTATAATCTGGTCATCTTGCCCGGTAAGATACTTCACACTAGTAACTAGATGTTACAATTGTCAGCAGTATGGATACGCAGCAAAATCATGCAAAACTACGGCCCCGGTTTGCGGACACTCTGGTGAAGAGGGCCATTCAGTCAAGGAGTGCACTAAGACACAAGCAAAATAACTTAAATCAAAAATACCCCATGTTTTGATGCAAGACTGGCAAGGTGACAAGGTGGGCTACTATTTTTTATATTTTTAAATGTTTTTATATTTTTTATACTAATATTTAAAAATGTAATCTATATGTATATATAAGCGAATAAAGAGAATAATAATAAAACTTTATTTCGGACTAGTATCCATAGTTTTGTTAGTTACAAAATAAAATAAAACTAGTGTCTGTACTGTAGTAGTAGTCTATAGCTTCAACTTCACTGTCAGCGAAAATTGTTCGTGATCCAGCGATAGAAAAAATGGAAGTGGCGTTGTCATTATGGATCGAAGACCGTAACCAAAAAAGAGTGCCCCTGAGTAGGTTACAAGCGCTATTTTTTGTGACTGGTTCCGGAATTGTTTTTTTTTTTTCTGAAGTTGAAACTTATTTAAAAAAAAAGAATTTAGACTTTAAAGCAGTTCTAGTTTTCGACAATCCACCAGGTCATCCTCGCGAACTTGAAACTATGCATCCAAATATAAAAGTGACATTTTTACCTCCCAACACGACGGCTTTGCTTCAACCTATGGACCAAGGAATAGTCCAGGCCTTTAAGCTTTAAGAAGGTTTAAGAATGGCAAATGAGCTTTGTGATTTTTTTATGATAATTGATCCGTCTTTAGAACGAAGTCTTATTTTTAAGAGGCAAATTGCTAATGCCACTGCTGAATATCAATCTGAATTGAAGGAGCTTTTAAAAATTGCCAAGCAAGAAAAAAATACAAAATTCTTTGAACCATTGCCTAAGCCTGAAGATACTATGGTCAAAAACTTCAATTAAATTGATTGTTTTATATAAATGTTTTTTATTTTGTCACCTAGGAACGTAGGTATCCCCTATAATCCCATATAAATTACCATTCCATATTCACGGTTTCTGTATTCGCGGCATATTTACGGAACATATTCCCCGCGAATAAGGAGCTTTAACTGTATAATCTTATATTAAGTAAAAAGTTCTTTAACAAAGACATCAACTGTCTTAATACAACAAAACCAACAGCCATAATCTAAGGAATTGTATTTTAACGTGAGGCCATATTACTCTCAATCGTAGAACTTCAATAAATGACATCAACAAAATATAATATTATTAACCTTCGTCCAATAAACAAGATCTCGCATATATTATTCCGTTTTCTCAATCAAACATTAGAAATACTTCAGCTAACTAAACATTTTCTTGAATCAAGTATAATAATATTTTAATCTAAGTAAGTTTAGTCTAAATCAAACAATGAATAGTTTTTATATGACGAATATATTTGATTGTACAAATAGCCGTGTCTTAAAAAATATTTTTCTTGGATTAAATCTATTATATTTTTCTTGTAACAAAAAAATATTTTTTAAAACATTTTTTGACTATTACGAAGAAAATATTCTCTAGCGTCTATAGGGAGAGGATCATTTTCTTAAAGTAAATAGAATTGTCTTGATCCAAAGTAAGTTGTTTTATTTTAAGAAAGCTGTTTTTACCGTGCCTTTCCTGCCTATGAAAAATCCCAGGGTGCATATGCCTATGACCAATCTGCAGTTCAGAACAATGTTAGGCAGAAATTTGGTAAACAGTTTGACGTCAAGGAAGAGGAGGATATCCAATTTACCAAATTTCGTTATAAAGAAGGCAAAGGTAACCAGCAGACAAAAATCTGCATATGACATACCTAATGAACTGAGGCTAAGTGATGTTGGTGCACATATGCCTGAGCCCCTTCCGAAATACAGGCGTTGCCGCCTATGTAGCAACACAAGCAATAACAAAAAGTCCAAGGTACAGTGCGTGAAATGTGAAATACCACTGTGTTATTCCATGTTTTATGTGTTAAAAATACACAGTGTGACGTTTTTAATAGAAAGAGACGTTTATTTGACAAAGTTGTTAGGTTACATATGGACATAGATGGCGTTAATGGTTGTATATTCTTTAGTCTTCTTATCCCACTTCAACCGTTTTTCTTTAGGGATATGCATCATGACCTTACTTCCAAAGATACGTACACGATTTAAGTTGAGCTTTTTGTCTGTCCAAACTTCATATGGAGTCATATTGTTTAGGTTGGTAGCGATTGATCTATTTCTTAAGTAAAGTTTTGGGCAGAAGCCGTAAATATCTCAGATATTTACGGCTTCTGCCCAAAACTTTTTAGGTAAACCAGCATCGAAAATCAAGCATCTGGCCTTTTCAACTAATGATCTATTCATGCGTTCGCTCAAGCCATTTTGTTGAGGCGTGTATGCATTAGACTTTTGATGTATAATTCCTTGCTGCTTTAAATATCTCTCAAAGTCTTGACTGCAGAACTCACCACCGTTGTCTGTTCTTAGAATTTTGTTTATTTTTCTGTTTTTCAACCATGGACTGAAATTCTTTAAAAAACTTAAATACCTCACTCTTTGATTTCATAAAATAAATGAAAGCCATTCTGCTGTAGTCATCCACCAATAAAACATAGTATCTGGATCCTCCAATGGATACGTTTTCCATGGGACCGTACACATCCTTAGTGTTAGTGGAACTCAGCTGAAATGGTTGTCTAGCTTGCTTCCCTTCACAACAAATAGTGCACTTAGGTAGATGAAATACCTTCTGCAGCTCCATTTTTCATTTTGTTTAAACTAGTAACGTTGATGTGCCCCAAACGTCCATGCCAAGTTTCACTCGACGTCTTAGCTGTTGCTGCCAATAACTGATCTGTTTTCATAGTGTATAATCTGTAAACACCATCAACTAATTCTGCTTTCCCGAAGCAACAGAAGGACCTCGCCTTCTGTCGATTGTAAATGTAGCAAGCATTTTCTTTAAAAACCACACTGTTGCCATTCTCAATCAACTGACTAACCGAAAGCAAGTTGGTTGTCAAATTTGGCATGCACAATACGTCTGAAACTGTGATGTCATATTCTACACTATTAACAATTGTAATGATGTTTACATCGCCAGAACACAGCACTAGAATACATGTTTGGTTTGCCACTATGATTTCTTTTGTTTCATGTTCGTATGATGGATTCGCGATGTATTCTTGTTTCGCTGTCATGTGTTTGCTGGCCCCGCTGTCAATATACCAGTCGTTGCAATTGAATTTGCCACTCAGAAAAACAGCACTAAAGGCATTAGTTTGTTTCCTTTTGCTTATTTCGAAGTTGGGCAATGGTTTCTGTAGTGGCCGGTTCGTTTACATGGGTAACTTTTTATAACCTTGACAGCTTTTGTTGTTTCACTTTGTCTATGGCAATTTTTAGTGTTACCATTTTTAAATCTCTGCGCATCTCTCGCAACAAAAGCGTTCTCGGAACCGGACACAGTACCAACATCCTCACTACACATGTCCATGAACTTAGTTATCTCAATCCCCGAATGCTCAATAGCCATTAACATAGGACCATATTTATCGGGTAATCCTGCTAACATTAATGCACCAATCCACCCATCTGTAATCTTAAAGCCTGTACCTTGAAGTCGCTGGCCCGTTTCTATAATCTGAGTCACATATTGGGTCATGGAGTCATAATTTTCTAGCCGAATGTTGATGAGCTTGTGTAACAAACTAATTTTTCTTGTGTAGCCGGCATCATCAAACATATTTTCAACTTGCTCCATAAATCATATGTTATTGCTGCGTGCTTTATATAGGGCATTATATATGTAGGGCATAAAGCGATGGGTCGATTGTCAATACTACTTTAGCATCTTCAGTTATTTGAGCTGTTGTAGGCGACGCTGGTAACCTTTCCGTAATGGCGGACGCCATGCCTTCCAACACCAACACATTTTGCACCGCAAAACACCAATCCTCATAGTTCTCGCAACCTTTCAACTTAGGTATATTAGCAATATAGTTCGACATCATTTTATCACAAAACCGCACAGTACTTTTCGTTAAATTCTATCAAAAACAATTTTACTTTGATAAGCCCATAACCTGTGAATAATACACAGTGCGACGTTTTCAATAGAAATAGACGTTTATTTGTCAAAGTTGTTAGGTTACATATGGACATAGATGGCGTTAGTGGTTGTATATATTTTGTTATAAGATTAACATTATGCCTTTTCATACGCCCTAGGCGGTGCTGTCCATATACACTCGGCGTCACAAAAATCGCACCTCTTCGAAAATAAGTTTCAAGTATGTCCCGCCAGCAACGAATACATTAAACCCAATTAATATTGGTATCAATTGAAAGTATGTTTAACGACCTTTAAATTAACAACAGTTAGAATTCCTAAACACAACAGATGTCATTAGCACGTAACGTTAAAAAAATGTTGTCAAACTACGCATTACAACGGCCATTAATTGCACCTCCCTACAAGGGCATAAAACGGGCGACCCGTGTTAAATGTGGGTCATTCGCTATTCAACCTTTGAAGTGAACACATGTGAACAGCTACAGTAAGAAAAATACCCCAGAAGATGGATACCACTGCAGATGAAGCCGCTCAAGTCATTGCACTACTGCAATCAGGGATGCGGCAATGTGATGTTGCTCGGCAACTGAACTTGAGTCGTTTTTCCGTTCGACGAGTGTTCTAACGCTTCCAAGAGACTGGTGGCCATATCCGAAGACGTGGATCTGGAAGACAACGGTGCACATCCGAAAGAGACGATCGCTTCATTGTTTCGACGTCTTTACGTAATCGGTTCTCCAATGCTGTTGAGCTGCATTAATAACTGCGATTAGCTCGCAGAACTTCTGTAAGCGTCTCCACGATTAGGAGAAGAATGCGGGAGAAGAAAATTGCAGCTCACAGGGCTGCTACAGGGCCAAAATTGACTGCATAGCATAGAAGAGACCGGTTGCTATTTGCCCGTGACCATGTGGATTGGACAATAGACCAATGGAGGGCTGTGCTCTTCCCGGATGAGACGAGGGTGTGTCTTTTCTGCAACGACAGGCGTCGAAGAGTGTACAGGAGGCAAGGGGAACGATTCGCACAAGCCTGTATTCAAGAGACAGTGGAATACGGGGGTGGCTCGTGCATGTTCTGGGGCGGCATGTCAATCGACGGCAAAACGAACCTTGTGTGTGTTTCTCGGACTGGAAGTGCTCGCGGGCAAGGGTCGCTGACTGCTCCTCGGTACATAACAGAGATCTTAGAGGAGCAGGTTGTCCCTTATGCGGGTTTTGTTGGCAGTGGGTTCACGTTAATGCACGATAACGCCCGCTGTCACACCGCTTTAATTGTAAGAGACTACCTGCAAGAAGTTGGGATCCCTGTTATGCGCTGGCCGGTGCGAAGTCCAGACCTGAACCCTATTGAGCACCTTTGGGGTGAACTGAAACGGCTAGTACGGGCACGTGATCCTGCCCCTACCATTCTCCAAGACCTCCAAGATGCCGTCGTTACAGAATGGGACAACATTCCTCAAGAGACTGTTGTCACATTAATTAGGTCCATGAGAGAACGCATGGAAGCAGTCATCAGGGCTAGGGGGGGTAACACTAGGTTTTAAGTTGTTTTTAAGGACTTTGTTGTAATTTTTGCTGATAAAATAAAATTTAATTTGTTAATCATTTGCATTTGTTTGCTTTTTTTTATTCCCTGGTAAACAAAAAACCAAATCTATTGATTTATTCTGAAATTTAAATAAATTGCCTTTCCAATGATACCCTATAGTCATATGTCTACCATTGATTAATAGGGTTAAAATGACTTAGAAGGGAATTCTTAAAGAGGTGCGATTTTTGTGACGCCGAGTGTATTAGACACCACCACATTTTTTTATAAAAAAAATAATGTGTCCATTTTTTTTTTAATAAATACTCCTTTTGTGTACAAGTGTTTTAATTTCTATAAGTACGAGTATGTCCATTTTCTCTGCCTTATAAAGGGTTAAAATACATACTAAGGTAGGTTCGGGTAATAAAATCTGTCGGGTAATAAGGCCTAACCAAAAAAATACAATTTAAAATGCTTCAAATCACTCGAAAGTCACAATCGTAGGTACCTAGCATTTATAGATGGCGTCTCAAACTTGTCGCGACACGATAGCTCGTGCTAGCCAGTGCGGCGTCGTTCATCGTGGGGAGCGGTTGCGCAGCACGAATAACAAAAAATCATCCGATACGAACGTAAGTATTTTTTGTAATATTTCATTTATGTAATTTTGCATTATAGGTTTCTATTATTTCATGCTTTTATGACCTTAGAAGTTTGAATTATAATATGGTGAGTCGAATAATTTATTTTTTATTTTTTTTACATACGTTGTCGCCCGTTATTAAGGCCTATTGTAGGTCTTATTATCCTCCTTTTTTATTTCAATATTTGTCTGTTTCACAATTCATTTTATATATATTAGTTTATTTTTTAAATGTTAAAAATATAAAATAAGTAATATTAACTGTTTACTAATTGTTTTAGTGACAATAATCGCAATGCCCCCAAACGAGCACTGTGGTCTGAAAATGACTTGGTGTCGGCAGTCCAAGCGGTGGAAAGAGCAATACTAACCACGTATAAAGCTGCTGAAAGGTACAAAATTCCTAGAAAAACCATTAGGAATCACCCCAGGACCGGCAATTTGAAAAAAACACTAGGTCGAAAATCCATACTCAACGACGACCAAGAAACTGATCTTGTTGGCAGGATCATAAGGTTCGCTGAAATTGGATTGCCTGTCACACCACTGATTCTCCGACGCTTAGTTTATAAATTTTCTGAACTGAATAACATCAAGCATAACTTCAATCAAACTGCTAAAGTTGCTGGTAAAGATTGGTTTAAGGCGTTCATGAGAAGACATCCAGAACTATCTAGGAGAATATCTAATATATCTATTTTTAACGCGAACTTAAGATCAATGAGACGGTTGCTAAGCCGCGAATTTTTCGCAAAATACCAAGGTTGATTTTACCTTTTTGTAATAATATATAATATCTACTTAATAGTTACTGTATCTTACATTAATTTATAATATGCATTGCTTATTTTGTTGTCCACATGTCTTTTAATAGTTTTATACAATAGTTTAATAGCGAAGACCTGTAATTGGCTATATGGTGCTTATATTTTTTCTAAATTTATTGTAAATGCTGTTGGTCTTCGAAAATAAATAAATAAAAGCTCAGTTCATGAATCCGGCCAGAGCACAAAAGCTAAATAAATTTATTGTTGACGATCACTTCAAAAGATTGAGTGAAGTTTATGATGATCTAGATTTGAAGAGTCACCCTGAACGAATTTATAACATGGATGAGAAAGGTTGCCGTCTAATCCGATCCGCCACCAGCAGATTGTTTTGGCAAAAAAAGGAGCTAAAAGAGTGCACTTACAGTCTTCTGAACACGCTGAAAGTGTCACCATCGCAGGATGTGTAAATGCACTTGGTAGTGCAATACCGCCGATGATCATATTTAAAGGCAAACGATTTGTTGAGAGTTGTATGACAACTTTCCACCGGGATCATTGGTACAAAAGTCTTCAAAGGGTTATTTGACCAACGAACTTTTCAAAGATTTTTTGAAGCACTTAGCCCGGTACAATAGTCAAGGAACGTGCCTTTTAATATTTGATGGAGCAGCTTGTCACTTAGATCTTACATCGTTGAAGTTGCCGATTCACTTGATATATCATTATATTGTTTGCCATCAAATACCACCATGAACTTCAACCTCTTGATAAAGCCGTCTATCGGTCTTTTGAACACCACTGGGATGCTGAAGTTTTAAGCTCTGTGGAACAAAACCCAGACAAAAAGCTGACTAAGGCAAGATTCAATATTATTCTCTCAAATGTCTGGTCGAAATCTATGACCCATAATAACATTATAAGTGGCTTCAGAAAATTCCAAGTTGTCACAAGAAGTACATTTATTTATAAATTTTATTGGAGCCAAAATGGAATCTTATTCACGTTCAACAAAAAATATGGTTCAACAGTCAATATTTGATGTCATAATGAAAGCCGATTCTGGGTACTATGATTATCAACCAAATATGCAAGTGTCGACGCAAGGTTATACAACTTATTTTCAAAGTGCTTTTACGTCCAGACCGCACAGTCAGGAAAGTAATTATTCGGCAGAAGATACGAATGACAGCTACAGTGATTTGTTTCAATAATAACCACTTTCTTTTCGTAAACTTATACATATTATCTACTATATAAAAATAAGTCGGGTTTTCCTTCCTGACGCTATAACTCCAGAACGCACGAACCGATTTCCACGGTTTTGCATTCGTTGGAAAGGTCTCGGGCTCCGTGAGGTTTATAGCAAAGAAAATTCAGGAAAAATTTCAACAGAAATTTCTCTGCTCAGTTAATTTCATGAGACAAACCGGTATTGTGTTCACTGTGAAATTGTGAAAAAAAAAAAGTAAAAAAATAAGTTATTCGTTTCCTAACATTTCAATTGGAAACCATCAAATCAATCACGTGTATTGGGCAAATTTTTATTCAATTTCAACAGCAGGCATTTGTCTTTAAGGTGGTAAGTTGAACTGTGTAAATTATGTGGATCGTGTATTTGAGGTTAAATTCACCACTCTGTCCATAGTCCAAAATGCCTAGAGGACGACGTGCGAACATCGGCCGCCGCACAAGACATGCAAGCCAGCAACAAGTTTATTCACAGAACTTAAGCGAAGAAAGACAAAATATAATAAGAGAAAATGCCCGATTGAGACAACGCGTGAGCACACGAAGATCATTGGCATCATACAATCGCTTGGCATTCCAATATGATCCCACTGCGAACTACAGTGATGATGAAAATTTAGATATTGGACCAATGACGACTATATGCCGATATTGCAATGCGTTAAAGTTCAAAAGAGAAACGGCTGGATTGTGCTGCGCAAGTGGAAAAGTCAAACTGGATCCATTACTTACACCACCACAGCCACTGAAACCATTGTTCGATGGAAGTGATCCCGATTCCAGCCATTTTCTTCAACACATCCTTGAATACAATAACTGCTTTCGCATGACTTCCTTTGGAGCTAATATCATTCGAGAAGGCGGCTTCATGCCGACTTGCAAGGTAAAAGATACAACACACATAACCAATCACTCACACCAACACAATGAATTGCAACACATAACAACTACATATACACTACACCATCACACGATCAGAAGTTACACCGTATTCTTCAATAAATGATTGTTTGTAATTACAGATACAAGGACAAATATATCATTTGCATGGTTCAATGGTGCCAACACCAGATGAACCACATCAATTTCTGCAAATATATTTCATTTCGCGGATGGTGGATCAGCTGAATGTGCGGTGCAATATACAGGGAACACAACAGTTAAAGAGACGAATTATTGAACAGTTGCAAGCATTTTTTCACGCTAATAATGCTGTGGTTAATATGTTCAAAACAGCATTGGAACGTATGCCATCGGATACGCACAAATTTGTCATAAGAGCGGATTGTACCCCAACAGGTGAACATGTGCGAAGATTCAATGCACCAACCGTTAATGATGTTGCTGCAATTATTGTTGGCGATCCAACTAAATCGCGAGACATTGTCGTTCAGCGAAGAAGCAATATCATGCATCGTGTAAACGAGACACATCGTTTGTACGATGCGTTACAATATCCAATCATTTATTGGCAAGGGCAAGACGGATACGACATCACGTTGAAGATGGTCGATCCAATTACAGGTACAATATTCAGACACTAATTATTGCTATTATTGGTTTCCATTAACATCAAGGGCATCAAAACCAAAACAAAACAACCCATATGTTTTACATTTGCAAAAAGTGGAACAAAAAGAGAAGACTTAAAAGCCCTGCTAATAAATATAATAAATGAAATAAATAATATAGGGCTAAGAGTAGTTGCTACGATTTGTGATCAGTGTCCCACAAATATTGCAGTCATTAAAGAATTGAGAGAAGAAACAAAAAAAAAACATATGCCATTGAGGGAAGACCAATAATGCAACAACATACTTTGAGGTAAACAACATTAAAGTGTTCCTTTTGTTTGATACGCCCCATTTTCTCAAAGGCGTTAGAAATAATCTACTGACTAAAAACGCAAAGTTTATTCAAAATGGACAAGAGAAATGGGCAAAATGGGACCATTTAGAAATGTTACTGGCCATTGTTGGTGATGATGAAATTCGTCTCGTTAATAAGTTGACAGAAAGTCACGTTAATAAGATAAAATAAAAAAAAAATGAAATTCAATTTCATTTCATCTGCCATTCGAATTTCAGCAAGTAAGTGTAAATTTTTACAAATTTCTGCACAGTCAGCTATAGATAGCCTTTTATAAAATCACTCCTGTATTAGCCGAAGGGTTAGGCAGAGGTGTATAGTATTCCCACATTTTGCCAGTGTATGTTATAAGAGTATGGCCGCCAAAATTGTACATTTAGGAATAAATGTCCCACTCATATCGAGACTCAAAAATTATGTATGTTATTTTATTATTATGTCGTTTGAAATGGATTCTAATTTGTTACATTATCTTTGATGAATGTAAATAATTTAAATTTGTTTTAATTTACTTTAAGTGCTGCTTTATTATATTTTTGTAACAAGTTAATTTTTGTATTCATACAAAAATCGTGTGTCCCGTTAGCACATCTCCTACTTTGAAGTCACATAAATATACACAACTTTTAAAAATACTCTTTAAAATTGGTATTTCTGGATTATATTATCAATGTACTAGGTTTACTTTTTTTATTTTTTTAAATAACTTAATTTAAATAAATATAAAACTAATTTGAAATTGTGTCCCACTTTTTTTCCCGAATGATACTTCACGCTTGTTACCACTAATAACAACGAAATACAGACTTCGATTTTCGGCCGGTAAAAATATTTTAAGTCATGGCAACACCAGCTCCAGGTTGGCCAAACTACGGAAAGAAATCGCCATTTTGTTTTCTGTAAAAGTGGTGTTTACGTCAGTCGGCTCTGTTGTCTCGTGAGATTTTAACGTTTTTATGTGTGATTATGAACGGTAAGTATGCAATTATACTATATCATTTTAAATTGAGTGTCTAGATAGACTATTTTTCTAACAAATTTAGCTATAAGGCGTCCTACAACGTCAATATTGATATAATAATGGTTATGTATGTTGGCAAAATTTAGGTTTTGTCCACAGCCATTTTGATTCACGAATGATACCGTGTGTTACTATATGTGTTACGTAACATTCGTGAACGGTTGTTAAGAGTAGTACACATCTAAGAATCCAAAATTGAAAAGCTGCACAGCTAGTATTTTATGTTCGCATTAAATTAGTGGTAATTGCTTCAAGTTGTGCTGGTGCTAGAATATTAAGCTCAAGAGTAAATTAATTCTAATTTATTGTTAGTAAATGAAAACAGATTTAGTTTATTTTTATCTCGCGACCCGCTGGACCAATTTTCATGGTTTTTGATTTGTTGAATTTGTCTCCGCTTTGAATAGCAGAACAAATATTATAAACATTTGAATTATATTAAAAACAATTGAATTATATTAAAAACAATTGAATTATATTAAAAACTGGTAGGGAAGGGGTATGGTAGGGTAGAAAAGAGTAGGGGTAGGGTTAGGTTAAGGGTAGGGTAGAATAAGCGCCCGGCGGAGTTTCTGGATCTCATACCGGGCGCGTTCCCTGGTGGCGGATAGGGGAACGCCGCGCAGATATGCGCGGTATCGGGTTCATCCCGGCGCGGGCCAAAACCAGGGGGTGGGATCGCTCCTCATCTTGAGGTCGCGATGGTGTGCGTTTTGCACACGGGGGGCACTCCTCTCGGAGTGGAGGGGCGACGGGTTTGCCGGTCAGTCATGGCCGGCAGACACGGTCTGATGCAGACCACCGTTCGGCCCGATCCGGAATCCTCATTGAGAGGGCCGGAGGCCCTGCGTGGGCCACGAGGAGAAAACCTCTATAAAAAACCACTGGGGGGGAGCCCAGTCTGGGCTGGGGTGCTGCTCCACGTGTTCTGTCACGCTGGAGGAGCAAGGACGGGCTCGGCGTTCACTCACCCTGTCACCGAGCAGGCAGCGGGAGGACTGTTTCTTTTCGCTGCCCCCGTCATCAGATCGTAATCCCCTAGGGGACCGAGGGTCTTGGCTTTACCGCCCGGGCCGCGAGGAAGAAAACCTCTATAAAAAATCACCCCGAATCCCGAGCTCGGCGCGCGGCCAGGGGATGTATGGCTGACGGGTTTCATCAGTCTCGAGCGCGCCCCCTCCAGAGTACCGGCGGACCCTCTGGAGTACATACGCTTACCCGGGTACAGGGGGCACTGCCCGGGTGGACCTTTTATTTCCCCCATACTCGTGGGAATTGTATGGAAAATTTAAATCAAACAACCCAAACCAAAAACGACGTTGTCTCAGGACAAAGTGATGAGATGACACGCAGTGCCCTTGTCAGGGCGCAGCCTGTTGTGAGGCTGACACGATTGTCAGCCTCAGAGGTGGAGATGGAGTCAGACCATGGCTCCAACTCCAGTGGCGTAAGTGCTGGGCGGCCCTCCAAATTTTGGAGGGTCGAAGGCCGCAAGCGCCACAGAGCAGAGCACTCGGGGCTGGAGTCGGCCTCGAGTGACGAGTCCTCGCCGGCCTCGAAGGTCAGCACGAGGGGAAGAGGGCGGCCGCCGACAACCGGCAAATATGTCGGCTTGGCAAAGGCGCAGGCGGAGCTGAACGCCACCAAGCGCGAAGAGCTCCGTCTTCGAGAGGAGGAGGAGGCTCTGGAACGTGCGGAGCGAATTCGATCCAAAAACAACACCGCTCGCCTCTCCTGGAGCAAGGCCGCAACGACCTTCGAGACGGCGGCGTCGGCGGCATCGGCAAGTTCTTTGACTGAACAGGTCAAGAACAACGTGGCGACAATACTGCATGTCGCCACGAAGTCAAAGAACCTCAAGGGCACATTCCAACGGATGCTCAAAGAGGCCGCTGGCTTCATCAACGAGGCGGCCGAGGAGTTTGGTGCTCGCACTTTGAATGAGGAAACCGCCAAGTTACAGGCGGAAAACGTCCGCCTCCGAGCAGAGATGGCAGAGCTCCGCTCGGAGCTCGCCACTATAAGGACGGAACTCCTGGCCGTTAAGACCACACGGCCAGAGCCTGAGGCGCCTCAGCCTTTACCTGCGGTTGTTGCCGATCCCGAGTTGGAGCGTACGCTCACTGAGAGGATCGGCAACATGCTGAACGCCCGGCTTGCGGCGCTTGAGGACCGGCTGCTGCCGGCCAAAACAATCCGGCCTCCGCTGGCAGCGGACCGGAAACGGGAGGCCGCAGCTCAAACGGCTGTGGATGCGGCGGCCGCAGTCCAAAATAGCTCGTCCAAAGCCCCGACTAAGGCCCCGACCAAGGCTCCGACCAAGGCACCGACCAAGGCACCGACCAAGGCCCCGACCAAGGACCCGACTAAGGCCCCTACCAAAGGGGCTAAAAAGGCTAAGGCGACCTACGCGGCCAAGGCGGCTGCGAACCCGGCTACCGCCCCAGAGAACACCTCGCCGTCTGGCCAAACGGCTCCCCCGACGTCCACACAAAAGGGCGAGTGGGAAACGGTCGGGAGTAAGAAGGCCGCTAAAAAGCAGGCCAAAGCCGCCTCCAACAAGACGAAGAAGGCAGCGGCAAAACTGCGCGCCCCACGCTCGACGGCGGTGGTTCTTACGATAGAACCTGGAGCGCAGGAGAGGGGCCTCACTTATGCCGAGGTCTTGGCTAAGGCCAAGTCCAACATTACGTTGGCTGATCTCGGCATTGCGGGGTTGGACCCCCGCACGACCCCCCGTCAAGACCACCGCCACGGGTGCTCGGCTCCTAGAAGTCTCCGGGGCCACTAGTGGAGCTAAGGCGGACGCCCTTGCCGAGCGGCTGCGGTCGCTGCTAGAAGCGGACGAGGTCCGGGTGTCCAGGCCCGTGAAGTGCGCAAGCTTGCGTATCACGGGCTTGGACGACTCGGTAACAGCCGAGGAGCTCGCTGCAACAGCCAGAGTGGGGGGCTGCTCGCCAGACCAAGTCCGACCTGGAGACATTGTGCGGGGGCCAAACGGCATGGGGGCGGTGGTGGTCAGCTGCCCAGTGGCGGCCGCCTAAAAGGTCCACGACGGCGGCAGACTGCTGGTTGGGTGGGTTTCGGCTCGGGTGAAAGTGCTGGAGCCGAGGCCCACGAAATGTTTCAGGTGCCAGGCCGACGGACACGTCAGGGCCAAATGCACGGCGCAACTGGACTGCGGCCAGCTGTGCTTCCGCTGCGGCCAGCCTGGTCACAAGGCGGGGTCGTGCCAGGCACCAACGCCGTGCTGTGTTCTGTGCGCGGCGTCTGGCCAGCCAGCGGAGCACAAGCTGGGCAGTAAAACCTGCCCCGCGACCGTCCAGCCAGCAAAGGGCGGGAAAAAGAAACGGAAGAAGAAGAAGGGATTGGCCGCAAACGAGCAGCCGATCGCCTCGGCCGCGGCGGAAGCGCCGCAGAGCCAGACGGAGGGGCTAGTAGAAATGGAGTGTCAGTAATGGCCCCACCCCTCCGTCTCCTGCAGGCCAATATCAACCACTGCGCCAGAGCTCAGGACCTCTTACTCCAGAGTATGGCGCAGTGGAAGATTAACATCGTGGTCGTCGCCGAGCCTTATTTCATCCCTCCCAGGGACGACTGGGTGGGCGACACCACCGGCTCGGCGGCCTTGATTTGGTCGTCTGCCGCCGGAACCCCGTCCATCGAAAACATCTCGAGAGGGCGGGGCTACGTTGCGGCGCAATTCGGCGAGGTTGTGGTGGTGGGAGTATATTTCTCTCCGAACCGCACCCTCGCCGAGTTCGAGAGCTTCCTCCTGGAGCTGTCCACGTTGGTGGACCGCGCCCACCCTCGCTCCGTTCTCGTCCTCGGGGACCTCAACGCCAAGTCCGCGGCGTGGGGTTCCCGCGCCACAGACCATCGTGGCACGGCGCTGGAGGAGTGGGCCCTCGCGTCGGGTCTGGCCGTCCTGAACCGCGGCTCAGTCGACACGTGCGTGCGACAGCTGGGTGGGTCCATAGTGGACGCATCGTTCGCTAGCACGCCGTGTCCGGGGATGGAGAGTCTTGGAGGAGGTGGAGACGTTGTCGGACCACCGGTACATCCGGTTCGACATCTCCGCCCAGACCTCGGGCATCCATCGCCCGCCGACCCCGGGGAGGGACGGACCGCGCTGGGCGCTGAAGCGCCTAGACCGCGAGGCCCTGGAGGAAGCTGCCATCGTCCAGGCATGGTCAGAAGGACCGGAGAGGCCCGGTGACGACGTCGACGGAGAGGCGAGCTGGTTTCGCGGGGCGATGACGCAAATCTGCGACGCGGCTATGCCCCGCGTCCAGTCTCGGCCCACCAAGCGTCAGGTGTACTGGTGGACAGAGGAGATCGCCCAGCTGCGCTATGCGTGCATAGCGGCGAGACGCCAGTACACCAGGCAGCGTCGGAGGCGTCTGAACTGGAGCCCCGAGACGGAGGCGGCGCTGTACCAGAGGTACCGCGCCGCGAAGGAGGCTCTAAAGATCGCCATCGGCAGAGCAAAGGAGGCAGCGAGGGAGGAGCTGCTCGAGACCCTCGAGCGCGATCCGTGGGGGCGTCCATACCGTATGGTAAGGGGCAAACTACACCCCTGGGCGCCCCCACTAACAGAGGGTCTCCGCCCCGAGTTGCTCGGGGACGTGGTGGCCGCCCTGTTTCTATCAAGGGCGGAACACACACCACCGCCGATGGCTCCGCCAGAGCCTCCTGGAGAGGACGAAGTCCTGAACGCCCCCGAGGTGACCCAAGAGGACCTGAAGGCAGCAGTGGAGCGGCTCCGGGCTAAGAACACTGCCCCGGGGCCCGACGGCATACCCGGCCGCGCCTGGGTCCTCGCCCTGAAGGAGTTGGAGCCCCGACTGCGACGGCTCTTCACGGCATGCCTGCAGGAGGGCCGGTTTCCATCGCAGTGGAAAACCGGCAGGCTGGTCCTCCTCAGGAAGGAGGGGCTCCCGGCGGACTCGCCGTCCGCATACCGGCCCATAGTGTTGCGGCATGTTGTGGAGGAGTGCATCGCTTTTGATGCGCCGCGCCGTGCTCTAGTCGCGGAGGTCGGAGGGGACCTCTCGCTCCCGGCCATTGTTCGTCATATGGTCAGCAGCGACAGGTCCTGGGACGCAGTGGTGTCCTTCTGCGAGGAGGTGATGTCGCAGAAGGAAGCTGCGGAAAGGGAGAGGGAAAACACGTCCACTCTCCCGAGCCGCAGCAGGCGCACCGGGCGCCGGAGGCGGGGGGGTCATAACATCCGACTCCCCCCGTAGCGGTCCATCGAGCAGGCGGATTGGGGGAAATCCGTTCGCTCCGTATATGGACCCGAGGTGGCGTGCGTAGTGTCCCTCGCACGCCCCTCAGCAGAAGGTGATCAAGGGGGGTGAGCACCCCTCCCCCCCTGTGGCAAGTGGGGGTCTGCAGTGGCGGACCGGCACCGCCGGGTCGCGGACGAGTGCTGGCTTGAACCCGCGGCCCGGTATAATGGTGCAGATGGGACACTCCTGTGTTTTTAGTCGGTGCGAGTCCGACATCATCTCGTCGCCTCCCCCGGCGGCGGGGTACCCATAAGGGGTTTTCACAGGTGTACAAAGTTGCACCTGGCTGCTAGTTATAATTAATTTGTTTATGTTTTTAGATGGCTCTAACTGCAGCGGAGAAACAGAAACGCTATAGGGAACGATTGAGGGCTAACAACCCGCAAAAATTTGAAGAAGCTAAGATTAAGAATGCTGCGCGGAATAGAGAAAGAACGAAAATTAGTGAATGTACGGAAAATGAAAAGAAAATACTAAGAAAACAGTGGAGAAATAGAAAAAATAGACAAAAAAATGAATTAAAAGAAAATGATACAGAAAAAAAGGCTAATAATGATACTGATAAATTACGATTAGTGGAAAAAAAAGGTATCAAAGACATTTGGCTAATGTAAAAAAAGACTATGTGTCAAAAATTTGCAACTTGGTAAAAAATATGAGAGCGCTTAAAAAGAAATGTAGCCGTTTAATGAAAAAACAACAATCATTGATTGCATGTATCCAAGAAATGAAACCAAAAAGCTCAGAACTGTTTATAAATAATATTCCTACAAGCAATACCGCACAAAATGATAATGAGATGACACCACTTACTAAAACCGAAAGCTTTTTAGAGAAAAACATACCCTATGTAACTACACCTCAAAAACAAAAAGTGAAAAAACAGCTTCTTAATTATAATATTTTAACTAATGCTTTAAAAAATACGTACGAAAATTTAAAAACTAATAAAGACCGCAATGTTCTTAAAAAAGTAGTCGAGAGATATAGTGAACCAGTACAAGGCGAAAAGTGTAACTACAGCAGTATTAGGCCTAAAAGGTAGAGCTTGTCGCAGAAAAAACCTTTTGAAGACCCAAAGGACGATTATTGATGAAATTAAACAGTTTTATGAAAGAGATGACGTGAGTCGAGCCACTGCGGGAAGACAGGAAGTTAAGACTTTTATGAAAAACAAGAAGCAGCGACGCTATTTATTGAAAAGTCTGAAGGACCTTTATAAAAAGTATAAATTGGAAGGTGGTAAAGCAAAATATACTTCATTTAAAAAATATAGGCCATTTTATGTTTTGCGACCTAAACTCTCAAACAGAGAAACTTGCGGGTGTGTAAAACATGAAAATATCACGATAAAAATTGAAAAATTAAAGTTTTTGGAAATGATCGATACCAAAGACCTAGATGCAATCTTGAGTAAAGTACAATGCGACTTAAATTCGAAAGAATGTGCATATGGAGAATGCTCTGAATGTAAAAACAAATTTATTTCCCTTGACTGGGGCAGTCATAGTCGAAATTTAATGGTAACTTATGAAGAGTTTAAACTAGAGAATTACGAATACATAACTAAGAAAGATAATAAAAAATCTATTACTAAAAAGATGGAAAAGAAACAGATATGTGAACCGTTAGAAACACTAGTAGAAAAAGTTAACAAAGACCTTATTATCATCAAAAAACATGTTTATAACATAAAACATCAATATTACCAGTACATGCTGAATATTAAAAATTTAAAAAGCAATGAAGCAGCTATACATATAGATTTTAGTGAAAATTATACGTGCAAACTTGCAACAGAAGTTCAATCAATGCATTTCGGTGCTTCGAAACCACAAATAACTATTCTTACGGGAGTCTTATATACAAATGGAAACAAGCCACAATCATTTGCTTCTATATCGTCCATTAACGAACATGGTCCAGAGGCGATATGGGCCCATCTGGAACCCATTCTTAATCACATCAAAAGAGAATTTCCGGTTGTCACAGCCGTACACTTTTATTCTGATGGCCTCACCAGTCAGTACAAACAAAAGAAGAATTTTTTTTTGTTTGCAAAATTTACGAAATTGTTCGGATTTCCATATTCCACATGGAACTTCAGCGAAGCGTCCCATGGCAAAGGAGCTGCTGATGGAGTTGGCGGAGCGATAAAACGTAGACTTGATGACTATGTGTCACAAGGCACTGATATACAAAACGGCGAAAAAGCATTCGAAATTCTTAAAGGCTCGGATACTTCAATAATGACCTTTTATATTTCGGAGACAGATATTGCCAAATACTCAATTACGAATAATCTGACGCCAGTTCCATAGACCATGGCTTTACAACAAATTTTTAACACTGAGGAACCTAATGTCATTAAATTTAGATGTTTGAGCTGTTTCTGTAGTGGTATGCTTTCTCCCCAAGGTTATTGTGATTGTTTGGATGTCAAAAGCCACCTGCTTGTTCCAAATACAGAATCTGAAAAAGAAAATATGATTGACAATAGCCCAGACCAGAAAAATAAAACAAAGCGAGCGATTAAGCGAACAAGAGTAATGACAGAATTAAATGACATTACTGATTCGGAGGATGAACAGAAAGAAAACAAAAATAACATCAACAAAGTTACAATATTATCCGACGTGAGATATACACCAGAAAATCATGCATTTTATAACACAACTTTTGGCAATTGTTTAACGAAGCTAAAAAAAATTGAAAAGTCACATATATTAAATATAGCAGATAAGGAGAAGATCAATATAGACAATCAGACTCCATCTACATCAGGACTGTGTAAAAAACAAAATATTACATTCTCAAAGAAATCTCGTAAAACAGTAATTGATTCTGATGCAAGCAGCTCAGAAAATGACGATGAATTTTCAGTACATAATACATCAGACGACGAGGCATTTAAATGGGAAAACATATTTGTTAAAAAATTTGGTTGAAGACCAAATTTATTTTAGCTTTTATTGATTTTAAAAGAATTTATTTACATAATTTCTAATACTTTGATTTAAGACAAAGATAAAAATTACCTGATTTGTGAAATATCATTCTGATTTATAACTACTTATTGTTTTTGTAATATTATTATGAAGGCTGTTAAAGCTAAAATTATGATGATTGTTAGTGTTTAAAATTATAAGTACTCAATTAAAAAAATATTTTATATGAAATTTCAGAATTACCTATTTTTGTTTTTTATTATATTTCATTTAAAATGGTAAGTACCTAAACTACCAAAGCACAACTTTTAAATTTAACTACTTTTCATAATGATGATTGTTAAACTAGTCCTAAGTGACATACATATAAGTACCTAAACATTAAGTATATTTTTTATAATTACACATGACATTCCAAAATACAGAATTCCATAAATATCATTTTGTTTTATTACGATTTGAAACTATAGCACGCTATATGCATTAAAAAGTTAAAGAAAAAAGTTAAAAAAAGGACCAAAAATTATTACGATTTTTGGTATAGTCTGCACTAGGCTTAAGAACGTTCACGTGTGTTAGTTTTTTCACGTATTTTACCGTGTGTTACCAATTCACGACTGTTACTGTACAATTTTTGGCGGCCATACTGATAAGTCACATGTAATAGGGGGATAGCCTATAGCCACTAACTAAGTACAAATACAGACTCTAGGCTACTGCTCAACACGGGAATCGATCCCAGGACCCACGCTTAGCAGTCGCGCTTGCGACCATTAGACCGTTGAGGCTGGCATTTACTTTGTGTACCCATTAGCTGTTTTTATAGACACAACAGACATTCGTATTGTAAATTGTATACTCTATTATTCGGTTTCAATGTAACTTAATTCTTTCTCTAATTTAATTATGTAAGCATTGTATAACATACATTAAAATTTGATTGTGAAAATACTTAGAGAACTAAGAAAATTTATATGATCTATTTATAAATACCCATGTTCGCAAAGTAATAAATAATTTTATTTGATAGATAAACAGTAGACAATGACTCAAATTCAAATAGTCTAATAGATTGGAAGCTAATATAGCCTTTCATTTACTTTGTATACCCTAAAGTTAAATCACGTTAATTTGTACAACATAATTAATCTGCATTTTCTTTTTCAGGACTGGAATATTACCAGCAGAATGTGAGGGAACTGCAGATTTTCTGCTTATTTTTGATAAGTTATTTGATTCATTTAATGGTCATTCCTATGATGATGATTCGAAAATATACAAAAGCTGTATCAAAAAGAATTCCCCTCGCTTCCAACTGTGGGATGATTTGCTTCCAATTTTAGAGTCAATAAAATTTAAATCACTAAAAAGAATAAATGGTGTTGATCAAAGAAAATATGAGTCGATTCCTTCAGTTAAAAATTGGATTTGTAATATAACAACATTTGATGAAATGTGGGAATATTTATCATTAAATCATAAAATAACTAATGTAGTAGCTAGAAATTTTTATCAGGACCCTTAGGATTTTTTTTCAGTAGTATTAGAAATATCAATCCTAATTGTAATTAATTTATGAATGCATTCAAAACGTTGATTGTCAATAATTATAATTCACCCCATTCTGCAGGTGCTAATTGTGAAGAAGATTATAATACTGTTATGCAATCACTATCATATCTGATCGTAAACAATCGTGATGATTCTCACACTGTTGATTTTGCATGTAACATTGATTCTCTAATAAATGTTATGACAGAAATTAAGAATAATGATTGTCTATTGCATGCTGAATCGAAAAAAGATGTAACAGGCTATGTTATTAAGAAATCGAAATCAAAAATCTTCAAAAATTGTTCTATTTGTATAAATAATTTATGTAGATCTGGTGTTGATTATGATTCATTTAATTATGAAATTCATTACACTAAAAAGTCATTATTTCACCCAAGCGATGGATTCATACATTTAATCATCCACTGTTGAACGTCTTCTGGCTGATGATTTGCCAAGGGGGGTTTGCCATAATCCCCACGCTTGGCAGGCGGCTTGGGGATCGCAGTGGCTCACCGATTAGTGAGAGGACGCTGCTGCCCGTCCTCCGGTGTCTGGCCGCAGTTTTAGGACGTACCCGGGTTCATACATTTAATGAATAACATATATTACGTGATTGTTGAATGCCTTCGCGATAATCCAACGTCAACATGTTTAAAAGATCAAATAATTTTTTTCATTGATTCTGCATGTGATTTTAGTATTATAACTTGTAAAAAACATAAAGTTGATTTGGTTGATTTTATTAGTAATCTTTCTATTAAACTTACTGTACACAGTTGGTGTCTAGAGGTAAATAGATTATTGAATGGAAAAAAATCGGTTTTCGATAGGAATGACCATGTCAAAAATCAAGCATATGAGTAATATATTAAAAGAAAACGATGAATAAATTACTATGATTACTTATCTTGAATTTGTTGTTTTATTTATTTTTTCTTCAACCCTGGCTTGAAACTTATTTTATAGTTGAATTGGTCGTGCGCGCCATCTATTGGTGGGGGAGGTCTTTTAACACTATTTTTGATACTCAAAGTGGCGTATCTATATCAGTATAAGTGTATAATCTATGGAGCGCGCGGCGGGCGCGCTGTCAAACGCAGCGTCATTTCAGCGTTACCTCTCGCCAAGCAAGGACGTTACGTATCGACAAGCTTTTTAAACAATATAAGTACAATGTTTGACATTGAAAAGTTTGGGATGACCTAACCTCTAAAGAAAAAAAGAAAAAGGTAAGCGTTCAATATGATTTATTTAGGTAATTTTAGTTAAGTTATAATTATAAGAAAGATAATTTTATTTAAACGATGCAGTCATTTTGCCAAGGAACTGCGCCCACTGTGTTAAAATAATCTTTAAATAAGTTTCGAATATGCAACCCCGAATTCCTTGTCCTTTGAAGTACAGATGTCATATTTTGAAGAATGGATATGTCTTCATTGTTGCAATCAGTAGCATTATGTTCATTGGCATTCAATTATCTATCTAATATAATGCCTATAATCTAATTACCTATTTTCGATGGAAATTATAGTAGATGGCTCGAATTTCGGGACACATTTACTTCACTAATACATAAAAACCAACCGGCCAGCCTTCTTCCACAGATTGACTAAAATCAACACCCCCAACAACATATACGGCCTTATCAAAAACTATGTCAACAAAAGAACAGTCATACTAGACTAACAGAATCACTCACAAATGGTTGTATCCAGGACTCTACGTGCGACCCTATTCTGTGGAACTTGATACTCGACGAGCTGCTGGACACACCGATGCCGGAGGGATGCCATATACAGGCTTTCGCGGATGACGTGCTCATCATAGTCACCGCGGACACGGCACAGCAAATCGAGCAATTAGTACCATACTCAGGGACACAAACACATGGGGCAAAGGGGTGAAGCTCTTCTTTGGCCCGGACAAAACACAAATCATAGCATTCATACCCAGGGCCCAAGCCGCAAATGTTCAAATGGACGCATCGCCGCTCCCCTTCAAACCAGAACTTAAACTGCTTGGCGTCATATTGGGCGAAAAGCTACTATTCAATAAACACCTGCAATACATCATCAACAAGGCCTCGCGAATATTTAGCAAACTATGCCTGTACACCAGGCCGACATGGGGGGCACATCCGGGAAACATACGACCGATATACCACTATGTCATAGTGCCCATACTAACTTACGCGGCCGGTATATGGGGTCACATAGTCAATAGAAAAGGGGTCAGAAAGAAAATTGTCAGTCTGCAACGCAGATTTGCACTCAGAGCGACCCGTGCCTTCCGCACGGTCATCACCACCGCAGCCATCGCTCTGGCACTATTCATCCCTCTCGACCTCAAGATCCACGAACAACACCAAATCGAGAGGACCCGACTGACCGGAGCCAAAGTATACCTGCCTGACGACATCACACTGGAAAGCCCAACCCCAATCCAGGAACTCCTACACCCGGCAAAAAGAATTGGCCTCAAACAGATCAAGAACAGAGCCAACGTCAGACCCGAAGAACCAACACATCACATTTACACCGATGGCAGCAAACAGGAAGACGGCGCTGTGGGAGCGGCTTTCGTAAGCTATCCACCTCACCCATCCAAAATGAGTTGTCTGCCGACTCACACGCATGGCAAAATCAGGGTTAACTTGTATTGGTAACTGAAGTACCCTCCATTTATTTGTCAATATGCCAAAAGCACATTCCACACATCGCCGTGCTCTACTAAGACTATAATTGAAAATACGTTTGTCTTTGTCGAGGTTTCTGTTTGGATATGAACGCATCATATTCCTATGTAAACCAAACGCCTCATCTCCAACAAAAACAAAAGGTTGGGGGTTCTCAATATAATTGGGTAAACTTCTGTCTACCGGTAAATTTAAATCGTTTCTGTAAAACTTTTTACCCAATTCAGACTTTCTAAACAGTGTTATCCGATTCTTTTCCATAATCACCAACATTGAGCGTTGTAAAACAACAGTTTGCATCCGCCACAGCCATCAGCACGAAGGAGAAGAACTTTTTATAAATAAAATAATTTGAGCCACTGTGTGAAGGTGATTTTATTCTGATGTGTTAACCATCGACAGCTCCAACGCAATTCGGGAAATTAGTTTTTTTTTATAAAAAAACTTCGGCATTTGTATTCCAGATACATTCATTTGGATCTGGCATTTAATGTGGCTGAATTACGTTCCAAATTTGTATACAAGTTTGCTTTATAATATCACTAGCAGTAGAGCGCCCAATCAAAAAGTCTTCGCTTATCGTATTTAAATCAATACCTTTAGTAAGATACCTGAAAAAAATAGATGAAATAAATTACAAAAATACATACAGTACATAATAATTAAAATAATATACACAATTAAAAATATTCCAATATAATAAACAGTTATAATTTTTATTTTTCAGTGAACTTCCTGCTAAAGAAATGGAAAACAGCAAGAGACTATTATATCCCTGAAAAGAAAAAAGCAAATGAAGAAAGAAGTGGTAGTGCAGCGAAGAAGAAAAAGTCATGTCCATATTTTCAATTGTTGCAGTTTCTAAATGTAACCAAAGAGTCGAGGAACTCGTCTTCAAATGTAGCTACTCCTGAAAACACGGATAATGACAGTAATGTAACTGGTAACGAAAACAATGATGAAAACATTTATGATCAATCCGAGTCGCTATCATCACAAGCCCTATCTCAACCGCTTTCATCGCAGCCCACGTCAATGGAAACATCTGTATACCAAAACCTACCTTTGACATCAAAGCAGACAGTGTCATCGCAACCATCGGTGTCCCGAACAAAAGATGAAAACCAAAAAATGACACCATTTCAAGTATCTCTTCTCCATAATTTTAAAATTGATGATGACCCTAATCGACATTTTTTATTATCTTTTTTGCCGGAGATGTCAAAAATGTCAGAGAGACAAAATTTCGAATTTCGCATGGAAATGATGAAAGCTTTAAATAAAGTGAAGTATCACATTGCAGATCAGCCCACGCAATCAAACTCGTCTCGATTTTCATCACCTTTTTCTGAATCACACAATAGCAATCAATACATCCCGTCACCAATCAACAGAGGATACACAACAGAGGATTTTTAAAAGAAACACACAGAACACGCTTCAATATCGTCAAACATGCTCAATGAGGACAGTCAAGATGTTTTTGAGGATGACGACAGTTCGGTTAATACCGCCCCCAGTGTTACTGAACCATCCACGTCTAATAAAAAGAAAATATTAGTCCAAATGTTTCTGGAATCGAATAGAGATATCGAATGAGTATGAATCGCGAGAGTATAGATATACAAAGAAATAATGTTCAACGACAATATAACCTCAATTCCACGCTCGTAGCGTGGAATTGAGGCATTTTTCCGTTCTATTCCACTTATGGACAAAATAAAAGAAGATTATTTAATTGATGCCAGAACTGAGATTATGGCTGTAATTAAGAAATATTTACATACCACCATCACATACATTGGAAGAATCATATTCTCGTACATCCACACCAACAAGCGATGACGATATTGCTCAAATGTTACAACACTTTGATGGAATGTAAACTTTACGTTTTATAATAATAAAATAAAACTACTTTAAACTTACTGTAGTGTTACTGCTAATCTTTCACATGGCCCGATACTTTTCCTCATATTAGTCTCTTCTCATCTTGCTTTGATAAGTTTCTTGACAGTAAACTTAAGGCGCTGGACACACAGAAAAGACGTAAGACGCAGACGGGGCGCGGACATTTGTCTCTTCCACGTCCCTTTCATATAAAATGTATAGAAGCGTCGTGACGCAAAACATACAGAATAGACGGGGCGCGGGCGCAACGCTTTTACGTCTGCGCCTTTTGTTCAAAACACACAGGAGAGACAGGGCACGGACGCGGCGGGGGCGAAGACGGGGCGCGGGGTGGCATGCCCGCCGGGAGGGGCTCGCTCGCGTCGCACAGTCACGTGTACCGTCTTGACGTTGAATGGTTGCGTCATGTTTTGAGTTGTTATAATTTTTTTCATAAAAATGCGTGACGACCTAGCTTTTAATATTCAGTTTTGTGAATTAATTGAGAATCATTCTGTTATTTATGATTACAATAGGTCTGACTATTGTAACAGAAATGTTCAAGACCAAGCTTGGGAATCGATTGCCAGGACAATAAACGAAAACGGTAAGTAGTACCTATTCTTTATTTAAAAAACATCAACTTATCCTCGTGCGTACCTACATCTGTTCTTTACGTAGTACATTAGAAATAAAAAAATGTGTACTCTTTGTTTTAATGGTAAAACAGAAATATTTTAATGTAATATTAATGTAATATTTTCTTAATTCCTCTGCGTGTTGTGTGTATGCGTTGTGTGAGTGTGTGTGTGTGCGAGGGTGCGGCGTGCGTGCGTGCGCGCGCGTGTGTGTGTGTGTGATGGTGTGTGTGTGTGTTTATACATTGTGCCTATTTTGGTACGGAATAGGTGCCCGATTTACAAAATAGTTGGTGAGGTATTCCCTGACACCATCTGCAGTTTCTCTGTATAGTGAATCAATTCTTGTTCCAACCAACGTATTTTGGATGTATGGCGCTGTAAATTTTCCATCGCATCTTCGAATAACATTGTGCAATATACACATTGCTTGTATAATTACATCAGCTTTAGCAGGTTCACAGCACATGGGCATGCTCAGTCCTTGAAATTTAGTCCTTGCCATTCCAAAGGCACATTCTACTGATTTCCGTCCTCTGCTTAGTCTGTTATTGAATATTCTTCTATCATTTGTCAATTGATTCCGCGAATAAGGTTTCATTACGTTTTTTTTCAGAGAGAAAGCTTCATCTGCCACAAAATAATATGGCATAGGTTGTACTTCTCCGGGCAATGGACTATGGTCCGGTAAATTAAGGTCTTCACGCTGCATTGCTTGTCCGAGAGCACTGGCTTGAAATGCACGCCCGTCACTATTTCTCCCGTATTCCCCAACATCTATCGTTACGAATAACCCGTCAGCGTCTACCAATGCTAATAACACAATCGAAAAGTATCCTTTGTAATTTATGTACGCTGATCCCGTGTTAGATGGAGCTTTTATTCTAATATGTTTGCCATCCAGACTTCCCACACAATTCGGTAAATTCCAAAGAGTATGGAAACGCGCAGCTATCTCTAGCCATTTTTCTACATTGGGTGTAGGCATATATTCAGGTTGTAATGTTTGCCATAGAACTTGACAGGTATTATGTACTATTTCTCGAATTGTAGATTTTCCTCGTAGAAAGTAAACTGACAGTGATTTAAATGAACACCCATCTGCGAAATACCTGTAAATAAATATACAAATATAAATTAGGTATACATATTACTATACTGTGCACCGTGATTTTTTATTCGCGGAGGCTATTGAGCCAGAAAGTAACATTCTTAATTCTTTACATAAGTAGGTACTCGTATTACTGATATAGGCTCTATAGTCTCTGCGAATAAAAACTCACAATAAGTAATTCACTTCATTATATTTATTCGATGATTTGATTGTTTCAGTACAAGCTTGCAAAGATCGTTGGAAAAACATAAGGAACAGATATGCAAAATACAAAAAACTTCTATCACTTCCATCTGGCTCTGCAGCCAAGAAGGTAAAAGAATATTACCTTGCCCAGCACTTGCATTTTTTTGATAAATATTTGAAATCAAGACCTTCCAAATCTAATCTAGAACCACAATGCAGGTCAGATACTCATACGGACGAAAGTGAACTTGATGAGGAGGAGTCAATGTCGCCGTTTCGGCCTCCGTCCCATTCACCCTCTCCACAGGCTCAAAATCATCCTTCGCCGTTATCATCGGACTCGAGTAAAAAAAGTAAAATGCCTACTTTGAAAGACGTCAATCAATCTGCTTTTGATTACTTTAACAGAAAACGACAAAATAGCGAGAAACAAATGCAACCTCTTGATACAGATCTTGCCTTCCTTCAAAGCATGTTGTCTGATATGAAGGCCATGAATCTTGTTCAAAAACGAAGGTTCAAGATGGGAGTAATGCAGTTGGCGGCGCAAATCTTAGATGGAAACGAGGCAGCATCGACATCAGAACCAGCATATTCTACCCGCATTTCTCAAAACAACATAGCCACGGTGTCTTCTATACAACAGCCGTTTCATAATGTTGCACCTCCATCGACAATAGAGCAAAATCAAAATGTTGCACCTCCATCAACAATAGAGCAAAATCAAAATGTTGCACCTCCATCAACAATAGAGCAAAATCAGAATGTTGCATCTCCATCAATATCTGTGCAGGATGAGAATACCCCAACGTTTTTCACTCTATCACCCTATTCAACAATTAGTTCAGTTTCGGCTGCACACGTCACCAATACATCTTTTTTGAATGAAGAATTACCTCTGAACTACACGTACAATTTTTCTACACCAAAGTAATCCATCGGATTACTTTAGTGTAGAAAAATTATACACATCAACATCGGTTTGAGCGTGCACATATTTCAAAAGTTAATTAAACCTTATTATGTAACACAATTTTCTGTTAGTATTAAAGTAATTAAAAAAGATAATGTATTTCACTTACCTTAACGTTATAAGTAATCTTTCTTCAGCACTAATAGATACTCTCCAATTTGTGTGCTTTCTCTGTAAAGCATTTCTCACTTTGGACATGATAATATTAAAACACTGTGGAGTCATTTTATACACTGTGACAAAACGATCTGGGTAATTGTGTAGGTCCTCCATTATTTTAAAAAATCGATTGTCTTGATTGCTTAGCAATACCGGATGTACCCAGTAACGTCTAACCCTCTGTATATTAGCGAGATGTACCAGTGCTAGTACATCTTCATCTTCAGAAGAAGACATGTCGACGTGACAAAATCAGACTGTTGAATGCCGAAAATAGTCCTGACTGCGCGACTGCGTCGCGTCCGCGCCCCGTCTCTTCTATATAACTTCAAAAGTCGCGTCCGTGTCTCGTCTCCGCCCTGTCCGCGACGCGTCCTCGTCTTACGTCTCTTCTGTCTGGCCTGCGCCTAACAGTTCATCGAAAACAGGAATTGGCATTAAATATTCATCTTCAAACCAATCTGCATGATTTCGATATTCTTCATAATTCACATGGAAATGTCCATGACTTTCACGACGTAGTAACATAGGATGTGTCCACCAACGGCGCTTTTTTCCTTTCTTAATAACAATAACTGCATATTCACTAGCGTACTTGCACAAGCACCCCAGAACACTACATCCATAATAAATAATTATTTTATTGACTGAGACACGCGTATTTGACGTATTTCGCTCTCGTCTGGCACCTAACTGAACTCTTTCAACAAAACTATTGCACAACGCCTCGTCGCGGAAACACGGCGATTCCGTTACGAGTCGTCGCGGGCACGCGGCGATTCCGTTACCAGTTTATCCAACGATAGAAGCGCGGATTCGTCACGATTCTCTCGCTCGTGGAGACCGCCCCTTACTGTTTACAATGATAATTTAAATGATTTTCCCCAGCTTACCGATACTGAATTAATTCTAATTTCATTAGGGAGGGACATACCAAAAAAAGGCACCTGCCTTGTTAACTCGTGAAACACCGTTAAAACAATAGTGATAATTAAATAAAACACTTGTTCCATGAGAGTATAACATTTATTAAATACACTGAGCCTAAGTAATTTCGCGCAAAATCTTAACATCGCCATTCAGCGGACGGTACAACGCCATCTATCGAGCGACGTGACAACAAATAGAACACAGTAATTTTACGATTGAACATCCCGCCCACCATGGACAGAATGTCCAGACACAAATACAACAAATACACCTAAGTATACCGCCCACCGTGAAACATATGAGTACATATCAGACAAACTATTTTAAAATTTACTAGTTAAAGTTACATTAGGTATACTAGACTAGGCATCTGAATAGGCGTGCTATTTCACAAGAATATTTATTCGAATGTGGACTGTAAATATCAACAAAATAAGAAATAACATGAATAAAACCTTGGTGCACAATGCCTCACACAAACTCTTCAATAAACTTAAAATACTATTCTAACATTGACAATTTTACCTTGCTCAAAGATATGTAGGTACCTATTATGTATACAATAATATGAGAAACATAACATAGTTATGTACTTAAATACTATGTAGATTACATTGTTCAATTAGTGACAGGCAGCACAATTAATTTTGACACAGGTCTCTTTATAATAGAACCCTTGCAACGTAAAGACACCACTCTCGTGACCTTGTCCGAGCCAGTATGCTTTTCCACTATAACACCATAGAGCCAGCGAGCGGGAGGCAAATCGTCTTCCATGACTAACACCACGTCACCCACTTTAGGTTCTACAGTTTGATGCGCCCATTTGTTCCTCTGGTGAAACTGAACAAGATACTCACGAGACCATTTACGCCAGAAGTCCTGGACCATGCGTTGAGTTAACTGCCATCTCCTCAATGTACTAATGTTAGAATTTTCAAAATTAACCTCTGGTACGAGCAGCAAAGGCTCGCCTATTAAAAAATGACCTGGCGTTAATGGACATGGATCTTCTGGATTAGAACTAATCATTGACATGGGCCTGGAATTGAGACAGGCTTCTATTTGGGCCAGTGTGGTCATCATCTCTTCAAACGTGAGTGTACTGTTACCAATCACTCTTTTGAGATGGTGTTTGGTCGACTTCACTCCAGCCTCCCAAAGTCCTCCAAAGTTTGGAGAATGAGGTGGAATGAAGCGCCAGTCTGTTCCGTTGGTGGCCAACCAATCGGCAATCTCAGATGCTACACCGGACCTTTCGTGGTTGAACAACGCCTTCAACTCCTTGTTAGCACCCACGAAGGTGGTGCCGTTATCACTCCACATTTCACCACAGTGACCTCTACGAGCTGTAAAACGTTTGAAGGCGGACAAAAAGGATTGTGACGTCATATCGCTCACGACTTCTAAATGGATGGCCCGAGTGGCCATGCACACAAATAAACATATGTAGCCTTTAGTGGAGTGATAACCGCGACCCTTCGTAGGCCTTATGCTTATGGGACCTGCGTAGTCCACACCACTTCTGCTGAAAGGTCGGCTAGCATTGACCCTAGCAGAGGGCAGTGACCCCATTAATGGAGGCACAGGCCTAGCCGAGTGACGAATGCAAATCACACACTTGCGCACATATTGCCTAACAACACTCTTTGCGTTTATAATCCAATATTTGGATCTCAAATAATTAAGGACCAATTGAGGTCCTCCATGCAAAGTGCGCTCATGAGCATCAGCTATCAAGAGATGTGTTAAATGTGAGTTACGAGGAAGGATCACCGGATGCTTCGTGTCTTCGTGAAGGTTAGCCTTATGCAACCTTCCACCAACTCTCAAAACTTGTTCCTCATCGAGGTAGGGATTGAGAGAGGTAAGTACCACTTTTTTATTTATTTTTTCGTTTAACCTTAAGCTATCTATCTCAAACTCAAAATGTTCCTTTTGACATAGTTTAATAACGGTTACTAATGCCCCTTTAATTTCAGAGTGTGTTAGACATTTATCAAATTTCATATTATCATTTTTATTTTTAAATTTTAAAAATCTTTTACAGTAAGCGATTACCCTGGTAAGTTTTCTTAGAGTTGAATATTTAGATATTATGGAATTTTCTATTATTTCTTCTACTGCTATGTTACATTTAACTATTGGTTTTTTCTCCTCTAGGTTAGTTTCCTTAATTTCCTTGTTATAATTTATATTTTTATTTTTCAGCCAGCTGGGTCCTTCAACCCACAACCTTAAGTTCGAGCACTCGGCGGGGGCCACACCTCGTGACGCGCAGTCTGCGGGGTTGTCCTTGGACTGGACGTGCGACCACTGACTATTCTCTATGCAGGTAAGTATTTCAGACACTCTATTTCCGACAAACGTCTTCCAGCGACTGGGGTGGCTGCTCAACCACGCGAGAACCACTGTTGAGTCAGTCCAAGCATGAACATTATTTTTACAGATGTCTAAGGTGTCCGAGACTTCATGGAGAAGTTTTGACAGCAGCGTAGCGCCACACAACTCCAAACGAGGTATGGATACCTGTTTGACAGGAGCTACCTTTGTCTTAGACGTGATTAAACTGACATGAATTTGACCATTGACATCAATACACCGCGTGTAGACAACGGCTGCGTACGCAATGCTAGAAGCATCACAGAACCCGTGAAGCTCCAGCAAGACGTCGTCTTGACTCGTGTGAATCCACCGAGGCAGATGGAAATCTTGAAGATTGTGAAGAGTGTTTCTGTAATCGAGCCATTCTTTTAACAGATTATCGGTAAGTTCGTCATCCCATTCGCATCCTGCTAACCAAAGGCGCTGAATAAAGACCTTGGCTGTTATTATTACTGGCGCAAGCCAGCCGAGAGGATCGAATAAGCGAGCAATGTCTGATACCACCTTTCTTTTAGTTGTGGGGCCTTCGGGGGGAGAAAGTTGTACAGTATATCTAAACTCGTCCAACCTTCGATCGTAAGTTAACCCTAAAATCTTTGTTAACGTGTCTGTTTTAAGCTCAAGACTATTATTAGTTGTAGGTATTTCGACGTTTAACGAGTGTAATAATTTATTGCTATTACTAGACCACTTTTGAAGTTGGAAGCCCCCACGCTCTAATAACTTGTTCATCTGGTGATAAATCTCTTCACCTTCCGCAATTGATTGGCAACCCGTTAACAGATCGTCGACATAGAAATCAGTGAGGATTCGGGTTGCTGCTAGAGGAAAATCAGTTCCTTCTTCACGCGCAAGCTGCTGTAAGGAACGAACCGCTAGGTATGGCGCAGACGAAGTACCGAAGGTGACACGCAATAACCGAAGATGCTGTAGTTCAGAGGTTGGGTTTTCACGCCACAAAATGCGCTGATAATCAGCATCTTCGTCTGCGACCTTGACTTGGCGATACATTTTGACTATATCAGCCACTAAACTTATGGGGTGACGACGCCACCGCATAATAATTTGACGCAAATCAAGTTGTAGGGTTGGGCCGACCATTAGTTCATTGTTTAATGATATACCATTATGGCCTGAACACGAAGCGTCAAAGACGACCCTAATCTTCGTGGTACTCTTATCATCACGTATCACGGCGTGATGTGGCAGATAGAACGCGTTGTTGCTTAATTCCACCTCGGGTACCACTTCGGCGTGCCCCAGCTGAACGTACTCGTTAATGACTGCACTATACCGTGTCTTAAGTTCCGGTGACCGTGATAATCTCTTTTCTAGATTGTAAAAGCGTCTAGCCGCAATGACCTCGGACCCTCCCGATATACAGATGGGTTGATTGACCTTAAAGGGTAACCTTACAACGAATCGCCCGGTCTCGTCACGTTTGGTTGTCTTAGAGTAGAAGTTTTCGCACTTCTGTTCTTCTTCAGTCAAGATTACTCTACGAACTGAAGGCTCCGACTCTAACTCCCAAAACATACGCAGAAGGTCATTGGTATCTAACTGTACCGCAGTATGGTAACTTATCGGCCTAGAAAAAGGTGATGGTTGGAGTTCACCGGACAAAATCCATCCTAATTTGGTTTTCTGTGCAATTGGAGTTCCAGATGGACCTTTCACTAAACCATCCAATAAAATTTCACCAACCACCCGGGTGCCTAACAATAAATCAATTTTTCCCGGCGTGTGAAAAGATGGATCGGCTAGTTTTAAGTTTGAAATGTGCGAATAAACTTGACTAATTTTTCTTTCGGGTAGATGTGTGGTGAGTTTATTCAGCACAAAAGCATCGACATATAAACTAAAATGTGGATCTAGGCGAGACTGCAATTTGAATGTCACCATTGACGTAGAGGGTACTGAACTTCCCTCGTCGTCACCTAATCGATGTATGCCGGTATGAGTGGGTACCTTACGTAAACCAAGGAACTGGACTGCAGCCTCGGTTATGAACGAGACTTGAGAGCCCTGATCCAACAGGGCTCTTACAACTGCACCAGTACCAGTCCTTGTTGATTTAGCATGGACCAAGGCTGTGGCCAACACTCCATGGTGGTGATTCAGCTGCCCAAAACAACAAACGGGTTTATCAGCTGCTATTTTGATACTCTCATTTGAGGTAGAAGAAGTGGCTGTTGTAGCAGTCACCACCTTCTCCTCAGCTGAACCGTTAATAGGTTCAGCAGAACTAACAATTGTTTTAGGGTGTAACAGTGAGTGGTGTTTTCTATTACAAAGTTGGCATTTAGTGAGTTGACGGCAGGAATAAACTGAGTGATTTTTACCTAGACAATTAAAGCACAGCTTACTGGTTCGGGCGTACTCACGACGTTCATCACAATTTTTCCTAGCGAACTGTTTACAATGACATAGTTTATGGTCTCCAGAACAAAGAACACAAGATTGCGTTGCGACATGAAATGATTTGGCATGATTAGTACGAGCACTAGTAGTCTTATTTGCCTTAGGATCTAAGTATTCGAGTGATCTAAATCTGGATTCCATAAATGTTTTGAATTCCTCAAACTTAGGCAAGTCATCACAAGCGCTAATTCTCGTCTCCCACAATTTGCGAGATTCGCTGTCTAATTTTTCACTTACTAAATAAATGACAATGGTGTCCCAAGATTTCACATCAATGCCTAAAGTTTGTAGTCCATGTAAACAGTCTACCGTAGTGTCTAACAATGATTTGATACTAGGTGCTGATTCTTTAGTGATAACAGGTTGACTAATAAATCTTTTAAGTGTACAGTTAGCAAGGAATTTTTTGTTATCATACCTTTTAGTAAGGATGGACCAAGACTCAACATAGTTCGAAGTGGTCACTGGTATGTTTCTCAATAGTTGCTCTGCCTCTCCTGTTAGATGGCCTTTTAAATAATGAAGTTTTTGAACTTCATCCAAGGCTTCATTTTTGTGTATCAGAGACAAAAATAAATCCTTAAATGAATCCCATTCAGTATACAAACCCGAGAAGGTCGGAAGAGTTATTTTAGGCAATCTAACATTTGAGACGTTTACAGACTTACCATTACTAGGTGCAGTTTTTGAATCAAGGTGTTCTTTCAATTCAGATTTATAAAGGAAATAAATCTCTTCGGTCTCATCATACAACTCATTAGTAAAATAAATATTACTGTTCATTTCTGAATCTGTTGCTTTTTCAATAATATTTTTATGTGTTCCATAAAAATCTTTCCACTGTCTCTAACGATTCTAGTCTGGTTGAAACATATGCTTGTGTTAACCGCTCCTTTGGGGACTTTTTAAAATTAACTCGACCCTTCTGTATGATGGTTTTATTGCTCAATTGTAATTTAATCAAGGCTTCCATTATATAGTAGTGATAAGTCGAACAAATAGGAATAATCAACAGCAAGTATTACGGGTCCAAAATGATAAAAATGCGAGTGTTGAATTATATTGAAATTAATGACCACGTAAAAATGTCTAAGTATTTAGGTACTCATGCAATATTTTTGAAAGAACACAGTTACTCAAACACACATATTTGAACACACAAATTACGGAAATTTTGCAAGTCGTATGAACTCACAAAATATCAATGTTTTCTAATAATAGCACACGAAATAATAAGACCTAGGCTTCCTATGTAGAAAGCTAAAAAAACACGAAAATATTCAAAGTCTAAATTCCAAGGCGATTGATGAAAATATCTTCAAAGTCAACATAAAGTTTACTTACAGTTTGTCTTCTTTGTCCGTACACTGTACACTGCACTTATTCACTGATAAAATAATTACTTATGTAGCATAATTATGCCGGTATCACTGCACATAGCACGTTTCACTGATTTATAGCACTGCAATCCGATATCCCAACTGGAATGTGGGGCTGGTGGCGCCCTCTGCCACCGCTTGCTGCAAACTCCGGGGCGCCGCGCTTAACCAGCGCTGGCACTGCTCCGCTCGTTCCCAATCCCACTACTGTGTGGAGATTGTTATATGGCACTTCAGGGCGATCCACCCTGGTTTCTATGCCTCCAGTTCAGAAGTACGGCCGACAGACTCGCCAACCACTTCACTTCACTGTCCGACTCGACAGGACCAATGTTAACTCGTGAAACACCGTTAAAACAATAGTGATAATTAAATAAAACACTTGTTCCATGAGAGTATAACATTTATTAAATACACTGAGCCTAAGTAATTTCGCGCAAAATCTTAACATCGCCATTCAGCGGACGGTACAACGCCATCTATCGAGCGACGTGACAACAAATAGAACACAGTAATTTTACGATTGAACATGCCTACTATGGTGAGCATATAAGGGGTAATGATGGCTTTATAATTGAAGTGTGCAGGGAGGTCAGCAGCAGCCTACTTCGAGAGCTGTCGGCTTCTAATTCTTCATGGCTACTAAGGGGACGTATCCAGTCCCGACATATAAGCCGCAAAACTTATTTTGTTTACATTTTAGTCGACAGCTCTCGGAGAGGCAGGGAAGCAATACTTAAACATTATTGTAACTGCATCGTAGGCAAACGAACTGTAGGCTGCTGCGCACATGTGATGTCTATAATATGGTACCTTAGTTGGGCAAGGTACCAAGATAATATAGTACCACCTGCACAGTTCTTAGATGATGTTCTAATTATAATTGAAGATGAATAAAAGACAATTTTAAAAAGGTATTTTAATTTTAATTTTATACATCGCCTCCTAATCTTCCCTATCTTTTAATCTATTTGTATTTTCTATTATCGTCCCACTCAACACAATACAATAAATACTACAATTAATATAATAAACAACTGAATTATTAAAACAAAATAGCAATCGTACTTTAAAAATCAGCTATTTAGAATACTTTGTTGCCAACTTGTTGCATAACCTCACTTTTACTAAATCTCTTATAACTCTACTCTCAGGCTGAGATCTATAAAGCGTACTTAAACTTTGCTCATACTTTACTTTCGAGATAAGACTAAGTCGGTATTTAAAATGCAGACTTCAAATAAGTCTGAGTGCGTGCTTAGCAAAACTTAAGTTCACGACTTACCAAAAACTTACGATATTAAAGTAAAAAAAGAAAAATGAAAAAAAAAAGCCTTACTCCGAATATGAGAGACAACTGCTCATACAGTTGGTGCAGTTGAAGATCGGCATTATAGAAAATAGAAAGACTGACGGCGTTTCCCAAAAAAAGAAACAAGAAGCTTGGGACGAAATAACAACATTGTTCAATAACTCCAACGTCTCACAAACCGTATGTACAGACATTTCTATACATTACTTATCATCGATGTTTGGTCCTACATAAATAACTGTTTTTCGTTGTATTATTCTCCATGTTGTTTAAATGATTTTGTGACAAACGTGTACCAAGTTTATCTACAATGCCAGGTGAACGGTACTCTAAAAACACCAGTTTGATTGTAATCAAAATATATTCCAAAATTCAAATGAATAGCTTGTAAGTTTAATTTATAAACAAATAATTCTGTTTTAAGTTTTGGGATATTTAAAAAAATGTTGAACCAAAAGGGGAATGCCCAATTTTGGCCATGAAACGCCCAACAATTTGCTTTCGTTAAAAAAATATATCTTGTTTTACTTTTATTAATCGCTGTATTCATTTATCCTAATAAGATTGCAACAGTTTTGTACAAAATAAAAGTATCGAAAAGATTAAATGAAATTAGGAAAATCCGTAATTCCTTGGTTTGTGGATAAAATAAAAAGTGTTGTCAATTACTAATTCTGTTCAAAATATAATCGATTCCCTTTTTTTTCATCGATTTTTATAATGTATTATGATGCTTTTAATGCCAATATTATTAGTTTTTTAGATAATTATTATGGTGTTATGATAATTAATTCTTTAAATCATAACAAAAATGCTACTGTACAATTGAACTGTCAGACTTATCTGTTTTTAAAAATACATAAAAATAGAATTTTAAAAGAGAGAAAACTAAAAGGACTAAAATAATAATCTTTGAGGCGTTTTAATTAATTCGTTCGTTAGTAAATTCATGTTGAATTATAATTCGAACAAAAAATCTATTTCGATTTATGGATTGTTTAAAAAATCGATATCGATTTTATATCTGTTAAGTGGCAACATCGAGTCTGACATTATGACAGCTAGGCGGCTTTCTGCTATACCTAAATAATCACAAGTCGACTTTGTTTGCATTTGTATTATTTTTTTTGTTTTTTTTTCGAATTTGTTATCTAAGTAACGAATAAGCTTTCTAAATGGACTCCGACAGTTATTTTTATCCTACTGAAAACGACATGAACTAGAAATAGTTCATCAAAATATGGAAACAAATAATGATTTATCTGAGTATAACAGGGAATGCAATCTAAATAGAGCTAGGGCAGACTTAAGAAATATAAATGTAGACTCTGAAAATGTTAGGAAATTTCCTGTTTTAACTTACAGTGACTTAATATTATTAGCCTGTGGCACATACCAATTAAAGAAAGCTCACTCTTATTATGGTGAGCACATGAGATTTAATGGTTGCTACCAGATAGAATTATGTGAAGACCACAGGAGCAGCATTATGGAAGGAATTAAGTCCTAACCATTATCAGTCGTAAAGTATATTTCATATATATTTTAATTAATGGCAATGATTCAGGTAGAAGTGCAATTAAAATGTATTGTTGCAATTGTATTGTCGGCCGGCGAACAGTAGCATGCTGTGCCCATGTTATGACAGTAATATGGTATTTGGGTTGGGCACTCAAACTAATATTTTCCCTCCTGCTCAATTCCTGGATGATGTGCTGATTGTATATGATACAAATGATGTATAAGATCATGAAATACATAGATCTATAAAAACTTGAAAACTTAATACAGTAAAATGATTGTTATAAAACTGTATTTGTGAAAATAAAAACCATTTTATATCTTAAAAACCCAGACTTTTTTTTAAATCAATTCCTTTACCATTTCATTCTTTGAATTGCATATTATCATTTCCATATGCTTTTATATGTGTGCACCCAGGGCCGAAGTCTCTATGGCTGGTGGGCATTCCCCTTTGATTTTCATTACGTTTATACTCACATGATAGAGCTGCAGAAACCCTTTATTAGTAGCATTTTACAACATTCATGAAAATAAAGCATGCTTGATAAGAAATCATCGATATAACAGTTGTTTTAATTTTAGGCTGATACTAAACAACTTAAAAAGATGTGGCAAAATTTAAAGACAAAAGCCAGAGATGCCAAGACTCTCGAAGCCCAAACAAAGAGGACAGGAGGAGGACCAGCACCACCTGAAATGGGGCCTTTGGAGGCTCAGGTGATGGCAGTCATGCCAAATGTTATGCCATCTATAGATGTACCAACTGACAGCGACACATTGGCTGCAGGTAAGATAATTTCAAATAATAATATGTTCTAATTGCAGGGATGGCCTAATGGTTGATTGCCTTTCCTGTAAGGGAGTAGAGTTTGATTACGGCCTGCACCTCTGAGATCTTAAAAATTCAGGTGTAGATCAGAATTTGTTCATCTTTTAATTTTGTATACATGGATTAACCTGCATACCAAAGAGGGCTGTGTGGTGTACATAAATGACTAAGGGCAGGAACATTCCTAATTCTGATATGAAGGCTGTGTCTGTAAGTGGGCTATATAATTATCATATAGTGGGATAATTATTAAATTAAAATCTATTGTATGATACTTATCCCATTTTAATGAATAAATATGTACTGTGTTTATTTATTACTCTTGCTTTTCTAGCGGAACTTGGTCATGACAATGATGACGAAAATTGGCTAAGAGAAGAAAATCCCATGACCACACTCACAATCACAATCACACTCTTGGTGTTGAATGTGGAATTCGAAATTCTGAATCAGCCTGGAACAAGTCAGGATACCCAGGTTGAAAATGAAACAAGCCTCGAGCTCCCAGCTAGTCTGGAGCTAAACGAGATACCAACTATAAGTAGCATAAAAAAAAACATTTGATGATTTAAAAAAAGGTCCGCTGTGGCAAGAGCTGAAAAATAATAAGAAAAAGTTTGAAATAGAAGTGAATAATGCCCAAGAGAAGCACAAATTAGAAGTTGATTTCCTTAAAGAAAAATATAAATTAGAATTGGAAATTTTAGAATTAAAAAAAGACCTATTAAAGAAAAAACAAATAAATGATTAAAATTAAACAATGTTTGTTTTAATTTAGTTTATTCACCAAATTATGCATATTGTGCAATAACTGACTGCCGAAATGCTAGACCTGCAGAAGATGATGATCCATTGTTTCTTTAGTGTTCAACTTCTGGTGTTTGTTCAGGATCATTACCATCATCATAAGCATCCCCTCTCTGTATACCTATATTATGGAGCACTGCACAAGCTATAATTATGTTTCTGGTATTTGACAGTTTTGAAGGCAGGCCCAACTGTAGACAAGGACTTTTTTCCACACTCCAAAAAAATCGTTCCACAATATTTCTTGTTCTTATTTGAGCAAAATTATAATTATTTTCTGCTGTTGTTGTTGGATTTAAAAGTGGTGTTAACATGAAATGGAGTGATGGATAACCACTGTCACCTACTAAAACTCCTTCTAAATCACCACTCAGCAGTCTTGCATAGGCCTGGCAGTTTCTAAATATTCTACTATCATGTGAACTGCCATGTGTGGGCTTATTATAGCTATACATCATCATCATCATCCGTCCACTGCTGAACGAAAGCCTCCCTCAAGGAGGGGGGGGGGGGGGGTGTGCCATAATCCCCAGCAGTTTTAAGACATACCCGGGTCAAAGCTATACACATTTATTGAAAAATATCCTTTTCTATTCCTATAAACTTCAGGGTGGGGGATGCCTCTAGGTCTATTCATTTTTATATGAGTGCAGTCAATAGCTCCAATGCTGTTATTCAAGCCACGGTGAGTATTTAACCTTCCTAATTCCTCAAATTTACTTTTTATCAAGCTCATATTTCTTGGAAAATATATAAACCTCGGTATTTATTTACTCAGTTCTTTGGAAAATTTATTTATTATTATGCAAACTGTTGACTGGCTGATACTATTTAAATCACCGCACACCATCCGAAATGTCAAAGAACAATTTATTATTTAATTATTTGTAATTCCAGCAACAACCAGTATATTAGTTAGATAATTACTGTGTTTTTATCATTCAATTAATTTAGCCTATCACATAACACTTATTTGTTTGACTTTGGCATCTGGCCAATCCAGTTACAGTTAGTTAGTCATCATAGGCTGGTTGATGCTGCTATACAAGAAGTGAGATAATCACTATGTAAGTATCTGGTAATTATGCAACAATCATGCTTTTTTATTAAATATATTTTATGATGATATTCTATGAAAATATAAAGAATACCTACTATATGAAAAATATATATATAAGTCAGTACCTACCTGAAAACAACCAGTTGCGTAAAATCTTAATGCTATTAGTAATTGCAGTTTTGGTGAAATAGGCAATCCTCTTTTGTCGAAATGTACTAAATTTGAAATGATTAGTGGCAGGATTACATTTAAAACTGTGTCCTTAGTGAAACGGTATCTTCTTATAAATTCCTTTTCGTCATACAGCTCAAAAGGATTTTGATTGTATTCGTTCCGAATATACAATTTAGGCATACGTCGAAAGTTTACATCGGCTGAAGTTCCCAACTGTTCTATGTTTTCTATAGTAGACAGAATTCTCTCTATATTCTCCATTATGCCATACAGTAGTGTGACAGTTTCACTATTTGTAAAGTCCAGTAGTCAAGCCTAGGTCAACACATAAAAGCACGAGACGGATCCAATATAAATACGAAGCCAAATCACAAATTTCATCACACAAAGTCCTTTAGGGAATCGTGGGTCGAATGGGTACAATACGAGATCGGAAGTCCAAGTTACAAAGTCAGTCGCTAAGTGTTACGTAAGTGAAGTCTGAGTAAAGTGTAAGTACGCTTTATAGATCTCAGCCTCAGATTGCCAAAATCTGCAGAATTTTCAGTGATGGTTTGATAATATATAAGCTATTAATTGACACTACTTTCATCTTTTTACATTCAGGCCCAAGAATGTATGAAAGCGTATCAGTCTCCAAAGCAGCAACTTTAAATTTGTTTGCTATTTCAAGCCAATCGTTCATAGTGCATATATTTTGCGCAAAGTTTAGACCATATTAGAGATTTAACACACTTGTCTTATAATTACGGTTAAAGTTTATTTTCCTATCCTAAATCGATATTCAAGATCTGTTAATGAAGTTCCTGTTGCTAAGTACCTGTAATTGTAAATAGTCATTATTAATTATTTCAGGTAAACGAATGACCCAGAAATGGAAGAAACTTAGGTTTGCGTGGATGAAATGCGACAAAAAGATGCGCGAAACGAAATCCGGATTGGGTAAAAACCAATTCAAAAATATCAACATAACGATAATTTACTTTTTCTAAAAAAATAACACCCAATTGTCACGTATCCACGTATGCCATGTATCCGAATCAAATATGCCGAAAGAAAAAAGTAAATCTAAGGCTGCTGTTCCCAACAGAACAGAACAGAAAAAGAACAAAGAAGAAATTAATCCTGTGGATAAGAAAATGATGAAGTTTATGGACGGCGGATGGCGCGGTGACGGTGCGGTCGCGACCGCGTATACCCAGCATAGAGGCGCGGTGGCGGAACGGTAACGGCGCGGCGGCGGTATTGTGTACAAAGGGTAACCCTACATTACAATTTTTTTAGAATAAACGTTACTAGGAAAAAACTCGATTGGACTAAATTACTGGTAACGGCACATCCCTAGTCGTGTGTCCTGAATGCAAGCCAACAGAGTGATATATCAATAACTTTGATATATATATATATATTGGTTCAATAAGATGATTAGAATTCTAAGACCAGGTAACCTCAAACTGTCGAACCAGTCTGAGTGACCACCGCCGCGATCGGATCATTTTTAACGCGTTCCGCGCACTTTAAATCGTCCTCCTGGTATTTTTCGCACCAATTACACCGAGTGATACACCAAAAGTTGCGGGCAAGTTGGCGTCACACCACAGTGAAATCCGTTTTTCGATCGTTCGAAAACTCCTCGCGTAGTGACCAAAAAACTGGATTTTCAAAAACAAAAGTGTGTACAACTTTAAAACTAAAGTGACAACCACGCAATATTTTAGTGCCAACGTGTGCGCGAGGCGCATGTGCTCAAGTGACCAAAGTTCCAGATTTTTCCGACAAGCGAGAAGCTCGGAACAGAGGAAGAAAGAAATCGACGCCCTGCCGAAAACGGTCAAGGTCGACCGGCGCTCCCTGGAAATAGTGCCAAAGCACCGCCAAGAGACCCCCTATCTGCAGGTGAAGTCAGATTTCTATTATTCCAAAAACTCGCGAAGTTAGAGACAAAAACAGTGACAATGAAAACAGCATAAAATAGTCGACTTTCCCACCGCCATATCTCCCGAACGGGATCGACAACGCCATATTATTATAACACCAAAAGACGCCCTACATCAAGGACTACACGCATGGAAAATCCTAGATTTTTCTAATAAGCCGTCTCTGAAATATTGGAGCTGACGTCAGGCGGGGCAGAAAGCGACACGTAGTAAATAAGTAAAAACTGTACGTCACAATATTTACATTTTGTGGAGACGGTTTCCTCCGAACCCTCAGTTCGCCCACCCTTGAGGGGTAAAATACAACCGCCGCGAGCCCATCTACTCCTCAAAGACACAAACAGCTCAGTTATAGCCTGTTCCTAACTTTAATTAGGTGTGTTTTTATAAAGTGGAAAAAATTTCACTAAAACTTTTAGATAATTTATCCCTCGCACCACTTCATCCCCCTACAAATCCGTCCCTGTCCCAGGATCATAATAATCCTGACGGCCATCCTGTGCGGAGAGGTATCCTCTGTCGGGAACCGTAACCTCATCCCTCTGCTGTTTTTTACCACAGAGATAAGAGGGTCTATATAAACCCGGGCATTTTTCGACAACTCAAAAATTTTTTTCCCAACGCCACTAGCGCCCCCTGTCGCAACATAGCGACACTGCAAAAAATTTAAATCTAGAAGTTCCCGACGGAGAGCTTCCGCTTCCGCCCTCGATAGTGGCGCACGCCTGCGTCGAGTGAACGGAACTTCTAGAACCCAAAACTACATACCTGTCATCGAGCGAAAAGCTCAAAAGTGACAGCAGCGGGAAAAAATTGACTGAAGTTGTCGCCGGTGGCGCCCCCCGACAGCTTTGTGTGTTTTTGACAGTTGTCCTTTTGACAAGTGACATTTCACGTCACATCTCACATCCCTCATCCCCCAAACACCCCCACCTCCGACCACTGTTGCGACAAGTGCCCCACCCTCCTACCTCCTACCCCCACTCCTTTACCCCCTCTCAACTTCCAAACCCCCCCCCCCCCACTTTTCCCATTACCTCAACACCCCGCAATTTTTTTTCTAAAACTCGGGTTTCTCACGAACCCAGTGGAGTGGAATAGGCGAGATTGGGTTCATCTGAAAGGGCTTGGAGAGACCTACCCGACGGTGGTCATAGACTGTAGGTTAAATCAATCAAAAATTTAGAATTTTATTTTTAAATTTTTATTTCTTAGTTTTGGGACATTGGTCTGTGACCAATTTAAAACGTAGAGCTAGTCTCTAGAATTAATTAACTTAAGTTTAACCCAACGGTGGATGCACATCTCTTATATTATTGACAGGGGTATCTCTTTACAATACCCCACAAACCTGTTTATTGACATCGCCGGTCTCTCGTAGGCATATTATATTAAGACTGACCTCTAAAACCGTTTTCGGTTTTATTTTACTTTCGACACGAGATTCTCGACCGATACGTGGGTACCGCTCCATATACCCAACAGTGCGAGCTATTCAACACACCATGAAATGAAATGAAATTATTTATTTTGCAATTAGGATTTTTTCAATCACTTTTACACGTCTTTTTTAAACTAGATGGCGTCGGCATTTCCTATGACTATCCCTGAGAAGAAACGCCGAAACAAACTCAGGGGTCAAAGTCTATTTTAAAGTCCAGACAGATTGTAATGATGTAAAGGTTTATGTGAGACAAATATAGGGTGGAATAGCCTTTTGAAGAAAGTGCCATAACTATTTGAGCTAACCTGTCGCAACAGAGTGCAAGCATGCATCAGTTATCGTGAGAATTAATGAAATGAAGAGCGCTCAGCCTAGATCTCACTCACATTTACAATGTATAGCGATTATATATAAGAAATCATTTCAATTTAAACGACATTACAATATCAAAATAATGAAGTAAATAATATAATAATTAATGGCAAAAATTGTATATAAAAAAAAAGGAAAGGCTAAAGAGCGGTTCAATCCCAAGCGTTTTTGTCATCTAAATAGTCCGAAATTTTATAGTATCCTTTTTTACAAAGTTTAGATTTAATTACAATTTTGAACTTCTTTAATGTTAAATTACGTATATCATTGGGAAGTTTATTGTAAAAGCGTATACATTGTCCCATGAACGAGTTGCTTATTCTGTGGAGGCGCGTAGCATGTACAGCAAGGTTGTGTTTATTCCTAGTGTTCAAAGAATGAGTATCAGACAGTTTGACAAAGTTCGAAATATTTTTATAAACATATATTAAATTTTCAAATAAACTGGGTGATTTTTTTTACCGTCTTGAAAATTATATGGTGTGTTATGTTTGTGGAATAGAATCTATGTATGAGAGTATTTGTGTGCTAGCCCGTCGATTATTACAGTTCAGAAAATCCAATAAAATACATAAAAAGGAGGCACCCTACACGGCGCGTGCGTAATATTAAAATAGGTACCTACACTGCCTATGCCGCGATCGCGCATGAATGAAAAGTGCGAGCGAGATAGCGTAAATACCTACCCATTGCTACCATTCGAGAGATTTCGATCTTCCCTTCATACTTTTAAGGGCTTAGGACCTTCTAACATGCTGTAGTTGTGTTACATGTTAAAGTTTATCATAATTTATCGGAATAAATAAAATAGTAGGTACGAGTATTATGCGTAAACTACAACATACTAGGCGCATTTAAAAGATTGAAATCAACTTATTTACAAATTACACTGATAAATTACAGAATAAAATGTACCTTTTAGCGATATCACAGTAACTGTTCAGTGTCCACCGTTTCTCTCTAAACACAAACTAGCACGTCTTTGGAAATTGTTTGTTAAACTAAGCAGGGCGTCACTATCACTTTTTAAAATATCAAAAGCGTCTATTATGCGCTGTTAAAATTCACTCCACCGTTGCTAAATACTCTACACTGTTGTATTCGTACCTTTTTTTGTTTATGAGCGATCGACGGTGACGTACGCGGTAATGTAAACAATACGAATAGATCTCGCGACGTCACAAAGTTCCTAATCGCATGCGACTGAAAAAACCAAAATAAAAAGACGGCGGGCGGCCGGGCGGGGGACGGCGGGAGCGCGGGTCCTGCGCCGGCGGCTCGGCGGGAAGGGGCGCCCGGCGGGTGCGAGTGTCCTTGAAGATAGTTTAGCTACCTATTAAGATTTTTTCCTACTTTGTCACGCGTTTAGTAGGGTGACCATGATTACGATTTTGAATTATTTTAATTATTTTTTCAAATTCTTCTGTTAAATGTTTTAATATGAAAAATAGATTGTAAATTAGTAGTGTATATTGGTAGATTAATTTCAGACTATGTTAGTAAAACAAGTAAAATATATAAAATAACCATGCCATAGGCTTCTACTCCATTTACCTATCACGCCCTATTTTTTTCAAGACGGTAAAAAAAATCACCCAGTATATTGTGACGCTACATTTAGAATATTAACTTCCTTAAATCTGTGTCTCAGCGACACCCTTGGACCAAGATTATAAATATCTCGGACAGCCCTTTTCTGCAAGACGAATATAGTATTGATGTCTGCAGAGTTTCCCCAGAGGAGGATGCCGTAAGTCATCACGCTATGAAAATAACTGAAATAAACTATTCTGGCTGTATCCACATCAGTTAAGTGCCGAATTTTTTTGACAGCAAACGCGGCCGAACTAAGCCTACCAGATAATTTGTTTATTTGCGGGCCCCATTGCAGTTTGGCGTCTATAGTGATGCCTAGAAAAACAGTTGAATCCACAATGTCCAGTTCCACTCCATTCAATTTAACATTTATTGGTACTTGTCGGACATTGGGCGTTGAAAATTTAAGACATTTGGTTTTTTTCTCATTAAGGAGAAGATTATTGACATTGAACCAATGAACTACATGAGATAGTGCAACGTTAACTTCGCGAAAATCTAGTAATTGTCGTCGAATTTTAAATATTAGAGAAGTATCATCCGCGAACAATACTACCTCGTGATTATCCCGTACGTAATATGGCAAGTCATTAATATAAACTAGAAACAAAAATGGACCTAGAATTGAACCCTGCGGGACGCCCATGGTGACCTCAGATCCCGAAGATCTCTTGCCATTAATATCGACCCTCTGAATTCTATTGCTTAAATACGAAGTCAAGAAGTCGAGAGCCTTGTTCCTTATGCCGTAGTGGTATAATTTCCTGATGAGTGTATAATGGTGTACGCAATCGAAAGCCTTTGACAAATCGCAGAATATGCCAAGAGCATCTTGCGAGTCTTCCCAGGCATCGAATATATGTTTCAGCAATTCCACGCCCGCATTTGTCGTTGAACGTCCCCTTGTGAAGCCAAACTGCTTTTTATGAAGTAGGTTGTGTCTATTAAAATGTCTTAACATCTGATTTAAAATCAATTTTTCAAAAATTTTACTCAATGTGGGTAGAATTGAAATAGGCCGAAAATTTGTGGGATCCGTAGAACTACCAGATTTGAACAGTGGTATTACTTTACTTTGTTTCATCAAGTCAGGAAATACACCAGATGCAATACAAGAATTGAACACGGTTGCCAAGTAAGGTGAAATTACGTCAATTATGGACGAGATAGTTCGTACTGACAGTCCCCAAAGGTCTGCAGTTTTCTTTACATCAAGACTTTTAAATGATTCTTTAATATCTTTCGCATTAACAACTGAAAATTCAAAAGGTGTGCTACATTCAGATACGCTTTGTTTTAGTATAGTATAAGCGGAAGTGGAAGAAGACAAGAGAGTTTTGGTTGTTAAAATCGGAATATTAGTAAAGAAATTTTCAAACTCAGTTGCCACCTCCATGTCCCCCCTAATATCTATGTCGTTAATTTTCAAATGGAAATTGCGGCTACGTACTGTGGATCTTCCCGTTTCGGAATTAATAATATTCCATGTAGTTTTGATTTTGTTACTAGATACTTTTATCTTGTTTTTTAAATGTATTGACTTGGCCAAGGAACAGGCTCGTTTAAATATTTTTGAATATCTTTTTACATATTCTTTAAAATCTGCGCTATGATTGTACGTTTTTTCATAATATAATTGAAATAACATATGTCTACTTTTAAAAATGCCAGCTGTCGCTCAGTCGCTAAAAGTAAATTGATCACTGACCGATAGTGATTTTGGGGTAAAAACGTTACTAAACTCTCTATTAATCATCATTGTTGTCCTTTTGACCAAATTAGAGATACATTTAATCTAAAATTTTAAACTTTTAAACTTTCATTACGAATATAGTCAAATACTTATATTTTTACACTATTATTTTTAAAACTTATACAAACCTTTTACTTTATATTCGTCAATTTATACACTGTACAGATTTATTTTAACTATATTATTTAATTATCTAATTTGATTATTGTCACATTCCCCTGAAAACAACATGTTCGGAATCCGCACTCCAATAAAAAAGCCGACCAACTCGCGGGCCGAAAACCCGCCTAAATCGCCGACTAAGCCCGAGAAAGTACACCCAGCCCAAATTTCCAACGTCAGGCGCAGCATAGGCGAGTGGAAAAGGCGGGCCCAATACCGATGTCCCCAACGACCTCGAAACTCACTGGTTCGGCGGCCCCCGTCAAACTTCCACCAAAACTTACGCCCCCGCATGACAACAATTATGAGGTTGCGGAAAAAACTGTCACCACGGGGAGCCCGCCGAAACAAAGATATCTCAACAGGACTACGGAGGCAAAAGCCTGCCTCACAAAAGCCAAGCTGCACCTCGGTAATTCTCGGAACTTAAAAACCGAGATCAAAAATGAGGTAATGTCGGCGATCAACCGTCTGTTCGAGCTTGTAAAAGAGGCGGAAAACGACAAAATATTGGAGAAGGGAACCGCCAATGAACATGACAAGGAGAGCCAAAGATCGGAGAAGACCCGCGAAGAAGGGACTGAAGGGAAAGCAATTAAAAAAGCATTAGAAGAGAATTGCATGCTGTTAAGAGAAAACTCGGAAAAAAATCTGACGTTAAAAGCGGCTCTAGAAAAACACCATGAAAGTCTCGGAAAGGCCACATACGCGAGCATTACATCAAGCCTCCCCAGGACCCAACCCCCTGCACAAACAACACTACACTCCGTGGTCGTGACATCAAGGGATGAGATGGACACAGGGGAGCAAGTCCTGGAAAAGATAAGGGAGGTTATGAATGCGAAAGAAGGATGGGTTAAAGTAGAGAGATTAAGAAAAGCTAAAGATAGAAAAATTATTGTTTGTTGTAAAACGAAAGAAGAGAGGGAAATGGTTAAAGAAAGGATAAAAAAAGGGAAGAAAACAGCTTTGTGTCGAAGAAGCTCAGAACAAAGACGCACTCCTGATCCTCAGGGACGTCTTGAATTACAACACAGACGAGGACGTGCTCACGGCCCTGAGGAATCAGAATGCATACCTGTTCAAAGATCTTGACCGCCAAGAAGACCGCGTTGCAACGAGATACAGGACGAAGGCAAGAAACCCGCACGCTTGCCATGTTGTCCTCAGGGTGTCCCCAAAAATATGGCTACGAGCACTAGAGGCAGGCTCACTCTACATCGACCTTCAGAGAGTCAAAGTAGCTGACCAATCGCCACTTGTCCAGTGTTCCCTCTGCCTCGAATACGGACACAGTAGGCGCTACTGCTCTGAAGACCAGGAGAAATGTAGCCATTGCGGGGGCCCTCATATAAGGGCAAACTGCAAGCTTTGGCGTGTCGGTGCAAGTCCGTTTTGTTGCAACTGCACAAAGGCGAAACTTGACCAGGTGGACCACAGCGCGTTCAGCCAGGACTGTGCAATTAGGAAAAGGTGGGGCGCACTGGCCCGAGCCACCACAGCCTATAATTGCTGAGGATGGCGCTAGCGATTGGAGGATGATGGGTGAGATGGCAATATCGTGTAAAAACAGAAAAATCTACAAAATTATTAATAGTTTACAAAAATTTTTGGAATTATTAAAAGTCAAAATCTGTAAATTGCAACAATTTCATGACGAAACTGCACAATTTATACGAGCAAATAAAAAATCAAGAAAATCAACTTTCAACATCAACAAATTAACGTAGGTTTCATGAGAAACCTGCTTAATTGACAAGAAACAAAAGAAGATACAAACAACACTTTTAGACTGAACAAAATAAATTTACAATAAATAAAATAGTGGTGGACTGAGCTCGCCATCATCACCCAAGCCTCTCAATGTGTTGGCACATGTATAATTGTATACTTACAACCAGCACATTCAGTCGCAGCGTACGACCAACACAGCAACAACCTAAGACGCAAACCGAAGCCTGGTCAAAAGAAAACTTACGTGAACATCACCTGTATGCAACCCTTTCCCTAGAGGACCGTGATCAAATCACGCAAATAGCACAAAAGAAATAGGCCAAAACAGTCCTTGATCACCTTGTCAGGGGAACCGTGAAATGCAGGAGTTTAGGGTTTAGCCGGTAAGAGTCCGGCACTATCCAGATTGTCTCACTTGTGGGGTGGTCTGGGTGTCCATGAGGATTCCACCTCCAGCAGACGAAAAAAAAAAAAAAAAAAACCTCAAACTGTCCAAATAACGTGGTTTTGTTGTTTCGAATTATATTTCAAAAGTTAAATTTTATTGTTGTAGTACGTGCCTTTATTATATGTACGACTACGCCTATAGCCCACGCGTGCGCTCAAAGAGTTTTTATGGGTGTGTGCACTCTAGTGTTAAACAAAAAACAGAATTCCCGGTCATTTTGTCCCGGTTAGTCCCCCTATGCTCTAGTCCCGCTATGCTCGACTCGTAAAATACCTACTAAAAAGTTTCGAAACACGAAATCACATTCGCGGGCAGTGATGAAGAAAACTTACAGTGTTATATTTTATTTAACCATTTAAAAAGTAAATTAAGAAAACCTAGTATATAAACATGTTATCTTATTCTTAATCATCATTAAATATATGTATTATAAAACAAGTCAAGCTTTGCGCTCGTTATGAGAAGCATGTGTCGAACTGGTTTTTTCAGGGTAACCATAACAATGAGCCCTTCGGCGAATCATTACCTGGTCCTTCTCTTTCGCTATTATCTTTTATGGGTCGCGTTTTTGACCCCTCGGGCAGTGGGCAACACGCCCAGAACCTGATTCCTCGCCCTCCCCTAGGGGAGCGCGTAGACGATCTACCACGACTCTTTCGCTATTATGGAAATAAGTAGAAAAAATATGATTGCATTATTATTTTGCAGCTGCAACTTACTGATAAGGCTAATTATGTTAGTTGTCAGTTAGTTCTTCTATGACATTGTCAGGTGCAAGTTGTTCCAGTGGATGAAAATTAAAAAAAAAAAAATTAAAATTAAATTTTAAAAAAATGGAAATTTTACAATAATTGACAGTACACGTGGTGGAAGAACTTTATTACATGCCGGGTACAAATACCCCAAGCTCCGCAAAAACAAAGGTACAATTATTTGGAATTGTATAAATAAAAGAAATAAAATTAAATGCACTGGGAAATAAATTTTGGACAGTAAAAGTCATGCAATAGTTCAAGAAAATAAACACAGCAATCAATGCGTACCAAATTGAAGACAATGAGGTTCAAATAGCCATTAGTGAGTGCAAGAAAGAAGTTAGTACAAATTATATATCGGTACAAAAACTTTTGACCCGAGTACGTCTTAAAACTGCGGCCAGACACCGGAGGACCGGCAGCAGCGTCCTCTCACTAATCGGTGAACCACTGCGATCCCCAAGCCGCCTGCCAAGCGTGGGGATTATGGCACCCCCCCCCCCCCCCCTCCTTGAGGGAGGCTTTCGTTCAGCAGTGGACGGATGATGATGATGATGACAAAAACTTTCGAAAAACATATGCGAAGATTAAGAGACATCGGCACCATCTCTTAGGAAGTATTCCCGACTACAAATCACTAAAAGTAAATTATAAAGATACAGAAATAAGTCACTGCAAGTTCAGAAAATACAATTTAACAACCCGGCTGAAGTCATCATCCCAGAAGAATTTCGAAAATATGTGGTAAAAGACCCGGGTACGTCTTAAAACTGCGGCCAGACACCGGAGGACGGGGAGCAGCGTCCTGTCACTAATCGGTGAGCCACTGCGATCCCCAAGCCGCCTGCCAAGCGTGGGGATTATGGTAAACCGCCCCCCTTGAGGGAGGCCTTCGTTCAGTAGTGGACGTTTTCTGGCTGACGATGATGATGATGTCAGAAAGTGACGATAGTGACGATGAAATCTTTAGGGCGATTGCCAATAATATTTGTGAGTTATCTTTTTTTAACACGCTTTTATTACCTTAACTTATTATAACCTTTACTTATTATTACTTTCACTTATAACTAACAATGTAATGAAATCTTGCAAGATAATTTTAACCTACTTCTAATAGTCGTATCGATATAAAACTTTGCAAGTCTGTCATCCGCGGATTAAGCGTGAAAATATAATAGACAGACAGAGTTATTTTCGCATTTATAATATTAGTAAGCATTTATTTATGAGTACTAGGTACTACATTATGTATTACATTTTATTGTTCAGGTAATACACCGCCTACCCGATAGCGGTCCTGGTCAAAGCCTAAAGGTAATCAACGTAAAGTAATACCTTTTACTGAACATGCTGGCTTGCCCACTAACCTTTGCTCAAGCATGCGAAACGCAGCTCCAGCTGACTTCTTCCAACTAATAAACAAGTTTTTTGACTTAATCCGGGAATTTCGCAAAATTTGGCAAAATTCCCAGATTAAGCCAAAAAAACTTTAGGAACCTTTGTTAAGCTCATGAATACATGGGTTTAACAAAGGTTCCTAGATTGACGGAATATTGGTCCATGAATGATATCGTAGATCATCCTTTTCCACGCACAATAATGCCATGGAATCGCTTCGAGTTAATATTGCAGATGCTTCATTTTTCGCAAAACGATGAGACACAAAGATGACCACCTTCATCGTATTCGCTATCTTTTGCAAGTATTTAATGAACAATTCCAGATGAATTACACACCCAGCGAAGACTCATGTATCGACGATAAGCATTGTCACGTTTCGTGGCAGGATTGTATTTTGATAATAGAACAAACAAAAACGCCACAAGTATGTCACCAAAGAATTTAAGTTATGCTATGTTAAACTTATACAGTAAGAGATTACGCAGGTAAAAATAACGAAACTATAAATACCACTCCATATAATGTTGTGATGGATTTGATAAGTGGTCTTTTAAATAAAGGTCACACTAAAGCATGCATTTCGAGATTTCATACATTCTAAATTTCTCATAATATTTGCATGTCATTCAGTTTCTAAATTTAAACCTCAAGTTTCGAAATTTTGAAATAAATAAAAGTAATAACTTGGTAAGAGAGCTCAAATCACGATTCCAGCAAAGGCGTTTAACAGTTGCATCGATTTTGATGTATTTGCATGACCTAGGTTCATATTTTGAAGACAACTACGAATAGTGGCGGATTTACCAGTAGGCTGAGTAGGCTAGGGCGGCAAATTTGGAGCCAAAATTTTCTTTTAAAAAGTAGGTCCTATTTCTTTCGACCCAAGCTTTGAACAAATATTAGTAAATATATATTTTACAATTAGAAAATCATATGTTCGGTCTCACAATAACAGACGTTAGAAGGCTAGCTTTTGACGTCGCTAAAAGCAATAACATTTCTCACAGATTTAATAGAGAGCGAAAATGGCTGGCACAACTAGGTTCTATTCTATTAAAAACCGACATCCGGAGTTGAGTATACGGCAACCAGAGAGTACTTCCTTAAACAGAATTAGAGGATTTAATCGAGAGAATGTTAATGGTTTCTATGACTTACTGGAGAAGATAATTGATGAAAATAAATTGACATCTATGCAGATATTTAATGTAGATGAAAGTGGTTTTTCTACTATGCAAAAGAAACCGCAAAAAATCGTACGATTGAGAGGAAAGAAACAAATAGGTACTATTACAAGTGGAGAAAGAGGTGTCAATACAACTGCTGTCTGGTGTGCCAGTGTAGCAGAACAGTTTGTGCCATCTATGCTTATTTTTAAAAGAATGCGGCAAAATCCTGAATTAGCGAATGGTACACCTTTTGGAAGTCTTGTAACTTCAGAGAGTGGCTACATTAATTCTCAACTATTTGTGCAATAGATACAGCATTTTATAAATACAGTCAAGCCAACACCTAACCATAAAGTATTACTTTTGCTCGACGGGCATACAACACATTCTAAAAACTTGGAAGCTTTGAATTTAGCAAAGGCAAATGGAACAATAATGTTGCAATTGCCAGGCTATACCACTCATCGACTCCAACCATTAGACGTTTCGTTTTTCAAGCCGATGAGCAGTTACTATAATCAAGCCACAGAAAACTGGTTAAGGACAAACCCCGGTCGCCAGGTTACGCAATATCAAGTTGCAGGTTTATTTACAGAAGCCTATCAAAGAGTGATAGGAAATATTGCAAACGGATTTAAAGCGACTGGAATTTGGCCATTAAACAGAAACGTCTTACCAGAACACTTATTTGATGCCGCCAAAAATATGAATGCTACTTCATCGAATTCGAGTAATGAGAGTACATCAACCCTACAAAACTCTTGCTTCTCCATTATTGACCAAGACAATGTGCAAAATGCACAGCAAACTACTAATTGTAACGAAACAATGCAGAATGTCGATGATGAAAAAGAAGACAAAAACAATAATTGCGTAAACGTCATCACTCGGCCTTCTTCAAGTAACGCACCAAAATGTGTTCAGTCTACTAGTTCTGGAATCACTAATACCAATCAATCTAAGATCAACGTTTCTTCCGTGTCTCCGGTAACTGTGTCACCAACAACGATCGAACCCACTTGTTCTCGAGTAGTTACAAACCCTATTAAAAAAATAGACACCAAAACTATACACTAAAATACAATAAAAAGGAAAAATACAGTACAAAAAGCTGTAGTCATAACATCAAGTCCGTATAAAAAAGATTTAGAGTCGTCATCAGCTAAAAAGAAGAAAAGGGTTGATAAAACTTCTAAAAAAGGATAATAATAAAGTCAAACAATCAGAGAAGATAATAGAGCAAAATAAGAATTCAGTACAGAAAAAACTAATATCAGAGGTAAGAAGAAAACAAGAAGTTCATCCATTACATCCAGCAGTGATGATACGGAGGATGAAGTCATAGAATTAGCTGACGATGACGACACCGATGATGACGACTTAGAGGATACTTGTGCCTTATGCAACGGAAACTACTATGATAAAACTGGTCCAAAAGTGGATTGGATTCAATGCATTCGTTGTAAAAAATGGGTGCATGAAACTTGTACCTCCAATCCAATATTTGTGATAATTATTTCAGTTGAAGCTACATTAATTTTATTTTAGAAGTTATAAAGAGTTTTTTTTTGTTGTTAAATTACATTAAAAGAAGATAATTTTATTGTGATACTAATTTAATTTTAGAACATAAAAGCCAAATGCTTTAATATTTTTTTGCTAAATGAAGATATTTATATTTTTATCTAATAATATTTTATAATAATATTTTTTGTTAAATGAAGATGGTAAAAAAGAAAAACATGTCATGTTGATACTATTTTGTAAGGTTTATTTTTTGTAATTGTTTAATTTTGTAAAACATTAATAAATAAATAAACGAATTGTTAAAATAATATATTTTGATTATAATTAATTGAACCCGTCATTTCGAAAAGGGCACGAGTCACACTTTTTTTCAAATTCTTTTTTTGGCGGCATTTTTTTAACCTAATCATTTCACGCATACCCTGCGAAAAGAGCACATCTTCATATAAACTAAGTCAACTTAAAAGGCAAACGAAATTCAAAGTCTGTTCGAAAATGGCACGAGTCCTGGACTTATGCCCCTTTCAAGTGAAATAGTAAGACCCAAAACTGAAGATATTATAGACATAAAAAAATGGTGGCCGAACCATTATAAGAAACTGGTGTTATCTGTAGATTCCTATGGCAGAGGAGTTCCCAAAGATAAAAAGGTGACATTTTCTATTTCCAAGGTATCACATTTCACATTTTCCAAGGACACACCAGGTCTTGTGACAACACGTGAGTCCATAGACTGTTTAGTCAGTCATGATTTTCAGCTCTTGCAGAGGATCGGCACCAAGCCACCCTTACCAACAAGTAATACTCCTGCATATACTTGTAAAGTTCCAATAAATAAAAAAAATGGCAGATTTAAGAAAACTTGAAAAATACATACCTGCAGAGTACCAAAATTTCTATGCAGAGGTCTTTGCATGGCCTACAACTTCAGCAAACAATGAATATCAAGAAACTCAAGATGATTAACGTTCTTCAGATTTGTATGTAGGTACTATAAAGAAGTCATTTTGAAAAGGGCATGAATCCAAAAATTTTAATTAGAAAAAAAAACTGTATTCTAAATGTGTTTTTTTTTAAAATAGATATCACCAAAATATCTATGTCTTTTTGTTTATCTATTCCTATGTTCAGTTTATTTCACACTTAAGACTTTTTTTACAGGAAACAATTTTTTGTTGATCCTGTAAATTTTTTGTTTATGGACTCATACCCTTTTCGAAATGACGGGTTCAATTAAAATCCACCTATTTTAGACAGCATAAACAAATTCATATATTAGTGGTCCAATTCATCATACCTATGGTACAATATACCCAACTAGTTCTCCGAATCGTACCATTTGACTGCCTGTAGAAAATCACATATTTTGGGCAAATTAATCAATACCGGTAATAAAATGCCACTGGATATGATTAAGGACATACCTACTTACCTACATGTAATTTTGTACTTCTGTAAGTTTTTATAGAAAGGAGATAATTTATAAAACTGAAAACTGGTACAATACATCCGACTTTCCCCTATATAGACGACATACGAAACACTGACTTAGAGGTCAAGCAAACTCAAAAGTTCCAAGTTTCTGTTGTTGCTGGGAAAAGTGTGTCTGTAAAAGATATTCAAAGGTATATCGAACAGCGATAAGGATCTAAGAATAATTGTTTATCTTTTTATGCGTCCTGGGCTCTAAAAAACAACCCAACTACAAAGTTTCTATTATGCAAAAGGCCGAAGAGGGCTGGATTTGGCCTTGTCGTCCTGATATTTCTTCGGTAAATGACACAAATATCATAAGAGTTATGAATGAGTCCAATTTCGTAAGGAATAAGGGCTATTTTGCTATAGAACTTCTTAGCTATGGAATGGGGTGAATAGATATTTGACGTGAGGTTGCGTGTTCATTAAGCAAATATTTAAATAATTTGTAAATTTTTTAATTATTTTTGCATTACATTAAGGCAATAAGAAAGTAACAAATGAAAGTTCCTAATTGTTAAGCAAATTACTAGATTTAATAAAAGTTGTGTTGATTTTTTGCATGTTAACATTTTATTGCCCCATAATTACCCAAAAACTTAAAAGTGGAGTATCCAAAACTAAAATCTATGTGTAGCACGTAGGGGAGAAGGAGGCACCTTAGCACAGGGGCAGATTTGATTATTTTTTTATTCTTGAACGCAGCTTTGTATCAATCTATGCGACAACTCCATTTTAATTTTGGCAATACTAATGTCAAACGTGTAGTCACAAAGCGCGCGTATTTATCTGTGAAATTTAAATTTAAATAGAACCTCTCATAATTTTAGTGCAGTCAAAGTTTGAAATCAAAATAAATGTTGTAAGGAATTATCAATCACGTGAGTAAACGTTTACCATTTCGTTATTTTCCACAATTATCCAGTACTTGTTAGTTTGTCATCCATATGATAGTTTTTGCTTGCCGGTTCTTTCACATTTTTTTTTATAATTTTTATCTTTTATGTGACTATGGGGCAGATTTGATCAAAGCAAAGGGAGTGCATTTGAACGCTATTTTCAAATGTGCCCCGCCCCCGGTTTATATGCTATCTGTAAAAGTGCTCCTCTTTATGTATTCTTAATGTAAGACTATTTTTAATTACATGCGTCACTAATCATAATTCTTTATTTACAAAAAAAGCGGGAAGGTACAATTAATGAAGAGAATGTACAAAAAGCTGTTCTAAATGTCGTAAACGGATTTATGAAACTGAGGAGAGCTGCTGATATATATGGATTGACATCAAGTACATTTTTTATCGAGTTAAGAAGTATAAAGAAAACAAAGCTCCTAGGAGTGAACTATTTTCAAGTAAATACACCGTTGCTCAGGTATTTACCAATGGCGAGGAACAGATGCTTGAAAAACACCTCTTGAAAAGATCAAATATGAACTATGACCTCACCTACAAAGGTGCAAGATCATTAGCTTTTGAATATGCAACAGCTCTAAATAAATGTCCAGCAAAATGGACAGAAAACCGACAGGCAAGCATAGAGGCACAAAAACTTGTCTTTGCGAAAGCCTGAGAACTCACGCACAGACAGTCTTTCACGTTCTACGAGTTTGAATAAACACAATGTGTTAATGTTTTATGATAACTATGAAAGGGCTCTGCAAAAGACCCACTTTACTCCGGACCGAATTTTCAATTTGGACGAGACCAATATTATGACAGTGGTGCAAGCACCTAATGTGATTGCGCAAACTGGTTCAAAACAGGTAGGTCAATGTGTGTCAGCAGAGAGACGCCAGTTGATAACAATGTGCTGCATAGTCAATGCAACAGGTGATACTGTTCCACCTTTGTTTTCATATTTCCACGAGCACGATTTCATGATTCTATGATTAATGGAGCACCACCAGGAAGCGTTGGTTATGCAAATAGTCCAAAAAGTGGATGGATGACCGGTTCTTTGTTTGTTAAAGTACTGCAACACATAAAAAAAATCACAAGATGGAGCAAAGACGACAAAATATTGTTATTATTTGACAACCACGAAAGCCATTGCACTTCAGATGCAATCAATTACTGTAGAGACAATGGTATTGTTGTTGTCACATTTCCTCCCCACTGCATACACCGGATGCAACCCCTAGATGTTGCCGTCAATGGGCAATTTAAACAAACAAAATCGGTAGCACAAAATGATTGGCTACTTGAACATCCTGGTAGAACCATAACAATCCATGATCTGCCAGCCATTGTGACTCCAGCATACAATGCTTCTCATACGCCTAATAATTTCAGGATTTTCAAAACCAGGAATTCATCCATTTAACCGTAATGCATTTACGGACGGTGATTTCCAATGTGCAAAAGTCACGAATCGTCCTCAAACCGGGAATGAGAGCCCCATGGCAGCTAATGCTTTATTTGAAATCCCTGATATTAATCAGTCAACCGTAGCTTCACTACGAGGGTCACAAACGCCACAAACTGTATCTTCTGGACCAGAAGAAACTGAGTCCAAGTATTCGTAATCAGAGTGAATGCAATATCAATGAAACGTCTTATGAAGTACCCGGTCCGATAGACGTTGTCTCCGGACAAAAGGAGGAGTTGGCAAGCAGTGCCCTTTTCAGGGCGTTGCCTGTCGTCAGGCTGACAAGATTGTCGGCCTCAGAGGTGGAGATGGAGTCGGACCACGGCTCCAACTCCAGTGGCGTTAGTGCTGGGCGCCCCTCCAAATTTTGGAGGGTTGAAGGCCGCAAGCGCCACAGAGCGGAGCACTCGGGGCTAGACTCGGCCTCGAGCGATGAGTCCTCGCCGGCCTCTAAGGTCAGCTCTAGAGGAAGAGGGCGGCCGCCGACCACCGGCAAGTATGACGGCCTGGCCAAAGCGCAGGCGGAACTCAACGCCGCCGAACGAGAGGAGCTCCGCCTGCGGGCGGAAGAGGAGGTGGTGAAGCTGGCGGAGCGAGCACGCTCCCATAAAATCACCCGCCTCTCTGGGAGCAGCACGTCCGAATCCCTCGAGACGGTCGTGTCCGCTGCGTCTGCGTGCACGCTGACGCAGCAGGTTAAGGATAACGTGGCGACCATCCTGAAGGTCGCCACCAACTCCAAAAACCTCAAGGGCACTTTCCAACGTGCCCTTAAGTATGCGGCCGCCTTCATAGGAATGGCAGCTGAGGAGTTCGGCGCTCGCACCGCCACTGAAGAGACCGCACTGCTCCAGGCGGAGAATAACCGCCTCCGGAAGGACATGACGGAGCTACGGTCGGAGCTCGCCGAGCTGCGTAAGGAGCTGCTGGCTATAAAGTCACGGCCTGAGCCGGAGGCGCGCAACATCCCGCCCGCAAAGTCTGTTGCCGATCCCGAGTTGGAGCGTACGCTCACTGAGAGGATCGGCAACATGCTGAACGCCCGGCTCGCGGCGCTCGAGGACCGCAGATTGCAGATTTTTTCTCGCGAGCACCGGTACCTCATTCGCAAAATAACAAGGAGGAAGCGGAGGAACAGAATATTCCTTCTTTATTTCTTGATGCCGCTACAAAACCGATCTCATTCGACGACATAAAACGAACTACAGAGCAAGATAAAGTGTTAGCTACCGTAGTTAATTATATGAATCATGGATGGCCGCGTAAAATTACTTGTCAGGCGGTTATGCCGTATTTTTATTGCAAAACGGATTTAGAAATGAATAATGGGTGTTTGTTTAGAGGGCATAGAATTGTTATTCCGAAAATTTTTAGGAATAGAATGCTACTAGAATTACATTTAGCTCATTTCGGCATCGTAAAAACTAAAAGTGCGGCCCGCAGTAGAATGTGGTGGCCAGGGATTGATAAGGATATTGAGCGGTGGATCGGCGAGTGTAGTGAATGTGTGCGGGTACACAGTGAAAATGTCTAGTTCTTCACGGAGAAAATGTTTAAGGAGTCAGGTAAATATTTTTTGTATGTTATGTTTTGCGAGATATGTGGGGTACATTTGTGTTTCACAGCGGACCGAAACTGTTTTGCGGTTTTTCATTCTTGAAAATAGTAATGTAAATATATTTTTTATAAGATCTTGAGGTTTTTATTTGTAAAACTATGTAATTATCTTAAAAATCCATATTATTATTAATCGAGAAATTACTATAATCTGTGACCCTTAGCGCATACTGGGACACATTTGTCCCAGTAATTTCTAAAAAAAATAACAAAGTTATGCTATTTTTATTGTTATGTACATTTAAAAAATGACAAAATTATCATATAAGTTCAACTAAATATTTAAAAAGCCTTCCAAATTAGTTTTAAGCATCAAAGGGTTAACAGATATATGAACCAAGATCATAAATCAGGCAGTAAATCAGTACATTTATTCAACAGATGATACACTATGCTAGATGGCAGCAACTTTTCTTAACTAAATAACTGTAATATTTCAAATGTCTAAGTCTGTTTTAAACTTTTTGACTATAAATAAGTATCTGAACTGATCCAAATGAAATTCAGAATAACTATTTTATCACTTAGGAACAACACCTTCAAATATTAAGATTTTTCGAAGAGCCACAAACCCTTTTAGTTCTACAATTTTAAGTAGAAGTAGCATGTGGGGTCAATTTAAGATAAAAACCAACTTAACACTGGATAGAACTCTTCTGGATAGACATATAGACAAGATGTTTTTTTTTTTGTTAGAGTGAAATATATTAGTATGAGGGTTGCAATATGGGTCAGAGGGTCGTGTTAGGGGGTGGAAGAGGAGGATATTTTAAAGAAGGCCATTTATGGTGAACTGATTTGTAAGATCAATGTTTAATTTCAATATATTTTGACCAAAAGCATAAAAAGAATACTGATATAAGACAACCATAACCAATAAGTTGAAGAAACAACACGTGAGATGTGAGAAAAAAGCACAACATAGTTAAAAAAAATTAGTCGATATTTTCATAATTCTTACTAAACACTGTCACTGACTGCAATATGGGACACAATATATTTGTTTAACTTTTTTGATCCATAAACTGACACTGGTTGGGGTGTAGCCAAGGGTGTGCAAGGATTTTAGGACATTTTCAACTCATGAAGATCAACCAAAATGAAGACGAAAACCTTGGAATACTTTTCGTCTACGACCCACGTTTTGCCGGAAAATCTGCGACGATGGGGTGTCGTTTAAGAAAGCGAAAAACAGAAAATTTTTCACCAAAAATCATAACATATGTAAATTTCATTCTTTTTATTGGTCTGTCGTTAATGAAGTAAAGAATAAAGACTTTTCTCTTTTATAACTTTTTTGCTAGCATCAGCCGTTCTACAGGAATGGTGGCTCAACAAAGCAATTTGGGATTTTTTCACAAAAAGTCAAAATTTCTTCTTGTCGTTATTACTTTTTTCCATTGTGTATATCGACCAAAAATAAGACGAAAATCTGTCTCTCTTTACTTTTCGTCTACAACCAACGGTTCTCCAAAAAAACCAAACGATGTTGTGAATTTTTTTTCCACATATACCTATATATAACACATACAAGTGTTTCTAGGTGTGCTCCGCCAGAAAACACGCTTGTCAGCCCTTCGCTTTACTCGCACCCTCGAATTATTTAAAACATAATATACATACTAATCTGTGATTAACAAACGAATATTTTATCAATAAACATCTGTATATAGAAAACACGATACCGTACCGGACAATACATACCGTGGACACGCCATAAAACTGAACAGATTTCTCTGTAAGCTTAAACATGAATTGAACAGCTATATCGTGTTATTGTAACTTGGTTGAGAGACTTATTTTTGCCCCTGAAACCCGACGCCATAATATTATTACAACAAGAATATTAAAGATATTTAAAAATAACTCTAGAGAAATCATCAATATTCCGATTCTGTTACTAATTTATTGCTAGATAATGTCAGTCACGAACTGACATACTTGTTTTTTTTTTTTTTTTAAATTTATTAAGGCTTTGGTGACATACTTGAAACTTTGCGACGCTACCAGCTCCCAAAAATATTTACCCCTGAAGCTAAAGTTAAAAATCTCTAAAATTGCCATAATTACTTAGAATATCCCTTAAAAAAGCAAATACAATTCATACTTTGAAATACCAAATAATCCATTTTTAAATATTACATCTTATACATTATCCTTTCCCTCTGATGGTTAAAAATTTCTTTAATTGTTCATTTGGACATTAAATTAATTTAACATTGGAGTGGATAGATTAAATTTTACGTAAGATCCACCATTTCATTGCAACGTGAATGGGACCATCATCACATTTTATAACATTTCAATAGATGACCTATTGCCTGTAGTAAACACTAACGACATATTTTATTATCTATGGGTAAAAAGACGGTTAGAAAAAAGTTTTGCATCAAAGAGAAGTCCGAATTCTTTGCAACGAGGTATTGTACTTGATGTCGCTAAATCGCTATTTTATTTAACAAATAAACCTAAAATTTAAAATTCTCTCCAAAAGCTCCCTAAACTTGGGGGAATACCTCTACGTTGGGAACCCTGAAACTGTATTTGTGTTTTTTTTTTTTTTTTTGGAATTTTATGACCTGGTAACTAAGACCTTTAAGTCAAGTCTTATTTTATTTTATGAAACACTGCACTATGTACTTATCACTTCACTTTTATATTGTTTGAATAGTGTTTTTAATATATTTATATATCGGTTTGTAAGTGTTTTTGTTTTTTAATAACAATTCAAGTGGCGGCGGGCGGGATGAAGAATCGCACTTAAAGTTTACATCACTAAGTTCACTAGCCAACACTAATCTGTCAAGCAAGAAGTTTTGACAGTCAAAAATAAGATGCTCCATGGTTCCTTCTTGGGATTCACAATGTGGGCATGTATTGTTTATATTAATGCCAAGTCTAAAAAGGTGTGACGGTGCAGTATTATGGCCAAAGCGTAATCTATTTATCGTAGTGATAAATTCTCGGCTGGCTTCTTTCAATTTATTGTACCAGGGTCTAACAGGTAATCTTTCTTGAATACTTCCATACCACTTTCCTTTGATGTCTTGGTCTTTCTTCCACATTTCTATCCATAACTTATATATATTTTCATTAATACATTGCAGGAAATCAGTCATAGGAATTTCCATTGCGTTTCTAACATCAACAGCATTATAACCTTCATAAGCAGTTTTATCAACTATCTCATTGCCAGAGATACCTCGGTGAGAAGGTACCCACAGGAAGGCAATTTTGATGTGCTTAAGATAATATTGATGAATTATTTCTTTGATAAAATACAGAATATAATTTGACTTAAACGAAACTGTAAGGTTAGATAAGGCTTTTATCAAACTCAGTGAATCAGAGACAATCAAAAAGTATTTACAATTGTTATTTTGGCGAATATGTATTAAAGCCTGATAAACTGCATATGCCTCTGCAGTGAATATAGTACATGTATTGTGCAGAACAAAGCTTTGAGAGAGTTTAGCATGTGGATCATATATAGCAGCACGCACATAATTACTCCCCCTACTGCCATCAGTGTAAATAACATAATAATTCTTATTTTCTGCCAAAAATTGCAACATATCTAAATTATTATTAATGGGATTTTGCAATTCTTTGATGGGATGTGAAATACACTGATAAGAGAAAGAGTAACATGGCCATGGGCACTGTTTTCTAATACCAGTAAAACTATTTTCTGTTTCCAGCAATATTTTGGACAATGTTGGAGATTTGCCATTCAAGAGATCTTCTCCTGTTGTTAGAGGCCCAGGAGTTCTACTTACAGAAGGTACAATTTTGTTTATTATTTTTCTGTTATTTGCAGCAATTAATTTAAGACAGAATCTCTCTGCAAGTAGGATATGTCTCAAAATTAAGGGCATAATTTTAGTCTCCACTTCCATGGCCCTTATGGGAGTAGAGCACATTGCACCAGAAATTGTTCTCAAAGCCCTGTTCTGCAATAGATCTAGTTTATTTACATGAGTACTATTTATATACACTAGTGAACTATAATCAAAATGACTTCTAACTATACTTTTATACAAAATTGACAATATTTTCGGGTCTGCTCCCCATGAGACACCTGCAAGACATTTAATTATATTTAAACCTTTAAGAGCATTCTTTGATATATATTTAATATGTTCCTTAAAAGTTAAATTCCTATCTATTACTATGCCTAAAAATTTCTTTGAATTTACTGGATTTATAAATTCTCCATTATAAATAACTTTTGAATTTGTGTTCTCATTGCCAAATATCATAACACTGCTTTTGGAGGGGTTAATTTTTAAATGTAGCTCATCATTATAATAGTGAAATAGTTGGGACAAGGCTCTGTTAATATTGTCAATTGCAATTTCTACATTATAATTACTACTGTAAAAAACAATATCATCAGCAAACTGCAAAATATCTACATTACTGTTTACAAATTTACAGATTTCACTTGTGTATATATTATATAGCAAAGGAGATAGTGTAGCACCCTGCATTGTACCCTTAGATGCACCTTTTGGACCATACAATGTATTATTATGTTTTACATAGAGTGTTCTATTATTCAAAAAGTTATATATCCATTTACATAGCTGACCAGGTACGCCTAACCTAGACATAACTTGTACAAGTATAGCTGGATCTAGACTGTCGAATGCACCTTGAACATCTAGAAATACACAAACAGTGTGTAATTTTTTATCCTTTGCATGTTTCAGGTCTAAAATTAAGGAAGTGAAGCTGTCTGCACAACTTCGCCCTCGACGAAATCCATATTGAACATGTGGAATGATGCCGTTAGATTCCATATACCAATCCAAACGATTCTTAATCATGTTTTCAAATATTTTACCAAGACATGAAGACAGTGATATTGGTCTATAAGAGCTGGCAAGCTCCGAAGGTTTATCTGGTTTGAGTATCGGAATCACACATTGTGTTTTCCATGATTGTGGAATACATTTACAATGCCAAAGTAAATTAAGAATATTTAGAAACATTTTTTGTGCAGACTCATCTAAATTTTTAATAATACAGTAGGGGAAATCATCTAAACCAGGTGTAGTGTCTTTCCGAGATAACAAACTCATTTTAAATTCAGACCATGTAAAAGCATCTAGCAAAAATTTGGAATTTAGATTATCATTATTTAGTTCGAAAATATTGCCTAAACTATCAGCATCTTTTAAATTGCAATTGTCGGATAATTTATCTAGAAATGGAGAAATAAACTCATCTTTATATGATTTATTGCCAGCTCTTATACCTTTGAACATTTTTAGAAGATTCCAAATCTTACTTATAGGAGTAGTTCTATTGAAAGTGTTACATAAGCTATCCCAACCTATTCTTTTTTGTTCTGATATAGTCCTTTTTTTTAATGCATCTTTTCTTTTGTAATCTAGATAGTTCTCCATAGTGGGTTCACTTCTATAAAATTTCAATGCATTGTAAGAGGCAGTTACACTTTTTTCACAAATGTCATTCCACCAAGGAGCTGGAGGTCTGCTTCTAAAATTATTTGGTTTAGTGAGTTTAGGAATTGTCATATCTTTTAAATTATCTAACCGAAAACAAAAATCATTATAGGTTGAAATAGGATCATACAATTTTAGGACTAAATCATTAAATATTGTTTTGGAAATAGTTTTATACTCCGTCCAATTTGCTTTTTTATATACATACCTATCAACAGGGGGATTAATATGATATTTATCTATATGTAGTGTAATCTCTGTTATTGTTGGGTAGTGGTAGCTGCCCATGGAATCATCATGTACAGACCACTCGCATATTGATGCGAGGTTAGCACTAATAAAGCTAACATCAATTGCAGACGGATTTCGCCTCGGGTTGTTAACAGTTGTAAAACTACCATCATTTAAAATACATAAATCCAAGTCATCAATGATATTAAATAAATCCTGACCTCTGCTCTTAGTGGACAGACAACCAAATGCAATGTGGTGCGCATTAAAGTCACCACTGACAAATATAGGCTTTGGAAGATCATTAATTATATTACGTAGTCTATTAATCCGTATATGCCCACTAGAAGGAGGACAGTATACACAAAGAATAGTCAAGCTATCATGCACAGTAGTTAAGGACAGAGCAACAGTTTGAATGTCTTCATAAAATCTAGTGTTAAAAACTTTGTACTTTAAATATGGTTTAATCAGTATTGCTACACCATTATGAGTGTTATTGGAATTTTTATTATAAATGTTATATCCGGGTATTCTAAAACTATTGTCTTTAAACCATGTTTCGTTAAGTAAGCAAATGTCAACATTTTGTTTTTGTAAGAACTGAATCAATAAGGGTTTTTTACTATTAGCACTTTGAATGTTATACTGAGCAATACGTAGCTTAGACAGTGTGTGACTTGGATCCATTACTTGAGATTTTTAAGTAGTGTTTCTTTAATACTATTTACGGTGGTAGGCGTATTATCTCCCTTATTACCCAGTTCCACCAACGTCTGTACCAGGGCCATAAGTACATCGTTGTTGGCAACTATTTGGGCTTTGATGTCTACCTTAGGAGGGACAACTTTAGATTTATTTACACTATGTACAGGATTATTTACAGATACAGACTTATTTACAGATGTATATACAGGCTTATTTACAGATTTATTAACAGTGTCAATTGGTTTAATTTTTGGAGGTGGCAGAGGTGGGAATTCAATATTATCACTCATGTGTTGTTTCGTCAATGTAGCACTTGCATAAGTAATCTTATTTTTCTTTTCTAAAATTTTATTTAACTTAATTGGACATAATCTAGAAATTGCAAGATGAGGCCCGCTGCAATTACAACAGCAGATCTCTGTTGGTCTATCACATTCTTTATATAAATGCTCACCTCCACAAATGGAACATCTTTGTTTGCCATTGCATATCCTAGCAGAGTGGTTGAATTTAAAACAACGGAAACATTGCTGTAATGGGGGTATATAATCAAAAACACGGTATGAAAACAAATCATATTGTACATTGTCTGGAAGTACATTCGATAGAAAAGTAATGCTTACTGTTTGTAGTCCTACTCGCTCTTGCCCAACCTTTTTTGTGAATCTTCTTATAGCTATAATTTCATATATTGATGTAAGTTTGGTGTATAATTCTTTATTGGAAATATTTGCTGGTACAAATCTAATTATACCTGTTTTTTCTATTTGCGCAGCCGGAATAAAGGCTTTCAAGCCATGTTTGTTGAGAAAAGTGGTGTTGTTAATGAAGTTATTGGCCGTATTATACTGTTTAAATATTACTGCTATTTTATTTGCGTTTATTCGTTGTATAGCCGTCACCCCTTTTATTTCACTGGAAAATATATGATTGAGATAGATAGGGCTCTTATTGCCTATTCTATCCTTGTTGTTGGTAGCTTCAATAAACACTTTAAAATCTAGATATGTGGCATTTTCTGGGTAAAGTCTCTTATAGTCTGGTTTAATATATGGAGAATAGTCAAGCTCACCGCCGCCGCCATCCATGTTTATGTCTGTCCCTCCGCCTCCGGCCTCAGGCCGAGGACGTTTATGTGAGGTGGGCGGGTTATCCCCGCCCCCCTCGTTTCCTACCATTTTTACAGGTTTGCACACCTAGTACTGTTATTTTAATTAACTTTTAAGCAAAAAATTAGGAAATATTTAATAAAAAAGGAATTTGAAAATTTTTCTGAAGCGCTCTTTTTTAAAGTTCCCGCCAGATCTCCGTATTTGTGTTTGTGGTGGACCTGGCTTCTAGGGATGCGATCTGAAATCGATTAATCGAATTCTTTAAAAAATAAATGTTTTTTATTCTATATTCGAATCGCGCGACACGTCTTATGCAATAAACGTATCCGAACGTTTTTATGTTACTCTGATGTTGTAATTATGACAGTGACACTTTTTTATTGTATAAACAAATAAATTACAATGCCCACATAATACTGTTTCACTTGCTACTTTACATGTACCACCTAAGAATAGCTGTTTCAGTAAGCAGGTTAAAAGTTTTTATCTGTGATAAGATAACAGAGAACACACAACCGTTTGTTCGCACATGGTATCAAATAACAGACTGTTATTTTGTAACAGTCTTTTGGAACTGTTAATTACTTAGAACCGGAGCAGGCGGAACAGGTATTCGGTTTTACCTGTTACAACCCATGTCCAGCAATCCTAAACCTCTGGGGGGTGGTGTACGTTTGTGACTTTAATGTTTCCGGCTCCAGTAGTGGCAGCACAGTCTACATTTAACGTTGCCCATATCGCTGCACCACGGCACCGGCATTTTGTATGGCCTATCGAAAAAGAGTCTGTTATATTTTATTTTATTTAGGCCGTTTATTCAAGCGGTCGCCCGGTATGACTATAGATTATCGACTCAGTCTAATTCTGATATTTTATACTGAATGATTGATGATTTGACATTTTTGTGGAATTCGTATTAATAAATGAAGTATTTTTCAATCCGAATTCAATTGAAATATAAAAGAACTGTGTTTATTACTGTTGTGTGTGTGTGTATGTTACGTAAGTATGGTATTCTTATGTCAAAATGTTGAGTTTGGCATTGTACCCGGTAGAGAGAGATACGTGCGCTTCCTGTTACATGTAATTTAAAATAGGTTCACTCTTTAGTTAAATGTGTTCACATATAATATGCAGCACTGAACACAGCAGTATTACCAGCCCTACAGTTTTAACTATAGATTCATAGTTTATTACAAATCATCTCCGTTTTTAGTTTAGTACCCCAAACGTACAGTTATTCTTTACTTAGAGCACACCAATGCCTTTTGTTAATGTCATTCCGTCCCTCGTATGGGCCATCCACAGTCAAATTGTCGTCCAGGAAGACAACTCTCAGAGGTACTTAATTAAATTCAGTAAGTAGTAAAATTGTGTTTTATATTGATGGTTAAATTGTTTCAACAAAAGATGTTGAAATTGTGTTTTATTACTTATTTTACCGCATATAATTATAATAAGTTATCTAGTTCAATTATTCTTATTTAATTCTAAAAGGTATGATTTGGTCATAGGTTCATTTTGGAGGTGGAGTATATTGCTATTATCTTGTAAAATCGATTATTTTTGCAAGTCTGCAATTTAAAAAAAACGAAGTAAACTAAAACTGGCGATCTTTATTTTCTATTTAAAGATTTTTTACGGTCATATGCAGTTTAACTATACGACAGGGTTGACAACACTGCTGAACAGTTTCATTCATTCAAATTTATATACTTTATTACTTTACTCTTTGCATTAGCGGTGGGCAGTAGCATCTTTTTTGGATAACGAAACGCAACTGTCTATCGGATATCAATAGCGGTTGTTAAAACGCGCTATCCTGCTATTGGTCGCTATTTGTCATATCATGAGCAACACGTAATATCATAGTGAGGTTTTGATGACCTTTTTTTTTTTTTTTTAGCTTACCTATTTACTTAAAATGAAACGGCTCCGTGAAGTTTTGATGACCTTTTTTTTTTTTTTTTTTTTTTAGCTTCTTTGATGCACTTCCATTTCATTGGATAACGAAACGCAACTGTCTATCGGATTCTTTGGATGTTACCTACTTTAACGTTAGCATGTTAGCACGTTAGCACGTTATTCAAATAACCTGCTAACCGTTATTATGGCTCATTTCAATAACGAGTTTAAGTTGCGCAACGACCACCGCTATTAGCTGCTTTAGCGTTAGCATGTTAGCAGGTTTTTCAAATAACCTGCTAACCGTTATTATGACGATAGCTCGTTTCAATAACGTTTAAGTTGCGCAACGACCACCGCTACTTTGCATTCAAACAGCAGTCTAGCGGTGGGCAGTAGCATCTTTTTTGGATAACGAAACGCAACTGTCTATCGGATATCAATAGCGGTTGTTAAAACGCGCTATCCTGCTATTGGTCGCTATTTGTCATATCATGAGCAACACGTAATATCGTAGTGAGGTTCTGATGACCTTTTTTTTTTTTTTTAGCTTACCTATTTACTTAAAATTCATTCATTCATGATGAATGAAAGGCTCCGTGAAGTTTTGATGACCTTTTTTTTTTTTTGTTTTTAGCTTTCACTGATGCTGAAAATGCTCAAATTGTCGGTTGCTCCACCATAAGCGCAAGAATTAATGGTCTTGGTGGCTCCGTAAGATTTTGATGACCTTTTTTTTTTTTTTAGCTTCCCTATTTATCCAAAATTCATTAACGACTCCGTGAAGTTTTGATGAGCTTTTTTTTTTTTTTTAGCTTCTTTGATGCACTTCCATTTCATTGGATAACGAAACGCAACTGTCTATCGGATTCTTTGGATGTTAGCTACTTTAACGTTAGCATGTTAGCACGTTAGCACGTTTTTCAAATAACCTGCTAACCGTTATTATGGCTCGTTTCAATAACGTGTTTAAGTTGCGCAACGACCACCGCTATTAGCTACTTTAGCGTTAGCATGTTAGCAGGTTAGCAGGTTTTTCAAATAACCTGCTAACCGTTATTATGACGATAGCTCGTTTCAATAACGTTTAAGTTGCGCAACGACCACCGCTACAGCAGTCATCACTGTCAAAATATAAAGTGTCAGTTGTGTTGTTAGTTGTTTCTTTTTTATTATAAACTTTAAAAAATTAACTTTACTGATTATTCCAAATTTCGTTCGTTCAAATCTCTTCATTACTTCTGTTTCTTTATCTTTTAAACCACCTAATCCTCAACTTATCGTTTGGCTAAATCCATAAACAGTGCGAAGCCATAACCAATAAAAAAAAGGTTAACAAACACTCGACAGGTCGAGTGATCAAGACAAAAATGAATCCAATAGCAATACTTCAATAATAAATGTAATAATCAATATGTCAATCAGTCTAAACATATTGATTAAAATGAGGCTTTCCTGATGAAGATGATTATGTACGGTGTTAAAGTTTATTAGTCTGTAAAGCTGATGTGTCTTTGGAGCCCTATTACTAATAATAAATAACATGGACTATCAGATCCAATGCAAACGTGTAAGTTGCTTAACTGAAGGAAATGTGAATTACATATGATTTTTAAATTTGCGAGTTTGCTGTTGTGTTCTCAATTCTCATGTTTGAATTGTTGGTGTCATGTTATGGGTAGATTTGTCAATTTTTTTTTAATGATATAGTGTTTACATCGGTGATTGAAGTTAAAATAATAATAGTGACTGGGTTTTTCAAATTGTTCTGTAGGTAAGAAAAAATGGTTGGCATTGAGTGTATATCACATTCCTTAAATTGGTTATGAGTGAATAGATTCTGGAATTTTAGGAAGAAGAGTATTGCTGGACAGTAACTATTAAAAGTATCTTGGATCATGGCACAATTCTTAAGTGGTGTGATTCCTTACTTATTTACTGTTACTATAAAAAATCATTGTATAAATTGAAAAGGTTTTTTTTTCTCAAGTGTTTCACACACTTCAATATTCTATATTAGAAATTACTAAAATGGGTTCTTGTAGAGAGTTGGCATTTTAGGTGTTCTTTATAATAAGAGTTAACTTAGCAATTCTTTAAAAAAATCTTTTTCAAATGGGTAACCATAAATAAGTCAGATATATAACTTGAGGGAGCTTTGGTGGTGATAGAAATACTTAATGTTTTATTGACTATTCTGTAGGTCAGGTTCCTGGTTAAAGGTAAAGTTAACGATATATTTGCTTAATTTGTTGCACATATTAAGTTACAAATGGTTTCTGCATTTTATCTTTTGAACAGTATGATTTAGGTTGGGATTGTGGGTTAGGAGTTTTGCATAAGTAGCTGAGTCACCATCTGTAATTAACCTACCATAGATTATGTAATGCATTTCTGTAGATGTTTTAAATCCTTGGCAAATGATTTCTGTTTCCATGCTACTTGTAGGCCCAGTATAATTTTTGAAACAAATGTGATCTGGTGTTGAAATTTGTTTTTTCTCTACTCGAGCACATACCAGACAGTATTTGTTTTTAATACCTATATATTCTTATATTCTACCTATACTTCACCAAATTTGCAGCCTACAATCTCTGCAGCACCAGACAATTCCTGATAGTTATTACCGTAGGAATGTGATGACCAAATACCATTTGCATATACATCTACTATAGGTATATCATCTTTACTAAATTTCCCTTCAGCTATAGTGGCATCATGCTCACGCATAGCAGCTTTTTCCATTGATTCTAAAAGCCTCCTTCCCATTTTTCATCATGTCATCAAACAGTGTCTTGAATTTTAGAATAGGTTATCTCTGTAAAAATGGGTATATCATACATGCTATGATTTCTTGAAACTGCAAATAGCCGATACCAGCAGAAGTGATTCCTGTAACCGCAGCCAAATTTGCATTAACACTAGTTGTTTTTGCTGGAACTTCACTTGACAAAACCTTTGGAACTCTGGAACAAAACCTTTTTTACACATATTGCATTTAAATTTATATTAAGAGATCAAACCATTTCTGCTTTCTCCTTTCAATGACATGTCTTTTAAATTACAATTAAACAAAGAACTATGGCTGTGAGTGTACTGAAGCCTCTAAAAATAGATAAAAAAAAACTATGGCTGATAATTTTTGAAGCTGCTGGATGAAGTACATCATGTGTATAATCCTTCGACCATGTATTGGTAGGCATCTTCTTGAGAAACGGTTTCTTCAAGGGAAAGACAGTTTAGAGTGGATTCTTTGAAAAAAAAAATGTGTTAGTGTTTTTAAGAAAAAATTCAATGAAAGTATAGTATAAGTAACTTTCATGTGAGCTATTACATTCAATGTTTATTTTAGATTTTTTCAGACATTACATATAACCATTTACCATTACGTAGAGGAACACGCACAGGAAGGCGTTGCTGAAGAAGAATGGGTAATTGGTGTTTCACATAAGTCATCATCATCATCAGCCCATATTCGTCCACTGCTGGACATAGGCCTCTCGCAGTAACCGCCACTGAGCCCGGTCTTCGGCTCTCCGCATCCACTTTCTACCAGCCACCTTACGCAAGTCATCGTTCCATCTGGCTGGTGGACGCCCTACACTACGTTTGCCTACTCGCGGTCTCTACGACATCGGTTTCGGACAACGAATATCGGTTCTTCGGATTATGCGACCAGACCTTCCGGATTTTATCCTTCAGAGTGACATAGCCCGCTACATAAGCTCGCTGAGCGACTTTGAATTGGTGGACTATTTGCACCGTGAGTGTCCACGTTTCAGCACCGTAGGTCATGAAGTTTATCAGAAAAAGCGGAGTTTTAAATGATTTTAGACAACCCCAAGTCTCATCTATAAATTGGTTCTTTCCTTGCATTTTTTTATTTATTTTGTTGTAGTGTTCGAGCACATTGGTAAAAAATGCAAAATGGTACGCCAATCTTTGTTCGAAGACTTGGAAATCAGACCATTTGTCTGTTTTATTGTTTAAGAAATCTTGTATTTCCTCTTTTAAATTCCAGATCCGTTCAAATGCATACCCACAACTTAACCATCTTACTTTCGTGTGGTAAAGAAGGTCAGAATAATCTGCGTCAACTTCAATCAGAAATTCTTGGAATTGCCGGTGTACCAAGCCCCGGGATCGAATCGTATTAATTAGTTTTATAACCACGTTAAGTACACGGGTAATATCTATTGCAGCTTTACAAAGGACGTCCTGGTGAATTATACAATGTAAAAATACAACATCGTGATTAGGATTCTGGTTCCAAAAAATACCTGAAAATCCCGCGTTTTTTCCAACCATATTTGGGGCTCCATCTGTAGTTATATTGCATAATTTTGAAATAGGAGCATTTAAAATTGATTCAGTGGATTTAGGAATTGAGTTCAGCGATTTAGTAGACTTAGTAAAAGATACAGTGGATTTCGAAATTGAATTCAGTGATTTAGTAATTGATTCAGTGGATTTAGAGATTAAATTCAGTGGTTTAGTAGATTTAGTAATTGATTCAGTGGATTTAGAGATTCAATTCAGTGGTTTAGTAGATTTAGTAATTGATTCAGTGGATTTAGAAATTGAATTCAGTGTTTTAGTAGATTAAGTCATTGATTCAGTTGATTTAGTAGATGATTCGGTGAGAATTGAGGCATCGACTTTGATTTTGTAACAGTAATTTCCCGGGCGATGCCCATCGGGAAATTTTATTCGTTTAGTTGTTTTGATCGACTTCATCAACTCCGTTGTCGTCAACTTGATTCATGGTGTAGGTTTTACGTATTGGATTTGAATTAGTAGTTGTTGTGCGGTTAGTTTGACGATTGTTTGAATTTGAAGACTTGTACTGATTTCTGCTGTTATTGTAGTGGCGTTTGCGGCAGTTTTCTATACTGTGACCTATGTTCTTGCAATAACGGCATATGGCTTCATTAGTGTTGACGTTCTTTGAATAATTTGCATGATTCGATTGCGATTGGAGTTCGCCGCCAGGTGTGAACTTGGATCTATTGGTGTTGTTGAAGTTAGTATATGGTGTTCTTTTGTTAATACTGGATAATATCTAAATCTAATCTAAATAAATAAATAAATAAACAAATATTAATATAATTTAGATATTGTACTACTATATTGTATTGTATTTATCTATTTATAATAGATTTGTGATAATCGTGGGTATAGTCCGATAACAAAGGTATGGAGTGCGAGACCTTGTATGGTAGCTACACGTCCAGACAATTCCGTTTTCTTTTTAGTTGGGATAGCAATATTTATTTCAGTGAGTAGTTTTGATAGGCATGTTTCTATCTTTAGAGCGACTTGGTTAACAGTTTCTGTAGGATTTTGCTTACAATCTTGTAATTCTAAAAGTAAATGAGCATAATGTTTTGTTTCGCCAAACTGCTGTTTTAGAAATTCTATAAATTGTTCAAATGACTCAAAATCTTTAACATTGCATGTTACTTCAGCTTTATCTATTAACTGACTTAGATTATATTTAAACAGGATAAGTTTCTGCGATTTGGTAGCTGAGTTGTAAGCGCTTTGGAAATTAGTTATAAAAGGTTTTAATTTTTCTCTAGTACCATCGAATGGTAAATTTGAATAGGATACTTTCACTTTACTACTGTTTTCACTTTTAAGTTGGAGGATTACAATAGCACATTCACTTTTAGGTTGTAGGATTATAATAGCACTTCCACTTTCTTCAGAGACATATTCGAGTAGGGGATTTTCGGTATCCCACCGCTGCCACCAAATGTTATGGATAAGATAAGATAAGATAATTTGTGTTCTTGCAGCTACACTCCTAAGTAGTAAAATAATTAGTTTTATTGTTCTATAGACAATACAATTCTTATTTTACCATCTGCTTTGGAGTGCACTTACAAGAACACAAAAGGTAAGCGTAAAATATTACTAGGAATTAATGAAAAATGAAAGGTGACAATAAATAAGCATTTTTGAGTGGATATAACAATAGTTATTGACTTCTTTATTTATATACATACTTCTATAGATAACGCCGATGAAGCAAAAAAAAAAGAATATTAATTTGTTTGTTAAAAAAAAATGCAGTTTCCTTATCTTTTGAAATCTTATGACCGCTTATTTCTCCAAATATGAGAACCTCGATTAGCCGACTATAGGTCATAGTTAAATAAAAAAAATATTGTTTAAATCATAACACACGTGGTTATCCGCACTGGCGTAGCGCAGCGACATAAGTTATGTGATTTAGTACTAAAGGGTGTTTTTTATTTCGTTTTGTAAAACTTTTTTTTAGATAGTTATTTAATTAATATCTTATCTGTATAGTAAGAGATTTTTGTTTAAAAGGTAAAACCACCGGCTTTAATCTGAGTGTGATATAAGCACTGGTTGCTTGTGTGCTGTTTAAGAATAAATTTAAGGATTTGTATTTATAGAAAAAAAAAACAACCAATTTATTTTTATAATTATTTTTTGTCTATTCAACATTTCATAAGAAAACATTACAGATTCATTGAAAAATTTTATACTAAACAAAAATTTTCATAGATTTTAACATAAAATTGTGTGTTATTACGTAATAATAAAATACACAACAATAATAATACCTAATTAATTACATAAAAAAATTGAAATGTATTTTTATATAATCATACATATTTTCGTGTATTATTAAAACACGCACATTATATATTTTTTTGCGGGCCGTCTGTGATGGGACTCCAGCTCGATGCAACTCGTTTCGAATAGTTTACATCGAAACGTCATATTCTTGTGCGAAACTGCGAGTAGGTGTGAAAGGGCTCTCTTGAAATGTGGCTATCAGGTTACTTAATTGACCTTCGTTTATAGCCCGGGGTCTAGTTGCACAGATGCGTTCGGTTATATCTCCTCCTTCTTCATATCTTCGCACCCAGATGCGCCCGTGGTTCTCTGTAAAAAATAAAATAACAATTAGCATCAAATTCTCACATAATATAGAACCTAGAATACAGGAATAAATAATACACTACAAGCAGTCTTATTTTAAAAACTATAGTGAAATAATATGTGCGAAAGAATTCCCTGCCTTTAGAATAAAACTTACAATATTAACAACAACAAAGAAATATGGAAATATTAAAAAGCGCATGTTTTATTATTTTAATAAAATAATTAATATATAATCATTCAAATATCATATTTAAGAATTGAATTACAAGCAATGTTATAATTAAGGGACTAAAAATAATATGAATTATTAACAATTTGTTTGTAAACTATCATTTAAGGAAAATTGAAGATTTATATAATAATGCAAATAATGAACTACATGCACTTAATTTATTTCTATTATCTCTCTGAATATAAAAAAAAATATATAACTTACTTACAGATTCAACTCCACCGCAATTTGGGATATATTCAATCCTTGCCTATGCATGACAATAATTTCATTTCTTTCTTCTTGATTGAGGTTTCAGTTGTCATGGTTATAGACAAAATTAGTCACAGCCCACAATAGCCACAATACACAGTTCAGGATACGAGCAAGGGTCACAAAGAGTTCCACGATCACAGTCCGGTATACAAAGCAGAGGTCACAGTTGGGCAGGCAATCAGTTCGATAGAAATAGATAGGTCATAAAATGAAATTGTCATGAGAACAGGAAGCGTGAACAATTAGCGAGATGCAAATTGGCACTGGCAAATGATTGTTTTTTTTTTTTTGGATCACGCTCTCACTGCTCTCACACGATTAAATATTGTCTCTAATTGGATGGAGCAAGGAAGGGGCGTGGTCTGTCACTAGCTGCGCTTCCACAGGAATATTTTTTAACTGAGCATGCGTAAGTTTTGCCGATAGTACCTAGCAACTGATACAATGCGCGGAACACGATGCGCGCTAGTTTCGAGTCACTACACCTTTTATATTTTCAAAATAGACAGCTCAATCTTTAACATAAGATATGTGAGAGTATTCGATTATGGTTGAAATTTTTTGTAGGTCTATGTGAAGTCAACTATAAGATACATATGTATTTGGTAGAAATACTGTGTGGCGTAGCACGTAAAAATACGTCATAATAAGCAAAATAAAACTTAAAAATATAACTAATTAGTAATAACATACCTTGATCTTGGAAATCCATGTCACAAGCACCATTCAAAATGCAATTCTGAGAATTCACAGTTACACAAACAGTAGTGCTAATGAGTTACTAATAAGGCGAGCGCAACATAATGATGTGTTCACTTCGGGGAGGTAGAAAAATAAGTGATAATTAGGTAAAATGGGTGACATATTTATACTTTAGCGTAGCTTGTTTATCGGTAAATCATTATAGATAATTAAATTGGGGGTAATTGTTGATGATATTTTTGCATTTATGACCTAAGGCGGAACCACCGTGCGACGCACTAACAAGAGGGAGTGAACTATGTCTGAGCGCGAATATAGTGTGAAAGAGACGCAACTATACGACCACTCTTTTCTCCCATATCGTGCATACCCAATGCGCCCACTTAACTCACTGTTGCCCACAATGACCCTATACTAATTATTAATCATTAATTGTGTAATTGTATATATATATATATATTTATAAGTTAAAAATAAATCAGAAACGACTATTGTAAACAACTTTATTTATGCATTATGAATCGAGTTATCTATTCTCTTGAAATGTTGCAATAATATATGTAGATAAGCGATTAATTACAATTATTATAATCTGTTTTATGAGAACACGATCGATTAACTCGGTAGAACTGGATAGTCAAGAAACAAAACAAAACAAATAATTGAAGTGAAGTAAAAATATTTTTTTTCTTTTTCTACCTTCAATTATCTGTTTCCTCACTTCGGAACGTTAGCCAGTGTCAACGCTCCGGTTCACTTATTGTTTAGAAAAAAACAAGATCGCATGTAAACATTATTATCGTAAACTCGTACTTTTTTATATACAGTAACCAAATTGTAATTATTAGGGAAAGTATTGAGATTTTTGAATTTTCTAGTTAATTGGATTTCTGTAACAAACGATTAGTATATTCTCTTAATATATTTTTTATTTGTATCTGTATTCTATAAGAATCACAAAAACTACAAAAGAATTATACAAAACTGTTTTATATTCTTCGTATGAGTATTATTAATATTGGTAAAAAAAATAATATTGGTAAAAATTAATAGAATAAATTTTAATATTTAGTGATGCCACCCTTTGCTGCAATAAGAGCTTCTATGCGTCGGAGCATGCTCTCAATACACGTTTCTGAATCTTCCTGGAGTTTGGAGTTGTGATGCCATTCTCTGATGAGAGTTTCAATCAACTGCCGCTTGTTGGTAATCACTTCTTTCGCAATCGCCCGTTTGGTGAGTTCCCACATGTTTTCTATGGGATTCATGTCTGGTGAATTCCCTGGCCAAGGCAAAACAGAGACATTTTTTTTTTTCAGCCAAAAATGCATGAACCCTTCTGGGAACCATTCATTGACCTGCGGCAGTAACCAGGTTTCTAGTACTCGCTTGTATTGGTCTTGTCTCATTGTCCCTTCTACGATGTATAGGCGCCCCATACTTTTGGCTGAGGTGACAGACCACACCATTACACTAACCGGGTGTTTAAGACTCTACAAGGCAATCAGCGTGAAATTGTTCACCAGGGCGTCGTCTTACAAAAGAACTTTTGTCAACCAAAATTTAAAATGTTGATTCTCCGGAAAAACACACCTGTAAATTAATAGAATGAATAGTAGAAAATCGTTATTGACCAATTGTATTCAAATTCAAAAAAGTTACACTTACTGGACTCCAGTCTGCAACAGTCATATTTCGATGTTGTCTAGCCCATAGGAGTCGTTTCTTTTTCATGCTGTCGGTTAGGCGTGGTTTTTTGGAAGGCCGGCGTCCCATCAGATTTTCTTCGACCAACCGCCTCCACATTGTCTTCTCCGAAATCTTTACACCCTCTTCGTTTATCATCGTAGTCAAACGAGCAACGCTCTTTTTACGATTTTCAAGGCAGATGTTCCTTATTTTTCGATCCGTGTGGTAATCCTTTTCCTGCCACATTTGTCAGCACGATTTGCCTCAAGAGGCTTTTTATTGTCAATTTTAATTTGTATTTGATTAACGACAGACTTTGAAACCCCAGCAATAGCTGCTATGTCTCTCTGGGAGTGTGTGGACAACGTTTGTAATTCCGCTATTTTCCTTTGAGAATGACTGGTATGACTTAAAAGTGTTTTTATTTTTGACCTTTCCTTAGGGGAAATGTCTGAAGACTTCCCGATGGCTGAAATTAACGATATTTTGGGCTTAGGATCACAAAAGTACTAAACCAGCCATGACACAATAAAAAACCTATGAATGATATATTATTCCTAGTTAAGATAAAAACAAAAACAGTTAAAATCACCCCAAATCAACAGATTTTACAATAAAAATATGATTAAAACACTTATCTAATCTCGTGCTTACACTTGTTGTAGCCGATAGGTGCCGTTGCGAATTGAAACTCGGGTTTTGTAAAAACTGAAGTTTTGTTGGTATACGTTTTGACAGTAAGATATCTTCCGGTATACGCTTAAAAGATAAGTCTAATGCTAACATGTCGCTACACGGGTACCACAATATACCTAATACTCGTTCTGGTTGTTTATCAAAACTGAATCGTATTGCTATGTCATTAGGATAATCTTTTGGAATGTCATTAAGTACATTAGGTACATTACTGAACCAATTGGACATCTGAAATCCGCCTTGACTATGAATTAATGGAATTTGTTTTACAATTTCTTAGCTACATTTTCATCTGCAAAACTATCTATGTCAGTGTTTTCCAAACATTACGGTACGGTAATTTTTACACTGCCCCTTCGTGATCCACTTAATACTTTTAAACCCAAGCTGGTTCCATTAAGGCTACTACACACAGTGCCGGCGGCAATGCCGCCGGGTTTATGCCGAGCGGCTACGCCGCCGGCAATACAAGCCGCGCAAAGCATCATTCCGGTTGTGACAGTCACATAGAACGCTAGTGAAGTGCACATTTTATGGTTGGTTGGTTACAATGAATAAGGAAATCATCAGCACTGTGGCCGCAGTTGTAATTTTTATTTTAATAAGAAAAAAAAGTTGGAGTCGACAAAATTATGTTCTTCCTCTCGGTCGGTTGACCGGAAAGGATAGATCTGTGGGTTCTGGTGACCCTACCTCAGTACTCATGGGAGAATTGGCATATGACGTGTGTACTGGCCCTGGTGCATAGCCTAGACCGCTAGTTATTCCGGAGAGTCCTGGTGACGCTGCCGCGGAACTAATAGGGGAATATGCATCTAAGTGGAAATCACCCGGTGCATTGCCTTGTCCGGCGAGTTCTGGCGAAACTGTCGTAGTACCAAGAGGAGAGTAAGATCGTATAAAATGTTGACTATGTGGTGGGGATGGTGTGTACAATTCTAAGGATGTCGGTTCACGATCGTTCGACGTTGAATTTGAGGGAGATGAAATTGTGTTTCTTCCAGATGAGTGACTCGCTGCCATAATCTCGTAGTCTGAAAGAACTTCACCCAAATGTTTCTTTGCCTTTGCTTTTTCATAGTGTGGTAAATTACGTAAAACTTCACCAATATGTCTTCAAAATAGATCAATATCATCATCCATCCTTTTGACCATATTTTTATATAGTGTCTGCCTCTGTTCGTCTCCTTTTTTCCATAATGTCAAAAATTTTTCGTCTTTCTTCTTTTTTTTTGGGGTTGTTGCCTTTACAACATTAGGCGCCACTTCAGTTGCTTCGGTGCCAACTTCTTCAACTTCTTGGTCAGTATTAAATAAAAATAAATAAAAATAAAATGCTTTTATTTTCAGACAGAAAGTCCATTTGGTTAGTACAACACACAACTTAGAAACTAGTGTTAGTACTTACATCTAAAAGGAAAACAATTAATGACTTTACGCCACAGTGGTATGTAGGCGTATCCAATGCCCCTAGTATTACTTTGCTCTGAATTATTACTAGATAAAAAAGAAAAAGTCATGTCCAAATCTTGTTCTTGTTCATCAACACTAACATTTTCATTATTGACATCAAGTTCCTGTTATACCTTATATGTGGTGGAACACACTCAGATGCACTCTCGCAAAAGATATTCCTACAATGATTATGTATATTATTATTATATATATTTTAGGTATCAGACTTACCAGTATCTTCACTGAGAATTGTACTTGGCACTCCAGTTTCAATCTCTTCTTGAGTAAATAAAGAAGGATAGGCAGAGTGACGCAGAAATTTGCCTGAAGTCAGCCTTTTCTCAAAATGTTTATGACACACATACTGGTTCTGAAGTCTTTCAGAACTCAGGTTTCGAAGATAAACACTATTAATGCACTGCACCCACTTTTTGAGTCCTATCTCAGTCTTTGGGAATTTGTGTAATAGAACACTATTCCCTTTGCTTAAGCAACCGGGAATACAACACCGCCTAGTCATTGTTAGCACAATGAGAGAGGAGGATTATTACGCCATTATTAAGCCACGTCAAAGAAGATGGTGGATGACGACACATCATAAAACACGGAATCAGTGAGTAAAGATCTAGTTATACATTCCATTTTAAATATTCTAATAACATCAACAACAAACTACAATTATATCAGCAGTTGTTTACAGGCGCTGTAATATTAAAGTATCTATTCTATATTTACATTTTCTTTCTTTTTTAGGTATGATGGAACCCGATTATTGAGTAATTTGATTCAAGAGCCATCAGGACAGTTTGATAACTTTTGTCGTATGTCTTCGATAGATTTCGAATACCTTCTACAGTTGATTGGACCAAGAATAAAAAAACAAGATACAGTATTAAAAATCTAAGTGTCACTTAGATTTTTAGCGACTGGAGATTCATTCAAAAGTCTTCATTACCTATTTAAGATTTCTCCTCAAGTCATATCATTGATCGTGCCGGAAGTATGTAAAGCACTATGTGAGGCATTGCGTTCTTTTGTAAAAGTAAGTAATTTTTGTATATTTTGTAAAATAAAACCATAATAATAACAATCAAAAACACGTTTATTGAGAAAAATAATTAGACAAAGTAATCGAGTCCTTGCATTAGCATTCAATTCTTATTTTGTATCTTAGAAAGAGTAAATGCCTGAGAGATAATGTCATTTGATGTAATTGTCACCTTTGGAGTAGATGTGGAGGAGGTGGATGAACCTGTCATATATTCTGCTTGGCTATGATTTGGTGATACACCTGTATAGTAACTATAATTATCAGCAACGTGATATGACGGGCTTGGCATCACTTGAGGTGAAGGGGATGGTGTAGGTGCATAACGCACGGAATCTCGGGTAGACATATCGTACGTCAACATTTGTGATGAAGGGGACGGTGTAGGTGTAGAACGCACGGAATCCGGGGTAGACCTTACGTACGAGTAAGTGCTGCTACGAGCAGGGCTATTAATATTTAAGTAAGAATCATTTCGCTTCTGATAAATAAGTTCGTCTATATCGTGCATTATAACCTCCCTTTGTTGCTCATTAATTTTTTTAATTTTTTTGGCCAGTAGTTGACAGTATAAGTCTACCTCGTCCACTTCAGTTCGTGGTCGGTCGGAGAGATTTTTTAGGACATTTACAGCTGTCTTAATCTGAGCTCGTACTTCCGTGACTTCTGATTCTCGCCGTGTTTTGGCCGACGTGGAACTTCTATTTTGAATGCTGTCTTCGTTAGAAAAGCTTCTATCTTGATTACTGTCTTCATTAGGAAACTCAATAGTCTAAAAATTCAAACACAACAAGTAAATTTCAACCCTTATTTAAATTATTAACTATTACCTACACTGATATTTTTTTTCTGTTTTAGATGCCTCAAAATGAACACGAATGGCTTGAGATTGCTCGAGAATTTGAAATAAAATGGCAATTTCCACATTGTTTGGGCGCTATCGATGGGAAACACATTAAAATACAGTCACCCATTAATAGTGGATCAGAGTTCTATAACTATAAACACAATTTCAGTATAATATTACTAGGGGTAGCTGATAGTGACTACAACTTTTTATTGGCTGACGTAGGAACACATGAACGTATGAGTGACGGTGGAGTTTTTAATGATAGCATTCTTTATAACAAAATATATGAAAATATATGGACCCTTTTTCCGCAAGACGCTCCTTTACCTGATCGACATTTTCCTGTGCCCTATGTTTTTGTGGCAGATGGAGCTTTTGCATTATCTAAAAGGATCATGAAACCTTTTCCTGGTGCACCGCCAGTTGGCTCACAAAATAGAAAATTCAACAGTCGATTATCAAGGGCTCGTGTTGTGATTGAATGTGCATTTGGAATAATGACATCGGTATTTGGAGTGTTAAAAACCAATATGTTAGTACAACCCAAAAAAGCATCTATTATAACATTCACTTGCGTTGTACTTCATAATTTTTTGAAAAAGAGTCAGCACTATGTATATGCCGGAAGGTAATATAGATAATGTTTTAGAAGAGCAATAATTAAGATTACTAGATCAAATACCAATAAGAACAACAGAAAATGCTAGAGAAATACCAAATGAATATGCATCATACTTTTATTCACACTAAATAAAAAATCTACCTACCTACAAAATTATTGTGTAGATTTAGGTACACACAGCCACAGGTCAGATGTATGTATGTAATAGCCATTCTCGCTCGACGTACGCACTCGCTACGTGTTGCAACAGAACTGAGCAAAGCGCCAACGTGTGGACAGATCGCGAGCGTTGGCGCAGATTCCTTTGATGAAGCCGAGCCGGCCAACTACCAACGCTCGCCCCAACGTTGGGACCAATGCCATTATCTAGATCCACACGTTGGACGAGTAGCGTTGGGGCCTATATTGGGGCCAACGTGTGGAGCCGGCGTAAAACGAGCGAGTCGAGAGTCCCGCTCATTGTAAGCGTTTTACGCGCGTGTGAGGTAACGCGCGAGAGCATCTGGACGGGATGTATGTAGCTCTAGTATCTCGAGAACGCGCGAGTGCCTACGCGCGAGTGGACACGCGCTTAATTCGCGCTTTCTGGACAGGCTCTTAATCTGTGATAAAATCAATGATTAAACGAACTTACCTGTACATGAAGTTCTATCATAATTATACGATGGCTTATTTTTAGTTAAACAAAAGTTATACCACTTCTTTAGACAGGAATCATATTGTTTTAACGATGTACCTGATAGTGAAGCCATCGTAATGTCGATGGCTGATGATGTGACATTTCTTCTCAGCAACGAGTCGACCGGCAACCAGGGTAAACTGAAAGCACTTAGCAGTGTTGCTTAGTATTATTTAATTTGCCCAGTTAAGCAGTAAAAGTTCCCTGAGCTAACTGCGAGAGACAACTAAAAAAAAAAAAAAAACTTGGCTTGGCCGCTTGCCCGCTTGCCGGCTGGCAAGGCCCTGTATGTAGGAGCCTTTAGAGCTACCAAAAAAAAGGCTATAGTAGGCGGACTGATCTGGTACTTTAGGTAGCCCTAAATTTTTTTGAGAGTTGAAGCTCTTTATTCGTAGATCATTTCTTTGCTTCCGCAAGATCTCATAGAATGCTCAAACGGTGGATTCTTTTCAATTATCAATTTATTTTTGATCTCAGTATTTGTTTCTTTTTTAATGTTCTCATCTAACAGCAGACAAGTCGAACAAGCATCAGACCTAGGTGAGCCAAAACCAATGTTATAACAACAATTAAATATATTTCTAAAAAAATGCTGTTTTACTTTAAGCAAGGAAAGTCGCTGAAAAAAATATAGTTGTATGTTTATACATACGCCAAAGTTTTTTATGTTTAGTTCAGGGACCAAGTACAATCTTTTTTTATTTTTTGGCCTACAGTTGTGGCTTGAAGTGTACACAGTTACTTGTACGTTAAAATTTGTCATCCTTGTTAACCACTCGTATCTCTATCGGAACATTTTTATGCTTTTCTGTTAAACAAATTACTGGCATCGCAGTGGACTGACTTGAATTTGACATCACAAGTATTTCCTTTAAAATTTTCGAACTAGTTTCTCGAGCCTTCGTGAGTATTATTACGGCCGAATTGCAGCGTAAATTCTTTTAAATATTAAATGACATATCTTGTTACTGATGGATGTGATATCTGGAATTCTTTTGCTGCCTTTCTTATGCTGTTAGGATGTAGATTGAAAGCAGTCTTCATATCGTCTGTATAATTTTGAACGACCCATCTAAACAATTTATAAAAATAAATAAAGAAGTAGCACTTTATTTTTCCTTTCAGCCAGTGGCGTAGCTTACTCTAGACGGGCGCTCTATCAAAATTTGTTGGGGTATAAATATATATTGATTATAAGTCATTATTTACAATATACGCTCCCAAGAGCTAAGTTAGCCAAACAATTCAAATCAAATATACACTTTTCTCACCTTTTTTCTGCAAACTTTTATTAAATCATCTATAGCTGAAGACGATTTCAGTTTTATGAGATTTTCTGCCTCTGTAGATAATAGTGACAAGTCAGATAGCCGTTCTTGTCCCATAGAGGTCTTAAGATATTTTTTAGGATATATAATTACTATCTAAATTTATTGTTATCTGTGAAATAAATGATTTTGGTACTCCACAAATGGATTTATCTGAATAATCTGTGTGACATTCGATTTCATGGTTCAAAAAAGACACACTGCCATGCCATCTTTAAATAATTACACATCACCTAATAAAGACCCAGTAGGTTTCATGGAGAATAAAGATTAATGGCATAAATAAGAAAGATCTCTGGTTTTTGAGATTAGAATGTACTCATCCGTCATAATTTATCATCGGTTGTGGCGACGTTTGAAGTGCTTCAGAGAGCAATACAGTACGTTTAGATGTAGATGAAGTGGCAAAATCTGAAGGACAGATAGTTTTTGGAGAGACCTCTCTATGTGACGTTCGAACAGCTACCGGATGGATAGTTTGCGTTGAGGTTATGATGGATAGATTGACTAAATTCAGCGTTAGACGTGAACGTGTAGGAATAAGCTCCGGAGAGTTATCTCTATGATTTACCTCAGATTGAAGCGTTTGAACTGCATCCGATATATTTTCGAAGGGATCTACCAAATCTTGTTGAAAATTTTGATCATCTGTCTCTCCAAGTTCAGAATCCACTGGAGATCAATTTTCTTGATCTGCCACTGCAAAAGCGGGATTTGGTCGGTCTGTCACATAAGTTCGAAATCTTGTTCGTCGAAAATGTCTCTATTAAAAGGAACTGTTCCAGTGCATCGAAAACCAGCCTGAATGTCGCGCGGTGTAAATGACAATGGAAACGATATCGTCACAATCGACAGAATGTGATGTATCGTCATAGTAAGGCCGGGATTATTCCGCATCCTAGCATCGTACGTACTGTTTACGGCCTTTTTGAGTTGCCCATCCAGTGGCAGACCCCAGACCATGTAGTAAGTACCAGCCGCAGTACATAATGGATTTAGTTTATTGTCAGCTTTTATCGAAATCGATTCAGAAATTTGGTTAACTATAATAGCTGCTAGTTTGTAATATTTTCCGAGGTTTCAGCGATAACTGCACATTTAAATAAAACATTTAAGACGATTTTAGATTTTATTTAAACATAACTACAGGTTTATTCAGATACAAGGTATAATAGATATAATAAGTGATTTACAAAACTCGTCTGCACTTAAGTGCATCAAAATCATTATTAAAATCGTCGCAATCCAATTTCCTTAAAAATTCAGCTTCTATGTTCAGCAAAGCAAGATCGTTTAACCTTGTCAATTACTTCCTTGTGTTGTTCAAAGTCAATTGTGGTCATAAAAGGCATGTCTTTAGCTTGTTGTAATAAATGATTGATGCGTGATAAGTGATACTTGTCTGGTTTTGTTATCTCGTTAAAACGTTGATAGTCCATACAGATTCGTACATCGTTCTCGCCTTTAGGAACCATAATTGCAAGTGCAGACCAAGGTGAGTCACATTCCTCTATTATATTTATCATCTAATTTAGACCTGAGCTGATTTGGCCTAGATGGAGATAACCTATAAGGTTTAACTACTATAGGATTATGATTTCCAGTATCAGTCAATATGGTGTTCTGCATAAGTAGTGGGCTTACCGTATTTTACAAAAATATCAGAATACTATGTTAAAAGTTTATTGAAAACATCTCTTTCAGTAATCGACAATAAGTTGTCTTCATCAATGTGTAATAAAATATCTAACGAATAAAAGGGCATAAGGTTCATTGGCAAATAATTAACTCTCGAATCATTACAATTATATGGATCAGCAGGTTCGCGAACATGACTTGGCTGTGGTAGAGTATCCGCTCTCAACAATTGCCAGCGTCGTTTCTTAGGGGTGAATGTTGCCAATCGTTCTGTAACTGTGATGGTGTTCTGGCTATCAGCGAAAGCATCTTCAACTCGTTTGCCAGTTGCATAAATTGTCTGAAATTCCCTCTTTTTCTTCGAAATCAATTTTCTTTGCTGCCTGCAAGACTGACAGTCCTCCATTTGGTAACATGATTTTCTTAAAAAAAAAAGTTACAGAGTTGATTTAATAAATGTGATGTCACAGAAGAATACTTACTACATATTTGAACATTCCTCGAATGGTGACGTTTTCTATTGAAGAATTGCTCTTCATGTAGTGTAGGTCTTTTTATTGCAACATGCGTTCCGTCTATGCACCCAAGTACCCCAGGTATTTAAGTACCCCATATATTCCATGCAAGAGGGTCTGAGTTCAAACCCGGCACGCACCTCTGACTTTTCGGAATCATGTGCGAATCAGAATTTGATTTCCACTTGCGTTCACGGTGAAGGAAAACATCGTGAGAAAACTTGCACATCTGAGAGGGTTCCATAAAGTTCTTGATGGTGTATGTAGTCCGCCAACCCGCACCGGGCCAGCATGCAGGACTAAGGCCTAGCCTTTCTCATTCTGAGAAAAGACCCTTGCCCAGCAGTGGGACAGTAGTGGGTTGGCGTAGTGGCTAAGCGATTAGCTTTCTGCGTTAAGTGTCGCGGGTTCGATCCCCGCACGGAACAAATATTTGTATGATTGTTTCGGGTCTGGGTGTTTGTGTATGTGAATATATGTGTTTGTAAACGCACCCACGATACAGGAATTATTCCTAGTGTGGGGCAAGGTTTAAAAAAAAATAAAATATTAATAGTTAAAATGTTCGTAGTCCAATTCTCGCGGCACTAGGATGAATTATCACTTAATTTTCAATTTTCATGTTATAAGGCAGTAATCAGAAAAAAAAACGATACTTAGAATAAAAAAGTAAGAAGAGATAAATATGCCTTTTTAGTAATGCCATACCTTAGAGTCTAAGGTCACTTTAGAGCGTCTTTGCCCGCTGACCATTAGCGGTCTGAGGTCAGAGCGCAGTCCTTCGTAGAAAGATTTTGGAAATCTATAATGAGCTCTGAATTGTTCCTCAGTTAAAATCGTAGCACTTGATTGGTTCCGAAGACTCCGTAGCAGACGAGCCGTGTTCAACGCACGGTTTCGCCTATCTTCGGTGTCAACAATTAGAAAATTTATCGGAAATATTTTGTAGATTTTAACATGTCATCATATGTATTGAATACTGAATTAATACAATACTTACCCTGGATTTATATTTAAAGCCTTTATTAATTTTAAACAGTTGTGACGGCTTATTTGTTGAAACTTGACGGATCAAATCGCGTCGCTACTGCTGTCGTGTGGCTTTCAAAATGCCGACCGTACAATTTAATGAAAAAAGAAACAATATTACACATTTTGTTATTTAGTCAAATGTGCTCCTTTTCTATATAAATAGCAAAAATTCAATATTGGCGTTAGATAGAGTTATGTTTCAGACCATTATAAAATCTACTAAAAACCAACATTATTTTAAACTCTTTAAGTTTATTTAGATTTGTTTAGATTTTCTTGCTTTGAGGGCTTTACATGAAAAAAATAAAAAATAAACATTAAATAGCAGACAACAATAGTGCCCTGGTGATCTGAACTTCTAAAACACAAAGAGGTTGATTAACAGTATATTCCGGGCTAACAAAGTTTATTATATGTCCTTCAACACACTAAGAAGAAGAACAGAGTATGAATACATACAAATAAATTATAATTATCTTTTCTTTTAAATTCATTTGTCGCTATTTTTTTCACTTTCACTTTCGAAAGTTTTAAATCTGTAAAAATAACTCGCCAGTCTTGTGTTTTATCATTTGGTTGGGATTAGGATCCTGAAATATAGAATATCCAGGAAGAACTTAGGGCAATGGTTGCATTCCCACATAACTTTCAACTTGATATTCTCTTTTAGCACCTTGATTAGAAGAAGCGAATGAATCTGTAATGCATTAAAATAATGTATAATTATTTAGAGACAATGTCTGTAGTGCAGAGATTAACCAATACAGCCAGGCTGCTGTACTTGAGTCATACAAGTTTGATACTCTCATGTCTTTTTTTTGTGGGAATCAAGGAGATTTGTTTCGGGTCTAGTTAGCTGATGGACTACCCTCCATGGTCCATGAAGCCATTGGGACGTCATTTCGAAGAGAGCATCTATGACAATAATGCTACTTCTGCAAGCCTGATGGAATCTGATATGTGGTTCAACTATCTCTGTTACTTATTGTTGTGAGGTGGTACATTAGATTGGAGATGGAGGATAATGGCTGGGAATAAAATACTTTACCATTGCATAATGGCAAAACTTGCATTCTAAATTTGCTCCACATTATGAATTTCTCCTGTATTGTGGGTGCATTTACAAACATAAATCTCACGTGCACACGCACCCAGACCTGGAAATTTTATCAGTAGATCATACAAATAATTATTCCGTGTGGTAATCGAACTCGCCACATGATGCAGCAGCAGCCGATCTCTCGACCAATAGACCAACAATGCCATTAAATAAATATTAAAGTTACTAAAATCCAGCATACATAGAGAATGCAATGCTATGCTCTGTCATACAATGTCCAGACAATCGCACATGTAGTAATATAGGTACCTAAAGTGACTATAAAAAAGGACTTACCCAGGTTAAGAGTAGGGTAAGCAGTCTTTCCTAGTCGTTTACTTTGAGGGTAAAAGAAATGTTCTTCAAAGTGATGATTCCAAATATGATAGTTATTAGATATATCATCATTGGTCTTGTTCTCCACCTTTTTTCCTACAATCTCTTTCCATTGAAGAAACCGTTCTAAAGAAGATGGTTATTGCCTTGCGTGCCTTTGAGTTTGTGATTAATATTTTTGTAATTTCAGAGTGTATATAATTAATTATGTCTCGTCCATCATACATCCAGATGGAAAAGTTGGTGCAATTCCTGGAATTGCTAAAGGGCATTTACGTTCAGCACAGGCTCGCCATCAAACCAAACTAAAATGGGAAGAAATTACCATTTTATTAAATTCATTGGGTGGTGCAACAAAGGACTCCAAATCGTGGGCCAAGGTGAGTGTGCACCACAGGGAAACACTTGAGATAACGTAAATATTTATAGTATCCGAATGAATGCTAGTGTATTGCTTTTTTTTTTTGGTTAAAGAATATGGCATTCTATTATTAGTTATTCTTCCATTTAACTTATAATTTTGTTTTTAGTTTTGGGCTGATAAGAAATATGTCCTAAAAAAACAAGTGGCTCAACGCAATGCTTCTGCATCTCGCACTGGTGGTGGAGTAGATAGGTTGCAGCCTATCACGGAGTTGGAAGAAAGGCTCATTTTTGTAATGGGAGGATCCAGCTTCGCAGAAGGTGACCAGGAGTTGAGTGTCCCGCTAACTATTCTATTAGTAAGTTTTTATTTATTTTCATGAAACATTAGCTATAAGCTAGTTTGATGAAGTTAAAACAAAAATTTAATTCCTTAATTAATTAACAGGAATCTGAAAACCCACTGCCCCAACATCCGGACGAAAGTGAAATAGGGGTTCACGACGAACCAATACCGAGTACCTCACAAGCTGTACAGTCACCAGTTAGCCGCACATCAGTTCCTTCCAGTAAGTGTTAGTTGGATATTCAAATATTTAAACTTACTGATACAATAATTTTGTAGGAGTTGTGTAATGTAAATAAGTTGTATTGGATGCATGAATGCTACTAAACCTTTATTATTATATTATTACAGCGCCAAGACGAAACCCGCGTATTAGGCCTCGAAGGTTGCAGCAGAGCCAACTCCACATGGAGCGACAATGGCTCATAAGAATCAAAGAAAAGAGAGTGGAAGCTGAAGTGGCTAATGCTGCCGGCTGGGTCAGTCTTGTGCAGTCCATAGATAATTTAGCGAATGCAATACTTGTGTGCGGAGATATGATTGCACAAGCATTATGCAATAGAAATTAGATTAATTTAACTATAGAATAAAATACCTAGATGTAAAAAATATTTATATTATAATATTAATTTTTAGTAGCTTATAAAATAGTTTATTTAAAATAGTGTATAATGTATATTATTTAACAAATAAAGCCTAACTTAGTCTTTGACAAAACTGATTGTTTATCTTTGCCTTCTACTTCTCCATAAAGTATCGATAAGACGTTATCGTGCTGCTAGTCCCTGTCGTAACTCGTCACTTTGTAGTGTTGATGGCTGAACATCATTGACTGAGTTGTTTATGACGTCTCCATCATCGGTTACATTGGATGCGTCGGGTGCTGGGCAGTTATTTGAGTTGCATAAGTTATGCAGCACGCAACACGTGTTGATAATTTTGGCTGCAGTCTGAGGATTATAATGTAGCACCCGGTGACGTAATAAACACCTCCATCTAGCTTTCAATAGCCCTATTGTTCGTTCTACTGTGTTTCTAGCAGAGCAGTGTTTCTGAGTGTAATACTCCTCAGGAGATACAACTTCTGCATTGACAATAGGTGTCATCATGTACGCTCTCTGCGCGTAACCGGAATCACCTAAAAAAAAGGTTTCAGTATTTTATTTCTAACAATATTTATTGCTTGACTAAAGATAGTATTGTAATTTAATTTACCTAATAAATATACAGTTTCTCCTTGACTTATTAGCCCTAATAAATGTCTCTTTACTTGGTGCTGGTTAAATATAAAAGAATCGTGAGTGGCACCCCCAAATGTAGCATCTACACTTAAAATGTTCATGTCGCTATCACAAATCTGAAAAAAAAAATGTAAATGATAAAAAATTCTAATGAAAGTGTGTGCGTATCGAAATGAACTTCAATTAATTAAACTTACAATTTGTACATTTCTAGAATGATAATGTAACCTACCACACTCGGAATGTGAAATTTTTCATAAAATCTGCAATAAGAATTACAATATAATGAGTATAATAATAACAAGCGGCAAAATCTAGCTGCCACATATACAAAAATAATATCTTTCACTCACTTCCTTTTAATAACATTTCTTTCTTCAACACATTGGGGAAACTTAATATATTTTTTTAATATGTCTCTGTGTTTAAAGCTTCAGTGACCTCTCTTATAGCCTTTGATACAGACTGTTGAGTCATGACCGTGCCATTGCTTCTTCCTATTATTCTTTGATAGCTGCCAGTACCATAAAAAGATAATGCAACCAAAATCTGAAACAACAATGTAATATGCTATATACAAAGGAACACATTAGATGCTACAATTAATTCGAAAACGTAAAAATGAAAATTTACCTTGCACTTAATAGAAATATCACTTCGTCTGGTTGGTTTCTTCATGTGCGGTGTTAAGTCTTCTACCAACACATCATATAACTCCTTGGATAAACGATAATTTCTCCGAAATTCTTCAGAATCCATTTCCATAGCTCGGCTGTTAAACCGACTCATTCTTTGCATATTTTTTCTTGCACGTATGTCCATACGGTTCGCTTCCTCAAAAACATTGAAAAACGATGCAATGCGAGCCATAATAACAACGAATTTACGGAAAAATCACAGTAAATCACACAAAACAATCTCACTCGAACCGAAAAAAGTAGCTATTTTGCTATCGTATTATTTGACGTATGTTTTCGATCCTGCAACTCGAACCATAACTGTTATCGAGAGTGGGGAGTAAGGTTTTTTCGATCCTAACGAATATTACGATTTCAGTTAGTTTCGATTTGATCCACCGCTCGATCTAGCGCTAGTGTCGAATTCAAGAGTACGGATTGGCATTCGTTCGAATCAAACTCGATTGATTCAGAACTCGAAGCTGTCGGGAGTAAGCCTCCTGACTCTACAGTAATATCGAAATTTATCATTGTCAACAGTAGGTATAAAAACATAATATTCTTCTTTGTTAAAAGGACTTAAAACTACATCGGCGTATAATTTTTTAAATCTTATTAAATTAAATAATGCGTGACAAAAGTAATGTAGGTATGTATTCCAACTTAGCCTGTATTCGAAGCCCCATTATTTTGTAATTGCTTAGCCGTAGTTGTACAAAATGTAACGAACAGCTTATTTTTTTGTTATAATATTTAAAGTCTGCTAAGTTATTCAAACTACCGGGGCAAGTAAACTGTGTTAACAACCAAAAACAAAAACAAAAAAATCAACATCTTTGCAAAACTGAAAATGGTACACTATCTTTTTACCATAGGTATTTGAGGCAAATAACAATTAAAAAATAGTCTTCTTAATTTACTAAACAGTCATAAAAGTTATACATTATGTTATTAAAACTTAGTACGTACGGTACGACCATTTTTGTCTTTCTTAAATAAAAAGTTTTCTGTAAACTATAGTATAGATTTTGATTTTATATGATTTAGATTTTAGGGTAGGTACGCATCGTGCTATAAAATCTGAATCATATACTTAGTCTTAACCCTTAGTAGCCTGATTTACGAAAGTGATTTATTTTTAATATTACTGTGTTTGCTTAAGGGTCTAGATGAAGGGAAAAATAGCTAAAAAAATCACAATATTTATTTTACATAATTATTTAGAAAAAAAAACAGGTATCAATTTTGATACTTCAGGCATTAACGCCATAAAGAAATCAGATAAACCTATGCATGAAATAATGCGAAACATTGATTGTTTTTATTATCGCATAACGACACTTTACACTTTTTGCAGAACCAGGAGGTAAGTTTCCTACAATTATTAAATTTACACTTATTTCTAGAATCCATAAATATTTTTTCATGACCAATACAATCGCAACGCACGTCAGTAGAGGGTAGTACTTGTACACCTGTCCGGGGTTTTTTAGAAGGTACTGTAGTGTCTTGTCAACTGTTGGTACTGGGTCTTCCCCTTTTATTTTTCGAGTGACTTTGATATCTACATAAAGTATCGGCAAGCTCAGTTCTAAAATCTGCTAACTTCATAATATTCTTCTGAAGTTATCCTTTCATTGTGTTTACCTTTTTGTATAGTACCCAAGCATTGATGACAGTCATGTCTAACAAGTGGTAGAGGAGCCTCGTTGTCCACTTTCTCGACTTTATGCGGATGCGATATCGACCAATGAAGCTATCCATCAAATCAACGCCGCCCATGTGTGCATTATATTCTTTTATGACCCGAGGACATGATACTTGAACATTGGCCATTAGTTTTTTTTCGTAGCGGGTTATAGTATCCGCTGGTTCAGCGCCAACATACGTGGAAAGTAATAGTACTTGTTTGTTGTCTTTCCAACTTGTGGCCGAAAATTCGTGGCCTTCGTGAGAGGCCACATTTTCGTGATATGTTCCTCTGGGTACCATAGACTTCATAACTTCCCGTTTCTCCGGCAACTTGCATGACTTTCCAAGCCTGTTTCTCTGTACTGTTCCAAGACAATAAATACCTTCGTTGGTCAAGTAATGTAGCAGAGGAATATTCGTATAAAAATTGTCAAAATAAGTTATATGATTGACGTGCCTTGGTACTGGTCGTAACAATCGAATAACTGTATTCGATACAGCTCCGAGGTCTGGTTCGCCAGGTAAACGGTCTATGTCCTTAGCTCCTGAGTAAATCTCAAAACTGTAGGCATACCCAGACAGAGAACATAAAACGTATAATTTGAATCCCCACTTATGGGGCTTGTTGGGTAAGTATTGTTTCATAAAATGTTTAATTTTAGTTGAACACATTTGCTCGTCTAGTGATAGACGATGCTCAAATGGTACAGTAATAAATTTCTTGTTCAAATAGTCTATCACTGGTCTTACTTTATGCAGTCGGTCGTGCTGGGGATGATCAATGGGCAAATGTTTAGAGTCGTCATTCATGTGAAAAATTTGTCGAATTTTATCAAATCTGTTGCGATTCATTGTTTGTGCTATGGGTTCAAACTTTGTAATGTTTGACCAGTATGACCTGACACTAGGATAATGATATACACTAGTAAAAATAAGAATTCCAATAAATTTACGTAATTCTAAGACAGTTACAGGTTCTGTAAAGTTGGGATTCTTTTGGAAGGCATATTTATTTGACTCGTCCACTAGAAATCTCAAAATTTCTTCACCGAAAAAATAAGAAAAAAACTGAAAAGGAGTGTCTAAGTTCATAATTTCTTGTGAATACTCAGTGTTTCCAGCAAACTGGAAAGCATTTTGGACTATGTCCATATTCTTTACTCTCCACACTAAGTTTCTAGAGTTGAAAGGTGCAGTTTGCAGGTTGTTCTGGCTGCTGGTTGTAGGAGTTGGGCTTCGTTCAACAGTCTCTAAATTATGTTGCATGTCGGTATCTGCGTTTGCTGCAGGTGGATCTGCATCCAAGTTTGGGTCAGTGGGAAAATTACCTACATCCTCTTCATCTTCTAGCTCCATCAGACGATCTCTTTGGCTCGAATAATAGTCTATGTCATCTTCATTGTCGGTGGAATCGTCCTCCGAAATTTCACCATTTTCTAACCGCTTCAATATGCTCTCAATCTCTTCTGGTCGCATTTTTGATAAATTTCTATAATAAAATAAAAATAAAAGTAATCCCAACACCAAGCTATGCAGAAAAATAATGAATCGGAAGTTCAAAAAGTTTTTATAGCTAAAGAATTAGTAGGTAGGTTTTATGTAGGGCGGAATGCCTGAAGTATCAAAATTGATACTCACAAAAATAGCACTAGTTTCTTCAAGTAAAACATGCACTCGCAAAAAATTATTATATCATAGCGAAAATAATATATTCACTTACCTCAAAAGTATTTATATTCTTCAGAAAAAGAAAATATATCAAATTTGTATTCAACAAAACTTTTAGTAAAATGTGTTTACTTGTTCACTTTGCCGCGCGAGTAATATGTCATAGATAAAATAAAACAATAATGACATTTGATTTTTTTTTTAATTTCGTTGGAAAGAATATTATACAACAGTAAAATACGTACAACCAACCTATAAAAAAAAACTAATAGTAATGTGAACATTCGGTTTAAAAGATTGGTATCAAAATTGAAACTCTACGTTATTAAAAAACTCAAAACGGTGGTAAAAAGCAGTAAGTAACCCACAGTCCAAATATAGAAAGAAACTCCACTCCGTCCACTCCAGCCATGTAACGTTTTCATCAAGTACAGTACTTAAATTATAAGTTATTCTTTTGCTTTTACAGATTGCACATTGCCCATACATACATTGTTGAGAGTTTGAATTGCAAACTAAAGATTTCACTAGATCGTTTATATTTCTATGTCCATTTAGAACTGATAATCTTTTGAGGGAGGCAAATTTAAATTCAATACTTGAATGCTTCATACACACGCACGTATCGCGGTCTGAAAGTTTTGGGCTGACTACATAAAAGGGCTTATTTCTTAAAAATTAAAGTTAAGTTTAAACTTTTTATATAAATTAGTTATGCTGTCAAATAGATATCTTTTTTGAATTTTTTTTTTTACGGTCTTTCTTCCCAGCAGTAGTCCGAGATACGTCATCTTGGAAATAGAAATCTTGTATTTTGCTGACAAACTCTGTATATTTAATATTTTCTTGTCTTTTTGTATTACGGGGCCGACCTTTTAAACCAATACAGAAACCCAATCTAGTTTTCATTTTATATTTTTGAACCAGAGCATTGTTTACAACATTTTTTAAAATATTTCTGTCAGCATTACTTTTAGCGTGCTTGTAAGAGTTTGTTAAGGATTCGCTTAATATGTTCTTTTCGAGTATAATTCTTCTTACTTTATCCTTTTCTGGCGAAGGCAACTGCTGAATGAAGAATTCAGTTTTAGATAATGGAGAATTTGGCGTTGATGGTAATGAAGGATCAACGTTTTCTTTACTGTCTATATTCTATCTAATCTTTATTTTCCTGGCATGCCAATAATAATTTATATCGGTAAACATTTTTTCTTAAAGAATCAACTTTCTTTTTCAATACATCTATTTTTCTTTTTTGCTTTTCATTTTCTTTGGTAATTCTATAATATTTTTTTTTATATATTTTACGACTAGGTTTCTTGTTTTGTTTTTCATTGTGTTTTTGTTTTTCTTTTAATTGCCGCCAAATTTTACGTCTTACCGCCTTTTCTGGCTCTGATAACTCAGATATTTTTATGTAGTTTTTTCTTTTTTTTAAGCATCTTTTTTCTTTTCTTCCTCCCATTTAATAGGATTATTTTGCTTTAATCTTTCTCTATATATTTTTTGTCGTTCCGCTGATGTTAAAGGCATTTTACCTAAAACAAAAATAATTAAGCATTACTTACCTGTACTTACACAACAATCTGTCTGTAGATATTTTTAATAAATTTTGACGCTACCCTAGACGACACACTCTCGATTTTGACAACATTGTTTACAAGAGACTAGTGTACGAGAAAGCCGACACCATCTTGGGAGAGTAAGTCGCCCTCCCGGAAGTAGAGCAGATTTCCGAATGTAAGAATTATCGAGTCCTCTCCCTGTCGCCGGGACTTCAGATAATCCCACGATATCCCATCGTAATCTGCTCAACTCTTTCTCTAGCTCTACAAGCTTTTCGTCGGTCCGCAGTGTTCGGACATTATATGCTGCCAGGGCCAGTGGTCGTTGTTTGTGGCAGCCGGATCTCTGCCGGGGATTCTTAGCACCCCCTGCCCCGTCATTCCCTTGACCACTGCCATAGCCAAGATTAACGGGGCCGCCGGGGACTAGGGGAATTTTTGTGGTTTCCATTGGAGTGATTTGCCCATACTCACCACGTTGGGCATGCGTGTTGGTGAGCGGTATTTGTGATTATAATTTATTAAATATTTATTGAATAGGTATATAAACAACTCCCTAAAATTCTTGAAGTTAATTTTATAACACCTTATAAACTCAGCTTTACGTTTTCATATCTGTTACGTAACAGAGAAATGTAACGGAGAAATAACATATATGAACATTTAGCATGTGTCTAACCTACAAAATAATGTTTATAGCCGTCAGCAATTAATTTTAACAAATTCCTTCTACTGATTTCACTTCTGTTACTAAGATTCTTTTCTCAAAATAATATAAAACCTGAAAAGTACTTACCGTATTCAAATACACCACGAAAACAATTATCACAAATAAATGTCGAATTCTACCGACGAACACTAAACTAATCGCACTGAGTGAAAGAACAAAATGGCCGAATCTACAGTCACGTCATCTGTTTACTGTTTATTGTGTAATGTTGCCAGTGTATAATTTTATTTCCAAGTTGGATATAAAATTGTAAAACACCGTTACTGAGATGAAAAACAGAGATGAGTAGATTATTGGACTTCCAGTTAAATATGTAAATATTATATTTTCATTATTGTTTGTTTAATTTATTTTAAAGAATACTCTATTTTAATGGATAAACATTCTAAGGAAATACTAAGTTTTATTCTAAGACAATTCGTTTTTTTTTTTTTTAATATATGTCTAATGTTGCTTTAAGTAAAAATGGACAATAGTTCTGTCTATGAAATTACTGTAGACACAATTTTAGAATTTGATATAATAAAATGTTTTGTTCTTTCGATTAGTTTACGGAGTATTCAAAATTGTAGTTCTATATTTTTAGTATAAGGGCGAATAAAATTGAGCTAATATTTAATTAGCAAATAAAAAATAATCGAGCTGGACGGGGAGAGGGAAGCAAATGTACAATTTTTGTGAATAATACCCATAAACGATCACTCATCAGTATGGAATGTTAGACGTAAACAATTCTTGGAATCAGAGGTTTAGGGGTGTTGTTTACAGATAGAAAGTACAAATTTCCGGGAATTTGATAATGACTTTTGTCCACCTGGCTTGTTCTACGCTGGACACTGTGCGTCCGCGCAAACGCAAATCAAAATGGTGGGCACACGAAACACAGTGCGACAGGAACGCGACCAACAAGTGGCGATGGCGAGCACCGGCGAGAAACCAATTGAATCACCTCAGCCTACTTCAAGTATAAAAACTGAAGGCAGCAGAAACTGTGAAGTAAAACCCCCTTCTGTATCGTCATCGGTGAAGGCGAGGAGGGCGCAACTGGTATTGGAAGCCGCACAACAAAAAGCGCAGCTACAAATGGATATAATTGACAAGAAACTGGCCGTCGATCTCGCTGAACTGTAGAGCCACAACTCAAAATCACAGTTACGAAGTGAACAAAATGTAAGCGAATTAAATCTTCGCGTAGAAAAATGGCTCGAAACGAGTCAGGTGGAAAAAACTCAGAACGTCACTCAAGGTAACAACAACGATCCATTTTATCCGGCACAGCAGCAAGAGGCGTTGCAACGTATGGGGCCGCCGGCCCACTACCACCGACTCACATCGAACCCGCACTCACCCATCAACGCATACCGCTGCCCGCGGTGGAACTCCGCGGCGGCACTGACGGAGACACTATGTACATGCTAGTGAGTGCACTCAAAGATTTCACTAAAGTCCGCTTCTACTAGTATGAAACAACATGGACCCGACGTGAAGATATTAAACCGATTGTGCACGCCAAAGAATTTACCAAAATACGATGGTGACCCTCTCGAGTGGTTGCAGTTTAAATGAGCTGATGAGAGGAATCTTCTCAAGTATGCAACTTCAGCAATGGTGAGAATTTATGGCGGCTTAGAAAAATCTCCACGGAGCAGCTAAAAAAGCCGTCATCGCGCTGTGCTCATCGGCATCACATCACCCAACGACGTGATGGCCACATTGGAGCTGCAGTTTGGAAACCCGGACGTGATAGTCTCCAGAATACTGCGTGACGTCAGTAAATTATGACCGATGTCACCAGAATATCACAATGACGTCGTGCCCTTCGCAATAAAAATTAAAAACTGTGTAGCAGCAGTCACCGCAATCAGCTGTGAAGACTACCTAAAGTTATCTGTCGTCTTCACTGTCGTTGTCCGATAATTGAAATACAGGTTTATTTTTCTTTGCTGGCCTGTTTCTTTTTATATCCTTCTTTACAACGTTCTTTTTATCATTTTTTTTAGATAATTTACATGTTTTCGCTGGTTTCTTCTTTTCGTCAATCAATTTCCGTTTTTGTATATTTTCTGGCGATGTCAGGATCACAGTCCCTTGTTTTTTCTTTAAAACCATTGCAGGTAGCTTTGGCGCAGGATAGATTTCAGCCAAAACCTTTGTTGGTGTTTGTTCAGTGGTCTTGGAAGTAGATGGTAAGCAAGGACATTTTTGAGGAGTGGCTTGAATTGGTTGTATCTATTTATTTATTTATTTATTTATTTGTAAAACATAGGTAAATACAAGTATAGGTCTTACATGATTAAAGAGTCCGCTATGTTTTGTCAATAAGACATACAAATATTACAGCATTAATTAAGAGTATTGTTAAATTATAAGTTATGTAATAATTAAATTAAAAGAAAAACAAATAAAAAAATAAAAAAAATAATGAACTGTCATGACTATAGATAATTAGAATAATTATAAGTTGTTACCCGACATTACATTAAATTACAAATTCTATTATTGCAGAATTCTCACAACAAAGATAGTTATGATTTTGTCACAATATAAGTATATGTCACAATATATGTATAAGTCATTTTACAGTCATTTTATTTATGTTTATATTGAAACGTCGTTCAAGAATTCATCTATTCTGTAGTAGCATTTATCAATAAGCAGCTTATTAAGTGCCTTTTTAAATTTTAGTAATGGCATATTTTTAATGACATCCGGTATTTTATTATAGATTTTTGGAGCGTTGCCTAAAAAGCTTTTTTGCATTAAGGATGTTTTACATTTAACATTACACAATTTATTAAAATATTGAGTTCGTAATGGATTTTTTCTGACTGCAGATAAACTGACAAATAAATGCGGGTTTGTTTTTACAAATAGTGCTGTTTCCATTATGTACATTGCTGGTAGTGTCAATATTTTTAGCGTTTTGAAATGTGGAACACAGCTATCTGTCGTTTTTAAACTACACATTGACCTCATACAACGTTTCTGCATCCTAAATACACACTCCCTTTTAGTCGACTGCCCCCAGAAAATAATGCCGTACCTTAAAACGGAGGCCACAAGTCCATGGTATGCTGTTAATAATGTCTCAATATTAACCTTTTTTGAGAGTTGAAAAAGTGCATAGGCAGATTTACTTAATCGTTTACATATTATATCAGTATGGGTGCTCCAAGTCAGTTTATTATCAATATTGATTCCTAGAAACTTAGCATTACAAACTTCTTGTATTTTACAGTCTTTATAAGTGATATTAATGTTATTATTTTTACGAAGTTGATGGAAATGCATGATGTTGGTTTTACTTAAATTAATTTTCAAATTATTTTTATTAAGCCAGTTTATTATTTTCGTTAGAGATTCATTTATATCATTTTGGTAATTATGTATGTCATTACATTCTATTATAGCTGTGCTATCGTCTGCGAAAAGAACCATTTTATGCTGAATTATTTTTGGGAGATCATTGATGTATATCAAAAAAAGAAGAGGTCCCAACACGCTGCCTTGGGGAACGCCATATTTTATGCATCTTTGTTTAGATGAATATATGATTTCTAATTTGGTTTTTGGACATAATCTAGAGACTTCAGTACATTGAAATCTGTCTGTTAAGTATGAATCTATCAATTTTAGGATATTCCCTCTTATACCGTAGCCATATAACTTTTTTAGCAATATCAAAAGCTGTTCTAATAATTCTTCTTTATTTGCTTTAGAAGTAAGTTGATTAATGATATTGTAGGTATAAAAGCTTCCTACCTTACTCCTCGAGTCCTTAGTAGGGCGGGGGGTGAAGGAATGAATTTCAACACAGGTTTCATACTTGTATTTTTTATCAGTATCACTATTACAGGAAACGCAAACGATTATCAAGTAGGTTCGTATAATAGGTTAGTAAAACCGATCGACTACTATTATTACAAATTTCGGGCGGACGAGCGACGTGCGCTTCGCGTCGGGAGAAAGTTGTGACTGGGGCCGCGAGCCGCGCGAGAGTAGTTCGGCGCGGGCGCGCGGGCGCCGCGTCGGTCGGGCGTGTATACACATGTCGCCACAATATCTATAGCATCCTCATCAAAAGTATTTATTTTTTATCACATTTTGTTGCTCTGAACTATTTCCCAACGTGTCTGAAGGTGTTCCTGCGTGTTGTTCATTAGCAATCAAATCCTGTTCGCGCAAGGCATCAAAGTGAAAAATGGTCAGGTATAGCATTTGGGTCATAAGGGTATATGCCGCAAAATTTTAAAGCAGAAACTCCGTTTGATTCGCTTTACACCAAGCTTTGCCAATAAGTTTGGATACATCGTACCTCGTAAGCTTCTTGTTTTTATTCATTATCATCCATGATTTGGCTTCTTGCGCAAAATAAAATTTAAATGGTCTGAAGAAAGCTCTATCCAGAGGTTGCATTGCATGTCTAGTGTGACTGGGAAAGCATAATAAAGTCACATCATTATCTTTAGCCACTTCCAATAATCTGATATTGTTGCTGTGATAACTATGATCCATGATCAACAATGCTTTTCCAGAACCTTTTGTTGGCAAGAAAATCTCCTCAAACCATTTCATAAAAAGATCAGTGTTTATGTAGGATGATTTTTTATTCATAAACACTTGCGAACCTGGCGGCAAACCTTCCAAAAATTGAGGTTTACTATATTCGCCTTTTTAAATTAGAACTGGTGGAAGAAAATTACCTTGTGCGTTGCAACATGCTATAACTGTGATATTTTCTCCTTTTTCACTGCTTGTCAGCGTGTACACGTCCTTAGACCCTTTTTTTTGCAATTACTTTACCAGGTTTGTTAATCACTTGGATACCCGTTTCGTCCATGTTGAATATCTTCTCGGGATGTGTGCTTAGATCATTCTCGGTGTATATTTGAGCCAGCAAGGTAAAAAAAGTCTTGGATATCCACGCGATTAATTCCATATGCTCTTGCAAGAGATAAACCTTCGGATTTTCGTTGACTCACCTCTGGGTTCCTGTTTAAAAATCCGGTAAACCAAACATCTTTCCATCCAGCTTTTATAGACGTATCAGAAAAAATATTTTTGATGTTAAGCTTGTGAGCTAATTGATACGCCATTTCCTTGACATCCTTCCGATCTGGTGCAAATCCAACTTTTTAGAATTGTTTGATGTGCGCAACCAACTTTTTTTCCTCCGCTTGGTTAAAAACAGGCCTTCTTCAAGGCCCAGCCTTCAATGTTTCAGCTAAAATATGTCCTCTAGTGTTCTTGAAGGAATATTGTATGTTCGAGCTGCCTCATTAACACCCATTTCTTTCTGACAAACTTTTTTCATGGCCTCATCCAGGTAACTTTCAGATCAAGGTAGATCTTACATAATTACGTGGCATTTCTGAAAAAATGTAAGACATACGTATTATTTTGTGACACAAAAAATGGGGCGTCTTACACCGTGATAACTGGGGCATCTTGTAAATACCTTATTACAAGATGCCTCACCTCAAATGTCGGCGCCACTAAACGTTAACAACTGTGAGCAACGTACTAAATCGTAGGTTATTTATCACAGATTTTGTATTTCTAGCTATAATTTTGAAAAACAAATTAGTAATTTAAATTGAGAAAATTGTATAGTACTCACCGCAATATGTTCCAAGGTCTAATTCACTGATTTTACCACAATTTCAAAAATAAATGCAAAAAAACACGTGTTCGCGCCATACAAGTTGAAAGAGCACTAGCGGCCATGTTGGTGCGTCATCGTAAATGTTTATTTGTGTGAGTGTGAGAGCGGTGAGGCGTCTTGCCCGCTGGGGAATTTTGTATAGTTTTACCCTATCATTTCCTAATAACTTGGCAGCTTGAGCATTCGTTCTTTCGCAAATCATAGCAAGAAAATCATCTTCGAAGTAGTTGAAAAATGATATTGGAGTTTGTCCAGTGTCGCCAAAAATCACATTTTCTTTAGTGAAATCTATATTTTGTAACTCACATGTCGAGTTCCATCCTACTGCAGATGCTGCAGCGATTTCTGGCTGTTGCAATGCTTCGGATGGGCTCGAAGGCTGCGACAGTGGTACCAAATCCATAGCCGCATTTTGCTGAATATGCCGGTGGTCAGCGGCCTCTTCTTCGTCATCTGATGAGAAATCCAAGTCCTCAAAATGGTACCCATCATCACTGCCATCATCTCCAAAGAGTGCTCTTCAATATCACTGTCCGTAATGTTATAATTGGACGTAGTTAAACGGAAAGGATCCACCCCACACAGAGTTAGTTTTGAGATATTGAAGTTTTAAGTTCCGATCGTGTTTCGTCTTTGATTCTCCACCTTAACTTTCTGGGGTTGGTTTTAACTAAAGGATATTTTTAAATTTTTATTTTATTTATCTCTAGTCCGACATCATGACATACATATTTTTCGAGATATTAGCAAAAATATGACGATGGATCCTTTTCGATAAAATACTATTTCAAAAGCCCAGGGTAATAAATATATTCAGCCATAATGATCCAAGCTTTAAAATAGAACAAAAACACTAAAATTTATAAGGAATTATGACAGATTTGTATGTTTTAGAAAATAAAATTACATATAGTCTAATATATCTTTAATTTTCAATCACTACTACCGTAAATTACTAGCTTAGTTAGTATAGATCTTAGTTAGATCAAAACACTAAAATGAACATTTTTATTAAAAGGCATAAACGGCATATAAACAAGAATAAATATGTCTATATTTTTTGCTTAAACTTAATCATCATTCTCACGTTCAATGAAAAAATTAATCCCATCCCCGTAACCATCAACATCATCCATAATATTTTCACTTCCTATAAGAGAGATTTATAAAAAGGTAAGCAATCTTTTGGTATGAAATCAAACATTGATTTAAGGTCATCCAATTTAGCCTGCGGAATGTCTCTCCCTACCATTTGGCCATAACAAAGTTAAATCTCTTTCCAGAATATGTGGATATGGATCGGGATAGGTGATATAAAAATAGTTTAAATGATGAAATCCATGCTAAGCTCCCACGCCACTCTCAAAACTATAAAACTAAAATATCTGGAATCAGGCCACACGTTTCTTAAGAATGATACTGATTTTTCCAAAATCGAAAGTCAACTCAAATATCATGATAGAATTTATACTGTTGAAGAGTATGTAAATGTTATCAAAAGCTGCAAGAAAAAGATTTTCTAAGCACCAATAAAATAGAAAAAAAGATAGTTAACAGAAAACTTTGTGTTACTAAGAATAAAGTTAACTGGCTAAAAACAAAGGAAATACTGATCGAAAAAGAAAAACCATATTCTATATTTATGAAAACAACAGAAAGTGAAGAGTTTCAGGAGCTAAATATAGAAAAAAGAGTTAAAGGAAAATTATTAGAAATTCTGGAAAGAGATTTAACTTTGTTATGGCCAAATGGTAGGGAGAGAGATTCCGCAGGCTAAATTGGATGACCTTAAATCAATGTTTGATTTAATACCAAAAGATTGCTTAACGACAGGTAGCGGAGCAGTCGATCGCCTAGAGATAAATTTGTTTACATATTGAACGATTACTGTATAGATAATTCTGAGACATGAGTAGATTACCTTATTTTGGTGATAGGATGTATAGAAAATTATGTATTTTATTTATGTATTTTGGTTTTTGGTACAAGTGTATACTTTGTTTTGTGAAATACGTTGTATATTTTAATTTGTACCTATGCATGGATACAAAATTATGGAACAAAGGTTGTAGACAATAAAATAGTTCCTTGTCCGCGTATACATCTTTTTGGGGCTAACTGTACCTAAACAAATATTAAATTTGATTTAAGGGTGGTACACACGTTAAAAAGAAAATGGTCTCGTTGTAAAAAAACTAAATTGCCCCGTTAGTCGGTCTAAGGCAAATTTAACAACCTCTGGCAAAGTTGCCAGGTTTTACGGTACTATCTATGTGGTTGGAACTGTACTGTGTAAATTATAATTTCACTTACGCTGGAAAAACTCAAACTCGATTCCTTTCATTTGTAGATGTTATATTTTTTAAGTAATTTGAAAGGGCTTATTCGAATATTCTGTTCCAGAAAATATACATTTTAAATATATATCGAGCCGGCAAGATCCACATGCCACTACAAATACGGCTTCTGTATTACGATGCATATGTAATGTGCATCATTACTACCTCATAATATTAACCCATTGACTGCCTCAGTAGCTTTTTACGACACATATTTTTGTGCCCGTAGCGCTTCAAACCTGTGTTCGATGTTGAATATAATTTGAATTTAGAACCTTCAACGCCAGCTCACGCTTGGCTATACTCTTTGATTCTCTCTGTTTTGTGACATTGTTATATGCGAGTGTATTATCATAAATAAATTACTTAATATGAAAGGTATTCATACGAAAGCGCCTCTATCCCATCTCAAGCTCTTGAAACTATTTACAATAATTTTCAAGTGCTGGCAATCCTATTCTACATCTCTTTGGTTTCATTAAATAAAATATTGCCTTTATTCTACTTAAAATTACTTCGAATTTATGATGTTAAGTACAAAACCGCCTGTGTCAAAATTTAATTGATAAAGTGCCAATATAGCTGCTTGACCAATAACAGCACAGTATTTTGTATAGGAATGTAATAGCGCCCGACTGTTATTTTGCGTTACGATGCAGTTTTATTCTACTGTTTTTTAAATACTAAAATATCACAAAATAGAAAACAATATTACTCCAATAAGGAAATAAGGCAAGAAAAATCCTTACCTTATTCCCTTACACCGGATTCGAAATGAAATTGAGTGGAAGTGCAATTAAAAAAAGCGGGAACGGTTGGTTTTGTTAGGTTTACTAACGGTTGTGTTTATACAATACGCGGGACGTGGATAAGTTCTTACTTTTAGACAAGAGGTAATTCTTTTTATGAACCCTATTAATAAACCTACACTATCCGTGTCTGTTATGTCTGTCTGTTACAGTCACAGTTCTTTTGAACCGCAATAGTAAAATAGCAAGCTAGTTTCATTGCCATTATTTTTTAAATTAACTTATTAGTAATTTAAGTAAATTATTTCAGGTAAAAGACTACCACACATAATGGATGTTTTAAGTTGTAGGTATAAGAAGAGTGAGAATTTAAAATTCCATACGCTACATCCTCAAGAGATTAGACAATTTCATCAATCAATTTATTCCAAATCGGATAAAACGTTCCAAGATATTTTTTTATTTAAATTCATGAAAGTACACACACCAAAGTGCCGAAGACGTAGTGGGAAGCCACACTGTTTATGTCTGTACGTATACAAAACCATAGAAATTAATAAGAGTTTGTCAAAGAAACTTTTCAAAGATTTTTGACGTTGGTATTCATAGGGTTCGTAATATATCAAAAAAACTCTTGCTACATGGCAATATACCACAAGAAACTCGGGGCGGTGTTTCAAGTAAAAATGCCGCAAAAAAGGAAAATGTTAAGCGATTTATTGAGTCGTTTACATATATTAAGATACACTACTGCAAATCAACAACATCAGAAAGAAAATATGTGTTATCTGATTTAAATATTCGTAAAATGTGAAGAATGTATCAGGATCAGGACAAGAGGATGAAAGTCATTGCGTCATTGTTTTTTAGAAAGATTTTTAATACAAATTATTACATCGGATTTCAAACACCAAACGTGGAAGTCTGTTCCAAATATTGTTGTAGCTGTCAGATAAAATAAAAAAAAGCACAAAAGTGGGAAAAAGTTCAATTGGTGGCTTCATTGCGCGTCCATAAATTAAAAGCTCAATGTTTTTATACCTTTTTGCGGGAATATAACGAAAACATGGTTACAATATCATTTGATTGTCAAAAGAATCAAGTTTTGCCGAAGGTTACAGACCAAGCTGCATATTATTCGCGGCAACTCTACATCTAAACCTTTAGTCTCGCTTTGGCCGCGTTGTGATGTGGACGTGTTGCTGATACTTATAATTTTATAAACTGTGTAGCGCAAGCCGGCGCTCGTAATATTAATCGCCATGAGGCATCATCTTGTGGCGAATGAATTACTGGCGTTCCTGCAGCAGAAGCTGGACGTGATGGACGAGGTGTCCGCAATCCAGATCTGCTCAACCAACTTTACCGAAGAAGACATCGCCTCTTCGAAGCTGCTCTTGTACAAAGTGTTGAACAAGACAGACCAGATGGTGTCCCGCCGGCGTGACGGGACGAAGAAGCGCGTGCAAGATATCATCACGCTGCTTAAGCAGACCGACCCTGACGACGTGCCGACCTTTGTGGCGAAGGATTTGCATAAGCTCCCTTCTGTCACTTTCGACCACGTCGATGTAACGTGCCAGCTTAAAGACATCGTTTTTCTAAAGGCAAGCTTAGGGGATGTGCAGAAGAGGTTGGATGCATCCCAAAACACCGTCGCTGATTTGCGCAACGAACTTATAGAGTTGCGTAAAGCGGTAGCGATTCCCGCACGTATCAAATATTTGTATGACCTACAGGCAGTTGTTACGGATCTGAGTAAATTTATTTTAATATGAGTATAAATATAAAAACGGTAAACATTTAGTAATCCTCCATTCAGACAAGGCAGTAATCGCGCGATTCTCGCGATCATTTTCATACCCGTTCCGACATTCTGTGGTTAAGACGAAATGATCGGTTACCGCCGCGGTTATCGCCGTGTCTGAATAAAAGCTGTGAAAATAATAAGAGTTATTTCAGTTAATAATAAAAGAGCCTAAATAAAAATCAATCATACCTTTTATTGAACGAAGATAATAGTAATAATAGTATTAATTAACCCCCATAGATTCTCTATAGGGTTGAGGTCCGGACTTTTTGGGGGAAATGGTATAATTTTAATTGTGTCCTCGTTTTGAGTGAATCAACTTTGACAAATTCGAGCGTTGTGTATAGGATAGTTATCTTGTACGAAATAAATCGGTCTTGTTTCTGGATAACAAGTTGTAATACTGGGCTTGAGAATATCCTCTAAAACTTCCTTATATTTTAAGGCATTAAATCGGCCTGGAATATCGCAAAGCTCTCCTGGGCCACTAGTTGCCATCCATCCCCAAAATTCCAAACTAATACGACCAGTTCTACGGGATGGTAAAACGTTCTTTTCATCATATCTTGTATTATTAATTCTCCAAAGTGACATTCGTCCATCAGCCGATGAAACAAATGTTTTTTCGTCTGCGAATACTACTGTTGAGAAATCAAAATCCAGATAGTCTCTTGCGAAACGTAACCTTTGTTGTTTATGTCGGTCAGTCAGAACAGGCTTAGTAACGACAATATTCATTCATTCATTTTAACTACTTTTCATTAACTGTTCTTAATCTAATTAGACTTTCCAGGTACATAATGAGTATTTTTGGTACATATCCAAACTACCTATTTAACAAAAAATAAAATTTAAAATAATCTTGGTCTCTTGAAACAATCATATCACAAATAGAAATATAAGCTAACTTCTCATGAATATAAAAATATATATAGAGATCTATCTATTATCTACCTACAATCCTATTATTAAATTTCCTGACACATGTCACAATAAAATGAGCCAATTCCAGGATATGCAGTGCAAGATTCATGAGCCCACGCGTCGCAATCATCGCATTTTATCCAGTCTTCGACGGGCGGGTTCACATATGGCTCATGGCATTCAAAACAAAGATATTGGGTAGCAGGCCTAGCATTCGACGTTTTTCTCTTCGGTTTCTGCTTCATTTTGCTTTTTCAGTAGACAGATCTGCATTTAAACTTTTCTTAACACTTTTTTGTCCATTTTCTTTTTCGTAATTTTTTCTATTTTTGTCCATTTTGTCTTTACTCGTGTTTGATCGGTGTGCTAGTAAATATCTCAGCCTTTTGTACTCTTCTGCGTCGGGTGGTTTTATTTGGAGCAACCTTGGGAACTGGTCTTATTACTTTTTTTTATTTTTTAAAAAACGTTGCCCCACATTAGGATTTCTCCTGTGTCGTGGGTACAGTTTACAAACATACATGTCACATGCACACACAACCAGACCCGAAACAACTATCTGTAGATCATACAAATATTTGTTCCGTGCGGGGATCGAACCCGCGACACATGGCGCAGAAAGCTAATGGCTTAGCCACTGCGCCAACCGTGTCGCCAAACTACTATAGGACTTACGTGTGTACTGCAGCTAGAAACAGCAAGGTTATCTGTGGACGGATTCATATTTTCCATGCAGGAAGTAACTGAGATTATTGACTCATTTGTTGCCATTCGGTTGAAACCAGCAAGGTTAAATTCTGGCACAACCTCAGCCCGATTATGTCTGTTCTGACAAAAATTTTCAAGCTCCCATGGAGATGGCGTTCTATCAGGATCCTTTTCTTCTGGTAGAGATGATGCCGGACCATTCTCTTTGGAATTCTGAATGACTATTGTTGGCTCAATAACTGTGCCAAAATCGTGTCGATAAACTTTTTTGTTTGGATTATCCGCATAACTTTCTGAGCCAATTTGCGGGAGCATTGTTACACGATTTTGTGATGCACAATGTAGAGGTGGTGGAGGAGTCACGTGGTCTTTCTCTATATTTTCAGATGGAAATAGATTGTGGGTGCTTACTATATCTTCCAGCATCGACGGCGATGGTGTTGTCCTATTAGCTTCTTCAAGTGGCAAAGATGCTTCTATTTGCTGTGCAGATTCAGTCGGATTTAATGGATTTTCTGTAACAGAAGCTGGCAGAAAATCAGCGTCATCAAAAATATATCGGTTTGTTGGGAGCAGACCAGTCATTTTAAATCCGTTTATAGCATTATGTGTAGTTGCTGCTTTCACATAAGCATCTGCAAACAGTTTAGCTACGTCATTTTGATTAATTATCCGTCCAGCATGCGCCTTTTGGAAAACGGCCACAGCCTGCTTCAAAGTAAATTTTAAGTGGCCCATATACGCAGTAATCTAAAGGCTGCATACGATGTATCGTATGTGGGGCCAAAGACACAAATATAACATTGTTTTGTGACGCATATTCCAATGCTGGTAAGTATTTACGTGACTCGTGATTATCGAGGACAAGAATTACTTTTTTTAGGTTGGTCTGACGGTCTCTATAAAGATCCTCAGTCATTCCATAAATACTGGCCCATTGATCCAGCCATTATCGGAACAAGTGCCTTGGGTACTGGGTGGAGCTCTATCAAGAACGCGTGGAACCATTCTTTTTCTCGCGAATATCATGCATGGGGGAATGAATGATCCAGCAGCATTACAGCAGCATATAACTGTAGTTGTTCTTCCTCTTTCAGTGCTAGCTATGAGACCAACTTGTCGCTTTCCAGATTTTGTCAGGATCCTTGGCGGTTTATTCGATGATGTTTGGACGCCTGTCTTGTCCATATTGTATAAATGCTTTTCAATTTGCTCCTCTAATAAATCGAAAAATCGATAGACTTGGGGTTTGTTAAACCCTCTAGCTCGGGCAATAGATGTCGGCTCTGGTTTTCTTAAAGTTAGGTCTGGATGACGTTTAACGAAACCTTTGTACCCATCTAAACCAGCAGCACCATTTTTAAAAGGGTGTGGTATTTTATTAATTTCGGCATAATTATAAACAAGTTCCAAGAACTCTTGTTTTGACAACCCGTAAAACAAACTGTCCATATGAAAAACATATTCCAAAAGTTGAGTTTCTTGATTCGCAGAAAAGACAGTAACATATCTTCCTAGTTTTACTTCACACGACCCCGATTTAAGATGCCTTTGCAGCATCGTTCTAGGGATTTGTTGCTACGTTTTTGACAGATCTCCCTAATTCTTGCACTTCTAGCAGTGCTTGCCGCATGGTTGAGGGGGTCCATGAGGCTTGCGAAGTTTTTCTTTTGTAATTATTTACCATCTAAAAAGAAAAATCAAAATAACTATAGCAATTTATATTTTAATATAATGGGCGGGTAAAGCGGGCACGTGTCCGCTTTACCCTGCCCGCTTTGCCTTTTTCGACACTTGATATATCCAAACAAAATTTATCCTCAAAATGTTTAAACACGTGGCATTCAATTCAACCAGTTTACAGCCAGATAACCACTTAATAACTAAAACGTATTGATTATAGCATTGTAAACACCAAAAACGTGAGAACACATGATACATACATTGCAATATTTTTCAAAAACCCACATAAAACATTTTTTTGTCGCAACTCGTAATGGCGTGCTCTCAGGTGAACTCGACGAATGATGCGAGGTGTCCGGCAGCCTTATTACCGATGTCGCAACAGGCGTAGATCGCGCGATAGCTTCTGTCAAACGTCATTTTTATGTTATATAATGTATTGGCTGACAGTTAGATTGATGTCGCGTGGCGGTTGCGGTGCTGTCGCTTTTTTACATAATTAGGCTGCGGGCCGCGGGGATTACTGTCACGTGTTGAGAGCGCGCGCTTTTTAAAAATGGTAATATTAACGACAGTGCCCGCATTAGGCACATCTCCCCTACACATCGTGAATCTAATAACAGACGATATATTATCGAATAATATATTAATTATCAGCTTCTTATGCTCCCACTACTGAGACTCAGGACTTCTCTCTGAATAAGACCCATTAATAAACACGTGGTTGCGAAAAAACTGCGGGATATCGCATGTCTTTGAAATTTTGGTTCTAGATGTCAGGTTCCTCAAGATGTTTTCCTTTACAGCTATATTATAATCTTGGTAAAATAATACATACCGTAATTCCAGTTTCTGATGAAATATCAGTTATAGTGACACCTTGTTCATATAATACAATAATTTTATGTTTCTCATGTTGAGATAGACGGTATGACATAGTTTATACTTTGGCTGTGTTTTTTTAATATTTGCCAATATTCTTAAATACACTGAAAACAAGTTCACAATATTTTGACATAAACACTAAAAACTGACACAGAACGATACGAGGTTCGAAAATCGGAATAGATGAAATAACGAAGGAGTTTTGATGTAGTGGCAAGCTTAGACAGATAGGATTTTTTTATTTCAAACTAGCTCGTACCCGTCGCGTTGCTACCGAAATAATTGTGGCAATATCGTTTGAAATTTGAAAGAGTTATATATTCTTTAATAAGGAATAATAAAAAGAATTGCTCTTTCAAATACATTTGCCGGTACGACACGCGCGCCACCTACTGTAAGTTAATCGTACTATGCGTATAATCTTCGCGCAATTTCGTAATACGATATGGGGTACGTTTGGTAACGAAAACTTTAAACAATTGGTTTTTGTAGCACTTAATAATAGATTATTAGCTGCAAACCATCTGGAAAGAGTGCATAAGCTTTCATTAACATGTGCCAATTCAGTATCTTTTCGACTTATCTTGCTAGCTTGAAGTAAGCTGCATTGATAATAATATAATACAGAGCGATACAAAATGTTATTACATAAACATGAATAATACTCTGATACACTTTATTTTATATACTCATATTCAAATTAAGCTGCACACAATCATGACATTCAAGAAGAGATATACATATGTATATCTACATACATGAAACGTGAATAGATTATTTTATTTTAGTGTTAGATATAATTGTAGCAGTAGTAATATTGTATTTACACAAAAATAAACCATCAATAAAATTTGTTTACATAGTTATTGAACGATCACTGTATAGATAATTCTGAGACATAAGTAGATTACCTTGTTTTGGTGATAGAATGTATAGAAAAAGTGTATACTTTGTTTTGTGAAATACGTTGTATAATTTAATTTGTACCTATGCATGGATACAAAATTATGGAACAAAGGTTGTAGATAATAAAATGGTTCCTTGTCCGCGTATACATCTTTTTGGGGCTAACTGTACATTATATTTTATCTAACAACCCAGCTCTCATGGAACTGTCATCTTTGGCGGTTATTTTTTTCCTACTCTGCGACGCTGTGACTTCGTGCTCCGAAACTTTAATGAAATTACCTAAGTGGATTATTCCACTTAGGTAATTTTATATTTTAATTACTCTATATACTTTAATTATTTTTAAACGCAAGTTTAAATATCCGGAACGTTTAATGAATACTACCAAAGGAAATATTTCGATAATGTTTGCAGCGGTGGCGGATGGTACCGTATTGCCTACTTACACAGTTAACAAAGCCGAATATTCATGGACAACGTGGTGTGAAAATGGGCCTAAGAACGCTCGATATAATAGGAGTTAATCTGGTTGGTTCGACTCGACAGTTTTCCAAGACTGGTATAATTCAGGTATTATACCACGGGCATACAAACTAGATGGTCCAAAACTAATTATAGGCGATAATCTTTCGAGCCACCTTACTGTTGACATAGTGCGTAAATGTGAAGAACTGAATATAAGATTTACTTTTTTACCACCAAACTCAACTCACATATCACAATCATTAGACGTGGTGTTCTTTGGCTCCATAAAAAAAGTGATAATCGGGCAGAAACACAAATTAACAAGGCTCATATCCCGATTATGTTAAAATCGCTATTAGAGACTATATTTTTCTTATATAATGCATGTTAGTTTATGATTTTAATTGTAAATTAACTTTTTATTTTTTGAAAAGAATATCCTTATAGTTTCTTGTCGGTCTCTTCTCCATACTACCTAGATTATTTGAAAGCAAATCGGGCAGCGAACCCAGTACAAAAGGTGAGAAACGAAAAAGTAAATATTGCTCCAGGTAAGTCTGTTTCATCCCAAGAAGTTCAATTATAAGTGAAGAAAAAAAATCTATGTTTTGTGAAAAAAATAGCAAAAATATATCCGAAACTCAGCAGACTTCACTTGAATCAGAAGAGAGTCTTGAAGCAGAGCAAGTGATTGATGCGCCTTGTTCAGAAACCAGACAAAAGGTTACTATTCTATCAGAAGTAAAATTCAGTCCATATAATTACGGCTACACTGATTTAAAAAAGGTGTTTACGCAAAATTTTAAAAAAGTAAATAAGAACTTTGACATATTTGCATCACACAGCAAGGAGAATCTACCTGTCGACCAGCCCGAAGAGGAAGAACTTATAGAGTACATGGATTATAAAACTCCAATACCATCAACGTATGCAGAGTTTAATTACAAATAAAAAAGGCTGTTATAATATTAGTAGGTTTATTTATTATATTATTTTCACTTGGTTTTAATACGTTTATTACGTACCTATTTTACTTACACGACTTTAAGTGTAAAACTAAAGACGTTATCTTTGCTGAACTCTCCCTATCAGTGTGCAAGAGAGAATGGTGCAAGCCTTTGCATTCATTAATGCCACAACGTTTGTAGTTACAGCGGTGACTAAAACTTCTTCTATTGAGCATCGAAAACAAGCATTTACCTCTTTTGCCTTTTCCCATCTATCATTTAGCTCAGACTCGATTTTCATAGCTGGCCGTCTCGAGGCTACCGATCGCACCATCACCATTTTTAAAGAGTAAGGTAAATGGCCCAGTAACTATGAAGTTCCGAACTTCTGTGAATTTGCAGGTCTGCTATGCTAAAACTATAAGACTTACAAAAACGAATTATACATGACTATATAGATAATTTAATCAAGTTTTAATAAAAAAAATTAATGTGTATAATTGTTAATTCATAAAAAAATGTAAAAAAGGGCTAATTGAACCAGTACCCGGTAGATTTGTATTAGTAAACGTTAAACTGTCCCAGTATCCGGTAATTTTCACCGCGAATTTGAACTATATTGCTTTACGTTAAATTTCACAGAAATTTATATTTTTGCATTCCTGTGTAAAATAAATAAAAAGGACAGTCAAATTATGGTTTATACTTATCCAAAGAAAAGACATTTTTAGTTATGAAAAAATTAAAAATGTATTTGAAATAAAATAAAGGCTTAAAAAGCAAAGAAAAGGCATAAAACTAAAATGGAACTAGCTATGATTTCACTTATGGGTTTCAATTATCACAATTTATGCTCATAAACTCTACATTTGGATAGGTTTGCCTACTGAGGACAACAGGAGCGTCTTATAAAAAGTTATCAGTCTTACAAAAAAAAAATACGAATCTGGTCACTTTAATAAATACTATAATCAATGTATGGGTCATTCTATGATAAGAGGTTCTGGCTCCATAGAGGATGCGGCCAAGGGGAAAAGTTGGAGTTTTTTGATTAAACACATATATTACGATTTTAGTCCCTTTTAGATACACATTCACGTAAGGGCAAACCGCTTTATACATATTTAGTTACTTTTTAAAAGGCCAGGGTACACAATGAATAAAATCAACTTTTATTAAACACTGTACTTAACTTATAATCACAGAACATTTTTGTATTACAACCTTTCTTTAAATCTAAAACTAGAGCTTCTTTAGTGTCTGTGACAAAAAGTACAAGCAAATTGACATGACATCGTATTCGTCGTTTCGTATCGTTTCCCGAGAACCTTGATAGAAGTTAGCTTTATCTAAATTTGTACATACATCTCATGATCCACATTATCTCCCCTGATCGGTGAGTATGTACCCTGGTAGTTATTTTGCCAGGGAAAATACGGCAGGGGAGAGACGTTTTCGTGATAAGTTGAAAATTTTTAACTGACTTAAGTTATTACTGGGTTGATAATAAATCACCTCAACTATTATAGCATTGTTGAATTTAGGCCATAAATTCAAATAAATTAAGGAATTTTATAAATTTTACGACTTACCAGGGGAGAGACAGAATCACCTTACAAAACCACTGTGCAGCACTGTCGCGTCGCGTTAACTAACAAATGACAGCGATCAAACGTCTCGTATGTTTAATATTACTAAATTCACGTTGATCACTCATAAACTTTTGTGTTTAACGAGTGCTCATTTTCTTTTTTCTGTGCGATTCCCGTGACCCCGCTTTTCTTTTTGGACTATTGTGTGTGATACCTGACTACGACGACCATTGCTTGCCTTATCGGACTGGATTCTTGCCTTTACGTGACCACAGCTACGGACCTACGGACTTTGATTTCGTTTTTTGTATATTAGTTTTATCTAATATCTTCTAAAAGACGATCCTTGGACCATGAGTTCTAACAAAACGGACGGATTGAAAAAGAAGAGAGATCCGACATTTGTCTCTAGCGAGAAAATGGCTCTAGTGGAGTTGGTGGAAAAACACTTTGCCACTGTGGAGAGTAAGAAAACCGATTCCTTTAGCATAAAAAATATGGCGTGGCATAATGTGGCGTGGTCGGAGTGTGGCAATAGCAGCACTGACTCTGTGCACAATTCTATGTGCAGTAGATGTGCTAAAACCACATAAATCAGCAGCAGTCATTTGATAGCACCCAGTCGCATAGAAACGCAGAGCACATAGTAACTGATTTATGGGAGACATGCTGTTATTTCTAAAAAAACAATTTGATTAGGCATACGTCTATTTATTTATAAATACACTATGTAGAACATGTTATGATGTAGGCAAGCATCGATTCGTCGAAATACATATGTATCCAATATTACAATGAAAAACCATGCTTACACATTTGTAGGAAACTCTAATTTATCTCCGATAGACTCTAATACAGATACAACTGTTGGTTTCGTAAGACGAAATCTTGTTACAAAGTCTGATCAAGAGTGTCGAAGTGTTCTTCTCTCTCGCGTATTGTTAGGACGTCTGCAGGTTTGATCCTTTTTTATGTTCCCTTTTTCAAGAAAAACTGCCGGCGACTTGTTTAGACGTATATTTTAGAATAAGGAAATTACAGAATTATCAGTAGAATGTAGAAAAAGTTGCTTGCGTGTGCGCTTGCGCTGTGTTAGCAAGTAATGATGGCTGTCATAGTATCTGTCTCAACAAGATTTGACGTTGCTTCTTCATTATGAAGAGATATAGCTGCTGATGTTACTCCAGTGTTAGTCATAACATTTTTGCGAGTAGATGTGTGCGAGTGATATATATATATATATTTAGTGTTTGAGCCTATTGTCCGGACCAGATAAACGGAGTCTTTTTTGTGTTTCATTTTCAGGACATGTTTTGCCAAAGAAGGATCATTTGTTGGGATTTCCACATCCATGATTTTCGTCAGTATTCCGTCAACATTTTCATAGACCTCTATCTTTCCTGCATGGCTTTCATTTTCAGTCATTAAGTCACTGAAATCATTTGAGTTCAGATTTGAGTCTAAGATGTCAGTCAAACCTGTGAAGCTACCAATATCTCCGGATGATAGAAATTCGTTAATATTAGAGGTGTATTGATCTGGCGTCAAAGTCGTAGAGCCACTATTGAATCTGTCTGTCGTTAAATTATTTGGAGTATTCATTTGCCGCCAGATATTGAATAATCCTTCTAAGGATTTATCCCCTTTCCTAGTTGGACTCCTGTTGCCGTAAAAAGCTTTATTTACATATTTATCTTATGGAGCAAAGGGGATAGTAAATAATATCTTTCTTCCAATAGCATTCAAGCGTCGGGAAAACTATTATACCCGTAAGAAATTTAACGCCAAGAAACATCAACATTTCAGCTTTATCAATATCTGACCAACGTAATTTACGACTATGTGGTTTGCCAAGCTCTTGTAACAGACATTGAGCATATAAATTGGTTTGTTGCACCATTAGATTTATTACGTCGTCATCGACAATTTTGTGGAAAATGGTATAAATATCAGAGTCTGAATCAAATAATACATGTTGGCGAGGGGGTTCATCATGATCTGTGAACTGTCTTTGCGACAATTCTTTCACGTTTCGACTCCACTGAGAATCCGTATCTACAGGAGCGTTCGATTGTCTTCGTCTTCTCGACGCCGGTGCTCGAGATGGAACATCAGGTACGGGGACATGATTAGAACTATCTGGGGCTTGTATTGATACAATAATTATTATGATTGAGAGTAGGGTGGTGTTTTCCTGCCACAGATATACATTATGTTGCCTTATTCATTGTCTATGGTCAATAAACTAAACGTACATATGTATAAGAAATATTGGAAAGCAATTGTTTTAATTTCGATACTTGCCGCTTCACGGCGCCACTTTTCTTAATAGATATTGTCTGTGACTCGCGTGTGCATTTTCGTTATATTTAAAACTTGAATATAAAATACAGAAGCTTATATTCAAATATCGGTGCTTTATTTTGAAATCTCCTACATGGTAGCAGAGCGTGGATTGATAAAGTAATATCAGTGATAACGAAGTTTTTCGGGAAGAAATCGTGTCGAGTATTTTGAGGTTATACAGAATACGTGGTCATAATGAACTCGCATGAATTAAATCTGGAAAAATTGAGCGGGCGCGACAATTTTGCCACCTGGAAATTCTCCGCAAGAACCTATCTAGAACATGAAGGTCTACGGAATTGCGTAGAACCCAAGGAAGGACAAGTAGTAGACCCGGCAAAGGATATTTTGGCCAAGTCCAAACTGATTTTATTGGTAAATTCTCAGAACTATGTACACATACAGGATTGTACAACCGCAAAAGTGGTATGGACCAATCTACACAAAGCATTTGATGATAATGGATTTATCAGAAAAGTAGGTTTACTCAAAGAATTGATCAACACATCGCTTGAGTCTAACAGTGTCATCGAAGAGTATGTGAGTAGAATAATGAATGCTGCACATAAATTACGCAATATTAACTTTGACGTAAATGATGAATGGCTAGGAACTTTAATGTTGGCTGGTCTGCCCGATCAGTACAAACTTATGATTATGAGACTCGAAAGCTCAGGAGTCGAAATCAGTGCAGACCTAATTAAGACCAAGCTATTACAAGAAATAGTAGCTACAGATTTGAACGGCGCACTTTACTCACATACTAAAAAGGGAAAATTTAATGCACATAAGTCAAAGCCAACTAAAAGTCCCCGTTGATTCAACTGTAATGGTTATGGACATTTAGCAAAATACTGTTCTATAAAAAAGAAAAGAGAGCCACATAAGCAAGAGAATTCCAGTTTTGCTGCAGCTTTTTCAGCCACCATCGGTGAAAATAAGAAACAATGGTTCATTGATTCTGGTGCATCCATGCACATGTACGGTAATAAATAATGAATGTAGAATTTACGAGCACCATCAGTTAAAACTATAAATAAATGTAAACATATCACAAGGGGGCACAATTCAGCTGAAAAATGTGTTGTATGTACCTGGACTTGCAGCCAATCTAATATCAGTTAGCACTATTACAAAGAGTTGGTACAGAGTGCTCTTCAGTAAAAGAGGTTGCAATGTCCAAGAGGTTCCATCATTGGAAAAGGAAAATTCATATGCTCAGCTACATTAAATTATAAATTATATGTGTTGAATATGCAGTCACAGGAGGAAACTGTTCACTTGGCCTCCAGTCATGTTAGTTCTAATGATATAGGTTGTGGCGTCTTAGGATGGCACATTTAAATGTTTCAGATTTACAAAAGTTATTAAATTGTGCTGACGGGGTTGTGCTGAAACAAATTGAACAAATTAGGTTGCATTGCTCAAGCTGTTTTGAAGGTAAGCAGGCAAGGTTGCCATTTAAACATGTTGGCACAAGAGCAACAAAACCATTGGAATTAATTCATTCAGACCAATGGAAAGTACATCCTACGGAGGTATGCGATATTTTATTAATTTCATAGACGATTACACTAGGATGGTACATGTATATTTCACAAAAGATAAGCTAAGTATTTTAGATATATTTAAACATTTTAAAAAATATGCAGAGAATCAACTTGACTCTAAAATTAAAATATTAAGGACGGATAATGGAAAAGAATACTGTAACAATAATTTTGAGAGATACTTAGCTACATGTGGAAACAGTCATCAGACATCAACACCATACACCCCGCAGCAGAATGGTTTATCCGAAAGAATGAACAGTGGGCTTAGCCAAGTTCACTATCTATAATCGCTATCGCTTTAGAAAACTCAGCAAATGTATGGGACTTACATATCGTCATCGTTATGTCACGTGGTCAGAGCAAACGAATTTTCAAATCGTAGCCAAGTTTACAAGATACCGTTCGTTCAAACAAATAGAATAGAACGTTGTCGATTCTACAACGTTGATCACGATAACTCATACAAATGGTAGCCAAGTTTCACTTTTGACAATCGCTATCGTCTCGTAATCTAAGTTTCTGTTCGCTACATTAGCGATCGCCGAGACCCACGAGATAACGCTAAAAAGATGGCGCATTTGGAATCAGCTGTTCTAAGACTGGGATGTTTATTATTCGTTCAAGTTGATTTTGGACTTTATTTGCCTGTTAACATTGAAAATGCATATTTAAAATATGTTGTGGTGTGCTCGTCATGAAGAAGTGTGGCTAAATCACCGGAAAAGAGATTTATATTGTCAGTTCATGGATACAATAGGAGAATTAAGGTCGTATAGGTACTTTGTTTACACAAAGTTGTTTCGTTTGTTTCTTATCTAGGTACCTAGTTGCGTGCGTATCACGTCATTGTTTATGTTATACATTCTTAAATATGAGAAAGATTCAGTCAACAAAGGGCGTTTTTAAGTAATATCTAATCATTAACTTATCTGAGCCGCAAACTATTCCGGGCTAGCTCGGGATCTAGATTCCATTTCCATCCTTTATTTAAACCTAGGCAGCAATTTAGACTAATTTAATAAGTTTAAGTCACAATAGTCGTTTAAAATTAAATTGTGCACTGTATATATAATATATATAATAACTTCAATCAATAAAAAAATAAACTTCAAAATTTTAGGTTTATAATATATTTAAACTCTCCCGCGCACAAAGTACACAGTCGTGACTTTGACGTTGCTTTGACGGTTTAGAGCGCTCACCATAGACTCTTACACATTGTTTTTCTATCCACGTTGTAGAATGAGCGATCTACACAGTTGTGTTGACTTGGCTAGCAAATAATCGTTTTCTAAAATCGCTCTCGCTAAGACGTTAACAATTATAGAAAGAGATTACGTTTAAAACATTTGTAACTTGGCTAAGCCTGCAGAACACTTGTAGAAAAGGCTAGATGCATGATATCTAATGCAAATCTAGAAAAACCTGTATGGGCTGAAGCCGTTGCCACAGTTTCTTATATTGTAAATAGGTCACCATCCAAAGGGCTTGAAAATACTACTCCATACGAAATGTGGACTATCCTGGTTATCCTGTTAAAAAAGAGGTGGCAACACTGTCTCTAATTCTGTCTAAGTTAATGTGTCTATGGAAAATAACTAATTCGGTCGGTTCGGTAATAATTAGTTCGGCGACCTTTTTCTGGCCGTAACCCATAATAAAATCAATAACACTTTAAATTACAATAGAATTTCAATAATTTATGTTCAGTATCTACGCGACTTTGTGCTATCTGACAGCTGTTTGGACCTGACGGCTACGAAGCGCCGCCTGGTGGCAGAAAAAGTATCGAAAACCCTCATTCGTCACAAACTAAACAATCAAAACAAAATAATATCCTAAAAAATGTCTTTATCGTCAAACATGAACGTATCTACCGGTTCATCGCGGAGAGCCGTGCATTCATTCAAATGTCAAATCACTAGGAGTAACAATAAAGTTGAAATTCGTTTACTTTTTAATACGGACGACGGTAAACGACTAAACATCGTTTCGTCTCGTTCTCGCCCGTCTCGACGCTTTGAGTGTTGGAATGCGACCTGCGTGCATTTCGTTCGTCGATCACGAATTCAACTAGTCCATCGGGCGAACATGAACCGTCGAAGCGTCGTGAACCAGTCCGTTCATTCAACGCTCATCGCTAGTAGACGAGTGTGACAGGTCCGTCAAAACAAAACATCGATATCCCCACTGATCTAGATCGACTATTTTTCAGTTCTTCTGGTATCTCCTGATCTTATGGTTCCATCAAGAGTCAATTTATAAGGTTCTTATAGTAAACTCTTTGCCAAAGGGATTGATGTGAACCAATTGTCACATGTAACATTACGGTTACTACCATGTATGGGTGTTGTTAATTCTTTCACATAATATTCTCCGAGGGGTAAGCCATTCGTCTGAGTTCCCTTTCCTAAATAAGACATTGTATTTATCATGTACTTTGTACTATTATCATACATCATGACAAGTTTGAGTCCACACTTGCTTGGCTTGTTAGGAATATACATCCTAAATGGGCATCTCTCTCGAAAGCCTGCTGAGCCAGCTGAGCCTGGGTTATAATTTATTATATATTCATCAATCACATATCCCATATTTTACGAACAGGAGAATACATTGGCTCGCAGTACCGGCCGCACGTTTTTGTCGTACATATCACACAAGAAAATTTAACAGGATGAAGACCAACGAGGACTTGCTCCATAATTTTTCATTTAGTTCAGACCCATATTTATCCCATATTCGACCAAAATACAGCAACTCAAAGCAATTCGATTTTTTCCAGATGTTAAAGATGTCTTTTGTTTTTGCCTGAGGTAGTAACAGAAGAAACCGAAAATATGGATCTACAGGAGTTGCAGACTGAAGATGATCCATTAATGTAAGCGTGACAGATTTAGTGATGTTGTTATTGTTAAAATTGAGTTTGTTAGTAGTAGTAGTTTAGTTGTAGTCCTTTTCAGGACTACTTAAAATAGTCCTTTTCAGGGCTTCAGAAAAAGCCCATTTCAGAGCTATATATATCTATATATATGTATATATCTATTTCTAATTGTTTCTTTTAAGATGAGTCACGCTAGTATGTCAACCATGATTTATCAATAGGAAATATCAACAGATGATTATTTAAAAAAAAATTAAGCAAAAATGCTTATTTTATCATAACATCACGCTTTATATTCCCCGAAGGGTTCGGCAAAGGTGTATAGTATACTGTTATTTCGCCAGTTATATTTAAGTTCCATGTAATAGGGGGCGAGCCTAATACACGGATGGGGCGCGCGGGGGCTTGTTTGATTAAAAATGATATTTTAGATTAATTTCAATTGAAAAACTCGTTAATAATATTAAGATAATTCAACATTAAAATTTTAAACTTTAAAGCATCGTAGGCGCCAAAGCCGCAGGGATACGCAAGCAATTTATATGTCGTCGTATTAAGGACAACAAGTACTTACCAGAATATAAGGTTTGCTTGCTATACTTTGATACTGAACGGAAGAAAAAAATAAAATAGATTTTCTGCCATAATTTTTTTTTCATAATTTTTTTTTTGACCTGAAGGAGCAATTTTTTTTTAAATTTTAGTAATAAGTTTTATCCAGCGTTAATTTCATATACAAAACAATTTTTTGTTAAGTGAAATATGCATTTTCGATCCTATGTCCACCTTTTTGAAAATCCGGACCACTGTGTGGCGGTTGTAATTGTTCCATTTCTTAACCACTTTTTATTTTATTTTGTTTTCATCGTCGATTCACTAGTTGTCCCAGCGCCATGTAAAACGTATTTTAATAATACAATCTTTAGGTTCTCTGTAGGGTAAAGACACCAAAGAGTACGCGCTACCAAAGAGTACGAAGTGCCGTTAGTTGTTGTTTTTTCTTAAAATGGCAACACCACTGCAACCTGTCAGTGGCATATGTCATGTCAAAGTGTTGGACAGCAACTCGCATCGTTGAGGTATTTATATTCCATTTTATAGCTAAAAATAGATTTTTGAAGTGTTTGATCTTAATTTTAAACAACTTTAAAGGTGTTTTATAAGATGTGCGATTAATTTCCATGCAAGGACTGTTATTGTGTAAGATACTTGTGTTCCAAGCTTTGTTTTTTATGTGAGGTTATGCCGCCATTAAACTTGCTTTCGGAAATTATAAGGTCGACAACCAAAACCACGTATTTGGTAAGAGTACGCACCCAAAGAGTGCGCACGCGTACTCTTAGCTTGTATGCAGCATTTTCAGATTTGAGTTTTGAGATTTTTTAATTATTAATTTACAAGCTTAAAAAGATGGGAAAATATAAAAGAAAATCTGACAGAAAATTAGTTTTCACTGAAGAAATCTTAAAAGAAGTGAAAGAAAAAATAGCAAGAGGTCAGAGCAAGAGGTCTATTGCTGAATCCCTAAATACCCCAGAAGCCACATTAAGAAAAAGGCTAAAAGTGGGCACGATTCCTGAGTCCCTGGGGAGATTCAAGAGCGTATTCAGTCCTGACTTAGAAAAATGTTTGGCGGATCATTGCCGAAATTTAGATGCATGTTTTTATTGCCTAACCAAGAAAGAATTAGGAAGAATAGCATACGATCTTGCAGAGAAAAATGGTCTTGATAATAGATTCAATCGAGAAAAAAAGCAGGCCAGCAAACAATGGGTGGAAAATTTCGCAAGAAAAAATCAACTCAGTCTTCGCCAGCCAGAAAAGACCAGTTTGGCACGTGCTGCTGGCTTTAATCGTGTACAGGTTCAGAGATTTTATGACAACCTAAAAGAAGTCATGCTAAAATACAAATTTGTTGGCAGACAAATTTTTAATATGGATGAGACTGGTCTCCAAACAGTTCCAAATAAACTTCCTAAGGTTTATGCAAATAAAGGGAAGAAAATAGTAGGTAAAATTGTGTCAGCAGAAAGAGGACAAACAGTGACAGCTGTATGCTGTATGGGTGCCACTGGCATATTTGTACTGCCCGCATTAATATTTCCAAGAAAGCGACAAAAGCAAGAACTACTTGATGGAGCACCAGAAGACTCTTTACTGCTTGTTTCAGACTCTGGATATATGAATTCTGATTTGTTTTTTCTGTGGCTAAAGCACTTTGTTAATATAGTAAGACCATCCAAAGACACACCTGTAGTAGTTGAAAAATAGGGCATCCAGATCAGAGATCTGGATGCCCTATAGTTTTTTGTTATTGATTTATTTTTTTAATAGCTTAGATGTACCTCTATGCTGGAATAAAACACAAGATTTACTTAATCGATCTGATTATTAGTAGGTACCTACAATTAGTGAGCATCGACACGTTTTACGTTTTCATACAATTGTTCAACTTCTTCTATATTCATAAAAACTAAAATTATATTGAAATAAGTTATCATAGTAATTGCGAAAAAAATTATAAGATAAATACATGCTTATTCTTACATACTGAAATATGAGATTCTGACTAGTCATATCTGCATTCCTCCAGGTGTCTAGAAGTTGCATGCGAGCGTGCAAACCGCAGCGTTTGTACCGTCGCCCGGCGTCGAAAACATTCAGCAGAAACAACAATCTTCAATTTTTTTTTCTAAGTATGAAATTCCCCTATTGTTTATTTAAGTAAGTATCTATATTCATCATTCGTCTACATTATCTATACATATAATAATCTACACTAATATTATATAGAGGAAAGATTTGTATTTTTGTATGTTTGTAACGAATAAACTCTAAAACTACTTAACCGATTTCGATGAAACTTGGCACACAGATAGACCATAACCTGGAATATGACATAGGACTTTTTATCTCAGTATTAAGTTCCCGTGGGATAATTTAAAACTTTAACGCGGGCGACACCATGGGTAAAAGCAATCTTATATAATAACACTGTAAGCTTAAAACCTTAACCGCTACGATTTGTACGCTCGTGTATGCAATTGTCAATTTTGCAAGTATGTAGTTTTACAAATTTGGATTGAATGGCGTGATTTTAGGCCTATAAAAACGCGTTGCAAATTAGTCTCCGGTACAATTCCTCTCTGGAACGAATCCTCTCTACAAGGGATCAACGCTCCGAGCTCCTAATCAAGCTACCTGTCTAAGCGCCTATCAAGAATGTAAGTGTCTATTCATAATCATATCTAACTATTAAATGGTCAGAGCAATGTATTAATTGATATATTCAAGTATTCGAATGTTGACCGTCAATATTGTGATGCTTTTCTGTCATGCAGGTTCGATTCCTGCACAGATCACATAAGCTAATTTGTGTTGAAAAAAAATGTTAACTAAGCACCAGTTACATAATTATTTTAATTTATTTCAACTATAGCTCAATGATAATTATGACTGCTTATGAAAGATTGGATAGTCGAGGGTTCCATTCTCGTAACGTTTCAAGTCTAACTGTGACATATAGTTAATCTGATCATTGTTTCTTATCTCTGTAGCATAGATAGAGTATTCTAGTTTGACGTTAGGACAATGTGTCTGTATACCAAGCGTGGTATTCGTACTTCATCGATTTTTATAATGTTCAATATTAGATTTATACATAGAAATATTAAGAGATACAACGAAACCTAATCAACATAAACACCTATACATATGTAGAAAATAAAATTATCGATTACAGTGCACTAATAATATATTTCAATATTTGTTCACAGGTCGAAGCTACTCGCCAACGATCTCTTCCTCTCCAGCGACGACTCTGAAGCGGAGGTGAAGCCGAAGAGGAAGTCGGAGGACAAGAAAATGAAGAGAGACCGATCCGGCAAGTCGAGTGAAGGATCTAGTTCGAAAAAGTCCAAACCGACTATCTCCCCAATTTCTCCGCCAGCACGCGTTACGGCCAATGAATTATTCGGCGACGAAGACAGTGACAAGAATGAATGTGTTAAGAGCTCCACCAAAACGGGTAATGTCCCACCTATACATTCTTATTTTACGAAAAGGCAGCTGAAGGGCTATTCTCGCCAAATTAGTGAGACGAAAGAAGGAAAATATTACGTCGAGGTAAAAATATATGATGTCGAAGAAATAAAAAAAATTATGCCGATAAATAGATGGCGGTATGCTATTACTAGTATAAAAACGAAACTGGATGAAGATAAGGAGTCTTGGCACCATATAAAAGAGTTCATATTAGCGAACCAAAAAGATTTTAAAAATTGTTCGCTGTCGTACTTAGGATCCTACGAAACTTAACGATTTAACCTATTGTTAATCAATTCATTATTCCTGTACACATTTTTTATATTACACGATGCATAGTTATATCTCTATATACAATATAATAATATTTATTCCGGGCATTAGCTTTAATTCATAGGGTAATTCAATGTATTCTTTGGTTATTTCATTATATTTTATAATTATTATCATTGTTTTTTTCTGTTTCACAGCTTCTACACACCTCACTAATAAGTCAAGATCTAGAAAAATAAACTGTGACAAATGTAAAATATTAATTCCAGAAAATCAGTATTCCTATCATATGAGAACTAATATACACAAAGCAAACTGTTTATTGAATACCAAGTTCGCAAATATTCATATTATTGCGACAGCATTCAATAACAGAATAATGACATACAGATTGAATGTCACTCAGGAAGACGAGTACCTCGGTCTAGAGGCGTTCCTGAGTGATCACCAAACCAATATAGCAGAATTGATTACTATGTCACTAAATAAACACAATTACATAAAAGTCAATTTCGAATTGTTTGCCTATTTTATGCTACCACCTTTAGAAGAAAAGCAACTAAAGTCATTTAATACCAAATACAATATTATTTATAAAAACACTGATTTGAATGAATTATTAACTAAAGTAATGAATGCATTGAACGAGAAATTAACAGAGTTCCAACACTGTCAATCTGGTTGGACGTTTGTTTCTATGAGTCATCTCGAAATTAATATAAATAAGTATTCACCTATGAGGGGTGGATCTTATATAGATCAACCACCAGCTATTAAACATTCTAGAAGTTGTATTAATATAAAAAATGAAGATGATTGTTGTTTTCTATGGAGTATAGTTGCTGCATTATACCTAGCGAAAAATAACGTATGCAGAACAAGTTCATATCCTCATTATTCTTCGGTTTTAAATATAGAAGGAATGTCATTCCCACCTACAATGAATGATATTAAACAGTTTGGGAAAAACAATCCAAATATGAGTGTAAATATATATGGTTTACAAAATATTATTGTAACTGGGCCTCTTTATGTATCGAAACATAAGAGAGAACATCATTTTAATTTACTATATATTGAATACAATACTGTCGGACACTATTGTTTAATTAAAGATCTTATACGTCTAGTACGACGCCAAGTAACTCATTATAAAGGTAAAGTTTATTTATGTGATACATGTTTACAATTTTTCAGTAGCGAAACAAGATACAAGTCTCATAGCTGTTCTAAGATATTGTTTATTTTGCCTGAAAAAAAATCTATATTGAAATTTAAACATTTTGAAAGGCAGCAGAAAATTAATTTCATCATTTATGCTGACTTCGAATGTATGTTAATTGACTGTAATGAAAGTAACTCTTTAAACACTCGGAAACTAAACATACATCAACCTTCATGTTTTGCTTATTATATTTGCTGTGCACATAATAATGAATTAAATAAGTATGTCTCATACAGAGGTACAGATTGTGCGGAAATATTAGTTAAATATTTAATAAAAGACGCTAAACGTATACATAGAATTTTAAGTAATAAAAAGACGATGACTCCATTAACCACTGAGCAAGAGATGAATTGTCGGAACTCGAATACATGTCACATATGTAAACAACTATTGCTTAATGACAAAGTCCGAGATCATGATCATATTACCTCAAAGTATCGTGGGGCAGCGCACTCCCATTGTAATTTAATGTATAGAATTTGTTCATTCATTCCTGTCGTCTTTCATAATTTGTCTGGATATGACTCACATTTATTCATTCAAGAGTTAGCAAAGTATGAAGGTAATATTAACATAATACCGAAAACTAAAGAAAAATACCTTTCAATAACGAAAGTAATAAAGACAGAAAAATATAATCATCCTATTCAGATAAAATTTATTGATTCTTTTCAATTTCTTAGTTCTAGTTTAGATGCATTGAGTTATAGTTTATCAGATAACGATTTTTTAAACTTATCAAGAGAGTTTAGCGATAAAAGAAAATTTGATCTAATGAGAAAAAAGGGTGTTTATCCTTATGATTATATCGATTCTTGGTCCAAATTTGATGAGACGCAACTTCCATCAAAGTATCATTTCTATAACAGTTTGTGTAAGAAGCATATAACTGATGAAGAATATTTACACGCTCAAACAGTCTGGAATGTTTTCAAAGTTAAATCTCTTGGTGAATATACAGATTTATACATAAAATGTGATGTACTTTTATTATGTGACATATTCGAAAAATTTAGAGAAACAAGCTTACATTACTATAAGTTAGATCCAGCTTATTATGTTACTTCACCGAGCTTAAGCTGGGATGCAATGCTTCTATATACTGACACTGAACTGGAGTTAATAAGTGACTTGCAAATGTATGAGTTATTAGAAAAAGGAATTCGTGGTGGGCTGGCACAGTGTTCTCGACGTCATGCTGAAGCAAATAATAAATACTTACCACATTTTAACGGGTCAGAACCAAGCAGTTATTTAATATACCTTGATTGTAATAATCTGGCTATGGTAATAATATGGCTATCCTATGATGAAGAAGCTTCCTATCTCAGAATTCAAATTTTTAACTCTTGAAGAAATTAGCAACTTTGATGTAATTACTATCTCGGATGATAATGATTACGGTTATATTTTGGAAGTAGACCTGACTTATCCGAACTATTTACATAACAAACATAAAGATTTACCTTTTGCAGTTGAAAAATTAATACCACCATGGAAAATCAGCAGAATTGATTGCGAATCTTTATGATAAGCATCATTATGTGATTCATTATGTTCATTTAAAAGAGTGTTTAAAAAATGGTCTTATTTTAAAAAAGATTCATTGCATACTTAGCTTTAGACAAGAATGTTTTCTCAAAAATTACATCGATCTCAATACTAGACTTCGTCAAAATTCCAAAACTGCATTTGAGAAGGACTTTTTTAAATGATTAAATAATGCGATATTCGGAAAAACTATTGAAAATAAGCGCAAGCAAGCTGATGTTAAAATAGTAACGAAATGGAGAGATACCACCAATAAAACAAACAAACATCTTGATGCTGAAAAATTGTTAGCTAAACCAAACTTAAAAAGTGTATCAATATTTTCAGATAATTTTATAGCTGTAGAATTATATCATGAAAAAGTTGTTTTAGATAGACCGATTTATATCGGATTCGCAGTTTTCGAATATTCTAAGCAACACTTATACCAGTTTCATTATGATTTTATAAAGAAAAAATATGGAAATAATGCAAAGCTATGCTATACTGATACCGACAGTTTGTTATATTTAATATATACAACTGATTTTTATCAAGATATGCATGATGATCTTACCAAGTTCGATACTAGTAATTTTGTAGTAAATAATCCTTATCACATACCACAAACTAATGCAAAAGTTCCCGGATTATGGAAACATGAGATGGGTGATGATTTAATTATAGAATTTGTCGGTCTACGAGCTAAATTATATTTTATAAACAGTCTCAAAACTCAACTAAACAAGTTTTAGATAGAAACGATGATAAAATTCAAGTACTACAAGATCAAATTCACACATTACCCTGGGGTCATTGTGATTCTATGTTTTTAGATTATTCCAGTGATACGTAATCTATAACTATGTATACGTTTAGTATCTATTAATTTTATTAGTGATAATTATAAATAAATTCATGCTACTTTCCACTGAATTACTTATTACTATATTTTTTACTTAGAACTACGGCTTTCAGAGTGTTTTGGGTGTGAAAATAAAAATATTTTCTTTCTGTCTTCTTTTCGTCATGTTTAGAAACGATGACAAAGTTCTGATACTTTCAGATCAAATTCACACTTTGCCTTAGGGATATTGTGATGCGATGATTTAAACCAGTGTTCATTAAACTTTTTATTGATCTTATTACGTTTAAATCGAGCACTAATTATTATGTAATCCACATCTAGACAACCACTGTTCTAAATTAATTTATTGTATAGAAATGATGTATGAATAATTATTTTAGAATAAGTTATGTACTATAAATGAATATATTACGCTACTATATGAGTGAATGTATACGCTATGATGAACATTTATAATAAAATGATATTTCCTAAACAAATGGACTTTTATTCAAACATATTCAACTTCCTAAACGTTATCATCAAATTGTAAGTTCATGCTTGTTCTATGATGAGGTTCATGTAGTAACGAGTATATAAGTGTACGTTAGGCGGAATTAAGATTAATATACACTATGAAATTGATCAAACAACCCGTATCTCTCAATGTTAATAATATAAGATTAAGTGACTCTGTTCACCACATCAGACATAGCGCTTTACTGCCAAATACTATTCGCTGTATAATATGTGGCCCATCAAACTGCGGTAAAACGAATGTTATGATTAGTTTACTGCTGCATGAAAATGGGCTCAAATTTAAAAATCTTTATCTTTACTCTAAAACTTCTTTTCAACCAAAATACCGTTTCTTGGTCGAAGTATTAAAAAGGGTGCCACAGATTAACTTTTACGAGTTCAATAATGACAAAGATGTAATTTCTCCGAGTGAAGCTTTAACAAATTCTGTATTTATATTTGATGATGTTGCTTGTGAAAATCAAATAAATATTCGAAATTATTTCTGTATGGGTAGGCATAAACAAATAGATTGTTTCTATTTGTCTCAAACCTATTCTAAAATTCCAAAGCAATTGTTACGTGACAATGTTAATTTTCTTATTATATTCAAACAAGATGATGTAAATTTAAAGCATATTTATGAAGAGCATGTTAGTTCTGATTTACAATGGAAAGAGTTCAGAAATATTTGTCAAACTGTTTGGAGTAAACCTTATAATTTTCTACTTATTAATAAAGAATCGTCATTAAATAATGGAAGGTACAGACAGAATTTTGATATGTTTTTTAAATTTGACTGACTGTTTACATGTGCATATAAGTAATTAACATGTAAAATCAAATTCAGTATAATTTGTTCCTTAGCTGAACGCAGTTGTTATAATAGGTATAATATGGAGAAAAAAAATTAAAATAGAATTAATGAAGTCTGTAGACTCCATAAAGAATAAAATAAAACAAATGAAGGATCAGGAATACTCGATGAACTTGTCAGTTGATAAAATGCTAAAACCTGTCACAGATCCTCTTAAAACCCTAGTTGATTCGAATAAAACAATAGAAAAAATACAAATACACACTAATTTTGAAGACATGGAATTGAGTGATATTAATACTAGCTCATCTACAAAGTTTGAAGAATGCTACAATTCAGAATCGAATTCTGTGCAGTTCGTTAAAAAGTCTCCCCAGACGGAATTATTGGAAGATTTAGAAATATCATTAGAACCCTCCAATGATATTTCTAAATCTTCCAATCTCCTGTATAATTACGAGCCCACACAGAGTCACCCACCTTTAAATTGCTTGCGCATCGAGTACCCTAGATTCTACCTGTCTGTCCTCCCTTAGTAATTCTAACCTAGTTCTTAACTTCCTTCGCTGTAACAACATAACAACATAGCAGGTGACTCACCAGTAGAACTATGTTCAACATTTCTATACATCATAAGGTACGTTTGTAATGCTTCGTCTAAATCAATCCCGTCCCTAAATGACTTTTTGATAGCACGTTTGCAAAGTTTGACAGCGTTTTCCGCTGCTCCATTAGAAGAGGGATGATATGCTGCTGTAAAAGTCAATTTAATACCATTATTATTCATGAATGCCTGATATTCTCTACTCGTAAATGGTGGACCGTTGTCTGACACTATCTCCTTGTGTATATTTATAACTGTGTGCTTTTTGGATTCATCAAGTTCGAATTGCGCATATGCTTGTGATAAATCTAATTTTGTAAATTTTTCTCCACCGTATAATATAGAAAGTAAATCTTCTACTTTAGGCAAAGGATAGTGGTCCACCTCTAAACATTTATTCAATGTCACTTTAAAATATGCACATACCCGTATGGTGCCATCTTTTTTCATTACCGGTACAATTGGTGTAGCCCAGTCCGACGTGGAGACCGGTGTGAGGATCCCATCCTGCACCATTTGATCAATTCATTAGTTTTTAGTACACTTTTGCCGATGGTGAATAATATAAAGTATCGTTGGAGCAGAGTTGTTGGCTTGTCAGTAGAGGATCAATTTCTAATGTTATTAATTAAGCTTAGCAGAAACACAACAGATTTTGAATTAAAAAATAAAAAGAAAAAAGACAAAGACAGAGAATGGGCTATGAAAACCGGCACTGCTGATGTGCAAGAAATACACCCAAGAAAAAAATAAACACTAAAAAGACTGCCTAGCAACTTACAAAAAGAACTGAAATCCCACCAAAAACATTTCATGTAAAATGTTGCCAAGACGACCACATAAGCTTTGCCCTGTGAAAAAGATATCAGATCTCATGTAGAGCTAAGCTTCTGAATCTACACGGCCTAACTCTACCGACCCTAACTTCACAAATTCTACATATCAGTAAAAATGTATGGCTTGGCTGTTTCGTTACTTACTTCAGAAACTAAATATTCGCATCACCTCCACGACGGTTGGTTTTATAGGGGGTGTAGTGGGGATCCAACGTCTGCCTTATGCCAGTCGGCTGAATAGCGTCTAAGGACAGCTAAAATGCGTTGTTCCCCACATACTCTCTCCAGTGGCTCCAAGTAGCTACAATGCACGCAGCGGCCACACCCTGGCAAACCGTGTCGCGGGCGAAACCTGGAAGAGGGGACTTGCCAACACGGACAAGTTTACAGCGGAACCCTCCGTGAAGTACATAAAGTCTGTCTTGGTGAGGAAGGCAATCCACAGCAGATACGCAACGGATATGGTGGACTCGGCGAGGCAGCTAGGCAATGTGGAAGGCCCAGGGCGACGGTAGAGGGCAATAGAGACCGTCGGCCAGACACAGCATCCAACACTACCTCCGGTCGTAGCGGTTCACCGCTCCACTGGGCACAGGTAGGGGAGGACGAGTGCGTGCACTAGCGTCTGCGCGAACGCTTGTGCACCCTTATATCTCCTGCGCACTTGACAGCTTCCGTATATTTGGACTCCGATTACGTAATGTCCTGCGGCGATGGGTTGAGGTAGAGAAGTCTGGTAAGATGGTTTACCAGGCTTTGTCTGATTACCGCGTCGATAAAACGATCGAAAAAATAGGCAATAAAATATGTGAAATAAAAGCGAATGACAAGTATGATGCCTTTTGTAAAAACGTAGCACATAAGTTGCGATCTTTGCCCACAAATCAACTTATATACGGAAAAAATTATTAAATATGCTTTGTTTGAGGCCGAAACGAGTAATTTAAACAGACAGTGTTTCTTACACCTTCCCACTCCATCTTTTCCTACTACTCAACCACTTTCTTCAAAAGTACTCAATTTTCAGGCACGTGAGCCACTCATACAGCCACCCACAAACAAAAAACTTCAAAAGGCTAAATACCTTTCTTTCAGTGTAGATTCAAACTCCAATGTTACACATGTAGATCAGCTTTCTTTAATTGTGACATTTGTTCAAGATAATGCAGAACCAGTTGAACGATTCCAATGCTTTCTGCTAAACACTGGTCACAAAGCAGAAGACATGTTGCTAGCCGTTATGGAGACCTTCAAAACACTGAATCTCGATATTGAAAATTGCAGAGGTTAATCAGATGACAATGCTACCAACATGTCTGGGCAGTATAATGGCCTACAGGCTAAGATCAAAGATAAATGTCAGTATGCAACATACGTACTTACAAGATGATATACAAGAAGAATGTGTTCTTTTAAAACAATTCTTGACGTCTCATGAAAATAATATGAGTTTAAGGCGACTTATTTATTAAACCAAAGGATTTTAAGGAAGCATTTCCATATACTGAAACAACATTACACATATTTCTGTGCACTGCGGTGACAAATTGCAGTGCGGAACGTTCGTTTTCCGTACCTACCTAAAAGAATAAAAAATTATCTACATTCCAATTTAAGCGAAGAACGTTTAAATAGTATAGCTATTCTTAATATAGAAGCTAACTTGACGAAATCCGTTAACACGGTCTTGGACTGTAGTAATAAAATGATGTGATGTTTTGTATAGTGGTAGTTTATGGGGCTAGAATTCTCGACTCGAACAGACTGGAACCACACAAGACCTTGCAGGGCATGGCCGCCACCGGACTGGTTGTTCGGCCGAGAATATTGCGGCTGTGGCTGCCGACGTCGCTGAGAACGAAGAAACATCAACCAGACAGGCCACTCAATTATATAATTTTTAATCTCACATTGTTTAATAGTCACGTCATGAGTGATACATTTCGAAACAGGGCGCGGTACACGAATAGACCTTGCATATTTTACATATGTATCGTGTCTCTGCTCTTTTTTTCTCTTTTCTTTTATTATTTATTTAAGGCTAAATAAACTGTAGAATTTTCCACCTGATCAGCGTAAACGTGTCACTTCATGTGTACCATGAAGTGACACTGCGAGCATGGCACCAAGCACAGAGCCACTTTGCATACGTTGCACATAAAACGTGCGAGTTTCCGTACACCGCAAGAAGCACAGAATTTACATCTAAGTTTTTTTCCATTTGGTACATAATGGGGCATATGAGTTGGCTGCATTACCTGGCAAAACACGCCCAGGATGTTCAAGAGCTGACCGTATGATTGTGAGTTCAGATGCAGACTGCCCTCCATACTTTTGAATGACTTGTCGTATTACAGATTGTTGAAATATTTTCAAACGTAATTTATGTTTGGGCAAATTTGTATTCAAAAGTTTATATGTATAAAGAAATAATTCAATAAATGCATATCAATTATATGAAAATATAACTTTTTATACCATGTAATTGTTTTTCGTAGACACTGAACGTTACTCATCATCATGTCTGCGGTATCGACAGTGCCCTTATTCTTAGTGTTATCAATTAGGGTAGACTGGGTATGGTTGAAACAAGGGACGGTTGAAACAGAGTAAATATCTCTCGAACCGTCAACCGTGTCACTGTTCAATGTATTAAACATCTTTTCCATTTTAGAAATAATTTCAGCCGTTACAGCCTCTTTAGCAGGTAATTCACCTTTAATAATAATACAACGTAATATTTAATTGATGGCACGGTTGGCGCAGTGTGTTGAGAGATCGACTGCTGCGCTCGGTGTCGCGGGTTCGATTCCCGCACGGAACAAATATTTGTATGATCTACAGATAGTTGTTTCGGGTCTGGTTGTGTGTGCATGTGACATGTATGTTTGTAAAATGTACCCACGACACAGCAGAAATCCAAGTGTGGGGCAATGTTTAAAAAAAAAAAAAAAAATTATAGTGATTTAAAATGTATGGATGAAACTAACAAATTTAATAATTTGTAACAACTTTGAGTTTAAGAAAGTGACATATGTATATATATGCATGGCCCTGACAATCAATCTAAACTCATTTTGAAAACCTTCTTTTGGTTTCATATTCACATTTAAAATAAATCTTTAAAAAGTTAATCTAGGAATCCCCTTTCAGCATATTTTAGTTTCAAATTCCAATAAACTAAATTACCTTGTGATATTTTTGCAAAAATACCAGCAACAGCGTGACTCAGCACTTGAACTGCCAGTTTTACTCGCATCTTTTGTTTGCAATTGGGACTGATATGTTCTTGCTTGAGACAGGGTGCAAACACGAAATTTGGATTACAGTTATTCAATTCATAAAACTGAACAATGTGACTCTATTTGGCTACACGTGAAGCAATGTAAATATTATTATCAAGAGCAGTTTACATACATTATCAAATTGAGTAAAGAAAACTGATGAATTATTAATAAAATGTTATGTTTACCTGGGGGCCTACCATGAACTCTTATAGCAGATCAATTTTGGACGGAAAGTGAACTGTCGGGTTATTTTGTACCGTGAGCACGTCAACTAACAGGCGAGCCAGCGATCTCGTGACTATAGCCGGCGAGTGAACAAGTGACAGCAGTTCAGCGGTCTGACCTGCAAATAGCTGTACCATGAGCACATTTTTGACATTAAAACACCTGATAATTGCCCTGCAGTCAGATTACACAGGCGTGGTAAACTAACTTTTATTGAACTGTTTTCTTTATTATAAAAAAACGCTACGGGTTCGTACCAAAGACCAATCGGTGATATTGCTGCACATTTTGTTGCACAACAAACCGTGTCAGCAGTAATGGCGCAGGTAACTCAGTGCCTAAATCGCCCATATTTCCGTCGTAAATATATTAAATGCCCAAATAGCGTCAATGAACGAAGAGGCACTGTAGTTGGGTAAGTACTGGATATAACATTATTAAAATTTTATATTAAAGTCTAGATTTAAAAGTTTTTTTTTTTTTTTCAAGTTTTATAGCAAATTTGGGGTTTTAGGATGCGTTGATGGAACTCATGTAGCAATAAAAAGGCCGGTGGAACTTGAAGAAAGATTTTATTGTAGAAAACATTATCATTCCTTGAACGTTCAATTGGTAAATAATTATTATATACTTAAGGTGTAACTACATAATAACCAATTTTAATATAAGGACTCACCTAAAATAAAAAATCACAAACTCATGTTTGAGGGAAGCCTTTATCCAGCAGTGGGACAGTTTGGTATAACCAACAAAAATCTACAAATTAAATGCTAAAAAACACATACAATGAAGCTTAGCCTATTAACTTATAATGTACAATAATTGCTGAACAACATAAAATGGCCGACTAGGTGGCGCATGTACCTACCTATATTAATGAAGGTCTTGTAATATTTTAGGTATGCATATGTATATATGTAAAGAAAATCACTACGCTCTTGTAAGTATACTTACTAGGTAGTAGCTTTTCTTAAGTTTGAATTTGCCGCGTTATCGATATAGTCTACAAACTAACAGCTGAGAGGAGTGACATTTTGAGGTTATATGATAATGTGTTAATTATTTGAAGAAATAACAAGATAGGAAACAACGGCTTTAAATGTTGTTTCTTTTGTTTTTACAGGTAAATAACTGTTTTCTTTACATATTCTGTGATTGGTTTAGTGTTGTGCGTACACTTTTTAAATAAATCTTTTGTTTTTACAGAGAAACGCAATTACGTCTTGTTTTATTATTTCCAAGTTGGAAGAGGAAGTTATTATTATATATATATATATATATATATATATATATAGAGATAGCGTTCCGCTAATTGTTGATCAGGGGCGACTACCGGCGAGCACTTTGTTGATCCGAAAACGTATGTTGATCCGGCCGTCTTTTGTTGATCCAATATTCATCTTTAGTAACAAATGTGGCTCCAAATAGATCAACATTTGGATTCGCGTGAAGCTGATAATTTGTTAACGGTTGTTGATCCAATATACAATTCCACGTTGTGTTATGTTGATCCGATTCAAACGGACCAATGACAGCAACCCAAACGTGTTATTGGTCAATAGAGACTGAGACGTTGCCATTCTATGCAAATTTCATTACTAATGTATATAGGTACGTAGTTAGTTAATAAGAATTATTAAAAGCGTAAAAGTTCTCCAGCGCGTCAGTAGGAACCAAGAGCTCTTACAAACCGTCAAGAGAAGAAAGTTTGCGTATCCTTGCTATGTACTGTGGCATGAAAATTACCAACTTCTCCAAGTTGGCGCGCATTCGGTCGAATTCGCGCGTCTTTTTATTGCGATAAAAATGTGTGCATTACGTTGTGGAGATAGGAAATTTTTAGATTGACGCTTCGACTCTGCGTCAGTCTGCTTTAACCCTTAGAATTAATAAAGGAAAGGCAGGGGAAGACCAAGGAAAAAATGGATGGATTGTGTAAAATACGATATTAAAGAAAAGATTGTAAATGTTTAGATTCCGACTGATAGAGGAGAATGGAGGAGAAGAACTTGATTGTAAATTATCATGAAAGAAGAGTGAGTGCTGGTAATGAAACAGTCGAAAGGTGTCCGCCAAGCCCCGGCTCGCTGTTCATGGAAAAATGTTCATGCCTATTTTAATGTATGGTAGTGAAAGTTGGGTGCGGCAGAAGAAGCATCAAAGTAGAGTCATGGGTGGTGTGACATTTAGATATAGGCTGAGGAATAGTGAGATAAGGGAGTGTTATGGAGTGAAAGAAGATGTGGTGACGAGGATTGAGAAAAGTATGTTAAGATAGTGTGACATGCAAGTGTTGATGTGGGTTGACCTCGGAGAACGTACCGAAGTCAAATTGAAGACGCCCTTAGGAAAGGCCAGGTTAAGAGTACCCTAAATCGACGTGTATGCATGAAACAATAGATGGGGGTGAATGAAGCGAAAGAGGTGTATCAAAATCGTACAAAATGGAAATCTATAAATTCTACCTACCCCTCTGGGAAACAGGCATGATTTTATGTATGTATGTATGTCTGAAGGAGAAGAATATTTTGCGCCGACCCCAAGTGATATGGGACCAGGGCAAGAAGAAGCATTGTAGATTGGAAATAAATAAAACAACAATGCAGGTTTTTTTTTTAATATTATCAAAGCACACAGTAATAATTTACCATCAATCAAAATATTGAAAAGTGCGAATGAAAAAGCTGTGGCATTAATAGGTATTGGCAAGATCAACAAACAACTACTTAATTTTACAGAATGATATATATATATAATATTATAATTTACTTTTTCTTATAAATATTGTTAACGTAGGTATTGAGTTGCATCCATGTTCTATTAAGAAACGCAGGTTCTTTATTTAAAACTTCCATACATTTGCTTTTACCAGGGTTAATTTTTTTATTTATATAGGTTTGAAAATGTTTTTTGACTGCCTTTATCTCTTCTTCAGACCACTTCCTATGATTAATTTTATTTCTTTTCTGAACTGGTTTTTCTTCATCACTTTCGCTGCTACTTGAATCACTCGACTGTTTTGTTTTTGCCTTTCTTGCATTTGGTTTACCTTTGGTTTGTCTAGTTTTATTTCTTTTCTGAACTGGTTTCTCTTCATCAATTTCGCAGCTACTTAAACAATTTCGGTGTTTGGTATATATTTTTCTTATATTTGGTTTAACTTTGGTTAGTCTAGTTTGTTTAGTTTTAGGTCTTTGGTCATTTAAATTCTCTTGTTCTTTATGATTTTTAGTTTCAGGTTCTTCAGTTTCTGCTACTGTACTGCAATTATGGGCTATTGTTTCAGGGGTTTCATTAGTTTTGTTAAAATTTAGAGTTAGGCTTTCAGGTGGTTCGCTATCAGGTAGCTTTTCTGGTGTCTTAATGTTTCCATCTTGTTTTTCCATTAAAAAATCTGAATGTGATGTGGTTTCTGTCTCGTTTAGTCTCTTTTCAGTAGATATGTTTTCATACTCAATAAGTTGTGTCCCTACAACAGCCTTTTGTAAAACCTGCATGGGCAATCTGTAATTTTTTGCATGAACTGCTACATCGTGTCCTAGAAATCCTGCTAAATGTTCAGTGTATTGGTCATTCCGTTTTGAATGTATTTGTGACATAGTTGCTATATGATGTCTCATGCCGGTAGAAGTCAACATTTCAGGTCTTTTCAAATTGCATTGCTTTTTTATCTTATTTAGACATTTACCACCATCAAAAGGTTCTGCCGTACCAGGTCTAGCGAATAAATATCTGTTAGAATTCGGAATATTCAAATCTTCACGGCAAGCGATAATCAAATCAATATTTTCTCTCATTATTTTTGTTAACAAAATCGGTACAGCTCGTGTTCTTTTTCCTGGAATTTGAAATACATCTAAGTCTTTGATGGATTTTCTTTGCTCTGATGTTAGAGTTTCCAGCACCTTTTCTGGCACTTCTTCATTCTTTCTATTTATGTAAAATGTTAGTTCGGCTTGAGCTACGTCACCTGCTCGTTTTCTATCCAGCATTATAATATGAGCTATTGTTACTATGCACAGTGACTCATAATTCAGTGTGTCTCGATTTCTCCTTAATTTTTCCGAATATGTAATTTCTAACTTTTGAATTTTCCGCATAACGGTGGCGATGTCTTCATCCAATGGGATCACACTTTCTTTAGTCATATTTACTCTCTTTCTTGATTTTTCTGCGTTTGATGAAATCTCCCACTGCCAGTTTATTTCTATAAGACGCTTAAAATCGTCCAGTTTCTTTTTATAAGCCTCCTTATACGCTGTAGACTCCGCTGACATGATGCACTGAGTGTACAGTATATCAATACAACCCAATATGGAGGGTCGCATTCGTGCAGGTATGCTCGTAATATTGACCATTCCAGTTTTTTCGTCAAACCCACACATAGCTTTTATGGAAGCAATAAATATGTCATATTTTTCTGGATCAATGGCATCTGTAAGATTTTCGATGGTCGAGTCTTTCTTTCGCATAAAATTTAATAAAGTGGCTAAGTCCCTCATTTTGGAACAAATTTGCTTTCGACTACGTCGTTCTTTTTTCTTTTTTAGAAGTCGTGAGCCGTATGCAATAATCAGGGGATCATTTTTTATCACTAGCGAAATTTCATCGGAACGAAGATGCGATAAAATATTATCTCTGAGCTCATCTGATGCATTTGTGGTATTGGGGATAATAGTTATACTATGATTATATAACGCTTTTCTTTTGAGAGACGGCAGCTTATTTTCGTCGTTACTGGTATTGCAATTTTTGTAATGTCTGAAAAATGTCGTTCTTTTAAATGTACCTAAACAAATCTTACAAGTCGCATAACTAGATGGGCTTGAAGTTCCTTGGTTGTTGCGTTTGCTCGGTAATAGGGTGGATTCTCCATCTCTATCAAAGCTTACTTTGGAGTTGTGTATAAAGTTTCCCTGGTTTCTCAATTTGTTCGTAATCACTTGCCGTTTTTGTTTTCTTATTTTAGGATCTTCGTCATTGATAGATCGGTACTTAAGAACTTCGGTTTCGTTAGCGTGGTGTCTTAAAAGGTGCCTCGAAAAGTTGGTCACAACTTCTTGACAGTAAAAACAAGCGTTTCTTCTGTTCCAAATACGTTTTCCCAAACTTTTTCCAGTATTTTGGTCATTATTTATTTTTTCAGATTTTTTATTTCCACTCATTGTTATCACTTCTTCTTCTATAGTCTGACAAATCCCTTTGTGATTCATTCTTTCTTCATCTGCCGGAAGCTGTTCATCATTTTCTTTATTATTTTTTTCTTCATGATCTGTCTTTCTTTTTGGTGTTACCACATCCTTTTTTTTCAAAGTTTGTAATTTTTCATTTCTTTCATCACTTTTTGTCTTTTCATCTTTTTGAAACCGTTCACACCTTCTTTTTAGTTTTCTACTTAAACGTTTCGAATCATATACCACTTGGTCATCGTAATATTCTTCTTCAATCATCTAAAACAATGTGTTAGTATGTTAGTACCTACTAAACTTAAGCGAACAAGCGATCTATGTATAATATTTTTACATAGTCAGTATTGTTCTATTTTAATAATATTATGAATGCGAAAGTTTGTGAGGATAGATGAGTTGCGACCAACTACAACCATGGAAACAACCGTACGTGCGCAGTATAAATAACCGTGTCGCTCCGGTACCGCAGCAATCCGACATCAAAAGCTTAATTTGAAAGAGTCCTAAGAATAATGCGATGTGAACTTGACCAGGCACACATTGTGTGGTTGGATTACCTTTTCGCAGCTGTCGTCACTAGTAAGGCCAGCTTTTTCGGGGTCAAAATCAGACCCATCACTAGGTGAAAAGTCGTTATCTGTAGAAAAGCCTTCTGTTGTCTTTGTCTGTAAAAATAAAACAGATAGTTATATAAGATTAATTCAGATTCAGTATCCAATCAGCAACTAAGTATAAACACATCAATGAAAGAGGAACTATAAAGGTTGACATCGGGATAATTCAAAGGCAAAATAAAGCAATAGATACCTGTTCATCTTGAATTTTGTCTTGGAACAAGTGTTGTTCAAGATCTGTGGAGATATTTATTGGTAGGTTTTCTGATAGGCCGGTTATGTTTAAAAAAGAAGATACCCCAGATATGCTCAGATCAGATACTGCTAGCGCATCTGCTGCTCTTAGCGAACTGCTTAATAGTTTAACCTCAGTAACTTCTTGGTTTTCTACTGGGTACTGTTTATCATATGTCTGAAATTTTTTTTTTATTTAATTAAAAATAATAATGTATCCAGTTGAAAATTTTTGAATACCTAAGCAAAATTGGACTTTTTATTGCATACCAACGGTCTTAGGTGTGAGACCACTCTTATGTTATGCTTATATTATATACTGAGTGAAAATTTTAACAAGGACATTAATGGTAGCTACCATAACCGTCATAGCTACAGGAAGAAAACGGTTAGAAGACCTTCCATGGATTTTCGAGATGATTTTAGTCTCAATTTAGATTATCTTCAAAGCAAATCCTATAAAGATAAATGTAAGTTTTAAAATAAATAAATATATTTTTACTGAAGTGGACATTAAAAGTTTTTTGCGATTCCTGAAGTTTCTAGCACTTTAATTGATTTTGGTCCCGTAAAACTTACTTTTACAAGCAGCATCAAAAAATAATTTTAGTCTAAAACTCAAATTTTCTCTCTGATTACCTTTTTCCACAACATCTGTAAATGCCGATCAAAAGGTCTCAAAATCAATGGAATATCTTTTCATAACGTTTTCCTGAAGCAATAACGGTTGAGGTATGTCCATATAAAAATTTTCAACCAATATAGTTGGGTTGGTAGGACTTACGTTATCTATGGTTGTTTGATTTATTAATGCAGGATCTGAATTAAAATTGTCTGATTCTTCGGAATAATCTATCATACCATCAAATCGTATTTGGTCTCTTTCGCTTATTTTTATAGTGGACATTATGGAAATTACAGAACTTTCTGATCTTGATGTTTGTTCAGACACTGAATCTAACCCCGGCAAATGGTGTTGATCGTTTGCCATATTTTCTGGAAATAAATATGACATATATAATATCAATAAATTTGCTTCTTTGAATAATAATAAAATCAGCGCGGGTGAAACCGCGGGCAATCCCTAATTAAAGGTAATATGTTATTAAGTAAGGCGCAAGATCCACACGTGGGATGAGGCGTGGACGGGATGCGGATATCACAAAGTAGTTCTAACCTTACTACCCTGTTAATACGATACAAACAAAGAGCAACGTCAGAGGGCGAAAGCATGATTTACCTGTTCTGTCGTCGCGCTTTGATTGCATCGTATTAACTGAAATCAAAGGTTAAAATTGTTTTCTCATGTCTGCGCCTCATCCGCGCCCAGTCCCTCGTGTGACCTGCATCTAAAGTAAAAGGATTTGGTGTGCTACAGCCTTAAATCTTCGCGCACTCAACTACACCTAGCGCGATAAATATGTCACTAGAGTAGTAGACGTAAAATACCTATGTATTAATAATCGGATATCTCCTAATAGGTATATTTACATATTATAATTACTTATTACTGTCAATCATAATGTGATATATTTTAATAAAGATAGGTTAGTGCAGTAGACGGATAAACAAGTGTTCAGAATTCCAACTGGATCAACTTTTACACAACATAAAGATAACAAGGTAAATATTATTTATTTATTAAATAGGTACTTAAGGTACATCAAAGGTACATACTTTGGCTTAAATAGGTACCTACAAGGTTACATCATATCGTTGCGGTCCTATTCTGATACTATGACCATAACCTACGGATTTGTTATTTAATTTCAATATTCGTTTAGGTAGGATAAGTAGATTGGTAGCCAACTTCTTACGTAATATAAATTCTATTATAATATAACGAGGGATAGGTAGATGAAACTTTATTGAGCTCCAAAACCTACAAACTTGGGGCTGGATAAAATGTCCAATCCACTGGGATGTATCGATCTACCGATCGATTTACTAGATTTATTTAAGCGCACTTTTAGATATTCTGAAACTTTAGGGGTTGTATTTAAATCAGACTTAACATCACACAATAAATAACAGCTGATATTACTTATCGTAGATAACAACAAGTTCGACAAATGCGTAAGTTGGTACTTACTTACTCTATATAAGTGCTCGTATCTCATAATATGTACTAGCCATAATATTAAATAAAATATGCCAATACACTCACCATCTTCCGATTCGTCCATGGTACACTAAAAACACACACGCGCAATAACAAGCACCTTTCGCATGCGACTAAAGATACATTGTCAACCCAGCTACAAACTCCCGAAGCTATCCCTACCACCGCGTGCGTTGTTGCCAGATTTCCAGTTTGAATTGTCACACGAACTAGTCATTTGTGGCTCCAGTATCGTCAGATCAACATTGATTTGGCTTATGTAGCGTGTATATCAAATATGCAACGGATCTAAAAATGACGTTTCCGTGTAAAATTTTTGACCGTTAGTGGATCAACTTATATGGGATATTTCGATGGCAAGTATTTCGAAAACAGGTCGATGTAGATCCAGCGTTACCATGTACTTTTTGATTTGGGATCAAAGTATATCCATTATCTTAACCCAGACTCAAATGTACACAAGAAATAGGCGGACCAACATTTGTTACAAATTCGCACTGGATCAACAATTACATATAAAGGTTAAATATATATATATATATATATATGTATATGTATTCAGAGTTAGAAATTATTAGTGTGGATGCCAGCAATGGGGAAGCTACTCACAATTCCTTCATATGGGCTAATCACCCACTTAAGACTCATATGGAAAGTTTAAATAATATGTGGTTTTTAGGTTTGTATTACCAATTATGGAACCATTGATAATACGATTCTAATAAGATATTTACAAGCATGTTCAATTATCTACTTCATAAATATTTCTGTTACAGGTGAATCTTTCTATCCATTAAGAAAAAGTATGATGACTCCTATAATAGACGCTCCTCTAAATTCAACTGAGGCTTACTATACAACAATACATGTAAGAACCCGGAACACAATTGAAAGAACCATTGGGCTTCTTAAAGCACGCTTTAGGTGTCTTCTTGTACACAGAGTTCTACATTATGAACCCCGTGTAGCGGCATCTATTGTAAATGCTTGTGTAATTTTACACAATATTTGTATTAGAGCGAATATTCCTGTGCAAGACATGACTTCGGAAGAAGTGTTACGAGAAGCAGAATTGCAACCAAGTAACCACGTAGTAGACAGCATGGGGCATTCTTCTAGGAGTACTCGAAATGTTGAACTACAACATGGAGTTGCTACGAGAAGACAGCTCATAGCTCATTTGTGTGCAAGCCGTTCAACCTAGAATTATTATTAGAATATATTAGACTTATCTTAGATTTATACTACTTATATTAGAACATAAGTAATATATTATTATTCTATTGTAAATTAATGTGAATTTATATCATTTATTAGTTAAAATAATAAGTAGGTAATTTTAATATTTTCCATAGAAAGTAAAGTACACTATTTTTTATTATACATATTTTTAAATAAAATGATTATGAGTGACATTTTTTTTTACCTATTGGTAATACTTTCTAGCGTAGCTGCAATACGAGAAAGTTCACTAAGCATTGCCTTTAAGGTAGTGCTACCCTCTTGTGTCGCCTCGGCTCGCATACGACCAGAGTCAGCAAGAGCTCTTCTTGCTGCCTCTCGAGACATAGCTTCTGATGTACGCCGTCGCCTTGGAGGCTGCATAGAGCTCATTGGTTCAGGCTGAACGGGTAGGGGTATGGTGGTTGCTTCTATCCTTGGTACAGAAAATACTATATTTTCTTCTTCTACAGCTGAAATCCCAGGCACAGCTAAGTCAACTATTATTGATTGTGATGCCTGTGATAGTGTAGAATCAGTTGACATCGTTGGTGCCTGCAAAAACCAATAAAAGATTAATAATTATTCTCATTTTATATTTAATTTATTAAATTATAATAAACAAAGCTTTAACTACAATTTGCATGTTGTTTAAATTAAATGTAATTTAAATGGTAAATTGTCAAAGGAATAAATAAAACATAACAAGACTAAAATAGAACTTCAACCTATTTACATTTATAAAAATCCTTCTCACCAGAGTAAGATCCACATCAAATGGGTCTACTTGGACTTCTGGTAAACCCAAACCATAATCATCACCGAGTATTGAGAGATATTTCTTCTCGATATGTGTCAGAACAATTGTTTCAGCTGGTCCTCCACCGGTGCGAGATTGTACTGCTCTAAAAGCTGCACATGTTTGTTTCAGTTTCCCTTTATAATCTATCCAATACTAAAATTTTGAAATTGAAAAAGCTAAATATTAATAAATAATAAATAAATGGGCTTGCACCAATTTATTATCATCTAATTTAATATAAAGTTCAGTACTTATTAAAAATAAAAAGAACAATACATTAATATTTAATTTAAAGAGATGCTGTAGATACATAGTTAAATAGTAATACAAAGTAACTTACAGCTGACCAGCCTTTGAAATCTGTGGTAGTACCACCAACAATGGAATTCAAAGATTCTGTCACCTCCGTCCACAATCTGCGAGACATTTCCCGAGCTTGAGCACTTTTGTTGTAGCCCATTGCAATATCCTTATGACTATTTAAAAATTCCCACAATGTTTCCAATTGTTCATATGAAACTCTCTTTGTAGTCATATTGCTGAAGTTGTAGAATATGACTGTGTGACTTGGTATCCTTCAATGCTATCTTCATGGGCGTTATATTGTAAATGTTTTTTATTGCCATCGAATATGAGTACATATGCATTATCTACAGCTTCATGGGTTGAAGATAACTTCCCAATAATCTAAAATTGGAGTGTCTGTTTGTAATATTGAAATAATCGTTTTTTACTACATGCATATGAATATATATACGGTACATACACCAAAATAACATTTTTTACAATTTTTGTCTGTCTGTCTGTCTGTCTGTTTGTATAGGCTAATCTCTGAAATGGCTGGACCGATTTTGACGGGACTTTTATTGGCAGGTAGCTGATGTAATAAGGAGTAACTTAGGCTACTTTTATTTTAGAAAAAAATAGGGTTAAGTGCATTTGGTCTCACTAAAAAATACATTGTTAAGTTCCGATATGTTAAATATGTATCAAAACAAACTACATTTGTAATTGCTACTACTAACGCCATCTGCCATCTGTTGATGTAAGTTTGACGTTCTAGAACCTTTTTGAAATAAAACAAATGACAGTCTTTAAAAGTCATCGTGAAGTTTTATTAGGTTATGGGCGCAGACCCGCATTTTATCAGTTTTCGACAAGTTTTAAGTAGTGCACGATTATAAAATGGCAGGAAATTACTCAGTAAACGTTCCCAAGTTGAAGGGGCGTGAGAATTACGATGATTGGGCATTTTCGGTGGAAAACTTTCTCATCCTGGAAGGCGTCGATTTGAATAGCAGCCAACCGTTAGATGAAGCAAATGAAAAGAAAGCTAAAGCAAAGATGATTATGACTATCGATCCATCTCTTTATGTCGAATTTCGTACGAAACGAACGTTTTCGTCGATTAGTACGAAAATTGTTAAACAAAGACATTCACTCAAAAATATCATTCACAAAAGTAGGACAAACACAAAAACGTATAACAAGACGAATGAATAACATCTGTCTGGCACATCCGCGGACTAATTACGGCAAAAGAAATATACTATATGAAGGAGCGCAGCTATATAATAAACTACCTAACAATATTAAAGAAATACAATCCTACACTTTATACAAAAAAACACTCAAATATCACATCTTAAAAGAATTCTCCAGATACTGATACTGATTGACGAACTACAGTTCATCAATAACACTAGTAATATTAATTTATGTTCTGATTTTATAACCATTTATTTGTCATTATTGTCATTATTTCTATCATATAATCTACGTTTTATTTGTCATTATTTCTATCATATAATCTACTTTGTGTTTCATGTCTTTACCTAGTTGCTATTGAGTTGCTAACAGTAACCGATACGTAATACCGGAACCTGTTTTTTTTTTCTGTTACCCACACTATTGCTTTATTCTAAAAAACTTTATTTATGTCGTCTATATATTTGTATCGCTCGCATGCTCACATCTAGCTATTAGTTTTAAGTTTACCGTGTTTTCTCAATAATAAGTGAATTGTATTCTTTTTTGGGAAATAAATCTTAAACCAGATGTCCATATAAAAAGTGAAAAAACAGTGCTAAGTTTATGGAAGAAATTAAAGTCATTGTTTGACGACTCCGGTTATACACGCAAGATTAGTTTGTTAAGGAATCTTATTTCTATTCGCTTAGAAACGTGTGAGTCCATGACTAGTTACGTGACGCAAGTCGTAGAAACAGCGCAGAAACTTAAAGGTACCGGTTTCGAGATAAACGATGAGTGGATCGGCTCTTTACTTTTGGCGGGACTTCCAGAGAAATTTAGCCCAATGATCATGGCCATTGAGCATTCTGGGATGGCTCTAAGTGCAGATGCTATTAAAACAAAACTATTGGATATGAGTACAGATTTCGAGGTGAAATCAGAAGGAGCATTCATCGCTAAAAATATTCACAAAAAGGTTGGAGGTAATAGCAAAACAAATTCAAACTCTAAGCGTAACAACGACAACGAAACGACAACGATACGCATCGTCAAGCGTCCGTCAACAAAACGTCAAAAGTTATTCGTTGCTACAAATGTAAAGAAATTGGTCATTATAAGAACCAATGTTCAGAAAAAGTGAAAATGAATGCATTCAGCGCGGTATTAACCTAACGAGTGAATTCAGTCAAGACGACTGGTACGTTGATTCAGGCGCAAGTACTCATTTAGTGTCGGACAAAAATAAGTTGAAAAACATTTCGTATCAACCGAAAACTAAAGAAATCATAGTCGCTAATCGAACAAGTGTACAAGTTGTATGTTCGGGAGATTTAAAAATTATGACTGCAGTTGAAAACAAGCAGTATGAAGTAAATGTAAAAAATGTTTTGTATGTGCCTAATCTCACCACGAATTTGTTGTCAATGAGTCGAATCATCGCTAGTGGAAACAAAGTGATATTTAATCATAAAGGATGCTTCATTTACAACTCACAGAATGATTGCATTGGTGAAGCAAGATTAGAAAATGAAGTCTACAGATTAAACATTGTTAAGTCTCAACAACTTTTAGTGGCTGCAGTTAAAACTTCAAGCATGACATGGCACAGACGACTAGGTCATATAAATCTGAATGACTTATGTAAAATGAAGAATGGAGCAGTTGAAGGAGTGACATTTCTAGATAGAAGTGAAATTGACAAATCCAGCTGTACAATATGCTGCGAGGGTAAACAAACACGGTTACCATTCCCTCTGAGTGCAAGCAAAAGTCAAGAAGTACTGGAATTAGTCCATACGGACTTATGTGGACCAATGGAGAACAAATCACTTGGAATGGCTTCATATTTTCTTATATTTGTAGATGACTACAGCAGAATGTGTTTTGTGTACTTTCTACAATCAAAACAGCAAACATTCAAGTACTTCAAAGAGTTCAAAAGGTTAGTTGAGAATCAGCAATCAAAGAAGATAAAAACATTAAGATCTGATAATGGCGGTGAGTTCTGTTCAACTGAAATGTGGTATAGTTCATCAGAAAACCAGTGCGTATACTCCTGAAGAGAACGGAGTGGCTGAGCGATATAACAGATCTATTGTTGAGAAGGCACGATGTCTCCTATTCGATGCCAATTTAGAAAAAAAGTTTTGGGCGGAAGCTGTTAATACAGCTGTATATATAAAAAATAGATCACCAGCAGCAAGACTAGACAGGGATGTTACACCCTATGAAATATGGATAGGCAGAAAGCCAGATATTAGTTATTTACGAATTTTTGGCTGCCCAGTGATGGTCCATGTGCCCAAGGTCAAGCGCAAAAAGTGGGATAAGAAAGCAAGCAAGATGTTCCTAGTTGGTTACTCAGAAAGTACCAAAGGTTATCGTCTGTTTGATCCACAATCACAAAAGATAATTGTTGCCAGAGACGTGGTGGTCATGGAGGACACCAATTACAGATCATCAGCGACTGTACTGATAGAGAACCAACAGCCACCAGAGTGCACAGATAACAGCGAGTCAGATAGCACAGATGTGATAGAAGCTAATGTGAGTGATGCAACATATGTTCCTGATGAAACATCAAGTGAGTCAGAGGACAGTTTCCATGACCCTCTCACACCAACTGACACAACTGTTGTGACACAGTCACAGATTTTGGATCTTCCTAAGAAGCGTACTCTATAAGAAAACCAGACTACTATGGTTATTCCAATATGTGTGTGGAAGATGTGACAGGTGAGCAAATTTCACTAAATGAAGCTATAAGTGGACCAGAAAAAGTACAGTGGCAATGTGCAATGAAGGAAGAGTTGAAATCTTTTAATGCCAATGACACTTGGGAGCTAGTGGACAGACCAAAATATGGTACAGTGGTGAAAAACAGGTGGGTGTTTAAAAAGAAATATAGTAGTGATGGTGAAGTGCGATACAGAGCAAGGCTTGTTGCAAAGGGTTTTACCCAGAAGAAAGGTATTGACTTTACTGAAACTTTCTCACCAGTGTTAAGGTATTCTACTCTAAGACTACTATTTGCTTTAACTGCTAATGGGACATTTGTGTAAAAGTTATCAGCTAGTTATAATTCTTCCTTCGCCAATTAGTTCCTCACAAAGCTGAACTACCACGCTTTTTGGTTTGTCCAAAAAACTGATCTCTGTGACACTTTGCAAGAACCGTTAAAATCTGTCTCAGTTGATCAAAAGTAAGAAACTTAAGAGGGGTGAGCATATTTCTGTTCAACGCAATATTATAAGTGGAAAGACAAATGAGACGTACTCATGATATCTACGTTTTATGGCAGTGAGCAGACAATGTCCTCTGCTAGAAACTCACGTGTTTAGGTTTAAAAGATAATCAGAAATTTAATGTTGTGAGATTAGTACCGACTGTTGTCAAGAGATGGCGTTGTTAGTTAAGCGACGGTTTCTGAATGGCGGTGTTAAGATTTTCCGTCGTTTAACTAGGTCAAGAATATAATACTTTTTTTTGGTGTGAGCAGCAAGCACTGTGATTCATATATTATACGCGCTTAATTATAAAGTCCAGTGTTTTATTAGTCACCCTCTCCAAGTCGATCTTGTTCATGGTCCTTCGAGCCGGATGTGGTCGGGAGTGTTTTTGGTGGTTTCCGGTGGTGGTAGAAATTACCACCCTTCGCTTCGATACTGGGCAGTGGATCGCTGTCCAGAGCAACCCTTCAGTGGGTACCAGGTGAGAGGTACCAAGAACTGGAGGTGGAAGACCAGTTGGCGCAGGGAGCAGCCAGTGGAGCGTGGTGCAGCACGACTGGTAGCAGCAGCAGCCGGAGGGACGAGGCAAGGGAGGAGCAGAAGCTCAGCAGTTCGTGGTCAAGCAGACAGGGGGCGCCACTTGTGTGGTGCAGTACATCGCGACGTGACGTCGCCGTCGTCAGTGTCAGTGAGTGTATCTGGTGAAAAAATCGTGAGTACTTTCAACCTTATTAAATCAGGAAGAATCTAATAGAAAAGTGCATTAGAATTTGAACTTTATTCTCATTAGAAAATTTACTTCGCTGTTTGTGTGTGATTTCGGACTTGTAAAATTTTCAAGAAAAAGTGGTGGCACACGGGGAACCTATGCCCATTTTGCCTAGAATTTAAACGTTAAAAAGACTTGTAAAATTTTCGTTGGCTTTAAAATCTGAGTCGAAACAAGTGCAATTAATTTAGTGGACATTAAGTTTTAATTATATTCTTCCACTCTATTGTTTAAAGTTGTTTGTATTTATTGTGCTGTAGTTAGAAATTTATTATTTGTGTTATTTTTTAATTGTGTGTTTACGTATAATTCGTGTTTTCAAAATGGATTCATTTATCGTTATCCAAGAAGATGTGAAAACAAAAATAGAAAAGTCTTGGATTAACTTTAAAAAATGCCCAAAAGATAGGCTTACAGTATCGTATATTGAAACACGGTTAGAAAGTTTAGAACAACAATGGCAACTTTTCTATAATACGCATGTTAAAATAATCAGTGAAGTTAAAAAATCCGAATTACATGGTTCCAGTTACCATACAGATTGTTTTTATGATGAGGTTGAAGAATTATATATTCAGTTAAAAAGTACTTTAAAAGAGCTACTAAGGAAAGATAAATTTGTATCTGTTGGAGAGAACAGTAGTAGCCCGGGACCTAGCGATAACAAAGATTTACATAACTTTCGGTTACCAGAAGTTAAAATACCAATGTTTTCTGGTAAATATCACGAGTGGGTAACCTTTAGAGATTTGTTTAATGGTTTAATACACAAAAATAGTAGACTAGATGATGCACAAAAATTGTATTATTTAAAAGGGTATTTAACCGGAGAAGCGGAACTGTTATTAAAAAATGTTAAGGTGACATCGGAAAATTATAGTTCAAGTTGGAAAAAATTAGAGTCCATGTATAATAATAAAAGATTTTTAGCAAATGGTCTTGTAAAATCTTTATTCAATCAAAGAACATTAACAGGAGAATCCGCATCGGAACTTAAAAACCTTTTAAGTACAACTAACGATTGTATAGAGTCAATGAAAAATTTAGAGATAGATCTTGCATCATTTTTAATTGTTCATATTGTAACCGAAAAACTGGATAAGGCTACTAGAAGGGCTTGGGAATTAAAGGTAGCATCGGATCCAAGCGATGATCTTCCTACCTTTGATCAACTAAAAGATTTTTTGAATAATCGATTTAGGGGGTTAGAAAATTTAGATACTAAGGTAGATAAGGTCCAAAGGACAACACAGGCACTACACGTAATGAAAGATAGAAAGGGATCTTGTGCATTTTGTGCAGGTGAACATAAAATAAATTCATGTAAAAAATTCATAAACGAAAGTATTGAAAATCGGAGAGACTTTGTTCTCAGGAAAAAATTATGTTTCGTTTGCTTGCTTGATAACCACTCTGTTAGGTTTTGCAAAAACACTCTCAAGTGCCAAGTGTGCAAACGCCGCCATCATTCATTGCTACACCCACCGGGTGGTGTAGGGTCGGAAGCTGGTGAGGGTAGTAGTGCTGCTCGCGCAGAAACCTCATCGAATGGGGAAAATACAGCCGCTAATCAAGCGGAGAGGTCCATTTCGCCGGTGGTCTCATGTCTTGCGAAAGGGAGTAGGAAAACGGTATTACTAACGACGGCGTTAGTTAGGGCAGAGTCGAAGAATGGTACTTACCACGTGGTTAGGGCATTGCTGGATCAGGGATCACAGGGTTCCTTTGTTACGGAATCCCTGGTTCAGTATCTGGGATTAAAGAAAATACCGTCAAAAAATACGGTGCTCGGTGTGGGAGACAAAGGTACAACATCGACGGCTATAGTGGTTATAAACCTTCGGTCAAGAGTAAATCCTTCTTTTAAAATAAAGGTGGATGCCTACGTTTTAAAGACAGTAACGATTCTTCTCCCTTCCTCTAAAGTAGCTAGAGTAGAATGGGTAGAATTGAATGAGAATGATTTAGCTGATCCGGATTACTTCAGACCTAATAAAATTGATATTTTATTGGGCGCTGAAGTATACAGTCAGGTAATTCAGCACGGTGTTAAAAAAAATGCAAACGGGACTCTATTGGCGCAAGAAACCACTTTAGGATGGGTATTGTCGGGTGCGTTTGAAGTTGATCAAGGTATAAGTTCTCCCTCAAAAATAACTGTGATGCATACAAGCGTCCAAGATGATGAATTATTGAGAAAATTCTGGGAACTGGAAGAAACATCGGGAGCAAAAAGGATGCTTACAGAGGAGGAAATTAAATGTGAAGAATTGTTTAAAACTACAACTACAAGAGATAAGGACGGCAGATATATAGTACGATTGCCGTTACGGGATACAAACCTGGTTGGTAGTGGCGGTGAATCCAAAGGGATAGCTGAAAAAAGACTTAAAGGGTTAGAAACAAGATTAGCAAAAAATGATAAATTGAAGGCTGACTACGCTAAGGTGATACAGGAATATTTAAGTCTCAACCACATGGTAGAAATAAAAGAAACGGATAAAGATAATAAAAGGGGTGTTTACTTACCTCATCACGCTGTCGTCCGGGAGGATAAAGACACAACCAAAGTGCGTGTTGTGTTCGATGCGTCCTGCAAGCGCAGCAACGGGAGGTCACTTAACGATGACCTAATGGTGGGTCCGTCTTTGCAAGACGAACTTCGTCATATTATTATGCGTTGGAGGGCGCATAAGATTTTTATAGTGGCTGATATTATAAAAATGTACCGGCAAGTTTTAGTGAATAGGCAAGATACTCCAATGCAACGAATCCTTTGGCGGGATAGTCCTGAAAGGGAAATAAAGGAGTACGAATTGCTAACCGTTACATTCGGGACCGCCTCGGCACCATACTTAGCGGTACGGGCTCTTCAACAGCTTGCAGTCGACGAATGCGGGGATAATGTAGATATAGCTAAAATAATCGTAAATGATTTTTATATGGACGATTTGATGTCAGGAGCTGAAACTAAAGAAGATGCGTTAAAAATCTATACGGAGATAACAAAGGTGCTAGCTAAAGGCGGATTTCAACTACAAAAATGGAAAAGCAATAGCGAAGAATTATTAAATAGTATTAAGGATGGGAATGATTCATTACAGATAAAAACAGACGATGTTACAAAAATTTTAGGACTTACCTGGAATTCGCGCGATGATTGCTTCCAATACTCTCTGGTACTTCAGCAGATGACTGGACCTGTAACAAAAAGAAAAATTATATCCGATATTGCAAGATTATTCGATCCATTGGGGTGGCTGGCACCAAGCATAATCATAGCAAAGGTGTTGATACAAAGGCTGTGGTTGGCAGGGTTAGAATGGGATCAAGAAGTTCCTAATAATTTAGTACATGAATGGGCGACTTACCGTCGCAACTTATCGTCTTTGGTGGAGGTTAGAATCCCACGATGGCTGCATACTTCTACCAACGTAAAGAAGGAACTGCATGGCTTCTCGGATGCTTCCAAAATGGCGTATGCAGCTGTCATTTATCTCAGAGTTGTGGATCACGAAAGAAATATTCACATTTCTTTAGTCGCGTCAAAAACGAAGGTGGCACCCATTAGACAAGTGTCTATTCCTAGACTGGAACTTTGTGGGGCTGTTCTTTTAGCCAAATTAATGGCTGAAGTAGGAGAAGTAATGGGTGTCCAGAAGCTTGATTGGCATGCATGGACCGATAGTGAGGTGGTACTAGCTTGGCTCAATAGTCATCCTAGTCGTTGGAAAACGTTCGTAGCCAATAGAGTTTCGGATATTTTAAACATCTTGGATACATACCACTGGTCTCACGTATCGTCTAAGCAAAATCCAGCAGATTGTGCTTCCCGCGGTGTGTGCCCAGCTGAATTAAAATCTACGGCTATATGGTGGAATGGTCCGGACCTGTTGCGACAGCAGGTAATTGACTATAAAGGGCCGAAGCATCTCATAACACATTTGGAAAAAGTCAAGGCGCACACGACTGCGGTCGACACAGTTACCATCTGGAATAAGTTTTCCAGGTTGTCGAAATTAATAAGAGTTGTCGCTTACTGTCGGCGTTTTTTGAATTTAAGAAGACAGGCAACAACACATCATTATATGCGGGAATTAACGAAACAGGAGCTGGACGAGGCCACAGACACATGCATAAAGAAATGCCAAGAGGAGTTTTCAGAGGAAATGAAGGAATTAAAAAATAGTACGTTATTAAAGAAAAAGGGGAATCTTAAATCGTTAAATGCTTTTATTGACTCAAATGGAATCGTAAGAGTCGGAGGAAGACTCGAAATGTCTCAATTAGATTATAATCGCGTGCACCCAATCCTCTTGCCAAAGGAATCTTTTTTGAGCGAACTTGTGATTGCTGACGCTCATGCAAAAACCATGCATGGCGGCCCACAGCTTATGGTTACATTTGTACGATCCAAATATTGGATTATAGGGGTTAAATTGTTAGCAAAAAAATATGTAAGAAATTGCGTTAAATGCATTAGGTATTCAGCCAAAACTCGACCCCAACTTATGGGGCAACTACCATCGGCACGTGTGACGCCAAATAAACCCTTTTTGTGCACAGGAGTGGATTATGCAGGACCTATAAACATACGGGTGTCAAAGGGTCGCGGGAATAAGTCATATAAGGGTTACATTGCACTCTTTGTATGCATGTCCACTCGAGCAGTACACATAGAGGCGGTTAGTGAGTTGAGTACCAAAGGGTTCTTGGCTGCGTACAAAAGATTTGTGGCTAGGCGTGGTCGCTGTGCCGAGTTGTACAGCGACAACGGTACTAATTTTGTAGGTGCTGCACGGGAATTGCTTCATTTATATAATGAAGAAAAATCTAATGTTAATCCGGAATTAGCAGAGTATCTCGCTACCAGTGGCACGGAGTGGCACTTTATTCCTCCTCATGCGCCAAATTTTGGGGGACTTTGGGAGGCAGGGATAAAGTCTACCAAGTACCATTTAAAGAGGGTCATAGGAAACACTACGCTGACATACGAAGAGATGGCTACGGTACTGGCTCAAATTGAAGCGTGCCTCAATTCGAGGCCGTTATCGTATGTGGAGGATCAGGACAAATTAACCATCTTAACTCCAGGGCATTTTCTGGTAGGGGAGCCACTAGTTTTATCTCCCGATTTAAATTATGAAAGAACAAATGTTAGTACGTTAAAGCGATGGCAACTTCATCAGAGAATGATGCAAGATTTCTGGCGACGCTGGTCGCACGACTACCTTCACCAGTTCTTGCAACGATATAAGTGGCAATATAAAACTCCGGAACCATCTGTCGGTGATGTAGTTTTGGTGAAAGAGGATGATATGCCTCCTGGCCAGTGGTTGCTAGGCAGGATTGAACAAAAACATCCTGGGTCAGACGGTCTTACTCGTGTCGTAACTCTACGAACACAATCGTCTACGATAAAAAGACCGAATTCGAAATTATGTTTATTGCCTGTATCCAATTGAAACTTGATTTGTATTAGATGAAAGCAACATGTTGAACTCGTTTTTTACTGTTTGTCAAGTAGTTTAATTTTAACGGTAGTCATCCGGATGTAAATTGTAACCAAACATGTCGATGGTTAAAAATGTATGTAATTGCTTCTCACCAAGGATATACTAATAGTTAAGTTTAGGCATGCGAGATATTTTTACCTTATTGAATAATGTGGCCGTATTGAAAGACATTCTGCAATAATGTCCTTGGTGGGCGGTATGTTTAGGTTTAAAAGATAATCAGAAATTTAATGTTGTGAGATTAGTACCGACTGTTGTCAAGAGATGGCGTTGTTAGTTAAGCGACGGTTTCTGAATGGCGGTGTTAAGATTTTCCGTCGTTTAACTAGGTCAAGAATATAATACTTTTTTTTGGTGTGAGCAGCAAGCACTGTGATTCATATATTATACGCGCTTAATTATAAAGTCCAGTGTTTTATTAGTCACCCTCTCCAAGTCGATCTTGTTCACACGTTTAAACCAAACATGATACTGGAGTATAACCAAAAAAAAAAAGGCATCGATAAATAAACTCGCCAGCTTTTATTCTCCAATTAGGAAGACCCTTACGTGGTACCAAAAGATCGCAGTTGACGTACTTTTTAGCGTGGCCTTGATCATGGAAATTTATGTTTAAGCATGATAGTTGTTGGAATATTACAAAATAAATCTGTCTCGCTTCAACTAATGAGTCGAGAGGTCTCCTTCTAACATTCTCCTTCGAACGTTTTAAGCATTTTAAATCCTCATCTTAAAAGTTTATTTTTAAATAACGTAAACGTAATGAAATGCACTGTGTAAGTCGTAACTCTATTTTTGACTGTTAACTAGTGCGTACACATCGCACCTTCATATAAAACAATATAATACAAATCAGTTAATTCAAATAATAGATACATCTTTTATTAATCCTCATAATTTTTTGTAAATAAACACTGTTCATTACTGCAAATTTTAAAACACAGTTTACATAACCAATCTTTAACTCTTTCATACCACATTAAACATGATTTTTTAAGCCCATAAATAGCTTTTATAAGTTTTAGAACCTCCCCCTTATCACTTCATTCAAAACCTACAGGAACAGACATACAAATATTCTCTTTCTTTAAGTGTCCATTTTAAAATGCAGTTGTGACATCGAGGTGTGTTATGTCCATACACCATTGTAAGTTGAGAGCAAATAACATCCTCAAGGTTGAATGTTTCACAACAGGAGAAAAGGTATCCACATAATCAATTCCACTACGTTGTGAAAAACCTTTTGGTCACAAGCCTGGCACGATTTCTCACTTTGCTATTAACATCTAACTTTTTATTTTAAACCCACTTTGCACTATCGAAGTATCACCAGGTACATCAATGAGCTCCCATTCATCATTGTACTCAAATGACTGTAACTCCTCACGCATGGCCAGCTTCCATTGTTCTGCTTCTGGGCCATTCACTGCTTCTGAGAAGTCAATTTCATCAGCTCCTGGCAAGTTATTTGAAACACACAAGTTTGTATAACCAAAGCGAGTTGGAGGTCTTCGCACTCTCTTATTTTCAACTACTTCACCTCCTAGAGTTTGGAGCTCACTTGATGAAATATCTGTTGATATAATGGAGTCAGTCGAAGTATCAACACTTGTCTCATCTGGATCCATATAAGCTGATGAATCAGAACTTGGGCTAGCAAGAGTTTCATTAATAGTAATATCCCCCACTGAATCTCTGCTCTCTACACTTGATTCCTGCACATCCTGAGTTGTTTGAGTCTCCTCTCTCTGAACTAAGTTGTTTTCATCATTCTGTTCATTCTGAACCCATATAGCATTTTCTTCTTCTGGACTTTCAATTCCGTGAGAACTACTCTGACTGGGCTTTCGCCGCGGAGAATTTTCTCTTTGTGAAAGGAACTTTTGATTACATCAAAGCTACAAAACCGGATGAAGCCACAACCGACGCGAAAACCAAAGCAAAGTTGATCTTGATATGTATACATCAAAGACTCGAAGACTTCTAAAGAGTTGTGGGAGAAACTCAAGAATTTGTTTGACGACTCCGGCTTCACCAGGAGAATCAGTCTATTGAGAATCTTATATCAGTACGTCTAGAAAATTGTACATCCATGACTTCGTATGTCACATACGTTGTATGAGTGTACAAAATTTAAATCTCTTCCCGTTGAGGAACGAATCTCATAGATTGCACTATTAAAGTTATGCAGCAATTGTTTACAGGCAGGTCATAGTGCATGATTTAGTCGCAATGGATCCTTCATCGGAGCGCAGCGCGCCTTTTGCGTAAAGCAATTTTATTTGAGTAAGTTTTTGCCTATTACTGTGAGGCGCTTATTTTGCGTGGAATATCATTTGCACGAGTTGTTCGAGTTCAGTTTTAATAAAGAAATGGGTGAAGAAGTTCGAAGAAACTGGATCGACACTGAATATGCAGAAAAATAATAAGGAATTCACGAACTGAAGAGAATATTCATAGTGTTTCCACTTCAGTTCCACGCGATCCTGATTTATCCACACGTAAACGTTCGGCTGAATTAGGAATATCACTCACAACTTCACGCCGTATTTTGAAATTACATCCATACGAGGTACAAATTAGTACAAAAGTTAAAGCCCGACGATTTATGCCGAGATAATGTTGAATCGCTTCCGTAATTTCAACAATATCTTATTTTCCGATGAAGCCACTTCCACCTCAATGGTCACGTTAACGAACTGCATGTACTGGAACAGTGAAAATCCTAAAGCCAAATATCATAGCCAGAGGAATCACTGGGCCCTATTTTTTTGAGGATTTACACGGCTGTGCGGTCACTGTTAACTCTACTCAATATATGAAAATCGATTTACAAATTCGATTTAATGTACGTATATTAAGTTTTACAAGTTTCATTTCATGTATGTTAAAGACACTACTATCAGGCCACAAAATAATTATTGAGCGTCTCCTGGGCATTCAAGATTCTCAATCTTCAGCAGGACCATTCGTACGGCCTAGCACTTTAAACAGTTCCGTTCGTTCCAGCGGTCACATGTTCCATGCTTTGACGAAAATTCCACGTCAACATTCAACAAAATATTTAGACAAAGGTAGTGCTGGTTGTTATAAACTACTGACTCAACAGGGACACACAGTGCAAGAAGTTCGTAAAAAGGCGAAGAACAGACACTCAATGTGAAATATGTAATAAAGCTTTGCGCCTTAGTTGCTAGAATGCTTATCATATTTTTTTTTATTTTTTGTGCCCTGTTTTTTCATTTTTGTGAAATAATAATTATATTAGCAAGATTTACATAAATACAAACATAATATTCTTGTTTTATTTTAGTCTCTTTTTGGCCGTGATTATATGGTAACATTGGCCAAATTGTCCTCCTGGCACCCATAGGTTTTTGTTTACAATTTCATAACCCACACGTGTAAGGCAATTGGAATTCTTTAACTCATACGTGCATATGTAGGCAAGACGTGAATGGAAACATCAATGGATCATGGAATACCTTTTGCCGTACATATTAAACGGAGATAGAGAATCAAGTTTTAAAGAGAATTCTCCATCACCAATAACAAATTAAGATGATTCTTCGCAAACTACACAAGCGCCATCAAATCAAAATAACGATAATTTAAGTCACTATGACAATCCTGTAGAAATAGCGTCAACATCAGGTATGTCAACGAATTCACCAACCCCATCATCATCAAACCATCAAAGAAAAAAGGAGATGAATTTTCAAGTTTATTAAATAAACATATAGATAGTTAAGAATTTTATCGAAGAGAAAGACAAGAATTAAAAGAACTTTTAAAACTAACGGACCACGATGATATAGATCTCTTTTTTTTTCAATGGCAAAAACGTATAAAAATCTACTACTATAAGTCTCTCCTGCCGATGACGTCGCTCCCCACTGCCAGCCAGCCAGGCCAGCGGCGCGATGATGCGCTGCGCGCCTTTATAAGCTCCAGCTGGATTCTCGGCCGGATCTCGACCGGTAGCACCAGCAGCCATTGAGCTAAGAGGAGTACACAGAGCCGGTTAACGTCAGCATACCACTTTGTTACTCAGGGAAGCAGGATCTGGTAGCGCCAGCAGCCTATCCTGTGACCTATTTAGGACCGCGAATTGTACTCGTACTTCAGTGTGTAATAAGTGTAACAATATACTATTGAATAGTACAGAGTTTTATTCCTGGCAACCATACAAGTGGCGGCCAACGTAAATAATCGTGTTGAAAATACATTTTTATGAAAGAAGAATCTTTCTAAGATGTCATCGCTTCAACTGACTCCCGAACAGTTCCAAGAGTTGATTAGCAGCGCCAAGACAACCAAGAAGGATTTTACGCGATGCACGTCAAGGTTTAACGGTGAGAGGAACCACGACAAGGTTGAAGAGTTTCTGAACACTATTACTGTCTACAAAAATGTTGAAGGCATTAGTGATGAAGATGCACTCATGGAACTTACCCTCTTATTGACCGACATTGCCAGCACTTGGCGGAAAGGAGTTAAAAGTGAAGTGAAAGACTGGAATTCGGTAGTAGCAGCCATTCGTAATGCTTTTGCTCCACAAAAGCAACCACACGAGATCTATCTGGCACTATTTGTTACCCCTCAAAGCAAAAATGAGCCAATAGATTTATTTATTATGAAAAAACGAGCTCTTCTTGCCCAACTACCGCAGAAGAGGCACAAAGAGGAATAACAGCTTGATTTTGAGTATGGACTGTTGCACATTGATTTTATAAAGGAAATTGAGAGAGGAACAGTCAATAGCGGTACCGAATTATGAGGCCTTTACCTAGTCTAATTTCACGTGTTTGGCGATACGGTGCATTTTAGGCGTGTTAATATTTTCGAGTTTTTAATTTGTTAGTTAAAATATTTTTTGTATCATATAGATTATAGTTTTGTATAGTTGTATAATAATTTCATAGTGTTAGTAAATTGTTTTGCTGAGATTAGTAGGTATACCTTATTGCAATGTGTCGTAGCAATGCGAGTTTACTCTGTGACTTTTTATAAAGACTCCACAACGAAAAAGGCGAAGTGTACACTGTGTGGTTATTTAGTATGAAACGAAAATATAAAAAATGCATGAAATGAGGTTTATTAAAAGAAATAAATTAAGCATGATAAAAAACAAAATATTCAGGATTATGTTCTTTATTTTAAAATACATATTCAGGGAATACCAATGAATATGGAAATGCACAAAATAATTTCGAGTTTTTTATCTGCCAGGCGCCCTAAGACGGCTCACTTTTTTCTTTTTATTCACAATACAACATATACAAGTATACGTCTATCAGAACGGAAAAATGAGCTATTCGTAGCGTTTCAATAACCTGTATGTCTCGCAACGACTAATTATAATTCACTTTAGTTGCCGTAAATCCCGCTATTAGTCGCTACTATAATAGCGCGTTTTAAAAATCGTTATTGATATCCGATAGACAATTGCGTTATCCAAGAAAGCCGCTATAGCCCACCGCTAACAGTCAAGACTTTTAAAGAGCTTTTGAGCAAAGGTCGTCACATAGAGGCACTAGCAAAAGAAGAGGAAAAAGGAAAAAATGTACAAAACAAAGAACCCTACAAAATAAACACCTCCGCAACTAAACAAAAAAAGAGGTGCCTGTTTTGTGGGAAAAACGGACATGTTGCTGAAGAATGTCGTAAGCGCATGGCTAAACTTCACGAGCAGCCGACTAAAGGCGGCATTGAGTCCTATGGATGCGGTGCTCCTGGAATATTCAGGAGTAAATGCGAAAAATGTAAGGCAAAAGAAACACCCCCTGAGTGAGTACAATTTTATAAAATGTATACAAAAGACTTACAAAAGGTGCAGAAATTTCTGCAACAGTCTTCTGAAGAAATTCAAGATTTACTACGATAAAAATGAATTAAATGGAGCAGGTAATAAATAGCAAGCTACTTTGGAAGCATATTAAAAACGTCACATACATCACAAAACAGCGTGAATCAAATTCGAGTTTACTGCTTACTTAATACCTCACTGCTTGCATCGGCAAACAACGTTTACAAATTTATTGTGAATGTAGGAAAAAACCTTGCCCAACCGATTCCGAAACAATCCTGTACCCAACCATGCATTCCTTCCCAAAAATTAAACAATAGCTGTAGTCTGAAATCGTTTGCTATGCTTGATACTGATGAGTACGAAATAGCTCAAATTATTTCTCAAAATATTATTAGATGAAATAGCATAAGTAATAAGATCCCAAAACTTTTCAAGCATATTTTGGTACCTCATTTAATGCATATATTTCGACTTTGTTTATATAAAGGAACTTTTACGATTTTTTTAAAAAAGGCCGTTATAATTCCTATCTTTAAATCAGGAAGCAAAGATGTCATCATCAGCCAGAAGACGTCCACTCCTGAACGAAGGCCTCCCTCAATAGGGGGGTTTGCCATAATCCCCACGCTTGGCAGGCGGCTTGGGGATCGCAGTGGTTCACCGATTAGTGAGAGGACGCTGCTGCCCGTCCTCCGGTGTCTAGCAAAGATGTAGTTAGCAATTATAGATCAATATCGTTACTTCCCTCGATATCAAAAATACTAGAGAAATTTATAAACATTAGACTAGTTAACTACCTTGAAAAAAATAATCGCCTTTCTGTCTGGCGGTAATTCTCTCTGCATATAGTCACTGCACATGTGGCTTCCCTGGCAACCACCCGAACCGCAATCACAATCAATTCATTCATGTGTTGAGCTATTCACACTAATTATTTTTATACAATTTAATAGTTTTTTTAACATGTCTTATCATGTTTGTATTTACTTTATTCTCTCTTGTTCATAGGTTGCTATGAAGTCTTGTTAATGAAATATTAGATTTTTTATAAAATATTATTATTATTTTGTTTAATGTATCCGTAAGCTAGTTGCCATTGTAAGCTAACCTTTGATAATCAATATCTTTATATACATATATAACGTAATCTTACGCTAGTTACAGATGGCTATCCATTGTAAATGTGTTCACACTGTAGGGGTATTCTTTATACTTTTATTTTTATTAACAGACTTTATGTTAAAGTTGCATTTAGTATTTATTTGACGAAACCTACATTGTTTTCCCATACTTTTTCCACATTATGTACATGGCAAGATTGTTAAAAGAGATTTTAAAAGAGTATCCATGGAGTTTCTTCTCCATAGGACCTACTTTTTGGAACCGTGCAACTAGAGTCCTATAACATTTCATAAGTGCCTGTATTAGGTTTATTTGAAATAAAAACAATTCTATCTATCTATCTACCTGCACAATTTGGTTTTAGAGCCAAATTGTCAACAGCCGATGTAGTACTTAGCCTGATTAATTATCTCACTAAAGAACTTGGCGAAGGGAATCAGTCTCTGGGAATTTTCCTTGATTGAGTCAAAGCTTTTGATGCTGTGCCTGTTTCTATACTTTTAAACTAATTAGCATACTGAAGCTCAAAGACGTCAAGCCTTTGACGTCAACAACTATAGTGTAGGCTATTATAATAGTATTCTGGCTTCACCATTGTCGGATGAGGCTAGAACCCTTATTAATATTATTATTGTGGGTACAAGGTTGCGGGTAGGTTAGTTTAATGTTAGGTCCCTTCGTAAGTTTTTTTTGGCACTTGTAATCGATAATCGGGGTGTCGTTTTCTTTATAGAAAAAACCCTGTAAATAAATAAAGATTTAAAAAAAAAAAAAACTGTAGGTATAAGAGGTACGCCCCTGAAACTTCTTGTTGACTACTTAAACGATCGATATCAATGCGTTAAAATTGATAATATTACGAGCGAAGATCAGAAAACTACTGGTTTTGGTGTTCCACAGGGAAGCATTCTGGGCCCTACCCTATTCCTGATTTATTAGGTGTACAAAAAGTTCGTCCCGATGCTGTGTTCGTGCCGTACACTGTTGCTTATAATCTACACCCACAGAAGATTTATTAGAAAAAAAGAGCTTTTTGAACTAGAATAAAAATGGAAGTAAATATTGAGCACATTCGACATTGCTTACTTACGAGTTTAACCAAGGACACAGTGCTGCTGAAGCTCACAGAACTATCTGTTTGACTTATGGTGAAAGTGTAATTGACGCCAGCAGATGTCGGAAATGATTCCGAAAATTAAAAAATGTAGATTTCGATTTGGAAGATAAACCACGGTATGGTCAGCCTCAGAAAGTGAGTGACATTGAGTTGCAAGAGCTACTGGACTTAGACTCTGCACAAACACAACTACAACTTGCGCAGACATTAGGCGTAACGCAACAAGCTATTTCTGAAAGACTACGTGCATTAGGAAAAATTCAAAAAGAGGGAAGATGGGTTTCGCACGACTTAACTGAAGAGCAACGTGAAAGGCGAGTAGATACGAGTTTTTCATTGCTTTCAAGACAGAAAAAAAAGAGTTTTTTGTGGAAACTCGTTGCCGGAGATGAAAAATGGGTTTATTATGAAAATCTCAAACGTAAAAAACATTGGGTAGTTCCAGAGCAGCCGACAACATCAACATCAAAACGCAATGTTTTCAATAAAAAGCAATTGCTTCGTATTTGGTGGGATGAATCAGGTGTATTGTTTTACGAGCTTCTCAAACCAAACGAAACCGTTACTGGCAAACGTTACGCTTAACAATCAAAAATTTTTGGCTGAAAAAATTCATGTAAACCGACCATATACAGGACATAGGCGTCGACCAGTGATTCTTCAGCATGACAACGCTCGACCACATAGAAATTCGGTGGTCTCGAAAACCATAGGCGAAATTCCAGTAGAATTGCAGTGGGAAATTCTACCGCATCCGGCGTACTCACCTGACATTGCACCAAGTGATTACCATCTTTTTCGTTAGCTACAAAACTATTTAGCAGAGCAACAATTTCAAAATGAATCTGAAGTTCGAAAAATAGTCGATGAATTCATCGTGCAAAAGACCAAGACTTTTTTCGCCAAAGAATCCATGAGCTACCTACGCGTTGGGAGAAAGTAGTAAAAGCTAATGGTCATTACATTTAATTAAATTTATACTTCTTTTCGTTTTTATGAATAAATGTTTTTAGGTCAAAAACGGGACGAATTTTTTTGTATGAATATAGACCACCAAGACCAATTTGAATATAGACCATTCCATGTAGTTCCATCCACAGTTGGAAGTCGAGACACTTGTGCTTGCAAAAAACATGATAATTTACTAATGAAGGCAAAAGCTCTAAAATCTAACGGAATCATTGAAACACAAGATATAGATGAATTATTAACTTGTTCCTTTTAAATCTTCCTATAACTCAGCTGTAGATTCTTGGTTAATACGACATCCAGTACATACTTTTAGCATATATGATATTGTCAAATGCGTTGGAATAGCTTATATGAAGTCTATGTCTCCAATAAATATAGTGAATGCGTTTAAAAAATGTGACATATTCCCTTTAGATGAGAACATTTTCACCAAAATTGACTTTTTACCGAGCGAAGTTATAAATCGATCAGCACCGGACGAGCTCGAAATTACTGATAATGAAATGGTTAACCGTATCGACTGTCAATATCCTTCTATTTTGAGTTTCTCGACAGTAGATGACAATCGAAATACCACACAACAGGTTACTCCAGTAATAAGAGATATTCAGACGCAACTGTCTATTATAGAGGAATGCGAGCCAAGTACGTCTGCAGTAAACACCAATTCAGTTACAGTAGTACAACATTCACCAAGTAAATTTATATCGCCTAAAGTATTTCGACCACCATTAAAGGCTGCTCTTCACAAAGGCATTCACCAAAGACGACGTGGGAAGAGTATGATAGCTACTGATAGACCCGAAATATGCATTAGCTGAAATAAAGCAAAATAAGAACATTAAGATAATTAAAAGTGTTAAAACTGATTTATTTAAGATTAATAAACGAACAAAGATTGATACTGACTCATCCGATGAAGAACTAATAGATTTTGTAAAAACTATATTAACACCTGTGAACTATCTCTATATCTATCGTCATAAATACGTTCTTATAACATATAAATGTCAACAAATATTTATACCTACAAATAAACTACATATAAACACTCAATATTTCATAAGTCATCGGATACGGTGACGACTACTCGTACTATACTCGATGAAATATTTAAATTGATCCACGACGAATACGTGATTTCACGGTTTTCGACCGCATGAATTTCGAACTCGTGATGTAGACTCGGTACAATGTTATCTTATAATGCTCAACAATGAGTATATAGTGACCTGTTCCACCGACGATTCCATTTTCATGCAAGTTTTCTCATGTTATAAGAAGTTAACTAGTGAGTCAAAACTTTCCAGTATACTATTGTAGTCTTTGGTCAAAACATAGTTGGCAGGCCACGTAGTATATATAAAAGGCCAAAGAGAGAACAGAATCGTACTTAATACACAATTGATATTCGAAACTCCCGTAAAATACTTGATGAAGCAATTTAACATTCATTAACACATTTTTTTTTTGCAAGTGTTAATATATTTACTGGTACAAAAATTGATACATATGCACGTATCCATAATTGGTTTTTATTTTTCTGAACTAGGTTCCACCAATTCTACCCTTTTGTAATTTTAACATGTAATAGCTAACTAATGAACACATAAGATATATTTTTTTGGTAGGTGTCAATTTGGGGGTTAGTATAAAAAACCACCCCCAAAAAATATACTACGCGTTTTTTACAGTTTCCAATGTCGCAAAAATTCAAAAAAAATATATTATAATTAGATTATAGGTAGTCATATACAGTTTAAATTTCATAAAGATGTCTTCAATAGGTATTGAAAAAACACCTTTTACGTTAAGGGTTGTCACCCCCATTATCCTCTTACTAGAGGGATTAGGGATATAAAATTAATTGTAAGGCACAATAAAAACAAGGTAGATCTCTTCATCAGACGCGAGTGCAGTTTTCATATGCTTAACCGGGTAGACCCTTTGCCCTCGAAGGTGACGAGAGCGTTTCGGTAGGATTGAGATGGGAGAAATGGAAACGGTCCTTGAGAGGACCTATCTATTCTAGAGAATCTAGAGAATCTACTTGGATGCGGTTGAAATCAAAAGCTCAACTAAGAAACGTACTACGTTATTATTACTAGGCGGCGACGGACTACGAGAGATATGCAAAAGATGCTTATTAAATGCTATGGTGTTACCAATTTTATACATGATATATTGATCTGGGCCAGCAATGAGGAAAGAAACAAGAAGATAATCTTACGCAGCCTATTGCAGATCCTTCGGGATTGCGTCAAAGGAAGAAACAGATAACACCTAATATAGAAAATAGAGGCAATGAATCAGACATTTCATATGTAAGATCACCGGATGAATATAAAAAAGTGAAAAGGAATCAAATTTAATTACACAAAATAATAAAGCAAGTCAGCAATCAGTATCAAGTTTTAAAGGCAAGGGTAAAGGCAAGAAAATCAAACTTAAAGCTGATAATACAAATAAGTTAGAAAAAGACGCTTCAGCAATAATGAACAGGTTAAATGCTACCACTACTGTCGCAAAATTCACAAGGAAAATACTGCAAAAAAAGTCTAGCGATTTCACCAGTGTTTTAGATATTATGAGTGTGCACAGCAACTCGGACCTTTTAAATATTAATTTTTTGAACGATCACAGCTCTGATTTTAATTCTTGGACAGAAGAAAAATTACACGGAAATGATAAAACAGAAAGTTGTGAATCAAATATAATTGTTGAGGATTGAAACTAGGTAGTTTCTTCAACTTAATTTATTTGATTATAATTATTACTACACTTTACATTTATAAGAGTGCACGTGGTCGCGACAGTAAAATACGAGGGCGGTCCGATAAGTACTTAGCCTCACCGCTCGATGAGGTCGCTATCGTAAGAGAAATTTACTATCGTGTAGTACATTCTCTTAGACGGCTACTGTCAAAGTTTCAGCCGAATCGGACTCGTTATTATTTTTTTGACGCGTATTGAAGCGGGCGTGTCCGCGGATTTTAGAAAAATGGAAAAAGAACAGTATCGGTCGGTGATTCGATTCTTGTTTTTGGAAGGGAAATCGCGCAGCGAAATCAAAGAGCGCTTGGATGCTGTGTACGGTGACTCTTCTCCTTCGATGGCGACCATCAAAAATTGGTTTAACGAGTTTCAACGTGGTCGCACGTCGGTTTTTGATGAGCCACGCCCAGGTGCCCCAAAAACGGCTACCACGGAGGATAACGTGACAAAAATCCACGATCTCGTATTGGCAGACCGCCGATTGAAGGTGCGCGAGATAGCTGAGACAGTAGGCATCTCAAAAGACCGCGTGGGTCATATTCTGCATGAGATATTGGGCATGAGAAAGCTGTCTGCGCGATGGGTGCCGCGTTTGCTCACTCCGGACAACAAGCGCAACCGTGAAACCACTTCAGAGCAGTGTTTGACGCTGTTTAAGCGCAATCCGAAGGAGTTTCTGCGTCGTTTCGTGACCTTCGACGAAACATGGATCCACTGGTACACACCAGAGACCAAGGAACAGTCGAAACAGTGGACTTCACCCGGCGAACGTGCTCCGAAGAAGGCGAAGACTGTCCTATCGGCCGGAAAGGTAATGGCCACCGTTTTCTGGGATTCACAAGGTGTGATCTACATCGACTACCTGGAGAAGGGCAAAACGGTCACAGGGCTCTACTATGCCGAATTATTGGGCCGATTCGACGCTGAATTATAGAAAAAACGGCCCCATTTGGCGAAGAAAAAAGTGCTCTTCCACCATGACAACGCACCGGCTCACACCTCCGCCGTCGCCACGGCCAAATTGGTCGAATTAGGCTACGAACTGCTGCCCCATCCACCGTATTCTCCAGATTTGGCCCCGTGCGACTTCTTTTTGTTTCCAAACTTGAAAAAGTCACTCGCCGGGCAAAAATTTGAGTCGAATGAGGAGGTTATCGCCGCCACGGAGGTCTACTTTGCAGACCTCCAGAAAACGTATTTTTCAGATGGGTTAAAGAAGTTGGAGCATCGCTGGGTCAAGTGTATCGAGCTAAAAGGAGACTATGTTGAGAAATAAATCGCCACTTATCCAAAATTTTCGTTTTTCTTTTGTAGGCTAAGTACTTATCGGACCGCCCTCGTATACGTGTTCGTAACGCAGGTCGCTTGCCGAATGCTCTCGACGTCGTTACGGCGCGCGGCGATGCGGGGGCCAGCGTGGGCGCACGTTATGGTTATATTTATTTATTTATCATTTCATTTCAGGCATCAAGGCCCATATAAACATATACAATACCATATAAAATATAAAACTTAAAAATACTATAAATATAAATTACATAATAAAACGAAGGCGCGTTCATCCTCCGCGGCGTTGAAAGATCCTTTCAACCACAGGTAGGGGGCACATTTTGTTGACAGCCCGTTTAATGGTGCCGGCAGCAGTAAATATATCCGCCACCCTACAGATCCCGTCGGCTCCAGGGTATAATTTTACAACACGACCCATACGCCAGTGTAGCGGCATCAAGTCCTCTTTGAGAATAATTAGATCTCCGACTTTGATTGGTTTTGATCCTTTCTTCCATTTTGCTCGATTTTGTAGCTCGGCAATGAATTCTCGACGCCACCCAAACAAGTGAATGTTGTAAGCACAGCATTCCATCCTAAAGAAAAGAGAAATTGTTATAGGACTCAAAAAGATGGCTCAAAAAAGTCTATCAAATGCCCATTACTAATATCCGAATATACGAAACGTATGGGTGGTGTCGATCGTTTTGACCAAAAAAGAACATCATATGCCGTGGGTAGAAGAAGTCGCAAATGGTGGACCCGAATATTTTATTTATTGATAGATGTTGCAGTAACCAATGCCCATATACATATATTACATAAAACGAACACCCGAGTGCACAATGTTATAAGCCAAAGAGAATTCAGAATTACTCTTTCAAGGGAGATGGTGGATAATAAAACCTTTAGAAAAAGATCATTCCAATCAACGCCAAAATATGTAAGTAAAAAAAAGAAACTAGTGGAAGAGTGATGAAAGGCAAAAAAGAATTTACGGGGTACCAGAAGAAATTAGATTTGAAAGATTAGGAGAACACTGGCCTACAGAAATAGAGACCTATAAGAGGTGTCGCTACTGCAGCACTAAAGTAAATAATAAGTAATCTAAAATAGAATGTGAACGATGTAAAGTGGCACTATGTATACATCCCTGTTTTAAAATATTTCACCAATTGCCAGAAAATCAATGAAGGTTACCAGAGCCCAGACTGGTGCTGGCAAGGATATTGCCACCATATTTTTTTCTTATACTAAATATGTTTAATTTTTTTTCTTGAACATTTATTATTAACACTAGAAAGACCGCAGTCGTCAAAGTGACGATTTCGCGAAGTAAAATGGTCATATTTTTAAAGTTACGCCTTGTTTGAACATGACACTTTTTGACTTTTAATATTTTGTAGTTTTATAGTCCCCGTTTAAATACAAAGTTGTTATCTTAATTAGTTTTCGAAATACAATGACACATATCTACAAAGACCACAGTCGTCAAAAAGACGCTATACAAAGAACGCAATCATCGTACTTGAGGGTACTTAGAAATATTTGTTTACATTACATATAAGTAAATATTTCGTTATGCTTTCTTATTATTCATCAGTGTTGAAACTCTCAGTGGTGTGTTAGGTTGATAAATTTGTATTGATTATAAATATTGTGTTCATTTTTTCAATTCGTACCCCACGTTGTGATTCCTATATTTTGAAAACAGATACTATTACTTCCCTGACAATTTATCAAGGGAAATCAAACAGAAATGTTATAATTCTCAGTACTCTACACCCAAGTGTTGCAATTGGCACAGACGAGAAGAAAATTCCTGAAACTGTTGAATTTTATAATTCAACAAAGTTTGGTATTTTGGACCAAATGGCAAGGAAATACTCAGTAAGATCTGGTACTCGTCGATGGCCTATGCATGTATTTTATAATGTTTTAGATATAGCTGTCATAAATTCATGGATTATTTACAGAAAAATTACTCATAGCAATATTTCTCGGCATAATTTCATCCTCCAACTTGTTTATGAGTTACGAGCAGAACATCAAAAAAATCGTCCAAGCCCGGCTCGGCCACTTTGCGATCCCGAAAATATAAATGAAATGGTAGAAGAGACAAGTTCAATAAAACACTAACTTGTAAAATAAATACAAAATGTAAAAGAAATAAAACATCTTGCTTTTGTGACAGTTGTAAGAAACCTGTTTGGGGGAAATGTAGGTATAAACCATACCAAAAAAACTATAATTTGCACTAAATGTATCTCTGATTAAAATAAATATAATATAGTAGAGACTATCGTGTTTCTCTGCATTTATCATAATAATAACTTCATATCAATGTTAACGGACATCCTAGCGTCAAAATGACGACATTGGTCTTTTTAGGTAAGATGCGAATGCCGGTCTTTCTAGTGTTAAACTACCCACAATGATTCCATAAAACGCGATTTTATTTTTCCGACATAACAAAATGCATCTACCAGTAAAAGGGTTAGAATATAGAGACTTGATTTTATTCGCCTTGGGAACGTATCAAATACGTTAAGCTCGCTTTTACGTTTCCATGGCGGATATAGGATTTAAGTGTGCAGTGGAAATATTAATTCCTCTGAATACAATTTACGAGGCAGTGCAGAAACCACTTTAATACGAGGTAAAATAAAATCATGACACATCAAGGAAGCAGTACTATGTTTATATTTTAATTGATAATAATATTTCCGGTAAGACAGGCATAGTGTGGTCGGCGTACTGTAGGTTGTTGTGCACATGTGATGAATCTCGTGTGGTATCTAGGACAGGCTAGACATCAGAGCAATATATCAGCACGGGCAGAGTTCTTAGATAATATAGTTATCAGGGAAGATGAATAAGTGGTTAAAATCCTGACAACTGTTTTATTTAGCTTCCAAAGGCTGTGATCCTATTCATATTCCTTATAAAAACAAGTGGGTAAGTACAGTCATGTGCAATAATATGTATACATGTAGAGAAACTATCAAAATCGGACTACCCTGTAAAAAGTTACGCGTGGTCATAAATAAAAAGAAAATATATACGCGTCGAATTGAGAACCTCCTTTTTTCGTCGGTTGAAAAGAATTATAATTCTTTTTGAAATAAGGTTTAAAATCTCCACGTGTATACATATTAATTCACGTGACTGCACATAAAAGGACTTTTGTGCCTATTTATTAGGGGGATGTAACACCATGCCACGACGCGACGTCCTAATTTATCTTAAAACTCAATTGTGAAAGATAGATGGTCATATAAATCCTCCATAGCCTACATCCATAGCAAAAAATATGTGTAAATGGTGTCTTATCTAAAGGGTCTCTGGTGAAAATGGGCGTACCACAAGGCTCAATTCTTGGCCCTTTCCTGTTCTTGGCTTATATTAATGATCTTCCATATATGATGAGCGGAATAGCTGATATTGTTTTGTTTGCGGATGATACTTCCCTCATTTTTAAAATAAGTAGAAAAGATAGCGAAGTAATACATGTTAACAATAGCTTAAATATCCTTTCTAAATGGTTCGCAGCAAATAATTTATTACTAAACGCTACTAAAACAAAATGTCTCAAGTTCTCCTTGCCAAATGTACCCCAAGTAAGCTTAAACATAATGCTTGATGGCAATAAACTTGATTTAATAAACGAAACAGTGTTCTTAGGTATTACAATAGATTCGAAGCTGCAGTGGGGTCCGCACATCACAGCTCTATCGAAGAGACTAAGTTCCGCGGCTTTTGCAGTCAGAAAAATTAGACAATTAACAGATATAGCTACTGCCCGAATGGTATATTACGCATACTTTCATAGCATTATGTCTTATGGCATTCTGTTGTGGGGATCAGCGGCGGATGTAGAATCAATTTTTGTATTACAGAAGAGGGCGATCCGTGCGATCTATAACATGGGCCCACGCGAGTCTTTACGGGATTTTTTCAAAGAAATCGATATTTTAACACTACCGTCCCTCTACATTCTAGAAAATATAATGTTCGTTCGGAAGAACCTTCACATGTTTAGTATCAATAGCGACGTTCACAACATTAATACTAGAAATAAACACAAAATAGTGGTGCCAAAATTTAGATTGACTAAAACAAATAAATCATTTTTAGGACACGGTGTACGCTTCTATAACAAGCTACCGAAAACTGTAACCGATCTTACCGGTAAGAAATTTAAAATCCACGTTAAATCTGTTCTCACAAAGAAAGCATATTATAGGATCAACGACTATGTTGACGATAGAGACGTGTGGCGTTGAATATCTTCTGCACATGTGGCTTCCCTGGTTATCCATTGTGTCTACTAATTCTATTTTATATTAGATTCACTTTACATATCTGGACATTCTTGATGTTTCAATATTTTGTATTCTTTTTTGTATTTTTTTATTTCTGTTTTATCCACTTTGATCTGTTTATCCCGTTTATAGTTTATATTCGAAATAATTGTTTAACTCATGTTGTATTGCCTCATTGTGTAAGTAGCATTCTATTAAGTTTGTATTTTTTCTTATATAATGCATGTTAATTTAAGATTTTAATTGTAAATTAACTTTTTGTTTTTGAAAAGAGTATCCATGGAGTTTCTTGCCGGTCTCTTCTCCATAGGACCTACCCCCTTTGGAACCGTGCGGCTAGAGTCTCGACTTTTTAAAAGTGCCTGAAAAGGCCTACTTGAAATAAAAAACTTTGACTTTGACTTTGACATATTTCGTGATAGAACTATGGTAGTTTTAATTCTTTATGATTATGTTTAAGTAATAGAACCCCTACGTTTTTAACATTTTTTCGTACGTAGACGCATGACAAAACATTAGCTGGGCTGTGATTGGTTAAATTTGACATTACAAACTGCAAGGTCGTAATACCTGCATAGATACGAATATGAATATTTATATCGGTTCATCTATACATATGTAAAGAGAATATATTCCTTAGGTTTTGTAGTTTGACACATTCTACATAGATTTTATTTAAGGAATTTAGTATCTCTATTAGGGCTATGGAAAACAATGTGGCGTCAAACTGATAACTGATTTTATTTTATGTTTTAATAATTATTTAAACGAATTGACATAGTAGAAGAAGAATATTCTTTAAATGTCGTTTTTTTATTTATGTTAGTGAGAGTTTAAATTCGTATATAATATAATAATAGTTTGTTAATGTAATAATTAGTTATAGCATTTATACTTATTAAAATAAAAATCTTTATTTACAGAGCAACACATTAAAGTATTATTTGTCAATTCGAAAATTAATAAAAATAATCTTATAAAATGTCATTTTTCGTAAATTAATAAAATATGGAGAAACTTCGTTTTGAATTCACATTGTTACCAGGAAGTGATGGAAAATCAAACGTTTATTCGATAACTTCGATAACCTCAATAACCACAAGTGATAATAAAATAATATGCAATACCAGAAGAGCTACAATCAGCTGGGCATCATAAAGAAATAATAAAAACGGCTGCTTATAATAAAGTGAAAAATAGTTTAGGTAAAAGGTATCAGTATAGAAGAGTTTAGATAACAATGACAGAAGAACTAAGAAGAAGTTATATAGATGAGGATGGTAACTTACAATTTGGGAATCAATTCTTAAAAGAATTGAATCAAGAACAAGTTGCTGGTGCACATCAAAAAGAGACAGGTTTGGAAAGATTATTTGAGAAATTAGTAGAAAGCACACAGGCGAATAGACAGCAGAGCTTAAAACACATTGCAGAGAAGTTTGTGATTGAAAAATTTACGAGCAAAAATTCTAATGCAAACCAGTAAATAGATTTTTTTTGAAAAAGAATGCTTACGCTTTGATGTGACAACAGATGAAAAGAAAACTGAAATACTTAGATTATTTATGGATAGATCGTATGTAGATTGGTACAGCTCAATGATTATAAAGCTAAAGATGAACTCAGAATGGTCAGCATGGAAAAATAAATTCTGTGAAACGTTTACAAATAAGGGATGGAACCCAGTCACATATGCACTATTATTGAAATACAAAGATGGTTCATGGTTGGATTATGCTATGAGAAAAGAAAAACTTTTATTGGATATGAGAAGATCAATTGACACAGGTACCTTGGTGGATCTTATTGCAGCGAGTTTACCAGAATTTATACTTAATAAAATTGATAGAGAAACATTGAAAGATACAGTGAATTTGTTTAATGAGGTGAGCAAGTATGAACATATGGTTAAAAAAAAGCTTTTCAGAGGCTTGAATAAAATATCAAAACCTCAAGCTCAACCATTTCCGTTAATTGAAGACCTAATGATAAAGTCGAGGAATTGCAATTTATTTTCAACTCTTGATATAAATTCTGCATTTTGGTCGATTCCTCTATATATATATCAAAATGAATCCCTATTTCCCTTGGTCACGTCATAACTTGAGAACTACTTTACCAATTTCATTCGTCTTTTTCTTTTAATTTTCTAATACTTTGTAAGAAAATTGAGCAGAAAATTGCAAAATTTCAGAAAGCTTAACGACTATTTTAACTTCACTTGTTTGACAGTTCGCGCGTTTGATGAATGTGAATTTAACAGACCGCTGTTTATTTTATATTTTTGATAAATATAAATTTAAAAGTTAGAAAAGACAAATAATAATTGCACAACATTTTTATTTGAAGATGTGTTTCTTTGTATATATTTTTTTTTGTAATTAACGTTTTTTATGTTTTTTTTTTAAATTGAAGAATTAAGAATCATTCCTGGCCAATCAACCATTGATTCCAGGAGGCAAGGATATAAAAAAAAAGAAAAAATTATTCATTCATGAAACTCCAACTTGGAACCTTTCGAGGAATTCTGTGATAGCCAAAGTGTTGCAGCAAAGCAAATTGATCATTTGGGATGAATGCACGATGACACACAAAAAATCTTTGGAGGCACTCTTAGGAGACACAATCTTTAGACCGCATTTAGATTTCCGAAACAACCACAACCGGTTTGGTGGTGCGATGATTCTATTAGCAGGTGATTTTCGACAAACATTGCCAGTTATTCCACAATCAACGCTAGCCAACGAACTTAATGCATGTTTGAAGTCGTCCATTTTATGGAAATACGTCAAAACACTTAAATTAAATATGAACATGCGAGTCGAATTGCAGAACGACCGATCCGGAGCAGTTTTTTCCAAACAATTGCTCGACATTGGTAATGGCAAAATTCCTGTAGACACATCGTCTGGATACATTACATTCCCTGCCAACTTTTGTCACTTTATTGAATCAAAGACCGAACTCATCGAGATAGTGTTCATTGCTTAAAATTACAAAAATCATATTTGGTTGAGCGAACGGGTTATATTGGCTGGAAAAAACGTTGATGTCAACGAAATAAATTTTCGCATTCAAAATAAGACAGCTGGTTAATTGATGACATACGAGGGCGGTCCGATAAGTACTTAGCCTCACCGCCCGATGAGGCTGCTATCGCAAGACAAATTTATTATCGTGTAGTACATTCTCTTAGACGGCTACTGTCAAAGTTTCAGCCGAATCGGACTCGTAATTTTTTTTGACGCGTGTTGATCCGGACTTGTGCGCGTATTTTAGAAAAATGGAAAACGAACAGTGTCGATCAGTGATTCGATTCTTGTTTTTGGAAGGGAAATCGCGCAGCGAAATCAAAGAGCGCTTGGATGCTGTGTACGGTGACTTTTCTCCTTCGATGGCGACCGTCAAAAATTGGTTTAACGAGCTTCAACGTGGTCGCACGTCGGTTTTTGATGAGCCACGCCCAGGTGCCCCAAAAACGGCTATCACGTGACAAAAATCCACGATCTCGTATTGGCAGACCGCCGATTGAAGGTGCGCGACATAGTTGAGACAGTAGGCATCTCAAAAGACCGCGTGGGTCATATCCTGCATGAAATATTGGGCATGAGAAAGCTGACTGCGCGATAGGTGCCGCGTTTGCTCATTCCGGACAACAAGCGCAACCATGAGGCCACTTCAGAGCAGTGTTTAATGCTGTTTAAGCGCAATCCGAAGGAGTTTATGCGTCGTTTCGTGACCGTCGACAAAACATGGACGCACTGGTACACACCAGAGACCAAGGAACAGTCGAAACAGTAGACTTCACCCGGCGAACGTGCTCCGAAGAAGGCGAAGACTGTCCTATCGGCCGGAAAGGTAATGGCCACCGATTTCTGGAATTCACAAGGTATGATCTCCATCGACTACCTGGAGAAGGGCAAAACGGTCACAGGGCTCTACTATATCGAATTATTGGGCCGATTCGACGCTGAATTGCAGAAAAACGGCCCCATTTGGCGAAGAAAAAACTGCTCTTCCACAATGACAACGCACCGGCTCACACCTCCGCCGTCGCCACGGCCAAATTGGTCGAATAAGGCTACGAACTGCTGCCCCATTTAACGTATTCTCCAGATTAGGCCCCGTGCGACTTCTTTTTGTTTCCAAACTTGAAAAAGTAACTCGCCGGGCAAAAATTTGAGTCGAGTGAGGAGCTTATCGCCGCCACGGAGGCCTACTTTGTAGACCTCCAGAAAACGTAATTTTCAGACGGGTTAAAGAAGTTGGAGCATCGGCTGGGTCAAGTGTATCGAGCTAAAAGGAGACTATGTTGAGAAATAAATCGCCACATTTCCAAAATTTTCGTTTTTCTTTTGTAGGCTAAGTACTTATCGGACCGCCCTCGTACAAATCGGTTGAATCCATTACTAAGCAAGATGATGTTGCCAACTATCCAATGGAATTTTTAAATTCGCTGGAATTGCCCGATTTACCGCCTCATAATCTGTAAGTAAAAGTTGGATCAAGTTGGATTTGAACAATTATGGTCAGAAATTACAAGAAAAAAGGGAACTAGGAGTGGAGAGGTGGACGAAGAGGCAATGCTAAAAGCTATCTATAAAGTTTTGGAAAACAAACTCTCTTTTCGGAAATCAGCAGCCAAATATGGAGTTAATGCACAAAACCTACAAAGCTGTATCAAAATATTACGCAAAACACAAGATCTTGGTAGCGAAACTCGTGTTTTCGAATCTAAATTTGCATCGCAGCAAGTTTTTACAAAAACAGAAGAGGATCTTTTGCCTTGCCTTGTGCCAGCGCGACCCCAGCGTCGAAACTACAGTCACAGATAATATTACACTGTACAAAACACTTAATATTATACTGTAAAAACATAAATTATAAAACGACAGTCTTTACAATTGAGTAGATACATGATTAGTCTTAAAATATCACAGCAAAATCAACAACTCTTCAATATTATAATACTTAAAATAACAGTTTTTATATGTACCCACGTAATTAGTCTTAAAATATCACAGAAAATCAACAAAACATTGGTAAATATAGAATGTAATATTGATGTAAACAAATATTCATACAATTCTGTATTGTACCTACCTACTTATAATGAAAATATAAAAATTATTGAAAAAAACATTTTTTATATATTAAAAAAATCATATCATTATTAAAATATCATCTCCATTATTTAAATTAAAAATGTAGTAGATTTAAGTACTTAGGTAATTATTTATGAGTGATATTTTTCGAAACATGGAGTAGCACACAAATAGACCTTGCATATTTTACAAGTGTACCTTGTTTCTTTTCTCTTTTTTATAATTGCGCATTGTCTACAACGTTGGAATTTGCCCATACGGGTCGGCATGTGATGTTTGTAGTTTTTCGGTAGTATGCGAAGTGGGTTATGGCTACTGCTTATGGATTGAGGTAAAGTATCGTGAGTATGAAAATTTTCTATAATTTGGCGAATAAGACAGAGATGAAATTTTGAAAAATATAAATTTGGCATGTTATTTATTTGCTTAAAACAGAAAAAAGAATTTAATACGTGCATATTAATTATGTGCAGAAACAACTTTTTATACCATTTTATGGTTTTTCTTATGCACTGTATTGAAGACAGTAGCATGTCAGCCGTATCAACGCTTCCCATATTTTTGGAATAGTCCGAAACTGTTTGTGGCTTTATAACTGGTAGCCCCGTCGCTCTATCCTCTTTCAACGATGGCGCCATGACATCACTATGAATTGTTGACAAAATAAATATACCTTTTTTGTCTCGCCATTTTAGAGCTGTCATTGGAGGACAATATTAAGCTTGGACTTCACCACGCTTAATAGTATTAAAGCGTGGCATACCGATTCTGTTTTTTTTTTTACAGTACCACACGCGTATATATTATTCTCGTGGAGGTATTTCAACAATACCGGGCTAATGTACCAGTTGATCCGATTCTCGCACGGAACAAATATTTGTATGATCTACAGATATTTATTTCGGGTCTGGGTCTGCGTGTATTTGAATATACACCGTGCCTCGGAAAGCACATAAAGCCGTTGGTCCTGCACCTGATCTCTCTCCGGTCGTGTCGGATTGCCGTCCCATCGGACTACGAGAGTGAAGGAACAGAGAGAGCACCTGTGTTTGCGCACACACTTGTGCTCTATAATATCTCCTGCGTAGTTGGCTAATCTCCGGTGAGATTGGCAGCCGTGACCGAAATCGGTTAGGAGGACATTATTATTATATTTTATTTAATAATAAACGAGCTGCCAATGGTTGATGTGGCTATATTTTTGTAGCTATTAATGGACAGAGCTTAAATTAATATTCTTTTATTTGTTACAGAAAACAAACAAAGAAAGTTTTAACTTCGGGGAAGCCTCATATACAGACATGCATAGCTTTCGAGTCTTAGAAAATGAGCGTCTTTAAAAGGAGCACGAACTAAGGATGAAGAATATGGCTGATATACACAGCCAAGTAATGATAAATTTAAAATTACAAACCGATATTCTTATGAAAACCTTAGAATCACATAAAAATAAATAGAAAAATGTATTATAAATGTTTTATTTCTTTAAATAACTTAATTGCTAAAAATCCTAAATTAACTTAAAAGTTTTCTTCTATAAATATGGCTCTCACTGCTGCTCCACGGTGTGTTTTTGATATGAAGAAGCTGTTGGTGGTTGAGGCAGGGTCACTTCATCATCATCATCATCAGAGATAGGTTGCTCATTTAATTCAGTGGCTATATTGTGCAATACTGCCAAAGCTATTATTACATCTTGGTGTTCTCCAGAGATGTTCTGAATCCTGACATTAAACACCTAAATCGGTTTTTCCAAACACCAAAACATCGCTCTACACTATTGCGAGTTCTAATGTGAGCATAATTGTATGCTTCTTCTTTGCGAGTGGTTGGATTTAGTACTTGTGTAAATAAATAAGGAGTGCAAGCATAGCCAGAGTCTCCTAGTAATCTAGCATGCACTTGTTCCCTCTCAAAACATTGTTTTAATCGGCTTTCATTAAAAATGCGTGAGTCATGGGTACTGCCACGCCAATGAGCAACAATATTCATGATTTTTAAAGACGCATCGCACACCACCTGAAATTAAATTGTTAGGTGAGACGAGACAACTGCATTTGGAAAATTTTACATTGTATATATGGGCGCATAGCGCCATCTGTCGGCAATAATATTGATTTGTGTTTTAGGTTATCGTTTAGATGATTATATTATTGTAGAAATGTTTAAAATACATGATACTAATATTCAAATAATTATTTGTAAACATAAGATTAACAATCTTATATTTATCAAGCTCTAATATTCAGCAGACAAGCTGTAATATTTAGTAGACACTGTTTTGATTGTTTGAATGTTTGATGTTCAATTTATCGTTTAGGTACTTAATTTACAGTATAAATATTTAAAATAACATCTATTAAAATTGATATCATTATCCTAAATAAAATTGTAATTATTTTAGGTATTAAATAAAACCTAATTTAATTGATTTCAGTTTTTTGTAGCGCCATCTGTTGACACATTTAAAAAGTACGTTTGTTTATATTAAAGAGATAAATGTAATTTGTGTCATGTAATAAATCGTTTACTGTTATGTAAAATTAATTAAAAAAGTGATTTTGAATATTAAGCTACATTCTAAGAACTATTTTACAGTAATTTCATTTATTTGTTATAAAAGAAATTGTAGTTGCAATAACCATTTGGAATCCATATTGTTACATTGTGGGGGAATAGATAATAAAAAGGGTTGCATTACGAAAATCGCATTCATTACCGTACTAACATTTGTACTGCGAAAAATAAATAAGATTATCGCCAAAGTGAATTTTTATTGTCATCATGGACTCTGAAAACCCCGGTGTATCGCCGACATATACATTTTTGGGCGTCTAAACCAAAAGGGACCAGTGGAAGTTTTAAATGTTCATATTTGTTTTATTTCTTACAATCAAGTAACTGTTTTAGTTTCCGAATCCAGTCTTAACTCAATACTACCCCACTGGTTTGTATATGTATATTCGAAACACTTGTTTAACTCATGTTGTATTGCCTCATTGTGTAAGTAGCGTTCTATTAAGTTTGTATTTTTTGTTATATATTGCATGTTAATTTAAGATTTTAATTGTAAATTAACTTTTTGTTTTTGAAAAGAGTATCCATGGAGTTTCTTGCCGGTCTCTTCTCCATAGGACCTACCCCCTTTGGAACCGTGCGCCTAGAGTCTCGACTTTTTAAAAGTGCCTGAAAAGGCCTGCTTGAAATAAAAAAACTTTGACTTTGACTTTGAGTGGCACGCTATAAACCTAAAGGGCTTCGAGGTAATTAGTCAGAAACGTCAATGAAATTAGCTTTAACTGCAGTCAAAAGCGGGAAGATGAAAATATACACGGCTGCAAAGCCAATTTTTGGTAAATTCCTAAAACGTAACAAATTTAATAACATAGTTGAAGGAAGCTTAAGATTGGTAGAAACAAGATATTAATTGGTTTTAGTACTTTTCATGGCGCCATTTATTTTATAGGCAACAATACTCTTCCAGAAAATCAAAATTTAAAAGCATTTATTCCCACTTTTAATGTGACTAGAATAAGATTAGTCCGTGTAGTTCCTTCATAGTAGTAGAAAACTTATCTATACCTTATAGCATGCGGCCCTGTAATTAAAGTGCATCGCCTTAATTTTAAAACATTTATTAATGGGTCAGCTGTTTGGAAGCCATCGCAGACAATTGTGGTAACCTTTGATGGTCAAGTTCTACCAAAACGCATTTTCATGTGATACATCAAGATTTTGTTCTTAGAAACTTAGGGTTAAATCATATAACTAGAAATGAAATAGCGCAGCGGAACCTCTTAATTCCAAAAGCATTGGTCGGGCTGAAAATAGCCCCATAGTAATAGCAGATGGCACATATGTGTATGTTCAGAAAAGCTCAATCTGAAAATCTGTACCAAAAACAAACACATCATTACACAAATATAGGAATCTTGTTAAACCTTTTATATTTGTATGTTCTGACGGATATATTGTGGATGTGTTGGGTCCCTATCCAGCGACAACATCTGATGCACAAGTCATGATAAATGAATTTAATACAGAAAGTAGTCCAATTAGACAGTTTTTTGAGCCTAGAGATGTATATATTCTGGATAGGGGATTCAGAGACTGTACCTTTATAAGAACGGTGTGGCTGCCATATGCATGTGCCTTTCTCATCAGAGCGAGGTGACACCCAACTGTTTACAATGAAAGCTAATCAAACTAGGAAAGTGACAATTTGTCGTTGGGTAGTCGAAGTTGTAAATGGTATTTTTAAACAGGAGTTTAAAGTATTCCGCCAATGTTTTTTTAACAAGGCTTCACAGCATGAGATGATAGATTTTGCTGTAGCTGCCTCTTAAATAAATAGGTTTCACACTCGCATAACCAACAGACAAGAGGCAGATCAGATATTAGAAGTAGAGTAGAGAGAGAGTAGAGGTCCTGGGTTCGATTCCCAGGTCGGGCAGTGTTATTGGCTTTTTCTGTATGGAAAGTCGTAGATGGCAATAGGCTCGCCCCTATTCGCGGTCCCGTATATATATAAATATATAGAATGATATATTTAAAACTGTTACACGAGCCTATATTTAAATCGTTTCTAGCGTAATTGATATTATTTTTTCTTTTGGCAGTTGAAAGCGGAATTCACATTACGTTACTATAAGAAGAAAACGAGTGAATATACAGAAAAAGATAAAGAAAAACAAAAGCAAAAATGGCGAAATGAAAATACCAAACATGCAAAAATTTAATAAAGAAAAATAAAGATGGTAAAAAACAATTAAGAGTAACTACATCAGATAGCAGCACCAAAACAGCATTTCATAAAGGAGTTACTATATTATCTGATATATGAAATACACCAAGTAACAAAAGATATTTTGACTTATAAAAATTAAGGAGTGCCAAACCATAACGTTTTAAGTGCGACATGAACTCGAATACGTTTTAATGTTAATTTTGGCGGGGTTAATCGGCAACCAGGACAAAATGTTTGGACAAATTTAAAAAACATACTAGAAAAAAGATATCGGAGGAGTTGGGTGCCCAACGCACATTCTACACAACTGTATTCAACACGGCACTGATAATCTTCATACTGACATATAATCTGTAGTACTGAAGCTTTTTAACTATTTTTCCGTATACACCAGACGCACGCAGGCGTTAAAAGATAGCTATTATATAAATGTATATATAGATTGCTAGTATATAAATGTTAATTATCAGAAGATTTGCCCATCTGCCACAGCTTGAATTTGGTGATAGCAGATGCAGCCAAAGGTTACTTTAAATATGTTTCTTTATTTGGATTTCTCCAAAGACTATTTATTTTATTCCCTGGATCAATCAAGCGAAGCAAGGGAAGTGATATCCAAGCACATAGAAGGATTATCGAAAAACGCTGGGAGAGTAGAGTTTCTAGTCTTGCTGCTGTTCGCTTTAACTACACTTCGGTTCGGGATGCCCTTCAAAATCTTCACGAAGAAACTAATGACTCCGCTGCAGCATCAAAGGCATTGTTGCTTATTCAGAATATGGACCAATTGAGTTGAGTTGAGTATCATATGAGGAGTGATTTTTCAAAAGGCCTTATTTCCATTTTTTGCCCAACTGTAGATTTCGACGGAATCGTAAAATTAAGGCAAAATCACAACCATAACTTACAACAATTTAGGTCAAAACGCCTCATTTCCTATTGTGAAAGGACTATCAACAGTAAAATTTCATTCAAACCTGGCACAATTCCACGGTATGCAAATCCATAGGTCCAGTGTAAGTATAGTTTCAAACAAAAAGCCATAATTCCTGCTTATTTTTTATTCATATTATACAATTTTATACAAAACGGCATGATTCCTTCGCAGATAAAAATGAGGTTTGAAAACAAAATATTGCTTGTGAATTTTAACGCATTTTTTGTAAGTTTCTCGACAGCACAGGGTAACACTTTGACCATAGACAATATTATACACAAAAAAGGTTGCGAACTAGCTTGCTTGTCACCAACTGTCAGTGTCACCGTCAAATTGTCAATGTTTTGCGCAAGATTCTGTGCTTCGAACTGGAATGGTTTTTGCGTTTAGATATTTATTGTTTAGATAAATTTTCTCGCATTATCATAGTTGTGAAATGGATGAAAATATAGTAGAAAATTAAATACCGGTGGGAGAAAACAAAGGAAAAAAAGCAAAGCAAGAAACAAAAAGGAGTAAGTTGCTAACTGAATGTCAAAATTGCGATATTATTCATTAAATCTTACTAGTTTTTTAGTTATGATATGCTATATCATTATATTTTTCTTTTCAGATATGTAGACCAAGACCCATTGCGAATAAGTTTTAGAAAAACATGCCAACATAAAAGTGAAAAAACAAAGTTTAGATGTGCTTCCCTGAGTATGGATGAATATTGATTTTCGCAAACCTTCTTCGGATGTGTGTAATACCTGTACCTTATTAATGAATAAAATAAAGAATGCGAATGATTCACAAAAAAAGACAAAATACATGATACAGAAACGTGTTCACAAAATGCGTGCAAATACCTTTTATGACTTAATGAAAATGGATACACCTGATAGCATTACAATATGCTTTGACCTACAACAAGTGTTGCCAATCCCAAAAACGCCTATACAAGATTGTGACTACTCTAGACAAATCAGTTTGTATAATTTCTGCATTTATAACATAAATGCCAAAAAAGCAACTTTTTATGTATGGGACGAAACCCAAGCTAACCGAGGAACCACAGAGATTGGTTCAGCACTTTACTGCTATTTAAATAATCTTAATATCTCTGACCATGTTACAGTGCTCAAATTATTCTGTGATGGATGTGGGGGGCAAAATAAAAATAGTTACATAGTACATGTTTTAATGCAATGGCTGTATTCTAAATCACCAAAGAATTTAAGAGAAATACGACTACATTACCCAGTTCGTGGTCACAGCTTCCTACCAGCTGATAGAGTTTTTGGAAGAATAGAAAAAGATTTGCGAAGGTGTGCTGTAATAACTAAACAAGAGGAATATATCAAAATAATTGGTCAACATGGAGATGTGCAAACATTAGATGAGCTTTGGCATTTGAAAGATATAAAACAATTATCCAGTCATTTAAAAAAAATGGACAAAATTCAATCTTTAAAGAGACATTAGACTGTGTGCGGATTCAACTTTCAGCTAATAAAAAGAAAGATGTAGACAATTTGTTGAAAAAACAGTTCGGAGATGATTGGAGAAATATAGATGATCTGACTTGGTATAAAAATATTTTAGATGATTTGCTAAGTAGTGTGCAAGAGAACTGTCATGAGCATGACATGGAATGTGAATGTCATCAAGCAGATGATTTGATGAACCTTAGAATTTAAGTATAGATTACCATTGTGACCTTTATAAAAATGTGATTAAAATATTTCTTGATTAATTATTAGTTTGCCTTACTTCCAACTAATTAGCTACCCGAATAGAGTGATTATGATGCTATCAGTTTATTTTTTTCAAAAAGCCTCATTTCCAAAATGTTGTGTAACAAAAAGGCATATTTCCAATTCATCTTAAACAAAAGGTCTTATTACCTATAGTAAAAAACAAAAGGTCGTATTTGCAACACTTACTTTTATTTTTAAAGTCGTTAGTTATAAAAATTCAAATTACTGGAATACCATTGGTTTTGAGAGAATATTGCACATTGACTTCCGCTCTTTCAAAAATTATATTACAACTTTTCTACCCACCACAGAAAATTGGAGTTTATGAAAATTTGTTCTTAATGGAATTAAGGCCTTTTGAAAAATCACTCCAATTATATTGTTTCAAATAAACATTGTAAATAAAGCTATGTAGTCTGAAACTATGCACTTACCAAACGCATCGCAATTACTGAAAAACTGTTCGAAATTCGTGAAACAGCTTTTCTCAACTCTAATTACAGCTAAGGAAATAGCGTCTCTAGCCGAAATAAATCCAGTTTTTAAGGCAGTTCGATCGCGAAGAAAAAAACGGTTATTTGAATACGAAGCCATAGATGTAACACCAACAGATCCGGAGGAATTATATAAAATTATCGATTTTTACCCGATGATAGATACAATTGAGAATACATTGGTTACACGTTTTCAACAACTGTCAAAATTCAATGATACATGGTCTTTTTTATACGACATAAAAATAATTCCAGAAAAATCCATGTTGGAAAAAGCCTGCGCTGATTTGCAAATAACCCCCTACCCACAAGTGAAATCAGAATTTTATTAACTTCAAAACTCGGGAAGATACGGATCTTTTTAGGGAGAGGAAAACGAGTCACTATTTCCAACAATATATCTCCAGATCCAGATCGACAACCTCAACTTTTTATGTCATCAAAAGTCGCGGAACATCAAGTACCATAAGTGCAAAATTCTGCGCAGCCATTCCCAAGTTACTGGAGCTGACATCAAGCAAGGGAGCAAAAATTTAGAAGTTAATTAAGTTCGTGAAAAAATTTCAATATTTACATTCTGTCAGACACGTTTCTTTTCGACCCTCCAAGTCGCACAACCCAGTGCAATAGAACGAGAAAACTCATCCAGCATCTGGGTAAGGCCGTGAAAATTATCGTTTTTTGAGGGAACGAAACGTCCATGTTAATTTCTAGAAAAACTATGATATGACAGCTCTTTTGACAACTGCAAACTAGAAAGTCGTTATTGAACTAACTGTTCCAAATCGTCAATATTTATTTTAACTAGCTTCATTCCATAAAATAGATGTTTGTGTCAGTCAGACCCCCTAATTTTGGTCTAAAGTTCGCTGTTCTTTTGTAACACAAAATTTTGCGATCAGCATACATTTTTAATTTCTAAATTTAATTGAAAAAACCTTTTAATGACATTAAATATATAATAATTGAGTTTTACTGTGAGTAATGCCGTTACGGAAATATTAGATATTATGTGTTTCAGTGCTCTCTAGAAAAGACGTTTTTTTTTTTTTGCATTTGTGTTACAATATTTGTGTCACGAATATCTTTTTTATTTTATGCTGCAAATTGTGGTAGGAAGTGGAATCTTAATGTGGCAACACAGTAGAGTGTATTAAAAAAAAAAGAAAACGGGTAGCCATCTTTTATCATTTGTGAGAAATGTCAAAAGTGAAGGCCACGTTTTCGTCAGTGGAGAAATTAAATTGAAGTAAAAAGTTTTAAGACATTTTTTCGGTAAGTTAATGATTTTTCTACTTCACTATACCAATATCGCATGCATTAATTTTTATAATTTATGTATTGACGTTTATTTTCGACATATTTTTAAACTATAACCTAATATTCGCGAAAAAATGAAGCTTTTGTGTTGCCTTTGCCATACTTTTGTGTTATCGCCACAAAAACTTTTGTGTTATGCAACACAAAACAAGTATAAAGGTTCATACATATTGAACATTTACATATTTCGTAGGTATCATTATGTGGGTACATAGAATTATTTACAATAAAATATTATTGTGGCAAAAGTAATGTACTAGGTATTGAAAATATATGATAATTTTAAATAAAAGGAATTATTTATTTAATATGTTGCCGTAGTAATAATTAAGTTTTTTGATAATTGAAACGAATATCTTCATTATGATCGAATATCCTTACTTCATGCTGCAGATTTTATGATTGCGTATTACTGCTTTTGCATCAGTGAGGCGAAGATACAATTGAAATTAACTAGGACAAAAAATTGTATATTGATTAGTTTAACTGTCATTATCTCAAAATAGAGGCGGTAAGCTATTATGTGCAAGCGAAAAGTGATGATTTTGTTTCTCCATAGATAATGCCGTTGAGTGCTGCTGAAAGACAAAGAAAATACCGCGAAAAAATAAAGGCTACAAATCCCGATAATTTAAAGAAAAAAAATCAGAAAGGACACTCCGTCGCTATAAAAATAAATCAGCACAATATAGCGAGGATCAAAAAGAACAATTAAGACTAAATGCAGAAAAGACAGAAAAATTAAAGAAACTGTGAAAAAAATTGAAACAATAAACCTATTTGATATTAAAATACAGAATTTACAACGAAGGCTTGAATATAAATTCAAAAAAGAGAACATCGAATTACGTCGAAAAATAATTTTCATAACACATAGATTCATAAATCTTCAAAAAAAAGTCGTAAGACAACATAAAATTATTAATGATATGAAAAAAAATTTAGAATATTTATTGATTAAACATGAAGATAGGACTGAGGAAGGAAATAGTACTGAATTAATACCAGTCAAAAGAATTAGTGAGTTTATCGACACGGCAATTCCAGATGTAGAAACACCAAAGAAGAAAGAGATAAAGAGAAAGTTAATAGAACATGATTTATTAAAAGAGTCCATTAAAGCGGAATACAAAAAATTAAGCAACGCCGAGAAGAATACTTTAAGACTTGTGAATAGTGAAATTTAAAAAAAATATAAACAAACTACAAATATGAGGGCTTCCTTAGATTTACAAATATGTAACTATAAAAAACGTAGAGAATATCAGAAGAAGAGATATGAGTTACAGGAAATGATTGCTTCTTTTTATAAGAGAGACGATGTCAGCAGAGCAACGGCGGGTAAGAAAGAGTACAGAACACATAATAAAGTAAAATATCAAAAAAGATACCTACTAGATAAACTTCAAAGTTTACATAAAAAGTTTATTGCTGAAGTAGCACGGGTGAGCTTTAGTACTTTCAAAAAATATCGCCCTTTCTTTATTTTACCACCCAGAATTACAGATCGTGATAGCTGTGCATGCATAAAGCACTCAAATATGCAATTTATTGCAGATAAACTAAAATCGTTTGATTTACTTCAAAGTAATAACTTGAATGACGTAGTATCAGACTTGGTTTGTGATTTCAAAGCAAAAAAATGCATGTATGGCGAATGCACTGAGTGTTCAGATAGAAGAATTGGTAACGGTGATGAAGATTTAGAGACAAAAGTGTCATGGGTTTAAATGGGCCTTAAAAGAATACATTTATGGTAAAGAAGATAATCTAAAAAAGTCTAAAAAAATGATGAAGATAATTAAAGAAGGTACCGTAAAAGAACTAATAGAAACATTTAACAGAGAAATTAATTCATTCAAAAGACACGTATTTAACTTTTACTATCAATATGACCAATACAAGTTTTGTCAAAGCAACGTAAAAGAGTGCGAGGCTATAATTCACATCGATTTTTCAGAAAATTATGCCTGTAAATATTACCAAGAAGTCCAGGCCAAGCATTTTGTGAAAGACCAAATAACTTTACATACGGGTGTTCTTTACCTAAAAGATCAAAGACCGATATCTTTTTGTTCTATTTCACCTGATAACCAACACGGTCCAGAAGCTATATGGGCACACCTAGATCCTGTCCTAAATTATATAAAAACGACTTACCTAAACATTAGTATAATACATTTTTTCTCTGACGGACCTACTACGCAGTACAGGCAGAAATTTTTTTTTTATTTATTCCGCCAGATCATTTATAATTACGGATTTAGTCACGGCACCTGGTCATTTTTTGAAGCTGCTCATGGCAAAGGTGCAGCTGATGGCATCGGAGGAGCTATCAAGCGAATCCTTGACATGAAAACGGCTCAGGGATTAGATATTCCCGATGCACAAGCTGCATATAATGCTTTATTATCTACAGATACTATCGTGAAGATCTTTTACATACCGGCAGACTTTAGATTCATCCATTACAAAAAACTTGACACCTTTACCAGGAACGATGAAAATTCATCAATTGATAACATGCGGTCCATACAAACTTAAATATAGAGACCTAAGTTGTTTCTGCAAAAATGATAGTGGGAACTGCGAATGTCATTTCCCTGTTTACTTTGATTTTACGAAAGGTAAGGGTAGTAAAACTCAGAGTCAGCATGATTTGAAACGAAAATATATTATCGAAAAAGCAGACCACACAAATGAAAATCCACCAAAAAAGAGACCACGACGTTTTGAAAAGTCTGACAGTTCGTCAGAATCAGAATCGGATACTCATATCGAATACGCTGAAAGCGGATATATCCGATGATTTGTCTAATGTTTCTGCAAATAATGACCTAGATTTGTTTTCCAATGAAAATAAAAATGACTGATATCTTGATGAAAAATCAGGCAATTTTCAAAAACAAATAGATTCAGGTAAAAAAATTAATGTTTTGTCTACTGTAATAGTACGAAAACCCTTAAAAAAATCAAGTGATTTGGAATCAGAAGCATCGATTCATAAAGATTTAATATGTCCTTCAAAAGTCACAGATGATAATACAAGACAAGTACAAGACTGGAATATGAAAGAAATATTAAAAGTGACTCCTTTGTCTGAAATACGATATAGTGAAGAAAATAAGGCACATTTAAATATAAGTATGTGTAAAATACTTTTTGAGGAGAAAAGAAATATCAATATAGCAAATAAAGAACATAACGCAGGTCCAACCACTTCTAACACAGGGAATCGAGTTTGGACCACTGGAAGTACCGACTATAAATTTCTGATGGAATCTCCAATACATGCTGATTTGCAAAAGACTGAGGCAAATGAAAACCAAAAGACTGAAACTTACGAGGACTTAAGAATGAAGATAATTGAAAAGACAAGTGAAATTAATAAAGTTGAAGAACATACCACTAATATTCAAAATGATTGTAGAATGATAACCGCTTCTAAAGAGGATTTTGATCAGGATTTAATGAATTTAGATGATAACGCCAGTGTTTTAGTTCGATATTATCAAAGAAAACAATGGAAGTATTATATCGGATTTGTTATGCAGGCTGTAGATAAAGATAACGAATTGTTTTATAAGATACGTTTTCTGAAGACTGTTAAAAGCGCCAAATTAATTTTTTTGATGACGAAAAAATCTGAAGTAGATATTGTACCCATAAATTTAATAGTCAAACGTATAAATTTAATACCACAAGGAGAAGCCAAAGAATACTTTCTAAAAGACGATTCTGATTATGTTTACTTTTCTTAGAGTTTTTGTTATGCTATTAAAAAAGAACTCGGTTAAAAGAAGAAAATTATAAGATGATGTTAGTTTAAGATAGTATTTGTGTACAATTATTGCATTAAATTTGTGTGTTTTAACTGAATCTGGCAATGCTGGTGTACTGCTCGATTTCTGTAGAAGATACATTTTTTGCTTGGTTTGTATAAAACAGGCAAATGTTATGGCTAACAACAAGAAAATAACATTAAAAAAAAATCTATGTTACATATGTTAGTTAAGTGGCTGTGATGGTTAGAGCTGACTCACCAGTATTTAACTGCAAATAAAAATACACCCCTTTATGTAAAATTAAAAATAATAAGTGAATTGTTGAATTGTTTTAAGAATTTGTTAAGTCTCCGTTGATTTATTTTGAATTTAAAAAAGAAAGTTTTATTTTTATCCAAGTTAGTTACAAGAAAATTATGTTTCTATAAGATAAGACTTATTTGTTAAATAAAAGCAATCAGTGAAAATGTGATTACTTGTGATTTTTATTTATTTTCTCCCACATTTCACAGATACGTACTATTTTATAACCTCGTACTTCTTTTATTTACCTTATGAAACAAGCTTTATAAAAAAAGTGTGTTACTTTTGTGTTACATTTGTGTTGCAGTAACACAAAAGTTACTGTGTTGCTTTCGTGTTATATGTGGAATTTTGGCGGCTTTACCCGTCTGTAAATATAATAGAAATACTGAACTCCATTCCAAACTCTCCCCAGTTCAGTATTACCACAAACATAAAACATCCGTAAAAATATGTCGATACATCTTTTCCTCCTCCCTATAGCCTTGCCCCTACCCCAGGTTCACTAGTCCTGGGCTCCACCTTGTGCGGAAACTCGTCCACTCTCTGGAACCGCAAACCCTATCTTTCTACTACTCTCGGCCCCATATATAAGTGAGTTTTAACAAATCGGCCACGTTATTTCCAAATTTTTCCATCGCCACTAGCGCCCTCAGTCGTATTTCCGCGACACTAGGGCATAGAACATCGTTCTAGAAGGTTTAGATTGACAGCAGCGCCTCGTAACGTCGAATAGACAGAAATTTTTGGGACGCGACTGCGGCGCCTCTGTGATCAATTGGAAAAAAAAATAACGCGATCGCAGCGCCCCCTACGGGTTAAAAGTACATCATCACGCATCAGCGCCACCCTGCGTCAAATAGGCGAACTTATCGCCGTGATTGCAGCGCCCCCTACCGAATGAAAAACCTATCTCCAGAACCAGGCGCTTAAAAGACGCATTCAATCATCACATTCGGCTGTCGAACATCTTGAGAAATGGACGTGCGTCGGTTGTGGCCGCTATTTACAAAAATAACATTAAATTTAAAGAGACCATCCGATGTTCTTATTTGCGTATTGCGATTTGCGTAGCAGAACGTCCTTTGTACCTTACAAAGGACGTTCTGCTACGCAAACAGGAAAATGTTGAAGAAAATGTTTACAACTTATTTGTCGAGGCACAAGACCTAATTGAAAAACTAGGTACAGATATTAAGCCGCCTTATAACACTGTGCCTCGACATACTCTTCGCGATAATTATCAAAGAAGTGACGAGGAATATATTCGGAGGGCTGTTTATTAGAGTATCAGCTATATTTCTCGACTCGAAATTGAAAAGAGCTGCGGCTGGTTTCTTTACATAGAATTACAGCGAATCATATCATGGAAAAGGTACGCCCGATGGAGACATTGACGATTTCATTAATGTTATTTCACAGACGTTGTTATAAGGACGATAACGTAATACGACGTTTATGAAAACGATTTATTGTTTCCATAAAACGTCAACAGCTTGCCCGGTTGCAATAAATGCATCATATCGTATAGTCGTTTGATTCAAATGTAATCGCTCTGCTCGGAAGTTAAGCTGTACCGAAAATCACTGTGTCGAAGAAGCTATTTTGTGTCAGCTAATTCTCGGTCAATATTTACGTTTTAAATAAGTGCTATGTATCCGATGTTTAATTTTAATAATTACCTTAAACACAGCAAGCCGTTCTTCTGGTCCTATAGCCTCCCTGTATGTTGTATTCTGTCTTAATAAATCATCGTTCATATTGCAATTTGTTCAATGACAATTTTTTTAAATATTTTTTTTTATTTCTGAGTTATGCTTTAATTTTGGACGCGACCGCAAAATGTGCAATGTCATCTACCAATAGGAAAGCGCCGTTTGACACTTACAATATGTCACGTGATCAAATCGATAGTAAATCATATACGGCAAACTGTTCCATGTCAATGTTTGAGCGGCAACGGATTTTTGCTTTGAGAAAAAAAGTGAATATTATTAATTAAGTTATAAAGTGTGCTTTGTTTCTGAAGTAAGTTTGATAATTATCATAAATTACGTATCATTCTGTGCTGGGTTTAGTTGGTTTTCGTCAATTTTCTGGTTTTTATTATTATTAGTTTTTATTATTTTATTACACTTATGAGAAATCTTAACCTAACTTTTAACAAAAAGCGCCGTGAGTACGCTTTGTTGCTGCTTTTTTTTGCTGTTTTACCGATCTTCAAACTCTCACGTTTCAAAGTAAAGTATTGCAAATAATCACGGATATGCGTTATGGACAAGTGTATCCACAACCTTCGTCCTATCAGCACGAAGAGCCATCATCGCATGGGTATTAAACCCGAAGTTATCAAAGTACAAGTTCGTTTAGTGCAGTTAAATCAAACTCTAATTTTATTCCATCTCCAAATTAAGTCTCTCAAGATAGCGATCAGACGGAGTTTGATTTTACCCTGTTATAATTTTTCCCTGTCATTGATTTGAAAATTAATAATAAAGAAGTGCAAATAATAAAGCGTTTTTTATTACTTACCTGATAATGATTCCCAGCATTTCTATTGGCTCCACTGGATTCCTCATATTAGTATACTGTTTCCGAATACATATGTGGTTCTAAGGCTTGCAATAAACTTTCGAAAGTGAGCAGACTCATTCGAAAAAAATTATAAAACCTCTTTTCGTCTAAGATCAACTCTCGATATTCTTTAAGAAAATAAAGGCCGTCACTATTCCTTAAGGTAATAAATGGACTGATCCAGTATCTTCTCCGTCGATTTCGTCGGTGGCGAAATAATAACAGAAGCAACACACGTCTTTTTCGATCCATTGTTTATTGTAGACTGTCGTCAACTGGGCAAGCCAAGCCACAGCGGCGCCGTAAGGCCGCGGTTCCACTGAGGCGGAGCGGAGCAGAGCGGAGACGAGCTGTGCCGCGATTCACCAATCAAATGGCTTGAAATCCACATCTCAGTGGAAACACCTACCTCTTTTCAGAGTTCAGCCCCGCTCCGCACCGCTCCACTCCGTCTCAGTGGAACCGCAGCCTAAGAATATTGCCACGCCGCACTGCTCGTGTGGCCTCCAGAAGTAATGCGGTGCGGTGCGGCGCCACACCGTGTGGCCTTGGCCTAAGGCCGGGTTTCTGCTGACGCGGAGCGGGGCGGAGAGGAGCTTAGCGGTGCACGAATTGACCAATCACTATGCTCGAAATCTCCGCTCCGCTTCAATGGAAACAGCACGACCGGGGTGGAGCAGAGCTGAGCGGATATTCATAATAAAAATACAGCGAGGCGATGCCGTGCGGAGGACAACGAGCATTAGGGTGCAGAGCAGAGGACAGCGGGGCGGTGCTGTGCGGAGGACAGCGGGGTGGTGCTGTGCGGAGGACAGCGAGGCGGTGCGGTGCGCAGCGGGGCGGTGCGTAACTCGCGCGCAGTGCCTCAGTTATCATCGTTACGTCATTAGGTGCATACGTATCAAAATGGATGAGAAGTTCATTGAAAGTGTTAGACAATTTCCGTGTTTATGGGATACGCGACTGACTACCTACAAATGCAACGAAACCAAAGATGCAGCTTGGGCAATTATAATAAGAGACACTGGTTTAGAAGACGGTAAGTTTATTATCAATTATATGAGCGATAGGAATAGATTTATTTAATTCTATTAATTAATTAATAATTATTTAGTTAGTACGAGGGGCGGCTGATAAGTTTGTGGCCTAAGGTACTTAGCGATGACTAATCACCTCCTTACCGATAACACTAATTGAGGCACTCAGTGGAAATATAAATGTAACCTGTTTATTTTTTTGAACCCGTAAACAACTTAACTATCGAACAATTAACAACACAATGTCCGCTGAAACTGGAAATTCTCGAAATTTGGAGCACCGCGCCGTGATTAAGTTCTTCGTTAAAGAAGGAAAGACGCCAAAAGACATTTTTGACCACATGTCATCGGTTCTTCAAGAGTCTGGGCCTTTCTATGCAATGGTCAAAAAATGGGCTCGCTTATTTCAACAAGGGCGAGAGAGTTGTGAAGATGACCCCCGCCCGGGACGACCGGTAACGGTCGTGACCGAAGAAAATGTCCAGAAGGGGGAAAAATTAGTATTAACTGACAGAAGAATAAAATTGTGGCAAATAGCAGAAGAATTACAGATTAGCAAGGAAAGAATCGGAGAAATATTGCATTAACATTTGCATATGAAAAAAATTAGCGCGCGTTGGGTACCGAGAAAGCTCACGCCGTTCGACAAGCAGCGTCGACTCGAGAATTGCAAGGAATTTATGGAACTAGTCGGGGATAATTTGGATGAAATTTGTAATCGCATAGTAACTGTGGACGAAACATGGATCCGCCAGTATGATCCAGAGTTCAAACAGGAGTCTATGCAATGGATTAAATCGGGAGAAAGGCCGCCGAAGAAATTTAGAGTGGAAAAGTCGGCGTCTAAGCTCATGGCTACCATTTTCTGGGATAGCGAAGGTATTTTACTCATCGATTACCTGCCTAAGGGGACTACAATGAATGGTCAATATTATGCAAATTTATTGACTGAGGCACGTGAAGCAGTCGTACAGAAAAGACGTGGGAAAATCGCGCGTGGAGTGCTGCTGTTGCAAGACAATGCGCCCGTTCATACCGCGCGGATTGCCAAGGAAGCCCTGAAAAACACAGGGTTCTCAGAAATTAGCCACCCTCCTTACAGTCCAGACCTGGCTCCCAGCGACTATTTTCTTTTTTCAAAATTAAAAAAAGACTTACGGGGCCGAAGATTTTCAGATGACAATGAGATGGCAGCGGTAGAAAGTCATTTTCAGGGTAAGAAAGAAAGAAAGAAGAAAGAAAGAAAAAGAGTTTATTGGCACACAATCCTACTTACAACTCCTTTTAAAAATGCTCTATTCTTTCCTAAAGTTGACACTAAATCAAATAAAAGAGTTTCCAAAAAAATTACACCAACTGTTGCAATATCAGATGAGTTCATGGAATACCAGAAAAAAACAGAAGAGAAAAAAGCACAGGAAGAAGAAAGAAAAAATACGTAAAGAAAAATTACAAAGAAATAAAATAGAAAGAGAAAAGAAACAAGCAGATCTTAGGAAGGCAAAAGAAAGGAAAAATGTGAGAGAGGAGCTGTGTCTAAACCAACAAGTGTGAGAAAACATAATACATCAAAAGCGTTGGAAATACGTCGTAATACGACGTCAAGTTCAGAATCTGAATCTGACTCAGTATTAATCCCACGACAAAATAATTACAAGGTGAAAACTAAAAATCCAATATATTCAAGTCATGCTTCAACATCAGCTAGAGTTCTTCCAAATACATCATCATCTGATATTGATGAGTTACATGTACCAAAAACTGTTTCGTATAAACGACATATTATTTTTCCACCTGACTCTGATTCTGATAATATTTTTTAAAACTATTTGAACTTACAAACGTTGATTACTGTCTCTCTCTCTCTACTCCTAGCCTTATTAATCCCAAGCATCTTGGGGTCGGCTTCTGTATTGAGCGAATTATAAATGTGTGTACTATTATAAAGGTATTTTGTGATTGTATTACAGATAAAAACATTTTTGTTACTGATTTATAATATCTAATTAGTATGTAGGTAATGAAAAAGTAAGCATTTAATTATTTGAAGACTGTTTTCTGAGACTGATTATATTTTTTATTAATTAAAATAACAAAAAATAAGTGCTCTAAGCGTTGCAATAAATAATTATGTTCATATTGTAATAATGTTGATCTCATAACTATTGTTATTATATAATAAATACCTTAAAAACGATTTTTTATTTTATTTAATAGTATAGAAGAAGTGACAACTTCGTAGCGGTCGGTAAAAGAAGTAGAAAAATCGGTAAGAGAATCTTGCCGCATTCTATGGGTCGGTAATGGAATCAACTACTCTTTTGGATTAAATAATTATTTAGTAACTATTGTGTTATTGAATATTGAATTTAAGTACTGAATTGCAAAGAATATTTCGTTGAGATTAATTATAAATTATAACATCTTTCCTAAAATAACAGCTTATATCTATTTTTTTAAAGTGAATCCTAAGACAGCTAAAACTGGCGGTAATAGGAGCATTTACGTTAACTTAAACTTTATTCCTTCTACTGCATTATATTCTGTGTCCACCATAATGTTCTTTGTAAAACCAAAGTATTAGATTGCGTAGACTTCGTTACTGAAAAACTTTTTTTTATTACTTTACAGATTCTTAAGGTTGTCAATGAAGACCCAGACTTACCCAATTTTTCTTGGAGTACATTAAGAAATGTTATGAAACATTTAAATTTCAAATATGTATGTCACAAAATCAAGACAAAGCATTTTAATTGACAGACAGGACATTATTTTATGGCGCCAGCGATACCTTCAAAAAATTAAAGAGTATCGAAGGGAAGGAAGGTATATTTATTACCAAGATGAAACCTGGATCAACGAAGGTAATTACAATTTTCTGTTTTCTTTACATTAAATTGTACTTTATTTTTCACTATCTTGAAGGTCATGCACCGAAGAAGGCATGGATTGACCAGACAGTGTTATCGTCCCGCCAGGCCTTCCTAGATGGCTTGACCACTGGCTTAAAACAGCCTTCAGGAAAAGGCAAACGATTAATTATAGGCCATATAGGCGGGGAAGAAGGATTCGTAGAAAACAGCTTGTTAATATTTGAAGCCAAAAAAATAAAGAAGATTATCATCAAGAGATGAATGCCGATTCCTTTGAGAAGTGGTTTAGGGGGGTCTTGCCAACTAAAACCAAATTCCGTAGTAGTGGATAATGCCCCCTACCACTCCAGGAAACTAGAATCGCTGCCTGCAATATCTTGGACTAAACCTAGAATACAAGAGTGGCTAACGAGCAAAAATATTTCATTCGAATCAACAATGGTTAAAGCTACTCTTATAGACATTGCACGGCAGCACAAACAAGAACATTGCGATAAGTATGTTGTGGACGAGATGGCAGCGCAGCATGGGATAATTGTTCTACGTCTGTCCCCATACCACTGTGAGCTCAATCCCATTGAGTTGGTAATGGGCGCAGGCTAAAGGATATGTTGCAAGAAATAACAAAACCTTCAAAATGACAGAAGTAAAAAAACTTTTTGAAGAAGGACTTCGACAATGTTTCAGACAGATTTATAATTAATGTCACCGAAAGCGATAGTGATGATTTTTTATCTGATGATGAATAAAAACAAATTATGTAATAAGCGATGTTTTTTATTTTCATTACCTACGTATAATTGTTACATTTGTTGGGATTTGAGAACGCAACCATATTATTTTTGTGTTGGCTTACAGCCAATTTAGTATATTAAGTTGGTAACATTTATTATAACTTCTTTCCTGTTTTGATCTGTCAATGTTAAAAGACTGCCATTAAATACGTTTGTGCATTTTTTCCGAGTTCTAAACGTTTGTTTTAATGATATCAACCCGAATTATCAACATGGTAGCAGAGCGTGGTTGATAAACGTCGTTAAAAGTGAAAATCAGAAAGAACTAACAACCTATTTGTTGCGTCATACATATTGAAGTTACCGCATAACCTCACTGGAGCGGCGTGCTTAGTCATATATCACCGAAAAATTGATATTATACGAAGAAGATGTCCAATACTAGCCACAATCCATTTCACATAGACAGACTCGTCGGAAGAGACAATTATGCGAGTTGGAAATTCGCTGTGGAAACTTATTTCAAGCTTGAAGAATTATGGGGCTGTGTTGAAGGAACTAACAAAGACGAAAAGAAGGAAACTAAGGCAAAATCTAAGCTTATTCTACTGCTAGACCCTATCAACTATGTACATGTACAGAGCGCAATTACATGTAAAGATATCTGGGACAGTTTGCAACAGGCTTTTGATGACAGCGGGTTATACAGGAGAGTAGCTTTGTTGAGAGACCTCATCACAACTACATTGGACAGCTCACGAAACGTTGATGAATAACCTACCTATAGAACCTATTTTTAATTCGTGTTTTGGTGTTTGTGACGATGAAGAGAGGAAGAAAGTTTGTTGTGCCACTCGAAGAACAAAAAACGGTTTTCTTGGAATACAAAAAGTATTTTTCAAGTAATTTAGATTTACCAGCATCTACAGATCCACTGTTTAATGAGATTAGTACTGCCTAAGCCAATAAGATTACGAAACAGGCACTGTACCTTTCGGTGAAGAAAAATTTTGATTATTTCTTTAGCCCAAATGATAATATTTGCTGTGAAGAACCAAGCCCAATTACTTTAAGTTATAAATGTGATAATAGAGTAGAAAAAAAAATGCAAAGACGGGAACAACAAATCACATGGAAACAAACAGTCAATCAATCATAAACAGTCATTTATGATTTTTTAATTGATACGTATCAATGGGAGCGTCTGCAACCAATAGCTAAACGCATAAAATTAAATAAAGGACCTGAGTCTGTTCTTAGAATGAAAAATCTTTTGCCTAAACATCAGTGGGCCCATCAATTGCGTGAAAACATTTGGGAGGTCCATCCAATAGCACACAGTTGGACATTTAAACCGTATTCTATTTCTATGAACACCAATATTCCAACCAGCGATTTTATAAATGGTTTACCAAAAAAATTGAAACAGAAAAATTACTCGTTACACTAGATACTGAAGATATAGGCAAAAAAAGTCATGACAATTTGTACCATTATCCTGCTTTTATAGGAATTTTATCACGTTTACTGACTCTGTTTCCTTTGTGGTAAACGCAATGAAGAATATTTATTATTCCGATATCAAGGCACCTACTTCTTCAAATGCTGAATCATACTTTAAAACTATAAAAAGACTGCTATTACATCTAAGCACCAAATCTCACAGACTACGAACAGATGAATTCATTATGAAACATTTAGAATTCTTTAAAGGAGAGATTAAAGTTGTACCGAGAATATCGATACTGCCGAATCTTTCTGTACAAAGAAATACTGGAGCAGATTTTCCTAAGAAGGAAATAAAAAGGGATTCCATAACATCTACGCGGAAAAGAAAATTACAGTCTAAGGAGCCTAAAGAAGAGTTTACTGATGATTCTATTTTTCCTGAGGACCCTAGCTTCATCGAAAACTGGAAAGGGAAAGGAAATGTTACGAAAAAAAGAAAAATTTTGAAGCCATTTATTTTTTTGTCTAACGGAAGCAGGCTACAATTTGATAAAAAAAATATTATATTGAGAAATACTTGCGCGATTGGTTCGGTATGTCAGGCTTTAGCTATAGCATATATCGATGGCTATCGTATAAGTCAAACAATACATGAGAATGTTATTGTTTCCATAAAACGTCAACAGCTTGCCTAGTTGCAATAAATGCTTCAAATGATTCAAATGTGATCGCTCTGCTCGGAAGTTAAGGTATACCGAAAATCACTGTGTCGAAGAAGCTATTTTGTGTCATCTGATTCTCGGTCAATATTTACGTTTGCAATAAGTGCTATGTATCCGATGTTTAATTTTAATAATTACCTTAAACACAGCAAGTCTATTTTCTGGTCCTATATAGCCTCCTTGTATGTTGTATTCTGTCTTAATAAATGTGGTTTCAAGATGCCAACAAGAGTAATAAATTTAGCTTGACACATACGAAAATATTTTAAGACGTTTTTTGAATTTTTTTTATTTATCTCACACTATGAATTACATTGTTCTCGCATTCTCTCACCACAACAATGTACCAAACAAAGATTGAGCCTAAAAACTTTTCATAGACGATACGATTTTACGACATATAAAAAATTGTACTCAGGCCGAAGCAATTTGTTAGCTTGGTCATACATGGTATATTTCCCTAGAAGAACTTGAAAAATTCATTTCGATTCTGTATGTTAGAGGTTGTTTTGTAGCGAGAAATATATCTGTAAATGATTTGTGGAGTAAAATGTGGGTCCATATCTTTCTAAAACTATTCCTAGGGATAGATTCAAAGAAATTATGAAATATTTAAGATTCAGTGTGAGATCAGAACGATCTACGAGAATTATAAACAAATAAATTTATATTGATTTCTCAAGTAAGGAATCGCTTTATTGACAACATAATTTCGTGCTACAAACCTATCCTGTATGAACAATTTATTATACTACACATATATGCATAATTAGAGACTAGGTAGCAGTGATGAATCAATTGGCCCTTGACCGCCTTTGTAGTCGCCGTCGTTTTTCCCGTATTGCTAGTGTTAAGCCGAGTAAAGTAAAGCAAATGTATAAACATTTTTAAACAATATTGATCAATTTTGCTATTTTAGGAATGGTGATCTTTCTCGGCCACAGCCAGGAACACAAGGACGATTAAGAGCAGCTATGGAATAAGCTCACAGAACTTTATTCTGTGGTGAGTGGGTATCCAAAAACCAGTGGAAAAATGGAAAAGGGTAAAGTAGCCACTTAAATTGAGGCGCTTTCTAACGAATTAATAATAACTTATCATTGTTGTTATTTTAGGAATGGTAATCTTTCTTGACCACAGCCAGGAGCTCAAGGACGATTAAGAGCAGAATACCAATGAAATGAGCTCACAGAACTTAATTCTGTAAGAAGTGGCATCCAAAAACCAGTGGAAAAATGGAAAGCAGTAAAGTAGCCACCTAAATTGAGTAGTTTTCCAACAGATCGAACGTAGAAAAATTAGTACATATAAGTATTAAAAATAAATATACATATATTGCATATTTTTTATACTGTTTGTTACAATTCACTTGGAATAGGTGTGGTCTGACTGGAAGACTAAGACCAAGAAGAAGGCTTCTATTATTAATAGAGATACCCAGGATACCATACCGTGGTTCTACTTGATGGGGGACCAAGTAGAACCACACCACTAAATCCTTTAAAGGAAAGGGTCCTTACAATAGCCGGCATTACATTTATTACTGGGCTCGAAGAAATTCAGTAAGCTGGATTTTAAGTAGTCAAAAAGTAATGAGCATGTGTCATTCTCATTACTTTTTGAACACCTCTCGTATAAATGAATTTTTTAATCCTTTTAAATACCATGGATTTAATCATGGACTTTAATTCTGGTGAAGGTAATGTTGGCTCAAAACAAACAAAAATTGAATTTTCCGCCTCATGTAGTATGACAGTTAAGGCTTTGCAAACAGAACGTGTCATGTCAGAGCGCTATAGCGTCGCGTCCTATCGCCACGCTATAGCGCCGAGTTGTACTGTGACCGGTATTATACTGCCAAACAGAACGCGGGCGCTGCACAGTGTGGTATTTTGAGAATGTAGCCAGACAGAAGTCAATTTAGGAACATGTCGTAAAAGGTCCTTTTAACGGAATAGATTCATAGATAATGAGTTATACTACAATCTAATACCGATTCTGGGAACCCACGCGAAACAATAGCAGGTATAAACAGGTCGGGACGGCCGACTACCTGAGCCTTACCGAACGACTGCTCGCTGCCATCGTGTCATTCGTCTGAGTTCGCTCGATAAATACGCTGTGTTTCTGTGTGCTAGTGGTGATCTTGTGCTGTTATCGTTTTTGAGGGACTGTCAAGGTAAATTTTCACATTTTTTTTGTTAGTATGTATTTTAGTTTAATCATAAATATTAAATTAACAGAGTGAGGTTTTTATTTAATCAGAAACAGTACTTCTTTAGTTTCATCTAGGGTTTAACTTTATTTCACCGCATTTCCCTGTGCATTGGGTATATTTTTCTGAAAGGTATATCTATACACTATAAGAAAAATGTTCATTTGCTTGCGAAAGTTTGCGACACTCATACAACATTTTCTTATTTTCAGAATGACTTCACAAATTTCTCGTCGTTTGTTTTTTGATGTTTGGTTTGCTAACGTCAAACAATCAAGACAAGATGCTTTGTTACATTATATTTTGCAAAAACTTGGTGTTCAGTCCGTTACAGATAGTATTTTGAAGGGTTTAAAAGCAACAATCAGTAGAGTTAGTCAAAAAATCGACGAAAGATGGTCGAAATCAGGAAGAAATCGAAAACGCTTCGTAAAAGCGAATTCTTCGTGGTTAGAAGAGAACATATCATTTACGGGTATTTTCAGTGAAGCTATCTTTGATGTTTCACTACCTGGACCAAGTAACCGGGCCGGAAGACCACCGAAAGACTTTGAATTTTCCAGTAAAAAAAAAAAACAAAGAGACGGCGAATTTGTCATCTTCTTGAAACTACGTGTCCGGAAGAGATATCGATGGCAAACGAAGTACAGCTTCGCCAGTCAGGAAAAAGGGATTCGGCAGCTATTGTTAACCCTTTAATTCGCAGTGTTGAATATACTCAACATTCGAATGAAAAAAATATAATGCTCACATTGTTTTAGAAGCAACATTATTTTATTAATAACATACTTCAGTATATCGGAACGTATCCTAAAAAAAATAAAAATTTGAAATATCACGCGTCATTTGACAGTTATAGCAAAAATGGCGCCATCACAACAAGCAGCAGGTGGATGTAAGGTAAGAAAATTTATTTATTCGGGATATTAGCATGATTTTTATAGCACACTGTTTCTCAATGAATTCAGGAATACCTGTGCTGTATATATGTTACAAAATTTCGTTTGGTAGCTCTGTAAATAACAAATAGAAACCATTTAAATCCAAATGTTGAGTATACTTAACACTGCGGGGTATTAAGATAAGTACTTAAAGTTTGCTATGTTAAGTATTCTCTACAGTGCGAGAGATTTGAAGAAATTGTTGTTGTTGGGTATGTTGGGTATATTCTACACTGCGCATTATTAGATACTTTTCATCAAAGGCATTTTAGTTTAATTTCCTAAGTCCTTCGGCTTTTTTCTTGGTGTTGGAACGTTTGATGCACGTTTTGTTTTTGCTTGCTTCAGGCTAAACTAAAATGGGAACGGCTAAGAAAAATAATGACGCTAATACCACCCGAAAGGGTAGCTTCTTCTGGTAGTAGTAGCAGTTCTGAAGATGAAGTTATTATAGAATCTTTCAGCAAGGCTCGTCATCGTGTTAACTCTGGCAGCTGTGACCTTAGTTCAGAACCAAAATCTGTACCGTCATCGTTAGAAAATTTAAACTTACTTGACAGTTCAGATAATGATATACCTACACGTGTCACGGATAATCCTGTTTTATCAGATGAAGATATGGTTCCTTTAACACCAATAATATCAAAAATATTTCCTGGAAATGAGCCACCACAACAACTGCCTACACTTCACTCCTTGTCAACAATACTATCATCACCTTTAACCCCCTCTTCAGCGCAACAAACTAGATCTAAACGAAAAGCTAACAATGCAGTGGTTGGACCATCACATGTTGCAAATAAAGTGAAAAAGTTTACTAGGACACCTTTATCTTTTAAATGGAAATCTGCTAAATTTAAATACCCTGCTATAGTTGATCCAGTACAATTTAGCCCACCATATGATGTAGAGAGCAAATCTCCACTGGATTACTTTAATTTTTTCTTCTCAGAAGATATTTTTACTATGATTTCTGACAACACAAACCTTTACTCAGTACAGAGCAGTCATACAGCCAAGTGTGTCAATGTTACGAATAACGATATTCGGGACTTCATAGCAATAACAATTTTAATGGGTATCGTTCCAATGCCATCCTACAGAGATTATTGGTCAAATGACTTGAGATTTCCACTAATTGCAGACGTCATGCCGTTAAAAAGATATGAACAATTACGAAAATACCTGCATTTTGCGGATAATAGCGAAATTAATGATGACAGGTATTTTAAGATTCGGCCACTTATAGAAAAGATAAGACAAAACTGTTTGAATCTTGATGAAGAGGGTCGTTTTAGTGTGGATGAAATGATGGTTCCATACAAAGGAACCAGAGCGGGAAGTCGTCGTCAATACTTGCCCAAGAAACCGAAGAAATGGGGCTTCAAAATATTTGTTCGTGCGGGTGTATCTGGCCTTGTATACGATTTTCTACCATACGCGGGTGAAGATACTTTTCGAAACTGTTCATTTACTGAGTATGAGAATAGTTTGGGACTTGGAGCCAAAGTGGTGCTGGCTCTCTGTAAGACAATTAAAAAAAAGCCGTCCATAGTGTACTTTGATAATTTTTTTACTTCCCTGGAATTAATTCATTTACTACGCAATACCCACGGTATTTTTAGTTTGGGCACAATAAAAAGTAATAGATTAAGAGGATGTCAAAGTTATTTCCCAACTGATAAAGTGTTATCCAAAAAAGGTAGAGGAGCTAGTAAGCAGATGGTCTGTAATGAAAACCGATTGGCCGTTGTCAAGTGGTACGACAATAAAGCGGTGACACTAGCTAGCTCATTCGTTAATTCTTACCCGATGGAGACAATAAAACGTTATTGCAAGGATACTAAAGCCAGAAAAGATGTCGATTGTCCAGCAATAGTTAGACAGTATAATATACATATGGGAGGTGTTGACCTCGCCGATATGTTGGTCTCCTTATATCGGTCCAATTTTAAAACAAAACGGTGGTACATGGCCATATTTTCTCAATCACTTGACATATGTGTCAATAACGCGTGGTTATTGTATCGGAGAGATTCAGGAGCAAACAGAAAGACGTTACCACTAAAAAGCTTTAGGATCCAGATTTATAAAGAGCTATTGCAGAAAGGAAGACTAACTCAGACCGAACCTGTGATGATTTCCGGGTTAAAAATAAAGAATCCAGTTGCCCCTAGACCCCCTGAATCAGTCCGGTATGATAATATTGGCCATTTTCCCATTTTTACCTCTTATGGTAGGTGCAAATATTGCAAAAATGGGTTTTCGAACATGGAATGTACAAAATGTCATTTAAGATTGTGTCTAGTTGCTAAGAGGAACTGTTTTCATGATTATCATGTACTAAAATAAACATTTACTATTATTAATTCTGACTTTTTTTCTATGTACTTTATCTTTATCCCTTGGACGCTGTTGAAAATACTCAACATAACTAATTACAGGTCAGTATTACACTGTTTCGCACTGTTAAGTATTTTTAACATATATTATTTACATAAGTATATAACTAAGATTTTTTTTTGTATTTTTTTACATTACTATACACTTAGTTTACTCCAAATTTCATGAAAATTTCAACAAACCACAACATTTCCTTTCTTGCGCATTAAAGGGTTAAAGAGCTTTGCCTGTTTTCACCCAGAAGAGATGGGTGTATCCGCGTGATGTAAGTCCATTCGTAAACTACATATTAAATGATTTGTTTTATTTACTTACAAAGAAATCATATCAACAAACGGAGACCGAGCGAGAGTAAAGATGTTTCTGTATTTCAGCTTTTATCTATGTAGACTTTTAATCATATATTAGTTATGTTTTTTTTACTGTTGACCTGTACTTAATCTTTTTGATACATTTATGCAGTCTGCAATATTTTAAGACTACCACTACACTAGTAGGTGATTTTGATTGGTCAGTCATCAAGTGGAAGATGGGAGGCTGTTGCATTTCCTTGACATGTTTTTTAGTCATCTTTTATGACACCCATGAGTTTGAGAGACACACTCCTGTCACACACACATTTGCTCTTGTTTTCTTAGTGGGTGAAGACTTACTGATCTATAATACAGGTATTTTTGCTTACATTGCAACCACACATAAGTGTATTTTTTTTTAATACATAAGGTGTGTTATATTTTGATTTGTTTAAAATAGTTAATAATTATTTTCAGATAACTGAAGATGACTATATTTGTCATTCGTGTTGGGAGCTGATAAATCGCAACCCAAATGAACCTGGACATGAAACCAGACAATTTGGACATTGTAATGTCTGTGTTGGATGTGGCCGATCTGTTTTGAGAATCAGGAGTAGGCCGATTCTCAGACCAGAGATCTCTGAAAGGGAAATTCAAGTAGGAAACTATATTTCAGAATGGATCAGACCCCGTCAGGTTGGTAAAGAAAAAAAATATTATCTACAGTATATTATTTTTATTTATTTACTATATTATATTATTACTAATAATGAGTTTTCCGTGAACATGATCTATAGCAGTTTGTATTTTAGAGAGTTTCTTACTGTTATTGTTTCATTTAACATCTAATGATGAAGTATGCATACCATGCCATCTAAGAGCACAAAGAGTAGTGGATAGCGCTCACAGAAGTTCTGCTCATGTTGAACCCTCTACAAGTCTTGAAAGTACACATCCTATACCTCCTGAACAGATCCAACAAGTTGTGGAAGTTGAAGAGATACCTTTAGAAGGGAGATTTCACAGCAGCCACCCATTTATTTTACGTGCCAGAATTAAATCCAGGCACATAGGAAACAAATCCTATTATACATACAGGGTGGAAGGGACATCGACGCACAAACGTTTAGCATGCATTCAGTACATGATTCTGGACCCCTCAGCATTGAAATTTTCCGTCGGCTTTTCCTTAATTTTTACGTTCTTTTCTGCAGTTTTTTTTACTTCAACCTGTATAAAATCATTATTTCCATCTAACCCATTGAGATTTTTAATTAAAAAATAATAAATTCACTATTTTCACAAAAAACAGCAATGAAAATAAAACTCGAAAGAGCTACCTGATCAGCTGTTTCGAAAAGTTCAGTTGCGAGGTCAACACCGGCCTAGTACCTACACACGCCGGGCGGCGCGCGCGCACTTATTCCCTTCAAAGGCGCCGACAAAGGGCAGCGGCGATAAGCGGTCTCGCAAAAAGCAATTTCGACAGTCCCGATGAATCTAATAGACGCGTCACACAGTACCTCATACTGTAATAATCTCTATTAAAGTCCTATTTACAACTTTTATGTAAACTCATAATGATGGATCATTATTTTCCTAAACCTTTATCGATTTAAATAAAGAAGATTTTAAGAAAGATTAAATAAGTTTATTGTATTTTTCAATCAATTTTTAGCATCAACATTAACCTTAGTTTTAAATGCAATTCAACAATCTAATTTTTTTTTTTTCATAAAAAAATAGATCTATTTTCGTAATTATTTTGTGAGTACGTACAACCATAGACTACTTACTATTATGTAAACGGAGATAGACTGGCCGTACAACTTAATGTGATTGTACAGTCTATCATTTTATTTATCTGTGGTTGGTCTAGGCATAGTAGGCACCGTTGCGGCAAATTAAAAGAAATTTCGGTTTAATTCAAAGAAACGTCGGTAAAATAAATTTCTTTTGAATGTCGCCGACTTTATAAAAAAAAATCCAGTTCCTAGTTTTCGTTGAGCGCAAACGGGTGTGCTGTTTGTCGTGAATTCGTGTTTAAAAGTAATTTTCTGTGTGTGTGTTTTATTTGTTTGAGTCACAAAGTCAATCAGACTTTTAAAATGCTTTGGTGAACAATACTCTAGTGCCCGTGACTACGGGAATATGCTCATGTGCGGTGTAGTACGTGGGGACGCGCGACAGGCACTTCGTATTTAAGTGGAGAGATATCCCGGAGCTGTAAGTTCATTTTTTAATGCCTACATTATTGGATCGCTGTGTAATTGCAAACAACCTTTTTATTTTAAATCCTCATCGGAATCGCTATTTTATGGGAATAAGCTTATTATTTTTTTTTCCTTATCGTTGTTTCTTAATAAGTACCTATCATCGGTTATCAACACTAATCAAACTTTATTTTATGTGGTATTAATGTTGTCGTTACGCGTACGTTCTCGAAAGCCCGCGGCCGCGGCAGACTTACGTGTGAGTGGTACTTAGGTATGTACAGTGCGCGCGGCCACGCGATGTGATCGTGTTGTTTGCAATACATTGCGCGCTCAAAAATATCAATTTCTGTAACCGATCATTAGCGAGATTAATGACTTTAATAATTTGAATTATGGCATCACGTGTGACCTGTCCTCGGCGTTTGCGCGTCGATGTCCCTTCCACCCTGTATATCGCAGTAGATAGAAGGCTGGAGGGGCGAAGTAGCATATTAGGGTATTATTGCCATTGCCCAGTAGGGACACGGACAGTAGGCTGTTGCTCTCATGTAATGAGCATATTATGGTATTTGGGCTATGCCAGACACCAAACTCATGTTGCTGCTCCAGCTGCATTTTTGGATAATCTTTTAATTAGATAATGATGTACCTAAATAATTATAAACAATAAAAGAGTTTTATTACATACATATTATTTTATTCAACATACCTTTTTAAAATATGTGTTTTTATTATGATATTCCTGGACACCTAAGTCTAGTGAGCTGACTGCTTATTGCAAGCTAAGAGACTGCAAGCTAAGAGAAGACTAGCACGTAGATGATGATGACAGACGGTTATCATAAATGTAAAACTACATGCTAGTCTTCTCTTAGCTTGGTAAGAACTGTTTTAGCTAATATTAATTCGGTTTGTGGGTGAATGTCGTAACAACCATAGCTTTGGCATTAACTCAGCCTAGTCTCCATACACATGCTGGCAGTTTTATGAATTTGATACAGGCAATGAAGCTATGTTCACCAGATTTTGGCGCGGGAGATGCAGTTCCTATAAGTTTTATTCTATTCAAACACATTTTAAATAAAAAAATAAATCAATGATGACAACTTATAGATTTTTAGGTTATCTTGTAGTCCTTTTATAAGGAAGTATCTTTTTTCTCCGTACTTTTTTATCTTACATTCCATTTACTTTTTTATTAGTCTCATGTCGTTTTACAACTATTAATAAGTTTCCATAATGAATGCTACCTCTAACAGTGGGTCCCAAATTATATGCAATGTCGCCATTCTCCTTTATAACTAAGACTAGCTTAAATATTTCATATGAGACTTCGCCGACATCGTCCTTTTTGGGTGATATTTCCCAAAGCAGCATCTAGAAACACCTGCTTATGCTCAATTCATAGAAATAATGATTATATAACGCATGCTCTTTACCGTTCGAAGATTTTACCATATTCTACCACTACCGCTGTTGCCAAATCACTGTGTTGCAACAACGTTCTTAATGTCTCTTGCTTAGAACGGAAATGTACACAATGCTCTGAAAAAACTGTGAATTACAATTTGATTAACAATAATGATACAATTGTTTATCAGAGATGGGTTACTAAAAATGTTACAGTGGTGGTTAAAGGTCAGGAGAAACAATGTAAAAAAACTCTAAAAGAAACAGTAAAAACATCCCACCAGTTGCTGCTTAACACTTTAAAATCAAACTTACCCAAATTTATGGAACATCTCGCTAACATAATGAACCAGTTTAAAGGTATTAGATTAATAAAACAAAATCTTACTGCCTCTGATGGATTATTACACATTGATTTTTCTGAAAATTATGGATAAAAATATGGAACAGAAATTCAATCAGCTCATTTTGGTGGCTCTAAAGGGCAACTTTCTTTGCATACTTGCGTCTATTATTTTACAAAATCCCAGCCACCACAGAATACAATACAAACAAAAACTATCTGCACAGTTTCTGAAAATTTGCGACATGATCCCGTTCTGATTTGCGCTCACTTAAAAACAGTGATAGAAAAAATAAAATCATTTACTCCGTCTTTGAAAGCATTACACATATTAAGCCATGGACCGTCAACTCAATACCGGAATAAAACTATGTTTTTTATGATAGTGAATTATTTGAGTAAAATTTCAAACGCGGAGACAATTACGTGGCATTTTACTGAAACAGGTCACGGTAAATGTGCACCCGATGGCGTTGGTGGGTATCTGAAGAGAAATTGTGATAATTTTGTTGCAAATGGAAGAGATATAACTAATATTGACACTTTTATTGACTGTGTATCAGTCAATTGCAACTGAACTTGTCAATTGAACTGTGAAAATCTTAAGAAATATTTTACTTAAGCCAAAACGTAAAAAAAGGAGAAACCACCGTTAAATTGCTATCTGAATTAAAACCGGACAATAAGTTACACTTAGACCCTACTATGGAAATTGAGAACATGGTAAAACATTATAATATATAATAATAATATAATTTTTCAAGTGTTTTTCAAGATTACGTTCAATCTACTTTGCAAATAAGTAAAAATGAAATAATTGATGATCAGCCTAACGCCCGTGAATTCACATCGCTACCTGATGATCTCGCAGATCCGCTTGAGGCTGTATTTGTGACTTCACGTTACGCACCTTGTCATAAAAGTGATACTGATTCAGATTTAGATTTAAACCCTTAGTCAAATATTGGGAAATTATTTCCCACTTGACACTACCCTAAAATTCCTTGTTTATTCTTTTACTGGTAAATCTAATATGTACTATCGACAAAACTTCCGCATGCTCACCTTTAAGCCGATAATTGCATAGCACGGCTCTCGACTCAATCATCGTATGCATGCGTTTTGTCCAATAGGAAGCGTATTTTAGTTGTGTTCGTCTAAATATAATGATGTATAGAAGTGGACACACACTAGTGTGCAGGTGCGCACACTAGCGAGCTGTGCTAACTTGTTTGTGAGATGTTTTTTCAATGGACACCAACTTCCTAATTGTCGTATCGGTTTCAAACTGTGACACGGCCTACCTCTTCATGAATTATTGTTGACAAGAAGTAATTTCGTACTCATATATTCTGTTTGGTTTAGAAAATGTGTTATTGGTATTGCTTTATTTAATTAATATCAACTTTCCACAAAAATGTAATAGTTTGTACTAAGAAGAAGAAGTGAAATATACATTTTTTAGTTTGTGTTCACTCAATAATAAGCTGTTTAGGATTAATTTTTTAACATACTTTTATTAGCTTCACGTGTAAGTAACTATATTAGAAAATATTGGAAATCGAATTTAACCAACTTCTAATCGTCGTGTCGTATATAATACAATTAATACAATAATATGGTACTATCGAACTGTTCAGATGATGGAGCCGGAAGGTAGGCACTAGGTTACTAGGTAGGTTTTATAATAATTTCCCACCAACTTTCGGCTTTGTGTCCTTGCAAGAGCACTCCTAAGTAGTAAAATAATTAGTTTTATTGTTCTATAGATAATACGATTCTTATTTTACTATCTGCTTTGGAGTGCACCTGCAAGAACACAAAAGGTAAGCGAAAATATTACTAGGAATCGGTAGGTGACAATAATCTGCATTTTTGTGTGGATAAATCAATAGTTATTGACTTGTTTATTAATATACTTCTATAGATAACGCCGATGAAGCAAACAAAAGAGAATTTTGTTTGTTAAAAAAATTGCTGCTTCCTTATCTTTTAAAATCTTATGGCCGCTGTTTTCTCCAAATATGAGAACCTCGATTAGCCGAATATAATACAATTAATACAATAATATGGTACTATCGAACTGTTCAGATGATGGAGCCGGAAAAAAAATATTCTTTAAATCATAACACCCGTGGTTATCCGCACTGGCGTAGAGCAGCGACATAAGTTATGTGATTTAGTACTAAAGGGTGTTTTTTATTTCGTTTTATAAAACTATTTTTTTAGTTAGTTATTTAATTAATATCTTATCTGTATAGTAAGAGATTTTTGTTTAAAAGGTAAAACCACCGGCATTAATCTTAGTGTGATATAAGCACTGGTTGCTTGTGGGCTGTGTGTGTTTAAAAATAATTTTATGGATTTGTATTTATAGAAAAAAAAAACAACTCCATATTTTTATTTTTTTTATTTTTTATAGGTCTATTCAACATTTCATAAGAATACAGTATCATTGAAAAATTTAACATTATACAAAAAATTTCATAGACTGTAACATAAAATTGTGTTTTATTAGGTAATAATAAAATACACAACAATAATAATACCTAATTAATAACATAAAAATTTGAAATGTATTTTTATATTATCATACATATTTTCGTTTATTATTAAAACACGCACATTATATATTTTTGCGGGCCGTCTGTGATGGACTCCAGCTCGATGCAACTCGTTTCAAATAGTTTACATCGAAACGAAAACATATTCTTGTGCGAAATATTCGATCCTTGCCTATGCATGACAATAATTTCATTTCTTTCTTCTTGATTGAGGTTTCGGGTTGTCATGGTTAATGATAAAATTAGTCCCAGCCCACAATAGCCACAATACACAGTCCAGTATACGAAGCAGAGGTCACAGTTGGGCAGGAAATCAGTCCAATAGAAATAAACAGGTCATAAAATGAAATTGCGATGAGAAAAGGAAGCGTGAACAATTAGAAAGATGCAAATTGGCATGTTTGTTGTTTTTTTTTTGGCGCACGCACACAGTGCACTCACACAGTTACATATTGTCTCTAATTGGATGGAGTAAGGAAGGGGCGTGGTCTGTCACTAGCTGCGCTTCCGCAGGAATATTTTCTTAAGTGAGCATGCGTAAGTTTTGCCGATAGTACGAGCCTCAGGAACAAAATAATCCCACAGATTTTTTTATCTTTTGTACGAAACCGCGAACTGTCATTGAATGTCAATGTCAAAAACAATTTGAAATATTTTGCGATAAAACCGGTATAATATATTCTTATACCAATCTATTTAGTCTCGGCGCAGAATGCCTTCTTCTTCCATACGTCTCTATCGACCGTTATTTTAGATTTTATTAGTATCTTATCTGGAGGATATATACTCTCAACGTTTACCCCAAAAACAGGTTAGCAACAAAGAGACACAAATAGGCCAAATTTAATTAAAGCAATTGCAAAAAAGACAGATTACGACATCGATTTCTTCTGCCGTCAAATTGCTGATGTACTTCGCAATGTGTTTCGTCTCCCTTTGAGATGCGTGAATCGTATAGATAATGAAAGTTTTTCTATAAAGCCTATCGAAAGAGAATCAGAATTGATAGCATTCGATCAGATTCTGGCAGACGAAGCTCATAACTGGAAACTACAAAAACGATTATCTTTTATATGCTCATCGTCCGTATCAGTAGGCAGAGGAATAACTTGTGCATATAAATTGCTAAATATTTTATTTACTCGGGATTTTCTTTGTCTTTGTTCATGGTCGGGGTGACGTAGAGCGTAGAGCAGAGAAGTTGAAAATATCCCTTAATTTTTTTAAAAATGTACTTAAATTCTTTTCTACAATCATTCATTCCTGGAATTTGGCAAATACTGTTCAAGAAAATGAACTTTTTTAAAATTATACAAAAAATGCGTTGCAAAAGAAGTCCATGAAAAACCTAAGAACTTTTTCTACTAAGAGATGTCGCAAGAATAAAAATAATACAGGTTAACGGCAAAGGATTGAGAATGAAGGACGATCAAACAAAGAAACAAGCAGACAGCATTCAAATTCAAGAACAAGCAATCGAGACTGAAAATATTCCTCCAAATAGTGATCATGAGAACGGATCTTTTTTGTGTTAGTTGGTAGATAGCCCTATTACCAGCTCGACTCTTTTTGTCACATGGTAAATGATACAGATGCGAATAATGTGCGAATGAGAGACAAATCATTTACTATGTGACAAGACATATCTGTCCTTTCTTTTCGGAGACATTTTAAATTGACGTAAATGAAGTTTTCTATAATTATTCCTACTTGTCGTTGCATACGGATAATCAGGTTTCGCATTTCTTTCATAATTGTTTACATTAATAAACTGTTCAGTGGCTTCACATACTGTTTTTACCTGGTATAGTGGATTTTTCCCATCTTTCAGCAATCATTTGATCAAATATATCTATCGAAGCTATCGAAACAAACTTTATTAAAGGATGCCCTAGATCAGAGAGGTACAGAGTTCCACTTTCTATGAGAAAAATCTTGCTCAGTCGATATAAATATTATATTCCTAAAAATAATCGACTGTGTGATCGACATTTAGTCATTGAAGCTGGGGATTTTCTAGACAGTTTGAGAACTAATTATGTACAGACTTTTACACATATTCAGGACATGATGTCCTTAAAAGAAGTTGTTGAGACAGGATTACTACATTTTGAGAGTATAGATGATATAGAAGATCATGTTGTACATACATGGATTGGGTTAAATAAAGCATAGTTCCATCAAATGTTTACTGAAGTTCCTCAGTTATTAGAAATATCACGAGCATCTCTAACTTTAACAGCATATTTAATGGAGCTCAAATCTGTGGATTCTGATGAAAGGTTGTCAACTTTATTGAAAGTTTCTAGGCGAACCCTAGAGAAGTGGTTGCGCCGAGTGAGGGAACTTTTCACTGAATATTTTGTGCTAAAACACTAGGCCTAAATAATTTTAGTAGGCAGCAAATAGTGCAAAGGAATCTTGCAATACCAAATACATTGTTTGGTAACTTTGAGGAAGTTGATAGGCCTATTGTAATATTTCATGGAACATATTGTTATGTTGAAAAAAGTTCAAATTATTTATACCTACTTAAAAAGCTTATTCTTGAGCCGCCTTCTAGCATAATGTAAGTAATGTTTGATAAATATAGGTACAGTTGTTGGACTTTCAGTTAGATCATGAACACTAGTTTGATCATAATATGTAGTATTGAAAAATACTCAAGGGACTGGAATAAATTCAGGATGCTCTAATCGAAACTAATTAAGAAAAAAATAATACATCATTTGATTTCGCTATATCTACAGTAAAAATAGATGTTGCCCATTTTTCTCAATGTCAGATTACGTTATTATGATGTGGACAATATACATTTTTTATTTATATGTCGGAGGAAGTCATTCGAATGGAGTTGATTATTGATTTCAAATGCGAGATATCGATTCTTTACTAAAGATACTTTGTTAAACTTAATTTTATTTAACTTGATTTATTGCATTTTGGTATTGTGTAAAATCGCATCAATTTATTTTAATGTCACTGTATTGTATTTAGTTTTATGCACAATCGGAGCAGAGGGTATGCCTCGGGCGGGGTTGAGGCGCCATCTTGACAGATGCCACGGCATCTGTCAAGATTATTATACACGTATAATAAATGTATAAATATAAATAGGGAGCTGCTAAGACATGTACCTACAAGATGGTTGTCACTTTTGCCCGCTATAGATCGCTTAATTCAGAGTTGGCCTGTTGTTAAACATTATTTTTTAGTAAAAGGTCCAGACAACTGCCACAGGGTGCTATGGGATTTTATTTCAGAAGGTTGTTGTAGCACTGATTATATAGAAAATGACGAAGAATGTAAAGGTAAGAATGACTGTTACCTCTTCTTCCTAAGTAGTAGTGTTGCCTGAAAAAAAGAATGTAATCACGTAAAGAATGTTGAAAATAAGTATAGAGAACAAGATTTCATAGTGGAAAATAATGTGGAAGAATTTGTAGTACAACTTGGCGATGAAGATAGTAGTTCTGTATTGGATAGCGATTGTGAAAGTGTACATCTGACAAGTGTTAGTGAAATGTCTGGAACAGAGTTTTTAGATTCAGACTTCGACTATGATTCGTAAGAATTACATATAACAAAATATTGATGTACTATTGTAAATAAAACTTATATTTTATGTGTTTTTTTAATCCGTATCGAACCTCCACTAAAAAGCTATTGCAGCTCAAAAATAAATACATAAAAGCCATCTTCGCGTCGACTTCTTCACGGGGTAGGCAGAGAAGCCCACCTCCTCTCACGGTCCTGACTATTGTGGACATTTTTTTTTATTATTATTAAAATCTGCTTCCTTTTTTATGTAAACTACACAAAAAAAAAAACTAAGTAACAAAAACAGTTGAACAACTCGCAAACATAGTTTAAATGCAACTCATCTGCAATCAATTACTATTTAGGTAGGTAATAATTCAACTGGGGTAAGTTAACATTAAACTAACCTTTGTTAATTATTTACACGACAGTGTGTTATTAGCAGACTTTAACAAGTTTAACAGCTTTATAGTCCTTGTAGTTATTTCATATCTAAAATAATTTGTTATTACAAAGAAATTCTAAAATGCTGAATATAACAAACTTTCAGGCAGTCATTTATAGAAAATTTTGTTGCGTGCAACGAAACGTTTTTGCTAATGTTTCCCTTCATTCGGTCCGTATTGCCCCGCCCGGCCCTGCTGCTCGCGCCCGCCCAAATGTTATTTTTCTTTTCATTCCGGTCAGTAGATTCGCGGAGTTTGTTAAAAAAAATCCAAGTTATTCTGGCTACTCCTTTTATATATTTAATTCTTTGCTTGGATCTTGCATGTTGGCGTACGTGTTTTTTTATCCCCAATTCAATTTAAATGTTTTTAATAAACGATAATGTGAAAAAATAAAAAATAAACCTATGGAGCCACCGCAGGATACAGCTGCGAAGTTGACTATCGCCGACTATCTTTAGTCATGTGGCCTTTAGATTTATATTGAGAAGCTTATAGGTGAGTACGTTTTACTCGAAATAATAATACCGAAAGCAATCTGAAAGAAATGTGTTATAATCACATTTGACACATTCGTTAGAAAGTAGGTGTAGGTTTACTTTAAAGGTAACCATTAAAATCCTAAATTCGGTTTTATAATGACACCTACTATTTACAGCGCTTCGCGACCCGGGTAACCCTGGCCGCGTCAGCTCCTAAGACGATCCACCGACCCCGTACTCTACCAATGTAGAAATACGTACTTATTATTATAATTAAGTACATATATTTATTATTTCCAGAACATTCCATTGATCTGAAAACACTTCAGATGTTGTCAGATGCTGACCTAAGAGACTTAGTGCCTGTAATAGGACACCGTGCAAAACTCGCCAAACAAATTAAATGACTAAACCAAATAATGTCAGATGCCTTTACAAAGCAATCAAATGCAAATCAAGTATGTTTTTGATGATCTACTTCTGGAGTGAGTGCGAATGCGCATGCTGCTGCGTCACGTGTTTAGCCATGTGCCGATGACACGCGTGGGTGAAAGTTCAGTCAGTTAAATATTTTTAAAATATATGCGATAAAAATTATTACAATCGGTTCTGTTACTAATTCTGAACAAACTACTTTCAGGATTAATATAATACACGGAACACCTTTTTGTCACGTGTAAAACTTGACGTTGGGCTGAAGATTATGAATGAATTATTTACAATTAAATCAATGTACTAAATAAAGAAATATTTTAATTTACAGATATTAAAGGATTTTAATGCAATGTATCCACTGTCTGGGGAATTTGACGAAAATTGGTTGTTAATAAGGCCCAAACTCATTGACATGATTAAGAAGGGGTTGATAAACGAAATTCATTCTACAATGAAAAGACTGACTCTAAAATGAAAAGAGGGGACAGCGATTATCGATTTTCAAACTTAGATATTGGAAATGAAAGATAACAAAACAGTACATTTAGTGTCTAATTTTCATGGAAATGATGAGGCAACTGTATCTTGCAAAGAAAAAAAAATGAAAGTCTTCAGTAGCATATCTGATGGCCGTCAAAGATTATATACATATTTATATATCACAGCTGATCGTTTGAGAGCCCTTTACTGTATAGACCACAAATCTCCAAAATGGTGGCATATGTTATTTTGTGGTTATTCATGGTCTTATACGATGGCACGGTTGGCGGAGTGGTTGAGAGATCGACTGCTGCGCTACGTGTCGCGGGTTCGATTCCCGCACGGAACAAATATTTGTATGATCTACTAATAGTTGTTTCGGGTCTGGATCTTCGTGTATGTAAATACACACCGTGCCTCGAAAAGCACGTAAAGCCGTTGGTCCTGCACCTGATCTCTCTCCGGTCGTGTCGGATTGCCGTCCCATCGGACTATGAGAGTGAAGGAACAGAGAGAGCACCTGTGTTTACGCATACACTTGTGCTCTATAATATCTCCGGCGTAGTTGGCTAATCTCCGGTGAGATCGGCCGCCGTGACCGAAATCGGTCAGGAGGACATTATTATTATGGTCTTATATTTGAGAAGACTACCGTAAAAGAATTTCGACGCTCCGTTACTCAAGGTTTGATGACAATGAAAGATGCTGGATATAAAAAAGGGTTTCTACAGGTACTGGTCCTTCTAAAAGGCGCAAATCCAATTTTTCAACTCTGAGATACGTACGACTAGATAACAGAGGCATACATTGGCCTACAGTTGCAGAAAAGAGAGGAAGGTAGGATGTTTGCAGGTTCAAAAAGATTCAATCATAAATTTATACTAAATGTTTCCACTGTAACGTGTTTTTATGTTTGAATGAAACAAAAACTGTTTTATAGATTATCACGAAGTCAACGTTGATCTCATTATTTTTATATGCTCCATTTTATCCGGGGGGCTGTTATATATTAAATAACATTAATAAGAATATAATAATAAACAGCTGACACTGCAACACGTGTATCCCACGTTTTTCCATTGACTCAGCATATTGCAATAACTTAGAAATTATACCTTTTTATTCTCAGTGTAGAATTGAACGTCTTCGCGGACATAGGCTTTCTTTGTAAACCTTTTTATTTAATTAAAAGTCTTTCCAGTTCTATTAAAAGTTTTTTTTAAAAAGCCTATTTAGACCCACCCCGTCTGCTTTGTGCCGCGTACCGATGCGCACGCGTTCTTTACGTATTATCGGTTAGCGCGGCGCAAGCTGTCGCTCGTAATAACTCGCCATGAGTAATCAACTTGTGGTGAATGAGCTGCTGGCGTTCCTGCAGCAGAAGCTGGATGTCATGGACGAGGTGTCCGCTGTCCACATTTGTGCAACGAACTTCAGTGAGGAAGACATAGCCACTGCCAAGCTGATGTTGTTTGACGTGCTTAACAAGCGCGACAAGATGGTGTCCCGCCGCCGTGATGGGACTAAGAAAAGTCTAGAAAACATAATCACGCTGTTCAAGGAGACTGATCCTGACGACGTGCCAACGTTTGTGGCCAGGGAATTACACAAGCTTCCGCCGGTCACCTTCGACCACGTCGACGTAACAAACCTCCTGAAGGACATTGTCTTTTTGAAGGCCAGTCTCGCGGATGTACAAGCTAAGTTAGATGCATCCCAGAAAACCGTCACCGATTTGCATAACGAAGTTAGTGAGTTGCGCAATACCGTGACGGTAACTAGGTCACCAGTACATGCATCGAACGTTAACATGCGTCGCGGAGCCGGCCTCAATATGTCGTCGATGTCCGAGTCAGCATTTTCATCGCCTGCGCGTCCGCCGATTGCCGAGCTTGCAACGCGCCCCGCAGCTCCGCGATCGTCACCGCGACTCCTCCACGCAACGCCGCCCTCGCCCCTCGCCCCGACCCGCTGCCAGTATCTGCAGCCCCAGCGAAACCTCCTTATAGGGATTTCGCTAGCGTCACAGCGAGCATCACTGCCGCTACTATTGCAAAGCCTATGCCAGAAAAGGCGACGAGTAAGGCTAAGAATGATGATGATTTCGTGACGGTGCAAAGGAGGAAGCGCCGAACGCGTAAGTCCACGAACCGCTGCGGCATAGCTCCTGCGGAGTCCAATGTGATTCTGAGAGCCGCGAAGCCGAACACACCGGTGTACATCTCCCGCTTGCATTACACCAGTAAGGCGGAGGACATCGCTGAGTACGTGTGCCAAAAGACAAAGTACACACCGAGGGTGCAGTTGCTGGAGTCGCGCCGCAACGTCAATTTCAAGGCGTTCGTGGCGCGAATTCCTAACTGTTTCCTGCCCCTTGTTATGGAAGAAGACTTTTGGCCGCAGCACGTGGTGTTCCGTCGCTTCCGCGGACAAGTGCCACAGGACAGCACAAAAACAATAAGTGCAAAGTGAAGTGCTACTAACATAATCTTAAGTCCTATTTACTAATAAAATGTTGTATTTAATTTATATATGTTAGTGTGTAAGGTATATATCTATGGGCCATCGACGCCTGAAAATAAATGATTATTATTATTATTATTTTTAATTACTTGTATTGTATTTTCATCAAAGTTCCTAAAATTGTGAGACAAAGTTCCTGACGGTACATATAAGTCTAGATCTCAGAAATAGTACTTCAAAAATTATTCGTGCGTTTATTCATACCTACCACCGTAATATAATAAAGTTCAAATGAGAAAATTCCTTAAAAATCTATAGTCCGGTAGGAAAGCGTTAATGCGTGTTTTTAGTTCAATACTCAATTCGTTTATTGCACACCATATGTTTAATACAGATGTTATTTACTGATAATATGGTACAATATGGACCCTGTCGGGCACGGCAACATAGAAAGAAGTTCCCGTTGTAATACTTAATGTGCACCATTACGTAGTTCAAACCATACTGACACGAGAATTTTACATACCGTTTGCAAAGGCAATAAGCTTGTGACCAAGGCCAGAATTACAGGTAACCGAAATATCAAGCCTAACACGTCAATCCGTGCCTTAATATGGTTCTCATGAAACAAAAAAAAAACTTTGTAGTTTTAATAAAATACCTATTTGTTACAAAAGAAGAATTTACAACGCAGGCTTAAGTATAAATTGAAAAAAGAAAACATTTAATTACTTTGGAAAATAATGTTCATAACCAATAAATTCATAAATCTTCAAAAAAAAAGTCGTAAGACAACACAAAATTATTAATGACATGAAAAAAATGTTAGAAACTTTATTGATTAAACTTGATGACAGGACTAAAGAAGGAAATAGTACCAAACAAATACTAAATAATATGGATAACATGGAGATCACACAAACTACTGGATTAACACCAATCAAAGCGTTAGTGAGTTTATTGAGATAAAAAGAAAGTTAATAAATAGCACATGATTTATTAAAGGAGTCGTTTAAAGCCGAATACAAAAAATCAAGCAAGGCGGAGAATACTTAATAAAAAATTGTGGGTAGGGGAAGGGGGGGTAAGACGGGGTAGCGGGCAAGACGGGGCAGAGGGTCTCACGTGTCGTACGAACGACCAATCACAGCCCTGGCTCGTAATGACGCGACGTTGTATTGTTTCTCAGGCAGCACTGTCACCGGTTTGTAAGTTTATGCGTTTGTGACCTAGCGCCAAAAATTCTTATTTATGTCTTAGTCTTATTATTCTTATTTTCAGAAGAAGAAGAGAACGAATTTGCTACTATATTTTGGATATGAAAAGTCGTCTTTATGGACTTACAACAAAAGATTTAAGGGTGTTGGCATACACTTTGGCAGTGAAAAATGGCAAGAAACATATATGTTTAACTGTGACAAAGGAGAAGCTGGCAAAGACTGGCTTCAGGGATTTTTGAGCAGGCACCCAGAACTATCGATAAGAAAACCGCTGGGTTTAATAAGCAGGCTGTTGAACAATTTTTTAACTTCCTTGGTAATGTTTACAACAGTGACGAAACAGGAATTTCAGTGGTGCCTAAAACGAGATCAAAATAATTGCACGAAAAGGCAGAAAATAATTAAAAAACAAAAAAAAAATCTGCTCCTGGAGCTTGGGGTGTTTGCAGCGATCCTGGATGGATGACAACTGAGTTATTCCTTGCCTGGTTTAATAAATTCATTGAATTTAGTGGGGCCAGGCCTGATCGACCTGTGCTTTTGTTGTTAGACGGCCACAGCACCCACACGCAGAATCTTGACGTCATCAATGAAGCTCGTTTCAATGGGGTTATTATATTATGTTTCCCCCCACATACGACTCATCGACTTCAAGTCGCTGACGTAGCATACATGAAACCCTTGAGCACATATTACGATCAACAAATCACAGCCTGGCTTCGGAGTAACTCAGGTATGTTGGTAACTCCCCGGCAAGTGGCAGAGATTTTTGGCAAAGCATTTGTCCAGGCTTCTACAGTGGCAACGGCAGTTAATGGCTTCAAAAAATGTGGGATATGGCCATACGATCCAACAGTTTTTTCTGATATTGATTTTGCCCCTTCGTTGATGACAAATATTCCACAAACAGAGAGATTATCTATCATTAAAGCACTACAAGAAGCCTCTACGCAAGACAACGAAGCAACAGTTCTAAATAGACCGTTGATATTAACCGACGCACACTGGGGCAAGATTACTTAAATCGATACATTAAATAAAAATATTTGTTTTTGCTTTACCATGTTACTGTGTGTGCTGTGGCATAGTCTAGTACTTGTGGAACAATAGCGAACGTAAACGGACGCAATCCACTCAACCCCCGCTCCCTACTACGCCCCTAAGTCCAAGGCGAACACTCGTGGAGCATGCAAGTGAATTCGTGCGTTTGCGCAACAACGAAGTGTACATTCGATTTTTTAATGTGGGGATCAGCGGCGGATGTTGAATCAATTTTTGTATTACAGAAGAGGGCGATCCGTGCGATCTATAACTTGGGCCCACGCGAGTATTTACGAGATTTTTTTAAAGAAATCGATATTTTAACATTACCGTCTCTATAAATTCTAGAAAATATAATGTTCGTTCGGAAGAACCTTCACATGTTTAGTATCAATAGCGACGTTCACAACATTAATACTAGAAATAAACATAAAATTGTGGTGCCAAAATTTAGATTGACTAAAACAAATAAATCATTTTTAGGATACGGTGTACGCTTCTATAACAAGCTACCGAAAACTGTAACCGATCTTACCGGTAAGAAATTTAAAATCCACATTAAATCTGTTCTCACAAAGAAAGCTTATTATAGGATCAAAGACTATGTTGACGATAGAAACGTGTGGCGTTGAATATCTTCTGCACATGTGGCTTCCCTGGTTATCCATTGTGTCTACTAATTCAATTTTACATTAGATTACGCTTTACATATCTGGACATTCTTGATGTTTCAATATTTTGTATTATTTTTTGTATTTTTTTATTTCTGTTTTATCCGCTTTGATCCGTTTATCCCGTTTTTAGTTTATATTCGAAACAATTGTTTAACTCATGTTGTATTGCCTCATTGCCTCATCAGGTAGCGTTCAATTAAGTTTGTATTTTTTCTTATATAATGCATGTTAATTTAAGATTTTAATTGTAGTTTTTGAAACGAGTATCCATGGAGTTCTTGCCGGTCTCTTCTCCATAGGACCTACCCCCTTTGGAACCGTGCGCCTAGAGTCTCGACTTTTTAAAAGTGCCTGAAAAGGCCTACTTGAAATAAAAAACTTTGACTTTGACTAAATACTTGTGATAAAAACACCAGAAGCTATTATGGAAGCGTCAAGTTCAGGTATATATCTTATTATTTCACACTATATTTATATTTTAATATTTGTTTTGATGGGTAAAATTGTGAGTCAATGATTGCATTAAAAAAAAGAAGTCAGAATTAAAAACTAATAAATCAATTAGATAATTAATTATGTTCCGCAACTGATCGGGGTTACGTTTAGATTTTTTTAGTACCAGTAGCTATTATAGTTAAAGATTATTTCTTAGTTTTTTGCACATGTTTGCCCGACTTGAAATAAATAACATTAGTAGTGAGTTAAGTCGCTATTTTCAAAATACCTCCTTTTTTTATTAAATTCTTTTGTTAATTTTTTACACAGGTACAAACTCCAATACCTTGTTTGTGACAAGACGAGAGCTGCTAATGATAATGAAGAACTCTGGACATAATAAACTTCAAGATCAGATATATTCACTTCAGAAGGAAATTGAAAAAAGAACAAAATGTGACGGTGAACATCGGACAGCTATTTTGCAAACGATAAATCGTTTTAAATCTGACTACAAATCAAGATGGGAAGCAGCGCACCGCATGGAGGATAGATTTTGCGATAAAAATAATACGTGGTTAGATACGTCACTTTCTTTCCCTACAAATAAAATAAAACGAAGTATTCCCGGTCGTCCAGCAATACCTTATTACCTTATACCCAGCATTACCTTGAGGAAAGTACAAACAGGATGAAGCGACAAAAGACTCAAGATTTGAGAAAAGATACACCTTTACCTGAGCTGGTTTATGCCACGCAAATGAAACTGAAAGCTTCAGGACAGGGTGCAGCTTCAAAAATAATTAAAGATGTTTTATCTAATCCATCAAAGCCTACTGAATATTTAAAAGCCTATAAACAGTCACTAGAAATAGTTACGATGATGTCTGGAGAGAATGCTCTAGCACTCATAGTCGAAGCGAACTTATCTCGTCATCAGTACAATATATTAAGATCAAAATCTCCAAAAATCTACCCGTCTTATAAAACTGTACAGATTGCAAAAAAAGAATGCTACCCACAGACTAATAAAATCCATGTTAGTGAAACTTCTGTACACGTTGATTTGCAGACAATGCTTGATATTACCACTGAACGTTTGGTCTTAGTTCAGAATGAGGTGTTGTTTAAACTGAACAGTAAAGAGTTAGAAAATATGTCTTTATTTTCAAAATGGGGATTTGATGGTAGTAGCGGCCATTGCTCTTATAAACAGGCTTTTTATGGTCCTGAAGCCAGTGATGCAGCTGTTTTCATAACATGTTTTGTATCCCTACGCTTGACATCTGGATCTAAGGTCATTTGGCAAAACTCTAGACCAAGTTCGACGAGATATTGCAGACCTTTAAAAATAGAATTTGTCAAAGAAAGCACCACAGTTTCTGTGGCAGAAAAAAAAAAGGTCGACCACCATATAAAAAATCTTATGACAAGTATCATACAACAAGATGGGCTCACTATGAAAGTTAAACATAACTTGATGTTTGCTATGATAGACGGAAAAGTCTATAATGCAATTACAAAAACAACATCAACACAAATGTGCTATATATGTGGAGCAACATCCAAAGACTTCAATGACATATCCAAAGTCCTTAGTAGACCAATAAAAACTGAAAATTTGGAGTTTGGCATTTCAGTGTTACACGGATGGATACGTTTCTTCGAATGTCTTTTGAACCTGGCATACAGACTGCCTATTAAGAAAAAGCAGGCTCGTAAAAACAAGAAAAATGTAACAGGACTTTCAGACAAGGAGAAGGTCGAAGAAACCAAGAGAACAATTCAGGCTCAATTCCGAGAAAGACTAGGCTTGATAGCGGACAAGCCCAAACCAGGATTTGGAAATACCAATGACGGCAATATCGCGAGGCGATTTTTTAAAAATGCCGCATTGTATGCAGAAATTACAAAGCTGGATTTACAATAGATACAAAGAATGCATAATATATTAATTGTCATGTCATCTGGCTATGACATTGATGTGGAAAAATTCCGCACATATGCATCTGACACAGCCAAATATTTTGTGCAAATGTACCCTTGGTATGACATGCCTCCCACTGTACACAAGTTTTTTATTCACGGGCCAGAAATAATAAAAAATGCTCTTTTGCCAATAGGCCAACTAACGGAAGAGGCCCAAGAAACCCGGAATAAAGACTTATGTAGTCGCGAGAAATCGAACACTGATATTTTCAATCTGTTACTTATATCATCAGATCCTGTCATAACCAGCAAAAGGAAACTGCCAAAGAAAAAGCTGAATTCACTGCCTAAAGAAGCTCTAGATCTTCTGATACCACCATCATTACAGCCGCCAAGAGAAAATTCTACGGATGATGATACAGAAGGTGATTCTGACTGTAACGATGATAGTGACTATAGCGCTGATAGTGATTAGTTTTGTTATGACCTATATCTTTGTCGTTGCCTAGGGTAGTAATAATATTTAACATGCAGCACATTATAAATATGATTTTGATTGTACATATAATATATATTAAAAAAAAAAATTCACCAACCTTATCATGTCACCATCGAAATATCGACTCCAAATCATCATTCTGAATTAACGACACATTATAATACTCCTAGCCCACTGTGCGACGCTTCAGTTGTCACTGAAATGATAACGGATGCAACAACAAGTGCAAAGACAACTTCAGATGCGACAGTTGAAGTATCTGACAAAGCAATTATGGACAAACCACTGATGATTGAGACAGAGCCTGAACCCGGATGCTCCTCATGGATAAACAATATCGGATAGACCAAAGACCAACTACTTCACCATCAGTATTTTCTGTTGTTAGTCCTCAACAAGTGATGCCTTATCCTACAACCCGGAAAATTACACGCGTGACAAGGAAACATCATCATAACAACAATCATAACTTCTTCTCCGTACAAAAATGAAATGGAAGAATCAATCGAAAAAAAGAGACTGGTAGAAGATAGCAAAAAGAGAAAAAAAGATGCAAAAGAACAAAAAAAAAGAACAAGAAAACCGAATTGACAAAAAAAAACTGCTATTAATAAGAAAAATAAAAAGAATCACGCTTCACCAGAATATGATGAAGACGAAAATAATATCCCTTGTTTTTACTGCAACGGAAGATACATGGAATCAAATGAAGGCTTTGTCGCGTGTTCCCTCTGTGGAAATTGGGCACATTGTAGCTGTGCTGGGATAGATGACGAGGACGACGAGGAAGTATTTATTTGCGAGTATTGTAATCAAAATTAAAATATGTCTCTCCATACCCCATCTTTCCCCATAGGGTACCCAGTCTTACTCTACCTTATGACAAAATCGGGTGTTTGATGTCTTTGACAAAAGATTTTTTTTTTCTTTTTCTGGCATAAGTGTCGTAAGTTCCTGATTTCCAAAGATTAATAATTTAAGAGTTATTCTTAATAAATAATCATTTAAAATTATCAAAATTGAGCGTTTTAATGCCCTTCAAACGTTAAGGTCCACGTCATGTCCCCCCCTTCCCCTAGTGAAACGTATAGAGGAACAAGGAAAACCGTGTCGTTTTACATCAGTCTCTCATATGTATAGAGGCATTTGAACGCACAAATTCATATTTCAAATATAGGTGTGAATGCGTTTTCTAGGGAATCCTCGAACGCACACTACGGTAATGCCCGTGGTCAATCTATAAAGATTCATGTGACTGTTCGGATAGTGTGACACAGGCCTGGTCGTCGCATTAGGTGAAACTTGGAATACCTACGGGGGCCAGACCTGTGTTGCCGTAATTTCTCCATTATTATGCGAGACCTAAATTTCGGTCTTTAATAATGATATTTTTCGGCAGACAACATTTATTGAATGGAAAGTGCATTAAAAAAACGTACCAATATTTTCAAGAAATTCATTTTAAATAATAATAAATTGTATTAAATCGTGCAAAATTTTGTTGATCAAATAAATAAAATTAATGAATAAGTACAAGACGTAAAGGTAATTGTATTCTCCCTGTAAACTAAAAAATGGTTTATAGATTTTATTGTACAACAAAAAATGGGAGGATTTTGTTACATGTACCTGGCAGCTCCAAATATTCCCAATACAAGATTAATGTCTGTCGTCGCGGGCGCACGTTATTTCTTGTGATTTAGTTGTTAGTTTTGTTAATAACATACTTATAAGACTAGTCTGAGTCCACCGCCAATTTTGACGAAGAAGCGGATCTCGAAGATTGGATAATTACGTCAGCTCGAAAAGGATTTCCCAAAAACAAAGACAGTATTTTAGACAGTGTACAAAAATGTTTAGTCGATCACCCAAAACCGAATCCTTTTTCCTTAACAGAATATTTACTGTTCAGGAGATTGTTTTAAAAAAAGGCTGATTAATATAGTACTTTTACATGATGAGAAACTCATTAAGTCTGATCTAAAATGGCCAAAAGTAATTAATAGGATCTCATTAGATTTAATATAAGTGTTGACAACGTTTTGTATTAATTCAGAAGTTGAATGCTTACTTGTTTTTATTAAGGCTTTATTAAGACACAGGGTTCCCAATAAAGCCAAAGTGACATTTTAGTTATTTGTGTTCACAAAAGTGTGATTTTTGTTTCTAAAGCAATTTTGTTTCATTTATTACAAAGTTTAATAAGTAAATATAAGTATTTCAAATTACCGGTGCATTTATATAATAAACCTGCTAGTTAGGTAATAAAAAAATTAAGGTAGGCCTTATTTGGTGACCTTACCTTACTATGTTCAGCAATAAAGTATTGGATTTGAATTTAACATTACTTCCATTGTTTATTTATATTATTATATTATGCATATATAAATATAAATTTGTATTTTGTTCTTGTATAGTGAGTTTAGTTTTATCTCTCCACACTAAATCCCTTGCAATCATAAAATTTGAAAAATACATTTTTTTCTTCCAAATAATTTTTTTCCTATTCAAACCATTTTTTTTTTGGAAAAATAAGTTGGCAACCCTACGTGCGTGGCGTGTAGTTTCAAAGAGAGCTCTCCTAAACTGCGATCCGAGTAAAGACGGACAAGTGCACAACCCAATCATCCGTTTTTACCATGCCACATTGGACTGTAAAAAATCAGACTGCCGGACAGTAAAATTCCTTTGCACAAACGCCGAAGGATTCCAAGATCCTCCAAATCCACCCCACCGTCGCAAGAAGGATGGGTGTGGACTCTTAATGGAGTTGAAATGTTGTAGAAGAATTTGAAAGAAAAACACAAAACTTTGAAAAGTCTAGCAACTCGGAGATTACAGCAGCATCTACTTGAAAATTTATTTGGGTGCATTCGAGGAAATTGTGGCTCAAATTGCAACCCTACTGGTCTGGTCAATTTGTCGCGAGTTTGAAACCTCAATATTAAGCAACCTCTCACACATTGGTGGTGGAAATTGTGAAGTGGACCAAAATGAGGTTGTTATTGACAATTTTAAAATGTTAAAAAAAAAATACAGCCAGAACAGTCAAGCCCTACCAAAGAGATTTTGCCCTCATGGGAATTAAATGAATATAGTATTCACAATGAAATTTTTGGAGAAACTGGAGAAACACAAGCCTATGTGTGTGGATTTATAATTATAAATTATAAAAACGAATGCAAGATATGTAAAAATATTTTGACTACCAGTGACCAAACAGCAATGCACACTTTTGTCCAATTTAAGGATAACAATAATTTTAAAGAATCACTAAATTACTCAAATAAAAGCTTATTGCTTTGTGTGAAATTTTGTGCCACCAGCATAAATGATTATTTAACAAATAATGCATAAAGAATTCCATGAATGCTTCCAATAGCGACAATTTTAAAAGAGTCTATCAATTTTGACTTTTTAAATGATTGTTATATGCATAAAGAACAAAATATAAATTATTATTAAAAAGTGTCATGCACATTATAATTAAAAGATATTATACAAAAATAAATACAATATATTCACACGAATCTGCCACTAGAGCACTTAAGAAAAAGTAGATATATTAAAACACAAGTAATAAAAATGTTTTGGTTTTGTAAAGTGAGTATTGCCCCACACTAGGATTTCTCCTGTGTCGTGGGTACAGTTTACAAACATATATGTCACATACACACACAACCAGACCCGAAACAATTATCTGTAGATCATACAGATATTTGTTCCGTGCGGGAATCGAACCCGCGACACCTAGCGCAGCAGTCGATCTCTCAACACACTACGCCAACCGTGCCGTCAAATTATTTTAATGATTGTAATAATGTAAGGACCATGTTGATCATGCTATTTTTTAAGTTAACTATTGCCTGGCAGATTGAGTACTTACTTTATGCAGCCTACCCAAGTGTCCTTTCATTTGTATTGTTTGTCGGGCTCCTTAAGTTCTGAGTTGGGCTTCACAAATTACATTATTGACAAATGCTTGCACTGACTGGACAGGTCCACTCAAATCTGTGTGGTTTTTTCCTTAAAAGACTATCTCAGACAATGATCTGCATGGTCCTCACATTTACAATAATTAAAATAATAGTTTAATTAATAAGTATTTTATAGTTATTAATTATCTAACCACAATACTGTCATAATGTAAGGACCTTTATAAGAGACTAACGATTTTGTGACTTTGTTCTTAACAGACAAGGTAATACCGTTTTTGCCTTGTGTATGTTTTTATTTTGTAGTAATTCTTTGAAACTCTTTAATACAAAAAATGAGAAACATAATACATACTCCAATATAATGTACTTGTAGAAATGTTGATTGTCAAAAAATATGTATAAGTTTTGTTGTTATTAGCTCCTAATGTATGAATGTAATGTAATTTATAATAAAGCACTTCCGTCATATGAAAACAAGTTTTTTTTTATTTATTAGTAAGAAACTTTGTATTTGACAAATTGGGCCTAAATATTGTCAAAATTCAAAGATTTGTACTAATGGGAATCCTCCTATTCACCTATTAAACAATAAGGCTGCCTATCTACGCTTATAGTCCTTTAAGTCTACTTATAAATTGTCATTTCATTAGCAAACACAAAGTGATCTTGGGTCTGAGGAAACTATGAAGTTGAGTTTTGTCCCTATTCACCCCATTTTATAGTAGCATTTTTTCCTATAAATTAGTCCAATATTGAATTGTAATATTGATACCACATGACTTTCATTAAACTTAAGAATTTATCTGTCTGTATGTTGTAGCATTTTATGGTACTTACACACCAATTAAAACAAGAATATTAAAAAATAATATGCATAGTAATTATCTTGCAAATAAGACAAGTAAGTGTAATATTAGTAGTATTCATTGAATTTGCACTCACATCAAAATAAGATTTCATTTTTATTTATCACTCTCCTACAAAAAATATATATGGCATTGTTTTGTTGTTTTCATTGTAATGTTAACCTAAAATTTATGCATAAATTATTCATTCCTACAATAACTTTTGTGTCATTTTTCTATTAAACAAATATTTTTTATAAAATTACAAATAATATAATAAATGATCATTATTTGAATCAAAATTTTATAGGAATGAAGTTAGAACTTTCCATTTTTTATCTGCTATAACCTAAGTACACCTGATGTCAACAGAACAGAAGTAGTACCAAAATTATTTTAATAAGGGATACACAATCTTTTAACGGCTTACCAGTTTGTAAAGTTGTAATTGTGTTCTAAGAAACACAAGAATATTATTTGTAATACTTCATAAAATATTTAACTAGATGATCTATTGAAGAATTCCCAAACAAAACTTAAAAAGCTCAATTCAAGACATAATAATATGTATTAAGTTACCACATTATGTAAATATCATGTTGGTGTTATATATAGTTAGCCTAGCATGTACCTTAAGATGCTGATGTGTTTGTTATTGGACAACATATTTTATTTGTGTACAATGAACTATGTGTTGCTTCTGCTTTGCCATCATCCTCAATGATTGCAACATAATCATTATAATGTACCATTATGTTGAGACATCCTTTGTCTCATATATTACCACTCATCAGCCACTCATTTTGACGATAGGGTACAAGGTACTGGTATAAAACAAAATGATAAACAGAAATGTTTTAAAAGTAGCTTACCATTGTATACCCAGAAGCAACATTTAAAAGCGTTCTGTTCAACTTTTTTTAATAAAGGATCTTAGCTCCAGCATTGCCCAATAAAGAACAGCCAGCCATATTGAACCAATCCACCACACAAGATCAGTTTTATAGAATAATTAAACTATACCTAGCGACGACGAAACTAGATTTCAATTCCGACATAATAATAAAATAAGAGGTATAATCATGCACAAAGACATCGTTGCAATTATTGTTTTAAAAGAACCGACAATGCACTGCTACCCAACAATCAACAGAAGAAAAAAGTTTTGTCCTAAAAGCAACACCAAAACACTACGACAAACGAAAAGCTCCAAGAATAGTATTATTTTACTTTTGGTGAACTAATTTAAATAATTTTGGAACGATCATAGTAACTGGTAAGGTTCCATCCATAGACTTAGAATTTCGCTTACGCTAAGTTCCATCACTTTCCAATGTCAATTCTGAAGTCTCGTGTAAATTTTTCAACTTGTCAACCAAATAAGGCGACCATAGACTTAGAATTCCGGGCGACTATCAAATAGCGGTGGTCGTTGCGCAACATAAACGTTGTTGAAACGAGCTATCGTCATAATAACGGTTAGTCAAATCGGTGAAACTACGATTTGAAATAACCTGCTAACCTGCTAATCTGCTAACATGCTAACGCTAAAGTCGCTAAAATCCAAACAATCTGATAGACAGTTGCGTTTCGTTATCCAAAAAAGACGTTTTGCGAATTTTGAGCATCAATGAAAGCTAAAAAAATTTTAATCTGGAATTTTAAGTATGAATGAAAGCTAAAAAAAAAAACGGTCCTCAATATGTTACGGGGCTGCCCAAGTCCATTAATCCTTGCAATTCGCGAATTTTGAGCATCAATGAAAGCTAAAAAAATAAAAGCTCATCAAAACTTCACGGGGCCGTTCATTAATCCTCGCTTCCGGGAATAATTTTGAGTATCAATGAAAGCTAAACAAAAACAAAAAAAAAAAGCTCATCAATACACTATTATTTTTGTAGTAACTTTACATGCTCATTGATACAACGCGCTATCCCGTTATCCCGCTATTAGTCGCTATAACAAGTAGTATACAAGTACGTTTTAAAAACCGTTGTTGATATCCGATAGACAGTTGCGTTTCGTTATCCAAAAAAGATGCTACAGCCCACCGCTACTATCAAATGAAGCCGTAAGCCGTCCTCCATGACATGACCAGCGCCTACGTCAACCAATTACAGCGTAGAGAATAGTGCAAAGACCAAAGACAGCTAGTAGAGTATAATGTCTTTGGCAAAGACTACTACCTATAGCTGAGACCTATAGTATAGGTACCGGAATAGTGTTTCGCTACGAGTGACAAACTTGAGAGTTTGAGACTGACTTCACATACAGTGTTGCCAACTCATTATTATTATTATAGTAAGTAATACAAATCGAAATAATAAGTCGATAACAACGTAATACACTAAGGCATATGGCTATTCATATGGTGGAACGAGATAATTTGTTCCTCCATTGAAAAGGGAGGATCCTCCGACCTGGCAAGGTGGTTAGCCTGGCGGGCCGATGCCCAACGATTGATGTTGGACATCGTACGATTCAGGGTTAAGGTTTAGCTTCACTCCGATAGATGTCGCTTTACTTTTTGCCATGTTGCGAATAGTAGTCGCTACAGTAACTTCATGTCTAAACCGATGCGTTCCAGTCTCGGTAATTAATTGCTACGAGACTGGATCGCACTTAATACGATCCAGCAGATAGAGAGTATTTTTACTAAATGCCGGGGCACACCGGAAACAACGTTCTGCCAATGGAATGGAAGGACTAAACAATACTGAAAAACAGCACACAGTTAATTACTGAAGAACAGCACACGGTTAAAAACAGTTAAACAGCATGCCGCGAATATCAGACGGCGTTAAACAGAAAATCGAGTAGTCAGCTAAACAAGTGCAATACGCAACTTAGATAGGCGGAATCACTCTTAGCGGAGCACGGAATAAGGCGTGGCTCGCTGTCATATACGCGTGTGTCGTACAGTAGCGTTCAACAGCAACGCGTGTAGGACAAGGGGTAAGATGCACGATGCTATCGCGACGTGCTCCCCTAATGAATTAACTTGGAATGATCCTTCATTGTTGTTAAAACCAGGCATTATCCTCAAAATTTTAATATCTTGCCTGCTGTTGAGTTTTCTCTGACTTATGATGACACCTTGTGGTGTTATTCTAAAAATAATTAGCGAACTATGCAATTACAAACATATGGCAATATTGTGGTTTTGATTACAAAGAAGGGGTGCGATTTTTTCCTGCGATTATGGGTGTACCTACCCCGTCACGATTAACGCGTCTTGCGCCACAGCGATGTAAGCCGCATGGCCCGCCGCGAGAATCGCAAATGCTTCCACATGGACGCTCCCATATATAGCATACATTTAAATTGGATACGACGCGAAACACAACATGACGCGCAATGCCCCGCGTTCCACAAAAGAGGTCTTTAGACATCGAATTCGAATTATTGGATAGGTACTTGGGTTAATAGGAGAGACACATGAAAATGCGTTCGTTTTTTGCTAATATTTACATAATTATTATAAGTCCTCCGCAACGATGTCGATGATAACGAACCCAAAATGACATTTTGATTTCAGTTAACATGACCGTATATTATATTTTTTTGCTTACAAATATCATAGAATTTGAATTAAGAACCAACTGAATGGTTTTAGTTCTATTAAGGAATATGTAATAAGATGTTGTTATAATTTTATCCGATTCCGTATCTATTTACCTGTAAACGACTTGTTTTGACAGTAGCGCCAATGTACTGACGTCATTTCTTCCTACACGTGCCGGCCTTCACGTGAATCCCTGTGACGTAGGTACACAAGTACCTACATTATTATTTATTACTAGCCACACGAAACGGCTTCGCACGGTTACCAAAAATAAAAAATTACCAAAAAATCAAAAAAGAAATTGTTGATCCGATCGCTATCACATTTCACTGGATCACCTGTTGGTTAATCTGAAGATTACCTAAAAAAATCACTCCAACCGTTTTGGAGTCCGGGAACATACATGCACACATTTATTTTTATTTAAATAGATAGAAGATAGATTGTGTACATTGTCATTATAAAGAGTAGTTTTTAAATCGACTTCATTTATGAAGAACATAAATACCTACTATATACTACATACTATGTACCTACGAATGCCATTTTTTTTAATCATTGCCCCGCACTAGGATTTCTCCTGTATCGTGGGTACAGTTTACACACATACATGTCACATGCACAAACAACCAGACCCGAAACAACTATCTGTAGATCATACAAATATTTGTTCCGTGCGGGGATCGAACCCGCGACACGTAGCGCAGAAAGCTAATATCTTAGCCACTGCGCCAACCGTGTCGTCAAATAGGCAATTAGGCCATAGGTATAAATTATGGTACCTATATACTAAAATTTTGAAGTTCATTCTAGGTATCTTGATGATACGGTCGGCGCAAAGGTTGAGCGATTAACTGCTGCGCTACGTGTCGCGAGTTCGATTCACACATACAACGAATATTTGTATGACCTACAGATAGGTGTACCGGCTCTGGGTATTTGTTGGATGAATATTTGTGTTTGTAGGAATTATTACGAGTGTGCAGCAACGTTTAAAAAAGGAAATAAAAATACTACCTGTAAAAACAATGATAATAATGTAATAGGCAATGACTAAGCGCCTACTTAAATTTTGAAGCAAATCTCGTCATGTAAGAGATCGCTTGATCAACGATTATGTCAAAATGTGTGAAGTATTGTGAAAAGAATACTTGAATGTGTAACTTGTCCATAGATAATGTTTATTATTAATTGTCTTTAATAAGTAATTGATTTCGGCCGTTCTACATGATAAAGTAAGTTAATCTATGCTAATATTTTAAAGAGGTAAAATTTTGTTTGTATGTAGGGACCAAGGGCTCCAGCTTTCAAATCAGGGGGGTCACATGTTTGAAGTTTAGTCGTAATAAATACTGTACGATTAGAAAAATTATCAGTGGTCGACCAAGAACCAGCCCAGGGGGTCATGACCCCAATGACCCCCCCTGGATCCGCCCTTGGTAGGGCCGGGGGTAATCTCCGGAACTAATGATCCGAATCTGAAAATTCTTTCACCGATAGATAGCTATATTATCCCCGAGTGCTATAGGCTATAAATTATATATGTAGATTACGCGGACGAAGTCGCGAGCTGAAGCTAGTTAAATATATAGTGTCATGCAACGTCAGATCAATGAATAGGCTAATAGCCATGTTTATATGTGAGAAACCCCAAAGGGATGGAAGCTATTACAATGGAGGTATAGTATTAGGTACCTACGTAATATATGGTCCAAAATTAAACTTATGTGTGCATGTACTCCTGCCAAATATAGCCTCTGTGTATGCCAAATAGCTTGGCATGGTACCTACTTACTTGGTACCTACATGGTACCTACTAACTTAATATAGTTGAAACTGTAAGCAAAATTCTAATCTATGGTTGAAACACATAATATTATAAGTCAATATGTTTACTGGCTACTAGCTGTTGCCCGCGGCTTCGTTTGCGTTGATATATGTTTGTATGTATATTAAAACAAGACTTCTTTGAAAAACGCCGATATACGTGTTTATTTCTAACCAGAAGCAGGTATATGAAATTTCGTGCTTCTTACTTTGAAAATGACGGATATCCATACAACCGTTCATTATTTTACCCCCCTTAGGGGTAACAATTCCAAAAATCCTTGTTTAGTACTTTGACGCCTGAGTATTTGTTTAGGCTAGATTTACAATTTTGTTTTTATAAGGTTTAATTAACACATTAGCATAAGGAGTCCTTAGTGGACGCTTACAACATAAAAGGCATCAAATGCCAAAATTACAAGTTTGTAGCCCCAGCGGTTTAGGCTCTGCATTGATGAATCAGTCAATCAGTCAGGACAAGTAATTATATATGTATAAATGAGTTTGATTCAAACTAGCGCTGCCATCGGTACATATCATATATTGTACTATTACTATTTCACTCGACAACTTGCTTTAGTATAATACCTTTAGCACGAGTTTTAATAGATCTCGATCATATTAACTTAAGCCAAAAATGTATGAAAATAATGTGTCTACGATATGGGTTCACTCGAATGCGTGCGCACAATTTTTTCATACATTTTTGACTAAACGATAACGGTCCAGGACGTAAAAAAACTAAAAATAGGTATTAAATAGACCCTTAGAAAGTAGCAATCCTGCGTTTTCCCAAGATCATCGAACTTCGCATTGGTGCATTGGTTTAGTGGTCACAGGCGTGGCTACTGAGCTTTACAGTCTACTAGATTCCCAATTCGAGCACATTGTTGTAGGTTTATTCTGTTAAGAAATTCCCCATAGCACAGAAAGCGAATTAGTTAGCCACTGCATGCAACAACTGTGGCATGACAAAAATAAATAAATAAATACTTAGGGCGAATGAAGGACATGAGCGCGCGGCGGACGCAGCGATATAATCGCATCAATGATAAAGAACTTTTTTAAATAAAGAAAAAAAAACACTTAGGTACTCTTTTTATGTCGGCATCCGTGTCGGTGTAACACCAGTCATGTGCAGACCGTTTGCCATTCAGCCTCAGATTATAATTATACCTTCTGAATAAGTTACCTTCTAAGTCTCGGCATTCTCAAGGCCGCTAACAAATCGTGTAGACTCGTTAGTCAGCGTGACAGTACCTTATTTCCAGGATATCATCTACCAGTTGTGTAAGTCACCCAAAGAGTCGAACCGGTATGTCTTTTAAAAATCAAGTTTTTAGTAGAATATAAGTACCAAACTTAAATAATTTTGACGCATAGGTAATATTTTTATATTTTTTACATCTTTAATCTGTTTAGTATTTAGTAATACGTAGTTAGTAAAATTAAATTGTATTTAAAATATGATAAATAAAAATATTATATCGCACTATACTTGCGACTTGATTAAAAAATAAGGTAATTTTATAAAAAGTTAATACTATTGGCTGTATGCCATTGGTGACCGTTGCTTTACAAAAAAGAGACGGGAAAGAAAAAAAAAGAGCGGGTAGTAACTAGTTAGATTTGTGAACTTTACTGAGGTGAATTCTAGGTGAATTAGAGACATAAAATTCAATTTTGAGGTTGTGAAAAGACGAAAAAAATTTTTTGCCAGAGAATACAGCGAGCAAACCCTTTAGCAAAAAACAAAAGAGGTTACAAGATGCTTAATAGCTACGTGGGAATCACGAATTACTTGGAGAATGATTATTAGGTAAGTGACTTTTACCGCTTTCTTTTATATTTTCATATGGGTGTGTTCAATCTGTGTTTTAGTAACGTATGATCAGAGGCCCTAGTGTAAGTTTCTTTTAACAGTCTTGATTTTAACTATCGATCGCGTTCGGCGGTCTGCTTGGTGAAGAACCTTTAGACCATTGGCAGAATTATTCTGTTTGGATAAAAATGGCTGTTACCCGGTTGGAATACCGTATCTATACATATAATAAAATTATAACAGGCCAATCTCTGTACATTATATATATTGGTGAAAAACTTATATGTGATCTTTATTAGAGCAACAGAAGCCAAAACAACAGTTTTTAGAATTATCATATATCATTTATCTGTCTGTCTATATAATTGTACACGCATCACGCAAAAACTACTGCATGGAATTTAATGCAGTTTTCACTGATATATTGCTACAGATCTAACTTAATATTTAGGCTTCATTTTACCGTAGGAAAACATTAGATTCTAAATTCCACGCGTACGAAGTTGCTGACAAAAGCTAGTTCAAAATCAAATTACTAAAACTAATAGTATAAATATACTTAGAGAATAATCTATGTAGTTGTTGCACTTGCCGACAATAAACATTGCGGCAAGTGCAACAACTCTCGATCTACTCGAACAACTCTCGATCTACTCGAACAACTCTCGATCTACTGACCAAACTGTTGCTATTGTGGTTTAGTATGAGTTTTCCTCGTGAGGCAAGTCGTGAAGCTCCAGTGAAGCAGTGATAGGCTAACGGTTGAACGCTTGTCTTCCATACAGGAGGGTCTGAGTTCAAACCCGGCCCGCCCCTCTCGACTTTACAGAATCATGTGCGGATCAGAATTTGATTTTCAGTTGCGTTTACGGTGAAGGAAAACATCGTGAGGAAACCTGCACACCTGATAGGGCTCTATAAAGTTCTTGATAGTGTGTGTAGTTGCGCCAACCCTCACGGGACCAGCGTGGTGGACTAAGGCCTAACCCTTTTCATTCTGAGAAGAGACCTTTGCCCAGCCGTGTGACTGTAATGGGTTGAATTTATTTCCTCAATCTCGATCGATGAAAAAATCGTGCGCGCACATTTGAGTAAACTGTCGTAAACGCTGACCAATTATTTTCACACATTTTAAAAGAGCTTCATCACAGATCATAATTGCGGGAACAGCCTGCATCTTTAGAGATTAGTTAATGATGTGTAAGCCGTTGGAATAGCCATGTACTCGGAGGGGTCAGTACCTAACACTGTGATGCAACCGCAGAAATAGCCGGTACGTTATGTGTGAGTTTTCCGAAGAAATACCCCAGATGTAGCACACGTCGGTCAGGAGGATTATTATTAGGATTTTATTATCACGTTTACACGTCTTTTTAAACTATATGGCGTCGGCATTTCCTGTGACTACACCTGAGAAGAAACGTCGAAACAAACTCAGGGCTGTCAAATGTTTTCTTTTTTACATTTGCTACCGACGACGGGTTGTTCAATAGTTTATGTTAACTCGTTAGAAGTAGGTACACTTACATAAGCTATAGTAGGCTTTCATATTGTAGGTAGGCTATTAAAGCTCAGTGTCCAGCGAGCTTTCACCAATTACCCTTTTATTAAGAAGCTTTTGGTCCACGGTGGTCTGAGATGGAATAGGATGAGTATTCTTTAATTAAGAGTGATTAATCAAGTATTCGGATTTTATGAGATAAAGCGGTATTATTAAACTTTGCTGGAAGTTACAAAGTCATTCGAGCGATACAAAAAGCACTTGGCTCGGTAACTGTTGCGTCGCGCCAAGCGTTCTATGATCTACATAAAAAAACGGAACTTATATGTATTCAGGCTATTGTTATTACCTATAGCATTGATTGTCAACAATTATAAAATACCGCTGAGTTATAAACACCATGAAGCATATATTTCACCATCAGCCTTGTTATTATTTTACGCACAAGCATTATACGATTTCGCCATAAAAAATATGATTATTATTTGCCAAATATCACCGGTTACAAGTGCAACGATATGAAATGTATACCTACGCATAGAACAATGCAGTCATAAAGGTTCGAGTTCACATCTCGTCCGAGACCGATAACATTCGACCTATCCAATAACCCGACCAAATTTAAAACAGCTGTCTAACTGGAGCATCTTATGTACCAGACAGGGTGCCAAATTTTGCTCGGGTTACTACTGTCTGTCAAGCCTCCACTGCCTTCAAAGTGAATGCATAGTAACGATCACACCCGAGATCGCCCGAACAGCTTCGGGCCTCAGAGGTTATAAATAGACCCTGCTTGGGAAATTACTCTTCAGTACCATTCTGTGCGCGGTAGGGGAGAACGCTTTTCCCAGACTCGGCGCGCCCGCCAACAATAACATTGCATATTGTTATGTGAATAGCGCATTGTATCCAAAACAAAAAAGTAAAATGCCTGCGGACATTATGTCGAACACATGTCGTGGTGAGAATTTCGGCAGAAGTTTCAGTAAGAAAACTAGCGAAAGTGAAATAAAGTCGGGTTTTTTGGTGCTGCTGGGACCCGGCGGGATGCGGCAGGACGTGAGAGTCGTCGTGTACAGAACATCTTTGGAGCATTTCGCGGTAATATATCCGAGGAAAAGGGTTGCAAAGCCTATTGGAGTGGTGAACTTGAGGAACACGGCTGTCGAACAAGCCGAATCAAATAGCGGCTTCATTGTCCGACAGAAAGGCTACGACAACACAATATCTGCGAAGTTTGTGTGCTCTGAGCGCGAAGTGGAATCGTGGATGTCTGCGTTCACGTCGAGAGCTTCGCCGCACTGCGTGCACACAAGTCTACCAGTTTTGGTCGAGACAGAGGAGAGCTAAAATCATATAAGATTATCTAACCGCTGAAGGTCTGAGTTATCTTCCTAATTTTGACGCGCCACGTCAAAACGAGGTTATGTTTGTTTTGCAATGGGATGCGAAAGTGAAAGTACCTAGCGTTTTTTGCAAGCGCTGGAAAGTGCCTCTTGGCTACGGAGCTTAATAAGAACAAGTGCTACCCAGTCTTCGTCGTGACTCATCTAGGTTACACCATGTTATTGTTCGGTTCATAGAAGCCGTGTTATTTTGTTTTGCAAATGAGAATTGCGTTGTGTAGGAACAGTTACGTCGGATAAGGAAAGAATATTTTGCGAGGTTGTTCACCTTGCACTTTTGTTTATTCCCGATACACGGTACATTCGCTTTGTTTGAACCAAAAACTTAGATAATTTCAAGGTTTAGCCATACATCAAATAAAACATGCGGTTTTAGTAACATTCATTTTAGCGCGACCTATCTAACGTTCAACAAAAATACAAAATGTAAATTATGTTAAGTATTTCAAATTATATCATTTTTTACATAGTGCGACGACCAAAAAGTCCGGAAGTGTTAATTACAAATGCAGATACGATCTTAATTTCAATGAGAAAGGCCAATGTCCAAACGGCTACCTTCCAAACAGCCGGCATTCTGTTAGACCAGGAACAATACAATCTAATCAGTATTATTTAAAATCTTCATGAGTTTCCTTTCATGCCACAAACCACAATGTTCTTTGCAGTCTGTAATACATGGCAATTACTTTCTAAAATCTAAACAATATCGTTTAATCCGTTCAGCTTCCGTACATTTCTAGTAAGAAGCAATTATACAGTATGGGGACATATTCAAGAACATAATTCATATTACAAATCTTGTATATAAATAAAACACTTAAAAACCTAAAGTGTGAATAGTCTTTGTTTACAGTTTGGTTTGTCTTCTATTACCTAATACTTGAAACCAGAAATACTGCTTCTTATTTTACCACTTTGGAACGAGTACCAAAAGTACAGGACACTGTCCTTCAATATGTCCCACGTTTAACTAGTCATACTGTATAAATATTTCTTGATAGTTTTTATTTATATTACATATCATAATGAAGGATTTCCCACTACTTCTTACTTGTGTAAGTATCATGATTTTCCCATAACACAAAGTATTCCGCCATACAAGTTACACGCAATTTTATTCAAATTTAAAATTTAAATTTGCGTCTTTTTTCATCCGAGTTTCGCCGGTAGGTCATGATGACACCGAATTTAATATTACTTTAACTGTTCACCGTGTTTCAGTTTACTAGCTTATTTATATTTTGTGTTTTTTGTTTGATATGGAAGTTAAACCGTTGCTCCCACACTTATTTTTCTGTTCTTTGCAAAGCAATTTAAAACTTTCGCGAGATTATTATCCTTGTGATTTGTTCGGCACATTTACTTCTAAGCTGTTATTGTCTTGGTTTTTAATTTAGGCAATATAAATAGGACCTAAACAATTAAATACTCTATATCTAGAAACTGTTGATACGTTTATTGAAGTAAGGATTTAGAGAAAATATGAATTGTCGTGACCTGGTAAAATTGACGACGTTGGAACCAGAGTGATCTAAGTGACACTTTTTACCAATAATGAGTTTATTACAGAATGGCATAGAAAAATCATAATTCTTTGTCATGCCACACTGATCTAAGTGCACTTCAATGCTTTCTTCCGTGTGGGATCACAACATCTCACTATAAAATTGGCGCGGTTTACAAAGTAAAGGCATGCCACACTGATTTACTTGACTGATTCACTTGGATCACTCTGGTTCCAACGTCGTGAATTAGGAATATTTTGGATTTGAGATCACAATAATGTTTACTAAATAAATCCACACTTGGTACCCACTCTTGTGGGTTTTACAAGGAATCGGTAAACAACCGATAGGTATATCTATATCAAATAGATAATAACCCTATTCTCCTCCACACGTTATGCATTACGTGTATCAGGAATAAGCAAATAAAGGTGATTTTAAAATGAGCTTATGTAGAACCAAATTATTCAAATGTAGACGTTGAGGTTGTTATAATTTGTAATAATAATGTAAATAGATTCGTAAATGTAATGGTAGCTTAACCCTGGTATGGTAAAGGACAAGACTATTAAGCGTCTTATATAGATAATAACATTAAGAACGATAGTACTACGTACATAGGTACAGAGGGCGCAAAAAATCGTTTACCAAACGAACGTAAAATTTTTTTGGATGTCATGTACTGTAAGCACCTTTTGTATTAAGAGTACTATTGAAATTACATTGTCAACCTTAGATACTATACTAATTGTGAAGGACATTTTTTTTAAAAGGTAAACAATAGGTAATTTTATAGGAAAACAGCAACTAACACTGATATGATTATAACGCCGCGGTAAAGTAATTTGTAGTACTTCTGTTGAACTTTGACATGTGCTATTTAACAACTTTTATAAATAACAAGCTGTTACCAGCGATTTTGTCTGTGTGTATTTTGTATTCATTATCTAATTAGTGTTTAGCTGCAATAGTAAAAATAAGGCTATGTCCTTCTCCCAGGCTACCTCTTTGTGAAATTTCAATACGACATGTTCAGTTCTTTAGTCGATATGAGGCAGCAAACAGAGTTACTTTCGCATTTATATATTAGTGTGATGTGTACCACGTTAACATTTCATCATGACAAAAATATACATCTTTATTTGTCGTAGATAACAAGCCGTCGTAGATCAATTGTTTCTTTTTTTGATGATAGTGTTTCATCTTTGTTTATTTTTTGTTCAGTGTATATGTTTGTGTTTAACTGTTGTTGAAAACACTGACTATGTACGAAAGATATACATCATAATGTAAAAACTGAGAGAAGTTGAAATGTTTTATCTTGTTACGAAAACAAGAAGTGAATGTCGTACATGTTAAAATGATCAAAGTTAGAATTTATTTCGAAGAATTGAGTCAAGACATTCCTTTAGAAGTAATTCATATACGTAGCCACGTATACTATTATTAAGAACATGTAGAAACACGTTTATAACTAAAAAGGGACCTTAGTTTTAATATGTAGTGTTTATTATACCTAATACTTTACATATTTCTATGGAAAAGTTTATGTACAATTTCGTAACATCAATTAATATTGGCAAATTGTTATTTGCCAATCACCTTATATTAAAATATTGTTCTTTAACTAAAAACGTTAAAAATTTACCGATCGATATATAATCTTATCATATCGACCAATATAATCTCACCTATTAGAGGTGTATTTAGACTGACATTAAATTAAAATTTTGAGAACATGGTCTAAGCGTACAACTTACAGATATTTGTTTCCCTTTTTACGAAGGATTACAAACAACATCGAATGAGTTACTGTGTGATTAGACGCATATCTCAATTTATATTGGACCATAGTCATTTTAATATTCAAAGTCAACTAAGATTATCGAAACTCCCGTATTACGATTTTATTTACATTAAAGTAGGTACACTTTTTTATACAGTCATTAAGAAAGAGGAAAAAGGTTATTCAAGGTATGGCTTTCGCAACTAAAAAATCACCATAACTTTTATTATTCTGAGCAGTTTTGTAATAAAAAAGAAAGTTCTTGCCAATGCTATTAAAGATCAAATGAACTCTGTGAAGTTCGATACTTATGATATGAAGAACCTTGTTTACGCGATATACTTAGTCATGAAAAAACTGAATTGTTTCCTTCTCTTTCTTGAACGACTATTGGTGGAACCACCGAACATGGAAATTATTGTTTTCTGTGGATATAACATTCAGCTTTTAACCACGACCCGTCGATCGATGCAATCAAATTGTTAATAATCAGATTAAGTTCTTTTTTTAAATATTTATTTTACTATGGAGGGTTTCATTAGACATGATCATGCCATTTATCTTTTACTTACTGGTAACACTACAATGCAATAGGGTGGAAGAATTTTGGAACTGTCAAATTAATTGATTTCGAACTTTAGCTGGAGATATTAGTGACGTCTGGAGGTATTGTCATCATCTGCCTAGCTTTTCCCCAACTACATTGGGGTCGTCAACCATTCTAACCGGTTGCGGCTGACTGTATTTTACACGGAGCTACTACCATCTGACCTCCGCCACCCAATTACGGGGACATACTTATACTCTAAGGTCAGACCGTTTGTCAGACTTGCTGCTAATACCACAACTGTCATAGGTCTTCAGATGACACCAGGGACCAACTGCTTAACGTGCATTCCGAGGCACGGAGGGGTCTCGATGTCTAAATATGGTCACCCATAGAAGGTATGACCGCGGCAAGCGCTGCTTAACCTCACAGATCGACCAATATGTGCGGTAGCTATGCAGCTACGAGCCCCTCCACCTCTGGAGGTATTGTGCAGTATTTAAAAGGTCTAATTTAGACAGCTCTAAAATAACTACACTTAGATTGCGATTAGTGACTGGTACTTATTTTTTTAACTTAATCATTGCCATATAAAATCGAAGCCATAGCCACCAATATATTGAATTAATTCTTTATTTCTATTCCGATTTAGTTGCCTATACATCATCAATGTACCATATCGACTAAACTGTAACGTAATGCTATTAAAAACGTCGTTAATACCGCGAAACACTATAAATATTGTAATTTATTTTTAAATTGCAAAGCGCACGCGGTCGTTATGCGGAACGGCCTGGTTTTTTTATAAAAACGACTTCAACGGCCAGTACACTAAAACTCCATATATAATTTGGCATATATACTTTTTTGTTGGAATTATGGAAGTTGTAACATTAAATGTGACTCTTAAGCACCATTAGATAAATAATACCTCATTGCTTTTTACTTTTTACACATAAAATGATGGAGGAACGAGGTATAGTGTTCCTCCATTGAAAAGGGAGGATCCTCCGACCAGGCTACGCGGTTAGCGTGGCGGGCCGAAGCCCGACGGTTGATGTCGGACATTCGTATGTGTTAGAATCAAACTCTCATAGTGCGATTCAGGATATTGTTTGTCGCTTCTCTCCAATAGATGGCGTTTTGTTTTTTGCTATGTTGCGACGATAGTCGCTACAACACACCTTTATTTCCCGAAGAGTTTGACAATACACCCAAATTTCGATGCCATTATTAATTTCTATGTAATAGGGGCCAAGACTAATATTATCCACTGACATCACCTCAGTTCCAAATACCGACAACAGAGAATTTCCCAACAGAAAATCTTATTAATACTTTCCTAACCTGGGAATCAAACAAAATCAAACACTAGCAGCCGCACTTGCAACCATTATACTACAAATGATCGGAAATTCGGAATACACTTTTTTCGGTAACCTCGTTAGCCACGCAGTTAGATTTCAATATTTCCGAGATGTAAATAGAGAATTCGTGCACCTATAAAAAAATATAGAACAATTCTTGCTCGCATGACGAAGTGATTTGGCGCGGTAGCTTTTTCGTTCGATGTTACGATTACAAAGGATTTAATTACCTTTTAAGTCATATTACCTACATTATCTTGATGTCTGAGATGTAATTAATGTGTTTGCTAAAAACTTAAAACAAACGAACTTGAAATCGATGATCAAGCTTGTGGGTCATTTTTTTGGGAATTAAAATACGTATGTTTTTAGCTTTATTTTGGCATTGTGTCGTTCCTCGATTATTTTATAGTTTAAGATCACATACGATAGAAATCAAGCGTATTGCCATTAAACCGAAAATATTTAAAAGCCGATCTGTAGGTAAATATGACACAGACGCTCTTAATCAGAATCTATGTAACTTTAACACTTCAATGTCCACTGCGTTTAAAATAGTGATTAAGCACACCGCGTAATTTACATTGCCGAACTGTCAAAATTTAATCGATTCCGATTATAAGCGACTATCCTAATTAATTTGCCAAGAAGTCTGTGACTGACAACCTCACTGAAATCCAATTATCATGGTTCGGCCTGGGGTTGACCTGTCTTAATTATGAGATTTGGGCGCAAGCCAGTAATCTGTCAAATTATTATACAAAATTACAGCTAACTGACAGCTGCAGGCCCCAATCATTGGTTCGTCCCGATACAAACTATGAGGCTCATCGCAAGTTATCTCTAGTAAAATATACAGCTGTTTTGATATTAAGACTGGTCAATAAAGTCCACTGGCACTGGAGTAAATAAACCAGGACTTCACTAGACCGTAGAGGCGGTGAAATATGTCACATTTTCCGCGTTCTTTTTTGTACATTTCTCTTTATTGCCGGTCTCATACATGTGATTTATGGTACTTATCAATGAGTCTTACGTAAATAAAAAAAAAATGTATTAAGTAATTTAATAATAACATTCGTAACTCTATTGTGTGTTTTCATGAGTGTACAGTTTCTGAACAAATCAACTTTTTATTACTTTTCACTGGCAAACTTTAGAACTATTTGTATATGAGAGTGATTTAATGAGACACACGATTCTTCCAAGTAATTCTCTGGTGAAATCTGCGTTCGTTTTTTTTTTTATATTTGAAAGTACAAGTGACACGATCGTCAATGTCGTTAAAATGAACTAGTGGGCGTAATGTGGGTCGAACTTCGATATTTGAGTGCGAACTTTTTAGTAGGCGTTTATTGACACATCGATCTGTTTGTTTATATTTATGATTTAAGGTGCGTTGGAATAAAACCGGCATTGGGGCAAGACCGTACCGTAATTACTATTTCTTAATCAAGTAAGAACTAGACACGTTAAAACGTGAAAAAATAAGTGTTAACAAAATACACTCTTATGTACAAAGTTTTGCATTTTGTGAAGGGTGAATTTAAAAATCTATAAAAAAGTTTATATTTTTGAACACGTGGAACTTTAAACCACTTATAGGATACACGCATGAACGGTTAAATAAGTAATAAAATTGGAAAAAATCTCTATTGCTATTTAATGTACTAATTCTACGCCCGTATAATCAACAAATCATAATAAAAATCACAATACTCCTTTACTTTGCATATTCCGTATTTAGAATTTTAATAAATTGAACTAGCACCGACCTTGTGGTCCTGTTGAATATTTTAGTGATTTCTCAAGAAGCTTGAAACCGTAGTTCCTTCGTCCACTTTTTTCGTATCCTTTCTGTCAAAGTAAAATATTGCTAATGTGGGCGTGGAGTGTAGTGTCATAACTTGGCTCGGGTTACTATTATAATGATTCCTATATATTCTAATGTTATGTTTGGTAATGACATGTCACACTTTACACACAATTCTTATCTTTCTTCCAATATCTTTGGTTCTTATTTACTTACAGCAAATCCCCCGCCCTACCCCGATTACTACTGGCTAGTAGTCAAATCACTAAAATGTCAAAGGAATCATTTCTAACGGTTCCAATATTTTCATAACATTTACATGTTTTCACTATCCCTGTGAACTGCGTCTACTGACCTAGATTGAAGCCTCCCTCGGGATTTGTCAGACATCTGTTGTATTGCCAGGTTATCTATATATTTCATTCGGTGGTCTCTGCCATGTCTATTTCTCATCATGATCGGCCTATCACTAGTGCCGGGTTAAGCAAGCGCGGCCCGTAGCAAATTCTATCGAGGGGCCCTTGATCTACTATCGCCTCTTAAGTATAAAGTGACTTTTTGTAGAACTTGTGCGTTTACCGTATGAAATTCTGTGTTATATTTTCTTAATAAATTTCACCAAAAAATTACACCAACAAAATTTGCATTGCCTCGATCGGCCGTTAAAATAATTGACTGTCGTATTTTATATGTTCGCAATAGCTCAAAGGTTACCTTTATTGCTGTAACAAGTTTGAACACGACTTTTACTGCTAAATCTCAACGCAGACTAGGTATATTACAATGGAAAATAGTGTATCCTGCAGGTAAGCGAAGCGGAGCTAGCTTCGCTCTAATAGTTACATAGTTAGAGCTCTTTAAACCGCTACCTGTTATTTTTACCATATTGATACTATATATTAGGAATGCAAGTGAATGTAGTTACATAAAAGTGGTTACTCACGTCACATTACTAAACTGCGTGCAATTATTGTGACGTGTCGAGTGGACGTGTGACCGATTTCCCTAGAAATCGCGAAGATATTAAATAAGTTAGCTTACTAATTCACACGACCAACATTGTTCCGTAGGTATTAGTATGGTACACGAAAACCAGCACGCTCTTTTTATAAATGTGCAGCGATCATGCGGTATTTCGAAAATGGTATTTTGACTAATTTAAACCGTGTGACCTTCATACAAAGTTCACTGCCATGATCTAGGAAAATGTGTGACGTGTGAACTCGGCCATAAAGTTCATAATTTAATGATTCATACACAGCCAGATTCAGAGTATTTCACAAAACACATTTAGAAGAGGGCAAACAAAAGTTATCCCTTAATAAAATACCTACATATAATCTGACTGTGGATAGAACTCATTAAAAATGTTTACGCTAAAAATTGGCCCATCAATCGAGAGCAGACTATACGTGCCAAATAAGAAAAGGATCACACAACTGACTCTAGAATATATGTTAGGGTAACACAAAAAGCCGTCCATAATACATTGCATTATGGACGACTTTTTGTGTTATTTTCCTCCCCTCCCCTATTTTCATCTTCCCCCACTCACCCTAATACTTATTTTATAGAACGACTAAAGTTCGTCAATGAGTAAGATGGGGTCTTGATATTCCTATTCTTATTTGGCATGGTATATTATTTGAGTTTGTTTGAGAGGGTAATTAACACGAACGTAGACGAGAGTAGCCACATTTACTTATGCATTAAATTAAACGAACCGATCTCTATGTATGCATTCTGTAATGGCAACAGTCATTAGATTTTCTATTGTAAGAGAATAGAGAACTTTAATGTGATATGTAAAAGTGTGATTGTATTTTAGTATTATTATTATTAAATTAGTACCTATTTATCGTATTATATGTCCGTACAGTTATTTATAAAGTTGTTTAATAAAAATTGTAGGTCCAAACAACTTTCTATTGTTTTTTTTATATACGTAATTTTAGATTTTTTATTACAATTCCAACTTTGGGATGTTAATTAAAAAATGTTATCCATTATTCTTTTTTGAATTATTGTTTTAAACGTAACAATATAAATGTTTCATAAATATTTAATCTGTAAAAACAGTTTTATTAAGAATTTTACTTAAATGCATACTTAGTTACGATTGACGATATACAGATAACTTTCTTGTAATTAAAAACAAACTTACTAGTTAGTAAAGAACGAAGGGTCAAATGAAAACTGTAACGATGTCATACTGTAAACTATAATTAAACAGCATTTTATAAGTCAGACGATTAGTGTTTAATAAAGGAACAAATTAAAATAAATTTTAAATGTTTTATTTTTAATATTATGACTTATCCATATTAAAATACTTAATATGTTCTCGAGTAGCCACCACGAACGGAAGACGCAGCGTAGGAAGGCCTCCTACTACTTAGGTGGACCGACGACATTGTTAAGGTCGCGGGTCGCAGGCAATAGATGCAAGTGGCGGAATGTCGTTTGATGTGTTGGTCTAAGGGGGAGGCCTTCGTTCAGCAGTGGACGTCTTCTGGCTGATGATGATGATGACGATATTAAAATACAGACATCATGAGGAATCCTGCACCCCTGAGAGGGCTGCATAAGTTTCTTGATTGATGGTGTAATCTGCCAACCCGTACCACAACGGTGTGGTGGAATAAGTCCTCTCCAAGAAGTCCGTGCCCAGCAATAACAGCTTTTTTTAAATGATACAGAAATTATTCCTGTTCACAAACACAAATTTACATGTATAAACATCCAGACCCGGAACAAGTAGGTACTTATCTGTGGGTCAATAGAAATATTTGTTTCATGCAGGCATCAAACCCGCAAAACGTAGCGTAGCGTGTTCTCAAAAGTGGTAATTGCAGTACTTAATTATTTATGACCAAAACGATATCGGTACAGTGTTTTCTTAAACTACTTAATTAGTAAGTACGCAGTTCTACGCACAAGAATTACGCCAAGAGAAGGGCAGGAACTCCCTATTGTGCGCTAATAACAATATAGTTACCAAGGTACCTTCTGCAGCCACCAACCATTTGCCAAGTTGAACTATTGTCACTGGGGACCTATTTGGTGTTGGAATGATGCCCATTCTTTCATTATGAAAGTAAGTATGTGTGAATTATGTCGTAATACATTGCATGCTGTAGGTAATGTTACACGTCTGTAAATACACTTTCGTAATATTCTAGACTTACCGCTTTGGTATTTCTCTACACTTCCCAACTTCCTTAGGACATCTAATAATCTGTCTTTGGGATAAATAAGGAATCTGTCTGACATCTTAAAACGCTGGATTTATAGGTATACTTAATTGAGATTTTTCTCTCCATTTTCCGATACATATAAATGTATGCAAGCACTATAAACGGATTTTTTGAAAATTCATCCAAGTGCTTATTAAGAGAAGCAAAAAGAGGATGTAAAAGTTGGTAGTGTTAGTACCTACCCTTAGAAAATCACGTGGACATAGCCGAGGGTATAAATTAGTTATAAATACGACAGATTTACAACTCATATCAAGATTGCTAACTGCCTCTAAATTGTGCAACACTCGCGTTGTAACACGTCAGTCTTGTGTCTTGGCTACTTTTTCCCGCGGTTTCATCCGAACCCGTTTTTATATTCATTTTATATATGAAAATGAGAAATAACGCCAGAAGTGCCAGAACCGTGAAATACTACTTATATTGTGATTGTGTGCGATCGCGAAGAATACAGAGATGTCTATTGGATATCCTCAAAAGAGGTTAACGTTATGGACTTATTACCTACGCCTTACTCACCAATAAACTCAGATAATCTACATTTTCCCAAACGAACGCTAGTCTTCTTGAGGCCGCACAATCGATTTGGATTACGAAACATATTTTACGACAGTTCGATACTTTAGTAGGTAAAGTTGCTTTTCTTGACAAGCACACCATCACACATCATCATCACCGGCCGGTGCGAAATGAATGACTCTGCGATGACAATCATCGGTCTTCCCCAACTTAGTGGCAACCAGCATAAGATACATCCTTTTTGCATAGCCTAGGCTACACAGAAAAACATAATTTTCACTGGTTTTGTGTTTATTTTATATAAATATTTTTCTCACAAACACAGTAGGTTCTACAATTTTATTATAATCTGAAATACATACGTGGTGCTAACGACCAATTAAACAAACGGTTATGTATTGTAAAATGAAGATTAAAACAAAACGCACGCGGGAACCAGCGCACGCAAAAATGCATCAAATTATATCAAATTTCTTTATGAGTATTCTGTTCTTGCTATTTGCATTCGCGTTCTATCTAACAATCTCCTTCACTCCGCTTACTAAAGAACAACATATGGAGCGGATTAACAAACTGAGTGATGATGTCGAACCCTTCAGAAAGAACCTGACGGAATGTGCGCGCCAAGTAAAAGCATCCATGGTGGACGTGGAAAACTTTTTAAAAAGGGTCCCGCAGGCGTCCTTGCAAGGTAAATGTTTCGTCGCTTGTATATTAAAACGCAACGCAATCATCAAGGACAATAAGATTAGCAAAGATAAATTGTTGGAACTAAATCAAGTGGTCTACGGTGAAGATGGCGAAGTGATGTCTCGGCTGAAGAAGGCTATATGGGAGTGCACGAATGCCGTCGATGGAATCTTCGAGATTTGCGAGTACGCGTCGGTTTTTAACGACTGCATGCACATAAAGATGGAGCATATCTTGGATCAGGTGACTATGGAGCGGCGCCTGGAGGCAGTGAGCCAGATGACGTCGAACCCAAGCGAGTGGGGCACAGAGGAAGACGAGCTCCTAAAACTAGTGAAAGATGAACTTTAGTTCGCACCCATTTTGTACTTGTCAAGTTATTTCCGTACTAGAGTGTAATTTTTCAATTTCTTATACTTACTGGAATGAACATTATTAGTTGATACAACATGTTAAAACCTCTTTTATGGAAAGCTTTGGATCTTCCGGTCTTTCTCATTACGTATCTGCTTTATTTCGTCAATCTCAATAAAAATTTAATCTATTAAAAGACTTAAGATGTGTTAATTCAACGTGTTTTAATACCCTGGTTTTAGTTCATGCATTTACCTATATTACGAAAATTTATCCTTTACCTACGATTGGCGTAGCTGTCATATAAATCGCAGTTTAAAACGCACCCTTTAGGTATAGATATTCATGCTATTCTTTGATCTGAAGCTGTTAGCATCATTCGCATATGCACCGCGTCATAATTATAGGAGAGAAGTGTAAACAAGCTTCAACATTGCACATGCGCAGTTTAGTGCCTGCATAAATCAATAAAAATATTGTTAAGTTCACTGTTCAGGTGCTTCGTAGAACTTTTGAAGCATTTTCCTGTTTATAGAAAAGTAAAACCGATTCCACAAACTTTGGTTTAAATAATCATGTATTGAATCCAAAGGAATAAAATTAATTGTCATCCAAAATTCTAAGCTATCGTATATATTTAAGAAGTAATGATTGCGAAATCTTCGAACACAAACCTATATTAGAGTATATATGTACATACCCATTACATATGTTTATTTAATGATTGCAGATTTTAATCTTTCTACAATTCGTTCGTTACTCTGCAATATCATGGTTTAAAATTATAATAGAAATAGATTGGATTTATTTATCACTCTAACACCCACTGGAATGTGTTTATTTTATGAATTAGGATTCGATGCGTCATTATTTTAATGACAGAGTTCTAAAGTGAAGCGAAGGTAATTAGTAAATTTTTCTAGGCCTGGTAAAACCTACTTACCTCCGTGACATAAAGAACTGATTTTTCATTCGTCAACTAACGTATTATATATCTGAAGAATAAATAAGGCTGATTGACATAAATTCTATAGCTGTCAAAAAATCATTCGTCAGATAAAAGTTATCGTCTATCACATAGAATTACGTAAGCGAGTTACTGTCCCTATTATTCGGTATCCTCATATGAAAACACTAGTTTCCGCTCGCGTAGTTTAAGAACCCGTACATTTTTCTGAGATAGAAAGTAGCCTATGTGCTATTGCAGACTATAATCTATCTCTGTGCCAAATTTCATCCAGATCCGTTCAGGCGTTCTGGCGTGATTCAGTATCAAATATCCATCCATCCATCCATCCTCACAAACTTTCACTTTTATAATATTAGTAGGATAGGAAGTAGGATATATAAACGAGAAAGATACACTGCATGTTGGTCGCTTTGGCTGTCAGATTTTCGTATATAATCATGGCGCCAGTATGGTTTGGACATCATATATAATACCCGAGTTATATAGATTGTGGACAATACATAGGTACCTACATTTGTGTAAACAACAACGAATAATCGTCATCGATAAAATTGCATTTAGCATTAACGTAAATTAAATGTTGAATAAAACAATAATCGTTACGAGAAATTTTAATTCTTTTCGAAATCACCTAATTATAACTTCGATATGATTCACTTAAAATTTATAATAGAAGCGCACATTACAAAACAAATTGGACACAAATTTGCTCCACATATTTGCCAAATTGTCACTTGGTGGGTACATCGCGTGAATGCCTTTCGGCTCCATAATCTTCAATAACTTTCAATTTACATACCAAAGTGTTCGAGCAAATGACATTTCCTAATTAAGACCATTAGCACAATATCATCATACGTAGATATTTCTGGGAATATCATGGAAAGACGTCGGCATTTGACAAATCAATTGTCACGTTACAAAATTACAAAATATTGCATCAAATCATCAATACATTGAACATTCAACTGACATTTCATAAAGGTACATTTTAGAAAAATTGTTTACATTTCAAGAGAAACAACATTTGTGTCCCGGTTACAGAGAAGAGCATTGAACAAACTTCGTTGTTACAGTAAAGGTACTTAGTATCTAAAAGTACAATTTATAAAATAAAATAAATACGTTTAAAAATCAGTTCACAACAAAGTTCCGTAAACAACAACTTTTAAGGAAAAGTGTATTTACACAGTCCCACTAAAGTAGGGTTTACACTTCGACACTAAACTGCCCTTGTGTGTTATCACTATTCGACAACTTTCGAACGATTACTTAGCGTCCCACCCGCCCTCTCCGCCCGCCCTCCAGGAGCGCAAGCGCTGCCTATATGTGCACACTGTATTAATTGCGAGACAGCGGCAACGTATGTGAAAGCGGGAGGTCCAAAGTGACTCATCATAGTTATCAAGTAATGCAATTATGGCGGTTTCAGGCTATATTAATCCTTACAAAAAATTTATAATATTATATTGAGTCTAAAACAGTTTGGAATAATGTGTCGCAGTATAAACCACTCGAAATTCGCTACTCAATCAACAGTTTTCTGTCATACACAAATATCAAAACAAATTGGTTTGTCTAAACTAAAGGACTAAAATACCTGTTTCGTGCACTTCCCTTTATATAAAATAGATAGAAGACATCGAATGTACAATTGTTCCTATATCACTAGTACTAAAACTAGACCCAATGGGCAGTTGAGCTGTTGTTCCGTACATAAAAATAAAACCATTTTTAATTTTTTATACACCATCTCTGTCATGGACTGATGTATTTAAACTAAAATTTTAAAAAAGGAATCACAAAAATTGATTGCTATTTGAATTTTATTGTTTAATAATATGTGATTTGAGATTAAGATAAATAGACCAAAAATATAAATAATATCATAATTCTTAGCACAAGATTTTTTCTAACTACGCCGTAGTACTAACAGTGAAGATAAATAGATTTCTTGTAAAATATTATAATCCTAATTAACCGAGCAAATATTGAACGAATATAAATTCAGTTATAATCCATATTATAACACATCAGACCACAAAAATGGGTACAACAACAAACATCACTGATTTTTTTTTATCTTAAAACTAATTTACTAAAATCAAGTCATCCATATGAAAATGGTTAAATACACTTACATTAATTACCAGATGATACCTATTAACATTACGTACTAATAACTAAGGTATCATACAGTCTTAATTTCATCAAAATTTTATTTAAAAACCCAAAGTAATGTTAAAACTTTTTATATAAATTACTATTCTCTAGATAAATAGTTTAATCAACCATTTTTCTTAGTTATAAACTAACCTTAATCCTTGAAGTCGTTATAACTAATATCGTTAAAAGAAAACCAAAGTAAAGAAAACGATAATATGGCAGTGTCTTAAACAAAAATAATATAATGTTGTTAAAAAATAGTAAGCGTATATTGAATCCTAATGATTAATTGTAAAATTATAGTTAAAAAATGTAAAATAATATTAACTATTAGTTCATCTAGGTAGTTAGTTCAAAATATTAAAAATATTCTTTATATTTTTGAAATTAGACTGGTATCTATTTTAACATGTTCAAATGTTCAGGACTAATTGAAATATTTTGTTACTAAAACTTATCTATTCGATGCAGTTCACATGCACGCGAGTATATTTAAAGCTAAAAGTGCTTAAGAACTAGAGACGAGAGAAAAAATGAAAACGACGAACTTTAACACCGGTCTTGTTGACCTTACTTTTAAAGAGTGCGACTTTTGGTGAGTTGTTTGAATCGGTTGGGATTTGCGACAATTTATACTCTTAGGGCGTCATTATGTACAAGACCTTTCAGGCAGATAGGATAGGATTAAAAGTAATGTCTGTCGTGTCTCTAATTGTCAAACACTTATTCACTAATATAACAGCTATACAACTAAATTAAGATCAAAATATACACACCACAGTGAGTGGCTATTATTATCAATTTAATTTTAATACTACAAAAATACTTCATTTTATCCATGGACTATTTATTTGGCCCACATTGTTTGTTTAAAAAATAATGTTTTCCAAATAAAAAACGGAAGAGTATTTACAGAAATTCGGCAGTAGGGTTCAGTCACGAGTGAATTTTAACAAAATTTCAGCTAGACCAGTATAATGTGGAAGAAAATGGTACACTAAAATATTGTAAAATTATGAACAATAATACATCATTTGGCCTAGCTATAAGGTTTTTGTTTTTTCTAGATAAATTCCAATATTTCATCTAATAATATTTTAAAGTTATAACAAATACATAATTCAACAATTCACTTCTGATACTAAAAACTTTTTAAAATTTTTGACATAATATTTCAAAACTGCCATCCATCCTCGTAAGCACACATATACAAATATTATTTTGTGACATTCAAAAGCGCCAATGAACTCGCCGAGTGTGTAATTCGTAACAAGGTCCCTATTTCATTTATACTAGGGTTGTCATCTGACTTTTATTTCCTTTATTGCAATCGATTTAATACGTTCAAAATAAAAATAAATGCTCCTTTTATCAGAACTAGTTTATGGTTCAAGTAATTTTTTAATCAACTTCAGAACATTGTCGTTTTTTTTTTTTGTTTTTGTTTTGATTTATCAGACGATAACCTTAGTCGGTACAAAAGTGTAATTTCGGTTATCCTACTTCGACCTATATTAACATTTATCACTGTTACAATGTATGTGACCAAAGTTTTGTTACAACCTGTTTAGAATAACAATACAATAAGAAATGGGGGATAAAAACATATATGTTTAATTATAAAAATTATGTTAACGACCAGGCGAAAAGAAATAAAGCAAACTTGATAAATGTCAATGACACCGTTTGGGTAAAATTGCGTGTAATATCACTTTCAACTTGGGTCTACCTTCCTTTTCTATTAATGTAAAAAACATACGACCAAACATCGTTAGTCGATTTTCGTCGACGAAAAACATCCCGTAGTTAATTCGACTGACATAAACTACATAACATTGGTCGCACAAAACAATCGAAGATACAGAAAATATTTTGACCTACCAAAAGATGGACGTCTATGTCTTATTCTTTCTTCGGCCAACATTAGCAATTAGGGTTATAACAGCGAAACATCCTACAAATTGGGCCATACATTTATATCACCTGTTCCCAATTTCCCGTCACAATTATGTACTAAAATAGAGTCCCAAACCTCGAGGGCGTAGGCCTTTGTCATTCTTGTGGGCAGCTTTGTACGAAAGAGGCTGGGAAGAGGCCAGTGCGACCGGTACGTTGTAAGGTCCCTTTGTACCAGCCGTCCCCTCTCTTTTTAGAAACAATCACTATGTCGTCCACTTTAAGTTCCAATTCGTATTCCGAATTCGGCGGGTACGGCACTATGCAGCGGAATCTGTGGAAATATATACCTCGGATTATACAGTGTTTATTTTGTGGTAACAAAAAGAAAACATTGCCGATTTTTCAATCGTCAGATAACGTATAAAGAATAAATACGGCGGTTGGACATATTTTCTATACAATAGCCGTCAAAGTTCAATAAACTGACGATTGAGAAACCAACCCTTAGTAATGTTTTTTTAATGCCTAATTAAGAGTTATCTAGCTGTTATTTTGACATGATAACAGTTTTTGTATAGATATTTAGTTGGGTTTAGTTTTTGTATGGATCAGAGGAATTTGTTTAAGGTTTATCCAACTCTTGAAAATTCAGCCCTTAGTCTCATCAGAATTTTGTCATTCGACAAAATGTCAAAATGTATTCCTTCCCATACAAAATAAAATACCGATCAGCTCGACGAGTTTGTAAAGGAAAATACAAAAGGGGAAAAGTACTAGCAAAGATTTGTATAATTACCTCTCTTTAACCGGTTGCGAGTGGTGTCTATCTCGTCTCGTAGCAGTCACGTCTAGCGACTGGGATTTCCGATGTTGCGACTGCCATGGGTTTTCTGTGCCCGGTCTGTAAATTTATTAACACATTATTACAACTATGAAGAAGCCTATGGATTCAAATCAATCTGGGAGCTTACTCTCGAAAATAATTCTGGTCGACCAATATTGGATATGTCTGTTTGTAATGTCAGGAGCGCCACATTTGTTCAATATAATAAAAATAAAAATTATTTTCTTTTTTACTACAAATTTGAGTGCATTTGGCAGCACTTTTCCTAATGGTGAGTGACAATGCTGCCGAGGATGGATCACGCAAGCTCAAATAATGCCTATCCACTCTCGCCTTGAATTATCCTAGGTTATACGAACTAAATGATATTGGGATCGACAATTTTTTCATGAGTAACCTCAATGTGAAGTTCTAATCAAGGTTTTATTGAGACCATGTACATGAACCATTTTGTGAGAATACGGTGTATGAAGACGGCATTTGTGATATTTTAGGAACCAAAATAAATTGATATACTAACGATGAAAGTGAGGATGAAAGCGACATTGCGAACATAAAATAAAAACGTCATGCTCAAAAAACCACGAATAACACTGTACGAGATATTATAAGTACAAGCCAGGTATTTTCAGGAAACTATTAGTTAGTCTTTATTGAAGCGGAAACTTCAGTAAGTCAAACACATTGAACTTTATTATTACATCCGTTCAGTTCAGTGCTCAGTTAATTTAGACCCAAGTTCACCGACAATATCACAGACGGTTACGACATGAGAAACAGGCGTTTTCATTTTAAACTTCGTTTATATTGTCGGTGAACATAGCCCTTAGAACGCAGTTCTTAGATGTCGTGGAACTTAATACACAAATATTTTGTGTAAGGGATCGTCACAAGTAACTGAAGAAGTTTGAAGTGTTTGTTGCAGTGAGAGTGCTATAAGAATTGTTTATGGACGACGGTGTTGTTGTTAGTGCACGGCACCGGTGCAGCTTCGAGATGTAATGGTGTGTGTAAGTGTGTGCAGATGATGGTGGTGTTCGTGCAGAGGCGCCGGTGCAGGTCGCTTCTTGTTCGTGCGGATGTGTGGGGTGATTGTGTGTCTGTGCATACAACCTGTGCTGATGATGGTGGTGTTCATGCAGACGCTTCGGTGCAAGCCGCTCCTTGTGCGTGAGGGTGTTTGGGGTGGTTGTGTGTGAGTGTGCGTGCATACAACCTGTGCAGATGATGGTGGTGTTCGTGCAGACGCGCCGGTGCAAGCCGCTCCTTGTGCGTGAGGGCGTGTGGGTTGGTTATGTGTGTGTGCATATAACCTGTGCAGATGATGGTGGTGTTCGTGCAGAGGCGCCGGTGCAAGCCGCTCCTTGTGCGTGAGGGTGTGTGGGGTGGTTATGTGTGTGTGCATACAACCTGTGCAGATGATGGTGGTGTTCGTGCAGAGGCGCCGGTGCAGGCCGCTGCTTGTGCGTGAGGGTGTGTGGGGTGGTTGTGTGTGTGCATACAACCTGTGCAGATGATGGTGGTGGTCGTGCAGAGGCGCCGGTGCAAGCCGCTCCTTGTGCGTGAGGGTGTGTGGGTTGGTTATGTGTGTGTGTGTGTGTGCATACAACCTGTGCAGATGATGGTGGTGTTCGTGCAGAGGCGCCGGTGCAGGCCGCTCCTTGTGCGTGCGGGTGTGTGGGGTGGTTGTGTGTGTGCATACAACCTGTGCAGATGATGGTGGTGGTCGTGCAGAGGCGCCGGTGCAAGCCGCTCCTTGTGCGTGAGGGTGTGTGGGTTGGTTATGTGTGTGTGTGTGTGTGCATACAACCTGTGCAGATGATGGTGGTGTTCGTGCAGAGGCGCCGGTGCAGGCCGCTCCTTGTGCGTGCGGGTAGCGGGCGGCAGCGCACGCAGCAGTTGCGACGGGCACGAGCCCGACCTGTACCCACACCGTTAGTTTGCCACAAGCCAACATTGATATATGAAGTGTAATAAACTAAACATTTGCCGACATCATTACGTCTATGATACGGTAGTTCATCATCAGTCATCTGAATTACTTTTTATGAACATTCAAAAACGACATTTTGTTCTAAAAATGTTTGGCATACCAAGGCGTGACGTGATCGTTTTTATTTACCATTGACGCACTTATTGTGTGATTTTGATGAATTAAAAATTGAAAACTCCAAAGATAATCATGAGATTAAGTTTTACTGAGTTTTAAAAACAGAATTTACCAAACAGTATTTTCATAACATTTCAGAATTTAGTTTTGATGCAGTCAACTAGCCTATTTCCCGAAGGGTACATCTTAATCATTTAATATGTACACTCTTAACTTGCCGACGACAGAATAATTAAGATCACGTGTCTCTTAACCGGGCTTTCAAAGCTCTGTTTAAGAAGACTGATAAGTTTTTTGCAGTTTTATAAAACACGTGCGAAAAACTGAGGACGTGAAGGAAATTATTATTATAAAAAAAAATCTAAACAACTCAAAAATCAGAAAATATATGTAATGTATATTCAAACTTGGCTTGTAGCAGTGAACACACGTGAAAAACAAATGCAGTGAAAGTGAGTATTGTTACATTCAGGCACAGTTTAATAACACTCAAGAAACATGTTAGACACACACAAATTATACGTCACAATCCACACAAAGACACGCCAACAGACATATTGATTTCAAACACAATAATAATATGAATACCTTTATTTATTATAATTTAAATAATGATAACATAATATAGCATCACGCCTGTATTTCCCGAAAGGTAAGGCAGATGTGTACTATCGTACACCCACATGTCGCCGATGCGGTTATTGAGTCCCATGTAATACTCCTATTGCGAGCCTATTGCCATCTACCAGGCACAGTTCCAGACTCCAGAGAATATTCATACGGAAACATTCAACAACACTTTGCCTGACCCGGGAATCGAATCCGAGACCTAAAGCTCAGTAGTCAACTAGACCAATGAGGCAGTCTGAATAAATGAAATTTCTTTTTACTCGATAATTACTGTTTAGTTGTAACAATCGACATTTATGATTAGCGCAGTGATAACACTGTTTATACTAACAATATCGCCTTTATTTCCTGAAGGATAAGGCAAATATTTACAACTAGTACACACCCATATTTTGCTTGCGATTATACCAATGAGGGAGTCAATGTTTTGGTGCTAACAATAAAATCTAGAAAGACGTTCCCCATCAATTCAGATAGAAAAATATAGTGTCTGAAGTCAGAATGTCTGTAGGCACCGTAATCAAACAAATAGTTTAATCAAACAAAATATTAACATACAAACAAATAAAAAGAAACATTATGCAAAATAAAAAAATGAGTTGGCAATGCACCTATTATGAAAACATTTGATAAAATAAAGTAGGGATAGTAGATAAAATAATTTGATTTTTGAAAGTAACCCATTTAATATGCAATTTAGACGACAACAAAATAGTACTTGTAGTCGAAAACATATCTGTTTAATACATATACTATAGTCACATTAAATTTAATGCAAAAATGTATGAAAACCGACTTCGTGTCGTTTTTATTCGTTTGCCGTTCATACCTTCTAGTGCTTATCTTATTCAAGCGCTAGAGAAAGGGACGTAAGAAAAATCTGAGAGTCACAACGACCAACAGAAAGTACATCCCTTTCTCGCATGCATTTATTTATAAACGATTATGTTTATGCATTTTGCGATGCGGGCTGTCAAATATGAATCTAAAAGTTTTATCCTTCTTAGTTCTCAAAGGTCAAATTTCCAAGTTCTTTAAACTGACCTGACATGTACAGGGTGGTGTTGTTGTGGCAAGTTTAGCATCAGGGATGTCCCGGGCCCGTCTTCAAATACAGGGTTGTCCATACTGTAGCCGGCTGGGGGAGGTGACTTGCACTTCTTCATCGCGGCTAACCGTTTCATCAAACTAACGCCCGTCGATATCGAGGACTTTTCCGTCTTTGATTTTTCTTTTGGCTGTGGAAAAGTATTTTGTTTAATATAGATTGATTGATAAAAAAGTAAGATAATAGAGAGTACTGGTGACTGCTCCACAGACTAGAGCTGATCTTTTTAATTAGAGAAGACTAGCGTCCGTCTCTACCTGTCGCGGCTTCGCACGGGTAGAGACGGATAGAGCATGTACGCCTATATTTTTTCTGTCGTAGTGTCGTATCAGCCTGTTGCGTCAAGCATTTAGGCGGCGCACGCCAGTAAAACTCCGAATCAGATGATTTTTTCCGACATCTTCAACAATCAGCGTCATATTTCAACCAATTTACACAAAACCGTAATGAATTATACACCTAAACCTTCCTCATGAACCACTCTGTCTATTGGTGAAAACCGTATGAAAATCCGTTCAGTAGTTTTTGAATTTATTCCGAACAGACAGACAGACAGACGTGGCAGGGGACTTTGTTTAATAATATGTAGTAATAAAATTGGGATATCATTAAACTCCTTATTAATAAGGTGTTTATCGAGTTATGTTATGAATAATGCATTTCAATCTTAATTTTTTTAAGCATAAGCTTGACATAATATAAACAGCGTATATTAGTAAAGTTTATTTTATATCTGTCATATAGCAAGGAAAAAAATAATATTTCAGGCTATTTTTATCTGAATATTTCTGTGCATGTGTGATAATTTCTACTGAGCATAAGTTACTGTCGAAGTGGGTAATACTCAAGGACAAAAAAAAAAAAAAAAAAAAAAAAACAAATCGAGGCGACTTTCATATATTAAAACATTAATACTTTCTTACCTTTTCAGATCTAGGTGTGTTTTGTTGCTGCTGCGCTGGCGAATTCCACGGGTACGTCAGTGGCTGAGCTGCAAAATGTACAAAAATATGAATTAGAAATGTTTTTTATCATGTCGTCATCATCATCATCAGCCAGAAGACGAAGTCCACTGCTGAACGAAGGCCTCCCCTAAGGGGGGGTTCCCATAATCCCCACGCTTGGCAGGCGGCTTGGGAATCGCAATGGTTCACCGATTAGTGAGAGGACACTGCTACCCGTCCTCCGGTGTCTGGCCGTAGTTTTAAGACGCCCGGGTACGTCTGGTTCGGGTCCGGGTTTTATCATGTACGTATCTTTTATGGATAAAATGCTTATTGATGCTGACTGAAGTGTTGTAAACTACAGTAGTTCTGTTAATCGGCTTTTTGTCGGGCCGTTCGCAGGCGGTTCTGCGCGCGCTATAAATGCATCATCAGATTTTTAAATATTTTAATAGTATATTGCTCTTTAAATTGCAGACGAACTCTGAAATTATTCATTGCTCCATACATTTTGATGCTGTTAGTTATCCACTTTGATTGATCTTGAATATAAAAATGAGTTGTGGTAGATAAAACTGAATGGCTTATAGAAACATCCATACCCAGCAGTTGTGCGGGCGAGCGCGCGCGCGGCGGCGCGTCGGGTGCGGGCGCGCCGCTCGTGGCGCCGCTCGGCACCGCCGCGCTCGCCGGGGCCGCCGGCTGCTGACGTCACACATATTATACTCACTTTATTATACACAAACGAGTGTTCCGAGGGGGTCCTGGGGGTCTCTCATTAACAAGTGTTATTATTGTACACTAACAACACTTCCGACCACCTGAAGGTTTAGTACGAATTTTCCTTGATCTTGACCAGAGTTAACTTAAGTCAAAAATGCATGGTAATAATGAGCGCGCGTCTACGATTTAAGTTCACTGAAATGCGCGCGTACATTTTTTTCATACATATTTGGCTAAAAGATAACGACGATTGAAATCGAGACAAACTCGTACTAGACACGAATGCGACAAGAATTAAGTTTTCGTGAAACTTAACTTTAAGCATCGAAAAAGTTCAGATTGCAACTTAAATTTAAATTGTAAAGAATAGAATAAGCTTTATATTAAGTCTCAGACTCATACAGGGTTAGTAACATGTTGCTTATCCTTCCATCGCTATTGCAGGTCCCTTCGTATTTTAATTTCTGATGATTAGTTCTTTCACAGACCCGTGTGTCCATATTATCGTACATTTCTACTTATGTTTCCCCAGATTCAACTAAATAGGAGTAAATATAAGTTAAATATTTACCGCTGAGCGTGGGGTTCTAGCTTCGATTCCCGAGTCGAGCAAAGTGTTAAATATAGAATTTGGAACTGTGTCAGGGTAGATGACAATAGGCTCGCCCCCTATTACACGGGACTCAATAACAGCATCGGCGAAATGTGGGAATAAAATAGTACACCTCTGTCTAACCCTTCGAAGAATACAGGCGTGTTGCTAGAAGCGTGCAGTTTTTAGACAGGGTAGGCAGAAAATGTTAAAAGCTTATTTACCAAAAATACCTAGTGCATGTTGGTATTGGTTCGTCGTCTTGTCGATTAAATAATGATGTATGTAATTTGCCATCTCGAATATCTTATAATAAATATTTATCTGAGTTATGTAGGGCAGGCAGTGTCTTTTCGTCTTTATGCACCGCACGCCACTGCGTGATGCCATGTTATGTTATAAATCAAATACCTTATCATGTTTTGGCCTGATATTAGCAGCAGGCGCCACATAGTTCCCTGGGAATACACCGCAGCGCTGCGATCGCTCAGAGCAGCCTTTGTACCAGCCATCGCGACAACGCTCGGTCACCGTATAGATACCTACAAAAACAGCAATAATTCATTAAGTATATATGGGTATGATAATTATTATGTCATATCATATTGAAATCAGCATCATTAGGCTTTTAATGTTCCCACTGATGGGACTCCGGCTTACTCTCTGATAGCAACCGACCGGGACCCAATGTCCAGATAGATGTCACATTTTTTCGTTCTTTTTTTTTTTGGACTGGTTTCCTCATTTGTTTTCCTTGTTAGAGCAGTACTGCCTCAATGGTCTAGTGTTCGCATGCGCGGCTGCTGAGCATGAGGTCATGGGTTCTATGTCCAATTTGACCAACATGTTACCGAGAACATGTTTTCTAAAATTCTCTGTAGCAACCCGGAGTTTGAAATCGTGCCTTATACATGGGACTTAATATAATAACAGCATCGGCGAAATGTGGGTGTACAATAGTACAGCTCAGTTGTATAAATTATGTACAGTCAGTATCAAAAATATGTATACATGTAGCGAAATTCAAACGCTTATTCTTGAAATACCATTAGTTAAAATCATAAAATTTAAAAGACTATGTATTTTTATGTATCCGCAGATACTATGTGTAAAATTGTTAAAGATTTCAGTCCCTATTTCCTCTGAAAATCGTTTTTGAATTTTATTAAGTGTATATACATCTTTTTGATGCTCACTGGACAAGCAGTGATGATGAATAACGCACACAAGGACCAATAAATGTGATTAATTTGTGCACTCCGGTCCGGATATAAAGGCTTATGACGGTCCTACCTCCTTTCTTGAGCTCAAGTTCGTCAGGTTTCTGCGGCTTGTACGGGTAGATGGCGACGTAGGCGGCCGGCAGCGGTCGCTCGTTGCTCCTCGATCGTCGCCGTCTTCGCTCACGTTCGCGTTCCGTTCTAGTTTCTACCGCGTGATCTAACAGACTGGTCGCTAGAATCTCCGCTGAATGTCTGAAAAATGAAAATTTAAAAATGAAAAGTTAAAAATCTCAATGTAAAGTCAGCTCCAAAAAGATGTATACATGTAGCGAAATGCAAACACTTATACTTTGAAAAGTATAAGTTGAAATCATAAAATTTAAACGACCATGTCCGAATATTTTTATGTATCCGCAGACACAATGTGTAAAATTAGTAAAAAATTCAATCACTATTTACTCAACAATTCGCTTTTGAATTTCGTTAAGTATATATATGTATCTTTTTAAGGCTGCCTATACTATACGAAAAATAACTAATATTAACTCAATAACATTATAAGAGACAAACAAATTGACACAATCATCAAAAGTTCTATTACAGGACTATTCTGTCACAGTCGTTACGGGTGTCAGCAGCCCAAAAAGTCTGACAACCAATCTAACCTTAGAGTATCTCCCAGTAATTGGGTGGTGGAAGTCAGATGGCAGTCGCTCCGTGTAAAATAGCCAGTAGTCAATAGTCAGCCGCAACCGGTTAGATTGGAAGCCGACCCTAATGTAGTTGGGAAAAGGCTAGGCAGATGATGATTCTGTCACAATAAAATAAAACAATACAAAATATAATAAAATATTCGCACTCACCGATTTTGTGTATTATGATTCGCTTGTAAGTGCGTCGACGGCGTCAAACTATGCCTTTTCTCTCTTTCTCTATGATGGTGATCTCTATGGGCTCTCGTCACCATGTAGTTCCCATCTTTGCCGTGAGAGGGCGACAACGCTGCCTGCAGCCCTAGCCCAAAGTTCAACAAAGAATCGGGACCGCTTGAACGCATTACGTTTTTACTAGACGATGGCGTGTCAATTCTTGAAGGCTCATTATTACTTGCGCCTTCTTGATTCTCAGCTTGGGTTTGAGAAGTATTACTCGCTCCAGATGCATTCAATTTTGGACTCTCAGACGGCGCACAGACAGGTATTTGGTCCTAAAAGTCGGTCAAAAATATTTGGTACGCCTAATGGCTGCCTAACAATGTTTTATTTTAGTTTTAACTTGGAAAAGGTAAAAAAAAGGCATAAGTAATATATACAAGCATTTATTCGTCATTTTAGTCGTCATCTTCAAAACTTACATTTAAAATGTCACTTTCTAGTAACAAATTTAGAACATCAGCCGAAAGTGGGGGATTTTTTTTATTTTTCCTCTTCCTCATGCCCGTCAGGACAGGGTCAGAGGTTAAGAGGAGCCTGTTAAAAACATCTAGGTTGCAGGCTACCCGGGAAAATTTTCGGGCGTAGTTGAGCCGGAACATTCTAATATGTTTGTTGCGGGCTTCTGCCGCTTCTTCGGACAGTTGTCCAATGGGAAGAATTGCTTCCCTTACCACTTCAGCCCCATGACGCAATACTTTATGTAGTGTCGGAGACATTGGGTAAAAGTTGTACAAGGAAACGTATAACTTTGCCGTTTCTTGGCAATATGTTTCAAACGCCTCCACGTTTATTTTGAAACCACAGCACAATGTGTCCAAAATCACTTTAAATCGATAAATTAAATTTACGTCTATCCCCGTAATTGCCGCCGATATTTCGAAGTTCTCAAAAAAGCGTCTACTTGTGTTTCCGTCATTGGTATTGCCAAAGTTGGCTTTTGGTATATCCACCAACAGACCGAGTTTCTCCCGGAACTTATCTTGGATTTCTTTTTTTTTGTTTTCCACTGCTTGCTTTTCCTCAGTAGTAAGGCGAACGTTCCATTTTTTTACGGGCAATCTATAGGCCACATGTAAAATGCTCTCAAAAAATCTTATCCGAGCATGCAACAAAGATAAGCCGAATTCCAGGTTTTCTTTTTTACATGGCCTCTCCTTTTCCAAATCATTAAACTGTAATGACGTGGCGCCGCATAAGTAGCATCTCATGGTTGATTTAGTATGCGTAGCAGCATTGCATACTTTTCCGTCAATCATAGTGAAAAGCATTTTATGCTTGATGGAAAAGCTGTTGACTTCGCTTTTATTGAGCTCTGTTATTTGAGATTTCATGTAGTCAATCTCTTCATTTGTCACATCTGTGGTTTCTTTTATGAATCGTATTCTTATTGGCCGACAATACCGTGGTGAAGATGGGGTAGGGTTTTGCCACAGTATTTTTCTTTCCGGTCCGTAAATCAACTGAAGCGGTACAACGGAACTTTGGAATATGTTTGCGTCAGAATCGACTTCATTTTCAAATTTCATTTTATACTGCATCTGTTGAGATCCATCGCAGCCCCATTTACTTATTAATACTAATGATTGTTTTTCTGATTCACTCAGTTGTTCTACTGCTTCACCAAGATGTAAAATCAGTCGTTGTGCCGTGTGATCCATGAGATTTTGTACCTTTACTTCAGCGCACGTTTCAGTTACTCTGTGGATTTCAGGATAGCACTCTTTCTTTAACTTTTTCAATATCGAATAGCACGGATAAAAGCTTGGATTAGTTTCTCGTACCACTTCATATTGGGCTTGTGTCAGTCCCGCTTCAACAAACATAAACAATGCACGTGAATGTGCTAATTTGTTTGAATTCTCCTGTTCTTCTTCAGATGTACTTTTTTTCATTGCTAACGCATATTTCCTTGCTCTTCTGGGACTTTTTGATAAATCTTTTACAATTTTTGACGCAACTACTTTGCCCGTCTCCCTTAATTTCATCTGTGTTGCATACGTCAATTCATCCGTGTCAGATGATCTAAGTTCTTTAGTTTTTCTTCTTTTGCTTCTTTCACTCAAGTCTAAGAACGACTTTTGAGGTCGACCGAGACTTCCTCCTATAACAAAAAGACAATAGTTGTACTCAAACAAATACTTTACATTTAACCCATTACTACCTCTAAAATTAAAATTTAAGTAATAAACTACATATTGTGCGGGTAAACAAAATGCTTCAAAGAATATCAAAACAATAGCGGTAATGGAATGTGGGTATCACCTACCTGCTTTGGGTAGCGATATGCTTCCATTAAGCCACTCGGCATTGTTTTCTAGGAATCTGGCCTTTGTGTTGCGAGCAGCTGACCATTTTTGTTTAAATTGATGTTTGATGATCGACAGTTTTTGCTTTACATCAGCAATATTTTGGTCATTTTCTGCATATTGATTGAGCAGTTCCCGCTCCATGAATTGCAACTTTTCATTAAAAGTTGAGGTATTTGAGCGTTCCATTATATTAAACAAATCATTACGAGTCAAAACTCTCAATCCAGAAGAGCCTATAACAAAAATACACAAAATATAAGTAAAACTTCATTTACTGAGTATCGAATGTGCCTACGGAAAAAAATCACCAAAAATAGAGGGGTGCTTTGGGGTGGCTATTTTGTTCTTAATTACATCCTAAAAGGTCTACTCTATAACGACTCATTACAATTTTGGCTTAGAAATGATGAGAAATATATTAAAACTCCCTTTGATCTTCCAAAATGTGTTTTTTTATAGCAGTTTCTTGGTGCTTACTTCTCAAGGATATAAATAAAGAAAGGCTATAGATTAATTGTTAAAATTAAGTGCCAAATAAAATACATACCTGGTTGTGCACAATCCATAGTAAAAACTAACACAAAATCGTTCAGTCACAAGATGGCAAATATTTGAAACCAACGAAATCTGAGCGCACCGAACAATTACACGAACACTGTTGGCGAACGGTAACTTCCGACTGAGCCCACGGCGCGCTGGAAGGCGCTAGCGCTTTGAGTTTTTGCTATTGTTTGGAGCGGTTATACTAGTTTTTGAAAACAATGGCTTAGAGGGAGTAGAACTAATATAAAAAAAATCGATTTTGGCCAACTTTTAGGACCAAATACCTGTCTGTGCGGCGGCAAGCTAACGTTTAGAGAGGTATTAGTTGCAGTCGAACTCTCGTTCAAACTCAGCACTCCCATCGAAGTGTTGAGAGACTCGTCGTTATTAGTTTGCTCTTCAGGTGGATTTTGATTTTGGGTCGTATTAGAAGCGATAACGGTCGCATTTCGCTCGGTATTATTATCAGGCGAACTTGGCAAACTCGGTTCGGCACTTTCACAGGTACTGGTATTCGAACTCGTGTTTGGTGTAGTTGTGGAACTGACACCGACAGAGGGCGTGTTCATACTCGAACTTGAGTCGGAACTGACATTGTTCGTGTTAAAATTGGCTACGGAAACTGGGAAATGTTCATGACTTCGAACGGTTTGGTATGTTGTCTCGACCTTGTGCACTGGGGTCGAGTTATAGCTATCATACTTGACAGTTCGCAATCTATCGTAATTTTCTCCAATTCGAGACACACTTTGTATGCCCATAGTGCCTTGATGAGACTTATTGTGCATGTTAGTAAATTGTATGAGATCCAGTGAGTGTTTAGTTTGCGTTGGTTCCATAATGTTCCTGGGTACGGCCGTAGTGGTTACGAGCCCGCCGTGCGATATCGCGGTGACATGTTGGTTGATGGGTTGGGGCACCAATATTTGCGCCTGTTGGGCCAACATTGTTTGTGCAGCGTGGTAGTTGGGGTGGGATTGGCTCATGGTCGCCAAGTTTTGGTAGTTGCTTTGCACGGTGGATGGTGTGGACATCGACATTTGTTGATAACGGTGAGAATGCTGTAACAGAAAAGATATTTGGATTAATCACAATATATTTTCCCGGTATTATTAAAATGTGGTTTATCTAATACCAACCGCAATTATTATTTATTTATACTTATCATAAAGATACATTTTATGCAGATATTTTCATAATTACCTGATGTGTATGTTTGCAACTGTACACAAGATAAAGGAGAAACCCAAAGTTAAAAAAAAAAACATGTCAAAGTTAAAGATGTTATTTCAAAAATCAAAAACATCGAGACTAGGCGCACGGTACCAAAGGGGGTAAATCCTATGGAGAAGAGACCGGCAAGAAAAACCATGGAAACTCTTTCCAAAAAATATAAATTGTTCATTAACCCTGTTATAGCCCATAGTTTTCAACAAACTTGTACATCATCGGCCTGGAAACTTGGATAAGTTTAAGACAAACCCCATTCAAACAGTAAGCTTGCAATCTTTCGGTCACCAGGGACTTATTGGCCTGTTAGAACTACGCGAAGGCAAAGTCAAATATACACCGTTATATTATACAATGCAATAGTCACCTGCGCGTGATGCCTGTGGTCAGAGTGTGAAGGGCGCGAGTGTTCCGGTATCGGCGGGACGGGGCGATTGAGTGGAGCGCTGAAAATTATAACAACTTCTATTATTAATATAAAAATAATACAGGCATGCCAGTAAGAGGGAGACCACACGTATTCTTGTACTAGAGGACGCTTTAAATTAATGTATTTATACATTTAAAATGCTGCACAATTAAGTAAAGAGGCGGTCTTAATGACGTAGGCAATTAAGGTAGATGTACAAAAAAAAACTGATATTGAAGAAAAGACAAATAGGTACTTAAAAACAAAGTATAATAAGAATACCCAAGCATAGAACTCGAGTACTGGGCTCGAATCGCGGAATCGAGTTATGATTCGAGTACCGTGTAAACCGACTCGAGTCAACTCGATCCACAAAAACAGCGACTCGGCACATCACTACAACTGAGCAACCGTGTCTCTGCCCGTATCAACCAAATTCAAGCTTTAGTTTATCGTATTTTGAGTCGGTTCGCACTGTCGGTTCGAATCCCGACCGTGTCAATCATGTTTCAAGTTTCCTTTATAGTATTTCTACGCAGTTAAGAGGTTTATCTGGGTTAAGACTATTTAGACTGCCATGGACTCGCTAAGGTAGGAAGGAAGAGGTTCATGACCACACATGTCACGTTTTCAAAACCTTCAAATTATAAATGTGTGAAGCTCAGAGATAGTTTTATCTAGCGTATAGTTATTGTTCACCTATTCATCAGCTGTCGTGCGGCCTGGTTTAGTTCCACGAAGGCGATGGGGAAGATGCCGACGCGCTGGTCCAACCGACCCTCCGCCCAGTTGTCATCCACTCGACGATGCACTGTTATTATCGCTCCTGAAACATAGGAGAATATGTCAATTTTTATTTCACTTGATTTCCTGCCGGTGGGCAAAGGTCTCTTGGTCTATACAATGGGAGCCTGAAGATGGGCGACGCCGCGGAAGTCGTCTTAAAAAGAGGCGGCGCGATGACCTAGACGCGTACCAGAGAAGCTGGTTTTAGGTGGCGCAGGATAGAGACGGGTGGAAGAATTTGGGGGAGGGCTTTGCCCAGCAGTGCGACAGTTTGGACTAAATAAACAAAAAATAAGATGTCAATTGGAATGTTGACTTTCAAATCTCAAATCTTTATTGCAATCCATAATTTACACAGTCATACAGGTGGTAAATATAAAATATAGAAAATATTCTGGACCAAGTCGGGCACAGCAAAAGTTTAAATAAGTAGGAGAGAGAAAGAGCGCTTTAATAATTTTCCTTATTATTAAATGTTTAAATTATTTCTAACTAGCTTCCGCTCGCGGCTTCGCCCGCGTGCATTTCCCGGGATAAAAAGTGTGCTATTCCAGACTGTAATCTATCTTCGTGCCAAATTTAATCCAGATCCGTTCAGCCGTTCTGGCGTGAAAGAGTAACAAAGATCCATCCTCACAAACTTTCGCATTTATAATACTAGTAGGATCTATCTGGTATTTTTGACAAGAGTATTTAATAACCAGACGGATTTTATTGCAAAGAAACTCCACTGCCACCACTGCCACTTTTACTGGAAATCAAGCAGTAACTTAGATTATTAGAACAGTGGTCTCGTATATGGAAATTACAACTGACTCATTGACTAAACGCGTCTATTGAGCGTGAGGTCCTGGGTTCTTATTATAAAAAGCATACCTTTGTCAAACGCTAGACAGCCTTCTTCATCAGGTGCAGACATCCGAAAGTCGTACAGCGCTTTGCACAATGCTGTAGCGACGGGGAGCGGCACCACCACCTGAAAATGAAATGTTTAAGGTAAGACACTGTTGGGGCAAAAGCTAAGCGGTTTTGTGCCTTGTTCAATTCCCACAAGGCACATATTTGCGTGGCACACCGATAGTTGTTTCGGGTCTAGGTGTAAATGTGTGTGAGATTTTATTTATTCTTAATGCGAAATCGAACTAGTGCCCCTGACCCCAGACAGGAAGGTATAAATCGATATTTAAACTACTTGATTAAGGTCTCGTAGGTTTACTGGTCGCAAGTGCGGCTGCTGATGGCGAGGTCCTAGGTTCGATTCCTAGGTCGGGTAAAGTTTTATCGGGTTTCTCTGTATGGAAATTCTTAATAACAGCACGCAGTCTGGAACTGTGCCCGGTACATGGCAATAGGCTCACGCCCAATTACATGGAACTCAATAACGGCATCGGCGGAATGTGAATGTACACATGTTAGTTACCCTTTGGAGAATACGAGCGTGATGCTATGTTATGTTATGTGTTTTGAGAATGTTTAATTTTTTTTTTTTATTTCCTTCGCACATTGCCACGTTAATCAATCAACTGACAACTTTATTAAAAAACAAAAACGCGTGATCATCATGTGGCGATTGCTTTTTTTTGCAAACATGTGGAATTGCATAAAAAAAAAGAATATAACATACTCACATATGCAACGCGATCGTCGCTTCTGAAATTGGTGTTAACGTATAATACTAATTAATGCATTCAGTCTTATTAGTCTAATGGGCCCAAGAGCTACTGAATGTGAGGTCTTAAGTACTATTTTTAGTTCATTTGGGTTTTCTGGTATTACGCCTGTATTCCCAGAACGGTTAGGCAGAGGATTTTTTTTTGTTTACAAAAACATTGCCCCACACTAGGATTTCTCCTGTGTCGTGGGTACAGTTTACAAACATACATGTCACATGCACACACAACCAGACGCGAAACAACTATCTGTAGATCATAAAAATATTTGTTCCGTGTGGGAATCGAACCCGCGACACCGAGCGCAGCAGTCGATCTCTCAACACCCTGCGCCAACCGTGCCGTCTAGGTGTACTATAACTACACCAACGCATCGCCGATGCCGTTGTTAAGACCCTTGTAATAAAAGGTGGCGAGCCTATTGCCATCTAAACTTGTTTCTAAACTCAAAACTCCTATTTTGGAAATTTGTAACAGTAAACCTAACACTGTCCGACCCAAGATTTGAACCTAAGCTCAGCAGTCACGCTTGCGATCACTTAACCAGTGAAGCCGTTATTTTAACATTTCTCCTAATAAGCTAATTAAAACTGGCGTGTCTGTCCATTACTTAGTGATATCGATGTAGTATGTAGTACTTGCGTGCCGTGCGTGGCGGCAACTGATTATGTAAATATTTTAAATATCTGCTCGAATGAGTGCCTAAGTAAACCCAGTTTTCTCAGACCATTACCCATTAAGTTTTTCTATAATTCTTGCGAGCTGATTATAAGCTGTCAATAATCTTATAGGGATTACTCGTTACATGGCGAAAAGTACATCGTACAGTGCCATCTATCGGAATGAAACGACAATATAAAATCCGAGAGTTTTTAAGTATTCGGACATATACGAAAATAACCGTCAGGCTTCGGCCTGCCAGGCAATATCACATCGCCTGAAAGAATCCTCGCTTTAAAATGGAGAAATTATATATACCTATGTAGATATTACACGTCCTGTACACATAACTCCTGCATGACTGTGTCCTGAGGCCCTAGTGTAAGTTTCTTTCGACAAATTGGATTTACTACATCGAACGCGTTCGGCGCTCCGATTGGTGGAGAGCACGAAACGGACCAATCGGAGCGCCGAACGCGTTGAAACTTACACTAGGGGCTCTGAGCTATAGCGCCAGCAACAATTCGGCTACCGATTTGGCCATGTGTTTGTATGTCAAATGACATTAACGAAACGAACTACGACTAAACGAAATGTAGGTCTTTACTGGACATAATACACAGCCACCTAAGTTATAGATATAAAAATACAGAATGCTAACTAATGGAAATCAGACAGTTACTACAAGCTTAAGAATGTTACTGAAAATTAAAATACTACGCTAAATGTTTGAAATCAACTGTATACTTCGTGCGTGACATTACTAAACTTATGTCATCCTATACATTTTGACTTTGGCTCAAATTAGCAATGAATTAGCCTGACATTGAGACCTAATAATTACATGGGCAAATTATAGATTTACGATTATATTATCAGACTTAAATTCTATACAAGTTTCTTGCCGGTTCTTCTCCATAGGTCGTACTATTTGGAACCTTGCGCCTAGTCTCGACATTTCATAAGTGCCTGAACTTGGTTTACATGAAATAAAGATATATTCTACTATAAATGGGGATTACATATTTAAATAATTTATGGAATGCAAGGAAAGTGACAAAATATTACTGGCGCACCCTGGGCAATCAGAAACATAAGAAACATTTTTTTTTTAATTTTTTGTTCTTTGCCCCACACTAGTTATAATTCCTGTATCGTGGGTGCGTTTATAAACATATATATTCACATACACAAAGAACCAGACCCGAAACAATTATCTGTAGAACATACAAATTTCTGTTCCGTGAGGGAATCGAACCCGTGACACGTAACGCAGCAGTCAATCCCTTAACCACTGCGCCAACTGTGCCGTCAAAGCATTGCTGACTAGCTAATCACTGCATGAGCGATTCCCATGTGATCTCTCTCACTCTCTCTCTCACACACACGGTATAAGAAGAGAATGGAGATTATGAAAATTTAAACTCTTTATTCCACATTAATTCAGCACGTACCGTAGAATGCTGTAACTTTGCCTACACTCCTAACTTTGCCTAGGAATAACTGATAATATCAAATTGCATTTGCAATGCTAAAAAGAACATCATTAAGAAGAGAAAAGTTGCATATCTGGGTCATGTTTTTAGGCATGATCTAAACGAACTCTTGCGACTCATAATGATGGGAAAAGTTGAAGGAAAGAGGTCCGTGGGTCGCAGAAAGAAGTCTTGGCTAGGAAATATAAGAGAATGGACAGGAGTTGCGAGTGCTGCCCAACTGTTTCACCTCGCAAGGAATAGAGAGGAGTTTGCAAAGCTGATTGCCGACCTTCGCTAGTCGGAGAGGCACCTTAAGAAGTAGAAGAATGCAAAAAATTTAGGAACTAAGATAAATATTTAGTTAGTAGTTAAGAAAACAGGTGTTTACTACTTTACAGATTTAGTACAGGCAAAGTTAGGAGTGCAGGCAAAGTAACAGCATTCTACTGTAATACATAGAAATCGCTAATGACGCAGTGTAAAGATTATAGGCCGACCGTTTAACTCGCGTATCGCCTGCGCGGTGAGAAGGGAGCGGGGGCGGGTAACGCTACACACGGAGTCAATAATCCAAAGATTTATCTCGAGATAGACATTGTTGGTAAAGAATAAAATAATAAGTATCTTTTTTTTATTAAGCGTTACCCGCCCCCGCTCCCTTCTTACCGCGCAGGCGATACGCGAGTTAAACGGTCGGCCTATAGATAAGATGCCTCACTCGTGGAGGACTTTTCAAACAACAAACCTGTACATAGGTGATCGGGAACATTCCAGTCCTGCCGGAACATTCTCCTTGGTACCAAAACGGATCCAATTTCTTCTGCAGTAATACAGTCTCGCCTTTCTTGAATGATAAGTCCCTGTAAATAGAACGATAATACTTAATTCGTGTTTTACTATATACTATGGCATTATACATATATACGTGAACATATGATCACGGAATTCTTCAACAAAATTATTTCAATCTACAAAATTAAATGTTTTTTTTATTTTTGTAAGCATCCGAATATTTTAAATTTTTCGTCTACAACATGCAATTACGTAACATAAAATAGCATCACGCATGTATTCCCCGAAGGGTTAGGCAGAGGTGTACTATTCGCGCACATTGCGCCGATGCCGTTATTGAGTCCCATATCCCAATTGGGCGAGGCTATTGCCATCTACCGGGAACAGTTGCAGACTTCATGCTACTTCTGAGAATTTCCATACAGAAAATTTCAATAACACTGCCCAACCCGGAAATCAAACCCAGGACCTCACACTCAGCAGGCGCGCTCGCGACCACTAGACCAATGAGGCAGTCGGCAACATACGGTTACTTTATATCAGTTCAAGAAATCTTTATTATTTAATAATCGGGCTGGTGACACAGACCTCGTGTCTTAGAGAGTGACACATCGTCGTTGAAGTTCTAACACCACGTATGTCAAAAATAGCAACTTTTCAGGAGAGTAAAAAAAACTGCATAATTTTACATAGACACCAGTACAATACCATTTTATATTCATTTCATTTTACGAGTTTCTATTGGACGGTGCTTGTTTCTGATTGATTAGCTGAAAGAACGCATCTTCGAATTCTCTAGCAAATGCCATCAAAATGTTAGCAGTGGCGTACGGTTCATAAAGACAAAAAGACACTGCCTACCCTACATAACTCAGATAAACATTTACTATAAGATATTTGAGGTGGCAAATCACATACATCACTATTTAATCGACAAAACGATGAACCAATAGCAACATGCAGCTTTTAAAATTTTCTGCCTACCCTGTCTTATAACTCTGTGCACGCCACTGGGTGTTAGAACAAAAGACTTAGAATATCGCTTAGAACTTCAACGACGACATATCACATGTCACAGTTGAAAGGAATAATTCTTGGCCGGAAACCACACTACAAGTTACTATTTTAAACTGCCAAAACTTAACATTGTTAAGTCAATTCAGTCATCGGTAAACTATAAACAAACATTGAATTTGTAAATAAACGATCGCTCGCCGTCTAGTATCATATTCACATAATATGCCCATGAGTGTCATAAAAAACGAATACGTATTTCTTTTTTCAATAGTATGTTAAATAATTTTTATTTTATTATAGCTGAACTTTTTTTTCGAACTTGCAAACTGTCAACTTTTCATATGCAGTCGCACAGTATAGACGGCACGGTTGGTGCAGTGGTTGAGTGATTGATTGACGCGCTAAGTCTCGTGGTTTCGATTCCCGCACGGAACTCATATTTAGTATTTGTTTGGCTTACTGATAGTTTGTCCGGGTCTCATATATTTGTGCATGTGAATATTTATGTTTGTAAATACACCCACGATACAGGAATCAAAACAGCGTCAACGTCAACCGCGAAAGACCATCAAGCTTAAACGCTCGTGTCTCGAAGTCCCGGGACTTTTCGTAATTTTAGTTGTCTCGAGTCCCGGGACTTTCGGTTCGAGACTTGAGACGAGACAAGATTGTCGAAATTGTTAATATTTAGATTATTTAATTATGAACCAAATCTGTTGGTTATAAAACGAGAGATTTAACTGCTTAAAAGTGAATCTATGTGTGATTAAAAGAAATAAGCAAAGCAATGATTAAGACTGAAATTAACGTTAAAGTTATTAAGAATTAATTTTCTGTTTAATTAATGTTGATTTTTACAAAAGCCTTTTTTTAATACATTAACTCAAATAAATTCTTAAAAAAAGGCTTACCCTCCCTTAAAAAAAAAAAAAAACAATATAATTTTTTTTTCTTAAATGTCACACGAGACTTTGAAATTGTCGGAAATTCCCAAACCCATATGTATAGACATATGGTCGCGATCAGTGAGGGCACTATTTAGAATACTTAAACAGTTTAGCCGGAAAAGGGATCAAAATTGTGACTTTATTTGTGTGTTTATGCAACAATACACGTGTTAAGCCGACCAAGCACATTACTGAGCGCTCAGTGAATTGATAGCCGTTGAGTCATGCGTCACATTGACAATAATGCACCAAGTTCAATGATTGCTAATTGAAAATAAGTGGTTCACAAAGCTCGCCGACTTTTATCGTCAGCAAGTCTTACCCCACTGACTCATACAACAATACGAGTAAATTGAAACTAGTTTTAAATGTTCCAGTAGGTAAAGTTACCGACAATATTTTTAAACCATTGCGATATCCGATTTAAAAATTAATTACAAAAAAATGAAATCTGTTCATTAAAAATCTTAAAGCTTTGTATTCAGTTAGTAAAATTTTGTTTTGTGTAAAGGTTCAATTCTATAGGTATTTCCCTTTTTTGCGTTTGGCCACTTTCCAACCTGTACTCGTAGAAAAGTGTATAAGTCTATAATTGCTAGACAGTAGAAACCGCAGCCAAATCTACTGAATGACATATGCAGCTGCAACATAGGTCGAGTAGTCGCAAGCACAACTGCTGAGCTGGAGGTCCTCGGTTCGATTCTCGGGTCAGGAAAAGTGTGTCAGGTTTTCCTGTATGAAAATTCTCAGTAGCAGTACGGAGTCTGGATCTGTGTCCGGTAGATGGCAATAGGCTCGCCCCTTATTACATGGGACTCAATAAAGGCATCGGCAAAATGTGGGTGTACCATAGTACACCTCTGCCTAACCCTTCGGGGAATACAGGCGTGATGCTACATAGCATCACGGCAACATATTACGCTGTCAAATGTTCACGTGATATATATATGTCAATCCCATTCATTTTGCTGGCGTTTCGTTATTCTCTAGAGACTAAAGATTGCAGTTTGTCTAGGGGCCAGATGTGATTACGATACGATTTACGATTGAGTGCGCTTTTCCAGAAGATACCGATTCATTTGAGACTTGATGAAGTCATATTAGGTAGCTGCTAGACACAGGAGGAGAGAGAACAATCTGGAATCAATTTAACGAAAAATAATGGTTTCCGCTTCGTAGATTCTTCTGGAGATATCTGCATTACTTATCAATATCCTCTTTGCCCTTTAATAACCCATAATTGGGAAGCTTATTTGCAACAATGGAAACCATTAATCTATATAAATAAAAATGAATCGCCAAATGTGTTGCTAAGCGCATAACTTCAGAACGGCTGCACCTATTTGGATAATTCTTTTTTTAATGGGTTGGTAAATGTCAGGACCAGGTTTGTATGAAAGATTTTTTTTTGGAAAATCCATCGGATAAGTCGGAAATATGGATGGTATTATTGTATGAAAATCTCAATAAAAAAATGTGATGTCCAGATGGACAGTTCTGCTGTCACATGAATTGCACCCGTGCGAAGCCGGGGCGGGTCGCTAGTAGGCCTATATAAATAAAAATATGAAGTAGTAGTAAGAAGTAGCTTCCGCCCGCGGCTTCGCCCGCGTGGTTTACGAACCCGTACATTTTCCCGCGATAAAAAGTAGCCTATCTGCTATTCCAGACTATAATCTATCTCCGTGCATCCAGATCCGTTCAGCCGTTCTGGTGTGAAAGAGTAACAAAGACTCATCCATCCATCCATCCATCCTCACAAACTTTCACATTTATAATATTAATAAGTAGGATGACAGATAGGCTCATTTTATAATAATTCACATGGCGCCTATATCCGTCATCCATGAACTGATAACCCAATAAATATGTCTCGAAGTGAACATTATCACAACAATACATATAAATCAATCACTGACTGTCACACTAAACAAAATGATTCATACATTCCCTACTAATGAATAAACAATTCTAAGGAATTATTACCATTGTAATCAAATTACGTGTATGGGAAATTCTATTAGTGGACGGACATGCGCAGTGCATTCATGCATTTTCCACGATTACTATAATTAATGCTAGATAAACGAAATGGAAACTTGTAAGCATAATTGTATCATTTAATTTCACTCGAACAATGTCACGCTAAGTACACGCGTGATCTGTCTAACATTAGTCCGATTTTTTTTTTTCAATAAAAACTTTATGCTACAATAGCGTGGTTCAAAATTTTTATCTATGAAAAGCACATCAATCAGTTTTGAAACGATGTCGCCGTACTTTTCTTACACTTAAATCTATATACTCGATTTATAAGTTATATTTAGCGTAAGCGAAATTCTAAGTCTATGCGTGATATACATATTACGTTAGGAAAAAGTGGTCCAGAAAGGAAGAAAGAATATAAATAAATAAATAAATTCAACCCGTTACTGTCCCACTGCAGGGCAAGGGTCTCTTCTCAGAACGAGAACGGGTTAGGCTTTAGTCCACCACGCTGGCCCAGTGCGGGTTGGCGGACTACACACACCGTCAAGAACTTTATGGAGCCCTCTCAGGTGTGCAGGTTTCCTCACGATGTTTTCCTTCACCGTAAACGCAAGTGATAATCAAATTCTGATCCGCACATGATTCCGAGAAGTCAGAGGTGCGGGCCGGGTTCGAACTAAGACCCTCCTGCATGGAAGGCAGGCGTTCAACCGCTAGGCTATCACTGCTCTTTTATATAATTTATATTATATACATATATTAAGAATATATTTTATATAATTTCTTTTTTTATAATATTTTAGCTAAAATGTACCTTATTTGTCTATTGTTATAATGAAATGGGGCTCGGTAGACTAGAAAAAATATAGAGCCTTTTTGCTTGCTATACTAATATCGTCTTGGATAGGTTTCACGTGCGTCTGTCATCTTACCAAAACCTTGGAACACCTCTGTTTACCACAAAAGTTTGGCAGTGGGTTTAAAAACACAATGAGTTCGTTTTTTATGGACATAAACAGTAAGTTCGTTTTTTATGGACATTTTACAATTTCGACTTACCCCGGTTCCTTGGATATAAAATCGTGCAGGGCCCTCGCGTGCGGCGGTAACTGCTTACCGCCTGCCTGGATGCCTTGTAGCGCCTTGAACAACGTAATTAACACAATATTATTAAAATATTTTGACGTTTCATAAACAACCAGTACCTAAACTGTGGCACAGTTGTTGCTAATAGCTTATGTAACGACCAATAAAGATTTAAATTCGATCCTAAATTTTTCTCAGACCCGTTTTATAGATTAAGCACGAAAACCAAACTCACAAATTCGGCGCGTACTCTACTCGCTAGATATAAAGAGTATTCATTATTGTAGACCACTACACCGTGTACATCTTGGTAATTTAATTATACTATGATACTGGCAGATTTTATCTGTTTTGTAGATAATTATGTAACCTTCCGCCATATTATATACTTTGACTGCCTGTTACGACCTCCACTGGTTAGATGATGATTCAGTTGGGAAGCACTAAGTTGCTTAGCTAAGTTGTTTAGCGATAACAATCTTGATAATATGTAGTAGGTAAAATGATATTCAGCTGCATCCATATTTGGGAAAAGACTAAGCAGATAACAACTTTTTGTCAAGCGCTATCGTTCAATTTCTCGTACGCCTAACCTGAGAATGTCCACTTCTCGACGTCCGTTGTCCAGTGACTAACTTCCTCGGAGCGGAATTTTTCATCCCCTCGAGGATCCTCATGAGGAGAACGTTCGGAGGCAGCTCCTCCACCTTCGCTTCCACTAGGACCCTGCATTCTGGACATCGGAGCTCCTTGTGGGATTCTACTATCACCTGCAAAAGATAGAAAGTTTGAATTATTATGTGTGAAAAACAGCAACAACGGAGCTTGGAATTCGGAGACAAGGTAAAAATCTACGGTTGCCCGGTAAATAAAGTAACAATAGACTTGACTTAATAACATTCCTTAGATCCTTCCGAAGCAAGATAGTAATGCAATTTCTAAGATCCCACTGTTAAACCACACGAACGACAATGACGACACGGTTGGGGCTCAGTGGTTGAGCGATCGACTGCTGCGCCGATACTGTGTCGTGGTTTCGATTCCCGCACGGAAAAAATTGTTCTGATCTGGGTGTATGTTCATGTGTGTATTTGAGTTTGTAAACGCACCAACGATTCAGGAACTATTACTAGTATGGGGCAATGTTTCAAAAAAACCTATTGCGCGGTTCTGTGATGTGTTAAACACATTTATATCTCTCAATAAAAAACAGAAACTGTTTGTGCAATTGTTATGAAGACCCGTTCTGAAGACCAATCCCAGAAACATTACGTAAAGATCAATTCATAAATGTCATGTAATCCTTAATTTTTTTCGTTAAACGATATAACCGATTAATTTATTAGACAAATGGATAACATTGATATTAGTCAAACATTTTCAGTCCCCATGATTAACTGTTCACAAATTGCTTGGAAACCTAATAAAACGTGGAAGTCGCCGAAATGAAGGGCGTTTATCATCCCACGCTAGTTAGGGCAATAAATTAGGAAAAACGAACTGTACTAATGGTCGTGGGCGATTGTCTACTAGTAGATACAGTAGTCTGACGCATTCTTTAACTTGGGCCAGCTGTAGGCCAATATTAGGCTTCAGCCAAAAAAAAACAGACAGGTGAGTCCATTAACGTCGCCAAACAGGTGCACATAGGAAAAGGTCTATAAAAAAAAGAGGAACAGGCAAAATTATTTTCTGTCGTATTAGCTTCTACAGGCCAACACGTTGGGCTACATTTACTTTCTTTAGTGTTCTTAAGCTTTATTCTAACTATGAGGCAAGAGAAAACTTAAGCAATTTACCTTCTCTCATAACTCGGAATAAGCCTTTTCCCTATAAATAAACTTTGTTTCTCGGCAACCACGCGAATCTATTTAAAGACTGAGATAAGGATTGAAACGAAAGGAAAACCTTTAATTGGTAACTCTTGCTAAAAAGCTCCTACCGTGGGTGAAATAAGATTATTCAATTGTTGAGTTACTTGAAAGTTAAATAAACATACATAAATAGCATCACGTCTAATACTGTGCGTTCTGATGTACACCCTCATTTGATCGAGGCCGTCAGAAGATTTTCTGTAGCATTCCAGGGACATAGGATGTCCCTGGAATGCTACAGAAAATCTTCTAATAAAAAAAACCCTAATAATACTTTTTTCGGCTTCTGGGTCTAACCATCACACTCGCTACCATTAAACCAATGAGGCAGTCACAAAAATTATAAAAATAATAATGTATGCACATACTAATAATTCCTCACAATGTTTATGAACGAAAAAGGGATAGAATCTAAAAAAACGAATTCCTTAACTCAACAACGAGTAATTGAAACGAAAACTGTAAAATGAAAATGAAACTTCGTTTCGAAACTTGTTCCAGTAATATTTTCTTTGCACATGAACTTGGAATAAAAACCGAATAATATAATTGGATATTATTGGACGTTGAAGTAGACAAGTCTTTGAATGGAGACCGCGATATAGAAAGGGAGGGAGCACCACCAAGCACGATGGATCTACGACCTTCCGATGGACACCGTATCCGCGGGAAGGGGAGAACCGAGAAAGGCCTTTTACCGAGTAGCGGACTGCGAAAGTCTAACTTGGAGTTGATTTATTTAATGCCTTAAATACTTATAAGTATGGAGCATTTTCACATATATACATATAACTCAGGGAGCGAAACACACGATACTTAAATGTTGCGCACTCTAGGCAGTGACCCACCTCACGAATTTTTTGTTTTTTTGTTTATATGATAGGTAATTATAGGCCATAACTTACAAAACTTTGTAAAATGATCAGCCACTGTAGTCGTTAACCGTTATAACAAAAAAAGGTAACATTTCGGTAATATTATAACAATTTCTACGAATGAGACTTCTCAGAACACAGGTTGTTGAGTCAACAGAACAATTATTAAATGGGCTCCTATTTGCGACAGAATCGCATGACCATCAATTACTGCCGAAACGGTCGAGATCAATGTAACATTTGTGAGTATACCAATGTATATTTACAAATCGTTTCAGTTGTTAGTTTTGTAAATGGATAAGATACTAAAAGACGTGGTAATGTTGTTCATAACACCCACACAGAATGTAAGACATTATTTGAAGGAGAGGTGTGTTTGTATATTTGTAGTGCATATGAACTTAAGATTTTATAATTGCTACGTTTCCTCACAATACAGAAATTATTTAAATTCAGATTAGCATTTTCTCGAAAACAAAAGGTATATTTATCAAGCAATAAAAATACGAAGGTTATCTAGGAGTTTATCTAATCAATCAATTATCACCAAGTTTTGTAAGTCAAGGTGGAACGAATTGTCGTATCTGTATGTATATACATATACTTAATAGACATGATATTTACACAGATAGCTTCGTTTACTTCCGTTTCGGTGTGTCCCAGAAGAAAACTTTGCATATGTTTACGGCTAAAAGCCGAAGCGCGCGTCCTTAAGTGCATAACCAATCCGTTTTCCTAGAGTGGTTGACGGGGCCACGCTTTCGGGAACTACTTTCGTTGGAAAATGAGTAACTGGTAATATATTCTTGTTACCATAGTTAACTCCTGAGAGCACCATCTGATATGTTGGTGCTATATTGTTTTCATTCAGTCATAAAGATATTAGCGGCTTTATAACATAAATAACATGGGATCTCGTGGTGAACTGATGTATACAATTTGCCGATACTCTTATAATGTCCTGCTTTTCTAATAGTATAAAAACCAAACATGAAAATACATCGACACCTACTCCTTGAAAAGTTAGGCAATAGTGGCCAACCAAGTCAGGCATATCTTTTGAAAAACTTCTTCTATTACAGTTTCAGCTTATTTTGAATTACCGTTTAGGTTGATTAAAGCATTATATATAGCCTATGTGTTATTCCAGACAATTTTGGCATTGACAGTTTTGGCGTGAAAGAGTAACAAAGATCCATCCATCCTCACAAACTTTCACATTTATAATATTAAGTAGGAAGAAGGATAGGATATACACATATGTCCCTGCAATTCTAAATGCCTGCGGTCTATAATCAAACAACGCTGTAGTTGAAGATCTTGGAACCTTAAGCCACAATAACAATACAGATGCATTCTCTAATGTATCCCACCCCCACGTGCCAGAGAGCACGAGTGTATGACCTCTTTGGCACAATCCACGTGGTTATAGTCTATGGTTACCAAAAATGTCGGCTAAAGATGAATTTATTATGGCAGTTTACGTTTAATTCTAGCAAAACAAATGGGTTTGATACACCGCTCACCGCTATTAATTAACGATTACTTACGTTTATCCGGTTCTCGGTTAAGAAAAAACTATAGAAGTTACAAATTACTGCTTCTTGAAGCTTTTATGTTGACTCAGTTGACAAGGAGCTTGTGCGTAGAATTTATACAGCATATCGATATTCTATGAGAGTTGTTGAAAATCTCTCAATTAATAAATGACTGGACAAAACCAGCGCGCGGTGAAATAAACTATTGTGAACTTTGTTTTAAAATGCAGCATTATCTCAATGAAAACATATCTTGAAGAAAATAAAATATTGATCCATTAAAAAGTACAAGAAATAACATAAGAAAGTTAACAATATTAACATAACCTTTTTTCCAAGGATTTCATCCTGATTTACTTACTTTTTATAAACATTACGCGCACTTTTACATATGCATACTCCTGAATATATTTAATTTGACGAAACGAAACTTAAAACAGTTAATGGAGACATTGGTTGGTTCCCCGCTGACAGCTCATCTCATCGCCTCTCCATCACCCTTAAATTTAGTATCCACAAATAAATACAGTGCTTCGGGTTTGACAGTAAATATAAATAAACAATTACGACCCTAGACATTTATCCACGCCAGAAGCAGTATATTCTATTTTTACTTCGGCCCCGTCTGATGTATGGATCAACCCACTGGTACATCGGTAAGTAGGACAATTAGTGATCAATATCATTCCTAGGCTTGTATTGAACGAACCTTTATTAATTTGAGACTTGTTGAAAGTTCTGTTATTTGCCTATAAGTTATAAATTCAATTATATTTGGTTTCGGGAATTGTGAAAACATAGGTAGGTATTTCAGTTTAATAGAAATATATAAGTTAGATATTTGCGTCCGAAACGGCGAGATTTCTACGTATTTAACTAAAAGATTCTAATGAATTACGAAACCGCTTGGTGATGACAAGGTTATTGCAATAAAAATAAAAAGGAGAGAGATACACTTCATTGTGGTATTGCCACCTCTTTTTTGAAGAGACCGAGGTTTTACGAAATTTTGGAATATTCTAAGAATAACCAGTAGATATGACTAGTTTTTTTTTTACAATGTCATTAATATTTTAACACGAAGCTGTTCATATATTCAGTCACTTAAAACTTGTAAATCAACTTGAATTATTAGAGGACCATTGAATATAGGCCAAATGATAATGTTTTATCTTATACTTATTAGTAAATACATTTATTGTATCTATACACTTAGCCGTAGTGACATCACGAAAGCCAAGATTACAGAATCAACAGTGAAAGTGAACCAGTGACACGCAACAGCGATCGATAAAGTTTAAAATAAAACCGGCCAAGTCTGCGTGTAAAATATGCAGAGGTTTTCTGTAAATAGGCTTTACAAATGCGTCACAAAATAATACACGGAGACTTCGAAACTCAAAAGAGACTACCGTATCAAGTCTCGTACAGCAATTGTATTAGATTCACTATACGAGAAATGCACTTGTTTTTAAAATAAGAAATGTAAGAAAGCTGGCATACGTACGTAACGTAATTTTCTTGGTAAAATCCTTAGAAAAGAAACTGGCCCATAGGATTACGTGATGTTGAATGTATTGGAAACTGTATTGGAGCATTTGCAGCTAATGCTTTCGTCTATATATTTCGGTTATTCGAAAGTATTAGGTATACGCGTAAACTACATAACACAAGGAAAACCAACATCGATGACTAATATTAATTCACTGCAAAAGACCGATCTTCTTTAAGTCGCCAAATTGAACATTCCTGGAAGTGTTGCCATTATGCTTAGCAAACAAATTGGCGATCCTATTATGATGCAAAATTGGTATTACATAATATCAACCAACCTTCGTAAAATCTGTCTGTCTCCTGCCAGGAGTTAGTTCTAGGAATAGATCCTTATTTAAGTTTGGATACCAGTCTAATCATGTAAGACTGGATAACAGTGTTTTACAAAGGGTGTTTGGAAACTACTTCTCTAAGTGATGATATCTTAGTACGTCTGGCGTACCCTGAACTGTTAGTTCGTTACAAATTTTAATGACTATTTAAAGCTCGTACTGACACGATGGAATGATAAGACAGGTATGTCCAAGGTATATTTGCTTAGATAGGAAGCCTAATATACCTTGAAATCATTATTGGACTTGGAATCGACAAACTTACCGACTTTCGTGAGTTCCGCAAGTGGGTAGGCACATTTGTCATAGCATTTTATTATAAAATCGATCATGTCATCATCATTAACATTGTTAAATCAATAAAACTGATATAGATCAAATATACGCCCAATAAAATACGCTTGCAGGCGCCAGACTTAATTCATAGAAGGTCGGTTTATTTAATCTTGTAAAATAGAGCTTCTTTTAATAGGACTCAACTGTTATTTGATGTTTTTCGATCAATTTATTCATATGTTGGTCACTTTCCTTGAAAACTGTGACTAATATTTATAAATGGTTTTTATGGTGAGTCTTCTATGAAATAACGGTATTGTAACGTTCGTCGTCAGAATGACTGACATACGGACAACAATTACTTTTGTCACGCAATTTTATCATACACAGAACAGATTACTGAAATTGAGACTACAGAATGGAAATCAAGGAAACCTTTGTTTACTATGTAGGGATAGGAATGGGTCACCATAATAATGGTCATAACACGTCTATTGACCATAGACATATATATCATAAACATTCATTAATAACGGTTTGTGCTCCTTCAAACAAGATGCCGATATCCGATTCTCGAAGAATACAAACATGTGACATAAGCCTGACATGTCACGTGATTCATAAATGTCAATTCAATACAATTCATTGACATGTTATGTGGCGATCGGAGATTTGCATCGTGTCATGCGGCTGGCCCTGCTAATAAACGACTCCCCGTAGTAATAATAGTAGTAACATTTTGCTTAAGGCGTTGAATAGCGAATGGCTATAGTCTACAAAGGTCGAGAGTTGAACCCGGTCTTACTTGCACTTTTGTGTTAAACTCACCTCAAATACAAACACATTTAACCTAGCTTGAAGTAAGCAGACATATAGTGAAATGACATCATTCATCAACTCATCACAAACTGCTTAAAAATCATTGGCAATTTTCTAATTATTAGTAATTAATTCGGTAACAATAATATTTCAATAGAAAATTGCAATGTTATATCACACATATAATTGATTTAATTAAACTCATAACTGAAAACAGTGATCACGAATTATTTATTATAAGGATTGCAGCGTATATGATGCCAAAAACTGGTTAGTAGTAACTTTCTAGTTGCCAGGCGTGTTACATACATATTAGATATGACTATAAGTATTAATGTTATATTATAGTACCGTCCGGGGACCTAAGAAACTGCTAGTACCAAATCACTACATATTATAAAACCAAGTCCCCTGCCACGTCTGTCTGTCTGTTCGCGATAAATTCAAAAACTACTGAACGGATTATCATGCGGTTTTCACCAATAGACAGAATGATTCATGAGGAAGGTTTTGATGTATATTATATATATATATATATTCATTATGGTTTTTTTTAACTGGCTGGAATATGACGTTGATTGTTGAAGATGTCGGAAAAAATCATGCCGATTGGGAGCTTTATTGGCGTGCACCGCCTAAATGCTCGACGCAACGGACTGATACGACACTACGACAGAAAAAAATATAGGCGTACATACATGCTCTGCTAAACGTGCAAAGCCGGGACGGGTCGCTAGTATCATATAATAATGTACCCCTGTCTGTCTGTTACATAACGAAGGTTTTATATTTGCCACTATATCCGAATCTTTCACGATGAAAAAATATATCTTCTAGATCTTTACGGGACGATTAGAATACTACGTCACGAAGGACACAGTGGCATTTTTTACCTGTACTGGATACGCAGTCTCCACGGCATTGCTTTTTTTATCACAAGAGCAACATCTCGTACGTAAGTAACATGATAGTGTAGATTTCTCAACTTTTCTGCTATTCGTGTGTGGTATTAAGCTTTCAGATGATGAATATTATTCTTTGCCTTGGCGAAAAGATAAGCAAAACAGAAAATTGTGTAACGAGGCTGAGTGCCCATGGTCACAGAATAAATAAAACAAGGTGCCGATGTTCATAGGTAATTTGGTATAGACCACAAAACCATTAAAAGTATTGGAAATTAATAAGAATAATTTGTCGGCTATTTACCGTATTAATTACAACGATTGACGTAGCGACAGATTGACGCAAAGTAACGTAAGCGCTTACAAAAATATGACAAACCCATCAATTACGAAGTGACGCCAGTGTATACTTGGAGCCAACGTAGACACGATACTTTCGGCATCGGCGATGACGAGGTCGTGGTTTAAGCACTAAACCATACAAACAACACTAAACTATAGTTTTTCTCAGCTTTGAATCAAGCTATTAAAATCATGCGCAACTTCGTCAAATTGACGTCGTCAATGCTGCATGGTGTTTCTACGACGCTGTGGTCGCTGTTGATATAAAAATCGCGCTTTATGGCGATTAAGTCGATTCACCATCAGATAAAGAAGGAATGAAAAGAGCATTAAATGTGCGGAGTTTTAGTGTTCAGTCGCTGCATCAATCTTCTAAAAAGCGATTTTATCGCCGACCGCTCTTGCTTAAAGAATCGTGTCTACTTTGGCGCTAAAATGAATGAGTGGATCATTCAGGCATGAGTCAAAGCGGCGTTTAGATAGGACGGGCTAACTAGTGGTTATTTACGCTGGCGGATGCTGCAGGATGTAGTGAGGGGGACATGTCATATTAAGTGTGATAGGTGTACAATAACATTTTAATCTGACGTGTGACGAAGAGTTACGGTAAATTTTCGTTTATGTTTAGATATCATACTAAATTAATGTTTCTATTTAGTTTATCATAGTACCTATACCGGTCAACAAACAACCGACAACAAATATCGGTGATCGGTACTTTTATCATCGTGTTATAAAGTTATAATCATCACGAGTAGCATACGTACCTACAGATTATTAGAATACTTGAGTCGGTACCTTTATGAATCTACACCATTACTGAGAATTTTGCGCTTCGTTTTGCTCAAAAGGTTCTTCGAACAATATGTTAAAACTCTCTGACTTCAAGATTCAGTAACTCAGAAGCTGTAAGTGAACCAATGAACTCCGTCCGATAATCAAGCGATTAAAGTTAAAATAGTAAACCTACCAATGAAAATTCCTCGTTGAAATAATATCGGTACTCTTTTCCCGCCGACTGTACGCCGGTAGTGCTTGTTTATATTATGATGCCCTATTTCGTGACCGGCACCCGAACATATGACTTTGTTACAAAAATGTTGTAACTACATCGGATAATGTCGGTAATGACTAATGACGCAATATTTATTATAAAATGATTGCTAATCATTACATACATTTAGTATGAAATTAATGACAAATAGACACGCATAAAGCCGTTTTAAACAGGAATTGGTCCTTTGATTCAGCATAATTTTAATGGGCTATAGATTCTTTTGACGTGTGATCTTTAAGGATATATATCTATAGGGACTGCATTTGACCTGTGCTGTGTTGATTATATTATAATACAACAATCAGCAATTAAACAAACCACGTGATTGTGAGTAAGGGATAGCTAGAATAAGTTTGATTCTGCGATTGTGCTTCGTAGTGTAACGGGCAATGGGACAGGTGACTGTTGAACACAATTCCGTAGTGGATGCATTCTACTACTTGGCAACGCGACGTGATCGAACGTGACCTTTCGTCTCTTTAGTAATTCTATTCTATTATCTGGGAACAGAGATTGTCACCTTGCCGATAGACATTAGTATACTTCAAGTTCAATTTTTTTCCATGGTTCGCTCCTATTTTGCCTCTCCCCAAATTCCACTCTCTTTATTGGAATTCCTTGTTACTTCACCACTTACCATCAGGTCAGATCGTGGTCAAACGTATTCCTGTACTCAGACGCGTTTGCAGCCGAAGCCGAAAAGAACTTATACTTAGCTACTTTTGTTTTATTGATACATTCGTTTTACCCTTGGAACTGTAACTTGACCCATAGATATTCACGTGGGTATACCGCCGGTTGTGTGGATGATTTTCGGCGGTTATGACTCTCGTGACCCGACCCCTTGGACCGTACCTGCCTTTACGTGCAACAATGATCGTTCTTACATTTTACCTAGCACATCGTTCAGAAGTGGTAGAGTGGTAATCGATCATATTTTTAATTTATTGTCAGTTTTTCCTTACAGGATCCAAACAGGCGTGGGTTAGCACCAACAGTTATTAATTACAGATACCTAATGTACTTTTCCAGAGCGGCTAGTCGCTGTAGAGCTACCGCGCAGATCGATCGACAGCGCTTGCTTAGGTAAGTCCTTAGATTGGGGTCCGTTTTTTACACATCGATACCCAATCGTTTTTACACAATCTAACTTTAGAGTATGTGTGTCTCCCAGTAATTGGGTGGCGGAGGTCAGATGGCAGACGCTCCGTATAAAATAGAGATATTCGCCGCATCCGGTTCAACTGAAAACCGACCCAAATGTTGTTGGGAATAGGTAAGGCAGATAATAATGACAATGTACTCGTATATCTACCATTCATAAATTTGCTTAAAGCCTCTATTATTCCTTTATTTATATGATAAAAGATGGGCCGAATGTATTTCGCCTGTATCGTGGTTACAGTTTGTAGACATTCATCTTACTTGCACATACACCCAGACCCGTATAAAATATCTGTATTCCATACAAATATTAGTTCCGTGCGGGGATCGAACCCTTGACATAGAGCGCATAAAGCTAATCGCTTAGCCAATACGCCAACACCGCCGTCAAAATTTCTTTGACTTTAGATTGCATTTTATGTAGAATTATTTCTGAAAAATCAGCGTACAATCTCCCGACCTTCTTCAAGATGCTCATAGTTATATCAACTGCGACAGACTGTTTTTCTTTCATTACGAGTTCAGCATTGAAACATTATTTCGCAATCCTAACCGAATATACGCCTTCACTGCTAAGATATAGAGTTCTAAATAGAAAAGATTGTTTATATTACGTGTTATTAATAGCCCATTCAATGTTCTATGCTGCTTTAGTTAAGAGATGGCTGCATCACAAAACAGAGTGAATAGATACTAATTGGGATGTTATGGAGCTATGACGTCTGGTTCAAATCTTACATCCGACTCCAATACTATCAAACCGTATGTTTAATGGAACTTAGCGTTTCACCAAGGAACAACAAAGAGTCAATACCAATTTTGAAATTTGACTATTACCTAATTGCTGAAGAATTGATTTTATGATTTCCGAATTACATCTGGAAAGGTAATTATCATATTTATTAGCTCTCCGATGAAACGTAACAACCCTAGATTCTAATTTCTTGCCACAAGCCGCTGCCAAAGGTTATCAGTGATGGACCACAATGGATTCTAAGTATTCCAGTGGAAGGATGTAGGACCGGAGACTTAAATGATACATCAATAACAACAAACAGTACAGCAGAATAAGAGATAGATATATACATGTTCAGTAGATATATGTAAATGTACTTAAACTCAAAACTTTTTTTATTCGGATAGGCCACAAAAAGGCACTTACAAATCTGCAGAAGAACCAACAAGAAGTTTATAGTTTTCTAAAGTACTAGTGATCGATTTTATAAATACGGGTTTAAATAAAAATTCAAACTTCTATATCTCCACTATTAAACATGCCAAAGTAACTCTATCTGTCTGTTTGTTACTTCATCACGTCTAAACCACTGAATTGAACATTATGAAATTTTACAAGAGGTAGCCCGGTTCCTGGATAAGGACATAGGTTTAATTCTACTATTGCAGCATAACACTAATTATATAATAAATACAAATCACATCAATACACGGATGCGAAATTCCGGGCAACAGCTAGTTTTTTATTTAGAAAAAAACATTCATCTGGCGGCTCTGTATGAGTCTGTGATCTTCTATTTTTCTAATCTTGAGGTCTTCTAATTGCCACTAAGCTGCTATTAGCCCAGAGATATTATTTTTGTGCTTGGAACTCGCTACTGACTGGAAATTAAAGATCGTATTAAGGCTCTGCTGATATCCTGTAATATCGTCAAATACGTAACCGTATAACATAACGTAGCATCACGCCTACATTCCTCGAAGGGTTAGGTAGTAGAGTAAAGATCAACAGCGAACCGACGCGGCGGCGATACGCGTCCCCGTAGTAAACACGTGCTAGCACTTCTAATGACTATTTATCTTTTTGTGGCACTGACGCTCAGAATGTTGGGAACAGAAGCGGAGAATAATATCTACCTATATTCTAGACCGTTTACAACCTGATACCTACAAGGGTATTGCAGGACCCCAGGCGATTGATTAATATGGCCTTAAATTTGCCTCGGATGATGTTACTAGACTGCTTTGTCATACAGGGGCTATAGGCACTGGTTATTAAATGATTACTACGCAATATTACCAGGGCAATCAAACAGATTTATTCTGTTCAGGGGCCATGAGGATTTCGTAAAGGAACTTTAAAACCCATTTAGTGGTCGCAAGCGTATGCTGAGCGCGAGATCCTGAATTAGATTCAGGATGGCATCGTGTCATTGGGTTTGTGCTGTGGCTAGCACCACAATGGAATTAATAACAGCACCGGTGAGATTTGGGTGTACACCTCTGCCTAACACTTCGAGGAATGGAGACGTTACCCTATTTTATGCATGAAACTCGACCAGAATTTACTGAGTAACCAACCAGTTGCTTTTGCAACGCGGATCTTGGCACTAGGCCGAGGTCGCAATCGTGTTGCTCTATCATTAATTTATTATTTGATGATGTTATTATGAATGTAATCGTAATACATGAACAGTCAAGGACAAAACGGTAAGGCTGCGTGTTCTCGGCGGAGTGGATCGGAAATCAGGAACCGTAACTAGAATTCAAATTTTTGTCAATATGTTAGAATTCAATTGTATATTCTCGCCTTTATTATTCGAGGGACTCGTAGCTGCATAGTTACCGCGCAGATCCGTTGATCTCCGAGGTTAAGCAGCGCTTGACGCGGTCAGTCCTTAGATGGGTGAGCATTTGTCACAAATCGATACTCCTCCGTGCCTCGGAGAGCATGTTAAGCAGTTGGTCCCGGGTGTCATACGAAGACCTGTGACAGTCGTTTCGGGTGTCAGTAGCCCAAAAAGCCTGACAACCAGTCTAACCTTAGAGTATCAGTGTCTTCCAGTTACTGGGTGGCGGAAATCAGAAGGCATTCGCTCCGTGTAAAATACTGATATTCAGCCGCCACCGGTTAGACTGGAAGCCGACCCCAATGTCGTTGGGAAAAGGCTAGGCAGGTGACAATGATTCTCGTCTTTACAATGCTTCGGCAGATGGAAAGCCTAAAGGCTACAAGGAGACGTTCAAGCGGTACAATCGCTTTACGAGACTGTTGTTTTGCTATTGAAAGAGATATAACTCATGGTATGGGCAAGTTGTACTTTTGTCGAGTCTACATTCGGAAGGTCGCTAACCTATGGGCTACGCTTCCAAAGCCTTAATCTAGAACTGGTAGGCATAACGGCCTGGGTTTAATACTTGGAGAAGTTGGATGTCCGTAAGTGACTGAAATGGCTCGTTATAGCCAACAAGATCCTAAGTCTAAGAAATACGTAAGAAGTTTTTAAAATCTCTATCAGGGAAAATTGTCACATTGAAACTTTTTTTTATTTTACAACTTTTGAAAAATCTTTTAAATGTTATTTACCATTAGGAACGTGTTGGTGAATTTTGAGATCAAATACGCATGCGCATTATTTATATATATTTTTGGCTTACGTTAATTATGGTCGAGATCAAGAAAAACTCTTAATAGACAATCAAAACTTCTTTAATATATGGAGAGAACACCCTGTGCGGGGGAAGGTAATGTTTAGAAAAGCTGTGTGTTATCTGTTTCTTCAGAAACTCTTACGTAGGTAGTATTTGCTTTAAGGGAGGCAGTCGCTTCGAAGAAGCCAATCCTCGCCAGGCTGGTCTGATTTGGCGATCAATCAGATATACTTCAACCCGTAACGGCGGTAAACATAAAGTGGAAATTCATTACTTTTTGCCTTATTATTACTTACCTTCAAACATTTGAGGCAAAATGTATGCTGGCACGGCAAAACACGCGACGAGGTGTCGAGTCGCTCCAGACAGACGGAGCACTCGAGCAGGTCGTTTAGTAGACCTTCATCCATGCCGGTTGGGGCACTGGAAACAAAAATATTATTATTAGATAGATAAGTCTGGGCCGTAACCGTGGCAACAATAAGTGTCTGTAGAATACACTGTAGGACACACGACTCGATGGAAACAGTATACGGCGAGACGTACGCGATTGACGAGCGACAGTTTTAACTATAGTGAGTTCACACTCTGATAGGCTGACAATAACATTAGCCAGCCACAAAAAGATATATAGACATAGAGAAAACTTGTGTGTAATGAGTAAAATTATTCATATTTCAATTAGGATTTTATCTTAAAATCAATTTTTAATTTCCTTAAGTCTTCCTCTGATTCTGTAAAGTACATACAAAACTCCTTGATAATCAGGCCTAAAAGAAATGAATTTAAAACACACTTTATAAAAATAAGTTATTGCATAGTACAGGTGATGTCCTACATTACCTGACCCTTCTAGAATTTATCATATAATGTCTAGAGGGGTCACATAATGCAGAGCACTGACTGTATATATAATCCAAATGATCCATTGGATTATGTATTATGCTTCCACTATAACCACAGTGGAGCTTTGATAATGGCTTGTTATCAACTGCATACATTATATAAACATAATATAGTAGTCCCTGCTTATCTAAAATACATAAATATCACAAGCAGCCAATGCTATACTCATCAATTCATAATTAATGTCAGAGCAAAGAAGCCTTACAAAATTTAGGTAAGAACTACTAAAAACCAAAATAAGACTGCCTCAGTGGTACCACCTGCTGGCTGCTCAAAACAAATCAAAGCTCAAACTTCCAGTAAAGTATGATTGAATTTTTCTGTTAAGAAATTCTCTGTAGCAAACTATAGTTACAAGTTATGACTTAATTACAGCATCTGCCAAATTTGGACATACAACAGTACACCTTTAGCTAACAGATGCTATGTTATCTGAATGTAAATAAAAATGTAGAACACTCAAGCCAGATGTCTGGGAACCTAGTCAGAATCTATTGATAAGAGGTAATTAAACACACTAATCATTATCATTGACTTATTATGACATCTTCATTAAGAACCAAACAGTATGAATGTATGCAGTTTGATTATCTACTTCTGTTGCAATTTTCATAACAATGGTGTTTCCTTGAAACTTCACACCTGTTGATTTTTTCATAATACTTTCAATGGATTTGTGAGTAGATACTGTGTTTGTTCATCTTAATTTTTCTTTAAAACAAATCAAATCACATACATTTTTATTCATTTAAACAATTTTCAGGCATTTATTAATAGTCAGACTCTAGTTGCCATGTTCCAAAGTGTTGATTTTCAATGGAGAAGAATGGGCAAGAAACTCTATGGTTACTTTTAAACTGAGGGATAGTTGGTTAGGGATGATCATTTCCACAACTCGATAACATAGGGTATATTTTGAGTGATGACAGACAGATGCATATTATAGCATTTGACAAATAACTATCATGAACAGTTGCAAGATACATTTTCCTTAATAATGGTTTTATACAATACTCTTATATTCTATATACTGTGTATGGGTTACTTTATTGCCTAAAAATATAACTATATTGGAATATTATTATTTTTGCATTCTGGTTTACTATAATTTTATGCAGTTGTTTCTTTACTGTCTCATTTTATTTAGGGACTTTTGATCACATTTAGACCATTCTAGCTCCATAATAGAAGAAATTGTAGAATAGCTCATATAATGTATAATCCAAGATAGAACCTATTATGTGTTAATTTTAAGTGACCTTGTGAATTATGGCCAAGTTTAACATTTTTATTTGCTCTAAAACAGCTTTTGAAACTGGTTCATGCATGAATCATTTGTCTGAGCAGTATGTTATTTTAACTATAGTCTAATTTCTACTTTACAAAAGTTTTGTATTATCACTTACAGTTAAAATTACATCATTTATTATTTTATTAATTACTTGTCTAAGCTTGGCGAAAGACATCTATCTACCTGCCTACTGATCAATATAGAATTACTAATTATTACAGTTATCTACACCAATATTCATGCTTTTTATAGAAATAGTTTAAGCAAAGAAGTCACTAGAAAACTTATATGTTTACAATACTTAGCATCGGTATGAGAACTTTTTGGTCAACATTTTTCTCAGACAAAAAACGAATAGGAAAAAAATAACAGCACCATAGAGCAGTGAAATTGAAAAAAGTCATAAAATAGGAAGTCGAAAAGATAGGCAGAACAATGTTATCTTGAGTGAAGCAAGATAAATTGATAGCATTGTGATACTATAGTTTAAACAGGATAAAACATCTGATTAGTTAAAAATTGAAATATAAAAATATTTGTGTATGTTTGTTTGTGTGAATGTTTCAGCTCCAATAATATATGATGAAAGATATCACTATCAAATGAATATCATGTTGAGATATTGAATGATCTAGTTAATATTATTTTAGAAGACAAGTCACTGGACTTATGCTGGAGGAAATTCATTACAAAAACATGTTGCTAAGTGGCAACAATTTTAAAATAGAAAAGTCTACATTTCAGAATCGGTGTTTGCATTCCTCACAATACACGGAAGTGCCAGGAAAACAAAAATATTTGATTATAAATAGCCCGACTAACACGATACCGAATATAACATCGCAACAATGCAAGTTTTGCTTGATATTTTTAGATCGACATGCATGTTCTTCGTTTTACATAAATACATCTAACGTTAATACTCAAAATGTTGATGACTCACCGAATGTTTTAAATTCCAACGATGTTAGCGGGAAGTCTGACCATTATTGCACGGCACAATGAAACAAAATCCACGGGATACCACCCCAAACCAGTCACACAAAATTTTTTCGACACTAAACTATTTGAAACGGCACATAGTTCAACACTGTAAAAGGATAATTACACTAATGAACTAAAGGTCGGGGGTGAAGTTGCTGCTGTGAGAAATATGCAGTTGTTCACATAAAAACTGATACAATTTCACGCACAAATGCCATTCTCGCCGTTTCTTCGTTCGACCGGACGGTGAAGCGGGGGCGGGAGCAAGCGACTATCACCGTGGGGTGTACAGCAGATATAACAGTTTCTACCAATTTTGGTACGTTATAGTTGCAACGTAGTTAAATTATCCACAATATTGTCTTCAGATCTCATTTTAAAATAAAATATTTATTTAAGTATAATCAAAGCTCTGTAATGAACTCACTAAAAATCTATTTTCAATCTTACTCTTACTATAAGTAAAAATAGTAGGAACCAAATAGTTTATTCTGGTAATTTTACACATGACTAAAAATCTTATTTCTTTATAAAAATACTTTTGATCTGTAAAACAATAAACTAAACAAAATTAAATAATAGAATCCACTAGAAATAAAACCACTTATTCACTCTTTATTTTCATATCATCCGCACTTCCTAGCCTTTCACGTTTTGATCTGTTTACAGACCAAAAATGTCACCTGCATCGCTTTTATTTTAGGCCCAAGCTGTATAATTACATTATAGTAAGCTGAATGGTCAATTCTCCGAGAATTTTATTGATGAGTTCCAAGTGGCCAGCTCGTTTTGACTTTGTAGGGTTCACACAATTTATTGATTATTAAACGTAAATATTGCTGTCATTACTGTGCTCACTGAAAAGTTGACATCGATTGTCAATTTCATTAATTTTCACCGACGCTGTCAAAATATGTCAGACTTTCATGCGTAGATTTTATATTCTTTCTGAAATTCACAAAAATGTCACGCGATAAAAGCGTGTGGTTTGCCGAAGAAATACTGCTGGATGCCAAATTAATTAATTTTCAATTGGAAACGGGAGAATGGGACGCCGTAGAGGAAATGTTACGGGCGGAGGCGCAACTCTCCAGAGATGCAGAGACCGGACGTTTGCGCCCGTAAGAAATAAAAACATGTGAAAATAAACAGTATTTATTAGTCCATTAAACGTATACATTTAATTCCTGTATCTTTTTGCGCATAATCTGTATTGAAAGTCGGTCGCACAAAGCTGTATTTGGGGCCACGCCGCAGAATTTACCTTTTTTTAACTTTCTGATTTATAGTTGTGTTTCTGTGATTACATTTGTAAATTTAACTTTTATATTCCCAGACTACCATTTTACCAACATATTGTGTCAAATATTAATATTTTAGTCAAGTGTGGTTAACTTTTTTCAATATTTTTTGTTTACTATGCTATATAAGCAAAACTAGTGAATATTGATTACAACTTTATATTAATTCCAGAAAAAAGGCATCGGAATATACATTACGACTGATAGCAGAAGTTCTTCATATAATGCGTCTTGATGTTGAACAAGCCTCATACAACAGAAGCACTTTAGCTGTTGCAGAACAATGTCTCCGCTTAGTCCGGTCCTGTGCCGCAGCCGGCACTAAGATGCAAACATATATATCTAAAGAATTATCTATTTTAGACTCCATGCTGATCTTAGCTACTGAATATCAGCACCCGAGTGTTGATTTCATAAATGAAGAACTACAGAAAAAGTTTGAGTCATGTATGACTGTACTGATGCAGACTTTAGGAAACTTGGTTGTCAATAATCCTTTCAACCAAATCATGATTTGGAACAAATTTGATGCCAACATTTTAAATAGTTTTGTCGGATCAAATGACAAAATTGCTACAGCAGCAGCCATGATTGTTTACAACATATTACTAGGCCAACCAAATGTGTTGCCAGATGATGTCACATTGCTAAACTCCCTAGCTTACATGTACAGTAACGGCAACACCGAATACCCACATTTAATTATAGAATACTTAATTGGTGTTGAAAATACTTATATTGAAAAATTATATTCAAAATTGGACCCTGAATGTAGAATGCTGGTGTTGAATTTAGCTTACAATATATTGATGTCAACGGAATCTCAAGACATTAATGTGTCCGTAAACTTTGTTAAGTTTATGGCTCATGAATTTAAGAGTAAATCAGATTGTATATTAAAGACAGTTGATAAGTATGTGAACTCTATTGAGCCACAAGAAGTTGTCTTCTTGTTGGAGATCATAGCCACTGCATCCAGTATGGACGCATACATGGACTGTTTGCAAACGGATAGTTCATTATTCATCAATTGTGCATGTAAGTAGGATATTATTTAATCTTATGTGTAGACTCTTCCATAAATGTATCTTCCCTCACAAATTAACCAGATATATTTTAAACTACATGGAAAATGAATATGAAGAAGTTGTGATACTAAGGGTGAATTCACACTGGCACAGTGTTTCACCTTTCAATGTGTGTGCATGTATTTGCATGACTTTTTTTGAAGGTCATTACCTAATCAATCTGAGTGTACCGAAGCCTCTAAAAATAGATAAAAAAAAAGGTTATTACCTCCTGTGTCACTGTCCTCAGACACCACACTATACTTTCCATTTTGTAAATGATACATTTTTCGTTTCAGTTCTCCTCCGCGCGATCCATAAACTAGGTAAAGAAAGTAGCAACTTCTTTTCTTCTCTCAATAAGCTGTATGAGGCAACTGGCAGAACTTTGATCAATGATGAGAACTTACCAATGAACAGCCCTTGCGAGAGTGAGTCATTAATGTTATATTACTCTTCATTATGTTTTTTTTTTAATAAATTGTCCTACTAAAGATTTCCATACATGAATTTAGTGTGGGTACAGTTTATAAATATACATTTCACATTTACACACTCACAGACCCAAAACAACTGTCTGGAATTATGAATAAGTTTTCGTACCAAGTGATAATCGAAAGTGCGACACTTATCCCAGAAAACGAAGTACTACGCTTATTGTTTTGTTGTTTTTTTTAAATATTGACACAAGGAATAATTCCTGTATCGTGGGTGCGTTTACAATTACATATATTCATATACACAAAGACTCAGGCCCGAAACAACTATCTGTAGATCATACAAATATTTGTTACGTGCGGCAATCGAACCCACGATACGTAGTGCAGCAGTCGATCTTTCAACCACTGCGACAACCGTGCCGTCAAATCTGTATCAACCATACCATATTTGTGCAGACGGTAGAGTTTGAGACATTATCTTTCAAATATTTAGTATAATCACTTGATTTTAGTATGATAATTATTTATGACTTGTAAAACTTGTTGGACAACAGCAACAAACCGTGATTCTCTAATGATTAGGTTGCGAATGGTCATAGACGACGGTGATCGCTTACCATTAGGTGACCGGCAAATGTTAACATTAAAAAAAAGTTTGACTTGTAACATCTACTGGTTCACAGTCTCAAATTACTACTTGTTATGTGAAATAAAGATATAAAAATTCAAATGATATAGACATCTCAGAAATTTTAATCGTATTAGTACACAAATGTGTGAAATAGGCACTAAAATGTAATAGCTTTACGGTGCTAATTATAAAACCAGTCATAGACTTACCGTGTAATCGCAAATCATGGCTTTACAAACACCGCCTTACTATAACAAACTGTTGAAACTAATTGATGAGTGTTTCAAACATGGAATAGTTAGTTAATGAAGTCTTTATATTCAGTTATTTTTTATGTCACTGGTTTGTAATTTTCTAGACCGACTTCGTGTTATGTTTAGGCCCGCCTCTAGTTCACTTCAGCGGAAAGAGTCGGAGCGCCATTTAGTTTATTTCCAATTGACTGTTTACTTAGATATCTACGATAATAATAATAATATAATAATAATAAAATTTATTTAAAAACTTTTACAAAAGGAGTACAACTAGTCACAATGGTATTAATAGGAAAACCCTTAATAGTTAAATTAGTAGCTAAATAAAACTAGTTTATTACTAAAATATATTAATAAAAAAAAAAGTGCAATAAATGTTAACGATGTTTGTTCATGCTCTATTTTTCTAATTTATAGACCCTCTAACTAAAAACGATTCAGCCGACAACATGCTGTCATGCAACGAAACTACTTATGAATGCACGGAATCCGAAAGCAGTGAACAGTACTTCGAATGTAACGAAAACCCAACTTACATGGACAAATTCGACGCATTGGACAACATGCAACCTCTAAAATTTGCCGAATCGTACCCTGAAGTGAAAAATGCGCGTAGCAACTCCAACTCCAACGTAAAAATAGACGCGGATCTTTCAAAAGTCGCGTACAAACGAAGCAGTTCGGTACCGAAAAATGATGACCGCGTCCCTTTGCCGACGAGACGGATCAGTTTAGAACATAAAATCGATATAGGTGACGATAATGAACCACCTTTGATCATAGATGCGGCGTCCCCTAACGGCAGCATGAACACAATCGCCGAAGTGATCCCAGTAGGTTTGCAACCCAGACTTGAGTTACAGCCGACAAGTAGAACGGAATCCCAAGAAAGTACTCCAAACGACCCGCCAACAGAAATACACATTTCAAAAGAAGAATTGAAATGTGAAGTGAAGTCGTCTCCCAGCGAAATATCGCCGCCTTTAGCCGAAAATATGGGAGAAACGGAGTCACAGAAGCAATCCCCAGATACGCCGAAGGAGGTGAAGAAAAGTCAGAATTTGTCGACGGACTTCGATTTAAGTGAGCAGCTGCAGAAAATTTTAGGTATATCGTCGGAGAAAACTCGTGCTGATAGTAATAGTGCTGAGAAGAAGAGTGAGCCCGCGAAAGAAGTGAAGATTTCTGATGAGAATACTAATAAAGTGCCGTCAGTCAAGATTGACTCGCCTGAGGGACAGAAGACTAGGTAAGTTTAGCTCTGCTATACAAGTAATCACAGTTCAGGGTTGTGACTTCTCATTCTATACTAACATGGAAATTGATTAAGTATGGTATTGTTTAGTGTTACCAGTGGCGTAGCGAGGGTTTCAGTCGCCCGGGGTGCAAAAAAAATTCTTCGCCCCCTTATTTAGGTCTAAGAAAGGAAAATTCCCCCAGAGTTTCCCGGTTTCGTCACAGAATAAGGAATGAAAAGTTCAGAGCTCACTTTAATCGGTCCGAATTGTGGGTGCGACATAAATATGAAATGAAATGGTTCATATATTTATAAGATATAGATATTATTACTTATTATTTATTGTGAAATTTTGCCGCCTCTTAAAAGTGCCACCAGGGGCTGGCCACTCCTGCCGCCCCGGCTACGCTACACCGCTGAGTGTTACACGTTGCAACGTTTGTTGGAGACCATTAAATAAATTATATAATATGTCTATGCCTATGTCTACCAATGCCAGAGATCTCGTCTGACCACCACAACCAACTACAGTCAAATATAACCTAAAGATTAGACTGATTCTGAGATGTAGAAATAGGTATTCATATAACAGAGGGAATGACTGCTTAACTTTCTCTACCAGACGCAAAGGTCTTGTATAAAACAGTTACCCACTCAACGACTAACCGGCGCAAGCGCAGCTCTTTGTTCGATCGATTTGCGTGTTAGCGATTTAGCTACGAGCCCTTCTAGGCTCTTAGATTTATGTATTTTTCTTGCAGACTAGGCGCAATCGACATGTCGACCCCTAAGAAGGCCATCACGAGCGTGGAGACAGTGGAACGTCACGTCGCGTTCGGCTTCAAGGCGGCACTCGTGAGGACGCTCGCCAATCTCTGCTGGAAGAACCAGGAGAACAAGAAAATGGTAACCACAAAAACTGTCTACTGCCAAAAAAACGATGAGGTCCCGGGTTCGATTCCTAGGTCGAGCAAAGTTTTATTGAATTTTTCTGTATGGCAATTCTCAGTAGCAACACGCAGTCTGGAACTGTGCCTGGTAGATGGCAATAAGCTCGTCTTCTATTACATGGGACTCAATAACGGCATCGGCGAAATGTGTCCCCCAAATCTTTGGCTGCGACCGCGCCTGGTTGTAATAATAATAATCAAAATAATGTTTCGTTTTTTTTTTCAGATCCGTGAACTAGACGTCATTCCAGTACTACTTGATTGCTGCAACATCGACGCACGCAATCCTCGTATCCTTTTTTGCTATCAAATCGGACATTACCCAGTATGGGTTTGCTATCTTATTTATTTAAGGGACTCCAACAAAAAATATACACACAAAGTAAACGTTAATACCTTCAATTTTAGGGAGATCACAGCATGCATGATTAGATTAACAACTTATAATCATAATAAACTTACTATAATCATAATCACTATAACTCTTAATAATTAATTATCTCATCTCAGTAAGTGCTACAATAATATTCCTTATAAAATAAACAGTTATAATGCAGTGGGTTATCTTCGCTGTACGCAACTTATGCGAGAACTGTCCAGAAAATCAGGTTAGTTTTTTTTTTAATTATATTTTTTATGAAATAAAAGTACACCCAGCGCCACCGACGAAACTAACGAGCCACCTATTTTAACAGCAATAAATGAAAAAATAAAAAGTGACTTCCTCATTGGGCCCACGTAAAGCATTATGGCTAGATGTATTTTCAGAGTATATGCTCTATGATAAGATTGTTTGATTGTATGTTTAATTAGATACTAGCGACCCGCCCCGGCTTCGCACGGGTAGCAGAGCATATACGCCTACATTTTTTTCTGTCGTAGTATCGTATCAGTCTGTTACGTCGAGCGGTATTCGCCGCACGCCAGTAAAGCGGGAGCTTTAGTATTGTTATTCGTGTCGATCGTTTTAATTAAAGTAAATAAAATTCCAGGCAACGAGATTAATCAGCTGAATTTGAATTAACTTTCAGGAGGTAATATCAAAAATGACACTTCAAGGTCCCGTGGACAACGAGGTGCTTCAAGAGATGGGTCTCACTCTCCACACCGACTCGCAAGGCAACAACATCAAGATCGTACCGATGTCGCGGGGTTAGACTGAATAGAAACCATAACACATATTTTTATTTATATCCTACCCTCCTTATGCCTCAAAACTACCTACCATCCAGACTTATTCAAACTTACTGAGTCATGTGTTTCAATGTTGGAATATGCCTTTAGTGCTTTGGCAATAGGGGGCAGGGTATAGCAAGTCACTCAATATATTTGTTGGTTGGAACAAGTGTATGAAATCGGCAAATGAACATATATCGTTGCAATTTATAGTTAGATGTATGGGGATTAGAGAATATTACATAAATCATCCGAATGACTCGCATATGGGCCGCGAGACCCATATGACGTCATTCATAAATAACTTTTATTATCCGGGTGCTTAAGGTTCAATGCCGGATGCAAAAGTTTACAGGATTTGACAGGATTTTTGACCTTGAGAGCAAAAAGGGTAGCTTGGCATGTAAAGCCAGTACTCCTGTAATACGCAAATTAATGAACTATAATAGTTTTCTTTGCTTGTTGCAAGTTTCAAAATTATTTATATTGTATCCAGGATTTATTACTATGATAAATAAATTATGAATACATAATCATATACTTGTTTGTGTTTAAATGACTCCCTTTGTCCTGCTTGCGTAGTTCCTGGCATCGAATTGTAAAAGAAGAACGACGCTGCACGGTCTAGATAAGTCTTAATAAGAAGCAGCAGCATCTTTCGTTGATTACTAATTAAATATGAGATCTCAGCGATAATCGCACAAGTCAACTGAAGATTTCATGACATAGAATGGTTTAAAAAAAACTAAGCCTATTTCAGCTATTGTAATTAGGCTTCTAATTTTGAGACAATCTGTTTTGCTCTCATATACATGGATGGACGTAATTGATAAATCATGCATGGCGAACACATTGCTGTGCCTATGAGTTTAAAAGGTATTTCTATCGAAGAAGTATGAGGAAAACCGATTCCATCAAATTAAGAGCAAAACATTGCAAGTTAATTTAGGGAATAAATACATGAAAGAAAATAATTCTTCGCAAACATTAACATATCAAAAGACTTATATTCCGAATCCGTTGACTGTTGAATGACATTTCGAGTAGGTATTTCCTTCGACAGCTATTTGACATTGACGTATCAGATTATCGGTGTTTTGGTGTTATTATTTCTACTTATGATCTGATTCTGATTATAAATAAGTTACAAACATGGTTAAAATCGCACTCCAGATTAAGGCGACGTTAGAAAGCATCGAAAAATTATATACAAACCATCCCTACTACCAATGGTTCTTGAAATTGAAGTGTGGAAGTTGCGGTGAAGTGACTGAAAAGTTTCACGACCTCACCGAGGCCGAGAAAGTGCCCCAGAAACATAATAGGTCGGAAACTAACCTCATAATTAAATGCAAACTGTGTTCCAGAGAGAACAGTATAGATGTTATTGAAGGCAGCAATGGTATGTACATAAAACTACGTTATTGAATATAACCTTTACGTTAACTTGGCTACTTCACCTACCTTTACCTTATCGTTTTTATGTCGATCAGACCTATTAATGTCTCATTGACCCATAGTTTACTTGCTTGTCTTTCCCTATCATATAACTCAACTTGTAAAGTTACTCTTCAAAATGCTTTAGAGGAATTTTATAAACAATTTCTCTGTGCAACCTAAAACATTATGTGAAGACATCTAATAAACTCAACGACAGTTAAAGTACAACATAGCCAACTTTATTTGAACTATTTTCATTAACTTACAGCAATAAGTAATCATATGTATTTGGCTATAATACTGATATAACAAAAAAAATGTTAACTGTGGGCTATTCTAATTTGAGATCAAGAAATGTCCATAGTTTCTATTGGATTTTTAAGTGACCGCAATCTTAAATAAAAATAATAATCATTTTACCATTATCATTACAGGTGAGTTTACAAGCAGAGATGAGGGCAAGTTCAAAACACTTGTGATATTTGATTGTCGAGGAGTTGAACCTGTGGACTTTGAACCTAAATCTGGATGGATAGCAGTGGCTGAAGATGATGGTAAACTATTCATATTTAAACTATTCTCATCTTGTGTTGGAGCATAATGGTTGCTGTCCTTTTTGTTATGGTCAGACTGTCAAAGTTCTGGTCCATCAAAAAGGAGCAAAGAAATGGATGTTTTTCAAAAAACCTAAATGGGCCTCTAATACATAATTAAAAAAAAAAGAGTAATTTATCATAGTTTTGGCAAAAGATTACTATTCATAGAACTGTCTTAGTTAAAAAAATATTCATAAAATTTAGTTGACTCTAAAATTATATAACATTTATCATAAATTATTTATTCTTGTTACAGGAAAAACATTTGAAGATGTAGATTTGTCTGAGAAAGAATGGGTGGACTATGATGAGAAGAACCAAACTTCTGTGGGTGTCTATGAATTGGAATGGCAATTTATTAAAGTCAAGTAATATATGATATCAAATATACACCAATGAAAATAATGCAATATGTATTGCAGAGGTATTTAAATGGATTGCCAAGCTAAAATGCATTTATTGATTCTCAGTTAATGTGTATAGAACATGAAAATGCAATATGTGGTTTGGTTATAAGTAAATTTATCCATATATGAAAAAAAAAACTTAATATTAGAATTAATTTTACATAAAAGTAATTACGATCTTGTATCTAAGATCCGTTTTTTAATAAATTTTGTCTCTATATTTTGTAGTTTTTTTACTATTATAATTATGAGAATATAAATTGTCCTTCTCATCTATCTCGTTGACGACGACCCTAAACGAAGCGATTTCCGAACATGAACTCAAGTTTAGCTTGTTAGATCGAATGTGATCTTAAAAAGGCGTGTATATCAAATGAAAGTGCCCATCCACAATGTATAGTCCCCGCTAGTTGTTTGCATGACGTATTCCTATATCTGGACACACTCACAGCTGTATTTATCGCACCTAATGGTCGTATATTTAACAGCTATGAAGAAACAGGCCTCAAATGAAACTGCCAATCCACATTGTATGGTCCCGCAAATTGTTTGCATGTTGTATATACCTATATCTGGACACATAGTCGTATTCCTCGCACCATTTGTCAGTTATAACGACCACTAGGTAAGTTCCTGTCACGAATCTAATAATGATACACGAATACGATACATAAGTAAACACGCCACTAAATTTGCATGTTTTGACCATAAATAAATGTTTATAACGTGAAAAATGTAATTGCTACTGTTTGTTCCATTAAACTTAGTTTGTTACTTCCGAAAAACGTTTACATACACGCGATGTATGCTGTGGTATACACTACAGATACAATACCATTTTGTATGAGGAAGTGACAATTCACGGCGTTTCCATTCACTTCATAATTAGTTACAGAGTTATTTACTTGCACTTGTAGCATGAAAATATGATGTATGGGTTATGGCCACCCATATATCATTTATCAATGGAGTAGTTAAGTCGTACTTTGGTTAAAAACGGGTTGACTTGGAACTCGGTCTGTAGTTCCGCCGACCTAAAAGTTAGGCTAAAATAGTTTTGACGAATCGTACGTCGCAGTGGTTAACCGATTGGCTTTCTACGCTGCTGGTCGCGAGTTCCATCCATAACCGTACAGAACCGTTCCGAGTCAATTTGTGTGCGAGATTTATCAAGTGTCTGTTTATTAGTTGTATCCACGACACAGTGGAACATCCTAGAGATTGGACATAAACAGTGTATAAAATTAAACGTTCTACTTCAGGACTGTCTACATGGTCTAGTTGTCATTAGCCCTACTGCTGAGCTTGAGGTCTTGAGTTCGATTCCCGGGTCGGACAGTGTTACTGGAATTTTCTATATGAAAATTCTCTGTAGCGGCCCGGAGTTTTGGATTTTGGATTGATCCTAAATGGGCCTTAATAACCGCAACTGCGGAATGTGATCGGTGCGTCGAAACCTCTGTCTAACTGTTCTGAGAGACAGAGAGTGCAAGTGTGAGGCATTTCTATGTTACGTATGTGTGTTTGATTGACAATATGACATTACGTCGTATAACAATCTACCGATTGCATTTGATTGAATGAACCATGTGGCGTTATGTTTTCGCGCGCCAACTCGACTGTGACTCAACTTTCGATCACTACGCTTCCTATTCCGCAGTAAATCTTCGTCTATTAACACCGATTTAATTGGATAACCATACACAGTTGACGCGCATATTTCATATCATGGAATCATTGTATAATATTATTGCATGAAACTTTGGACCTGATACTGCTTGGTACTAACTAAATTACTAAAACGATTAACTCCGTGTAATTGGACATAGAGAGGCCTAAACTAAGATTCAGGCAGTCGATGAAAATCACCTGACTCCGGCGTGATTAATTTGTATGAGATCTACAAAGCTAACTTTTTGGATGATTTTTCTGTATCGGAATTCTGTCCCATCCCGGAGTATGGAATTGTGCCCGGTAGGTAGCAATAGCCTCGCACCCTATGGCATGGGACTCAATAATGACGTCGTTGAAAAATATTGAATGGGTGTCAACACAGAACCTACCTATCCTACATTTGCCTAGTGCTCGGGTAATACAGGCATGATGAAATATTTGGATCCCAAATCCTTGTTAGGTAGTCGTTTCACAATGAAACAATAAACACGAGCCTCTCCTTTTTCCGATGCTGATCATAAACATAGGTATAAATATTTTAATTGAAATGATATTTTCATTTCAGCTGTATTAGGTAAAACCGAATAATTTTCTTCAACCGATCAAATTCTTACACGCTGTGAAATCGCGTTCACATTTCGTTTGCACGTACTAATGAACTCATAATCGGTTTGTCACGAAGGTGAGTGACATACAACAGCATGTAATTTTGCGCTAGCGCTGCTACGCCCAGTCGGTTTACCATTGAACTTGACTGAGCTTCCAATTATGTTTAAAGTAAGAATTTATGTAACTACAGTTGTACATAGTGGAATTCCGCAGTATGCTCAAGAATTGCCGATTGAATTTTGACAGGAAGGCCATTTAAAATTTGGCTTTGAAAAGCATGTTAAGATCGCGCAAGTAGAATTAAAAGTCGGAAAAAGTATCATGCCAACACAAAGAGTATACATACAGTTTGATGCTGCTACTCCACAGGACCAAATTTTTGGAAGAGTACAGCTAGAGGGCTATTAACGTTTTAAAAGTCCCTCTAACAGGTTTAAGTAAAAACAATTCTATTCTATAACGGGATTAGGGCGTATAGTTGGCGCAAGCGTTTTGAGGATAAAATTAATTGGAATGTTCCAAATCAGGGAAGGTAGTAAAGGGTGCAGGTGTTTATCAAATGAGTTTATAGCTCGAGGTTAGTTAGCCAGGTCTCATACAACATGGAATTTTCTATAGTCAGGTCCATATGAAAAATAATACTTATATCAACGTCAATAATTTAACCTGTTAAATGTAAATAAACACTTATTTAATCTGTTAAATGTATGAGAGACAAAAAGGTTTAAGAGTGGCCGGCTATCTTCCATTAATCCTATGATCTTAAAGCTTCGTCAATCTCTGTTGACAAAATAAGAGAGTCCGTTAAAATGACAACACGTGGATTATCACAGCACCATTCATTTACTCATAATCAACTTATATTAGCATTCCACACACACACACCACAATAACTTATCGATAACAACAAGGTACAGTATTCTAGTGGCTCGTATTTATCCACTGTGCTCATAACCAACAACTATTTGATAATCTAAAAAAAGTCCATTATCTAACTAGCGGGTGTGGTCGATGTCGTTGTTTCGGCTTTGTCAGAACGAGACTGGAAACCATTAAAGCCCGTATTCCCGTGAACAGTGACTGTGTGCTGAGGTGTACTTGAAAGTATAGGCGTGTTTTCAGTCACAGAATTTCCACCATAATTTACATATTGATCGTCACTATACACTTGGTAAGGATGATGAATATACACTGGCACTTCGACAGGGACCTTCACCGGTACTTTGACCGGTACCTTGACCGGCACTTTTACCGGATACGGTACTTTGACCGGATAGGGAACCCTCTTTTCTACCGGGTAAGGTCTGGGGACGTAAACGGGCACTCGTTTTTCCACTTCTACTTTCTGCGGAACAAGCACTTCGACTGGTACCGGCACTTTCTTCTCCACTTCGACTGGATAAGGCACTCTTTTCTCGATGGGAACCGGAACCGGATGCGGAACTTTAACAGCATACGGCTGGGGATATGGTACTCTAATCGGAACATGTTTTATTACTTCGTATGGCTCTTTCACTTTAACTTCGACTGGATAAGGCACTTTCGTTTCAACGGGGTAGGGTTGTGGGACAAGAACTTTGACGGGTACCGGATAAGGAACTCGTTTTTCCACGTGCACGGGTACCGGGACTGGCCGGTCGACCGGATACGGCACTTTAACTTCCACCGGATATGGTACCTTCTTCTCCACGTGCACCGGAACCGGATGCGGCACTTTCACATGTTTATACACTGGCACCTGGTGAACTATCGGATACGGTTTCGGTATGTACTCCTTCTCAACTACTTTTACAGGCACGGGGTGCGGTACTTTGATTCCTATTGGATAGGGTACCTTCTTCTCGACGGTAACTGGGTACGGCACCGGTTTCTCCACCACTCTTATCTTTTCGACCGGCACTGGGACTTTCTTCTCCACCTGTACAGGATATGGCTTCGGAACCTCAACTTTGTATGGTACCTTGACAGGTTTCTCGACAGTCTTAATGTATCTGTGATGGTGGTGGTGGTGATGATGTTTGATTTTGGTGACGACTCGTGGGTGACTGTGGCTGCCATCGCTCTCTAGGTCCCCGTACATGTAGTGCATCGGCGAACGTCCCCGCTTCCCACTGTAACCAGAATAATACGGGTTCAATTGTCGTCTTCGTTTGAAGAAAACCATCTTTTTTCTGGTCAAAACTGGAGGATTTCGAGAATTCGGCACTGGGACGAGCCCAAAAGATTGTAAGTACATCATTTGCTTACTTGGATTCGCGGCGGGATTGGCAGTGATTAGATCCGATCGTTTGGCTATTGGAGTCGGTTGGGGCCTCTTGAATTTAGGGTAATGTGAGGGCAGTATCGGCACCCAGTCGTTAAGTTCGATTTGATGAGTGAAATTGATCGGTGGTAAAGGCGTGGTGGTTTTACTTTTAATCTTTCTGGTGACCGGGCGGTACACTCGCGGCGTCGATGGTTGGGCAGTCGTCGTCGTCGCCGTCGTTGTATTTTTGTACACATATCTAATTCGGTGGTTTACGATACTCTCTGAGGTGTCACGATCAGTTTCGTCAGTTGTGTTTGTTTTAGTTGTGTTGTCTTTAGTCAATGTCGTGTTGTGTATAGTAAAGTTCACTTTGTCTAGCACACGTTGGGGCCATATTCTTTTCGTCCGCAGAACTTTTTGGGTGGTGATGGTGGTGGTGGCTTCGGTGGTTGTGGTCGTTGTTGTCGTCGTATCATTTACTTTCGGCGGCCGGACAAAGTCGGCTCGGATACCATTGATCACTTGGGCGGGCAAGCTGAACTTGGGGCTCTTTGCAACTACAGGTTTGCCTGTAGACGCGGCATACACTAACGGTCGGGTCGGTTTGAAATAGTATGCCCTATGGTGTGGCGGTAGCGGAATCACTCTGGGAAACTTGTAAATAGAGTTAGGTGAATGAAACAGCTTCACCGGTTGTTTAGGATAGAGACGTGGCGGCTGTAGTTTTTGTATCTGTCCGTGGTGAGGTCGAGGGATGTCGACTTTGTGGTTTTGTTTCACTGACTTATCAGGGATGTTGGGCGGTTTACTTGGCGGTCTTTGTTCAGGTTTGTGAGTCAGGTCAGGTTTCGTCAGTGACTGGTTATGGGGTTTAGGTTGCGCTACGTACTTTGGGTTATGTATTATAGTTACAGCTCTGTTCTTCGACTCTATAGCGAGTGGCTCGTCTACATTGTCTTCTTGCGCCGTCACGCCACCTCCTTGATTGACGACGATCACTAACGAAATGATCACGAATGCCGTCTGAAACGAAAATATTACAAATCAATTAAATTGGAAGCTAGCTCATTATAGTATCAAGAAGGATCTTCTAATCTAAAATAATCTAAAAACTATCAAAATATCTTAATCCACGATCAACGACACTTCTAAAAGATTTTTATACTCTTTACGAATAAAATATTTTTATTTACTATACTTAATAGATTGTCTTTGCATGTTTATTGGAGACAACTACTCCAATAATTTATCAACGTCTTTTAAATTCAGATCAAGTCATTGATAAGAATATCTACAAAAAGACAATTAAAGCGTGTTCAGTGCAAATATCTCGTTGTTTTATATTTTTTTTTTCGTTTCTACTATCGACGTCGTCGGTGCGTGCGATAAGTTTACACGCGACCCATCTTTCCGTATTCCATTTTAGGTGACGTACAATGTATGGCAACGATGAGCTGACAAATTCTCCATTGATTTATAAGAGATTGTTGTACTACATATAACACTGCCACGGGTGTTAATAATGTCTTCCTCATAGTTAGCAGAAAAGCTTTAAATAGATATATTTTTTTCCAAGTCTTCCTATTATTTTGTAGTTTCACACTGAATAATATTATATTTAATTATTAAACACGGTTACTACATGAAGAATAAAGTTTAAGCTTATTTGACGATTTATCTATGGTAGGTACATTAATGGGATTATGGGACCTGGACAGTTACCTTAGGATGGCTTAGGTTTCATGTTAGTTTTGCACCCTTTCAATTGAAAAAAAAAGTAAATAATTTAAGTAAGGTTAGATGTGACGGAAATATAAATAAATAAGTAAATATATTTAATTTACAATATTTTCTTAGTGATTTTCCATAATAACATCTTAATTATAAAATGAGTACTTATGAATATTTAAACCATTTATCATAAATACAAGTTATAATTACTAGATATTAATACATAAATAAATAAAACACGTTAGTCCGAGTCACTGAAGAATGGAGTTTACCTAAATACCTCTATTTTCAACACAAATAAATGATAATTATTTCGTTACGCAACAAACATTCATGTGTATAACTTTAATTAAAATATTTTTTATGTTACTTTACCACACTTTAACTCACTCAAATCACAACCACGTTAACACAATTCACGTTATTTTTTTTTATTAATTTTAAATAATATATTTTTAATTACACTTAATAAAATAACAATAGCATTTCACTTCACATAAATTCACTTCACTGTTTTCCCGCTAAAATTCCTCGCGCCATTTAAAAACGTTTAATTTTCGAATAAAATTTTACGTCAAAACCGCGTTTTGTTTTTATTTTAGAAAACGTTTAGTTTTTTAATTGTTGTACCTACCGATAAGTGTTGCATATTGCAGTGCCTGCGGCCGATTGCAGACATGTACGTAATGATAGATCCGAGGAAGCGCCACCCACTTATATAGCATTCGCGTAATGGGTGGCTGAGTTACAGGACGATTACTTTCTCTGTCAGTGCCAATATCATTGCTATCCCTTACATAGTCATCGTGATTCTGGTTTTCTGACACCAAGATATAAGAAGTCCAGATAAATATATAAATGTTTGTAAAAACGCACAAAACCTAGTCCATAGAATCTCTTTAAAATTAAACATTACTCAAACGAAAACACTAAAATTGATTTCAATGAAGTAAACAGTGAACAGATACCCAGACATATTTCAATGGGCTAGCAAAAATGTTAAAGATGAAGCGTGTGTTGTGCCTCAACTTGGGAGAGGCCTATGTCGAGCAGTATATATAAAAGAAACATTCTAGAACTACAATATATGAAGAATAAACAAGACTTATTTTTTAAAGTACCTAACGTAATATAAAGAGATAATAAATTTCATTTTTCCCTTACAATTCTAAGCTCACAATTTTCTAGAATTAACTAAGGGAGCGATGAGGTTCAATAAAAAGTATTTGTTTTTGTATTGTCTACCAATTTATAACAAGGACACTTAAAATATATATCGTAATTTAATTTAAACGTAGAATAATGGTGATAAATCCTACTATTCTACTAATATTATAAATGTCAAAGTTTGTGAGTATGGATGGATGGATGGATATTTGTTGCTCAATCACGCCAGAACGGCTGAACGGATCTGGATGAAATTTGGCAGAGAGATAGATTATAGTCTGGAATAGCACATATGCTACATTTTATCCCGGAAAAATGTACGGGTTCGTAAACCAAGCGGGCGAAGCCGCGGGCGGAAGCTAGAACCTAATAATAAAAAAATAAAGACTCAATATCTCGAATAATATCTTCTCCATGTAATCGGTCGATAAATAAATTCATACTTGGCATCGCAGAACATACAGCTTCACAATTTAGCATTTCTCAGTAATTATCTTGATCACTGACATATCTTCGTGCCTGCCTCTTTAATCTAGCTAGTGGTACAACTATTGAATGCGAGATTGTGTGTTCGATTCCAGGTCGGACTGTGTTTCTGGATTTTTCTGTAAGGAAATTCTCGGTAGCAGTCTGGAATTCAGAATTTTGCCCAGTAGACGGCAATAGGGTCGCACCCATTACATAGGATTTAATAATCGGCAAAATGTGGGTGTAATACGTTACACTTCTGTCTAACCCTTCGTAGAAGACAGACGTGAAGTATGTTTAATTTCAAATATCATTTAATTCATCATAACATAACATAGCATCACGATGAAGGGATAGGCAGATTTCACGGACGCCGTTATTGACTCCCATGTAATAGGGGGTGAATCCATTGCCATCACCTGGCAACTATTCCAGTCTCCGTGTTGCTGTTAAGATTTCCATACAGAAAAAAACCAATAACACTTTGTTCAGACAAAGACCATTAAACCAATGAGCCAGTAGTGTAAATTTCATTTCATATTTTTAAATTGCACATAAGTTTTTATTGAATAACCAAAATAACCACGCAGTGGAGCCTTGACCAGCAAAACGGCTGCGCGGTAGACCGCGAAGGAGATGGAGCGGGACGAACTGGACACATTTGGAAAAAAACTGGTCATCTTTGGCACAGAACAGACAATCTGGAAATCAAGGGGGAGGCCTCTGCCCAGCAATAGGATGTGATAGGCTAACAGCAACAGTAACATACGTCTTTGTAGTTACAAGTGTAACTGGTATGTAAGCATTATTAATAGCGCGCATAAGATTAAAATTACGATTTGTTGCCGCCGAAATGGTTATCGAACAGCGAATTGTTGCGCGAAATCAGTTATATGCTTTTTCCTGCTTCCGTTTTCCCTCACGCACAAAAGTAAAAATGTGTGTAAATAAACTTTATGTAACCAAGTAAATAAAACACGCAAATTGGTTCAGGCGATGTTTCACGTAAATACCTAATTTATTTCAAGCACGCGTTACATTTGGTACACTCATATTTATATAGGTATTAAAGAACCATTTAATATTGTAGTAAGATAATTTAAAAAAATAGTATTACATAAGATAGCATTACGCCAGTATTCCCCGAAGGATTAGGCAGAGGTGTATTATTGTACAAACACATTTTGCCGATGTTTTGGGACTTGCATATTGCCATCTACCGGGCATAGTACCAGACTCTACTTATTACTCATAATTTCCATACAGAAAACCCAATAACACTGTCCGACCCGGGAATCGAACACAGGACTTCACATTCAGCAGTCGACAGCGAGTACTAAACCAATGGGGCAGTCAAATATTATATTTATTTTGACTGATTAGTTTAAATAAATAAACTCAACTGAACGAGGTATGAAGTATTATAAAGTAACATCATCACGCTAGTATTCCCAGAAAGGATAGGGAGACATGTACATCCACAGTAAGCAAATATCATAATTAAGTCCTATGTAATAAAGGGCGAGCCTATTGCCATCTACCGGGTACAAATTCAAATTCTAGGCTTCTTGAGAATTTCAGGCAACCCAAATAACCTTTGCCCATACTAACCGTACTTCTAACGTGCAGTGCCGGTTTTACGTATGGTGCAGGGTGTGCAGTGCACACGGGAGCAAGGTCTCAGCGGGCACCGAGTGCCGCTCGCGGGACTTAGTTACAAAAACAGCACATTGTTCTAATTTATATAGTCAATTGTGTGGGTTCTTAATCCACGCAGGCGAAGCCGCGGGAAGCTAGTCATTTATTATAATTGCACCACCATTTGCATCCGAATTTTGATGAAATTTTGATCGCGCGCCTACATGAGGGCGCTAGGGTATTTTTTGCACCCGGGCGTTACGTGGGCTAGAGCCGGCCCTGGTATCGTGTCAATGGTTAAGCACGAATATATTTTGGAAAGGTGTGTAGCCAGCTATGAATTGAATCCAAAAAACTAAATTTCGGCAGTAGCATACGACAACGAGACCAATACGGTAGGTATAAAGTTGTTCTAATAATAATTAGGATAATATTTGTTCAAACTAAACACATATGAAAACTAATCTATCACTTACCTATTAGTTGAGAGTGAAGAACAAACGCCGGCCGTGATGTGAATCTTCAGGTTGACGTTGTGGTGTAAAGCTCAACACCAAGTCTCGGTCAAAATTCTTTCTTTTCATCAAAATATACATTAAGCAGGACGGCACCACACCAGCCACATAACCTTCCTTCAGTCTTCACGCTAAAAAAAAACTGTAATCATAAAGTTCTTATAGTAGTTCTGGGTAAAATAAAATATAAAAACTGTGAGTAAATACTTTGCTGTATTGTGTCTACTGTGTTACCTTTGTTCAGCCCATTATTGTCCCATAGCAGGTTGAGGGCAGTGGCGTGCGGCCCATAAAGACAAAAAGACACTGCCTACCTACCCTACATAACTCAAGTAAATTTTAGATTTTTTTCTTTATTGATAGTAATTACTCGCAGATAAAATATTTGATATCAGAAAATAAAACAAGATAATAAAATATTTATCTGAGTTATGTAGGGTAGGCAGTGTATTTTTGTCTTTATGGGCCGCACGCCACTGGTTGAAGGCTCAGAATGAGAAGGGTAGCCTTAGTCCACCTTGCTGGCCTTTTGGAGGCCTAAACATACCATTGAGGACATTATGTGGCCCTCTTAGATAGGCAGGTTTCCCCACAATGCTGTCGTTAACACAAGTGATAATCAAAATCCACGATCCACGATACAGGAATTATTCCTAGTGTGGGGCAATGTTTATTAAAAAGAAAAAAAAAAGAAAAAAAAAATCTGATCTGTACTTTGAAATGTCAGACTGGTTTGCACTAAGACCTCTCTGTATAAGGCAAGGATTCAACCACTAGACTATCACTGCTTTTCGGTTACTCCACTTCACTCCTGCACGCCCAAGAGTTTAATGACGTCACCATTTGCGCAGTTTTAGCAATCGACTGCGACCCACAATACAGGAATTAGTTCTAGCGTGGAGGGTACATTTTAAACAATAATAAATAAAAAATTGAATAAAAAATAAAAATATATATCACTGTATTTCCTTCAATATCTTAAGCCTATATTTATCATCGGGGAACCTCATCTTCACAATCTGTCTCACTTCTTCGCAGCTATAGCTCTGGAATTGTTCTCTGTCCTTGTTCCACAGGTTTGATATTTCTAACAATTGCGCCTTTAGCAACTGCGGTAGTTTCGTGAATTTCGACCAAATGTTGATCTTTGTTTCAAATTCTATCGGCTCCTGAAAAGTAAGATGGGTTATGCAGAATTGTAGAGAAATTACCTCCTTTTTTCACGTGCGTTTAATTAAATGCGACCTTAATTAAGGTAGGATTATGAGGATCACTAAACTAAAAAGATACTCTGCGTAGAGTAAATCTTTATCATCATAGCATCACGCTTGTATTCCCTGAAGGGGTAGGCAGAGGTGTACTATTGTACACCCACATTTCGCCGACGCCGTTATTGAGTCCCATGTAATATGGGTGCGCCTATTACCATCTACCGAGCACAGTTCCAGACTCCGTGCGGCTACGGAGAATTTCCATGCAGTATAACTAAATAACACTTTGCCCGACCCGGGAATCAAACCCAAAACATCACGCTCAGCAGTGGCGTTTGCGAACACTAGACCAATGAGGCAGTCAATATTTATATGCAGTTTTAATGTGTTTGTAGTTCTCTAGATAGATATCCAAGAACAAAATATCCTATCTCTAACAGCATAGCTGCTGACTAAAAATCTCACTCTGTTTAGCCATACATACCTCAAAAACTGTAAAAATATCCTCCACAGTACATTCAACCCTCACCGCTAACATATACACCAGTTCTTCACTGACTGGCTTACTGTCTGTCAGTACTCTCTCCAACACTGACTGACATAGCGCCTGCACTAGCGTACATACTGACATCTCGTACATCCGCGCAGGTAGGACATTGTACCAGGAAGATTTAAGGTCCTTCAATAAGGTAATAGCATTGTTGATCGCACAATCGAATTGCTCGTAAGAGTCGTGAGTCCAGGCAGTTCCTGTAATTTGAAAATTTATTATGTTACATTTGTACTTTATGAATATAAGTTTGATCTTCTGTCTGTCTGCGCCCTTTTCTCGGCTGTATCTACCAACAAAGAGCGTCGGATTCATAAAATTAACGTAACATAACAAAACATCACGCCCGTATTCTCCGAAGCGTTAGGCAGAGGTGTACTATTGTGCACCCACATTTCGCCGATGCTGTTATTGAATTTGATGTCATATGGGGTGAGCCTATTGCCACCTACAAGGCACAATTCCATACTCATTAAAATTATAATTACCATTGGATTCAATACTCTGCATGATGCTACTCTTCTGGTTTTGCAGATACAAGGATATCTTCTCAAGTCCCAACACCCTCAGGTCCTGAATGCACTCCAGTAGCACCACAATAAGCTGATCAGCCAAGGTCTTGGGCAAAGTGTTGCACCATGGAGGTCCAAGTAACCCATGAGCCAGGTAGAAGCAGTTGTTGAAGAATAGAGCTGGAAAATTTTATCTTTATTAGTCTTTGATTACATAATTATACCATACACCATTTATTGGTATTGTAGTGACTATCGTCGCAACACAGCATAAAGTAAAGCTCCATCTATTGGAATGAAGCGACAACAGAATATCCTGAATCGCACTATGAGAGTTTACATTGATTCTAACACATATATGAATGTCCGACATCAACCGTAGGGCTTCGGCCCGCCAGGCTAACCACCTTGCCTAGTCTGAGGATTCTCCCTTTTCAATGGAGGAACACCATACCTCGTTCCTCTATAGTATCAAACCCTACAACAGTGAAGTACTGTTCACTAAAATTAAAATTGAGAACTTGGTTGATATTTGACTATCCTCATTTCTTGAATCATAAATTAAAAAGGTACATATATAAGCAAATACATCATATGCTTGATTTGAGTGCAGTTGTGAGTTCTATGACAATGATATAGGTTCAAATTAAAATATTTTTTAGAGTTTTATGTAATGCTATAGCTATTATAAGATATGGGAATTTATCAGCTCCACACTTGCATGTACTAATGCATTATAATATCAGAACTATGTATATATATATAAATATTATGAAATAAATAGCTTCATTGAGATGCTTTTGATATTCAATTTGTAAACATATGTAGTTGAATAGGTAAAATTTGTATTAATATGTATATGATAATTAGTTACACATTTTATTTGGCTGAATAAAAATTTACAAAAGAAATATACAATTATTTTAATTTAAATTGCAAATTCTTACCAATGTCAGCAGGGCAGCACTCCAGATTAACTTTGAATCTCTTAGGTACTAAACTCTGATACATAACAGCAATATCTTTGATGTAACCAACCAGCTGTCTGCTGTACTTCTCCGGCAATTTCGTACTCTCTTCCAAATGTTCAACAATCAAAGACATGATAGCTTTAACATTCTGAGATATCACACATTTAGGGAGGAACAGAGGCTTGTTTATGTCCCATAAAACATTGTCGTCTGTAACATCTAGTATAGAATCATTCTCAATATTTGTTATGGCACCAACAACAATGATACCGTAAGAAAGACTTTCATTAAGCAGCATACGGACATCAGAGAGTAATTTATCACATTTTTTGTCATACAAAACACATTCCGTATCATCAATATATTTATTCAAAGGTGATTCTTCAGCTTTCACAAATTTTAGGTCAATGAGAAACTTGTTGAAGGAATCTAATTCTATTACAATGTTTTTGTAGTTCTGATAGCTGCTGTCACAAGACGGTAAGTTCATTCGGATACAGTCCGCTATAATTTTGTTGAAGAACTTTTGACGGAGTGTTTCAGCGAAGATCTCTATAAAAGTTTTATCGCTTTCAAATTGCGATCCAAGAGTTGAGTGTAGAAATTCAAATATAGCAGTTAAGTTATTGAAAATTGTTTGATAGTTTGGTTTCTTGGAATCATTTAGATTAATTTTGATGTTGAAAACGATAGCTCCGATGTGGTCTTCAGTAAAAATATCACAATTGTATCGTATAACATTATGAAGCAGATTGTTTATGAAGAAATGGGAAAACAATCCAAGTTCTGCATGTATTCTGTCAGTGGCATATAAAGTTTTCAAGATTTTCTGAAGTAGGAATTGGTCACTCTGTTGTACTGACAGAGAATAAGTTAAGAATTTCAAGCCTTTTTTCTCTGACCATGTAAAGATGTCCTCCCATTCAACACTTAACTGTGCTATGTATAAAGCTAGTTGATTTTCTGCCTGTGCATTTATATTCGTTAAAGCTTTCGCCATATTACCTTCGAATTTTAAATTCTTTAGTTCCATTTTCAATTTCTTCACAGCTAACATAGCGTCGCTATAATTGAATCTACCAAATTCATGATTTGCCTTCTCCAAAATCCGTTTTCCATCAACGATAATGCATAAATCTTTAAAAATATCCATTGATTTGGTTAATTTTGTGCAATGACTTTTAAATTCTTCATCATCTATTTCGAACCTTTCTTGCAAAGATTTTATATCTTCCATGCATTTCGAGTGATTGGAAAGTATGTGAGCTTTTCGATTATTATAATTAAGTTGTTCTAAACTCTTCGTAATAGTAAAATTAACATACGTATCGATAATATTTTGTTGTAAAGCCCAAGACAGTAGTTGCACTCGTTCGGTTAGATCTTTTATAATGGGCAAAACTTGATCTCGATTTTTCTTCAAGTCTTCTGTACTCACTTTGTTGGCCTCTTGCAACACAGCACTTAACAAACTCATTATGTTAATAAAACGTAACTGATCAAAAACTTCGCAAATAATTAAAAAACAATTTTGTTTCAGTTAGTAAGTAAACTACGGTTCGAAAATTTGAATTTGTTTTGACATTTCCTGTCAATTCCATACCGACTTCAACACGTTTAGAAACCTTAGAAACAGCTAAGAGAGAACGCGGTTTGTTTTCCTTTTAGTTTTTGAAGTAGATGTTATTCATACATAACAAGAATAATAAAACTTTAATATAATTATGAATGTTATTTAATTATTTTGCACACTAAAACTGGTATAAGAGGAAAATTTACTTGCCTGTTTAAATATCACCCTTCAATACCAAAATTGGGTAAATGTAAGGATCTGTTGAATTTGGCAGTAATAAAATCCTACCAACGTATAAGGTAGATTATGGAAAATATAAGATGCAAATCATCTGTTTCAAAGACCAACCACGTCCTTAATAACTGGTTGCCATAGGTTTGTATAATCAATTGAACGGGGACCCAAGGGCGCCACTGTGTTGTGTTCATTGCAGCAGAGATTCGACAATAACTAATTTTAAAAGCTTTTAAGACAACTGCCGTTATGAACGAATGTGAAATTGAATGTTTGAAAAGAGAATTGGAGCATGAGAAAACTTTTAGGTCAGTAATTAGCAAAAGAAAAAAGTAGTAAAATATTTTTTTGTAGTTTTTACTTAGCAAAACGGTTGCTGCACCAAATACTCTATCAGCATCACCCACAGTCTGAATCTATGCACTAGTGAGCCCAGTTTCATCACTTCTATGCTGATCACATCAACATTAGTACTTTGCGATTTTATTATATACCATCGAGCTTACCATCTGCTAGACGTAACTGACATAAAATATTTAAATACTCAAAACTAATTCGTGTGTTTTAATTTCATATGTTTATTCAATTAAGCTGTAATTGGTAGGTCATCTTAATTGACAATGTCATATATACCTACTGCAATGTAGTTTTATTTCGGCTCTATTATTTGGGTCAGGGTCACGAGGCTACTTGTAAATTATTCATGGAATTTCGTTTCATTGACATAAGAAACACGCCATCATCCAAAAGTATAAGTAATATCGTATAGCTATTTCTAGCCTATAAAAGATTGATTTGATGATTTTTTTAAATACTCTAGTAACAATTCTTGTGTCGTGGGTTCGTTTACAAATGGACAAACAACTATCTGTAGACCATACTAATTTTATTAAACCTATTGCTTAACTACTTCGCCAATCGTGTCCTCAAAAATTATTACGAATATTTATTTTTTGAAGTTCGATCATTAAAATCTGCTTACCCCTCAGACAATGTTTCCCATCGGTTTGGATGTATGTCGTTAGTGTGCAGATCTTGCTAGGAAGCACCTTGGTTGTTTCTTATTACCACTTTCTTCCACTTTCACTTCTCTTTCTTCCAAACCTTATCAGAGAATCAGCAGCATGGCAGAATGAGGAACTGGAGAAACAGATAGTGTTGGTACAAGACGAGCTGCGCAAGAGTGACTATGTTTGGGATCGCGATGACGAATTGATGAAGGAGAGCGCGAGACACAAGGTGTATCTGGATACCATTGAGACGTTGAAAGAACAACTGCCAAGTTTGAAAGAGAAAATAAAAAACGCTAAGATTTGTGGAGCAGGTGAGATGATTACACAATTATTTAGGTCTATTATTATACCTACGATTTGTGACATTTTCCGTTAATGATATGAAAAGTTTGTTACGTAATAGATAGTATATAATATAGGTATATTTTGTGACTTTACAGATTGCAAATTAAAACACGATGACCTCAATATAAATTTGGATATTTTAACACCGGTAAATATTGAAGTTTCTACCTATTTAAATAGCGGATACTGCCACCCTACACACCGGTGTGTACCCTATTACAAAGAACTACATGAAGAGGTTTTAAGAAAGTCACGTGATCTGTTAAGAATTACCATCCCATTGCATTTTAAACTGCTATGTGTTCACTATAAGTTACTTACTTGTATATTTGAGGTCTTAATAAAAAAAAAACCTTTCCTTGGAAAGTTGGAAGTAGGTATATTTTATCTAAGTTGCTAACGTGACGTTAAAGATTACGAGATAACGTTAAAGATTTTGAGATCTAAGATTAGGGTAAGAAATATTTAAGCGAATGATAATTTTCAGGCGGAACTATTACGTACGGTCAAAAGATTTGAACGCCTCAAAACTGATTTGATCAGCACTTTGCGAAGCAAGGAGTGGCGACTGGACTCGGAATCTAAGGTATGGCTACTAAACTTTTTATAAAAAAATATATTTTATTGATTTTCAAACAATTGATACCATCATTTCAGTTGTTCGTGAGAGTGAACGACCAAAGAACGTACTTGCAGAATGAGCTGATGATATGCCAAAATAATATCATGAGACTGCAGAAGAATAGCACCTATTGGCAGTAAGTAACAACGCAAATAATATATCTAGTTATAGTTTAATTGAGATGTCAAAAACACATGGTACCATGAAACTCTATTTGTTCTCGTTGTCGGGCGCCTCCTGTGAGTAATTGAGATAAGCTTAGACTTAGAGAATCATTTGCCCGCGGACCACGCGTTATAACTATCAAACTTCGAATTTGATTACAACTTGTCTAGGGAGCGACGAAAGATGTGAGAGATCCACCCGTGAATTGTCCAAGGGCCCTGAAAGACTATTCGTATGGCTATATTCCGTTAGCCTCGTCCATAGCCCAGGGTAGGTACTTGACCATCTGGGACAGTGCAGATCAGGTTGACTTGCATGTAAGCTGTTGAGCACTTAAATATTAGTATGGGGTGGGGTTCAATTGATTTCCCGGAAAAATAAATAAATGAATTGATAATGTGCCTGACGGCGCGACATGTGATTCATAAATACGCCGCGAATGATTTGATTTCCATTTGCAGTGTTTCTTTGTCGACAAAGATAACTCATAATACATAGATGCTGCATATTGAAGAAATTAGAATTATGGAAACTCGGACTTATGCTGGCATTTGCTGACTGGTGTTTTTCGCTGGCACTGCAGTCGAGATTGCCAAGATAAAATCTCGTTTGACACTAGCACAGTTTAACGCGCAATGTAACACAATAGAAAACCGATTCTTATCTGTTCGCTTGTGTCACTTTGTGTATTTATTTACGAATTTATTAATAACGCAGTCAAATAAATCCATACTTTGTGTTTATTATTTCGAAGAACAATAACTAATTAGAGTACCTATATAAAAATGGTTTTAATTTTTTGTTGTAGTTCTCTAATCATTTGGATTGCAGTTCAGATTTGTTTCGTTCTTATTACTGGTGGTCTGTTCCAGAAATGTTGCCCGAAAGAACGACGAGAGAATTTTGGACCCAAAGCGAGGACCTATAAAGAAGATTATAGGCAATGAGCGGCTCGCACCCATTGCCACTTAATATGCCCAAGATTATTTAACGTAGAGTTTATTTTCGTACACAGAAGAAAATACTAAAATGTGTTATTAATGTTAGGGTTCGCCTTTACCGCTTGTTTGGAGATCAGCCTGCAGTTGCAAAATGTATGGAATTGACATTTTCGAAACACTTCAGTATTTGAGCTTATGTCAATTCAGTGCGTTTTGATGGCGTTTCTAGAGTCTATGCGGAAGGAGAACCGTCGTAGCGTAGAAGGGAACTAACATTATTATTACAAATACATGTAACTGAAACACTTATTGAGACTAAGAAACTTAAATTTAAAAGATTATAATGCAGCCTTAAAGTATCAAGATGTTTACAGTCGAAATATAATGACGTAAGTGTTTTCAACACGAAAAATACAGTAACTAAGCAATGCTGCGCCTTCAAATCTTATGACGATTCTCTTTCCGCACAGACTCTGTTCTGTAATGATTGTAGATTGTATACTTCTCTACAGGTATAGCTAAGTTTACGATGAAATTAAGTAAAGCATTATTTTCCATTCCGTCGTGAGGGGAGCGATATTGGCACTGTAGTTTAACTAATCACCCAGTTTCAAATCGGGATATGTAGATTTTTCTCATTCAATATAGAAGTACCAAAATTACTTAGCAAAGCAAGATCGGAGGGTTGCAGAAGAACAAGAGGTTTACATGGGTTACCAGAGATTGAAGAAGTTTTCTCAGGAAATTATGTATTCGACTAATATGTATGTAATTAAAAGACATACATATGTAGTAAAAAATATTTATTTAAAACTTTGTTTTATAACATCTATCACTAGTTCTTTCGAAATCACCAGATATAGATGAACTATATCTGGTGACTTTTTTCGACTGTCATGTTCAATGAATACAGAATATGAATGCAAGATGATATAAGTGCTCGTAGTTGTGTACTTACACTTCGCGCCGCAATTTTCCCTATAGTGAAAAAATAGGCTCATTTTCATTTCGGTAAGTCGCTGTCGTCAATAGAAAATTGTATTAGCACTCCATTGAATTACTACTCCGTGATGCTCCATGTGATGTATGTACTTAGTCCTATATAGGGTTTCTGAATAAAATATATTATGTGACATAGATTAGTGTATGTAGTATAAAATGTATATTCACGACTGCAAAAAAAATATTATAGATATTATAATTTTACAAATGTCTATTAAAATTACGAAGAGAGATACTTTATTCACATATTTATTGGTATTACCTACACGTAGAGTAAAATAAATAGTACAAAATATATTAATTCTTTTATTTCTATTCAAATAATAAAATTAAATAATTTAACGTTTTAAGCTACGCCCAGACTACGCTTTTTGACTAGCGGTTCCGTCAAACTGGTCCTTTGGGGATGTTAGAATTGTTAGTATCAGAATACCTATATATATTGGTTATTTATTCAAAGAATACCACAAAAAATCGCTTTTGCAAAACGTAGTCTTACTGCCTTAACTAAAATTACTAATTACGCTAATAATTATATTGAACACATGCTTTTTGAACACTATATGGCAATATCGCTAAGTATTTCGTCTAGTCTTTGTGTATTTAGTCGGAAAATCTATTGTCGTACTCAAGTATTCCCCTTCCAATTCTCCTATTGGTCTTCGGTATAACGCGGCTGAAACAAAGAACATATATTTAAGAATCAGCCAGCTGAAGTGTCTAGCAGACGGCCGTTCAATTAAAAGAGGAATGGAATGCATTATGTAGCATCCTAAATCAGTAAAACTAGGTACGCGTTCCTTCTCTCTCTCTTCCTTCCTTTCATTTTTTGTAAAGCAATCGATTTCTAGGGCTATTTTAACCCATTAAGTCTGATGATTTGGAGACCTTTGTCCAACGAGGATAAAAGTATCCTATACTCCAAAAAACATAACTGATCAGCTCAGTGTTTGGGAGGCAGGTAGAGTTGTAGGGGCAGCAAGATGGCAGCTTTCTCCCGTTTTCGGTACACCCTTAAAACATGTACTATAAAAACATGAAAAATGATAATAAACGTACGCGTGACACAGTGATGCTTGTCGATATGCAGCCGCAAATGTCTTGGACATGCGCACACGTAGCCGCCGGCCGTGTTCACACAAGAGTGGGAGCATCCATTTGTTTCCAGCTCGCATTCGTTTATATCTGTGAATAACAAATATTACTGGTTTTAGCCGTTGCTGGCTAAGTTAAGGCCTTTCTTTGTGAAGTATCTTAAAAGGAAGGCAATATGCATCAAAATTTATTTTTGGTCCTTCGAGCCGGATTATCAATGTTGACAGAACGTCATATCGACGTCAATCAAGTTGTTTCAATGTTGCCACTAGTTTTTGTCACTAGCTTTTCTCCTGCATCGTGGGTACAGTTTAGAAACATGTCACATACACACATCCAGTAACGAAATAACTACATATAACAGAGATAATACAACTATTTGTTCGGTGCGTTAATCGACCCCGTAATATGCGCAGAAAGCGGTTAGCTACCTTGCCGTCAACACATAATCTCATTCAGGTACACAGAAGCAGAAATTTAGCCTTTTCCCTACTCCTGATGAGACACTGTATCAAATCCGTACGTTGATGGAAACATGCAATACATTTTGTGACATCGGTGATAATTATGGTTAGGAACTTTTTGCAGATTATTTGACCTTTGTTGCTTATGGGAGTGCTACTCACCCAGACACCTCTGTCCAGCTCCTAGCGACAGATACCCAGGAGAACAAGAGCAGCGGTACGCGCCCTCCGTGTTGACGCACAGCTGCGTTGAGTGGCACTGGTTTGTGTCTACCATGCATTCGTCCACATCTACAAAATAGTTGATGTTTTTCGAACAAATGATGGTTTAATTTAGCCTAACTGGTAGTTGAAAGAACATCCACTAGTGACAAAACTTGAGATCGTCTGGCGCACCCTGGGCAGTCAGACTCGATACCATAATTGCTGACTGGCTTATTTTTTCACTACGGCATGAGAAAATCTCATGTGATAGCTTGTGCCAATTCGAAAGGGCCTTGTAGTTATTACATAAGTCGCCGCTTTGAGTGCCTTATCTTTGAGCAAAGAAGTGGCCGCTCAGCTAGCTAATTCTCGCGTGCACCGACATAAATCCCTATGGATAGTCTCTTCCTATAGAAATAGTCACTAAAATCTGGATTTTGTACGACCGACTATTTCCATTTCGAGAGTTTAATGTGATATTAGGAGAAGTCGATAAATGGTACATGAGCGATATAGAGACCCAGGTACGTCTTAAAACTGCGGCCAGACACCGGAGGACGGGCAGCAGCGTCCTCTCACTAATCGGTGAGCCACTGCGATCCCCAAGCCGCCTGCCAAGCGTGGGGATTATGGTAAATTGGGGGAGGCCTTCGTTCAGCAGTGGATGTTTTCTGGCTAATGATGATGATGAATCTGATGTGCGTAAGGTTCATATTCACTAATCGATTGAAATTTGTTAATTAGTTCCATGGATATTCGTAGATCAATACGCAACGTGTTCTTTTTATGCGTTCTGAGATTCAAAGGACATTTTTTTTTCTATAGAGTAATCTCTTAGTACTGAAATTACCATCGCATGTGTTAGCAGATGTGTTGTGGCTGTATCCAGGGTCACACGGACCTCTGTCGCTGTGGTCCAAGTTATACGTCACGCTGACATCGTAGAATACGGTTGAAGATTGTAATCCTGAAATAATAATAAGAATGTCTTTAAATAGTGCCGTATTTTCCCTCTGCTACTTTGCGCGCTGCAAAGTGGATCAAAGTCAAAGTCAAAGTTTTTTATTTCAAATGGGCCTTTGCAGGCACTTTTAAAACGTTATGAATCTAGGTGCACGGTTCCAAAGTGGGTGGGTCCTATGGAGAAGAGACCGGCAAGAAACTCCATGGATACTCTTTTAAAAATATTGGTTTACAATGAGTTGAAGCAATTTATAATAACAAAATAAAATAGAAAATACTCTTACAATGTAAGGATAAGATAATAAAATAAAATAAATTAACATTTTCAAAATAAAATGTTCAAGTCTTTGTTTGTTAAACAAAAATGTATAACAATGTTATGTAAAAAAAAAAAAAAAAAATGTAATACAATAATATAAAATAAACTACACATAAGATAATTAATGGAATCAGGCGTTACTTTGCGGAAATCCATGATATATAAGATATACAACTAGAATATTTAGTTTTAATTCCGCTAAACTACTGCAAGTTTGGGTGCATGCGCAGGACCGCCCTCCCGCCTGCAAATATATGCACATGCAGGATTCGCGTCCAAGCGGTCGACGAGTCAACATCTCCTGAGGATGCTCCGTGGAGGGGCGAAACACGTGTCGAGGATCGGTTTGGTTGCATGTTACATTATTTCTATCACACCTCCTGCATGTGCATATATTTGCGGGCGGGAGGGCGGTCCTGTGCATGCACCCAAACTTGCAGTAGTTTAGCGGAATTAAAACTAAATATTCTAGTTGTATATCTTATACACATAAGATATAAATGTCTAGTCATGCAGAAAACACCACAACTAGATTGTGGGGATTAGAAACAACTAGTCACCAGGGAAGCCACATGTGCAGAAAATAATTAACGCCATACGTTTCTATCATCAACGTAGTCATTGACCTTATCGGAATTATTTTTTTATATCTTATTATTAGAACGGATTTAACATAAGATTTAAACTTGTTACCATTGTATTATATTTACCTATATCCTATTCTATATCTATAATTTATTAAATACAATATCTATTTACCTGACGAACTGTAGAATTCTTCGACGTCCGATGAGTAATGTGAGTTTATTGTCTCTGGCTGATTCTCAAACGTAACCTCTGGTAAGTAGTTCTGAGGAAATATATTTTAATCTTAGAATATTACACTATAGATAAGCCGTTATTACATTTACATCTTGTGACGAGCGTCGCCCGTGCTAATTAGCACTAGTTGATACTTGTAAGAGTCCCTTTCATCATCAGCCAAAGACGTCCACTGCTGAACGAAGGCCTCCCCCAAGGAGGGGTGGGTGCCAAAATCCCCACGCTTGGCAGGCGGCTTGGGCATCCCAGTGGCTCACCGATGAGTGAGAGGATGCTGCTGCCCGTCCTCCGGTGTCTGGCCGCAGTTTTAGGACGTACCCGGGTCCCTTTACAGACTACGAACCCAAGTGGGCCGATGCACAGATAACCTCCACAAGTGAGGGTTCACAGACGGTTCAGACCGTCTGTGCGCGTGCGTCGTCTCCCCGCAGACAATGGTCCACTTTCCTTCCAGGTCCGCGTGTCCTACTACATGCTCGCGGGAGGAGCTAATGGCTGTTTGTGAAAGCGCAGGCCGTGTGGCGGAATTTTGGGCCAAACTAATTTAATTTGCCATTGGTACGCTAAGAAATCGAGGGTACAGAACAAATGGGAATATAGTATAAATGATGAGTAATCTCTTGAGTAGAAGTTCCTGAAGGGTAGAATATAACATAGTACAGCATCTCGCCTGTATTCCTTTATGTATTATGCAGATGAATACTAATTGTACACAGTGTCGGATTAAGCAAGCGCGGGGCCCGTAGCAAATTCCATCGGGGCCCATGATCTGCTAAGCCTCTTAAGTATAAAGTGACTTTTTGTAGAACTTGTGCGTTTACCGTATGAAATTCTGTGTTATATTTTCTTAATAAGTTTCACCCAAAAAATTACGCTGAGGCGGAGGATACGCGGGGCCTCCTTTTTGCGCGGGGCCTGTAGCAACTGCTACTCTTGCTACGTGGTTAATCCGGCACTACTTTTACACCCACATTTTGCCAGTGTAAGTGTGTTTTCAAGTCCCATGTAATAGAAGGCGACCCATTACCTGCTATCGAGAATTTTCTAGCAATAAACTCCAAGTGCATTTCGCTCGAACTGGGAATCGAACCCATTATCTTGCACTACGACCAATAAACCAATGTGGGAGTTTGTAAAGCATGATACAAATAACTGTGTGTACTCACAACTTCACTGTCGTCTTCTTTACTGTCAAAAACGTCGTTTTCCATTGGATTCGAACTAGGGTTACAGAGGGGAAGGTCGGTACATTTTTTTATCTGAAAAGATTTTATTTTGTCTTACAAATGTATTGTACAATATCATACTGTCAAAATTATTATTTATATCAATATGGCTTAGTGCAAACTATATGTTAGCTATATATCAAGAAGCATATATTTTGTTAAATAACGTTTCCCCTCACTAGGTGTAATTCCTGTATCGTGGGTGCGTTTACAAACACATATATTCACATACATATACATACATAAAGACCCAGACCCGATACAACTGTCTGTCTTACAAATATTTGTTCAGTACGGGAATCGAACCCGCGACACGTAGCGCAGCAGTCGATCTCCCAATCATTGCGCCAACCGTGCCGTCAATATATTATAAAGGAAACTTGATAAATGTTTGACATTAGCGGGACTTAAACCAGATTATCATGTCGCTTGCCCACTTGCGGATAAGCAATACGATGTGTACACAATCCATGAATGCCTCATAGGTGTTTGTTTGTGTCCATTTTTATTATGTCGTGTGCTGATTAATTAATAATAAAATGATGTTGTGAAAGTTAACGTCTTTATTGCTTATCGCCATGAACAAGAGGGAGTTGTCAAAATTGCGCGGGATCTCCTTGGTGCCCTGCCAAACCATCGACAAATGCTCACCTAGAGATGTCCCATAAACAGTGTTCCATAGCCAACTTGGCTTTAATTATGAATAGAAGATTTATGTGGTTACGAAAATGTGTGTTTAATTAAAAAATTATCCCTCCTGGTATTGGAAAAATTCACCCTGTATAACACCCACAGAACACTATCTAACTATCTATAGTAACATTGTTTACCTGTACGTTATCCCCGTCGCACTTGGCTCTAGTCCTGCATCGTCTGGTCCTGGCCTGGGTACCGACGCCGCAGGTCGCCGAACATTCCGACCATCGCGACCACGACGACCAACGAGGCTTAGATTCGTCCACCTAAAATGGTATGTTCTTTACTCCAAACATAACAAAGTATAGCCCGAAGGGTTAGGCAGAGGTGTAGTAGTAATAGTAATATTTTAATAAAAAAAAAAAAAAAGTATTAGTACAGTCACGAGCACAAATATGTATATATTTGCACTTTTTTTAGAAGTCTTAATGTTTATCTACATATATGTAGAAGGGATGGTTCTTCTATTTGTGTTTACATGTTTGTGCTCGTGGGTGTACTATCACACTCGCCGATACCATTATTAGTTCCGTGTAGTAGGCGGGCTTACCCGGCTTATTACCATTTTTTGCGAACACAAACACCCAGACCCGAAACAATTATCTGTAGATCATACAAATATTAGATCCGTGCGGGGATCGAACCCGCGACACTTAGCGCAGAAAGCGAATCGCTTAGCCACTGCGCCAACAGGTGTCGTCAAAATTTACTGGAGACGGTACCAAACTTTATGCTGCCACTGAGAATTTCCATACAGAAAAACCCAATAACAATGTGCTTGAACCAGGAATCTACGCTAGACCGCGCTCAGAAGCTTGCGCTTGCAACCACGAGAAAGATACCGAGGCAATCAAAAAGTGAACAACAAACGATCGTTCCTTCTGCTAAAAGTCCCTATCAATTAGCAACTCAACTTTCACTCTATAATAGAGTGAAAGTTGAGTTGCTTGAGTTGTTGAGAGACTTGAAAAATGAATAGTAAAATTTTTACTTACCTCGCAGGGAGGCATGTGACATTTTCGTTTATCTACCGTCGGGCCCTTGCACGCTGATTGATCTAGAATTATCCTCTCAGACTTTGAAGAACTGTCTGAAATTAAACTGCTAGCATAAGTGTTAATTAACATTGGTCCCAACGATGACCCTTGTGATACACCTACACGTAATATAATATAACGCAAGCAAGTAGTCTAGATTCATAATTAACGTGATAGGGTGAGGAAACTATTCTTGAAGTAAAAAAAAAATGCCGTTAAATTATAAAAATTACTTCTGCTTGTTACTTTTGTAATAATGGATGAGATTATCAAACGCTTTGTAAAGATCCAATAACCGGTCAGATAGCCTTCCAATATTATTTAACTTTGGCAAAAATGTTTTTACTTATATTTAATTGTGACAATTAATAATAACAGTCTAAAGTTTAAAAAGTCAAATTAATTACCAAATCACGTTAAAAATGTCTATAAAAGAATTTAAGTTCTCACCAATAATATTATTGTGATCGTCGATATAGTGACACGACCTTGTTCTCTGCTGATATCCTAGTCCACAGGTGGCGTTACACAGCGACCACTGCGTCCAAATACTCCATTTTGCCGGCACTAAAATTTTAATCAACGTTACAAATTATTAATAGGTGTAAAGGTACCACCTTTTTGTTTTTTTTTTTCTTGGCAGTACTTACAGCTAAAAGGAACAGACAGTAAAACATTAAAGTAGACTGACAGCCAATTTTCAAGTCTTCAGGTGTGTCAAACCTTATAAGTATTTTCTTATAACATAACATAGCATCACGCCTGTATCCCCGAAGAGTTAGGCAGAGGTTTACTATTGTGCACCACATTTCGCTTATGTTGGAATTTAGTACCAGGTTACAGGGGGCGAGCCTATTGCCTTCAACTGGGCGCAGTTTCAAACTCCGTGCTGCTACTGAGAATTTCTATACGAAAAAACCCAATAACACTTTGCCCAACCCGGGAATCGTACCTAGGATCTCACGCTTAGCAGTCGTCCTTGCGACCACTAGACCAATGCGGCAGTTTTATTTTCTTACTAGCTTTTGCTCACGACTTCGTCCGCGTGATCTACATTTATAATTTATAGTTATAGCCTATAACACTCCGGAATAATGTAGCTATTTATCGGTGAAAGAATTTTCAGAATCGGAACATGAGTTCCGAAGATTACCCCTGTATATACAAACTTACAAACTTTATAATATTACTATAGGAATATACTGGATCCCCACCTTGTATGGCTACATTGTACCTCCGATGTGCAGTCCCCGCATCGTTCTCTACCACACAGATGTACTGCCCCGCGTCTCTGACGTCAGCGCTCCATATAGCTAACAAACTATTACCCAGCACTCGTTGTATGTTAGATAGACTGTCGCTTAGTGCTTGTGTATCCTGTGAAGCATATAATTTTTCATGCAAATTAATTTTGCCTTGATTTTTGTCAACACTGGTATATTTTCTCTCAACTCTGTTAGGCTCCTTATGAACCTCGCAAAGTCATCCACGGTCGGCCGATACCTGCCGAGGGTGCGGCGCATACTCGGGCGAATCCTGCGCCTCCGGCATCATAGGAACACCGTGTGGTTTTAGTCGGTAAGAGTCTGACATCATCTTCACCATATGCGTGACGTATATCCACACGTAAAAAAACCTGTTACCTCATCACATCAAGAAATACAATTGTAATCACCGAACTGTGGTACTCCCGTCTGTATTCATACGAATAAATTGGGGATGTTGACAGAAAAAAATCAATTTAACGTGTTTAGGGGGCCTGTGATATTCTATAAATTAATTTCAATTGCCAAGTAATTGCATTTATATAGTAGAAATAAAGATGTATATTTCAATATGAAACAACCTACCTTCAACCACGAGATCTTCGGCACGGGATGTCCGTCCGCCTCACATTTCAGTACAACGCTTCGTTTCAACGGCACAACATGTTCTTCCACCATATCTGTGCCTGCATTGCCAGCGATGTAAGGCGGTTTTTGTATAACGGCTTCGAACACGACCTCCGTGGTGCCTACTTTGTTTGTCATGATGCAAGAGTATTTGCCACTGTCCGTCACTTCGGTTTTGTCGATGACCTATTTAAAAAAGTTATAGGAAAACATCGTGAGGAAACCTGCACACCTAATCCTCGGCAGCGCCAGGCCAGCGTGGTGGACTAAGGACCAAAACCTAACCCTTCTCATTCTAAAAAGATGGGCCTGTTCTCAGAATGAGAGTAGTATATTAAAGTCAAGAATAAATTAATTAATTCAAACCATTACTGTCCCACAACTGGGCAAGGGTCTCTTCTCAGAATGAGAAGGGTTAGGCTTTAGTCCATCACGCTGGCCCGATGCGGGTTGGCGGACAACACACACCATCGACCGAAAAGTCAGAGGTGCGGGCCGGGTTTGAACTCGGACCCTCCTATATGGAAGACAAGCGTTCTGTCGCTAGGCTATCACTGTTTGAGTGGAGAATATTTCGGAAAAACCTATTCAGTCAATCACCTCAGTTCATCGTTGCAGTGGACTGCCGGACGTAGGCTTCTCCCAAGATTCGTAAAAACACTCAAAAAGTTCTTACCAATGTAAAATTATCATCAGACAGGAGCATCCTCTTATCCCCACCGATTTCAGTGTAGGGGTGCTTGATCCACATGACGCTGGGCAAAGGACTGCCCACCGCTGGGCATGCTAACACCAACTGCTTCCCGAAGACCGCGGTAACCTTCTTAGAAGACTCCTTAGGTGATGGTGGTGGCACTGTTAACATTATTGATATATTTATCAAGTTGAAATACATCTAGATTTGATGTTTAATACGTAAAAAGCCGAGGATTGGCAAATCGGATTGAATTTAAAACTGATTATGGGACCTATAATACAACCCTGTTGGATACCCAGAAGTCTTGATTCATTGAGGACACGGTTAGCGCAGTGGCTAAGCGATTAGCTTTCTGCGCTACTTATAGCGGGTTCGATCCCCGCACAGAACAAAAACTTATATGATGTACAGGTTGTTGTTTCGGGTCTGGTTGTGTGTGCATGTGACATGTATGTTTGTAAACTGTACCCACGATACAGGAGAAATCCTAGTGTAGGGCAACGTTTTATAGAAAGAAGAAAAAAATAAATGTAGTTCCCGAATGAAGAATAAGCCATAACTGGGAGACTGGATATCGTAAAAGACACCTAAGGCAAGATACGCTTTCATTCATGTATATATTTCAGAACAGCAAAACTCTAACTGAAAAGTTCTAAAGTGTCTGAGAATGTGCGTTTGACCAAGAGTCATGATTTTAGTATAATGTAATCTAAATACCGTTAATTATAGCTATCAATGGAAGGTTCATATTTAGCTAGATGTTTACGGATTTTTTTATATCATCTGCCAAGATTTTTCTCAACTATTTTGGGGTCGGTTCCAAGTCCAATTAGATAAGTTGAAATACAGCGCTGTAGTACTGCTTAATAAGCCGTATTGCAGCATACAGTTGAACAAGGGGTCCCATTGCTGGCACCAGTAGTAAGATATCACGTGTATTTATTTTTTCACTTGCTAATACACATGGGCCAAGCCAAAAAGCTCATCCTATAAGTATGGCAATTACGTACTTAAAAAATACACGTGATTTTGGGTGGCGGGGGGTGTAGTTTCAAACCTCACCACGTATCACCAAGGGGGAAGGAGGGGTTAAAAATGCTTAAAAAAACATCACGTGATTAATGGACGGCCCCTAAGACTAAATACCGGTATTTTATACAGAGTAACTGCAATATGACCTCCACCACCCAATAACTGGCTGACACTGATGCTCTAAATTAACGCTTTACATGCGTTCCGAGGTACGGAAGGGTCTCAATCTGTGAAGAACGGTCAAAGGACTAACCGCAGCTTACGCTGCTTAACCTCGCAGATCGACTGAACTGTAGCTACGTAGCGGAGTCCCTTCACGATTATTTAATATGACAAATAAAAAAATAACTTACCTAGTACGTCCACCAGATACACAACACTAGTATTCCCGACTTTATTCCTGGCAACACACGTATAGTTTCCTGTTTGTTCCTCTTTCGCCTTCTTCACCACAATCACTTCCCCGAACTCAGTGGACACCATAGCATCATCGAAAAACTTCAAAGGTACGTCATCTTTGAACCAGTATACTTCGGGTACCGGGTTTCCGTATGGATGACAGTGTAGATAGAAAGATTGGCCCGATATCACTTCTATACGAACTTCGTTGTCTGTTGTGTTGGCATTTTGGAATAGCGTTTGGAAGACTTTTGGCGGTTCTGGAAGATGATACATGAATATAGTAAAGAGGAAGCTTACCATAACACAGCATCACGCTAGTGTTCCCCGAAGGGTTCGGCAGAGGTGTATTAATGACAACCCACATTTCGGCGATACCCAGTTCTATGTCTATACGTAGGTCACGGTTCGAAACTCCGTGCTGCTACTCAGAATTTCCATACAGAAAAACCCATTAACTCTTTGCCTGATTCGGGCTCTTTGCTGTAATCGAAGCTAGGACGTCACGTTAAGCAGTCGCTCTTGCGATCTCTAGACCAATGAGGAAGTTATCAGCCTATTCCTTCCCATTGTTGAGACTCAGGCCTCTCTGACGTGGCCGTCCAATCATGAATCCATAACGCGGGCCCAGTATTGTACTAGTGGATGTCTTTGTCGTTGCTCTCACATGCTATTCTGTATCCACTTAAAATAGTACATAAGCTAGAAAGGGACGCAAAGATCGTTGTAGGTGTCAATTGTTTTTATGTATTCAAGGTGCAGTACTTACCGAGTACATCAAGTTTCAGTTTCCTCTCGCTAGTCCCCCCCTCATTGGAGGCAACACATGTGTACACGCCCGCGTGCGCTGGCTGAACCTTGTTGAGCACTAGGTCAGCATAGTCGATGTCGTAAGCGTTCTCGCTGACCACGCGGCCTTGCTTTATCCACTGTATATCTGGGACAGGGTTCCCTGTGGCTTTACATGCTATTCTGGTGTGGGAATCTTGCTAAAAGAGAAAAAGTTGTTCGGTTACAGATATCAAAGAATGTCAAATTGAGAAATACAGACGATTGCTGAATTTGAACCTTACGCGTATCATATTAAGAGTCAAGAATTAAGTGGATATTTTGACATTAGTAATATGTATCATGATTTATCTAAAGCGGCTTTTTGTGCCCCACATCTTACTACAAAACTAGCAGGGATTAGCGATTTGTTACGTTATATCAGAACTTAGAAGAGAAAGAGAAGAGTTAACACAGGCAGTGAAAAGTTATAAAAATCTGACAAACTGGCCTCACTTCAGATTTTGAATATAATTTACTAGTTGGCTTTTATGACTCAGGCACTTAACAAAATCTACTGAGATTTTCTCGTCTCGGTTTATACTAGAATCGGTCTATTAGTCTGTGATCAAACTGATATTCCAGTAGTAAATTAGCAAAAGGCGTTCTACGTTCGTACAATAGTTTGTAGGCATAACTCTTGATAAGTTAAAAAGGTGATTCCGTGTTTTTCTTTTAAAGGCCACGATGTCCTTGACTTTCTGCCCAGCTACGGTGCTCACACACACTATTTTTATGATCCCGTCTTTTAAACACACAACTAGCTTCTATAGAAAGCTTTACTTACCACTTCCCAAACTCTTCAACTTTCCCATTTCCCAAAGCCCAAGATGTTCTCTTTGTGCCTGCCACTCTGCTCACTCATACACTTTATAATATGTATTATCCAAAATTACCAACACATAACTAACTACGAGTAGTTTCTATAGAAAGCTGTACTTACCACAACTTCCATGTTCCCATCAACAGTGACTCCGCGTCCGTCACTAAAGGCCACGATGTCCATAACTTCGGGCCCGGCCACGATGCTCACTCGGTACACAATGTGCGTGGCCCCCGCTTTGTTCACAGCATCACATCGGTACAGCCCTTCAGATTGAGTCGTTATGTTGGTACTCGACAAAGAAGTGTTGTGTTCTTTCCAGTTTGTGTTACTGTGGAGAGAGTTGAAGCCAGAGTTGCCCAACTATCGATAGTTTCGCTATCGATAGATGACCTCGAAAACTAGTAACAATATCGATAGTGCTATCGATACCATCGATACTATCGATATCACAAATTAACTAATACTATTGATACTATCGGTGTTATCGATAGTATCGCCGTTAATTAAACTATCGATAGTGTGAGTTGTCGATACTATCAATACAATCGACAGTATTACTCCTAAACATATTCTGGTCTTCGATAGTATCGATACTATCGTTACTATTGATAATATGGGAGCTAATACTTTCGATACTATCGATAGGCTATCGATACTATTGATATGATGCCAACTATCGATAGACTATCGATAGGCAATTCTATTTGAAGCATCATGCTTGTATTCCCCAAAGGTTAGGCAGAGGTGTGTTGTACACCCATAGTTCACCGATGCTGTAAAGTCCTATGTAATAGAGGGCGAGTCCATTGCCATCTATTGGGCACTATATCCAAACACTGGGCTGCTACAGATATATAAGTAATATTTTACACGCCTTTGGAATCGAACCCAGGATCTCACGCTCAAAGCCGCGCTTGCCATTAAAATAAATTGATATTATACAAACTTGTAAGTCCATGTGAGGGTAGGCAGCGGAGTTCCTTTGGCGTTACATTCTAACGTAGCGTTGACTCCGGCCTTCAGCTGCACGTCTAACATATCGAACTCAGATATGAACGGCGGCTCTGTAAGTAGCAGAGCACAAAATATTAAATTCTGGACAATGTTTATCTTAGGTTTCCATTTTTGTATATTTCTTCTGTTTCTGGTGTTCAATAATGTTTATCCAATACGATACACTTTATTGAACACCAGCATATGGTATAACTTTCTGATGAGGGAACAAATAGAAAGTTATTTTCGCAATTATAATAATGAGGATGGCCATTACATTTAAATTACCGAAAAAAATTGCTTATAATAGTAAAATCCACATATTAGGTATCAATGAAATTCACAAGCCCGCGCCGTTACGGAATTTTGTGAATAAATATTTGAACAACTTATTTTGAGTATTACATTTGTGATATTTCTGACTGAAACAACGCCCTGAAAATCCCTAGTGATTAGAAAATACGGGTGTATAAGATTTACCTACCGAAAACGTTCAAGTGAAACTGCTTAACGATGGTTCCGTGAACGTTGCTCACGACACATTTGTATGTCCCGGTATTGTGTGATTGTATGTTGATCACTTTCAGACGGTCCTTGTCTTCGAACACCAAAGGCTTCGAGTTAAACACCCATTTCGTCTGAAATATTATGAACAGTGAAGGAGGAACGAATTGTTTAATGAAATGAAAATACTTATAAAGTGAAGTAGCAGATGTGGTCATGTAAAACAGTGTGAGGATACCTGCACACCTGAGAAACTTCCATGTTTCCTTACCAAGCCATACTATTGCATTGACACATATTTATCAAAAAATTTAAATATATAACGGCGCGTTATAAAATTAATTGTTTATTACATAATTAATTTTCCCAAGAGGTATTATTATTCTTTTACATACCTTAATTAAAAAAAAATAACTAAACTATTTTTAAAACTAACAACTTATACTAATGTATCAAAAAAAAAAACAAATATGAAAACCCTATCCTAAACGAATACTTGGGCGTCATAGTACTCCTCCACATCGCTGTCGAATGGTAACGTGCCCAGAAGACTTATTTATTTATTTACTTGTTTATTTTTATATTGTCGAATTAAGACCAGTTTTGTTCAGAAATTTATAATTTAGAGCGGGTAACACCGAATGGAGTTCCGAGTGTCATGGTGCCGCTGGCGATGACTTTTGGAAACGGTGTCATCACGCGGTATCCACACACAAAACCATTAGCTCTAAAATAACACAATTGTATAATTGTAAACACTAACTTACTTTATTTAGTTTTTCTGGTAATGATATTATAATTATAGTCCGTAAGATTTGTAAGTATTATTTGGCAACACGCCCATGGCAGACCAGCGAATAATGGAGGAGGAGCAAAACGTATCGTTGCAGCCGCTCGACATTCCGTCATACATATAATAAAAAAATATTTTTATTAAAATGTGACCAGCCGGCAACGAGAATTGAGTCCAAGCTATCGGTGGCTAGGGCTCCAGGAACCTCCTCACAATGCGAACTGTGACGAGTACCACCTTCTGTATCCTATTATATTATATTAACTACTAGCCCGCAGCTTCGCCTGCGTGGATTACGGACCCGTGCATTATTTTGCGCGGAACCGTAATTCTTTTATTAACATAAAAGTAGCCTATGTTAGTCCTTATAACATCACATATCTGAAAATCCCGTGAAAATCCCGTGAAAATCGGTCGAGGCCGTTTCGGCGGAACAAACAGAAGGACAGACAACAACTTTATAATTTTTTTTTTGTTAAATGTACCGTAGCTCCCTGTATACTTTCAAATGCATTTAGTAAAAAGCTGTTATTTTGACATTACAAACAGACACTTAAATTTTATTTGTTTTTATAGATTACTTTGTAAATCGTTACATTACCTTAGGCCTCGGTTTCGCATCGACAGCGCAGTCAAAATACCAATCATCTCCTCTGACGACCTCCACCACAGTGGTCTCGTTGCCTTTCCACGCTGGTGGCCATTCCACAACAACTTGAACTTTAGAATATGCGGAACCAACAGCGTTCGACACTACGCATGCGTACGTAGACGCGTTGTCTCGAGATACGTTATAAAGTTGAAGAGGACTAGTTGATATCAGTTTGGCGTGCTGAAATATAAATCAAATTAAATGAAGATTCCTCCCTGATCTTAAGCCTTTCACATCTAATCAGATTATAAAAAAATCACCCGGGTAGCTCAAGAATCCATCCTTTGAGTGAAAGCTCCGAAAAAATTTGCCAAAAATCCGGAACCCGGAATCCGGAATCCGGACATACCGTGAAACGACGGCCATTGGGCCCAATTGAGGGATACACTGTGTGTCCCTCAGTCAGGCCCAATGGCCGTCGTTTCATACCTATTACTGATTGACTCTTAATTAATCATTAGTCATTGAGAAACTACAAACATTTCTGTTGAAACACAAATATAGAAGAGAAAGAAAATACATGTAGAAACACCCAAAATCAGAGTAAATAATCCTTAGGGTGTATAAATATGTGTATCAATCAAGGGCAGATCCAGGAGGGGTCATTGGGGTCATGACCCCCCTGGGCTGGATCTAGGTCGACCACTGATAATTTTTCTAATCGCATTGATCGTACAGTATTTATTATTGTAATCGAATAGGAGCCTGTCCCGAGACTTCAAACATGTGACCCCTTGACTTGAAAGCTGGATCCGCCCTTGGTATCAATGTGGGAACCAAATCGACTGCTTCTGACCGAATCTAGATGTTCAACAAAAAAGGGAAAGAAGAAATGGTATCTGGAAATGTTAACTTTATACTGTAACATCGAACCTTATACCATTTGATTGAGTCGTGGTTAACTCGTACGGGACACTCGACGGTCGCGTTTGATCCCTCGATAAGAGTTACTGTGGTGAGACTCTCCTCTGATTGCATGTGAGTTGGGATAGCTAGAAAATGAGAGATATTACATTAAAATGACTACACATCTGATAAGGCCTACCGATCTACCGGCGCAATTGACATTATTAAAATACTCAGGAATTGGTAAACTAATCAAAACGCACCATTACTGGGCGCCAAAAGTTCTGTCGCCACACTTGTGGCATCGACGGTAACGTGTCAGCGAAGCGACACACACAGCGCACAGCAATCAATTTTTACACTTTAAGTACAATGCATAAGGTTTATTATCCTGAGCAGGTTTATTATAGCAGGGAAAAGGTTATTCAGACGATGATTTGCTCATCTCTCTAGTGCTCATTGCATTATCAGAACAGATGTACTATTGTACACCCAAATTTCGCTGATGCCGTCCCTGAGTCCCATATAGTAGAAGGCAAGCCTATTGCCATCTACCTGCCACAAACTCTTTGCTGCTAAGGAGAATTTTCATAAAGAAAAACCCAATTACACTGCCCGACCCTGGAATCGATCTTAGAACCTCACCGCTCAGCAGTTGCGCTTACTACCACTAGGAGACCAAGGTGGCACTCAAGGGTCTCAATGCTCCTACCTACTTTAATATACAGTGTATACTCACAATATATTTCGACGCGCACAGTTCTGTTGGTAACACCGACTGAGTTTCTAGCAGTGCACATGTAGTTTCCACTCATATCTTCAGATGGAGACTTCAAAGTCAACGTTCCGTCTATATCTATCACGTACCGAGGATCTGAAATGACATAACATGGCATCACGAGTGTATTGCACGAAGGGTTGGGCAGAGTTTTTGTGGCCCATATAATAGGCTAGATGACTGCACCAAAAATAAATTCTGAAATCTTGTTTGGTAAATAGTTTTCCTTCTTAAATCTAAAAACTTGATCTGTTGCTTATCTTTGGCGTTTCAATTTTTAATTTATCAAAATCACACAATAAGTATGTCAATGGCAATGAAAAACCATGACGTCATGCCTTTGTATTCCAAACATTTTAGAACAAAATGCCGTTTTTGACAGTTCATAAATAGTAACTCGGATGACTAGTAGTCATCTACCGTATTGCCGTATACCGGAAAAAATTCCAAACTTTGAACTCAAACTGAAATATTTTTAACAGCATAACCCTATTACTCTTTAGCTGACGGGACCGAATCCAGAACCACACGCTCAGCAGCTTCTCTTTCGAGCACTAAACTAAAGAGGCAGTTTGTCTGACATTTGTGTCTAAATCAAGTTTTAAACCATCTGTTTTCAATAGTGTGTTCAAAATTTATATTTATATAATTATATAAAAACACTAGTTTCCGCCCGCGTGGATTACGAACCCGTGCAGTTTTTGCGCGGAATCCTAATTATTTTTCTAAAATAAAAGTAGCCTAAGTTACTCCTTATAAAATCAGCTATCTGCCAGTGAAAGTTCCGTCAAAATCGGTCCAGCCGTTTCGGAGATAAGTCGGAACAAAAATAAAGACAAAAACTTAAAAAATTGTTTTATCATTTTTAGTGCCATACGGTACTAATATAATGATACTTTCATATGGTTTATTCATTTAGTAAAAACCTATTTTCACATTACAAACAGACACTTCAGTTTTATTTGTATAGATACAAACCGTTATCAAGATAAAATTCATCCTTAGACCACACAACATAGGGTTTAGGTTTGCCTGTAGTGCGACAGGCTACTGTCAGCACTGTATCCATACTAGTAGCTAAGTACGGCCCAGTGTAGTTATCTTCTAAGATTCTCGGAGGTTCTGAAACAAAACATATGAAAGCTATGAAATAAGGATTACACTATCAGGACGGGTAAAAAGGGCGGTTCAGATAAATCATACACTGGTTCAAATTACAAATATCAATATATCCAATTGATTGGAGACTTAAATTATATTCACATAAGGCTCATATTCAGCAATCATTTATTTGATTACTACAGAGATCCATAGATGAATTGCTGAGTTCGGGAAATTGTTATTCACTTTTTCAATTCATAATTTCTCAGTAGCAACCCGAAGAGACTACACGAGGTATAATCGAAGTTTTAACTATATTTTTTGTCCAAAATATATTTGTTTACAACTGCAGCATTCAGTCGGTAAGTATAGATTGGCGAATAGAACAAATAGCTACAAAATAATGTAATGTTTACCATTAACTTTGAGGAATGTAGTTTGTTGAGCGACCCCTCCATTGTTCTCGGCAATACAGACGTACAGCCCTTCGTGCTTTGAAGTAACGTTTGTTACGTACAAATTACCAATCTCGTTGAAGCTAGAAGAATATCAATAAGTTAACGAACGAAAAACTGTCAGGTCAAGTGCTATAGATATTTTTTTAGGAAATTTTCAATTGCAGGCTACGTCCGGTAAATATTAATAAGTGGAACAACAAAAAGGAATAACTTTATAAAATTATCAACTGATAAACAAATCCGTCTTGTTATGCTGCAGAAATGGTAAGTCTTGGAAAATGTTACGCGATATACACATGCATTAAAGAATGAATTTAAAGAACTTTTGACTCTCCTTTAGCATAATTAGTGAGACATTTCCGTTGAACATTCCTATAATCAATAGGTATTTCTCGAAGGTAAACGACGCTGTCACAAACATTTTCTTAAGTGTTTCTAAGAGGGACAGCGCGAACGCAGTCCCTCACTACCAAAAATAACGCGTCCGAGTTATCCACATTAGGGATAATCGCAGGGGTCAACCCGCCCGCAGTGCAATGGGAAGGCCTCGCCCTGGGGGAACCGCCTATATGATCACGGTGTCCCCTACGCCAGGTAAGTATGATTCCACAACAGTTCGCCGCGAGGGTCCTTAAACGCCGGAAAATCTTAACACCGCCATTCAGAAATGAGGTGGAATGGTACAACGCCATCTATAGAAGAATTTGGAACTAAACTGCTTTGGTGGGCGAGTGAATTTTGTTTACGTAAGTTAACAGCGGGCATGTATCAGAAATAGGGAGAGTTAGAGATTTTTTTTCGAAACAGCATTTTGTATAACATGAAAATAAATTATTTGTAAAAATAAATAATCTTTCTAAGCTTTTAATTGAATCTTTTTCTTAGTCTTACCTGAAATCAGTAGTATTGTCTGTGAGGATTTCTTCCTCAAACTGCCACTGAATACTTGGTATTGGAAACCCGATGACGTCACATTGTAATGTAACATTTGAACCGAACAATACGTCCTTTGACATTGCTAAGGGTGGCGCTATGTATGGCGGTACTAAAAATAATGAACATATTTATAGTGTGAAATTTAATAATAATAAAGAGTAATTTTTATATAAGTTAATCATATAATTTATATAAATTAATCATAACATGCAACGGTTATGCGTCTTAAATCTATATATCTTCCTTAAACATAAACTTTTTATTTTTTTCCTGCCATTAGAAAAAAACATTCATTATAGTAGAAACAGGTAAAAATATTTACCCCATACATGTAGCGTGTATGAAACGGATATATTTCCGTATATATTTTTTGCCGTGCAGATATAATCTCCGAAATCAGTTAGGTTGGCCACGAACCTGAAATAAAATATAAAATACAACATGTTTTAAATGTTGTAAATGGTCATTCAGTCCAGTCCGAGTTGATTATGGTCACTACGATGGTCTGTGATTACAGTTATGCGCCTCGGCAGTCTTCGTATTTCCGAATTAGTACAAATATGCAAGCTATGTTCGGGCTATTCATGAGATATTCTTCATACTATTTTATTATTACATCAAAATCTCATCCATAGAAAAACAACACTTTGGAACGTGGCAATTAGAGTCTGACTATTCATAAGTACCTTTAACTGGTCTACATGAATAAAAATATATTTTATTTATTATTATTAGTGATATAGATGTTCGTATAGTGTCTTTTAATAGTAGTATTGTGGGCCCAAAAGGCTACGAATCTCCATAGTTAAACCGGTAATTGCTAAATATGAGCCTTAGGCGTTTCATTTTAAGAATCATCAATGATGTGACCATTTTATTTTTTGTTTTATCAGCGATTTTTTACCCCCTGTAACAATTGTTCTCTCACCTTAATCCATGCTCGTCGATATACTTCCTGTGGTCATTGAACAGGTGTCCATTCTGTGTCCACTCTACGATGGGTAGCGGCTCTCCTTGCGCTGAACAGGGCAGTTCTACTAACTGCCCTTCTAATACTTCAATTATGGGGTCAATTTTAACAGGTGATATTGTGGGCGGATCTGAAAGTTACGTTTTGATGAATAATATACACAATCTTAGTATTTCTTTTTATATAGATTAAACTATTTTGATGACCAACTTGTTTTAATATTTTTCAAGCTATAGTTATTTTTTTAAATGACAAAACTTTTCCTGTCTCTGACATGACAAAGTAGTCAGAACGTTTAAATGCAAAACTCTGACATTTAGTCCCATCTGATTGCACCTTTGCCTTACATGTGTCCCAAAGACCGCATGTCCCTCGCTTTCTCTATCTTATACTATGATACGAACAATATGTTCGTTTGTAATCGCGTTCTCTAAAACAGCTCTAACAATTTCGATGATATTTCCAATATATACCCACCAGCAGTGATAGCCTAGCGGTTGAACGCTTGCCTTCCATGCAGGAGGGTCTGAGTTCGAACCCGGCCTGCACCTCTGTATCAGAATTTGATTATCACTTGCGTTTACGGTGAAGGAAAACATCGTGAGGAAACCTACACACCTGAGAGGGCTCCATAAAGTTCTTGATGGTGTGTGTAGTCCGCCAACCCGCACCAGGCCAGCGTGGTGAACTAAAGCCTAACCCTTCTCGTTCTGAGAAGAGACCCTTGCCCAGCAGTGGGACAGTAATGGGTTGAATTTATTATTTTTCCAATATACTAGCTTTCGGGGGCAAAAAATTGATCTAGCTAGCTACCATGTCTGGAAAAATTTAATAACATGAAAAAAAAAAGATTTTGTCTCGAGCAGGCACTCAGTTACCCAGATATTTGTTTTTTAATACAAGTAACAATATATTTACCGTATACTTTCAAAGTAAAGTGTTTGTGCGTAGCGCCCATTGGACTTGTTGCGTTACATGTGTACGTCCCGGAGTCGTATCCCGTCACCTTTTCTATCACTAACTCGCTTGTGTTAGTTAGAAATCTGTCAAAAAATATTCACCAATCAGTGCGCTTTCTATCATTGTAAAAATTGCATAGCGTCTATGATTTGGAGTGGGTATAGTTACTGTCTTTATTTTATTATGTTAATTTTTATATGCCGAAGCCAAAATATCCTCATACTGTACAAAATTGTGATTACAACCTTCAATTTATCCATAAATGGGCCTTATGAAAAATATATTGTAATGATGGGAAGACCACGTGGCTTCTGCCTTCGTCAAGGGTATTTTTACACACATTACATTTGAAGTCATACAGTTAAAATTGACTTACAATTTGTCGGTATAGAGGAGAGGGTGGGTATCTTTAGTCCATACTATTATAGGTGGGGGCAACCCAACCACTTGACACGAGAACTTTACTTTCTCTCCCAATTTTACTTGTAGAGATTTTAAATCTTCAATAGATTCAGCAAAGCGTGGTGGATCTGAAAATATAAACATAATTTAACATAGCAATACGCCTGTATTCCCCGTAGGATTAGAAAATGGTGTACTATTGTACACCCACATTTCGTTATTTATTGTTTCACGTTATTTCTTTTGTGTACCACACTACAAACAACTTGACATATTGTCTTCGTTGTACACCAACACCTGCACTTGAACTGTATGAAGCCACGGACATTTCTATTGACGTGTCCAAGTACTGGTCAAAAAACTTTCAAATTTGGGACCAAAATGGAAATTAAGAAGATGAGAAGTCCCATATAATAGGGGCAAATCTATTGCCATCCACCGGGCACACTTGAGTATCCATGGAGTTTCTTGCCGGTCTCTTCTCCATAGGACCTACCCCCTTTGGAACCGTGCGCCTAGAGTCCCGACTTTTTAAAAGTGCCTGAAAAGGCCTACTTGAAATAAAAAACTTTGACTTTGACTTTGCAACCTTTGTGTTGTTTCTGAGACTTTTCAAACAGAAGAACTCAATATCCCGTTGACTGATCGAACTGAGGATCTAACGCTTATCAACCGCGCTTATCGACCACTAAACCAATGCGACAGTTAAGTTAACCATATTGATATGAATAAGCACGCTGACTGATTTTTTAGCAGCTTGAATTTACGAGTATCAGTAGTAGCAACATCTAATATCGTCGCTGCGCCTGTCAAGTTCCATATGTGCATTTTTGACGAAAAAAATCTCTGTAAGAATCTGTAAAAATCTCTTTAATAAGTATATTTTTATAATTTGAATTAGTTTTATAGAGTTGTGTAAATAATTTTTTTTTTTTTATAAAAACGTTGCCCCACACTAGGAATAATTCCTGTATCTTGGGTGCGTGTACAAACACATATATTCACATACACAAACACCCAGACCCGAAACGATTATCTGTAGATCATACAAATATTTGTTCCGTGCGGAGATCGAACCCGCGACACGTAGCGCAGAAAGCTAATCGCTTAGCCACTGCGCCAACCGTGTCGTCAAAATGTCTTCAAAACTACATTGTCAATTATTTTTATTTAATATATTAATTAAAAAATAATTCGTTTTATGTTGTTTCCCGGAACCTATCAAAAATCTCAATTGGACCTTGGCAGGCGCAGCGACGATATGTAATTTATTTATTTTCTATGAATGTTGTACTTGGTACAGTTTATAGACATCAATATCTCATACACACATAGTCAAACCCAAAACAACTATCTGTAGGTTAAATATATATTTGTCGCGACGCAATCGAACACGCGACCTGCGCAGAACAGAAACTGCGCAGATCAGTCCTTAAACCTAGAAAAGAGATGTGTTTAATACTCACACTGGACTACCAGAGTGACGTCATAGAGGTCTTTCCCGATCACATTGAGCGCAACACAGCGGTAGACCCCAGCGTTATGTTCAGTAGTATTCGTTATAATGAGTTCGTTCCTATCATTGTTCACTAGAACATCTTGTGGGGGAGAAGTGAACTCCTTAGAAGAGGTGCTTTTGTACTGCCAAGATATTGTGGGCTCTGGGTTGCCTTCGAGGATTCTGGAACAGAAATATTGAAGTCAATCATATGCCTAACCTTTTCTCCTTTAGATCTAATCAGATGCGATTGAATATCAGTATTTTACATGGAGCGATTGCCATCTAACTTCCGTCACCCAGTTATTAAGAAACACTGATACCCTAAAGTTAGACAGGTTGTCAAACGGTGTGTGCTAAGAATATATAAGGGTGAGGTGCAAGATAGTCAGGCAACTGTGCATTTGTTTCAAAAATAAATAGAACATAACATAGCATGGCGTTTATATTTCCAGAATGTTTAGGCTATCCTACTGCCGACTCACATTTCGCCGACGTCATTAAGCCTCATGTAATGTGGTGTGTCCCCACATCTGCACGCCGGAAGAATTCATGGATGCCACTGATAGTGCAGTTCTTGTAGCTAACCTCGGGGCTGTAAACTATTTAGATTGCCATCGACTCGCTAAGGAGAATGATGTAATAGGTGTGTCACTAACCAGGCACAATTCCAAACTCCAGGCACCTGAGAGGTTTTTGGCCCGGCCTGTAAATTGAACCTAGAAACGCACGCTCAGCAACCCGCTTGCAATCACTAGACCAGATAGTAATAAATAAAAGTTACAACGATACATAATCTCACCTACATGTGATTATAGTAGACCGGCCTGCGCGCGTCGTTTGGCGAACTGGTCCCTTAGACAATACCGGAGACGCTGTAAAATGATAACAATATTCTTTATGATTTCTATTTGTGCAATCTTATGAATAGCAGCTAAAGTATCCGAGCGATTTTCCAAAATAATGTCAGATTTTTTAAATATAATCTCCATTAACATTTGCGGGATCACAAATTGAAGTAAGACTAAAACAGAATGCGTGTAGAATTAATGGATGCCATTGTAACTACTACTACTCGCAAAAGCGCCATCTATCGGAGTGAAGCTAGAACAACAAACCCTGAATCGCACTATGAAAGTTTACAACGATTCTAACACATATACAAATGTCACCTTGCGTGGTCGGAGGATCCTCCCCTATTCAATGGAGGGATACCATACCTCGTTCTACCATACCAATGATAGCGCAGTCCTTGTAGCTAAATTCTGGTTTGGGACTATCTAGATTACCATCGACTCGCTAAGAAGAAGAATACGTGTGAAGAGACGAGTGAAATGAGACCAGTACGACTTTTCGAACTTCGAAAATTTCACTGAACCACCGCACCGTGCAAAAATATAAAAAAAAGTAACCGATGCATTTTAATCTGGTGTTTATAGAAAGAAATAAGAACCTTTACGTGTTACAACTGTGTCTCTTAAGGCTGTACAAAATAAGTTACATTTTCTATCTTCAATGACGTAACAGATAGAGAGATGGAAATAATACAAATCGGGGAATACAGACGCAGTTTTTTTTATATAATTTTGTCCCACACTCGGATGTCTCCTGTGTCGTGGGTATATTTTTACAAACATGTCACATGCACACACAACCAGACCCGAAACAGCTATCTGTAGATCATACAAATATTGGTTCCGTACGGGAAACGAACCCGCGACACTATGCGCAGAAAGTTAATCAGCCATTGCGCCAACCGTGCCGTCAAATTATTAATTATTAATGACGTCAATTAATTTTAATTTAGTTTTTCCTTTGTTAAATGTCTAGTATATTAAACCGAGCTATAACTCACCTAATCCATCCACGCTAATTGTCCCACTCACAGTCAAATTTTCGAATGCATTTTCCGCTTCACACACATATAGTCCTAAGTGATCAAAGTCAATTCTCTTCAAGTAAACAGTAGAATTATCTTCTTTGATATGAACGTTGGTACTTGCTGTGAGTTCGGTACCGTTATGGTACCAACGTGTGCGGGGCGGAGGGTGAGAGTCGACGTCACAGTGTAGTTCCACTTGATAATAAAGTTGGACGGATTGGTCTGAAAATAGAAAGATATTGACATAACACATTTGTATTCTCTAAAAGGTTATGCAGAGGTGTGCTGTTGAACATTCGCTGATGCTGATATTACGTCCCACGTAATAGAAGCAACACAGGCACGATTACAATCGCCGGGTTGGTACTGAAAAAAATTCTAACAGAAATATCCAATGAGACTTCACTTAACC